>CM028129.1:1129515937-1130750000 GCA_016271365.2 Neoceratodus forsteri | reverse complement strand
CCCACCATGCTTCCAAAAGCATAGTGGGTATGTTCATAACACTGAACTGTAGCAACAAATTTCATTCTACTGACACATGTGGTCATCTGGAGAAAACGTTTTACATACAAACATTTTGTTTTACATAGAAACATAGACTTTGACGGCAGATAAGGACCACTTGGCCCACCCAGTCTGCCCATTTCCCTACCAACTGGATAAGCTGCAGATTCTAGTTAACCAACAGCCTACTTCCTGCAACCCCCCTCTATAATTGTCTTATGTCTGTTCCATGCATGTTTGAATTCCCCCACTGTTTTAGACCCCACAACCTCTCCAGGAAGGCGGTTTCATGCGTCCACCACTCTCTCCATGAAAAAGAATTTTAATGGCGACTGGCACAACTGACACAAACAAAAGTGGAACTGAATGTCAGTGAAAATGGGACCACAGTGAATACCTCTCTGAGCAGCACAATTAGTGAGGTGGAAGTGCTGATCCCAGCCAGACCCTTCCAAACACTTGTATTGCCTTTCCACTGTGGAACCTTTTTTGCTTAACTTAGGAAAAGTTAAAACAGGCATGTGAAACATGGCAACTTTGCATTTTGTATAGAGGAGGATTTAAGTAATTTATTTCTAAATCTTCAGCCCACCCACTGAACAGCTCCCTTGCCCAACTGCACAGCTTATTCCTTGATAAACAGTTATTAAGGGACACATCTTCGACAATAGTGGCCAACAAAATTTACCTGCCGGTGACTGATAATATTTTAAGTTGAGGTTCTCTACTTCTTTTTTGTTTTCCTGGAGACATCATCGCTGAGCCTGCCGCCATGCTCGATCTTCCTCAAGTGTTGGCTGACAGTGTGAATTGTGGGCAGCAGCCCTCACATACACAGTGCTGACGTGAGCTCCAATTGATCAGCCAGTCATGGGGGAGAGCGTGGAGAAAGGCTCGCAAAGCAGCTCCAGTCATCTTACTGGCACTGAAGGAGCTGACTGGCAGCAGATTTGGTGGGGGGGGGGCGCATGCAGAGAGAAAGTGCTGGGGATCATCATGTGTGCATGAGCACTCTGACAGTCACAAAATAAACAGAAATGATGAAAACATTTTACAAATGATGAAAAAAGGGGGAGTTTCAAAAGGGGGTTCTTTCGAACCAGACGAACCCCCCCTGGCATCGGCTATGTGCTGTAACATTGCAGTCTGTTGCCACGGGAATGACTGTGCTGTCAGAAGAGATTATTATGACATCAGTTTAGGAAGAAGCAATAGGAGCTTATGAACTCTCAAGGAACAACTATCCTGTTTTCCTGCATTTGATCTCAGCACTAAAAATGTGGTAAAAAATATAGAGCCTATGAGAAATACAAGCTGCTTTGTCTTCAAATATTATATTTTTTAAAAGTCTTCTCAAACCGTCAGTGACTCGTTAAATGACTTGCTAATAGTCACAGAGTAAATAAGTGGTAGCTGTGGGATTCCAACTTGTGTCTCTAGATTCATAGTTGTATACTCAATTCATTAGGCTAGATTACCACCCTGATGAGCATGTTTGGTCAAAGAGGGACCTTATATACTGACCTTCACCATTACATACCAGAATGAGTGAGAAGCTGGACTGCAAAGTGTGTTTAGCCCTCCTGTTCTCACCTACTGTGGATCTTTTATCGCCTCATGCCTTAGCTGGGCTAAGAAGTATAGGATCATAACATCGTAGCACAATTTCCCATTTTTGTGTGCAAGACAGATTACCTTGTGGAGAAGAAAAATAGGCAAGGAGCTAAAAAAAGGCAAGGAGAACAAAATAATGGGTTGCTTCTATGGCTCAGTCATAGTGATTAGCTAAAGGCAGTGGCTGTTAGTACGACTTCAAGTTTTTTAGTTTAGCATCTGAGAGCATGTAGCTCTGCAACAAATAGAAATCTTAACAATTGTGTTCTTTTCTTTTCTATAGGTAAAGGAATGGCTATGTTTGAACTGCCAGATGCAGAGGGCATTGGGAATGGACATGACTACTGCTACCCGTTCAAAGAGCCAGCAGCAGATCCACTCACCTTCCTCATCCCCCTCACACCAACCCAAGCCAGAACCAAAACCACAGACCCAGCCAGGCCTCACGCCAGTCGCAGAAAAACAATCAAAAGTCGTACCATCTGGATCGGTGCTGAGCAAGGGTGTTTCACAAGCACTACCAGCTGCACAGCAAGCTAAACCAGAGACTAGTCAAAGGGTGCAACCCAGTCAGGCCCAAACCAAAACACCTGCTGAGCAGAAGCAAGTCAAGGCTTCTCCCCAGCATCAACAAACAAGGCAGTCTGCTGCTGAGCAGAGGAGGGGTGCTGAAGATTCTCCAGCAAAAGCCCCAAGTGGACCTTCAACTGCAACACAGGATCAGTCTCAAGAGGGCATTACTGGGAAGCTCTTTGGCTTTGGGGCTTCCTTGCTTAACCAGGCCACAACCCTCATTTCAGTTCAGCCTGAGCAGACGGCATCACCTCAGCCATCTCCTGCTAAGGTGACTCCCAAAATAGTATTCAGTGATGCAAGTAAAGCATCAGGGACCAGGGACCAGGGGCCTCCATCAGGAGTACCAGGAAAAGCTGGAAGTACTGCTGTCCCCACGCAGAAGAAACCAGAACCAACCATCCCACAGAAGGAAATGAGCAAAACAAAAGTCGCCTGTCCATTGTGTAAGATAGAACTTAATGTAGGTTCAAGGCAGCCACCCAACTATAACTCCTGCACAGGGTGCGGCATGCAGGTCTGCAACATGTGTGGATTCAACCCAACCCCTCATCTGGTGGAGGTAAGGCTGAGGTTTATGTAAATTAAGTTCAAGAGATGGCAAGATTGAAGGGCACATTGAACAGTACTGTAGCTCTGACAGTAATATAATGGCTGATTACCTCCAATAGCTCCATATGAAGTCCGAACTATCCATTGTTTACCTGACACAAAATGGCCACCCAGGAGGTAATGAGTTAATGACAGTGAGTCAGTAGTGTTGTCCTTGTATGTTTTTGGTTTGCTGGCACAAAGAATCACAAAGGTGAGCAGTAAACTTGCAGCACTGATTTTAAACAGGGTCTGGTGATGTGGAGTGGGTTATAAGAAGTACTTTGCATTTGTAGTTGTCAGATGATAGCAGTCTTATCTTGGGTTGGACAATCATGGGTTCAAGACCCACACCAGGACCAGGACTAATTTAGTACCCAAACACTGACAGTGTAGTTCAGAACTGGAGGATACTGCACTTTTAGAAGGACCATCTTTCAGGTGAGATATTAGGCTGATGTCCCTCCTCACCTTTTCCAGTCATCATTCAGGTGGATGCTAGGTCAGTTTTCTAGTCCAAAGGAAAACATTCACAGTGCAGAATCAAATTTCATAAATGTTCTTTGCATCTCAGACTTTTAATCTCATCCTCCTGATGTTCTGCAGCTGAAGTTATAATGTTCTCTGTGACATCACAGTCTATTGCTGTGCAAATGACCATGATCTCACACACAGAGAATTATGACTTCTGCAGAGTGAAAAGTAAGAAGTTGAAAAGTAATAAAGGATAAGGGGAAGTAAAGAAAATGTAGATGTTTATTGATTGATTGATTTAAAGTTTCGCACAGGAAGGATACACTAAGCAGAAGCTTCTTGTCAGGTGCATACTGGTGGTGGTGGTGGTGGTGATGGAAGGGTTATAAAAAGAAAAGGCATGAAAGCATGACAATACAGTATATCATACAGCAATGTAATTAACTGCAAGCATAGATATAAAATAAATGATATAATACGTAGAGAATAAGATATGGACAAAAGCGTGTTTAGTTATTTTTTTTACACATCCAAGGTGTGTGATACCACACATACCACAAGACCAAAGGCTGAGTGATTTATTTAAGTATGTCACACAGAGGTTGAGCAAAAAGAAAAGGTTTGTTACCCATTTTTTATTTAATGTAATTGCTGGGTCTGTGTATCTTTGAAGCATAAATAGTTTACCAGGTACCTCAAAACAGCTATGGTTGACCACTAGATTATGTCCATTGTACATGTACATGTGTTACATGGGGTGTATAATGGAGATTTACACATATTGGTTATAGCTTGTAATTGTTCCTCTAATCAGTAATGATTTCGCAAAAAATACATGCAAAATAATCAAATTCAGTAACAGGCTGTAGTTAGCAAAGCCAGCTGAGGCAAGAAAAACTTAACTGAGCTATGTCTAAACATAAGGTTTGAAAATGTTTTTCTGGGTACTACAAAACTGTTTGAAAGATCTGTGCCACTATTCCTTAACAAGAATGGCACATGTCTGGTGCCTGGGCCAACATTCCCTTTCTTCTTGTACACCAAGGGCTAGAGTTTCAAAGAGCCCTTAGAGCGATGCGGGTTGCATCACTCCAGGGCTGCGACAAACTCTGGGGTGTCAGGAACCCTGCACCTGATTTTAGAAAAATCAGGGTCCTGGCGCCACACTCCCTGGGTTTGCTGCAAGCTGACAACTGCAACAAACAGTTGACGCACCTGTGGGAATTGCCACAGGGATCCAGCCCTCCGCACCCGTCACAGCACAAGAGGGGCTAGGATGCTGGGGTGGAACTACTTGTCAGGAGGGGTCCCGGGGCAAAAGGTGCACAGGATGCTCTAGAACTGTGGCTGTCACTAGTATGTGCATTCTGGCAATTTGCCTGAGGAGGAATAACTTCTTGTTTTAATTATTCACAATTTTTTACAGTGGAGGTGTGTCTGCTTGGTGATTACTCAACCATTCCCACCAACAAAGTTAAATCCCACATAGCCATGATTACCCTGGTCACCAAGCTCTTAATCTTATGGCACTGGAAAGGAAACTGGATTCCTTCATACTCAGACTGGTTCCAGGAATTTTTGCAGGCACTGAATGCTGAGTGTGCGGTAGCACTTTCGAACTTTACATGGTCCAAGTTCCAGGACGGCTGGCAACCATTTTATTCTGTTATACAAGGAGATTGTTAGTCTATTGCTCCCCCAAGCGAAGGGTAAGGGCTTTTATAGGCCCTATGTATCTTGGCTTAGTGAGAGTTTCCATTCTATATTCTTTACTGTTGGTTGGGTGAGATGGGTGAGCGCAAGGGAGGGAGAGGGAAGTTGCTGGTGGCTGGGGGAGGGAGTAGGGTTGTCTATGTGATACTGTTTGTGACTTTTCTTGTTCTTTTGTTCGATTTGTTGTGTTCATGTTATGTATGTAATTTTCCCTATTTTATAAACTTTGCAATAAAGCTTATTAAATTGCAAAAAAAAAAAATGAGAAGCTGTTGGTTTGGTTCTGCTATGTATGTGTATAAACTTAATAGAAAACAGTGCTCTGTACTGTACCATTGGAGGAAATATAGAATATTGCATTTTAAAAGCCAACATGTTCTGCAATCCATATAGGTAGCTGACAATCATCACCCCTAATAGCAACTATACGTAGGAGGTATCATGGAGACAGCTGGCATAACGGGGAGTGATGTGGCACCCCATGGCTGTTGTAGGGCTCTGCAAAGGGCACCCCCACTGGGTGCCATTTCACTCCCCCTCATGCCCACTGTCTCCAAGATGCCTTCTAGGTGTAGTTGCCATCAGGTGTGATGATTTTCGGTTACCTATGTGGATTGTAGAACACGTTGGCTTTTATAATGCAATATTTGATATTTCCTCCATTACATTACAAAGCATTGTTTTCTATTAAGTTTATGCATACAAAGCAGAATGACATCACCAGCTTCTCATACTTGAGACAGCCACAGTCCTAGGGCACCATTGTTCCCCTTCTGCCCCTTGCCCCACACTTTCACCCCCCCCCCCAATTCACCATAGTGTGTGGCACTGGTGCAAGTTCCTTAGACCACCTCCTGACAGGTATAAGTGGAGCACTTTGCTGCCCAACATTACGGTACAAAGTATCGTTTTCTACTAAGTTTATACACACACATAGCAGAACGACATCACCAGCTTCTCATACTTGTGACAGCCATACTGTCCCGGCTCCCCAGTTTCACATTCCCCCATTCATCACAGTGTGTGGCACTGGCACAAGTCTCTTAGACCACCTCCTGGCTGATCTAAGTGGAACCCTTGCTGCGTCCATGGCAGAGCTTACAAAATCCCAAAAAAGGAGATGTTGTAGCCACGCCATGGTGCAAGCCCTGTTGCAACCCCTGTTGCAACCTGGCGTACCCTGATTTGGAATGCACGGCTCGTGCAGTGCCACTTTGGTACAGCGGCTCCCCATTTCAATGCAGACCATGTTAGAAAATTGGGAATGCTGCATCTTTTGACACAAGGTGACACTTGCATCATTTATGTTTCACATAGGCACCTTGCATCATTCCCCAGGCTTTGAAAACCCAGGGGTCTACTCTGAATAAGACTTTAAACTGAGGTCCTGTATGCCTTTTCTTGTGGTAGTTAGGTGGACATTTATGATCCAATGGCACTTCTCAAAAAGAGCAGGGTAGTATGTCCAATATCCTGACCAAAGTTTACCCATTCACTAAATAACCACCAACAGCTCATTGTGGTTCAGTTTCAGTTGGTTGGCCTCTGTTTACCACCTTCCAGGATAAGTCTGAAAATAAGCAGTATTGTCTAGCCCTCCTTTTCCAGGTAAGAAAAACAAAATAAATCCAGTGCTGTGAAAAGTGCTTTTGGATGCAGCATGACTGAAAAAAAAGACCTGTTGATGCCAGCAACCCAAGACTGGGAGGGACCTTGGGTTGTCAGCCACCAGCCGGAAGAGGAGGATCAAGTGTCCCAGAGGATGTGCTTCTCCTCCTCCAGGAAGTGAGGTTTGTAGTCTCCACAGGTGGCTTTGCGGCTGGGAAAACACAGGCATGGGAAGGAGTGAAGGTGGGTGCCGACATTAAGACATGCTAAATGTGATCACATCATGGCACCACTACAGCTGCCGCCTTGGGACTGTGAGGAGAGAGAAAATGGAAAAAGGACCCAGGCACTGGAGCTGGAGGAAAGCTGCCCCAGTATATCTGGTCCCCTCAGCCTTGACCCAGTTCTTCTCCAGGCCACAAGCATCCTGTTGGGAGGTGCCCCATACCCCTGATCCTACCAGGTGAGTTATCCAAGGCACAGTAGTCAGCCTAAGGGGAGAGAGGCTGTGCTAAGTAGCAATGAGGGGGGCCCAGGTGATAGTGTAAAGTAAGGGGGGGGACTATGTGCTAGTGTAAAGTAAGGGGGTATAAACTGTAAAAAAAAAAAAAAGTTATTACTCTGCTTTGTACTGCATGGTTTGGGACTGAATTTTGGAGACAACCCTGATTACGACATTGTGTCCAGATCTGAATCTGCTGCTTGCAGTTTATCTTGCTGTGGTAAGAAATGTAAATGTGTGGTATGAAATACTGCATGCTGCTTTGTAACTGCAGACTAACACTGAAGTCTGCCTGAGATCTGCATGATTAACTGATGGCTGCTTTGCAAATAGGTGATGAGTATGTTTCATCAGGACTGCATCAACTGGCATATTCAGTAGAGCCTTGGGGCAGCATATTCAAAGCCTGAGCAAAGCTCTGGTCAAAGCCTCTACCTGTGAGTAAATTAGCCCAGTGCTCTGGGGGGGTGTTTTTTCAAAATTGCACAAAGCAAAGTCTGCCTTCGTAACTGATGTTTGAATTCAGCCCCTTGTGAGCACAGTGCAATGAAAGCGCAAACTACAGGCAAATCCCCCTGCAGGCCTATCGAGGAGATGCAGCTTGGAAAACTGAACAGGTATTCCACACATGCACAGAAGCAAACGATACGCTGGCATGAGGCAAAAATGTTTGCTCCTTAGATCCACATCAGTATACTGGAACATTGCCATGCAAATAATCATTTTGCTTAAAGAGATCATTTGCATCTCATTATGGCCTTATTACCTAGTGAGGCACAAGCATTTGCTCTATGGATTGCACATAGGGCTCCGCCTCCAGTGTTGTCTGGTCCATACGCCAACCGAGCTGATAGGGGCTGGAGCCAATTGGTAACTCCCATTCCTAAGTAATGTTTAAAAGGACACATTTCTGGCATCTTGTGGCCTCCATTCCCTTTTGCTGTGTAAAATACTGTTATTATCCCTGGAGCTTAGTGTCTCTCTCCCCCTGATTTCCTGTTGCTGTGTAAAGTAAATATCCCTGGAGAACAGTGTTCCAGCTCCACCGATTCTAGTTGCTGTATAAAATAATTGTCTCTTCGGTCTGGCCCCCCAAAATTACCATTTGCTATGTAAAAGGATTAGCCATACTATCTAGTGATCTCCAAAATTCCCAGTTGCTCCCAGTTGTCCCCCTTGCCACATTCCAAGTCTCTGTGCAAAACAATTATCCCTGATGGTCAGTGTCCCTCTTTCCTAATTCCAGGTTGTTGTGTAAAATAATTATCCCTGGTCTGTAGTGTACTCCCCACCAATTTCCAGTGAGTATATGTTTTATATAATAATCAATGTTCCCTGGTGCCTGATGTCTAGTGGCACCCCAATCCCCTAAATGCCCACCACCTCAGAATAGAAACGGCACAACTGTATGATCACTTCCATGGCTGGCTGCTATCTGTCCAAAGTCAGTTATTGATTTACTGTATCACAGATACAGACACCCTATCAGTACTATACATGCAGGACAGCCCTTTAAATTCACTTTCCATGAGTGTGATGGGCTATCTCTCAAGTCTGGGATCAATAGGTCGTTCATGCCTGTACTACAGCCTATCAATAACATACTAGCAGGGTAGATGGTGACCAGTTGTGGAGGTGAGTGAAAGGTTCTGCCCACTGTTCTGGGAAAGTGAGCACTTGGGGAATAGGATAGGGTTGCAACTGAACATCAGAAAATGTTATTATTATGTAAAGCATTGTGGCAATGGTAACTGGGGGACACTAGAAGCCAGGGATAATTATTTTACACAGTGACTCAGAATCAGGGGAGGAGGACTCTTGACACCATGGAGTATCCACATGGGATTTGCTGCACTGAAAAACACCCTCAGTTCTCAGTTGAGCACCCTGGGGGGGTAAACTGCACTGGTGATGTGCAATCCATCAGATAAGATATTAAATAGAGGCCCCTTATGGCCATCTCTGGTAATACTTTAAGTGGAAGTTAAAGATTCCATGCCATTTTTCATAAAAAAAGAGATTTTCCACCATGCTCTGTCCGTTGCGTCAATAAAACCAGTCTGTGTAGCCCCCTGGATGCACCTGGAAACAAGTTGTCACTGCTCAGTGTGCCCTTTGTGCTCAAACTATATGTATTATAGTGGCATGGTAGTGCCACTGTAGTTAGGGATGAGCAGGATGTTAAACCTCAAATTCTGCAGTTTAATATCTTCACAACTATTCAGCAGATTTGTATGAAAGTTTGCAGGCACTGACTCATGGTTGCAGATCTCTTCATGTGACACATTTTGTTCTGGTTGAATATGTGGATTCCAAGATGTGAATAGTGAAAAAATGAAAGAAATTGCTGTTTTTTGCTGGGGTTTATTTTGTCAGTGGCTTGCACCCAGATGGTTTAGAAACTTGATCTGACATTTTCAGGTTAGAAAGGGCTTGTTCCACAGATGTGCCTTTCTCAGGTTTCGTGAAAAAATATGAATCCGTTCCAGCGTTATTAAATTTTAGCATTTTGGTTCTGAGCATGCTCAGTACAGTCTTTAGGATAGCTGCTTGGAATGAAAAAATAATTAGGACCATACAAAAAAAGAATCATTTTTCATATGTGGTCAATCCTGTTTTGGGAGGGAAAAAATCCTTTTTTTTGATTTTGTTTTTCTTTCAAAAAGAATTTTCAAAACCAACAAAAAAATGACATCCTGCAGAAACACCAACACATTTATCATGGTCATTGGGGCCCCATTAGGTGGATTCTGCACTTAACTGTTGGAAAAATGACCCCCAAATGTGTTTCATTAAATTTTTTCATCTTTTCTCATGACTCGCTTCTTCTTATTTCGTATGGCCATATGAAAAAATAATTTGTCCATACGAAAAAGGATCCCTTCCTATGAAAAAAGAACTGGAACTTATTTTTTTTTTTCTGTTTTATTTTTGTATGAGGGGATCCTTTTTCATATGAATGGAAAAAGCTCACGAAAGAGGATCTCTTCATACAAAAAAAGAATCGGAAAAAACACTAAGTCCCAATTCCTTTTTCTTATTAAAAAGCTAGTATACTGCCTAAAACTAATATTAGATTTTAAAAGCAGCCATTATCTTTTATATCTGAGGTACTTTTTCTTTTTCCTTTGTTTAATTAGAAGATGTTTACCTGATGTTAGAAAATGGGTAAAACCATTTGAGGCTTCTGATTGGCTGACAGACTTTTCTAACTGGGCATCTATCAGACAACAGATGCCCAGCTATTAAAAGTGCCAGCCTAGCCTGCCCCATCACCAGGATCCTGGTGCCCACCCTGCTTCCTAACTGGCCAAACCCCCTAATCTCATTTCAAATCTCTTCCATTTTTTTTGTACCGCTAAGCGAGACTTAGTGGCCCCCAACGCTCTGTAATTAAGTGCTACAAACCGAATCTGACAAAGTACAAAAGGGCTTAAAAAAAGAAAGCAACGAGTAGAGAAACACACAGCCATTGTTATTATACAGTCAGGAGAGAGAAGAGAGGAGAATAACAGACCGATTCTCCCAGCTGTTCTAATTCCTACTGGCACCACTTGCTCGACTGCACTCTCTTGCTGCCTCCTTCTGATACAACATCACTGTCTGTACTGGTGCTTACAAGCACCCCCCACCCTACCACCCACTCTTTTTTTTCACATTTGAATAAAGACAAACTTATTTAAAACCTTGACTGAGCCGCCAATGATCACTTTCAGCGCTCCCAACCATCAGATCCAGGGGACAAGACAAAAGCATCACAGCAGTACAGTAGCGCGGCTCATGCTATTCCCCCGTTCGTCCGACAAACAAACTTACAGAAGAAAGAACTTTTTTCTTTTCTTTAAACAGCAAAACTTTCCCAAGCTACTCACTGCCTACCGCAAGGCACACTCCATCTCAAGAGACAGTGCACTTTGAAAGTGCTATGGCAGACTCGCACCACAGTGGAAAACCAGTCCCAGAAACAAAATTCCTGTTTTGAAATGAAGCGCACATGCTTTCTCCTGCTCCAACTTAGTGCTCAAAAACAATAAAATAAAACACTGTGTTGTTTGTTGGGGGGGGGGAGACAATGGACAAAGCAGCAAGCAAGCATAACCTAGAGCTGCTAATAGTAAAGAAACATTAAAAAAAAACAGCAGCACCCTCCAGCAGTGATGGTACTATAGGGACTACTTTTCCAGAAAAGTTAATTTTAACTGTTTTAATTTATGTTTTATTTCTGTTTTTATTTTTACATCTTTTTGTAAAAAATGTCACCTATAGCCCATTTTCTAAGTGCAGTAATACCCTCCAGGGTGGGCGGTATGGACAATACTGGACCTTCCAGGGGCTATAAGGCCCTCCACCTGTGGCATCGGGCCTCATTACATCCCTTGGCTGTCCAGTATTGCACAGTACCACCCACCCTGTCAGGTATTATTGCTTGCTTAGTAGATGTGATGTGTAGAACAGCTCTTAGCCTGGCAGCTGACATATCTTGCTCCGCTGCCCCACACTAAATCATCAGCATTGTGACCTCACTGACTGGGACATCACTGCTACTTAGGAACAGCAAGTGAGTGACTGCCACGTCATTCACTGGTGATGTCACTGACAGTGAGATCATAATGCTGATGATGTAGTGTGGGGCAGTAGACTTAGATATGTCAGCTGCCAGGCTAAGAGCTGTTCTACATATCCAGTACAATATTATCACATAGAAGACTTCCTGATGAGCAAAAGGAGAAAGAAAAATACTTCAGGAATAAAACATTACAACTGACTACTACTCAAAATTTGTATTATTGTCCTATCTGTCTGTTTTGGCTTCACTAGCTCTTTAAGGGGATCCTTTTTTTGTACGCTTTTTTTGTTCATACGAAAAAGGATCCCTTCATGTGAAAAAAAAAAGATTTTGGACCTATTTATTTTCCCTATTCTTTTTTCATATGAAGGCATCCTTTTTCGTATGGGTTTTTAGTTTCATATGAAAAAGGATTCCTTCATGAGAAAAAGGATTTTGTACTTAGTTTTGTTTACACATTTGAACTTCAGCAAGCCATAACCCCCTTAATATTGGACTTAAGGATAAACTATATATGAAACCAAAGGTCTTAGTACTGCAAGAATAACATATAATCCCCCTATGTTCCCCAAATATCTAGGGGCCATATAAAAAAACACAAACATTAACAAATACAAATTCCCATTGGATAACACTGGAAGTTTAAGAAGCCATAACTTCCTCAGTATTTGGACTTGAGGGACAATCTGCATATCGAAACAAAGGTCATAATGAGTACTGCAAGAGTAACACATAGTCCCACCAAAAAGTCTAGGGGCCCTATAAAAAAGGAGAAAAATAAAAAATGAAAATTCCCATAGGGATAACACTGGAACTTTAAGAAGCCACAATTCCTCAATATTTGGATATAAGGGACAATCTATATATCAAAACAAAGGTCTTAACAAGTACTACAAGAATAACACATATTTCCGCCACATGATTTATTTAGGGACAGTGTAAAAAATTTTAAAAACTTTAAAAAAATGCATTTTCCCATAGAATAATACTGGAAGTTTAAGAAGCCATTCAGCAAAGGAAAGAAATTGCTGTTTTGGCACATATGGAAGCACAGGGCCGTCCACAGTAACATACTTGTATACAGCTAAATGAGAAAATGATTATACTGTCTCAAAGAGTAAGGACATTCTTTGCACAAAGCTTCATTAATGCCCTAGTTAGGGTTAAACCAACAAAAGTACAGAAATATGGTGTTTGGGTTTCCAACCCTAACACCCCACCCCACCTTGAAGGCAGTAACAGGAAAAAACATATTGGTTTGACCTCTCCTGTATCTTCACAAATCAGTTGTGGGGTGTGCCTTGGAAATGTCAAACCTAGCATTCACCCCATTCTCATGTACTCTACACATCTCAGCTTCTTTAATGATGGAATAGGGTGAGTGTTAGGGCTGATAACCCTGAGGAACACCCCACACCAGATTTGCAAAGATGCAGGAGAAGTCAAACTGTAATGGTTTTTCCTGTTGTAGCCTGCAGGGTCAGGGTGAGTTGTTAGGGTTGGAAATCCTAACACCACATTTCCCTACTTTTGTTGGTTTAACCCTCACTAGTGCATTAACAAAGTTTTGTGCAATGAATTTGGGAAAATAAATTGTTATTTTGTGATAAATGTTTATTTTCACTTAGAACACCCTTTACTTCACTTAGAACACAATTTATTTAACTTAGAACATGTTATTTCCACCTAGAATCTGGAAATGGAACACCGAGAACAACTGGCCAGATAGGGAACTTACAATGGAAAGAAAGGCAGTTTTAAGCTAAAACAAGGTAAAACACCAGTAAAAACATTACAAATGGTATGTATATATCAAACACAGCCAAGACCAAGATAAGAGTGGTAGATTTCAAGATGGTGGACTTTGGTGAGATGGGTGGCATCCCAGTAAGGCACCTTGCAAAAATCAGGTCAGAGATGGATGCAGATCAGAAATGGTCCTTCATTAAGATGGGTCTGATTGAGGCCACAAACACGTGCACCAAGACCCAGAGTAAGACATCCAGTACCAAGAAACCTAGCTGGTTCAACAAGGATGTGGCAGTTAAAGAGAGGAAGAAGAAAGTGTCCTTTCAGAAGTACAAATGTACTATGAAAGAGGAGTACAGAGAGGTATACTCAGGGAAACAATTCACAAAAGAAGTGCTGCGCTCAAGTCTTCAGTTGGTTCACTTCTAAAAAAGTTGCCAAACCCTGTATTCTTACATAGACCAAAGAATAAAAGCACTCCAATGAAACACTGACCAAAGTATTCCAACTTAATTGCTGACTTTATTTACCACAGCAGGAGCCCCTAGCACCTCGGCAACAAGCCTTCTAGGGTGCATAAACCAAAGTGAACAAACTACACCTTTTATACATGCAAGAATGTATGACATCACAATAGGAAGTAACCCCACGACCATTAATTACAACAAAATAGAACACTTTAAACAGCAACAAAACAAAAATTATTTCTTTACAGCATATTCTTTTAAACATCACCTGCTCAAAATCTTTTAATACAAATTACTAATAATTGTGACTATAACCTTATAAAGCAGTAAGGAGGGTATGATTCAAAGAATACATATCTGGACTGTCATTTTAATTAAGTAACAAAAGTTAAATTTTGTACACATGTGGGATCTCCTGAACAAGAGATACACCAACACAATATGAAAAACATATTCCTAAGTTAAATAACTATCCAGATATCTCTCATAGAACATTTTTTGATGTAATTTTTCATTATTAAATAACTTGTTAAATTAGAAGTTAGGTTTTTTAAATACATATTTTTAATTAGCATATCTTATATACATATGAGATGATTCTCCATATTTCATGTAAACTCAACATTTTTTTCTAATTCTTTTTCCTTTATCGTGGTTTAGGAGAGAATTGTTTATGTTAGGCCCTTCTGCTCCGGGAAAAAGTGAGGAATCTAGAAGATAGGAAGAAAAGAAAACACAACAATAAACAACTATGAATCACATGTCTCAATATTCTTTTTATACTATGTACATAATAATCCCTTCAAACAACATGAAGTCTTGCTATATTATGACATATGCAGTTTGTCCCAGCCTTAGAACTGCTCCGGAGGTGAAAGAGTTAACTTCCATGCCAGGCATGGAATCTTGAGCGCGAGCTCGGTTGAAAACTCTGTCTGTTGTTCTTCAAACTCAAACTGTCAGATTCTTTACTCCGCCTCACTGAACAGTCGCTCCGGAGATTTCTCCTTCTGCTTGGTTCATTTTGTCGGTTAAAAAGTGTAATTTCTCGGTTTTTTAAACCGCATTTGTCTTAATTTAACCACAACCAGTCGGTTCAAGCTCTGTCTGTGGTATCGTAAGTAATAGATAGGTTTTACATTTTCTCTGTGTGGAACTTGCAAACGTTATTATCGGTTCGGTTTGAACCGATCAGGTTGTTGTTAAACTTAAATTGCATTTAGAGTGCAGTTCCCGGTTCTTATCGATTCTAAAAAAAACGGATTTCATTACTTTTTTTTCCACGACCCGTGACACGGTTGGGAACCGATAAGGGTGTCTTGCTTGGCGATTTGCCGTAAAAGGGCACGTTTCTGGTTAGGCTGGCATTATGTCTGAGAAACCCAAAAGAAAAACCGGGCCCACTGGGTTTCAGCACTGTGGTGTCTGTGGGGAAGCCTTTGCCAAGGCTGACCCACACACCACATGTGTTTATTGTCTGGGGTTTGACCACCTCAATGCAGACTGCCAGATTTGCAAGAATTTCCTGCAGCTACCCTGAATAAGAGAGTTGGTAGGCTCAGGGAACGAGAGGCCAAAAAGTCCGCTGACCCGGATGGCCAGCCCGGTTCGGTGCCAACCGAACTGGAGGGAGTGCCCTCTGACCAGGGCGAGACTTCCTCGGGCAAACAAAGAGCTGACTCGGAGGAGCCAGTTCCAGCAAAGAGGACTAGAAAATCAGCAGGTGTGGAGCCAAAATTTCCTTCTCCAACTGCTGCAGAGATAGCCAAAGTGATCCAAATTGTCCAGTCGCTTTCCCCGGTTCCGACCGAACCGGCACCATCAGGTAAGCGGTCGGTTCGATCGGTTCCACCGGTTCAAGAATATGATATAGAGGAATTTTATGAACCGGAGGAGGGGGAGGAGGATTATGAAGAGAGTGAATGTGATTTTGAAAGTCTGGATGTGCCCATTGAACCGGACATCTCCCCAGACAGACCTTCAGGAGTGTCTCCCCCTAGGCTTTCTGGGTCCCCTTCTCATTTTATGTTTTATAAAAAAGTTTCTGAAACCCTCCAGCTCCCTTTGGAAGAAGCTGTGGATGAACAGGAGGAGCCTGACTATGTGGAAATGATGGATATCCCAGAGTCCAGGAGATTGTCTATTCCTTTACATAAATCTTTTAGGAAACAGACAATAAAAATGTTAAAAGCTCCTAACACTATACCTCCTGTGGATAAAAAATGGACAAGAGGTACACATTGTCAGGCTCTGATACGGAGTTACTTTCACAACAATGCAGCCATGTTGGGGTAGTGCAGGCTGCAGCCTGTGATAAGGCAAATATTCCCTTGGCTTCACACCCCCCTGACAAGGACTCCAGGAGGATTGATGCCATGGCAAAGAAACAATACATGGCAGCATCCTTGGGACTCAGACAGGCAAATTATATGGCCTATGTTGCAAGATACCAGAAATCCAGATGGGATACTGTTATGGCTTTAGCGAAACAGGTCCCTGGCCAGCTTGCCAAGGAGCTGGAGCAGGTGGCTGCTGATGGTATTGAGACATCCAAGGTGCAATTCCATGCTGAAGTGGACTCTTAACGATGTATCTTCAAGAGTCATGGCTACATCTGTGGCTTTTCGCAGAATGGCTTGGCTCAGGTGTACTAGCCTGTCACAGGATACCCAGGCTAAGGCCATGGATTTTCCTGTTGTGGGTAATTCTCTGTTTGGGGAGCAGACAGAGAATTACATGAAGAAAATGGATGAGTATAGGACCACTTATAGGAGTGCACAGGCCAAGAAGAGGCAAGCCACTCCTCAGAGGCAGCTTTCAGGGCAGGGCAGGCCTTTTCACAGGCCTTTATACCAAGCCCAGGCCTCCTCTTCAGCTTATGCCCAGAGGGGGTTCTTCAGAGGCAGAAGCAGACGGGGTACGAGCAGGCCTGCTCCCACCCCTCAGCCTAAAGCCCCTGCCAAGCAGGCACCCTGATGGGATGCCCAGGGCCGATTCTCCATTGCCTGTAGGGGGCAGGCTGGCTTACTTCGTCCAGGACTGGGAGTCTGTAACATCAGACAAGTGGGTCCTGGAAGTAGTAAGCCAGGGACTGGTTCTCAGCTGCAAAAAATTTCCAAAGATGAGAACTAGATCCTTTCCACCTGCAAATCCATTAGAGGCTCTCGCTTTGGAAACAGAAGTCTCAACCCTCCTGACTCTCAGAGCTGTAGAAAGGGTTCCTCCCCTACACCAGGGCAAAGGACTGTACTCCAGGTACTTCCTTATCCCAAAAAAGACAGGAGAATGGCGGCCCATCCTGGATCTCAGATACCTAAACAAGCACCTTTTAAAACCAAAATTCAAAATGGTGACTCTGGGAATTATTTTACCCTCCCTGAAGCCAGGGGACTGGCTTGTGTCCCTGGACCTCAAGGATGCCTACTTCCATGTTCTCAACTGCCCTCAGGCCATTATCAGTTCAGAGCAATGCCCTTCGGCCTCACCTCTGCCCCAAGGGTATTCACAAAATGCCTGGCAGTAGCAGTTGCTCACTTAAGAAGGCAAAAGATTGCCATCTTTCCTTACGTGGATGACTGGCTTATAGTGGGTCAATCTCCAGACCAAGTCAAATTACACCTTCAGGTTACCCAGCAGCTGCTTACATCTCTAGGTTTTCTTCTCAATCTTCCAAAGTCAATTCTAGAGCCTGTTCAGTTACTTACCTTCATAGGCGCAGAACTGGACACAAAGCAGGCCAGAGCTTTCCTTCCTCTAGAAAGAGTAAAGACCCTGGTGGCTCTGGCCTCCTCCTTCACTCTGCGGGTCCTCAACCAGCAAGGCACTTTCTACAGCTCCTAGGGCACATGGCTGCTTCCACAGCTGTAGTACAAGGAGCAAGATTTCAGATGAGGGACATTCAGTTCCATTTGAGAGCCTTCTGGTCACAAAGGAGAGATCCTCTAACCAAACTGATCCCAGTAACTCGAACCCTGATCCAGGCCCTGCAGTGGTGTCAGGATCAGAGCAATCTGAGACAGGGGGTTCCTTTCATCCCTCAATCTCACTCATTGACCCTTACTACAGATGCGTCCCTCTTGGGATGGGGAGCTCACATGGGCGACCTCACCACCCAGGGATTGTGGTCCCTCAGGAATCTCTGCTCCACATCAATCTGTTGGAACTCAGAGCTGTTTTTCTAGCACTTCAGGTTTTCTGCATCTGTTCAGAACAAAGTGGTACAGGTTAGAACAGAAAACACCACTACAATGTGGTACATCAACAGCAAGGGGCACTCGGTCTTCGGCCTTGTGCACCGAGGCAATGAAGTTGTGGTCTCTGGCTTATTCCCTGAACACTTCCCTCATGGCAGTTCACCTCCCAGGCAAGGACAATGTCCTGGCAGATGCTCTCAGCAGGATTTCCCAGGGCCATCACGAATGGTGACTGGATCCCCTAGTACTGGAGTTAGTATTTGCCAGGTGGGGCACCCCTCAGATAGATCTTTTTGCAGCCCCAGACAATCACCAACTTCCACTTTTTTGTTGAAGTCCCCCAGTGTTGGGCTCAGTCCCTCTGGATGCCTTCCTTCTCGACTGGGAAGGGAAGTTCCTTTATGCCTTTTCCCCCCTTCCCTCTCTTGTTCAAGGTGCTAGTCAAAATCAGATCTCAACCTTGCAAGATGATTCTGATTGCTCCAGATTGGGCCAGACAGCCCTGGTATCCACTCCTTCTATCCTTAGCAGTCCACCTTCCCCTGTGTCTTCCCAGGAATCACAATCTGTTAACCTGTGCCCAGGGGAGAGTTTGGTATCCAAATCTCAAATCCCTCAACCTCAAGGCCTGGCTCTTGAAGAGTTAGAGTTTGCTGACCCACACCTTTCTCAAGGTGTACTCGATATCTTGAAAGCTTCTAGGAAGCCTTCCACCAGGGCTACTTATAATTCTAAATGGAAAAGGTTTTCCATATGGTGCTCTGAAAGCATATCTCCCAGAATCTGCTGATTTGCCCACAGTCCTGGATTATATGGTCCATCTAAATACTTTGGGGCTGAGGCCAGCTACACTGAAAGTGCATTTGGCAGCTGTCTCTGCTTTATTTCAGCAGGAAAGCCCTCTTCTTTCTGCTCACCCTGTATTCTCCAAGTTTTCAAGGGATTGCTTTACACCAACCCCCATTCAGGGACCCTGCTCCTGCCTGGGATCTTAATGTTTGCATTGGTCAGCTAATGCAACCCCCCTTTGAGCCTTTGTCTTCAGCAGAGCTTAAGTACTTGACTTGGAAAACTGTGTTTTTAGTAGCCATCACTTCTGCCAGGTGCATAAGTGAATTACAAGCTTTGTCTGTGGAGCCTGATTTTATCTCCTTTCACAGAGATAAGGTAGTCCTCAGGACTAACAGGAAGTTCTTGCCTAAGGTGGTTTCAGATTTCCACCTCAATCAATCTATATCTCTTCCTGTGTACTTCACTGACCATTCCTCCTCTGGCGAGAGGAGGCTGCACAGTTTAGATGTAAAGAGAGCCCTTAGTTACTATATAGAGCGTACCAAGGGTCACAGGTTTGACTCCCTCCAACTGTTCCTCACTTATGGCGAGGTTGGTAAAGGGAAACCTGCCACTAAAAGATCCATTGCCAGGTGGATTGTCTCTTGTATCCAATTTTGTTATCAAAAACTGGGTAAGGTTCCCCCTTCAGGCCTGAGGGCTCACTCTACCAGAGGTACAGCTGCGTCCCTAGCTGCGGCCAGGGACATCCCTATCCTAGAGGTATGTCAAGCAGCTACCTGGAAAACAGTACACACTTTCACCAAGCATTACTCCCTGGACATCCAGGCTAGGAGTGATGCTCGGTTTGGCACAGCTGTGCTTCAGAGCCTATTTCCTAAGTAGGTTCTGTCCCTCCTCCATGGAGGTACTGCTGTGTAGTCTGCATATGTCATAATATAGCAAGACTTCATGTTGTTTGAAGAAAAAATTACTCACCTTAGTAATGTTGTTTCTTCTAATGAGTCTGTATATTGAACCTCCCCACCTGCCCCTCTCAGAACCTCTGCTCTTGGGATGTGGGTGGGCAGTGCAGTGTTGGCACTTAGTGATGCCTACCTTGTGTTTTTCACCCCTCCTTTTTGGGGTGTTTGGGTGTTGTATTTTATTTTTTTTTTTGGATCCCCTGACTTGAGTCTTCGTTTTGGGACCAAAAATGTGTTAATATTTTAGTAGCCAGTTGGCTAATGTAGGTTTACAGCTTCCACACAGAATCTTAGTGAGTTTTGCTCGTAAAGATCTGACAGTTTGAGTTTGAAGAACAACAGACAGAGTTTTCAACCGAGCTCGCGCTCAAGATTCCATGCCTGGCATGGAAGTTAACTCTTTCACCTCCGGAGCAGTTCTAAGGCTGGGACAAACTGCATATGTCATAATATAACAAGACTCCATTAGAAGAAACAACATTACTAAGGTGAGTAATTTTTTCTTATGTGTAAAGGTTATAGCTACTCAGAATCTTAGTAAGATCTATGATAGGACATTATTTTGAGTTATTTGTACTTCAGGAATGGCTTCAAGTTCCATCTTTCATTGAGGCCATTAGGTCTTACTGTGTCTGTTTTAAAGATCCAGAAACTTTCTCTCTGCATGAGGAGGTTTTGCCTATCTCCTCCTCTTGGTGGAGTTTGTACATTTTCTAGTACCATGAATATGAAACAACTAGGGTCTGATTGATGTTTCTCACAAAAGTGTCTACTGACTGGCTTATCCATTTTCTGATTTATAATCAAGCGAACATGCTCTTCTATCCTCTCTTTTAATGCTCTCGCTGTCTTACCTATATAGTATAAGCCACAGCTGCACCATAGAATATACACAACAAAAGTTATTGTGCATGTTATAAAATCGTCTATTGAAATGTTCATTTCATTTGATAGAACTGATTTTTTTCCTTGCTGCATGTACTTACACATATTACATCTACCACATTTGTAGACACCTGCAGGTTTTACTGGCATCCACCCTTGTCTATCTTGTTTTTTTTTTATTTCATAGAACTGGCTTCTTGTCAGTTTGTCTTGTAAAGTTGCTGCTCTTTTTGAAGTAATTCTAGGGCTATCTAAAACTATTTCCCCTCAGTACTTGATCTCCCTTTAAAACTTCCCAACCATTCCAAATAATGTTCCCTATACGTCCTGCCAGTACATTATATAATGTTGAAAATGTGATTTTTTGATTCTTATAAATTTAAAGATTTATCTTGGGGAAATTATTTTTATTGGATTACTATAGATGTGGAACCCTCAGTAAGGCATCTGGATGGTATTAGGGCTGCAAGGTTCTTTTTAGAACAAGATTTACCCTATACAGATGCACCAGTGGACTTTATTATTGAAGCACTAACATTTGTATTAAATCATGGATATTTTGAATTTAACAATGAATATTTTTTGTAGATGGTTGGGACAGCCATGGGGGCATCAATGGCTCCAGCCTATGCAAACCTGTTTATGGGCCTGTGGGAATTCCAACACTTGAATAATTAAGCACAGAACCCCTTTTTTTGGAAATATTATGAGATGGGGTAGATTTATTGATGATTGTCTATGTGTATTGAAGGGTCCAAGGAGCAGTCACATGAATTCATAAAATGGTTAAATGAAAATGATTGGAATTTAAGATTTACCTCCAGTATTGAGAAAGAATCTATTAATTTTCTGGATATTACTTTTATGGGACATACAGATACAGGGAGCATAAGTACAAAAGGCTATAGGAAAGAAACAACAATGAATTCCATGCTTAGATATAATAGTTCACATCCACAAAAATTAAAAAATTCCATCCCATATAGCCAATTGCTGAGAATAAGAAGAAACTGTACTAGTGATTGGGATTTTCAACAACAGGCAGAGGAAATGTTGGATAGATTTAGAACAAGAGGATATAAAGAACAAGTCCTGGTAGAAGCATATAATAAAGTACAGAACATGACTCAGAGAGATCTATTGGAGTGTAAAAGGGATCCTAAAGAAAAAAGTAAGAATCAAAAAATCACATTTTCAACATTATATAATGTACTGGCAGGACATATAGGGAACATTATTTGGAATGGTTGGGAAGTTTTAAAGGGAGATCAAGTACTGAGGGAAATAGTTTCAGATAGCCCCAGAATTACTTACAAAAGAGCAACAACTTTACAAGACAAACTGACAAGAAGCCAGTTCTATGAAATAAAAAAAACAAGATAGACAAGGGTGGATGCCGGTAAAACCATCAGGTGTCTACAAATGTGGTAGATGTAATATGTATAAGTACATGCAGCAAGGAAAAAATCAGTTCTATCAAATGAAATGAACATTTCAATAGAAGACGTTATAACATGCACAACAACTTTTGTTGTGTATATTCTATGGTGCAGCTGTGGCTTATACTATATAGGTAAGACAGCGAGAGCATTGAAAGAGAGGATACAAGATCACGTTCGCTCGATTATAAATCAGAAAATGGATAAACCAGTCAGTAGACACTTTTGTGAGAAACATCGATCAGACCCTAGTTGTTTCAAATTCATGGCACTAGAAATGTACAAACTCCACCAAGACGAGATAGGCAAAACCTCCTAATGCAGAGAGAATGTTTCTGGATCTTTAAAACAGACAAAGTAAGACCTAATGGCCTCAGTGAAAGATGGGACTTGAAGCCATTCCTGAAGTACAAATAACTCAATATAATGTCCTATCATAGCTCTTGCTAAGATTCTAAGTAGCTATAACCTTTACACATAAGGGATTATTATGTACATAATGTAAAAAGAATAATGAAACGTGATTCATAGTTGTTTATTGTTGTGTTTATTTTCTTCCTTTCTTCTAGATTCCTCACTTTTTTCTGGTGCAGAAGGGCCTAACATGAACAATTCTCTCCTAAACCAAGGTAAAGGAAAAAGAATTACAAAAAAGGTTGGGTTTGCATGAAATATGGAGAATCATCTCACATGTATATAAAACATGCTAATTAAAAATTTGTATCTAAAAAAACCTAACTTCTAATTTAACAAGTTTTTTAATAATGAAAAATTACATCGAAAAATGTTCTATGAGAGATATCTGGATAGTTATTTAACTCAGCAATATGTTTTTCATATTGTGTTGGTGTATCCCTTGTTCAGGAGATCCCACATGTGTACAAAATTTAACTTTTGATACTTAATTAAAATGACATTCCAGATATGTATTCTTTGAATCAGACCCTCTTTTGTGCTTTATAAGGTTATAGTCACACTTTTCAGTAATTTGTATTTAACGTTTTTGAGAAGTGATGTTTAAAAAGAATATAATGTAAAGAAATAATTTTTGTTTTGTTGCTGTTTAAACTTTTCTATTTTGTTTTAATTAATGGTCGTGGGGTTACTTCCTATTGTGATGTCATAAATTCTTGGATGTATAAAAGGTGTAGTTTGTTCACTTTGGTTTATGCCCCCTAGAAGGCTTGTTGCCGAGGTGCTAGGGGCTCCCGCTGTGGTAAATAAAGTCAGCAATTAAGCTGAAATACTTTGGTCAGTGTTTCATTGGAGCACTTCTATTCTTAGGTCTATATACTCAGGGAAATCCTGAGAGGCAGGGAGAGTGGTTCAGGCAGCTAAAGCTGCAAGAGAACTAAGGCTAGCAAAGGGGATCAGGGAAGGGGAAAAGGACTTTTTCAGATATATAAGGGAGTGAAGAAGCAGTATGGATGGGATTGTCAGGCTAAAGAGGGAGGGGGATGAGCAGAAAATAGTGTGGATTAAGCAGAGGCACTTAACGAGTACTGCAGCTCTATCTTCAGTAGGGAAAAGGATGGACCTATGTTGTAGGGGAAGACAGGGGGTAGTATCAGGAGGGGGGATGAAACAGATGGGGAGATCAAGGAAGATAGGGTTTTAAAGGGTCTTAGGGCACTACATGTGGACAAGGCACCTGGCCTGGGTGGAGTGCCGCTGAGAGCCCTGAGGGACCTGGCAGTGGTCCTGGTTGCCGCCCTGGTGAACCTGTTTAACACCTCACTAGTGATGGGGGGCATGCCTCAGGACTGGAGAATGGAACATGTGGTACTACTCCACAAGAGTGTTCCCAGAGATGAACCTGGTAATTACAGGCCTGTCTTTCTAATCCCCATTGTAGGCAAGTTAATGGAGATAATTCTAAAAGAAAGACTGGTGAACTTTCTGGAGGCAAATGGTCTCCAGGATGACAGGCAGCATTGGTTTGTCATGGGAAGATCCTGCCAGGCCAGCATGATAGACTTTTTTGACTGGATCACAAGGTCATTGGACAAGGGCCATGTGGTGGATTTCTTGTACCTGGACTTCAGTAAGGCCTTCAATTCTGTGCCACATGAAAGGTTGCTCAGCAAACCGAGTAACCTGGGAGTCGAGGGCAAGCTGCTGAGGTGGGTCAAGAGTTGGCTGCAGGACAGGAATCAGAACGTGATGGTGGTGGTGGTGGGGGAAAGTATCCAAAACTAGACCTGTAACCAGTGGGTCCCAGTCCTCGGGCTGATGTTATTCAACATCTTTATTGGTGACATAGCAGATGAGATCAAAAGTAAAATATGACTATTCACAGACAATGCCAATCTCTGTGGGAGAATGGACACAGAGGAGGGGAGACAGGAGCTCAAGGAGGATCTGGCTAGGCTTGAGAAATGGTCGGGCATCTGGCAGTTGGGATTCAGTGCCAAGAAGTGCAAAGTTATGCACCTGGGAGCTAGGAACCCTGGAACCAGATACTGGCTAGGGGGGTGTTCAGGTGTCCTGCTCATAGGAGGAAAAGGATCTAGGGGTGATGGGGGGGACATGAAACACTCTGGACAGTACCGTAAAGCAGTAGCCAAGGGGAATAAAATGCTGGGAAGCATCACTAGAGGAATCACCTCCAAGAGGGAGGAAGTCATTCTGCCACTGTACAGGGCATGGTTGAGACCACATTTTGAGTACAGTGTGCAGTTCTTGTACCCTTATTTGAAGAAGGACATCAAACTACTGGAAGGGATACAGCATAGGGTGACCAAGATGATCCAGGGCATGGGGGACAAACCATACAATGAGAGACTAAGGGAGCTCAATATGTATTTCCTGGAGGCCAGAAGGGAAAGGGGAAATATGACAGAAACCTTCTAGTACCTAAAAGGTATGAACAAGGTTGAAACAGAGGACATTTTCAATTTGAAAAAGGAGGGGAACACAATGGGGCATAGTCTGAAACTAGAGGGGGTAGGTTTAAAAAGAAAATGCACTTAAAAGGTGGTGTCAAAGTGAAATGAACTACCAGAGGAGGTGGTATCATTGAAAATGGTGGGAAGTTTTAAAGGGGGGGGGTGAGACAGAGTAAAAAGGAAAGTTAAACCTGGTGGGAGGAAGGGGAGGTGGGAAAAGATGGTGAGGGTGGTTAAATCAGTTGAGAAAGGAGAGGGATGCAGCTCGAGTAACATAGGCTGAGCTGCACGCCTGAGCAGACTTCATAGACCACTACGGCCTGTTTCTGCTGGCAGTTTCATATGTTCATACACACATAATGGATTGCAGTTGAATGACACATTCATCTCCACATGAGTGGTAAGACCTTTATAACTAACTCATGGCTTCACCACTCATGACTTATGGGTCTTACCACTCCCTAGTGGAGATCAATGTGTTATTCTGCTGCAGTCTATTATGTATTCCATATATATTTATATATATATATATATATATATATATATAACATTTTTGTTAAAAGTTCTGAGGGGCAGACAGACTTGAGCACAGTAAGTATTATTATTGATAGCTTAAAGAATGTGCATGAGAGAAAAGGAAGGTTCAGTATGAGATTTAAAAACAAAAAATCTAGAACCATAAAAATAATAATAATGAAACATATTCCAAAAAACAAATAGTTAAAACCAAATTTGTTTTTCAGAAAATATTTTGGGCTTCTCCTTGTAAACAATTTAACAGGGGGCCTGCACTGAGCAGACTGGATATACTGTAGGCCTTCCTCTGCTGGTGAATGTGTATTTGAAATTTGTATTTCTCCCAGGTACAGAGGAATATACTTTATCACATTTACTACCCCTGTGCCAAAGGAGTAGGGCTGAGCAAAATGAGCAGATTCTGATTTTGTGAAATTGTTGTGTAATTGTGTGAAATTTCTTTAAACTTCATGGCATTTGGAGGAATTTTCCAATTTTTTTAATTGGTCATGACTTGATCAGTGTAATAGCTAGAGGTCTGTGATTTGGCGTGCTTATTTTTTCGAAGAGGACCTAAAATGATGCCACATTGCATGTCATTTGGATGAAGGGTTGGGAAGTTATAGGGGCTCAAAATGTGCCAATTTATTATTCATGTGAAAATTTCTGAAAATATTTCTATGCTTACAACATAGCCACACTTGGTGCTAGACAGTAGAAAATTGATTTTGCATACTTTCTTGCAAGAGTCAGAGAAATTGTTAAATAGGCAAAAAACAAAGAGTTCAAAATGTCACAGTTTAATTATTTGTTAGAGTGTGTGAACATTTTCAAAGTATTTGGATGTTTATAGCTCCACTGCACTCAAGATTTAGCATGCAACCAAAGTAAATATGTCCTGGAATCTAACTAGGTTGCATAAATGTGGTTTAGTAAGTTAAAATTTATTGTGGATTCTTTAGAAGTTACTAATTGGCAAATTGTGCTAAAAAATTCATGGACGTATAATAGGTCATGCCTCTAGAATTCCACTTGTGGAATTTAACTTTCACAAAGTACTTATCATCACCGAACTACCTCACCTGCACTAGTCTCATAGCTCTGCATTATCCCCCAACACTCCTGCAACAGTAATGCCCAGCATCCTGCTCCATCATTACTAAAGATATCCAGATACTTCTCTCACAATGGTCCAAGTCACAACTATATGTAAGACTTGACTTCCCTTTGTGCCACTGTTTTCAAATAGTACAAATATACATTGTTATCAACAGGGTTGTTAAGAAGATGGTGATATGTTCAGGAGAACCACCTAATATTTACACTCAGTCCATCTTGTATTTTCCATTAGTGCTGTTTTCCACCTCCCAATTATTTATTACTGAGGTCATTTGTATGAAAACAGGATTATTGCTCTGGAAGAATGTATCTGTTCCTGCAGCTATCTCCCTTCCTGAAGTCATAGACCACTGCTTATGACATCACAGTTACTCCCATGGCAGCAGACAGTGATGTCACAACAGAGGATTATGACTTGAGGTAGGGAGTAAGCTGTAGATGAACTCTAAAGAAACTCTAAGAGATAAAGATCACTCACATATTCATGTAAATTTCCTTAGTAATAAATAATTGGGAGAAGAACTATATAAAATATAAATGGACTGCAGGCAGAATTGTACCTAATGATTATGCTTTTTAAAGATTTCTTTGAGGCATCAGTAGCTCTTTAAAGTGTCAGCAGGTGGCATTGTACAGAAACAGCGCTGCACGTGCATGTATTTCCACAAGTCATGAAGTCAGTGAACTCTAGTGGTTCTCTGCATATAGCAAGAGTTCAGGGTAGTGCACAGTGATTTCATGACTATTCTTCATGGTCTGTCACTCAAGACAGTGACCTGACTCTTGGTTCCACTATACTTGTTCTATGGATTCACCTATGAATGCTACCTTGTTGCCATTTTACCCAGCCTTTACTTTCATCTACAACTGTTAACTCACATGCATGTCTGGCAAAATGTGTGGACATAGCTTTGACAAAAGTATTACAACATTCCACAATTTCACAAAAACTCATGAAATTAAACTTTAATTACTGAAGTTATTTTGGATTCTTTGGCTGCTTATAACATGGCCAGTCTCTCTGCAAGAGACTGTAGAATTGACACATGTTGCCTCTTTTTTTTTTCATATTAGTTATTCTCCAGGCCAGCAGCTCATCTCTCAGGAACATAGCCTGCTTCACAGTTATATACCCTGATCAATGTTCAGACAAAAGCCACTCGCACTCCAGAGGAAGGAGTCCTCTTACCCTCCAGTGAAGATGTTTCAGGATGTAAAAAATACACACACTGTTGTGAATGATTGAAGGTGAAAATCTCTGCTTTTATTTAAGTAAAATCCTTCAGTAAGGGAGCAAGGCAAACCAGAGATACGATCTGAAGATGCAGGAGCACCTGCATCTATGGACCACATCTCTGCTTTGCCTTGTTACCTTACTGAAGGATTTTACTTAAATAAAAGCAAGTTCAGCTTTAATGTATGGCATAGGGATAGACTTATTCAGTCTCAGAGAGGATTAAAGATGCTGGATTGAGATCTTCTCCAGTTTTGAAACCATGTATGGGGCCCAAATTTCCACAGGAAAAAAGACATGTGAATTTAACTTTAAAGAAATGACTTGAATCAGTGGTCTAATACTAAAGCCACCATATTTATAGTTGAATTTATTTAGACCCAACACGTTTTTTTTTATTTTGTTCCTGGCATTAGCGACGTGAGAACACCATGAACCATTGGGGGAGACTGTTCTAAGTAAACATTTATTCACTGTATGTATTAATGAATTTCCAAGTTTCCACTTCCATTTTGGGAATGAATTCCCCTTACCAAAAATCATCACCTGACATTTGTTACTGTTAATGGTCAGTGATAATTTATGCAATTCCCTGGCCAAACAGTCTAATTTCTTTTGAAGATCAGATCGTGAAAGAAAAAAAAGAAGTAAATTGTCAGCATATGCCAATGAGGTATAGCTAGTGTTCCAATTTTAGGTGAATCATATGGAACACACTCAATAGCTTCAAGGAGGTTATATGTGTTTATATGTATATATATATATATATATATATATGTGTGTATATATATATATATATATATATATATATATATGATTTGGAGCCAACAGACACCCCTGATGACACCCTTTATTAATTGGGAATTCTTTGGAGCCAACAGACACCCCAGATGAACCCCTTTATGAATTAGGAATTCTTTGGAGACATTTCCAGAAGGGCCTAATCTCACCCTGGCTCAAGTTTCACTACATAATTTAGAAATAGCAGATGTAAAGGCATACTCTATTCCTTTATCTAACGTTAACTAACACAATTGACTTCTTATAATTCAATCAAAGGCTGAAAAAAGTCAATAAAATCAACATATAACTTCTGGTCTCAGATTAAACAATATTTTTCCCAGATGTGTCTTAAGGTGAAACAGTGATCTGAAGTGGAACAATTCTCCCTGAAACCAAACTGTAAGGGTGAAAGTCCACCAAGAACATACTGTACTACTACTAAGGTGCATACTAAGGATGTAGGCATGAAGAAAGGTGGTAAGCCTATGATTGCTCCTTTCATTCACCTGTAATATGAGCGAGTATGTCCCTGCAATATATATGAATCTAGTTTACGTTTAAATTCTTGTTTATCCTTACTAATGACTATTTCCAGAGGAAGTCTGTTTCATGGATTCACAACTCTCTGAGTATAAAATACTTTCTTCTATGTGTGTAAAATCTTTTGGGTCTTATCTTTAGAGGATGGCCTCTAGTACCTTGCTTGGCATCATTATATTCAAAGCCTAGCTCACTAAACAGATAATCTTCCTGGCCAATGTCATAACATAACAAGAGATCCCCTCTCAGTCTTCTGGACTCTAGGAACATCAGCTCTAATTCAGTTAGATGTTCATTGTATGTCATATGGTCAGTGTTGTAGGTCATCTTTGTGGCATGTGTCTGCACCCTTTCGATCTTTAAAATATATCCTTTATTATTTAGTCCCCACACCGGGCTCCCATAGTTAAGAAGGGGCCTAACATGTGTTTGTATAGTGGCACGATAACTTCTTGGTGTCTGCTCCTGAAGTTTCTTTTGATGGTCCAAATGAGTCTTTTGGCCTTTGCTACCTGCATTTCACAGTGGGATTTAGAATTTAGCATACTGTTGATTATCACTAGCAAGACTCTCTTCTTTTTTTTTTTTTTTTTATTTGCCCTTTTTCTGGCAGGACCACCGGCAGCCATCCGCCCTAGTCACGGCCCCCGGAGACCTCTACCGCCGTCCAATTGCTGCTGAGGACCTCGGTCACCCCGGCTTGCCCCCGGGAGGGTGGGGCTGTAATACCTTCGACCCCAGAACTGCGTGACTGGTCGGGGTCCCGCAGCGGTGGCGGCAATGTGAGGCTCTCCAGGGAGGGCTTCATTGATCGGTGGTCCTGCCCGCCATCTTTTCCCACCTGATTTTTCTCCCCAGAGGAGGCGGGGACGTGCAATGACGCCAGCGTCCGCCCAGCCTCCCCCCCCCACGTCGAGTGTCAGTTGCGTGGAACTCCCGGTCTCCATCAGGTGTCCCCAGCGCACCGAGTGCTGCCCGCGCCCTCCCCCGGGAGTAGGAGAGCTGTCCGCCGGATCGCCGATCCTACTCCCCCGCCGCGTTCTCCGATGACCCGAATCTGTTCCCAAACCCGGGTGGCCGGCGTCGCAAGCGGAAATCCCACCGCTGCGCCGACGGGCCGGCACCTCTCTTCTCTTCTGATTCCCTAAGAACTGTGCTGTCTAGAAAACATTTATTCCTTTTATTCTGGTTACCCAGATGTATCATATAAGATTTTTCTTTTTTGAATTGCATTCCCCTTTCTCTAGCCCAGGACAGAATTAAATTGAGGTCAGCTTGTATGGAGGCCCTATCTTCTTCAGTTTGTACCACACCTGCAAGTTTGGTGTCATCAGCATACTTGCATGACCAGTTAACCGCTTTCTTGCACATATCTGATATAAAGACTTGGAACAGTACCGATCCTAGTACAGACCCCCGAGGGACACCCTCATCACAGCTTAAGATTTTGAATAATAGCCATTTATATAAACTGCCTGTGTTCTGTCACTTAACCATGTTCATATCCATCCCACTATCCTATGATCCAAATTCAGGGTTAACATTTGCTTAATAATGGCCCCATATGGCATGGTATTGAATGCCTTGGAGAAATCAAGATATACACAATCCACTGCTGTACCCTTGTCTAGTGCTAATGATTTTTTTGTAAAAGCACAACAGATTTGTTGTGCATGATCTCTTAGATGTGAAGCCATGTTGTTCAGTATTTACTAGACTGTGTCTATTTAGGTGGTTGTATATCTTATCCTTTATTATAGCCTCACATATTTTTCCTGTGACAGACGTCAGGCTGATTGGTCGGTAGTTGGCACAGTTATCCTTCCTCCCCTTCTTATAGACAGGATTAACTGATGCCATTTTCCAGTCGGAAGGGCCTTCGTTGTTAATTAGTGATGCTAAAAATAAATATTTTAGCTGTTGAACTATAGTGGATATCATATCATTTTAAGCATTTTGGAGAAGATGTTATCCGGGCCTGCAGAATAACTAGATTTCAGCTTCAAGATTCTCTTTATGATATTATTTTCGGTTACTATTATATTAGAGGTATAATTGGTTACTATATTTCCTAGGTAGGGTTTGTCTTTGGTAAATACTGATGCAAAGTAGTTGTTAAACACCTTTGCCATACTTCCAGGGTCATCAATAATTCGATTGTTAGAAACTATTGTCAGCAATAAATTGCTTGAGCAAGCGAGTAAGAATAATAATTCTGGAAAATATTTTCTCAAATTTGTGCAGCAAACTATTTGTCCAGTACATTTTGGAATCTGACTTATTACCTTTTTTGAAAATTGGAAGAATTTCTGCACCCCACCAAGAATAAGGAAAAAAAAACTTCTTTTAAACATGTATTAAAAGAAAAAAGAAAAGGAAAAAGTCTGCCCAAATTAATGAGGCTTGCATATAGACCTCAGCTTGAGTCAAATATGGCCATGGGACTTTTTTACATTTTAAAGAAGTGATTGCACAAATCACTTCATGTATAGAGAAAGAATCAACTGGACGGTATATAAGAGTATAATAATCAGGAGTCTGCCTCCAACCTCCCCTGTGGGAGCTGCACCTTTTCTTGGGGCACTTCCACAGTGACCTGCCTGACTGCCAGCCAACCCTGAGACTCACTGCCACTAACCCTAAATGGGAATCTGCCTCCAACCTCTCCCATGGGAACTCTGCCTTCTCTGGGGGCTCTTCCCCGTGGTAACCTGCCTGATTGCCAGCCAGCCCTGAGACCCACAGGCCACTAGCCCTTAATGGGCATCTGCCTCCAACCTCTCCCTTGGGAGCTGTGCCTTCTCTGGGGGCTTTTCCACAGTGACCTGCCTGACTACCAGCCAGCCCTGAGACCCACAGGCCACTAGACCTAAACGGGAGTCTGTCTCCAATCTCTCTTGTGGGAGCTGTGCCTTCTCTGGGGGCTCTTGCATGGTGACCTGCCTGACTGCCAGCTAGCCCTGAGACCCACAGGCCACTAGCCCTAAATGGGCATCTGCTTCCAACCTCTCCCATGGGAGCTGTGCCTTCTCCGGGGGCTCTTCCATGGTGACCTGCCTGGCTGCCAGCCAGTTCTGAGGCCCACAGGCCACTAGTCCTAAACGGGTGTCTACCTCCAACCTCTCTCATGGGAGTGTTGCCTGAACACTCTTAGTGTGTAGGGTAAATAATAATAATAATACAGATTCTTATGTCTTCGGAGTCTGCCAAGAAACATTCATAAACAAGTAAGAGCACTAATAAATATTTATTATACTAATTACTCCAAACATGTGACAAAGAAAATCACAAGGGAGATGAGTTTCTCATCACTCTCCTGAAGAATGTACATAATCTCCAGTATTTCTACGATCTTAGGTTCTCCAAGATCTTGTTCTCTCTCTCCCCTGTGGAATTAGGTTCTATTACACGTGGCATTTCTTGCTTATGTATAATATATGACATAACAAAGGATTTCTCTCTCTGTCAGCTTGCTTAGACAAAGAGAAGTGCTCTATTATACACGGCATATCTGCCTGAATGTAAAACACACACTACATGTAATTATATGAGAATATAGGTATACAATAATCACTGATAATCCCTCAGAGTCACCATGTCAGTAATTAGGTAGATTATATATGGAATATATGTGAAAGACAAACATAATGCATTACAGTGAGGTATACGAACATACAAAATTTGCCAGCAGATAAAGGCCTAGAGGTCTATCAAGTCTGCTCGAATGTGCAGCTAGCACCCCTTATTTTGCAGCTGCCCCTCCCTTCCACCCTTCCCCTTCATTGACCCTCCCCCTTGTCCTGTCCCATCCCCTTTTGTAGCAGTCCACTGTTCTACTGGATACCACTTCTGCAGGTAACGCATTCCAGCCATCCACCACCCTCTGTAAAAAGTGTTCTTCATCTCCCTCCTGAACCTTTCTCCTCCAGTCTCATATCATGGCCCCCTGTGTCCCTCCCTCCCTTACTTTGAACAGCCCCTCTGTACCTGTCTTGTTTATTCTTTTCATGTACTTAAGAGGTTTCAATCATGTCCCCTGTCCCTCCTCTCCTCCAGTGAGTACATGTTCAACTCCCTCAGCCTCCTCTCGTATGATAAGTCCCCCAGCCCCTTGATCATCTTTGTCACCCTGCGCTGCACCCCCTCCAGTAACTTAATGTCCCTCTTCAGATACGGGCAGCAGTACTGCATGCAGTACTCCAGGTGTGGTCTAAATAATGACCTATACAGTGGCAGAATCACCTCCTCCCTCCTCGAGAATATACCCCTTGCAATACAACCCAGCATTTTGTTGGCCTTTGCAGCTACCTTCCTACATTGTGCTGAGCTGTTAATTGACCCTGTAATGAGCACCCCCAGATCCTTCTCCTCCTCTGTCTGGGCTAGCTGCACTCCCCCCAGCTGGTAACTCTTCCTTGGGTTCTTCATCCCAAAATGCAGAACCTTGCACTTTTGGCATTAAACCCCAGTTGCCAGGTGTCTGACCAGGTTTCAAGCTTTGCCAGATCATTCTGCAACCTCTGCCATCCCCCTAGGTCATCCACCACTGCTCCTACCTTGGTATCATCAGCAAACAGACTGATCTTGCTCTTGATGTCCAATGATATGTCTGCAATGAATATCCCAAACAACACTGGTCCCAACACCGAGTCCTGTAGAACACTACTCATCACTACCCTTGGGTGTGAGAGCTCCCCCACCACCACCACCCTCTGTTGCCTTCTCTGAAGCCAGTTCCCTACCCATCTCACCAGCTTTGCACCTGCCATTGTGCCTACTAACTTACTTCCCAGCCTTCCATGCAGCACTGAGTCAAATGCCTTACTGAAGCCCAGATACAGGACATCCACTACATGGCCCCTGTCCAGTTGCCTAGTTACCCAGTCATAGAACTCCACCAGGTTGGTTTGGCAGGATCTGCCCCATATGAAGCCAGTCTGCTGTTCTGCAGTCCTTTGGCCTCTAGGAGGGCCACCAGCCTCTCCTTCAGGATAGACTCCATTAGCTTACCCACGATGGATGTGAGTCTCACTGGTCTGTAGTTTCCTGGTTCATCCTTGGGGCCACTCTTGTGGAGGGGCACCACATGAGCCATCCTCCAGTCCTGAGGCACACACCCCGAATGTAGTGAGGCATTAAATAGGTCTGCCAAAGGTCCTGCAAGGACCTCTGCCAGCTCCTTCAGTACCCTGGGGTGGATGCCATCTGGGCCTGGCGCCTTATCCACCCTCAATGCCTTCAAACCCTCCCAAACTCTGCCCTCCATGATTTCCCATCTGTCACCCCTCCCCTCAGTTTCTGTCTTCTCCCCCTTGGTGTCACCCCCTTCTCTTTAGTAAATACTGAGCAGAAGTACTCATTTAGTGCTTCTGCCTTATCGCACCCTGCTTCCACCCAACCCTCCTCCTTCCTAATCCTTATTATGTGGTCCTTACAGCTCCTTTTCTCCCTGATGTACCTAAAGAAGTCCTTCTCCCCCTTCTTAATGCCTTGTGCCAGCCTGAGTTCCGTAGATGCCTTGGCTCCCCTTACTGCCCTTGTCACCTCCTTCAATTCCATCAAGTACTCCTCCCTGTCCTCCCCTCTCCCTGTTTTCTTGTACTTCCTAAAGGCAGCTCTTTTCCTCCTTACCTTTTCCATGACCTCCTTGCTCAACCAGCTCGGTTTCTTAGCCCTAGCCTTCTTGCTCTGGGCCTTGCAGCAGGTTTTGGTTGCCTCCACTATACCCAGCTTTATGAGCTCCCACCTCTGGTTAGTGTCCATACTAGATTGAATTCTGGCCAGGTACCCTTTTACCACTTCCCCCATCCTCCCAAAGTTGGCCCTCCTGAAGTCCAGCACTCTTGTGCTAGATTCCACTCCTTCCTTGCCCATATCCAGTGTGAGCCATACTGAGTGTTGGTCACTCCCTGACAGCGGTATAATAGTCATACATGATCTAATCCTATAAAAGGATGTAAACATTGGCATATATTAGCAGCAAAGCACATTCCTGGCACTCATGCTTATATGATGGGTGCCTAAAATTTACATGTTAGTGCAAAATAGCAGTATTACAGTATAATAGACCAGGAATACAGGGTAAGGTGTATGTGAGATAATAGGGGGCATAACCCAAGTGCGGCAGTCCCCTCTTTGTTGCCCTAATTGCAAAAGTAGCAACACAACAAAAAGACGGTTAGGCACCATTCATATACAGGCTCGAGGCACAAACCTGATAGAGGAATTTAAACTGGTAACCATGGTGTTTCAGGGATTTCCTTAAACAACAAAATGTAATTATAAGGGAAAACTTTAGTAAACCTTGCATTGCTATAAACGTTTAGAATAAAACTTCACAATGGGGTTTTCCAATATAAAAACAGTATAATTACTAATATGTATCAGGTGTGTATCTGTCCTATTGGGAAGAAATTGAAAAGGCAAACTTAAGTTGCCTGTGTGGATATTAAAAGTAAGTAAAAATCAAGATAGAGCATCAAGATAGTTAGAACTAGACTTAATGATATCTGGTTCTAGGATGGGAACACGTGTATTACCATATAACCTACAACCTGTTTAGGGAGTAAAAACAGAAGTTAGAAAAGTTCACTTTGCATAACTTTTAGTCCATATCAGAAGAATGTATAGTTGGTCACCACACGATGTTCCATATCAGCAGAATGTACCACCTTGGAGGATGGGATTTGTTAGTTGGTAAGTTGAACAGGACACGAAATGTCAGTGTCCACAAGCCATAAACTATGAACAGTTCCAGGGATAAATCCAGGGTTACTTCAAATGTTAGATGAAGATTCATAGTTCAAATTCGATGCATTCAGATTTTTCAAAGGTAGATCCAAATGTTCGGGGGGCAGCAGTATTTTCAGAGGCCTCAGCGTACATTAGACTGCACATTGAGTTTTATAATGGAATAACAACAGTGTTCGGTGGAAGATGATCACATGGCTGCACAATGAGTAAATGTTTATGACAGTACTCAGTTTGTATGAGGTGTCAGCGAGGCTTGGAAAAACAAGCAGTGAAGAAAATGGATTTCTTGACTGTAGATCAAATGAAGAAGAGTCTTCTTGCTGAAGTTAGGGGATTGCCCCCACCCCAGACTTGTTTCACAGTATGCATAACAATGAGCAAGATTGTAGAATCTGAATTGGCTGGACCAAATAGTTTACTTGAGAGTTCACAACAGGAAGCCTAATTTCAGCTATTAGGCCAGTATTCACGAGTTGGTAAGACAAGTTGGAAGATGTCATATCTGCATAAAAGGTGGTGTTCCTTTCAGGTATGACAGTCAAAGTTCGGAGTCCATCACGATTCCAAGACCTCATGGTAAACAAACAAAGGAGGTAGTTTCAACCTTTTCACGATAAAAGTTCCCATCAAGATGATCAATAGAATGGACACTTGCCAGACAATCAGAGATGGATGTTGCCAGATGAAACTGTGGCAGTGACACTGTGAGTCACAAACATGGCTTCCTGGATTGTGCAGCAGTAAGTTTCGAAACATGGAGCAGTACTGGTGTGTGTGGTGACATATCCAAGGATTTTACTTCAAGAGGGTTCCAGCAGTAGGTGTTCACATATAGGACTGCGCCCCCTGGTGTCAGGTTTGAACGGCAAATTTGTAGCTAGCAATCATCAGCAGGGACTGCCCCCATGTCAGGTGACGTGATGTCATCCCGACTATAAGAAGGGGCGATCTCGTGCCCGCCCTCCAGTTCTTTCCCAGCGTTGCATCAGTTCATTCGACAGATGTGGTAGAACAGCGATCAGTAGCCCGCTTAGTATTCAACATTTTTAATCTTTTCCTGTACTATTTCTCTGAATTTTTCGAACGTATGTCGTATTGTCTTAAAAAGAAGTGCTCCAAGTGCAGCACCCAAATTCCACACGGGGACGACCACTCTCACTGCCTCCTCTGCCTGGGGCCTAAGCACAACTCGGCCGAGTGTGCTATTTGCCAAGGGTTCAACCAGGCCACATGGACCTGATGCAAGCGGACCCTCGAGGCCCACCGTTTGTCCCAATGGCTGGCTTCTATGGAAAAGGAGCTCCAGGAGCTTAGGGAGAGGTCATCATCACCGGCCCCAGAAAGAAAAAGAAGGACAAGGAGAAGCACAGGGAGAGAAGCCCGTAGCTGCAAGGGAGACCCTCCACTTCCAGAACCCTGAGTACCACTCTTACAGGCACTCCGTCTGCTACTGCGGGCTGGATGCCTTCTCCCCCTCCTGCTGAGGTGTGTGGGCAGCCAGGGGTTACCTCTCTCGAGGTCTCTGTTAGATCTCCCTCTTGTAGCACCGCTGATAAGTCACCCTCTATATCTCTGTTAGCGGGCACCTGGCCCAGACTCATGAGCCTGACTGCTGCCCTTCTTCCACAGCCAGCTCGGTCATGACTGGTAAGCCAGACGACGGATCCTTGGTCAACTGCACAGCTGCATCTACTGTCCCATCAGGCTCCCTTGAGGACCCTGATGCTGGGATGAGTGTGCTCATGGGGGACCCTTCATCCCTGGTGGTATCCCCAGGGATTCATCACCCGTTCCCGATCATTGCCTTCCGTCGGGAACACTCCTAGACCTGTCATTGGGGTCTCTTCCAGAGCTCCCCCCTTCGCCTGGTTCTTTTCTGCCACTGGATCCCCCCCTCCTTCCAAGGATCCGTCACTGGACCGGAATCTTTCAGGTATGGACCCTCCTCCTTCAGAACCCTCAGGCCCTACACCTGATCCCCTGCCACTGCCCAGTGGCCCTTCAGCATCTCCCCCAGCCAGGCCTTCAGCTCCTCCTGCTGGACCTTCTGGCAGTCTCCTGGGGCCTGACCCCCATGTTCCACTGCTGGGTGTCTCTCCGCTGGACCTTTCTCATCCAACACCAGGCCTGGTGCTTCCCACGCTAGGCTACCCGACGCCAGGCTTCCCGATGCCTGGCTACCTGATGCCGGGTTATCCTTCAGGGTTTGCAGGGTACCAATACCCTTACTGGCATCATCCCACTTACCCACCCTTGGCCGGGTATCCTGGGTAGCAGCCTCCACTTCCTCCGCCTCCACCACCACTGCCTGACCATGAAACTATCCCAGCATGTTGGCAGGATGCTAGGATGCAACTTCTTACAGAACTTAGGCAGTCCCAGCCACTTGGAGGAATTCTTCTACCCAGAGCACCACCTCCCACTCCAGTTCCTGTGGGACGTGCTGCTGGTTCTCTTCTGGTGGGTGACCCAGGGGTGGATCCCTCCCTTCCTAGTGGGTCAGATTCCTCGGATTAGGATGAGGACTTCAATATTGACCTCTCTGAACCTCGTTCACCAGTTGAACCTCAACCAAAATAATCCCCCAAATCCCCTCCGGAGGATCCTTCTTTTGGGGATCTATTGAGGACCATTCAGACAGCAGGGGGCTGGCCGTCCAAGGAGGTAGACCCTCAGCGAAAAAGGCTTGCTGAACATTTGGACTGGTCCACTGTGGACCCTCTACCCATCTCCCCTTGGATGGGCCCGCACGAGGATCTAGTTTCCACAATATGGCAAAAGCCTTCTTCCATACCAGCTGTCTCCAGGAAGGCTGATAGAACCTATTTTCCCCTGGAAGGGATCTCTCACCTGACTTCTCACCCAAAAGCTGACTCTGTGGTCATCATGGCCGTGCTTGACTGCTCGGCTCAGCCTTTCTCCCCACCAGACAAGGACTCAAGACAACTTGACCAGTTTGGTAGGAAGATCTACTTGTCCACCTCCTGTGCCATCTGGTCACTGAACTACATGTTCCACATGGTGACTTTTTAGAAGTCCTCTCTCTCAGAACTGGAGAGGGACTTTGAGGACATCCCTGATGAAAACCTCAGGGCTAAATTGCTGTACAAGGTTAGCATGAATAAATCTTCCTGCCATCATGCACTCTGGGCCACTTAAGATTCTGTGGACTCAGTGGCTCGGGCTGCAGCCTAAGGAATCTGCCTTCGGCACCTAGCATGGCTTCGCCTCGCAGGTTTGGCACAGGATGTTCAGTCATCCCTCTTGGACACGCCTTTCAGGGGTCCCATCCTCTTTGGCGGTGATGTGAAGGACATTATTACAGGGCTGCAAGAGAGCAGTAGGTCCCTCAGAGACGTACGCTCCATGTATCAGACGGGCCAAAAGAAACAGCCCTTTCGTTGCCAAACAAGATGGAACAAGAACCAGAACAAGCGTCAAGGCAAAAGACGCACCATTGGTTCTGGAGCCCAAGCTCCTCAGGCTAAGTTCACCAAAGCAGCCTCTGGAACCAAAGCTCCACTCACCTCAGTGTCCTGACTTGCTTCCCTTCCTCCCACTCCCTCCATCCCCCTTGGAGGAACTGGTAGGAGGGAGGTTCGGCCTCCACCTGGATGGGTGGAAGGCCAGCACCACAGACATATGGGTTGTTCAGCTCATACAAAGAGGTCACTCAATCGAGTTCCTGGAGATTCCACCTCCAAAGCCTCTGTGAAGGTCCTTTTACCCATCAGGTCAGATCCCCATCGTCCATCAAGAAATCCAGGCCCTGCTACTAAAAGCAGCCATAGAACCCGTCCCTCCAAACCAACTAGGAAGGGGATTCTACTCCAATTTCTTCGTAGTTCCAAAAAAGATGGGGGATCTTCGACCTCTCTTGGATCTCAGCACTCTCAACCTCTTCGTAGAGTACAAGAGGTTCTGCATGCTGACTCTACAGGGACTCCTGCCCCTGCTCCCATCAAACACATGGCTGTGCTCCCTGGATAGGCAAGATGCTTACCTTCATATCCCCATCCTCCCAGCCCACCGCCGCTTTATTTGATTCTCCTTCTGGGAGAACCATTTCCAATTCAAGGCACTCCCCTTTGGCCTGTCTTCAGTGCCCCGGGTTTTCACCAAGTGCCTACTAGTGGTAGTGGCATTTCTCCACCACAGGGGCATATATGTGTTCCCATACCTGGACGACTGGCTCTTTTCAGCTCCATCCCCGGACAGCCTGAAGGAGTCTCTCTCCTTCACTTTGGATCTGTTTGCCCAGTTGGGCATTTCGGTCAACCTTCTTAAGTCTCAGCTAGTACTATTTCAATGTCTCCAATTCATTGGAGCGGTACTGGATACAGTCCAGAGCAAGGCCTTTTTACCATTAGATTGAGCTGAGACCTTGGTTTCTTAGGCTACTTTGGTGGCCAAATCTCAATGTACCTTGGCGCACATGGTGCTCCGTCTTTTGGGTCTTATGGCAGGGGCCATTCCTACTGTCCCCCTGGCCAGGCTGCACATGAGGGTTACCCAGTGGTCTCTTTGAGTCCAGTGGGATCAACGATTGGATGACTTAAACCAACTGGTCATGATCTTCAACGGCCTTCAGACAGATCTCCTCTGGTGGCAGGATCTCACCAACTTGTTGGTGGGAGCCCCTTTCCACTTTCCGGCTCCCTCCCAGACCCTCACCTCAGATGCCTCCAATATGGGTTGTGGAGCCCACTTGGGGGATTGCAGAACTCAAGGTTCATGGTCTCCTTAGGAGCAGAATCTTCACATCCACATCCTGGAGACCACAGCAGTCCTTTGTGCTCTCCAGGCCTTCCAGTCATTACTCCTCCTGGGAACACTTCTTGTCCAGACAGACAACATGGTGACTGTCTGGTACCTCAACAAACAGGGAGGTACCCGATCATACCTTCTTTGCAGAGAAGCAATGAGAGTATGGTATTGGGCTACTCAGCATGGCCTGTTTCTGACATCAGTCCATGTGCCAGACGTTCACAACGTCCTGGCTGACAGTTTCTGCCAATCAATGGCCAGAGCTCATGAGTGGGAACTAAAACAGGATGTAGTCTAAGAACTGTTTCTTCGGTGGGGCCGGCCATACCTAGATCTGTTCACCTCCCCATTCAATGCAAAACTACGCAACTTTTGCTCGCTCGTTGCCAGGCATGGTGCTTTTTGGCGAGATGCACTGTCTCTCTCTCCAGGACAGGGAGGTTTCTATACACGTTTCCTCCCTTTCCTCTCATTCAGAAGGTTCTGTTGAAACTCCAGGCAGAGGGGGCCCACTTGATTTTGATTGCCCCTCTGTGGCCCTGGCTGATTTGGTTCCCGCTGTTGCAACAACTAGTTCTAGAACTGCCGGTCCCTCTGCCACCGTCTCACGACCTTCTGTCTCAGGAGCAGGGCATCCTGGTACATTCGAGTCTTCTGTCTCTCCATCTTCATGCATGGCACCTGTGGACATAGAGGCCTCTCGCTATGGAGTTTCCTCTCAGGTTGCTCAGGTCCTGGTGGAAGCCAGAAACCCCTCTACCAGATCAACCTACGCCATGAAGTGGAAGAGATTTTCTATCTGGGCCACAGCCAAAAGCTTGGACCCTTTTTCTTGCTGGGCCTCCCAGATGTTAGAGTACCTCTTACATCTTTCTGAGTTGGGCCTTAGTTACTCCTCAGTTAAGGTCCATCTCTCTGCGGTGTCGGCCTAACACCTTCTGGTGGAGGGCAAAACCCTAGCATAATTAGAGGTTTCCAAAACTTTCTTGAAGGGTATCCTTCACATCAAACCTCCAGTCCAGAACCCCTGTCCTCCCTAGGATCTTAATTTTATGTTGGAGAAACTTACTTTGCCCCCTTTTGAACCGGCAGCAAGTTGTGATATGCACTTCCTGTCCTGGAAGACACTGTTTTTGGTTGCAGTTATTTCAGCTCGAAGGGTCTCAGAGCTTTAGGCCTTTGTTTGCAGAGAGCCTTATTTGATTTTCCACAAGGACTGGGTGGTCCTGTGGACTAATCCTTCTTTTCTTAAGAAAGTTGTTTTGGAGACAACTCTTAACCAGAGTGTTGAACTGCCGCTCTGTTTTCCTCAGCATTCCAACAGGGGGTAATATATTTTGCACACCTTGGATGTGCATCAGATTTTGAGGTACCATACCTCCCGGACTAAGGAGGTTCGAAAGTCAAACCAACTCTTTGTGGCCTTTGCCTCCCAGTGCCAGGGCAAGGCTATCTCTAAACAGTCTATTTCTAGGTGGCTGGCTAACTGTATTCATTACACTCAGTAGAAATACAGAAAAACCCTTCCGAGCATGGTTAAAGGTCACTCCACCAGAAGCGTGGCCACTTCTACCACTTTTTTCAGGAATGTATCCACTTCATTAAGCACTACAGTCTGGACATTGCCTCTAGGCGTCGAGCTGGTTTCAGCCTTGCAGTTTTACAAGGTCTTCTGTCTTAAGGCAGATCCTTAGTTGGAAGACATCTTCCTCCTCCTAGAAACTCATCTCCAACTCCTTTTGTTAGACTGCTTGGAATTCAGTCCTATGTGTGAAGACCTACTGCAGGAACCCTCTCGAAGTAAGATATAGCAGTTATGTAAGAACTTACCATAACAGTGGATCTTCGAGAGAGATTCCTGCAGTAGGTCTAATTTCCCACCCACTTTCCCCCAGTTCCTGGAGTTATTTCCTTTTTTCCCTGTCTAACCTTTTGGTTCAGTCAGGGTACTGGGTACCAGGGTTGTTACTCCGCTTTTCTGCTCCCTTTCTCTAGGTCTCCAGTGGAAAAGAACTGGAGGGTGGGCACGGGACTGCCTCTTCTTATAGTTGGGATGACGTTGCGTTACCTGACGTCGGGGGTGGTCCCCGCTGATGATTGCTAGCTACTAGTTTGCTGTTTGAACCTGATGCCAGGGGGCGCAGTCCTATATGTGAAGAACTACTGCAGGAACCTCTCTCGAAGATATACTGTTACGGTAAGTTCTTATGTAACTGCTATTTCCTTGCCATTGACAAGGGAATAGTGCTACTGTAGATTCAAATAAACATTTAACACACGTAATAGAAATGCAAAATGTGGCAATGCCACTGACCCATACATCTGTCATGTATGAGATCAAGGATATGTCCTAATTCCAGATCCCGGAAGAGATAACTAAAGGGTTGTATGAACATAATAGCAGTAGACAGTGCAAAGGACTTTCCTAGCTATGTGAAACTCATCTGCTTTCTTAATGTGAGCAGAAAATAATTCATTAATGTGAACATTTGTCATGTCAAACCTCCTCACAATATCCTTAATACAGTATTGTAAATATAAATCACTCTTTATGAGCAAAATCATGTATACCATGCAATGTGGGGGGGGGTGTTTTATTTCATACTATCATGAACCTTTAACATATGTGCTTGAAGAATGGCTATGACAGCCCTATTTCAAATAGATATGTCAGAGCCAAATAGGCCTGAGGCTAAACCTGTTTTCTTTTTTTTTTAATAAGAAAAAGAAAAACAAAACAAAACAAAATGCCTAATGCGTTTGAGTAGGTTTACAGTCATAAGATGTACCACTAGCAGTCAGGATGTGAAAATCCTGTGTGTGTGGTGCTATCAGTCCATGTATAGGGGTCATCAAAAGTACCTGGTATGTTGCCAGGGTATCCAATCACATCATTATTTTAAAAAACATTTGGAAATGTTTGTTGTGAAACATAAAACAAATCATTTCAAGTTTAAAAGGTGAGATTTAAAATCACTGTGAAGTGCATGAACTGCACATTATTAACTAGGGTACCTGGGTGAGAAGTGGCTGTTAGACCACTGGGTGGGCCAGGGTTCTGTTTTGGGCACTCACTATTAGGTGTCACAAATTATGAGGCATCATAGGGTAAAACTTTAAGGTCTAATGGCTTTTATTGCCATATAAATTTTGGATGCAAAATTCCTGATTATCAATAAAATGTAAATAGGCGTCCAGATCAAGTCTAGCTGCTAGAATTGATCCAAAGCAATGATCATAACATTCAGTAGGGCTTCACTACCCTTCTGGATGATGAACATGTCTTTTAGGACTTTAATGTGAATTCCACAGGATGCAATTAGATCAGTGGGCTTGTGAGGTACTCTGCCTCAACAATCTGTTAGGTTTAGGTCACTGGTTCTTATCTGCAATAAGATGTGCAGTTTGGGCTTGTAAGAAGACCCATACTTTTAAGAAGAATAATAAGCACAAAAGCAAGCATCCCTCTCTCTCTGGAACCTAAAAGAAAAGAGAAAAGAAAAATATAGTTAGTTTAGTATTATTCCGCCCATTGGGGTATGGAAAAGTCATTTAATCTCCTTTAAACAGGTTCATTTGATTGGCATGTAGCCATTTATCAATGACTGTTATTGTGAGGCAGTCTAACTTGGTAGACTGCTGGACTGAGTTTGTTTACACTGGGATAGGACATGTTGGGCCTTGCCCATACATTGTGCAGCAAACAAGTGTACCTTTTGGATGTCTTGGTTGGAGATATTTAACATATTTATCTACTGATGCTCCATTAGCAATGGCAGTACACAGGACCAGAAGTAAATGTTCTGGGAGTCTCATGGACCGTCTGGTCATGATTTCAAAATTGGGGTATGCTGTGTACCTGCAGAGGGTGTCCCTCTTATTACCATAAGGAGTAAAGGCAATAAAGAATCCCAGTCCTTTGAGTTTTTTTTTGAACAAGTTTATTATAACATAACTTTGATTTGCCTGTTAGCCCATTCCACCTGTCCTGATGACTGTGAGTGGTAAGGGATATGAAACTTTTGTTTTACCCATAACAAAACCAGAATTTATTGCATTACTTTGGCTATAAAGCCAGATCCCCGTAATCAGAATTTACCTTTGGGGGTAACCCCCACCTGGTAAATCGCTGGTTTACCAAGACATTTGCAGTCACTTTGGTTATTCTTAGTGGTTGGCATAAGGCCAATGTAGTCAATCTGGATGTTGTTTCGGGGGCCTGATTGCCTCTGGGGTAACAATTTATTTTTCCTAGCTGGAATAGGATTGTTCTGTGCACAGATCAAACAGTTACTAATGTAGTGTTCTACATCATTTCTCATGTAAGGTCATCAGACAGAGGATTTCAGTCTGTCTAGGGTTTTTATTGACTCACTGGTGTCCACAAGTTGGAATATCATGTACTTGAAACAGCAGATAAAATCTACTCTCAGGTTGTCAGGAATTACCCACAACTTTTCATGAGTGTTACGGCGCTGATGTTCCAAATCAGTAGGCCATCACTGGATAGATGAAGGTCATTTTTCACTTTCTTATAAGGGCTATTTTGAAAGATATTCCTCAGTTCCTTTATTAAGGAACTTAAACACTGCCCTCAAATGATGGTCCTTCTTTTGGAGCACAAGGTTCACATTTTACAATATGCTCGAACCTTATGAATGTACAGTTTATATTTAAACTGGTTAGGTTAGGGCTGTACACAAACAAGTCTTGTATTTCACAGAGGTACTATTATAGTATTGGAAGTGTTTTTCTTCCAAAAAAAATCAGTTTAGAGATAAACAGACCCAATTAGAAACTGTAATGAAACAAAAAACAGTTTCTGCAGCTTTTGCAATTAGATCAAGGCCATTTCTTAAAGCATGCATAACTTAACCCTCTCGTGGAGTGCTGGTATCATGTTACATAACGAAACATCTCCTTATTCCTCTCTTAACACAGGCTGTGTTTTTCTCAAGGACTTTCCAGCTCTCTAAACCATCCACAAACATTTGTGGTAATAAGGAGACCCCTCTCCTCCTTGCTTTACATTTTATTTGCCAGCCGTGTTGTAACAATGCCTGTGAATCGTACATATACGATGATGCAGTTACTAGCCATGCACTCTCTGTTAGCACCAGAATGTAAAATAATTCTGAACCCTGCTGTCTGACCCTCATTGATATGTGTGGCTGAGTCACAATTTAAAGGATCATAAGTCAAAACATAACACACAGTGGTGTTATTTAACACTTTCTGAGGTTCTGTCAGAAAGGGCCCTGTGACAGGTAGGTCAGGGGATTGGAGTGAACAATCATGGGTCTCTCCTGTAAATTGTAGGCCATGGGCCAACAAGGATGGAGTTTTGATAGGAAGGACTGTGATGTCATGATCCTGTAAAATGAGAGACCAGTGTTCAAGTCTGGCATTGGATACGGAGTCATCTTTTACTCTGTCTGACAAAAGAAAGTTATTTATTTATTTATTTACGAGATTTACCAGGAAGGCATACTGAGCAACATGCTCAATTCCAGATGCAACCTGGGGGCCTAGCCCAGTACATGTCAATAGTAGAACATTTAAATACAGAAATGAAACTGGCGAACATTGTCTGTGATATCAAACAGAGTAGTACAGTTTTGAACAATCACAAGCAGTTGGCAAATGATTGGAATGCAGCACAATGGGTGCGTATCCAATGATGTACATAAAGTATCTCATTGCCCAGTATGTAGCCAAAAGCTTCCTTTCACAAAGGTTGTATTTTAGCTCCACTGGGGCAAGCATCTGGGATGCATAAGAAATGGGTCTGATGTGTCCACTGTATTTTTGGGCTAAAACTGCTGAGATTGCTATATCTGATGTAGCAGTTTCAATATACCCTAAAACTGTGTTAGGATTAACCAATGCTGGGACCATGGCCAGTGATCCCAAAAGAAAAAGCAATGATATCAGTATTCGCATAACTTGCACCTTCTTACCAGAAGTGGCTGCTGTTGTCTGTACTGGGAATAACCCAGAATGTTTTTGACTTGTGTCTGCTATTGCATGTGCTGGGAATAACCCAGACTGTTCCTGGCTTGTGCCTGCTCTTGCAGCCACAGTATGGGATGATCCAGGTGTCACTGGTGGAAGGGGTTCTGCACCATGTGCTGGCAGTGCTGGCACTATCAGGGGTGTCTGCACAGTGGAGAAAAGTGGTGTTCAAGTTGCACGTAGTTCTCCAGCTATGGATTGTGGTTCAGTAGCCCTTAGGGGTGGAGAAAGCAGTACTGAAACAGCTGTCAGCACAGGTTCAGAAATCAAACCTGTAACCCACGTGGCCTGTGATGCTGAAAATATCACAGCCACAGGGCTTTCAGAATCGGGGTTGTCTCCTCCCCCATCAAATGTAAAGTGGGTTTCCCCACCGGAGGGTTGCTGGATGGTAGTGACATTGTTTTTAATGTTACAGCTTAAAGTAGTAATGCACTGCATAGAGAAGCAGTACATTCAGTCTTCTCAGGGAAAGCTGATGCTAAATTGCATAGGGAAGACTCACAACATTTCATGTAATTAACTGCAATGCGTTCCTTAACTAAGGATGCTCTAGTATAGTAAACATTGCTAGCAGCAGCTGCTTCTTCTGCAGCGTCAGACACTGACTTCATGACAGATTGCGTACCAGCCTCATTAAAACTTACATCAGCAACAGCTGTGATGAGAATCTTCCTTCCCTCAGAAACACTAGTCTTACTAATAACATTAATAATCATGCCAAAAACCTTCAGTATGTTTTGTTTGGTTATGGCAGCAATCACAGGTACCTGTGACTGCATGATCCAACCTCTGTGATGTGGTGGCCAGTCATTTTGGATTACTTCAAGGGCATCTTGGGTTACTGTGTTATGACCATCATCACATGACCATGAGCTGCCATCCTGGGGATGATAAGGGGATGCAACCTGATGGCATGTATGTCCACAGTTTTGAGACTCTAATAATTCTCCATTTTGTGAATCACAGAAAAACAAGTGGCTAGTATTTGTTCTAGTCCACCCCACAGCATTCTGTGAGTGTTCAAAATCAGACTCTTCAACATGAGAAAAAGCAAGGTCTTTGGGCATTAAGTTAGTATGCCCTGCCAATACCTCTGGCTGATGGTGCACATTCACCATTTCTGCCTTGCAATTTATATGATCAACCTCAGATTTGGTATCACACACATCATGCATAACCTGTTTTTCCAAGTTTCTACACACAGTGGTAAGTTGGCCATTTTCCTTACTCTTACATTCTAGCTCCTCAAAAACATGAGCAACCACACTGTGAAGTAATCTAACTTCAGCCCAAAAGATTTTCTCATAGTGTAAAACTAGTCTGTTGTCCAGAGAAGCTTTATCACATTTGGTATTCAAAGCATACATTTTACGTCTACTGTTTTCATAACTACTTAGTAATTAATCACATTGTTTAGTCAAGGTTATGTTTTGAAATAACAGTTCATTAACTTTTTCACGTGACTCGGCATGTAACATACTCATCTTTTGCCTGTATGCAGTGTAATCTGACTTCAGAGTATCACATTTTTTTATAGAAAATTCAAAGCAAGTGAATAGTGTTGCAACTAACAAATTTTCATGAATATCTTCCTTGGTACCATGTTTTAAGTGACTATAGTTTTCAGAAATCACCCTCATGGGACTGTTTCCATTTTTTGCCACATTGGCAAAATCTTCTAAACCACCTTAAGCAGTTTGAATTTGTGAGGCATCCAGCCTCAACTTCAGTACTGACTTTTGAGACATGTCTTAAGAAATAAGAAACCCATAGCTGTCTGTGGATCAAAAACTGTGTTTGCAACCAAAGTTCATGACAGGACACAAACAGCATTTGCCATATGTGGACTCCTAGATGAGTAAAGACCCATTAGGATTTGAAACCACAGATGAAGCCAGTCTGTCTGTCTGGTCGGATCCCTTTACAGGTGTGTGTTCCCACAGAGAAAGAAGAGGAAAAAAGCAAAACAAACATAAAATAACATTACACAGAGATTGAATTTCTGCTAAATGATTGTTTTGTCTGCACTGTAGAACACACAGCAGACCAAATAGATTTAAACAGGAGACACTGTCAGCTGCCTGTTACTGGAGATTTCTCACCCAGTGTTTTAATTTACAGAGGAAATTAAAAAGTAACTTTGGCAAACACCCAGATTCTATTCGTGGTCGCCATTTTATGTTGCCTAAACACTCTTAGTGTGTAGGGTAAATAATAATCATACTAATAATACAGATTATTATGTCTTCGGAGTCTGCCAAGAAACATTCGTAAACAAGCAAAAGTACTAAGAAATGTTTATTATTTTACTTACGCCAAGCATGTGACAAAGAAAATCATAAGGGAGATGGGTTTCTCACCATTCTCCTGAAGAATGTACATAATCTCCAGTATTTCTACGATCTTACGTTCTCCAAGATCTTGTTCTCTCTCTCCCCATGGAACTAAGCTACAGAAGGCTATATACTACAGATAATAGCATAGCAATAGAGATTACATCATAGTTATGGATATGAGAAACATTATGTATTGGTCCTAAGTCATTCTCCATTGGATGATGACTTAGGAGACAGAATTACTAATGAGTATCATATGAGACAAATAATATGCTTCGGTTAGCACTATAGCTTGGATAAAAGAAATGCTGACTGGGCTCTATTACACGTGGCATTTCTTGCTTATGTATACTATAAGACATAACAAAGGATTTCTCTCTCTGTCAGCTTGCTAAGACAAAGAGAAGTGCTAACAGGGCTCTGTTATATATGGCATATCTGCTTTCATGTAAAACACACACTGCATACAATTATATGAGAATATAAGTATACAATAATCACTGATGATCCCTCAGAGTCATCATATCAGTAATTAGGTAGCTCATGTATGGAATATATGTAAAAGACAAAAATAATGCATTATAGTGAGGTATAATAGTCATGCATGATCTAATCCTATGAAAGGATGTAAACATTGGCATATATTAGCAGCAAAGCACATTCCTGGCACTCATGCTTATATGATGGGTGCCTAAAATCTACATGCTAGTACAAAATAGCAGTATCACAGTATAATAGGCTAGGAATACAGTGTAAGGTGTATGTGGGATGATAGGGGGCATAACCCAGGTGCAACGGGAGCTGTGCCTTTTCACCGGGAGCTCTTCCACTGTGACCTGCCTGACTGCCAGCCAGCCTTGAGACTCACAGGCCACTAGCCCTAAATGGGTGTTTGCCTCCAACCTCTCCCATGGGAGCTGCACCTTCTCCGGGAGCTCTTCCACAGCGACCTGCCTGACTGCCAGCCAACCCTGAGACCCACAGGCCACTAGCCCTAAACAGGCATCTGTCTCCAAGCTCTCCCGTGGGAGCTGCGACTTCTCCGGGGGCTCTTCCATGGTGACCTGCCTGACTGCCAGCCAGTCCTGAGACCCACAGGCCACTAGCCCTAAACAGGCATCTGCCTCCAACCTCTCCTATGGGAGCTGTGCCTTCTCCAGGGTCTCTTCCACAGTGACCTGCCTGACTGCCAGCCAGCCCTGAGACCCACAGGTCACTAGCCCTAAATGGGCATCTTCCTCCAGCCTCTCCCATGGAAGCTGCACCTTCTCTGGGTGCTCTTCCTTGGTGACCTGCCTGACTGCCAGCCAGCCCTGAGACCCACAGGTATGGACACAGAAATGTAGCCTGGCCTTTGGAGCTACCGGGCTTAGATCTTGGTGCTTTTTGTTTCCTGATTGGACACTTCACCTTTCTCCTGCCCTCTTATTTGCTACTACTTTCATCTCCCTAAGCTGCTTAGTTTGTACAAACTTTTATATCGCTGGGTTGTATTTACTGCTCTGTATACTTCATTGAATTCAGCATTCTGTATTATTTTTTAATAATGCTTAGTGTCTACTGTGATATCAGTTGCCAGATAGCCTGGCCCTTGTAGCCACTGCCCAGATTTTATTTTTTTTTTGCTGAGGTTTCCATTAGCAGATTATATCTTCTAGCCACTAGAGGGCAATATCTCTGGTAACAGTGCAATTTACTGTGTCCACTCCCCCATTAGCAGGTTATGTGCAGCTAGGGGCTCCTATCTGGCACATCACACTCTCTCTTTCCCAGCTGTTATCATCACAACTCTGTGTACATTTACGTGCTTCAAACAACATGAAGTCTTGCTGTATTCAGACATAATGCAGTTAGCCTCAGCACTTGAACTGCCCCGGAGAGGAAAGAGTTAACTCCATGAAGAAGCATGGAATGTTGAGCTCGAGCTCAGTTTTCAAACCTCTGTCTGTGATACTTACCAGTGCAGCTGTCAGATTCTTTACTTCGCCTAACAGTGAAGTTGCTCCGGAGATTCCTCTGCTCGGTTCGGTAAACGTAAAGCATTCGGTTTAAAACTTATTCTTTATTGTTTTTTTGGATTTCCAGCCTCTGTCTATGGTACAGGTAGTGTGGTAGCTAAGTAGTGAGTATATTTTATTTTAAATAACTTGTGGAAATTGTTGGTTTCTTCGGTTTCTTCCCAGTTGGTCCAGTTAGGAACCGACCTTGTGTTTCCTTCTAATTTTAAATTTATTATTTTAGAGTGGTGTTCCGGTACCAATTGGTTTCAAAAGAACTGGGTTTTTCTCGGTTCTTTTCCAAACCCGTGACACGGTTGTTACCGATTGGTTGGTATTACCTGACTTGAACGCTTCTATAGGGTAATTTTGGTAGGTTGGCCATGTCTGAGAAACCTAAAAAGAAAACCGGTCCCAGTGGGTTTCAACACTGTACTGAGTGTGGGGAGGCCTTTGCCAAGGCAGACCCCCACCTCATCTGTGTTTATTGTCTGGGGTTTGACCACCTCCAGCCAGACTGCCAAATTTGCAAAAACTTTCCTAAAACCACTCTAGAAAAAAGACTGAGTAGGTTGAAGGAAAGGGAGGCCGAGAAGTCCGTAGACCCGGATGGCCAGCCCGGTTCAGTTACGGCCAAACCTGGGGAGGTGCCTACTGACCTAGGCGATACCTCCTTGGGCAAAAGGAGAGCCAACTCTGAGGGGTCAGTTCCATCAAAAAAGAAACGAATGTCCACCGGTTCGGATCCAGTACCGCTTACTCCAACTGCGGACGAGATAGCCAAAGTGATTAGTATTGTCCAATCTCTTCGTCCGGTTCCGTCCGAACCTGTTTCGCTGGTTAGGCGGTTGGTTCGGTTGGAACCGGCTCTTTCAGATTACGATCCGGATGCTTTCTATGAGGAGTGGGAGGGAGATGAAGACTATCCAGACGATGACTATGATGGTGGGGGTGTGGATGTGCCCACTGAACCGGACATTTCCCCAGACAGACCCTCTGATGTCTCCCCTCCCAGGCTTTCTGGGTCCCCTTCTCACTTCTTGTTTTACAAGAAGGTGGCTGAAACCCTCCAGTTCCCTTTGGTTGAAGCTGCTGAGGAGGAAGAAGAGCCTGATTTTGTGGAGATGATGGATATCCCAGAGTCCAAAAGGTTGTCTATTCCCCTTCACTAGTCCTTGGGGAAACAGACAAAAAAGATTCTACAGATTCCTAACTCTTTACCTCCTGTAGATAAAAGAATGGACAGGAGATACATGTTATCAGGCTCAGCTGCGGAGTTCCTTTATTCACATAGCAGCCATGTTGGAGTAGTGCAGGCTGTAGCCTGTGACAAAGCAAACATTCCTTTGGCTTCACACCTCCCAGACAAGGACTCCAGGAAAGTCGATGCCATGGCCAAGAAACTATACTTGGCATCCTCTTTGGGACTCAGGCAGACAAATTATATAGCCTAAACAGCCAGGTACCAGAAGTCCAGGTGGAATACGGTTCTGGAACTAGCTAAAAAGCCCTCCCCCCAGCTAGCCAAAGAGCTGGAGGAGGTGGTTGTGGATGGAATTGAGGCATCCAAAGTACAATTTCACGCTGCTGTTGACTCCAACGATGTGGCATCCAGAGTCTTGGCTACATCTGTGTCTCTCAGGAGGCATGCTTGGCTCAGATGTACTAGCCTATCACAGGACACCCAGTCTGAGGCTATGGATTTTCCTGTAGTTGGTAACTCTCTGTTTGGGGAGCAGACAGAGGCTTACATGAAGAAAATGAACAAATATAGAACCACTTACAGGAGTGCACAGGCCAAGGAAAGGCAAGCCACTCCTCAGAAGCAGCAGTCCAGGGGCAGGGGCAGGCCTTTTCACAGGCCTTTTTACCAAACCCAGGCTTCCTCGTCCTACCCACAAAGGGTTTTTTTCCAAGGGAGGGGTAGAAAGGGGATGAGCAGGGCTTCTTCTTCCTCCCAATCTAAGGCTCCTGCCAAGGAGACACCCTGAGGTGTCAGCCCGGGTCGACTCTCCAATCCCAGTAGGAGGCAGGCTGGCTTACTACTTTCAGGCCTGGAATTCTGTTACCTCAGACAAGTGGGTCCTGGAAGTAGTAAGCCAGGGACTAGCTCTCAGCTTCAAAAGGTACCCAAAAAGAAGGGACAAGTCTTTTCCACCTGCATCAGTTTCAGAAACCCTTGCCCTAGAGGCAGAGGTTTCCTCTCTCCTGGCTCTCAGAGCTGTAGAGAAGGTTCCTACTCAACACAGAGGAAAATGCCTGTACTCCAGGTACTTCTTCACCCCAAAGAAAACGGGAGTGGCGACCCATCCTGGATCTAAGGTATCAGAACAAACCCATTTCAAAACCCAAGTTCAAAATGGTAACTCTGGGAATAATCCTTCCCTCTTTAAGGCCAGGAGATTGGCTAGCATCACTGGACCTTAAGGATGCCTACTTCCATATCCCTATAAGGTGCTCCCACAGAAAATACCTCAGGTTCGAGATGCCTTCAGGCCATTATCAGTTCAGAGCCATGCCTTTTGGCCTAACATCAGCTCCAAGGGTGCTCATAAAGTGCCTTGCAGTAGTGGTGGCTACCTCAGAAGACAGGGTATCACCATTTTTCCATATCTGGACGACTGGCTCCTAGTAGGGCAGTCTTCAGACCAGGTCAGGTCAGCTCTGCAAGCCACTCAGGACTTGCTCAGTTCCTTGGGGGTTCTTCTCAATCTGCCAAATTCTGTCCTCGAACCAGTACAGCTTCTCACCTTCATAGGGGTGGAATTGGATACTACCCAAGCACAAGCTTTCCTTCCTCTGGCAAGGGTGAAGGCCTTAGTAGACCTCGCTTCCTCCTTTCGGCCTCTGGTTTCTCTTCCAGCGAGACAGTTCCTCCAACTCCTGGGCCACATGGCAGCCTCCACTGCAGTGGTTCAGGGAGCCAGATTTCAGATGCGGGACATTCAGTTCCATCTAAGGTCCTTTTGGTCACAGAGAACAGATTCTCTCACCAAACTGATTCCAGTGGTGGCTGGACCAGGACAACCTCAGACAAGGGGTTCCATTTCTCCCTCAACTTCCATCAGTAGTACTGACTACAGATGCTTCTCTCCTAGGCTGGGGAGCCCACCTGGGAACCCTAGCAGCTCAGGGGATCTGGTCCCCGCAGGAGTCTCTTCTTCATATCAACCTCCTGGAACTCAGGGCAGTTTTTCTAGCCCTTCAGACCTTTTTGGATTCAGTCAAAGGCAAGGTGGTCCAAGTCAGGACGGACAACACTACCACAATGTGGTACATCAACAAGCAGGGAGGCACTCGGTTCATGGCCTTGTGTACAGAGGCCATGAACATTTGGTCTCTGGCCTATTCCCTTCAGACTTCCCTGGTAGCAGTTCATCTTCCAGGGAAGAACAGTGTGCTGGCAGATGCCCTGAGCAGGATTTCACAGGGGCATCATGAATGGTCCTTGAATCCTCACATTCTGAGGATCATTTTCTCCAAATGGGGCATTCCAGAAATAGATCTATGTGCAGCACCAGACAATCATCAACTTCCTCTGTTTTGCTGCAGACCTCCAGTTCTGGGGACAGTTCCCCAGGATGCTCTCATTCTGAACTGGAAGGGCAGATTTCTCCATGCCTTCCCTCCTTTCCCTCTCCTGTTCAGAGTTCTAATCAAGATAAGAACTCGACCCTGCACAGTGTTACTGGTGGCTCCAGATTGGGCCAGACAACCCTGGTATCCTCTACTGCTGTCCTTGGCTGTCTCACATCCCCTGTCTCTTCCCAGGAGATACAATCTTCTCTCCTCCTCCCAGGGGCGGATCTGATACCCCAATCTCCAGTCTCTCAACCTCAAGGCCTGGCTCTTGAAGAGTTAGAATATGCAGCTCTACATCTCGCTCTCTCTCTCAGGGAGTTCTGGATATTCTGAAGGTCTCCAGGAAATCTTCCACTAGAAAAACTTACAATTCCAAATGGAAGAGGTTCAGTATTTGGTGCTCTCAGAAAGGTATTTGTGCCTGATTCTGCAGGCATTTCCACAACCTTAGATTATCTAGCTCATCTGAATAGTCTAGGCCTTAGGCCTGCCACTCTGAAGGTTCATCTAGCAGCTGTCTCTGCATTCCTTTCAGCAGGGAAGGGCTCCTCCCTGGCATCTCATCCTGTTTTCAGGAAGTTTTTCAAAGGCCTGGTTCCATTAACCCTCCTTTGGAGCCTACTCACAACAGGATACTTAATGTCATACATTGCTCAGCTTATGCAGCCACCCTTTGAGCCTATGGCTTCGGCCGAATTGAAGTACTTGACCTGGAAAACTGTGTTCCTGGTAGCTATTACTTCTGCCAGGTGGATTAACGAATTACAGGCCCTGTCAGTTGAATCTGACTTCATATCCTTCCATAGGGATAAAGTGGTCCTAAGAACTAATAGGAGGTTCTTGCCTAAAGTGGTATCGGATTTTCACCTAATCCAGTCTGTGTCTCTTCCTGTATTTTTCACTGACCATTATTCCCCAGGGGAAAGAAGATTACACAGTTTGGTTGTTAAAAGGGCACTTAGCTACTACATAGAGCATACTAAGGCACACAGAAATGACTGTCTTCAATTGTTCCTCACTTATGGTGAAGTGGGGAAAGGTAAGCCTGCCACTAAGAGAACTATTGCCGGGTGGATTGTTTCCTGTATATAATTTTGCTATGACAAATAGGGTAGAACACCCCCTTCAGGCCTGAGGGCTCACTCGACTAGGGATACAGCTGCTACTCTAGCTGTGGCCAGAGATATACCCTTGTTAGAGATCTGTAAAGCAGCCACCTGGAAAACAGTACATACATTCACCAAACATTACTCTCTGGACATCCAGTCTAGGAGTGATGCTAGGTTTGGCACAGCAGTACTGCAGAACCTGTTCCCAAAGTAGATTCTGCATTCTCTCCTCCATAGGGAACTGCTTGGTAGTCTGCATTATGTCTGAATACAGCAAGACTTCATGTTGTTTGAAGAAAACATTACTCACCATAGTAATGTTGTTTCTTCTAATGGAGTCTTGCTGTATTCAGACCTCCCCCCCGCCTCCCCTCTCAGAACCTGTTTTTGGGAAGTGGGTTGGCAGGCACAGTGTTGCACCTCAGGGGTGTACCTTGTACCCTCCCTCTTGCTGGGGGAACTGTTATGTTTTTCCTTCTTGTGTTGCACAGTTTGATTTGTTACTACCTTATTTCTTCTTGGGTTCTTGCCTTGAGTCTTTTTTGGACCCCAAAAAGTATTTTGCCTTTTAGCTATGTGTTCAAACTATTTCCACATTTTAATGTCAAGTTAGTTAGTTGCTCGTAAGAATCTGACGGTTGCACTGGTAAGTACCACAGACAGAGGTTTGAAAACCGAGCTCGAGCTCAACGTTCCATGCTTCTGCATGGAGTTAACTCTTTCCTCTCTGGGGCAGTTCAAATGCTGGGGCTAACTGCATTATGTCTGAATACAGCAAGACTCCATTAGAAGAAACAACGTTACTATGGTGAGTAATTGTTTCTTCCTCTGCCTCCTTCAAAGCTAGGGCTACATGCAAGCTCTTCCTCCTATGAACCTGGACTATGCCCACCTCCTCCAATCTCTCTTTCATACTGCTGTTGATTCTAAGCAATGGCGCTTCACAAAGTGATATGCTGGTTCCCCTATCCTGTACCACTACCAGGCATAATAACCATTATGACCCCTGCTTTATCACAGCTAATTTTAAACTGTTAACCAAGGGTCACTGGTCCTGCCACTAGCTCCTGCTGCCTCCATAGGGGTGGCTTACCACTGGGGTCCCTGCCTCATACCCCACTCTAATTACTCCGCTTGAGCTCATGGTACTGTGCTTGGAACACAGAAGGCGCCTCCACCCCAGAAGATCCAATAAGCTTTTTTACAAACAACTTAAGGGAAGCTTGTTCAGAATCATCCTACTTTTACTGCTTATGTCAGGTAACGTTCATCCTAACCCTGGCCCTGCTGGACATGCATCCACACATGACCACCCTAAAAAAGGAACTATTAAGTCCTGGAAACATGGGATTTTGTTGTGCCTTGTCTCACTTGCACTGATATCCCCCACAGAGTCCCCGAGCTACAAGCTGCTGCCAGCTGCCCTAACTAACCCCCAGGTGACTGTACTCAATGCATATGGCATGACCACTTCTTCCGATTCCTGGACAAGCTCATACTCTATGAAAGGGCACCTCATGCATTGTCCCCAGGACCACAGGCCTAAATATCCCTGCTTAGTCTGGCACATCCATGGATTCCTTGTCCGCTACAGCTCCTCTAAAATGCTGATATCAGGGACATAGCAATGCTCAAGAAGCAACAAACTCTTTCTGAACCACATTACCCACCTACTACTGCTACTACTAATGCTATTGGGTAACATACACCCCATCCCTGGCCCTCCTCGCTCTCAAAATAGCCCACAACAAAAATCTGCAGGACTCACCCTTGCTGCCTTAAACATCTGCAGTCTGTGGCCCAAACTGGACAACCTGAAGGTGTGGGTTACCAAACACAACCCCAATATCCTCTCGATTGTGGAAATGTGGCTATCACCCAAGGTAACGGACTCTGCTATTGTGCTGCCTAGATACACCATTTTTAGGCAGGACCGTACCTCGAAGAAAGGAGGGGGTTGCGTAGTCTACATAAAGGACACACTTCAGGGGCATATCCTTCCGCTCCCCAACAGAAGCACCAATCTGCAAATCCTACCCATCAAAATCCTACTGGATGTTCACAGCAAGGTGCTTACGATCCTCATAGCCTACATCTCACCCAAAAACAACAATTCCCGGTGCTAGTGACCTCATGGACTTTATTGCCACCCTGCACCTTAACTCCAGATCATTCTTCTCGGGGATTTCAACATCAATTGGCCTTCGCCCACAGCAGTTACGGTGAGAGACACTCTAGCGACTATCCACTTTTCCCAGATGGTAGCAACCCCAACAAGGGTCCGCTACAAAACTGGCACTATTACTCTGCTGGACTGGATCCTCTCAAACTGACCAACCCACATCACCAACATCACTGTCCTCCCTGACTCACTGAGTGATCATTCACCCATTACCTGCACCTGGCAAAACAACTTCAGCAAGCCCCCGCCCAAAACCATAACCAGCCATGTACTCCTCAAAGGGCACCTACCACAACTCAAAGTGGACCTTCAAGGCCTAGACTGGTCTGACGTACATGAAACAAATAATGTAAACATCACACTCGGACGCTTCATCACAAAATTTAACGCCACTTGCTATAAACATGTCCCCCTGAAAACAAGAAAATCTAAAGCTCCCTGCAACCCCTGGATAATGCCAAAACTCCTGCTACAACTCAGTGCTTGGGACCAACTCTGGATAAAGGCATGCGCACATGGTACAGCTGCCAACATCCAACTATATAAAAAAGCTAGAAACGAGTGCACAAAGGCTATCCACCTAGCAAAATGCTCTTACCGTAAGGAAGCTCTTGCCAACTCCTGGAACTGCAGCAACTCCTTCTGTGCCAACCTCAGTGATATTACTGGCAAGGATCCCAAAACAGACCCCTTCATGCTCCTGGTCAAAGATGTACCCACAGTGGATCCACTCCAAATAGCAAATGCCCTAAATACTGCCTTCATGGACCTAAGTGGAGTGCTTCCAGCACACTACTTCAACCCTCCAGTCCAAAAGCACACAGTAGGTGATCAGTCCCCTATGGGGAAAGAGTCCACTTTTTTTATTTTAAAGACATCAGCACTACCAAGGCTAGAAAGTACCTTGAGAAGGTGCTGGGCAAATCGAGGCACAGTGGAGACACCCTGGACCTTAAGTTCATCTCTATGGCACTTGCAGAAGTACTAAGCCCCCTAACCACCATCATCTACCTATCCCTCCACTACTCTCAGTTCCCCCAGCTCTGGAAGTCGGCTTCAGTAACACCAGTTCACAAAAGTGGAGACTGGGCACTGCAGAACAACTACAGACCGATCTCCATACTCCCATCACTGTCCAGAGCACTTGAACGGATAGCGATGGATCAGCTTCTGGAATACCTGAACTTGCACCGACTCCTATGCCCGGAACAACATGAGTTCTGAATGGGACACAGCACTATCACGGCCCTGTTGGAATTCACTGGTTATATCCACCAAGCCCTGGATCAAGGACAGCTAGTGGGGGCTACCTTCATCGACCTATCAAAAGCTTTTGATACGGTTCACCACACACTCCTCCTTGAACAGATAGTGACACCGGTCTTTCTTCTGATACAATTCTGTGGTTTAACAGTTATCTCAGCAATCACTCACAGTGGGTCAAGATTGGGGCCATTGTCTCAGATAGCAAACCTGTCCCCTCAGGGGTCCCCAGGGATCAATACTGGGGCCCCTCCTCCTCAGTATCTTCTTAAATAAACTTCTAGGCTCTTGAACCAGCCACATGCTATTGTATGCTGATGATGTCATCATTTTCACCTGCAGCCCCAACCCTGAACTACTTAAAAACAACCTCCAACTAGGATTTACTGCTGCTGAAACATGGTTTAAGGAGCATAGACTAATCCTAAACTACAGGAAAACTAAGACTATGATCTACTCCAGCACCCACAGCAAATGCAAGACCTTCCCACTATCCATCCTGAACAACAGTGGTGATGTGCTGGACCTAGTGCAGCACTTTAAGTACCTGGGTATCACCCTTGACTCCACCCTGTCCTATGCACAGCAAATAGACAAGACAGCCAAGGCCATCAGTTCCAGAATTGGGATACTCCACCACCACAAGCACAGCCTTACATATGAAGCACTTAACATGGCCATCACCAACTCAATTGTTATTCTCGTTGACTATGGCCTGGTGGTTTATGGTTCTGCACCAGACTCAGCTCTCCATCACGTCTCCCTGGCCCTTAATAAGGCCTGCCAACTCCTCACAGGTGCTGCAAGGCTTTCACCTGTGAGCTCTACTCATAGGCAGCTGAAGAGCAGAGTTAAATACCATACCTATCTACTGACCAAATAAATTACACTAAATCTGATGCCACCAGGGGTCCAGAATCTGCTCACATGCCATGCAAGTGCCAGGCTGAACAGAAGCACCCACAGCCAAATTTTCAGTGAACCTGAATGCCACACTGCACAGGGGTCAACATGCATTCTACTACCGTGCACCACACTGGACCAACACCCTTCCTTCAGCCATATCCGATACCACAACCATTGGTGCTTTCAAGCGTAAGCTCAGGTAGCACCTTGTCACAGATGACAACTGTGACTGTGTTGGCCATTAATGATGACCAAAACAAATATCCTACATTTGGACCACCGTAAAGCAGCAGCACTTAGTGTTCCACCTAATCTTAGGGGCACCTACCTGCACAGCACTTCATTGTTCCACACCCCCCATCTACCCCCTCCCCTCCCCACTGGGTACCCATTCCACTCTCTGTGTCCGCCCTCATGCTCCCCCCATTTGCTGCTGTCCTAGCCCCATTGTCTCCAACCTTACTTAAATCTGTTCTTAACCCCATTACACAGGCATACACTTCACTATGCCGAAGCTATGCCTGTTCTCCACTCTGTTTCTCCCTTCACAAGTATGCTTAACTCTCCAATGCAGGTGCCTTCTCACCAGTGCCATAGCAGTGTCTAAATGTTTTACCTTAAGCTAAATGCTATCCCAATCTTGTAATTCACACCAATTTATTGTCTCCCTAGCTTGTAATGTATTGTTTTGCACCAGTGCAATTTTGTACTTGCTTGTAATGTAATGCCTTGTAATGTAATGCTATGTACCTGCTCAATTTTTTCTTGAAACTGACATGGAACCTACAAATGAGCATCCGCTCACAGGTGTTCTCCAAGATATCATTAAAAAAAAAATTAAATCATATCATAATGACGGGTCATATAACAATAAAGTGAAGTGATCTACCTAGGAATCTACCGAAACATATATATCTACAGTATTTGCAAAATTAGAAGTTCCTTTAGCAAACAAATGCCAAAAGGATCTTGTATCATTTTTACTAATAATATTAAACGTAGTCTCCCATTGTTTGTAATAACACTCCCGCTTTCTGATTTGAAGAAAATTTTTGTATGATTTTCTTTCCCTGTTTAAAAGTCTACGCTTAGATCTAGACAGTTGTAGCTTAGCAGCCTTTACCAGTGTTAGCAACTTAGCTTTTTCACCTCTACAGGCCTGATCAAACCACTCTTTACTACCTTTGGTATTACCTCTACCAAAAGTGTATAGAATAGCACATAAGTTGGAAAACAAAAGTTACAGAGATCTATATATTTCTGTAGTCGTAAGATAATCACAATCGGATTGTAAGCATGAGTCTAAAAATAATGTGATCTATGATACATATCAGATGAAATTTCATCTGTCCCTCTAATTCTCTTTCTATATCTGATTTAAATTTTTGATTAAATATGCTCGAGAAGAATCTCTGACACCAAAAGGTACAGAAGAAGTCAGACTTGATGACCATCCAATATCCAGTGGTAAATGATCACTTTCAGTTCTATTAATCACGTTAAGAGTAGCCAACATTCAGTAGGTCCATCCCAAATAGCATAATCAATAACAGATGCTCCAGATAATCTACCATTAAGCGGATAGAAATTATATTCCTGTATAAACCTAATAAAGCCTAAACATACGTGATTTATCTTAGTATCCCTGGTTTTTGTACCAGGTAACACCTGCACATTACATATTGACCTTACAGCTGAGTTATCTGGGATACCATCAAATCACCTATCCCAGCACTGAAATCTCCCTGAATCTGAATGGGGGTATTTACATATTTCTAATATAATTCCTCTGAGAGGTTTCCGAAGTATCCCATAGATCATCAATAGCAGATTTAGAAGAAAGAGATGGAATATATAGATTCAAGAGCAAAAAATCAAAATTAAACACCCTAAGATAAAGAGCTATATAGAAATCAGTAATATTAACAAGCTGAGCAAAAAACTGCTTATCGTTCTTAACACGTAAGATATCCTTATGCCCTATTTAACCTATGGCCTTTTTTTGCAAAACCCTGAAAGAGTTCAAAATTATTAATATGGATATCCTGCTCTTGTAAGTACCAGGGCTCCTGAAAGCATTATATTGTATAAGATGAAACAAACCTTAGCCATTCCTGATGTGACCATTTAGAACCAAGGCCTGCAATATTCCAGGAACACAGGTGATTTTGAGTTTCCTCAGCCACAAGGTTGCTGGGACATTTGTAGGGATTAGAATGGAAGGTTTAACCATGAGTCATTGGTAACCTGCAAACACTTGTAATCTATTAGTAAGTGGTACTGTGCAGGGGGCTGAGATACAGTATGGGGAGCACATGCAGAGCTCATTATTACATAAATACCTAAACTGTCTAAGATATGACATTTCTCAAAAATCTCTCTCTGCAGTTGACTTAGATTTAAATAGCACATCAACTTGGGCACCATCATGATCCTCCCTTCTCTTAGGTCTCAATATACTCCTGAATCCTATTGGAATTTGAAGATAATTAGAGAAAAATGAACAAACTGCTTTAGTTAGTTTGGCATAAGTTTCCCCTTGAGGTTTCTTAAGACCAAAAATACTAAGAAAAAGGTCCAGTATCCTGTGGAATAGTGCTTGCAGAGCTAGGGGTTTCCTTCCTGTTTACTTATGTTAAAATAATATTGAATTTTTCAAGCAAATAGCCATTATTCCACAAATAATTTGCAATCCTGTGGTTTGCACAATTAATTTGGATACAGCCCAATTCAAACTCTTCCACAGCATAACAAACTTCAGCTATATCATCCATTTCAATCTGTTTTTACATCTTGGAGTGAAGAAAAGAAGCAACAAGGTGTAGCAAGGTTTCACCTTCCTCTAGGTCCTTCATTTTAAGACCATATAACCTCAGGATACCAAGTTCCCAGGTCAAGGTATGGGAAACCGGAGAGAGAGAATCATCTGCTTGCAACAGTGTTGTGCTTGACAAAGCCTCAATTGCCACTTACCTCCTGGCCCAATCTTCATGAGCATAACCTGACTCCTGTATTAAAACCTTATTGACATTCAGAGTCTCCATTATTTTGAAAAATAATAACTAGAATGGGATTCTCCTAATCTTTGCCTAGCTTGACCTATACCAAGAAAGTCAACTACCAACAACCAAAGCAAAAAGAAAACACAATTAGCCTACACTTAATCACATTTAAAAAAAGACTCCAACTGAAACACATAAAAACCTAAAAGAAATTTCTAGACTTATTTATTGCAGCCAGGGGAAAATGCTGTAGGAGTATAAGGCTCTAAAAGGCGCCAAAGCAATATTCAATTTGTAACACAAAACACTTCCACGGATCCACTGCTTACGTATGCTGTGAATCTCAGCTCTACTCTGTGACCCTATGCAGTAAAAGCAGGTAAAATTCAGCAGTCAGGGGATTGCTTAGCCCACACACATTTGGATCTGTAATGCAACAACATAAAAATACAAAAACACACACTAATAAAAATCATTATCTTCTTCTAATCTTCTATTTATAAATTTCCTAAAGCCACTGAGAATACCACTGGGAATACTAACAAGGAATACTTACTTATAATTTATACAGCTCTTTTTCAGGTTCCAGGATTGAGAGATCTGTTACTTAATGCGCTCAACCATCAACTGCTACAACACTTCTGCCCAACAAGGGCTCTTAAATACTTACTAATGTGAGCTAACACATGAAGCACAAGGAGTACCAAGAACTCAAACAGCACCAACAGCTATATTCAATGCAATGCTCCCTAACTGCACCAGTAGATGAAGGTACACAAAGCATGCTGGTCCCAGCACAAGTAAATACATCAATTAAAGTAAAATAAATCTATTAAACAAATCAATTCCTAACCAGACATCAGGGCTAATGTCCCTAACTAGACAATTCCAACCACTAATTACCTCCTTGAAGTCCTCCAGTATATCTTTTATATGAATAAAAAGTTAAAAAAAATATATATTTTTTTCCCTTTCCTTGTTTTACATATGCTACTTCCAAAAGGAAATTGACATTGACTTCAAGGCATCATAAGAAATTAAATGTCAGATGTCTTTCTCTAGCAAACTATTAATTGGGGACCCCTTGATTTATTACACCTTATACTTTACAATACAACAACGTGTAAAAAATAAAAGCTACTTCCTTATTCTAAAAATGTTATAGTAAGAAAAAAAAACCTTTTCTAGGTAAAATACAATGGCAATAACTTCTGCTGCTTATTTTAGCTGAACCCCAACATTAACAATCAGAGCATTCAAGCAGCTTACTGGACTAAAGGCTGCTACTGGCTAACAGCACCTTATGCTGGAAAAAAGGCACAAAAAAAATTAAAAATCTTTAATTACAACTTGTATATAAAAGTATACTATGCATATGTAAAAGCTAATAGTGCAGAGATTAATTTCAGTATAAACCAGCAATAAAATGTTTTTTGAAATATTTCAAACACGAAAATGGCTGCACAAGGAATGGTGGTGCACCAAGTCAGAAACTTAGAAGCAGAACAGTAACAAGTTAGGCACTCACCAACCACATTATGAACGACACTTGGCTCCAGGGATTTCAAGCAAACAAAATATTATTCCATAGACACACAGGGTCTGCATGCTTAATGCATTTCAGATGAATGTCTTTTATCAAAAGCTAATGCAGACTCATGAAGACAGACAATAAATAGTTGCACTATCATGATGTCATAGTGATGTAATTTCTCAAGAATCCACATGATAGGTAAAGTCACATTACATGATATTGAGTCATCACAATAGTATGAAACAAGCTATATAAAAACAAATAGGCATATAGAAACATGAGAAAGGAGATATTGGTATTAGGGGGATATAAATATAGTAGACAGTATGAACTCTAATTAATCTAATAAAAAAATTAAAAAAATGAAGAGTTAATGCAAATGTCTGTGTATAGATATAAAGACTAAATATAAAGTCATGACAGTTCAAATATAAAATGTTATAAACTACAGTATCTAATATCACTTCTTTTTTTTAAAAAAGGTTTCAAATCAAAAGAAGTATTAACACCTGGATAATGTGTGACTCCTAGACTGATGATCCAAAATGCCTCCCTTTCTAGCACCAAATCATTATAGCTCCCTCTCCTTGGATTCAAATTGATTTTGTCAATAGCCATAAATTTAAAACTGTGGACTGAGCCATCTCTTGTTCCTACAGTATGATTGGCTGTAGCATAAGTCACATCTCTTTTCTTGATGGCTCTTATATAGTCACCCTCCCTTGTTTTAAAATTTCTGGTTGTTTTCCCAATATAAAAGGCACTACAGCTGCAAGTTGCTAAATAAATGATACAGCTGGTGTCACAAGTAATCATTTGTCTAATGTGATATCTTTTCTTAGAATGAATACTACCAAATCCTTTTCCATTTTGTATGTGTTTACAATTAATGCATCGTTTACATTGGTGACAGCCCTAGGCACCTTGTGTTAGCCAGGTATTTTTCATGGGTTCCTATAGTGACTATGGAATAGCATGTTTCCTAGAGAGGTGGCCTTTGGGGGGTTAGGCCATCAATTCCTTCAAGCCGTGGTCACTCTGCAAAATATACCAGTGTTTCTGTACAGTGTAAAAGATTGTTACAAAACTGAACAAGGTACTTATATCATTTTCCTTGGGGGGGGGTGTTCTAACAATGTATTTCTGTCCATCCTGGTAACAGATTCTCTTGCCCTACTGATATCCTTATTGCTATAGCCTCTTTCTTTGAGTCTGACACTAAGATCATCTGCACCTAGTTCAAAATATTGTTCTGTGCTGCAGTTATGTTTAATATGCAAGAACTGGCCTTAGGAAATATTTTTGACTACATGGTGGGGATGGCAGCTGTTGGCTTGCAACAAGACCCATCTCAAACCTTCCCTTTATAGAGAAGGTGATTGAGAAAGTAGTGGCTGTACAACTGGAGAACCATTTGTCCATCCATGACATCTATGAACTTCTCCAGTCTGGTTTTTGAAAGAGGCACAGTACTGAGATGGCACTGGTGCATGTGCTCAATGATCTCCTGATGGCAAGAGATAGGAAAAACTGCTCCATCTTGGTTCTTCTAGATCTCTCTTCAGCATTTGACACTGTGGACCATGGGGTTCTCCTTGGTCACCTGAGGTTCATCTGTGGCCTGTCTGATACAGTCCTCAGGTGGTTTACATCTTTCCTCACCAGAAGAACTCAGAGGGTGGTGTCGGGGAATTGTTCCTCTGACCCAGTTCCTCTGTCATGTGAGGTGCCTCAGGGATCGGTGTTGTCCCCCATGTTGTTCGCAGTGTACATGCTACCCGTCGGAGACATTGTAAGAAGGTCTGGGCTGAGGTTTCACTGCTATGCTGATGATACCCAGCTCTACCTTTCTTTTGCACCCAATCAGGATAGAGGTTTCTCAGTATTTAATAACTGCCTTGCTGAAATCCAGGACTGGATGAATTCGAGTTTATTAAGGTTGAACTCGGAAAAGTCTGAGGTGCTGGTTGTGGACCCAGGGGGGCTGGATAGGGGGGTTGGGGATAGGTTCGCCCTCGGGACTTTTTCTGGGGACTTATCACTCCCAACCTCTGAACAGGTGCAAAACCTGGGAGTAATTTTTGACGAAGGGCTAACACTACAATCGCAGGTGTCGGCAGTCATCAAATCCTCATTTTACCACCTGAGGACTATCTCCAGGGTTAAGCATCTTGTTCTATCTGCCAATCTCCCTATATTGGGCCACGCTTTTGTGTCCTCACACCTGGATAACTGCAATTCCCTTTACCTAGGGTTACCTGGGGTAGATATGCGCCACTTGCAGCTGGTGCAGAACGCAGCAGCCCGGTTATTGATGGGAACCCCTCGGTCCTGTCATATTTCTCCGGTGCTGCGCGAACTGCACTGGCTGCCGGTACAGTGGCAGATCACCTTTAAAGTCAGACTTCTGACTTACAGAGCCGTACACAGACAGGGCCCCGCTACCTGAAAGAGCTTCTGGTCCCTTACTGCCCTGGGCGATCACTCTGCTCAGCTGGCGAGGGGTTGCTAGAGATTCCGAGGTTTTTTTTTAAATCTTCTGGGGCCCGGGCCTTTATGCATGCGGCCCCTACCCTCTGGAATGCTCTACCCTATCAGCTTCGGGAGTACGTGACCTTGGAGGGATTTAAATAGGCTCTCAGAACTTATCAATGGAGGAAAGTTTATGGTGACTAGCTTATGTACTGGTACCTATTTTAAATATTTATAATGAGTGATTTTATGACTTATTCTGTTTTAACTGTTGTTAGGTGCCTTGGCTTTGGAAAGGCACCATATACAGTAAATAAAAATTTATTATTATTAAGGTATTTCCAGCTATTTCTTTCCAGTAAATATTTGTCAAAATTATACCATCGGGACCCCTGTGTAAAGTTGTATTGATGAAGTTAATTTGTAACCTTTTTTAAAAAAAAATTGATATTATGTATCTTATTATTTTTTATATTTGAACTATCATGACTTTATAGTTAGTCGTTATATCTATACATAGACATTTGCATCAACGCTGTTTTTTTTATTTTATTTATTAGAGTTCATACTGTTTACTATATTTATATCCCCTACTACCAATACAACCCCCTTCCCCCTTTTCAGGTTTGTATATACCTATTTGTTTCCTTACAACCTGTCTCATATTATGGTGATGAATCAATATCATGTGATGTGACTTTACCTGTCATGTGGGTTCTTGAAAAATTATGTCACTGTGACATCATGACTGTGCAACTATTGATTGTCTGTCTTCATGATTCTGCATTTGCTTTTGATAAAGGACACTTGTCCGAAATGCATTAAGCATGCAGACCTTGTATGTCTATGGAGTAAAATACTGTCTGTAGCATGATGCAGCCTTCATGCAAACCAATGTATTACAGTTCTTGGTTCATTAAGTAGCACAGACCCCTTTAGGGCTGGAAAATGAGAAGGCTGTAGGACTGAGTCCCACACCAAAAACTTGGGATACAGTTTAATTCTGACACTGTAGTGCAGCACTGTGGGGTGTTGTACTGTTGAGGTGTCATCTTTTGGGTGAGATATTAAACCGAGGCTCCTTCTGCAGAGGAGGCAGTTAAATATACAGTTTGAATGACAGATATGGTCAGATATCTCCTGAAATGTCTGTGGTATCTCTGGAGAAATTTCCTGCCTGCATGCAGTACTGCTGTAGGGACACCAGAAAGAATCTCTTTCAAAATACTGTGCAATATCTGGAAATATGTGACCATCTCAATTGGTGTTAGTGTACTACTGCACTGATTTTAAGAGATGAGGATATTCCTCAATGTTCTGGCCAACATTCCTATGTCAGTAAAACAGGTCTATGTAACCCACCTACCCCAGGGCACACTTGGAAATGAGATGTTCCAGCTCAGTCAGCTCAGCGTGCCTTGTTCCTGATGAAAAATTACAAATAAATAAAATAAACTCGTGATGTAGTTTATTTTATTTGTCATTTCTGACCACGCACATTTTTCACTGTTGCCCTGGAATTTATAGTTTAGAGTACTATACATTGCTAATTTTGTCCTTTATGTCATAACTATTTTTCTTTACCTGAGGTGTTGACCCCCTTCAGACATGCCTAGTTTCCTTCCTGGATCTGCTGGTTCCCCCTGTCACATATGACTTCCCCCATCCCAATTAAGGAGACACTACATCCAGTTGCATTGGGGGGGGTGGTGGTTGGTCCAGGGAGTGGGTAGCAGCTGTCATCTAGTCCCGCCCTTTCTGGTTAACCCAGAAGTCATTAGCATTAGCCATCAGCAGAAGCCACTAGACAAGGGAATCATAAGGGATAGGTAAGGGGGTGGCAGAGAAAGTGCTGTAGACCTGGAGGGGTCTACAGTGTAAGCAATGCAACAAAAAAAAGCAGACTGGATGGGCCATGCAACCCTTATAGAAACATAAACATAGACTTTGACGGCAGATAAGAACCACTTGGCCCACCCAGTCTGCCCATTTCCCTGCCTTTTGGATAAGCTGCAGATCCTAGTTAGCCCACAGCCTACTTCCTCCTACCCCCCACTAGAATTGCCTTATGTCTGTCCCATGCATTCTTGAATTCCCCCACTGTTTTTGACCCCACTACCTCCTCTGGAAGGCTGTTCCATACTTCCACCACCCTCTCTGTGAAAAAATACTTCCTCACATTGCCCCTGAGCCATCCCCCCATTATCTTCAAATTGTGCCACCTTGTTCTTGCACATCTCTTTTTCTGAAAGATGCTACCCTCTTAGACTTTGTTCATTCCTTTGAGGTACTTGAATATTTCTATAATGTCCTCCCTCTCCCTCCTTTCCTCTAGGGTATACATATTAAGCTCCTTTAGTCTCTCTTCATATGGCTTCTGCACCATTTTAGTTGCCCTCTTCTGGACTGCCTCCATTCTGTCTATGTCCTTGCGGAGATGGGGTCTCCAGAACTGCACGTAGTACTCCAGATGGAGTCTCACCAACTGTCTGTAAAGAGGGATAACAACTTCCTGTTTTCTACTGGTGATGCCTCTCCCTATGCATCCCAGTATCCTCCCAGTCCTCCTTACTGCCTTCTCACATTGCTTGCCTACCCTTAGGTCATCTGATATGACTACCCTCAGGTCCTGTTCCATTTTTGTTGTTGTTAGTACCTCTCCCCCCCCCCATTGTGTACCCTTCCCCTGGGGTTTTGTTTCCCTGGTGCAGTACTTTACACTTCTTTGCACTGAATCTAAGCTGCCATACTTTTGACCTTTCCTCCAACCTTGCCATGTCCTTTCTCATCCTTTCCATCTCCCTTGTGTATCAGCCCTGTTGCAAATCTTTGTGTCGTCTGCAAAGAGGCATACTTTTCCTTCCAGGCCCTCCACAATGTCACCTATAAAAACATTAAAGAGGACCTGTCCCAGTACTGAACCCTGCAGTACCCCACTAGTAACCCCCCTTTCCTCAGAGTGGCCTCCGTTTACTATTACCCTCTGCATCCTGTCATCCAGACAGTTTTTTACCCAGGCTATCACCCTGGGACCCACTCCCAGGCTGGCTAACTTGTGTATTAATCTTTTGTGTGGGACTGTGTCAAATGCCTTGCTAAAGTCTAGGTAGGCCACTTCCACAGCCCCTCCCTGGTCTACCACTTTGGTTACCCAGTCAAAGAAATCTATTAGATTCATCTGACATGACCTTCCCGCATTGAATCCATGCTGCCTTGGGTCCTATGCCCTGCTGACTTCTAGGTACTCAACAATTCTTTCTTTCGGAAGTGATTCCATAATTTTCCCTACCACCAAGATCAAACTAACAGGTCTGTAGTTTCCTGCCTCTGCCTTGCTCCCACTTTTGTAGAGGGGAATCACATCTGCCTTCCTCCAGTCATTAGGTACCACACCATCCTCCCATGATTTGTGAAAAAGGGTAAGTCAGTGGTGTCACTAGTTCTTCCCTTAGTTCTTTTAGAATTCTGGGGTGAATCCCATCAGGCCCCATTGCTTTGTCCACCTTCAGTTTTAGGAATTCTTTCAGGACCCTTTCTTCTGTGGATAGACTGGTATTGACACCCCTATCCAGAGTGCTTCTATTGTTTGGTTTAGTTATCTCCCCCCTCCTCTTCTTTTGTGAATACTGAGCAAAAGTATTCACTGAGTATCTCTGCCTTTTCACTGTCCCCTCTGCCCACCACCCCTCCCCTTTATTAAGCCTCACTATCCCTCCCTTGGTCTTTTTTCGCTCCCTAATATACATATAAAAGGTTGTATCCCCCTTCTTAACCAAGTTGGTTATCTTTTCCTCTATTTGGGCCTTTGCTATTCTGACTGCCTTCCCTGCTTCCTTCGGCTTTAACTGATACAGTTCCCTGTCCTGCTTCTTCTGTGATTCCTTATCCTTCCTGAATGCTATCTTTTTCTCCCTAACCTTCCCCGCCACCTCTTTTGATAAACAATGTGTTTTTTTTTCCTTTATCTTATTTTATTTGTTTCACACAAAGGCTTGTTGCCTCTGTGATGGCAGTTTAGATTTTTCCCCATTGTTCCTCTACCCCACCCCCCTCCTTCCTGCCCATTTGCTAGTGCTTTCCTTATGCACTCTCCTATTTTGCCAAAATCAGCCCTCTTGAAGTCCATTACCCTTGTTTTCGTATGACTTAACTGTACGGCTGTGTTTCTCGTGAACCACACTGGTGGTTGCTTGTTCCCAGATGGCTACCCACTTCTAAATCTGAGATCCTCTCTTTGTCCCCTTTTGAGAGTACCAGGTCTAAGATTGCTCCCTCCTGAGTGGGTTCCAACACTAGCTGTCTGAGGCGTGCCCCCTGTAGGGTATCAAGAAGTACCCTACTCTTTGATGTGGCTGCAGCAAATGTGCTCCAATTAATATCTGGCATATTCAGGTCCCCCATCAATAATATTGCCCCTTTTTCTGCCATTCTAAGGATGCCTTCAGTCATTTCCTTGTCCCTTTCCTCCCCCTCCCCCTGAGATGGGGGTCAGTAAACAACCCCATGCAGACTGTGGTGCCATTTCCTGTCTCCAAGGTGACCCACTGTGACAAATGTGCCTTCACCATGCACTGGGATTATATACAATGGACCCAATATCCCCAGCTAAAAGACCCCTCCCTGGTGATCTTTTTCCCAGGTTTTGTGATGCACTTTAGCACCACGAAAGTGCCAGTACCCAGCAAGAGAAAAAGGAGTCAGAATAACAAGCTCTTATTAAACCATCTCACATGCCTGGTGCTGCTCCTTCTCCTGCTCTCAGGAAATGTGCACCTGAACCCAGGCCCATCGCCACGTAGTGTAAACCAGTCCCACAACACAGCGGGACTCACTCTTGCCTTTTTAAATATCTGCAGTTTACTCCCAAAGATGGACAGCTTGAAAGTATGGGTCACTCGACATAACCCAAACATACTCTCTATAGTAGAGTCTTGGCTCTCCCCCAAGTTACCGGACTCTGCTACCACACTGCCTGGCTACACCCTGTTCACACAGGACTGACTCTCAAAAACTGGTGGAGGCCGTGTCCTATACATTAGGGATCCCCTTCAAGGTTACATACTTTCCACACCCACCAGTGCCAACAATATCCAAGTTCTGACTGTAAAACTTCTGCAGGGACCCCATAACAGGACTCTGACGGTTCTCTCTGTCTATATCCCACGTAAACTAACCATGGCTGGCACCAGTGACCTGATGGACCATGTGGGTACCCTCAGCCTAAACACAGAAATCGTGATGCTGGGAGATTTCAGTATCAACTGGCTCTCCCCCTCTGCTGCCTCAATCAAGGACGCCTTATCTGCGGTTCACTTCTCTCAAATGATCGAGACAGCAACCAGTGTTAACTACAAAACTGGGGCCAGCACCCTCCTGGACTGGGTTCTCACCAATTGACCTACCCACATCACCAGTACTGTTGTTGTCCCTGATACACTAAGCGGCCACTCCTCTGTCACCTGTACTTGGTCCTACAACTACTGCAAGCCACCTCCCAGAATGATTACAAACTGTGCTCTACTAAAAGGTCCCCTTGCACTGCTAAAAAGCAGAGCTTCAGGGCATCGACTGGACTGACCTCAGTGAGGTTGATGTAAACACGGCCCTTGACCACTTCATAAACACATTCAACACCGTCTGTGACAAGCATGCCCCGGTAAAGACAAGGAAAATGAAAGGGCATTGCAACCCCTGGATCATCCCTGACCTACTGGATTAGCTCAGTGCCAGATATCTCCTCTTGCAGATTGTGACAGCACATGGTACCACCACTAACATACAAAGGTACAGACAAGCCCAAAATAAGTGCACAAAAGCCATCCAACATGCCAAAAGTGCATTCTGCACAGAAGCCCTCTCCAGCTCCAGGAACAACAGCAAGTCATTCTGGGATAATCTCAACAACATAACTGGCAAAGAACCCAAAAATGCCCCATTAATGCTCATGGTTGATGGTGCAATATCCTTTGACCAACAGCAGATTGCCAACGCACTTAATGATGCATTCACGGACCTCAGCAGTGTACTACCAGCAGACTACTTTAATCCCTTAATCCCGGCTGCCCCTAACACAGTCCAGCAATCACCCTCCAACAGACGGCTCTTCCATTTCATGTCAATCTCTGAATTTGAAGCAAGAAAGTACCTTGTGCAAGCTCTGGGAAAAATCAAAACACAGCAGAGATACACTGGACCTTAAGTTCATCGGCATGGCACTCGAGGAAGTCCTCGGCCCTCTCACTAAGATTATCAACCTCTACCTCTGCCACCCCAAGTTCCCCCTGAGATTGAAATTGGCATCAGTAACCTCTGTGCACAAAGGAGGTGATCAAACTCTACACAACAACTACAGACCTATCTCCATCCCCCCTCCCCCATAGCTCTATCGTGGATTGAAGCACATCAGATTGTCAAGTATCTGAACCAGTACCAACTCCTCTGTCCTGAACAACATGGTTTTCGACCAGGCTACAGTACCATCACAGCATTACTGGAAACCACAGGTTACATCCACCACTCCCTAGACCAAGGCCTTCTGGTTGGAGCGACATTTATTGACCTATTAAAAGCTTTTTATACAGTGCACCATGAGCTCCTTCTGCATCAGTTGTCTGCTGTTGGGCTCTCTCCAGAATCCATTTCATGGTTCAACAGCTACCTTCACAACTGATCGCAAAAGGTCAGGCTAGGAGACACCACCTCTTTTAGCAAACCTGTCTGCTCTGGGGTCCCACAGGGTAAATTCTGGGGCCCCTACTATTTAGTCTTTTCCTATACTAACTGCCAGACTCCTGTCCGACCCAGATGCTCCTTTGTGCAGACTATGCAGTTATCTTCACCAGAAACCTCCATCTGGAACAACTAACAGCAGAATTCCAGAGGGGATTCTCATCTGCAGAGTAATGGTTTAAGGAGCATAGACTAATCATGAACTGAAAAAAAAAAACAAAGACAATGTGGTACTCTAGCACCCAGAGTAAGTTCAAAGCATTACCCCTTGCGATCAGAAATGAAAGCAGTAACACCCTGGAGCACGTCCAGTTTTTCAGATACCTGGGTATCACAATAGACTCCACTCTGTCTTATGTCCAACACATTGATAACACTGCAAAGGCTATCAATGCAAGAAGAGGGATTCTTTACCACGACAAGCACTGTTTAACCTATGAGGCATTGAATCTGGCCATCAACAGCTCAATAGTCTCCCTTGTCGATTATGGACTGGCTATCTCTGGATCAGCAACCGAGACTACCCTGCAATGCATTTCCATCATGCTTAATAAGGCGTGTCACCTTCTCACAGGTGCTGCAAGACTCATGCACTCCTGTTACCACTACTCACAGGCTGATTGGCTCCAACTAGACAAAAGAATAAGATACCAGTCTTGCCTCCTTGCCAAGAAATGCTCTCTCGATCTACTACCGTCAGGGGTCCAGAAACTCCTAACCATGCACTCAAGCTCCCGTTTCACAAGGAACTCCGCCACCCAGATCTACAGAACTCCTATACTCCGCACTGCCTTGGCATAATGCACATTCTGCTATCGTGCTCCTCACTGGACCAGTGTCTTACCACCTGACATTTCTGGTGCTGCAACTATTGGTGTTTTCAAATACAAACTATGACAGCACCTTATTTCAACCATCAGCTATGGCTGCCTCCACTAACACTCCTGTGCCTCAAGGGCACCCTAGCACTCTTATCTCACATCTGACATGACCTGTCCTTAGTACTTCAGGTCACCACCCTACCTCACAACCTTTGCCACCTCTACCCCACACATTCTGTATACTCCCCCCCACTCCCTACCCACCCTCTAGCACCCTTACCAGTATCCTCCTACTACCATCTCCTCTCATGCAACCCAGTAGGGTACCCTAACTTTAACTCAGGCGAATTACTTGCTGCCTATGATCCTAAATTTGGTGTGTTCATTATAGGAACTCTTGTCTAAAAATTTACTACCGTATTACTGTATCTTACTGTTACCCTGTCTAAAACATGTACTACTGTTTTGATGTACCTTTGTCCTTGTAGCTGACATGGAACCCATAAATGAGCAACCGCTCATGGGTGTAATCCAAGAATTCAATAAATAAAAAAATAAACAGTGCCTCCTTTCCTCCATTTACCCTTTAGTTCCATTGCTTTGATCCCTTTCCTTACATAGAGAGCTACTCCTCCTCCTCTTTCACCCTCCCTGTCCCTCCTGTAGATTGTGTACCCTGGTATGCTGACATCCCAGTCATGGTTCTCTGCATACCATGTTTCAGTGATTGCCACAATATCCAAGCATCCCTCTTCCATCAAGGCCACTAGTCCAGGAAGCTTGTTACAAAGACTACAGGCATTGGTGCTCATTGCCCTCCATTTTTTGATGGTCTTACCCCTTTTAGCCCCATCCCTGCCCTTGCTGCCTTTGCCTTTTTCTCCATTTACCCCTTTCTGCTTCCTATCAACTTCTTCACCTTAGTGTTTACTTCACTAACTACCCTGTTTTGTGTGGGGGGAGGCTGGGAGTTCCCTGCTTCTTTTCAGTGCCTCCCCCCTTGGCTAGTTTAAAAGCTTTCCTATGAAGCATTTAAACCTATCACCTAAGACCTTGGTTCCCCTCCTGGACAGATGCAGACCATCGTGCCAGTATAGGCCTGTATTCCTCCAGGTGGACCTCCAGTCCCTAAGTAAAGCAAAAACCATGTGCTCCACACCAGTTTTTCAACCATTCATTGAATCCCATGGTGCAGAGTACCCTAGCCTCACTCATACCATAGACAGGTAGCACCTTCGAGAAGGTTACCATGCATGTTACTTATCTAAGACCCTCCCTAACTCCACAAACTCCTCCTTCACTGCTCTGATCCCATTCCCAGCAAGGTCATTTGTCCCTAGGTGGACAATGACATCCAGCTCCCTCTTCCATGCAGCTGCTGTCCCAATCCTGAGGATTCACTTCCTGACCCTTCAAGCCATGGCGCCAGGCAGGCAGGCAACTTACCTCCCTGTCCCCTTCCTCTCCCAGTTTTACCCCCCTAACAATGAAGTCCCCAACAGGAGCTGTTTCTTTCCCATGTGGGGTTCCATGCCACCCTCCTTTGGGCCTGCCTTGTGGAGGTTCCCAGCATCCTCCTTGGTCTCCGCTGAGGGTGCCTCCATAGAGGAACTACACTCCGCCAGAATGGTATATGAATTGTGGAGAGGTACAACCGGAGGGATGCGCCTCTGTTCCGCCACCCGAGCCCTCCACGAGCCTACTGTGGTCCAGCCATTCCTCTTTCTTGGCAACCTCTGAGGAACCTTTGATATCAGCTTCTGTGTATGTTTCTATTTACAAAGTCTCTGGGTGCACAGCCGTTTCCGCTCTTTCTTAGCCAGTGATGCTGCAAAGCATGCTGCATCCGCAATGCTCCCTTCAGAAGAAAGAAGGAAGGATGCATGCATAGTGACCCTGCCTCAGCCAACTGCAGGGATTGCTGTCTGAGCAGCTGGGTGGAGGTCATCCCCTGAGCAAGAGAGTGCTGCCTATGGCAGCTGATTTTGATTTTTGTGACATTCATGAAAAAAGCAAAGTTCCCCCATTTCACTGGCAAATATCCCTACTACACCCAGCTCTGCTTTGTATTGTCTTATGATATGTTTGTTGATTTTTGCTGGTTTTTCAATAGGAGATGTGAATTGCCTTAGCTAAAGCCCATTACTATACTCAAAAATGACCTTGTGCATGCACACCTGGGAATTTTCTGGCACACAGTTTACATGGAGTTCAGGTTTTCCCAATTTACAAACCCTTTGTGCATACACTATGCTTTCCCACTGAGCTGGGCAGTGGGAGAGAGAGAATAAGATCAGTGTGGTATTTTTTATTTCCAAAACTCATGATTGAATTTAGCTGAGGAAGAGCAACCCCATCTGACATGCACTTAAACATGTGAGGGAATATGCTTCTTATCCAGCTGTGCACACAGTGGCCTCCATCATTCTGTGCACACAGGGAAGCAATTTATTAAAGACCCCATAAATTAATATGAGGTAAAACAAAATTTCCATTATTATTGTGCCAAAACATAGCCCTTCTTACTTAAAATATCAAAGTTTCTTGCAAAGTGGAGGGTTAAATACCTGTAATACAGAGTCTGTTTGTTGACAAACTGAGCAACCTTTATGTAGAGATAAGACATGACAGGGTGCGCAGTCGTAAAGGTATAATGCATGCCATCAGTGGTTGTTGTACCAAGTGCCACAATCACCTATGAATTGTACCATTCATTTATGAACTCACACCGAGTAGTGCATTATCCCACTTATCAAATGTTCCTTTGTAAAAAAAAAAAAGATTAGATCAGATAAGATGTGTGGTGTAAGAGAATAATCAATGGTCAAGTGATGTATTTTGACCTGTGAGTTTTTGCAACTTGCATGGCCCCATTTTATAAGTGCTCAACATTCTAGAAACAGGCACTGCATTGCAGCCTGCTGTAGTGAAAGCATGCTGTCTAAGTGACGAGGGAATCTTTAACTTACCTCTGGGCTTGCAGAAGAAATGGACAGCAGAATATCAGCTTAAAGTCTCATTTAAAAAAATGCCCCTTCCAACAGGGAATCATCCCCACAACCCCTATTCAGCATTGCAGTGTTAAGAGTTGAATATAAGCCCAAAGGACCCATTTTGGGAGTTGAACGTGTCACCTTAGGCTCAGAGGAAGAAGAGTGCTTTTATCTGAATCACACTGCCATCACTCAGATAAGGGATACTGTGCCAGCTGCCCTTGCCTTTCACTTTGCGCTTGGTGGTTGAGTTATGACCCCCCTTGAGTACTTCAGACTTTGTTGTGGATTCATAAAGTGGCAGCCAGTATCATCAGTAGCAGTACTGGGATATGGTGACTGCTACCATTTTATTGTTATCTGTTTCTATGCATTAGGTATCACAGAGCTAACAGTGATATCATCTCATGGGGCCCTATAACTTAGAATATTGTCACTAATAGCACTGACTACCACTGCCTTAACTTACTTTATTAACCCTTTGACATAATAATGTTTGTGCATGCAGATCATTTCCTTTTCTTATATTGTGAATGGTAAAATTACTTTGCTACATACTAGCCCTTGTACTCATGTATTTTTCTGTTGTATTTCTCTATTACTGAAATCCCCCCATGGTGTAGCTAGGTTAAGTCGGTAACCATTTACTCCAATTATGAATTAAACAGGAATGTTGTCATTATTCAAAGTTCCTGCTTAAGGTTACTATATTGCTAAGCATTTTGACCCAACCAATAAACAAAATGTATGAAACTCTGACTGTATAAAAGGTGAGGTGGATTTAAAAGAGGTTTAAAGTTGCCAGAAGATCCCCATGGTCTGGGAAATATAGTGAGGGAGGCATTCATGAAAATGCTCTGAGTTGCACTTCTGCAGTACAGCATGCTTTGATGAAATTTAACGATAGCATGGCCAAGTGTGCAAGCTTGGATTGCACCTAAATTTCTTATTGTTATTCTGGTGTTCATAATGCCATCCCCTTTCACTTTGGATGTTTGATTGTATATACACAATAGCCCCATTCACACAGCCAATTCTGGGCCGTTGTTGGTAGTGCACAGCAATGAGATCATTGCCGCTGTGCACATCTGAACGCCACCCTTTTGCTGTTTTCGGGTAGCATTTCACTGTGACTGCAATCCCTCTTTTTTTGGGATTGCATAGTGGTGCGGGTGTTCTGTGCCATTTTGCACAGCCATCTGAACACCTGCCACCACTCACAATAGTGCCAACTGATTAGTCAGCCTGCAATTTCTGGAAGACTGTGGCAACGCAGGAAGCAAGCCTGCAGCAGTGCACAGTTGTATCTTGTGAACGCTGGTTGACAGTGTTGCAGATACGGCCGTGGATCCAATTTGGGATGGCAGCGGTCCAGATACCTGCCGTATGAATGAGGCTAGTATGTGAAAGTGAAATGATTTCATAATAGAGTTAACTGAAGCCCTCAGAGTGGTATTGGGATGTGATGCATGTGGACTTAAAGCATACACTCTGATGTGTACTTGAAGTATAAATTGTGAATGTTGTAGCCTTGCCTAGTTCTGAATAGCTGGCTACCCACCTGTAGCCCTTTATGCATTCATTGCTGGAATGTTGTTGTAGTACATCTGCAGCACAGACAGCATATTTTTAGTAGGTCATTAAACAGTGAATGTGGCTTCAGCTGGGCATGTGTCAGAAGTGACACTAGATCTGCTGCTGAGAGGGATTTAATACCTGCATGTAAGCCTATGCTGTAATTGGAGAGCCGAAGGTGGAGATACCAGGTGTTGACAGCAGAGAAACCGGGTGCCATGGGGGTTAGGAAGGAGGCAGTAGCACAGGAGATGGTCATCAGGTAAACAGTAGAGAAGCCGCAGGACATAAACTAGTAATGAGAATTTTAATCTGCACATCAAGAGCAGTAATTCCTGTGTGCATATTGCTAGCAGAACTTTCCATGCCTAAAACATGGTTGCAACCTGCTCAGGATTCTTTTTTTTTCATTGCATTTTTATTATACTTACAGGACATATCTGCATAAGGAGAGACTTCAGCTATAGACATGTTGTCCTTAAACAGGCTTTTACAAAAGGAAACCTTTTCAATAAAAAAGTATGTCAAATAAAAACAAGCAGAGGAAACAGAAACAGTGGTGAAACAAAATTGAAACTAAAAAGCTGTCAACTTGTTCTCTAATTCTGTTGCTGCCATTGATTATCTTTACCTGGTTTGGACCTCCTTCAGCCTCTGCCCATGCCATTCCCACTGCAAGAGCATTCTACCAAGCTCCAGGACCCTGAACCCGGCTGCTGCTTGTTCCCCTTGACATACAGCCTACCTTCGCAGGGTATTAAATAAGCTGAACAACTTGATTAGCAGTTCTTTGCGTGAAAGTGCTAATCAGCTGTGAAAATGTGTAGCACTTAGCACAGAATGATTAGCAAAATTTAAAAAATATAATACTGTTTTTATTTGTTTTGTCTATTGTGCCGTGGACTTACTTAAAAAATGGTTAGCAGTGTACTGCTATGCATTCTGGAAATGGTTAGCATTACCTCCTGTTTTGTGTAGCATTTTGCAATACTGTACCAGCTATTTAATACCCTGCTTCAGCTGTGGGGTAGGCATGTCCCACTATCTACTCATCCAAGGTGTGGGGGTGATTGGATGTTGCACTGAAGCACATGGATGCAGCCATGAGTGATTGAAGGGAAGGTTGGGGCATCACACTCCATTCAAAGGACCTCCCACATTCAGCATTTCTTTCCTTCCCTAGTTCCACTAGGGCAAGACAGAATAGTTAGGTAGGGTGGACAGATTGCATGGGCCAACAGCTTTTTTCCACAGTAAATGTCTTTGTATCAGTTTATCTTCCAAGTGACTTTTAGGCACATCTTTCCAGTGGGTGGGCACACCCTGTAGATTTTCGCCCCTTTCTGTCTGAAATCCATGCTCAGTTGCACAACAGTCAAAGGGGCACATCATGCACCAGGACAGGGAACCCTCCCTCCCTCCATGGAGAAAGAGGATATCTGAGTGGAAGATATGTCATTCCAGTGGCCTGCAGGGATGACCTTGGATCGGGATGAAAACCTAACACAGCATGTTGCTCCCCTAGGCACTGTAATATCAGACCACCCTATCTGTAGGCTTCTTTATAGGTCTTTCACATGGTGCAGATTTGTTAATAGACTTGTATGAACTTGACTAATTAAATGAGATGGACACAACAGAAACATTGCTACATGGTGTGGGTTTATTCATGAGCACCATGGTCTAGCCACCACAAATGACTGGGCCTGACAGCATGAAGTCAAGAAGTGACCGTGATATATGTTCATACTAGTACTGACAAATCTTGCTTCATCGAACAGATTTGTGTTACCTAGCTTGACAGTGTGTTCATAAGTTTCTTTGGGAAAAATGTGGCTTTTTTGATCTTACGTCTAACTACATAATGTTGACATTTTCTGTAACGACATCCCTTCAAGGACTGCAGTAAGATACCCACCTCAACTACAGTATTTGGATTATTTATAATTGCGCAGATCAGGCCTGCTTCCCTTTCATTTTGCATAGCATTGCCATTAAAATGATTACAATTCCTTCTTTTCAGCAGTCATTAATGAAATGTTATTTAAAGCCAATTTGTGCATCATTGGAAGGAAACTGCAGTAACAGAGAATAGTGCAGGAGTGAACTCAACAGAGAAATGTTTCTTGCTGCAGGGTGGCTTGCTTGTAGAAATGTGTTTTGACTTTGATTAAGTTTCTGAAACTGAGTTTGTTTTAGCAGCTCTATAGAAGATGCCCGCAGCCTTTAGGCGTGTGGCATGATGGGGGATGTGGTGCGCTGGAGAAAAGGAAGATGACTGCAAAGGTTTCCTTTCATAAAACTCTACTAAAAATATAAGAAATTATTGAGAGCATCTCTGTGTAGGTCCATAGGACAAAATATTGTTCAAGAGAACATAGTAAAACCATTTTCCTCAGTGTAGCCCGCCCAATTCACTTCATATGCTAATTTGAATAGGCTGCATTAATATGAGATTTGGTAAGAGAAAAAAAATGAATGTGCTGGGAATTGAAATGCCTCTAGAGCCAGGGCTCCAGAATTGAGATTGTTCCTAAACCAAAATGACAGAACAAATAGGAATGTAGAATGTGAAAGTGATCCAGAGCTGTTCTGGTTCCAGACCAGGAATGCATCTGGAACTGGGGTTCTGAACCCCAGTTTTGGGGGCATTGAGAGTCAGGAACAGGTGTAATTCTGGAACCGTACTGTTGGCTATATTCCAGCTGGTACCAGCGTTTCTGTTCCAAAAGTATTCTGATCAAGGTGTATTGTTGATTTGGAGCTCTTCTGGATTTCACCCCATCCCAGCCTCCATATTATATATATAGGATAGGCTATTCAAACAACGTGAAGTCTTGCTGTAGTCTGACTATATGCAGTTAGCCCCAGCACTTGAACTGCTCCAGGGAGGAAAGGGTTAACTCTGTGCCAAGGCAGAGAACGTTGAGCTCGAGCTCAGTTTTCAAACATCTGTCCCTGGTACTCCTCAGTGTAACCATCAGATTCTTTACTCTGCCTAACTGTGAAGTTGCTCTGAGATCTTTTTCACTTTGGTTCAGTTCAAGTGAAAATCAGTTGGCTTTTCAAACGTTTTCTTATTTTTTTGGTATTCAGATCTCTGTTTACGGTACAGTAAGTGTATTTAGTAGGTAGTTCGAGTTTTGTGGGTAGAAATTGTTTTTTGTTCAGTTTCTTCCCGGTTGGTCCGGTTGGGAATTGAAGCAAATTCTGTATTAACTTTTCTTTGTATTTTTTATATCTTTTGTACTGTGGTTTCCGGTACCTATCGCATCCTAAAAAAAATGAAATTTTCTTTGTTTTTTTTTTAACCGACCTATGACACGGTTGGAACCGATAGGCTTGTAGCTGCCTGGCTTACACGCTGGTAAGGGTAACTTATTATCATACAGGCATGTGTGAGAAACCCAAAAAGAAAACCAGTCCCACTGGGTTTCAGCACTGCATCAAGTGTGGGGAGGCCTTTGCTAAGGCTGATCCCCACCTCGTCTGTGTTTATTGTCTGGGGTTTGACCACCTCAAGGAAGACTGCCAGATTTGCAAAAACTTTCCTAAAGCCACTTTAGGTAAACATTTAAGTAGGCTGAAGGAAAAGGAGGCTGAGAAGTCCGCTGACCTGGATGACCAGCTCAGTTCAGTTCCGACTGAACCTGAGGGGGTGCCCCACTGACCTGGGCGATACCTCCTCGGGCAAAAGGAGAGCCGATTTTGCAGAATCGGTTCCACCTAAAAGAAAGTGCAAGTCTGCCGGTTCGGATCCTGGACCCCATGTTCCGACCACTGAAGAAATAGCTAAAACGATTACTGTTGTACAATCGCTTTGCCCGGTTCCGACCGAACCGACATCGACTCAGACGATCGGTTCAGTCGGAAGCTTCTGCTTCTGAATATGATCCTGAAGCCTTTTATGAGGGTGATTGGGAAGGAGAAGAAGATTATGAAGAAGAAGAGGATTATGAAGGCCTAGATGAGCCAGTAGAGCCTGACATCTTCCCAGACAGGCCTTCTAATATGTCTCCTCCCAGACTTTCTGAGTCCCCCTCCCATTTCTCGTTCTACAAGAAAGTGGCTGATACTCTTCAGCTTCCAGTGGAAGAGGCTAAACAGGATCAGGAGGAACCTGACTGTGTTGAGATGATGGATGTCCCAGAGTCTGAAAGGGTGTCTATCCCTCTGCATAAATCCCTGGGGAAACGGACACAAAAAATTATTCAGTTTCCAACATCCATACCTCCTGTGGATAAAAAGATGGACAGGAGGTATACCTTGTCAGGTCCTGGGATGGAATTCCTTTAACATTATTGCAGCCATGTTAGGGTAGTGCAAGCTGCAGCCTGTGACAAGGCTAACATTCCCCTGACATCTCACCCCCCAGATAAGGATTCCAGGAAAGTGGATGCCATGGCAAAGAAACAGTATTTGGCATCCTCTTTGGGGCTCAGACAAGCTACTTACATGGCATATACAGCCAGATACCAGAAATCTATGTGACATACAGTTCTGGGGCTGGCTAAGAATGCCCCTTCCCAGCTGGCCAAGGAGCTGGAGCAGGTGGCTGTGGATGGTATTGAGGCATCAAAGGTCCAGTTTCATGCTGCTGTCGACTCGAATGATGTACATTCCAGGGTTATGGCCACATCTGTCTCCCTGAGGAGATTTGCTTGGCTCAGGTATACCAATCTATCACAGGATACCCAGACCAAGGCCATGGATTTTCCTGTCACAGGTAATTATCTATTTGGTGAGCAAACAGAGACATACATGAAAAAGATGGGTGAATACAGGACCACCTACAGGAGTGCTGCAGCCAAGGAAAAGCAGATCACTCCTCAGAAGCAGCATTCTAGGGCTGGCAGGGGCAGGCCTTTTCATAGGCCTTTTTACCAAGCCCAGGCCTCCTCCTCTTCTTTCCAGCAGAGGGGGGTTCTTTAGGGGAAGAGGCAGAAGGGGGATGACCAGGACTTTATCTTCCACTCAGTCTAAGCCCCTTGCCAAACAGACACCGTTGTCAGTCAGGGTCGCCTCCTCAGTTCCAGTAGTAAGTAAGGTAAAGTAAAGTAAAATTTTATTTCTATAAGGTGCCCTTCCATAGCTCAGGGCACCTTTACAGTACATCACAATAAAATTCACAGGGTTATATTTAAAAACAGTAAAACAACAGCAGTCAATCATTAAGTCCCTGAGAATGCTTGGCTAAACAAGTATGTTTTTAAGGATTTTTTAAATCCTTCCCTGATCAGGCTATCACATATCTGGCATGGCAAAGAATTCCACAGGGTAGGTGCCATAAAGGCAAAAGATCTCCCTCCAGATGTTTTAAGAGATACCCTGGGAATCTCCAGCAATCCCTCACCAAAAGATTGGTGTGGGCAGGAGGGGTAGTAAGAAAACAGGAGTTCTTTCAGGTAGTGGGATCCCAACTCTTGTAGGCCCTTGTATGACAGCAATGCAACCTTGAAGGTAATCCGCCATTGTATTGGCAGCCAGTGCAGTTCATGCAGCACAGGTGTTTTGTGACTGGATCTAGGGGTTCCAGTTAACAACCTGGCTGTCACGTTCTGCACTAGCTGCAGATGGCGGATCTCCACCCCCGGCAGCCCCAGGTAGAGGGTGTTGCAGTAATCAAAATGACTGGTGACAAAGGCGTGGACCAAAGTAGGAAGATCTTCAGGCGGGATCAGGTGCTTCACCCTAGCTATGTTCCTTAGATGGAAAAAGGAAGATTTGACTATGACCGAAACCTGCGCTGTCATGGTTAGGCCATCATCAAATACCACACCCAGGTTACGCACTTGACCCGAGGCATTAAGCGGGGTCCCCCCCAGGTATAAGCCTGACGGTTTCCCTGCACAGGCCTCTGTCATCTTTAAACAGGGTCCACCAACAATATCTCCATTTTACTCGAGTTCCAGCTAGGTGGTTGAGTTATGACCCCCCTGAAGCCAGCTAGTACCCATCCAGTTCTGTATCTCCATTAGGCAGTTGGTAAACACCATGATAAAATCAGACTCCTGTTCAGGCACAAAAGACATGTAGAGCTGTGAGTCTTCGGCATAGCAATGAAAACTCAGCCCATACCATCTTATAATGTCCCCTAATGGGAGCATGGACACAGCAAATAACATGGGGGACAGCACCGAACCCTGTGGAACCCCACAGGTCAGCCCATGAGGGGCCAAGGAATAAATCCCCAACACCACTCTCTGGGATCTGCCCTCGAGGAATGATCGAAACCAATTAAGGACTGCCCCCTTAGTCTACAGAAGAAACACAGACGTTCAAGCATCACCCCATAATCCACAGTGTCAAATGCTGCTGAGAGATCAAGGAGAACCAAGATAGAATCGGTCCTCCGATCTCTCACCATCAGGAGATCATTTAATACCTGCAATAGGGCCATCTCGGTGCTGTGCCATTTCCTGAAGCCAGACTGGAGAGGGTCATAGATACTGTGGTTGGTCAAATGATCTTCCAGCTGCAGAGCGAGTGACCACCTTCTCAATAACTTTCCCTATAAAGGGCAAGTTTGAGACTGGTCTGTAGTTTGCTGGACAGTCAGGATCAAGGGAGGTTTTTTTTTCAAAAGGGGGCATACTACTGCCTCCTTTAAGGGATCTAGAAAAATCCCTCTCTCTCCAATGAAACTGCCACTATCTCGGCAAGAACCATGCTGATAACCTCTGCATGCCCCACTAGTAGGCGTGTAGGGCCTGGATCCAAACTACAGTATATAGGCCGCAAAGTCTGGACGATCCTCACTATATCTATGACTGCCAACTGGCTAAAGGTGAACCAAGTCAACTGGGCATTAGTACCACCCAATTGATTAGTGCAAGGTCCAATGAGAAGGCACTGGCTGATCTCATCCCTGAGGGTGGACACCTTATCAGTGAAGAACTGCGCAAACTCCTCACACTTTATCTGTGACAATGCTCAACTGGCCTGGAGACAGGCTGGATTTCACAGTCTGTCCACAGTCCAGAAGAGCTGGAATGGCCTATTCTTCACTGTAGCAATCTCCCTGGACAGGAACTCTCTCTTCTTATGGGAAATTGCTGAGTGGTAGATCTTGTAATGGTCTAACAATCTAAGCCTATCCACCTCCAGGCAAGTTTTCCGCCAGTGTCTTTCCAACCTTCGCCCCTATCTCTTCAGCTCACAGATCTCCCCATTAAACCAGGGTGCCCCCGGGGTGAAGCGTAAGGGGGCGAACACGAGTTGGAGCAATGACATCCAAGGTCCCTATGGTAGCCCTATTATAGGCCAACATCAGGGGCCCTGAGTCCCTGCTCTCCATTGGAAAACCTGAGAAGTCCAGTTCCATCATTAGGCTTTCTGAGGTAACTCCTCTTAAAGGACGGAACTGCACTAACTCCTTTGGAGCAGGCCTATTTTGAGGGGCTGTGAAACTGAACCTCAAGGCATGATGGTCAGACCAACTGATTGGCTCCACCTTCACATCGGAGATCTCCATCCCCAGATGGAACACCAAGTCCAGTGTGTGCCCTTCTTCGTGAGTTGCAGAGGTAATAACCCGTGTCAGGCCCAATGAATCCATCAATTGGAGGAGGTTTTGTCCAAATGGCTAACGTTCATCGTTGACCCAAGCATTGAAGTCCCCCAGAATTAACCACCTGGGGGACTGCAATACCATCTCGGTGATGAGGTCCGCAACCTCCTTCAGGAACTCCCTCCCATCCCCTGGTGGACGGTAGATGAGAAGGGTCCTGTAGCCCGCACCTGCACCCACAATGCACTCAAAGGAATTGGTGCCTCCAACTGGTACCTCCCTGAGATCCAGTTCCTGTCTAAAACAGACAACAACCCCCCACCCCTACAGTCCATTCTCGGGTGGTGAATCACCGAGAACCTGGTCAGAAACACAGACTCCAGCATAGGACCCACATTTCTGTCCAACCAGGTCTCGGTGATGCAAGCCATGTCAACAGAAGCAACAAGATCTGAAATCACTGCAGTCTTCTTCCTAATTGACCTGGCATTGCTTAGCACCGCCCGAAAGGGACGGGAATCCAAGGATGGCCTCACTTCCTGTCTGACCCATTAGGGGGCAGGCTGGCTCACTATTTCCAGGCCTGGAAGTCTATTACTTCAGACAAATGGGTCCTGGAAATAGTGAGCACAGGGACTTGCTCTCAGCTTCAAAAGGTTCCCAAAAATGAGAGCAAAGTCTTTCAGTCCTCCCTCTCCCTTGGAGACAAAGGCCTTAGAGGCAGAAGTCTCCTGTCTACTACTTCTGCAAGCAGTAGAGAAGGTACCTCTTGGTCACAGGGGAAAAGGGCTGTATTCCAGATACTTCCTTACCCCAAAAAAGACAGGGGGAGTGGTGACCCATCCCAGATCTAAGATACCTAAACAAACATACTAAAGCCAAAGTTCAAAATGGTGACTCTGGGAATAATTTTTCCCTCTCTGAGATCAGGAGACTGGCTAGCCTCCCTGAATCTCAAGGATGCCTATTTCCACATACCTATCAGACATTCCCACAGAAAGTACCTCAGGTTCGAGTTGTCCTCCAGTCACTACCAGTTCAGAGCAATGCCTTTTGGCCTAACATCTGCTCCAAGGGTGTTTACCAAGTGTCTGGCAGTAGTGATGGCCTTGCTCAGGAGACATGGCAACTTACTGTTCCCTTACCTGAACGACTGGCTCATAGTGGGTCAGTCCTCAGACCAAATCAAGTCAGCTCTAGAGGTCACTCAAAAGCTTCTGGACTCCTTAGGATTCATCCTAAATCTAGACAAGTCTGTTCTGGAACCAGTCCAGCTTCTCACATTTATAAGGGTGGAATTGGACACTGTCCAGGCAAAGGCCTTTCTTCCTCTTTCAAGGGCACAGTCCCTCATCACCCTGGCTTCCTCTTTTCACCCACTAGTGTCTCAACTAGCCAGGCACTTCTTACAGTTGCTATGCTACATGGCAGCTTCCACTGCAGTAGTGCAAGGGGCAAGATTTCAAATGAGAGATATTCAGTTTCATCTAAAATCTTTTTGGTCTCAGAAAAAAGACCCTGTCTCCAAGTTAGTTCCAGTGTCTCAAACTCTGGTTCAAGCTTTCCAGTGGTGGCTGGAAGTGGACAATCTAAGGCAAGGTGTCCCTTTCCTCAGTCAGGTTCCTACAGTAATTCTCACCACAGATGATTCCCTACTGGGATGGGGAGCCCATCTGGACCAGCTCACTGCTCAGGGAACATGGTCTCATCCGGAGTCTCTCCTGCACATAAATATTCTCGAACTCAGGGCTGTCTTTCTAGCACTTCAGATATTCTCGAACACAATTCAGGGGAAAGTGGTGCAGATCAGGACAGACAACACCACAACCATGTGGTACATCAACAAGCAGGGGGGGCACTCGGTCCTCCGCCATGTGCACCGAAACCATGACAATATGGTCACTAGCTTATTCCCTTCAGGTTTCCCTGATAGCCGTGCATCTCCCAGGGAAGGACAGTGTACTGGCAGATGCTCTCAGCAGGATCTCGTAAGGTCACCATGAATGGGCCCTGAATCTTCTAATTCTTCAAGTCATTTTCAAGAAGTGGGGCACTCCAGAGATAGACCTCTCTGCAGCCACAGACAATCACTAGCTTCCTCTGTTCTGCTGCAGACCCTCTCTTTTGGGGTCTGTTCCCCAAGATGCTTTCCTATTGGATTGGACGAGCAAGTTTCTGTATGCTTTTCCTCTGATATTCAGAGTTCTGGTCAATATCAGATCTCAGCCTTGCACAGTGATTCTAGTGGCTCCAGACTGGGCCAGACAGCCATGCCCCCCCCCCACTATTGTTAATGTCAGTGACAATTCCACTGTGTCTTCCCAGACAGTACAATGTTCTCACCTCCTCGCAGGGGAGGATACTGTATCCCAACCTTCAGACTGTCAGACTCAAAGCTTGGCTCTTGAGGAGCTAGAATATGCAAGCCTGCATCTTTCCCAATCAGTCTTGGACATTCTTAAGGCTAGTACAAAACCTTCCACTAGAAAAACTTACAATTCCAAATGGAAGAGATTTGATTTCTGGTGTTCTCAGAGGCTTATTCAGCCAGATTCAGCTGACATTGCCACTACTTTGTACTATTTGGTGCATCTTATCAGTTTAGGCCTCAGGCCTACCACCCTCAAAGTGCATTTGGCAGCCATCTCTGCCTTCCTTTCAGCTGGGAAGCATTCTTCCTTAGCCTCCCATCCAGTTTTCAAGAAATTTTTCGAAGGTCTGGTTCATTGCAATCCTCCCTTTAGGGACCATACTCCTGTTTGGGATCTGAGTGTCTGTATTGCACAGCTTATGCAGCCCCTCTTTGAACCATTATCTTCAGCTGAGCTAAAATTCTTGACTTGGAAAACTGTGTTCCTGGTAACCATTACCTCTGCCAGGAGAATCGGTGAATTACAGGCTTTATCTGTGGAACCTGATTTCATTTCATTTCACAGGGATAAGGTGGTCCTTCAAACGAACAGAAAGTTCCTCCCCAAGGTGGTATCAGATTTTCATTTGAACCAGTCTATGTCATTGCCTGTATTCTTCACCGACCATTCTTCCTCTGGGGAGAGAAGACTACACAGTCTTGATGTAAAGAGGGCTCTTAGTTATTATATAGAACACACTAAGGCCCATAGAAATGACTGTTCACAGCTGTTTCTCAGTTATGGAGAAGTGGGAAAAGGTAAACCTGCCACTAAGAGAACTATTGCCAGGTGGACTGTCTCCTGTATCCAGTTCTGCTATTCAAAATTGGGAAAAGAGCCACTCTCAGGCCTGAGGGCTCACTCCACCAGAGGTACAGCTGCTTTGGTTGCAGCAGCTAGAGACATACCCCTAGTGGAAATCTGTAAAGCAGCCACATGGAAAACTGTAACCCCTAGATGGCACTATCTGAAGGCCTACTACCCCTGCCTACTTGGCTAGTTGCAGGATAAGGGGCCTGGGTACTGAAACGGGTGCCTCCACCCAGAGGCCAGGGATGTTAGTAACAAGGCTAACCTGGGTACAGCCCTCTGGGACACTGTAACCCCCCTCTTTCCCCTTTCGTGGCCTAGACAATATGCAATAAATACTTTCACAGTAGCCCCTATTCAGCATACAATTCCCCACACTGTTTGCACTTTCCACCAGGGCTGGTTCCACCAGTTCCACCCTGGAGACCCCCTGTAAAACAAGGTTAGGCACAGCAAACAGCAACAGTACAGTGCTTTTGGTACAAACTGGAACCACAGTCAGATTAAATGCAAAAAGAGTTAGATCTGATTTATTCAGGGGAATTGAACAAGGGAGGGGCGTAATTAGGTTGATTGATTCGAAAACTGATCTAGTCAGGCAATTATGCATGCACTTTTAGTCCCTGCACAGTCACACACTCTGGGTACCCAGTTGGAAGTAAGGAGGGCTAGTCTGGAATGTTGCCCGGGGTAGGCCGGCATTGCAGCTGGTTGGGGCCCTGTGATGAAAAGAAAAGGCATGCACAACCACACACAATTTGTAATCCAGAGCCTGAAGGCTCAGTTCGTGAAAGGAAAAACAACAATGCAATCAAATGACAACACTTGAGATTTAGCTGTTGTTGCAGGGAGCTACCCTGATTGTTACTCACACTACCCAGTGCAAGACACAGGAGGGATGAAATGGAAACTGCAGGCAGACAGCTGGTATGCCAGGAGAAGCAGGGCCCACACGAATCACCGAGGTGTCGTTTCTGTTCGAGATGTTGAGCAGGGGGCTGATCCCTGGGTGAGTTTCTCGTCAATGGTGTTCTCTGCACCTGAAGTAGCTGGCTGGGCAAGTGTGGCAGGGCCCAGGCCGGGTAAAACAGTTCAGAAATCAGTCCGGGAAGACTGGATGCAACTTCCAGCAAGTGTGGCACAATTAAACAGTGGGGAACCAAATTGCGACCCACTAACAGCACACAGCACATTTATAGTAAAGCAATCACCATACCACAAAGTGGATAGCAGTCTGGCAGCAATATCAGTGTCTCTGAGCAAAACTGGGAGTTCTGTGGTGAATGGATGTCCTGACAGGCCGCTCGCATACAGCAAATCTTCGGTCTTCTTCAGGTTTAAGCCTGGTCACACTTCAATGGCTTTTCTCTCACTCAATTCGGATACAGTCCGGATTATTAAGCCTTTCAAAGGATTCCCTCTCGAGGGACTGCAGGCAGACAGGCCAGACTCATCCTTTCCACCAACCTCCCTCGCGAACTATGCAGGAGCTGCTGCTCAAATCACTTGAGCTGTTTACTCTGCCAACTCTAACTCCAGACTGACTGACTGCAGCAGTCAGCTTGGGAATTTCCCTTCGGTCCAAAAGGTTCTGGTTGGTTGATTGATCTGTCTGTCAAAGCTCCCCCTCCAGGTCTGTTTTGGCGCCAAAATTTAAAAACTACAATTCCTACAGAAATTTGTTCCCGCAAGACCCCTGGGGACAGGCTCCATTTTAGAGTCCCCAAAGGTACTGATTGGTGCAGACTGGCAGTCCAGAAACCAAAATGATGGTGCAATACAGAAAGTTCATGCTACGAAGAAGGCAGGTTAGACAAACTACAATACTATTGCTTTCTAAAAGATAATCAGCAAATAAGTACAGCTTCTAACAGAGCTCCCTCTGCGCAACTAGCGATGGCAGAACGGAGCGATTATCTGGCAGCCTGGGTGGGACTTGAGCATAGAAACACTCAGCCCCCTCCCAGATTAAATAAACATCATGTTATTGGCAACTCTTAAAGAGACAGCACACATAGGCATCAAGGCACTCTTCACACAAACACTTTTAAAGCACTAAGACACAGGATACCAGCCCGGCAGTGGGTATTTAGGCACACTCAAGGAAGACTTTCGGGAACCCCCATTTGTAGGGGAGTTACACGTTCACACATTTACCAAGCATTATTCGCTTGATATCCAGTCAAGAAGTGATACTAGGTTTGGCACAGCAGTGCTGCAGAGCTTGTTCCCAAAATAGGTTCTGTAACTCTCTCCTCCAAGGGGGTACTGCTTGGTAGTCTGCATATAGTCAGAATACAGCAAGACTTCATGTTGTTTGAAGAAAAAATGACTCGGCATGGTAATGTTTCTTCTAATGGAGTTTTGTTGTATTCTGATCTCCCTCCCTGCTTCCCCTCCTGGAACCTAGTTGTTTTGGGATGTGAGTTGGCAGGTGCAGTGCTGCACCCCAGAGGTGTGCCTGGGTTACCTCTTCTTAGAATGAGGTTTTTGTTGTTATTACTTCAAGTATATATTATTACGTTTTACTACCTACTTGGATTCCTTTTGGGGTTCTCGACTTGAGTCTTTTGGACCCTAAAAATCTGTTTATTACCTTTTGGCACAAAAGTTTAAAAACAATTTCTATTTAGTAGTTAGTTAGCATAGTGCTCGTAAGAATCTGATGGTTACACTGAGAAGTACCAGGGACAGAGGTTTGAAAACTGAGCTCAAGCTCAACGTTCTATGTCTTGGCATAGAGGTAACCCTTTCCTGTCCGGAGCAGTTCAAGTGCTGGGGCTAAATGCATATAGTCAGAATACAGCAAGACTCCATTAGAAGAAACAACATTACTATGATGAGTAATTTTTTCTTCTTCACCCAAGTGTTTTCTATGACAGCAGATGACCTTGAGAGTGAAGATCGAGAGGTCCCTCTGCTGGCATAAAAAACACGAGGGGGAAGAGTAGCTGAGTAGTGTATGGGACACCATACAGTGTTCTTTATAGTGTATGTTCGGTGGTCCCAACAAAAAGATTAGCTTACATTTTTTGTTTTGATGGAGCCAGCATTTGTTGTCCACAGCACCCATTTCATTGGCATATGATTGCTGGCTAGCTCGCGCAGGTAATGCTTCAACCACCCCCATCAGCGCTGATGGGGGCGTTTGTATTATGACGTCCTCACTAGCGCAGAACGAAGAGTCATTCTGAGTTAGTGAGCGTCACTATTAACCCAGAACAACTTTTTACAGTGTATGATTTTCCATACACAACAACGTTCGACCATACACTATATTAGCATTTCACTTCTAGTCCAATCTTGTGAGCAAACTTGCACTAAACTGGATGGGGAAATTTTCATGGAAGGTTCTGTGCTCCTAAATTTCTTGTGAATCCCCTCTTACCACACCAACAATTGCTGCTCAAAAGAGCTTGCTAATCATTTTTCTGTTTTCTTACTTTCTTTATTCCATGATTTTAGAGGTGATACTTGGTTTCATAAATCAGCTGAGTTGGGATTAAGCCTAACTACCTACCAGGATGGTGATAGTGCTTTAGAATTACACGTAGAAAGCAAAGGGTGAGATCATGAATTCCAGTTCCAAGTTATCGAAAAAGTATCTTGTAGTATTAGAGGTGGAGACTCAGATAAAACACTTTTAAAAAGAAAGACCTTTTGGCAGTTCAAATTAAATTCTAGTACTCTGCTGGGTCTCAATGATCAATTTCAAGTATCTCCTTTTTTATGATTAGATATCTAATCATGTTTAAACATGTATGAATTTTAACTTTTGTGTTGTATAATTTTTTATATTGTATGCATGGATTAAAATAGATATACAGTGATGTTTGTACATGTGAAAAGGTGTTTAGATCTATAGACAGTGGGCCTAATTCACAAAGCCTCGGAAATGATGCAAGATGCTTGCATCAGAGACAGTTGATACAATGGGCTCACTGCACTGTGCCTTGTGTCATTCTCAATTCAAGAACGCAGTCTGCACCAGTTGGGCTAGCTACGTGGGATTCAGAAAGGCCAGACATCCCCCACCTTGACATTATCCTACCCCAGGGCTGGTCTAAGGACCTTGCACCAAACCCGCCTGGGGTAGAACAAAGCTGGTTGGTGCCCATACTGCATTGCCTATGCTTTGCCATTTTAAAACATGGATTACAGATGAAGGCTGTGCCGGGAACTGTGTGGACACAGAGCCGGACCACTGTGGACCTCAGTCAACTAGTGGAGGCAGCTGCAGCGGTCACACATATTCTGTTGCACCTGTCTATGAACAACTGTCCATTTGGCATGCTGGCATGGCTGTGGGCTCATCAGTCTGTTATTTATGCCTCTTCTGTGCTGGTGCCCGGGACTCCCGATGCCACACAGCAGTGTCACAGCTTGTGGCAATCCCATCCCATGTGCCATATCTTTAGTGCACAGTTGCAATTGCAGCAAATATGTTTTTATTTTGGCACCGGGACATCAGCATTTCCAGAATTGGGCACAGAGTCTCTGGCAAACCTGGTATCGATGAAAGCTGTGGCAAGCAAAAGCTTGGATCGGACTACCGGGCTGTTATAATCACATCCAGTCTGCTTTTTTTTATCTGTTTTCCTCTCCTCCCAGCCCCCCCCCCAATTCCACATGCTACATTCCTTTCCTTTCCTTTCCTTTCCTTTCCTTTCCTTTCCTTTCCTTTCCTTTCCTTTCCCTTTCTCCATTTAATTTATAGCCTTTTGGTTATACTGTCTTTGAACTGGCTTGATGGCACCTGCAGAGTGAACATTTGTTTATTTGTATTGGTCCAGGTTACTATGCCCTTGAGCAGGAGGTTTAAAATCAGGATCATTTATCACTGATGTCAGATCTTGAAAATGTACATTAATGTGGCACAGAAACATTTGGCCTGCAAGAGGGGGAGACGTGTATGTGCTGCCATTTTTTATGACTAAAAGATTTGTTTCTTTTTTTCCATATAGATTTTTTCCTGCCGTCGGATGCACTGGGCAGGTTCTGCCCCAGTCCTCTCCTCGAGAGGACTTATTCCACCCCTGACCTCAGGGTATCATTGTCCCTGTGTCGGGAACGGCTGTTGCACTCAGAACAAAAAGCACATTGCAGTCAGATACTTTGACTAATCAAGCCCCTGAGGAAGACTCATTCATTGTCAAAGCACTGTGGAGGCTGGTATAGTGCTTTACTGTGGACCATTTTGTCAGGTGTTGCTGTTATTGAAAATAAATCTCTTGGTTATTCAACGTACCTGACTACAATGTGCTTTTTTTGTTCTGAGTGCAATAGCTGTTTCTGACATTGTGTGCTAACAGGGCTGGCCGCCCACAGAGCTACTGCACCAATCCACATAAATGCTGATCGCAGCACTGAACATTTGGACATCATCATCCTCCCTGCCCCGGTACACCATTTTTCAGTTTTTCTGCCTGTTAACCCGAGACTCCAGTACACAGACGCGCATGCGCATGGAGGTGTGCATGCACTCGGAGGCTCTGGTGACGGCCTCTTCCTCCTACCCAGCCTAGCACCGTGTTTCCCCTCAGCTTTGTGCAGCCATCAAGCCTCCACCTGGTGGCAGCCAAGAGCCAGGGAAACCCCGTGTCCCTCCACAGGAGAGGAGAACTGCCAGGTGTCAGCTCAATCCAACTCCTCACCCCCCACACCCGGGCTGACTCCCAACAAGCCATGCTTGTTCCAGAACATGGGTTGCCAGCATGGGAAGAGGTAAGGTGCCAGCGCCTCAGCCCTCTTCACCACTGGGCTGGCTTGAATAAAAGTTTTTTAACCAATTAAGATTATTTATCTAGATATTTGTGATGTCAACATGTTCTTATATTTTATATTATTATATTTGTCTGAATGCATTTGTAAAAGAGAATGTATTTTCTCAATTATGCTTTCCAATAAATTCTGATTCTGATACACAGCTTATGTGCTTACCTGAAGTCTGTTCTGTGAGCCACCTCATATGAGTACCTACTCTTTTAAAGTGCTACTGCACTGACTAAAACTAATAACTTTTAAAAGTAGTGAGCTATTCCTTCTTAATTCGAAAGTGTTTTTTTTTCACATTTGCCAAATAGATTTTCTTCCTAATGATACTTGCTTTGATGTGTGGAACAGTACTTTAACTGGAGGCTGACATGACTAGTTGTATTATTTATTTATTTATTTATTAAATGTTGTTAACCGGGTAAGCCCACTGGGCCCCGAAGGTCCCTTTTTCAGGGGTGACCTGGGGTTAGTTACATATAAGTATGCATATACAGGCAGGTAGTACAGTGTAGGACATATTATACAGGATAACAGAGACAGTATACATTTTTGTGGAAGAGGGCAGTAGGTACATTACATTACTGGATACAATACTACAGTGTAGGACATATCATCCAGGGTATAATGACAGTATGCAGTTTCTGTGGAAGGGGGCAGTAGAAACATTACAGTACAGTATTACTTGGCAAACAAAAAAGGGACCACTCCTGGTACATCTGGTACGTACAGTAATGCTAACCAAAAACTAAACAGATAAAAAGGGCTACAAATAGCCTTACCCATGTAAGTCTTACATTGACCCAGGAGTATATGTGTAAGCAGTTCACTTTTACTGAGATGCAGCAAGCACCAGGACAGATAGGGGTCAAATACCCAGGGCCTGATTCTCAAAGCTTCCGGGACAGCACAAGGGGCTTGCATCCCAATGATTGCTGCAAAGTGCTTCTTGCAGCAAACGATGCTCCAGGAGTGATTCACAAAGGCAGGCTGCACCTACTGCATGCAGCTTGCACCTAACATAGCTTTTGCCATTCTTGTGCCACACACTGGGCTGCCACATGGCACAAAGGGCTTGCAGCAGACACATGCTGCCAAATCCCCTGAATTACAATTTACAAAACGCCCCCGGTAGTGAAATTTCTAAGTACTCTTATAAGGGTACTTAGAAATTTCACCACCTGGAGAGTTGACCTGGTATGACCTGATAGCAGCAATGTGCTGTGTGCCCACCTCCCCGGTCCCCGACATGAATAGTAAATCAAACCCCATTGTGGTATAGTGGCCCCCCCCCCAATGCCCCCGAAATGTATATTTTAAACTAACCCCATGGTAGTATACTGAACCCCCTTCCTGATCCCCAATGTTGCCCATATTATTACATATGTTTATTGCCCCTTGTTGCCTCCCTGATCCCGATGGTGTCCATATCAATACATATATTTATTGCCCCTTGCCGTGGTGGTATAGTGGCTCCCCGATGTTACCTGTGTTGATACCTATATTTAGTGCCTCTTGCCATGGTGGTATAGTGGCCCCCCACCCCAGCAGCTAGTGCACACCACCCCGCTCCCCCCATCCTGAATCAGAGCTGGTGCCAGCACAGCCCTCCTCTCACCTTCGTGGCTGGCGCCAGTGAACTGTCACAGAGGTACTGTAATGTATGTGCGGAGCGCGTACACATTAGAGTACACACCTGTGACAGTTCAGTTGGTGCCAGTCATGGAGGTGAGAGGAGGGTTTCGCTAGCACCAGCCTGGATTCAGGATGGGGGGAGCGGGGTGGTGGGCAGTACCTGCTGGGGTGGGAGGGCACTATATCACCATGGCAATGGACAATAAATATATGTATTAAGAGGGCAACATCAGGGATCGGGGGAGCCACTACACCACCATGGCAAGGGGCAATAATAATATGTATTAACACGGGCAGCATAGGGGATCGGGGAGAGGGGCCAATATACCGCCACCACAAGGGGCAATAAAACTATGTATTAACAGGGGTAACATTGGGGATCAGGGAAGGGAGACAGCTAGAACACCAAGGTCTAGAGTGGCGCATGGCTGCCGTACGGCTTGTGACAATCCTTCCCAGTGCACCGTCTGTTTGGCACCTGGCCACGGGTGCCACAAGCCACGGGACTTTGCCGCTGGGACCCTGCCTGATAGAGAATTGGGTGCAGGGTACCTGGTGCACTGGGAATCAGCGCAAGCTACTGTTTGCCCCAACGTACGCCGATCTTAGCCCATTTGAGAATCAAGCTCCCAATGTTTTCCATGTGAATGTTTATTTAGTTATGGAATACTGCCACCCTGTGGCTGATTTAATTTATATACATGGTGCTAAAGAGACAGTAACTACATAATACATACAGTGTGTATTGTAAACCATAAGTGCAGTATAGAGATAAATTGTGGGACTCAAGTGAAATAATAAATACATACAAGAAACACATAATTTAGTAGCAAGAAGTTCATATACAACCAATATTATAGTTACTTTATCAATATCAAAAGCTTTTCTAAAAAACAGCACACAGCTACAGCTTCATAGACTCATCATCATTAGTGTAGCTCCCACATAGTAATCGTGAAGCATTATAATGGTAGCCTCATAAGCTGGGGCATGGTTTACATGTAAATCTCCAATAGGAGGAAATACTAACCTCTCATAATGATACAGGATTTGGTTACATGTATGCAGTCCAGAAAACAGGAGGGGATGTGTGTATGAGGGCTTGGGGGGGGGGAGGTGGTCAAGTGCTGGAAAGAACAATAGTCATTAATATGGGACAAAATACATGTCCACAGTCCATTCTCACTGCATGATGACATAGTGAAAGGATACACAGATAGATGCAGGATCTGAATTTCATACAGTTGTCCACAAGATCCAAAAAATGTCAAAGGATGACAACAAACATCAGCCGTTATAGTAAAATAAATTTGTGAAATGTCCTAGCAGAGAAACAGACCGTCATCTGTTGTTATATTGGTTATTTGGAAATGCATGTTCCAAAAAGACAGAAAGATCATGTTAAAAAGGGGTTAATTCCACCCTCACGTTAAAGCCTGGTGAGGTACAGGCATTCAAGTTATGCATCTAGATGGGTTCATGTCTCACTAACAGACTCTGTAAATCCCCCACTGTCTGTCCTAAATGCACTTGCATCTCAAACTAAATTTATTATAAGAGCTCATTTCTATGACATGTCTAGCTAGAACATTGTCTACCACTTTCATGTTTCTCTCAGTCAAGGGTTCTCCTACCATACTCTGAGTTTTTATGCAGTTTTTCCCACACAATAAGCCCTACAATTACATTGTGCCAAATGTATAACACCAGTAGTGGCACAATTAATAAAGTCTGCACAGAAAATGGTGCACCCACCACAAACTAGCTCCATATGCACCTTGTGCAATATCTAAGCCTTGAGGCAGAACAGCACACTTAAGCCACAAAGAATATATGCTACTTACAGTTTATTTCTGGTTCATTCGTGACATCCAAAAGCAGTGCTGTTTAAAAAAAGCTTGATAAAAGACACATCAATGGAGTATACAAATGGAGGGAAAGCAGTCCCACTAGCAGCAGCAGTTACACCAGAACACTGGGAGACTAAACCCTACATTTTGGCCCGACTGGTCAGGACTTCTTCAGAGGTGTTTGAATACTGTAGGTGCATAACACTGATTTTTACAGTACAATCAATTTAAAAGCCCCACAAGTGCACATGAAAAATTATTCAATTTAAACATTCACTTGTTACAGTAACCCAAAAATACCCTATAATTTCTTTGCACCTATTCAAACATCTCTAAAGAAGTTCTGACCAGTCGGGGCAAAATGTAAGATTTAGTCTCCCAGTGTTCTGGTGTAACTGCTGTTGCTAGTGGGACTGCTTTCCCTCCATTTCTATACTCCATTGATATGTCTTTTATCAAGCTTTTTAAACAGCACTGTTTTTTGTATGTCACGAGTGAGCCAGAAATAAACTTAAGTAGCATATATTCTTTGTGGCTTAAGTGTACTGTATTGCCTCAAGGCTTAGATACGGCACAAGATGCATATAGAGCTAGTTTGTAGTGAGTGCACCATTTTCTGTGCTGTGTTTTCTAGTCTTACTGGTGCACCAGCACGTTATAACTGTAGTAATGTAGTGCCTTTCTTTGTCTGATTGTTACAATTAATAAAGTGCCTGTCTGAAATTCCTTTTGGACATCTGCTACACTAATGATACTAGTGTTGCATATAGAAGGGCAATGAACACAACTGCACTTAAAAGTGCCCAAAGGGAGTGAATAGACATGTCTAATCACTCTGTGTTCTTTGTGTACTGCTAATAATTATATTTCTCATATTATAGTCCCTTCTATAGACTGCTCTGAGCAGTTCATTAGTGTGTTTTCTTAACAAATGGCCAGAATGTACAATATGCCAGTTACTGTACATCTGATAATCTCCATAACTTTACCAGATTGGACAGTACATGTCATGACAAAATTGAATTGGTCATCATGATATGTCCTTCCCCTACTTCTGCTACCCTGTAGGACTTGCTCCCTGTTCAGTTGGTCAGCTAATTCCAGGGCCCTATCCGAAATTGTGTCAGAATACACCCATGCTTTAAACCTGTCCCTCATTTCAGATAATCTGATTTTCCTGTGGTGTGGGACAGTGGCTGAACTAAATGACTTTAAGACTATTTAGATGCAATAATACAAAACTAAGGTTTACTGTTAAAGAGCACCTTTCTCGCTGCTGCACCAAAATAAGAGGAAGCTCCCTTACCTCTGTGGGAGCTCCTCTGCACAAAAAACAGTTTTTGAAATTAGGCCCCTGAGGGAAGGGAAGGGATCATAAATTGCCTCAGAGGGGCAAGCAGCATGATCCCTTTCCACTTCCCTGTTACTGGCCACACCCCGCACTCTGACGTTTTAGGACACCGTGACTGGAGAGTGCATGGGTATGCTCCATTGAAGTGTATGGAGCATGATTTTAAAATACAGATATCAGCTCTTTAAGTGGCCATTTAGTAAACTCGAGCCAGGGTTCAACTAACAAGACTCTTGTTAGTTGAACCATGGCTCTGATTTTACCAAATGGCCATTTAATGGTTGAAGACTGTACTTTAAACACTCTCTCTATATACACTTCATGGAGCATGCCCACTGTACTCTCCCTGCCATATCATAAAATGTGGCACAGTCAGCAACAGGGACACGGAAAGGGATTGCACTGCTAGCCCCTTTGGGCAATTTATGATCCCTTCCCTTCCCTCTTCCCTCGGGGACATAATTTCAAAAGCTGTTTTTTGTGCAGAGGAGCTCCTCCGGAGGTAAGGGAGCTTCCTGTTATTTGGAGTTGCAAAATTACCAGGATTAGTTCTCTTTAATGATAGTATTGAATGCATTGATTACAGTGATTTGGTTATAGCAGTCATTAGGCCTATGGCCTTCAACTTTAAAGGTGTACTTAGCAGCAGTATCAGCATACATATCAACTGGCAAGGGAAAGTTTTTGGCCTCACAACCAATTTTCAAAAGGTTTCTTCAGGGTCTAAGCCACTTGTACCCATCATTGAGGGACCCTGTCCCACCCTGGGACTTCAACATATGCCTTGCCCAGCTTTTGGAGGCTCCCTTTGAGCCTACAGAAACTGCTGACTGAAGCATGTCATATGTAAAACCATATTCCTGATTGCAATGACCTCTGCTAGGATGGTAAGTGAATTGCAAGCCCTCTGCAAAGAGCCAAATTACATAATCCCACAGAGGGATAAAGTACTTTTTAGAACAACAGAAAATTCCTACCAAAGGTGACATCTTAAGTCTAGCTGAATCAGTCAGTGACCCTTCCTGTACTCGATCCAGAGCATTCCAGTCCAGATGACGAAAAGCTGCATAGCCTGGACCTAAAGCGAGTCCTGACTGTCTACATGGACCAGACAAAAGATGTTAGGTCCCACAGTACCCAGCTTTTTGTTACCTATGGTGGTGTTGGCAAAGGCAAACCAGCTACAAAGAGTTCTAGCTCTTACTGGATAGTCTCATGCTTTCCGTTCTGCTATGAAAAAGCTTCAAAAATGGCACAGACATTCTTAAGGGCACACTCCACAAGGGATACCTCTGCCTCTGTGGCATCCTCAAGGGGCATCCCATTGTTAAAAATTTGCAAAGCAGCTACTTGGAAAACAGCACACATCTTCACAAAGCACTACTGTTTGGACATACAGTCCAGAAGGGATGCCAGCTTTGGAACTGCTGTCTTGCAGAACCTTTTTCCTAACTAGGTTTTGGCCCAGCTTCCCAAGATACTGCTGCTGAGTCTGCATAAAATATAAACATTAAGTGAGTGATTCCTGGGGTTAGAAGGAAAATTACTCACTGTAGTAATGTTTCTTCTTAAGGGATTACTCACTAGATTTACATTCCCTAACTCTGGCCTCCCCTTCCAGAATCTGGAATAGGTTCACACAAGAATCAGTTCCTTTTCTCATTGAGGTTGCTTGGGCATTACTATTGCAGTTCCTACGGTTGTAAGCTTTTGTTATTGTTTATGTGGTAACATTTCACAGGCCTGCTTCAATTTGTCTGGGGTTTTAAAAATTCTGTACAATTTTTCAAAAACATTTTTGGTAGCATTTTGTCTAATTTCACTAGCCACTGTTACACTCCTGCTTGGAAACAGATCTGAACAATGGCCAGAGTGGAGTGCAGATGGAATTTGAACCTACATTCCAAATTCAAAAATTTGCATAGGTTCTACCTCTTGGGTGCCACTTTCGACTGAGATGACTGCATAAAGTGTAGACATAGTGAGTGATCCCTTAACAAGAAACATTACTATGGTGAATAATTTTTTTAATTCAGGGACATTTTGTACATAGCGCAGGACATCCTGTACTACCGTCTATTCATTAGAAGAGACTAGGGTTTTTCTGTAAAATGCTTAATCCCTGCAGATGGGCCTTACATTTATTTTGAAATAATTAATGTTAACCACCATTAACTATGGCAGACACAACACTTTTCATCAATATTTTTAGCTGTATTTGAACAGTCATTGCTTAGTATCCCTCTTCTGGTGAATAATATGAACTGGCATGCATATACTGATCCCTGAACTAAAGAGATATTGGGGACATCTGGGCTAACTGCAGGCCTCACAACCTCAGCTCAACAATAGTGAACATAAAATGACATGCAGCAAAATACAAATGGATTTGGAAACAAAAAACAGTAGAGATCGACATTGGGGGATAAAAGGGGAGAGAATAATGTCTATGAAAACATGTTTTACCAGATTTGCTGGCTTAAATGTTGTTCAGATGGTACCCAGTGAGATCAGATACAACCAGATTCCACTGATTTTGTTGGATACCAGATGGCATCAGATACTGTTGTATCCAACTACTAGGTCCTAGTAGCTGGTATTCGATAGGATATCAACTATCCAATGTAACTATATAGGATCTGAAGAATCTGGGGAAGACATACAATCTCAGATTTGAAAGTTCAGTGAGTGGGAGCATCTGCCATGCCCCCTTCCTCAGCTATTTAAGTCAGCTACTTCCAATCTCACACTGAAGCACTGTTTCTTTGCTGCAACCAGAGGCTCTGCCAGGGCTCTGCTGCCCCCCTCCTTTTCTGCCATATTTGTCCCCCCTCCTTTTCTGCCATGTTTGTCTGCCACTTTCCAATTGATCATTTGGATTTTCTGTTCATGCTGGACTTTCTCCTTGGTTTGTGCTTCTCCTGCTTTTCTAGGTCGGTATTTTGCTTCTACCTCCCTGGCTGCAGTTTGTGCTTCTCTCAGTCACTTGTTTCTGCTGCACTTCCGTTATCCTGTGCCTTGTTTTTCTTTTTGTTTCTCTTCTTTTTGGGGTTTTTCTAGCTTTCCAAGCTTCCTACATCCGCACTGCTTTGTGCTATTCAGGCACCTATTTTGCTGTTTTCCATACCTCTCCCAATCTCTCAGTTCAACTACAATTATTAACTGTACATGGCTGCTAGCCAGGCAGTCACTCCCTTCTGTGTTCTTTGTTCATTGCAGCAGCTCTACTCCCTGGTTTTGGTTCCCATATCCTCTGGCGTTCCCTAGCAGTTTCATTTGTAATAGTTACTGCCTCAGCCTACCAAGAGGTAACTCTCAGTGCATCAGCACTAATGCTAGCCTCCCTTATGGAACTGGTTGGCATGCATAATCATTCAGTCCAAGCTCATATCATTCAGTTTCATTCTCTGTTCTAGTCATTATTTGATGTCTCAATCAGCATTTAGACTTACCTATGTTTTGTTTCTCTTATGTGCTCATAGTCGTCCAGCTTCGACATGGCCTTCCACTACTACTGCATTCAGTTACAGGCCAGCCACAATCATAGCATGGCTTTCAGGGTTCACCCTGTAAGCTGACGGTCTTGCTCTGAACCTTGAAGTCTGCATCTTGAGGGTGAGTCCCTCAACTGGGCAGGGTCCTTCTCTTTCTGCCCTTTGGGTGAGAATGGGCTACATATGCCCCGGGAAAAGCTTTAGTCATGCAGATCGACTCGGCGGCATCTGTTGATGTAGCATTTAAGACTTTAGTTACCAAAGGGTGAGGCCCTTAAGTCCATGGGGGCTCCTTTAGCTGTGCAGACCGAGTCAGCAGCACCTTCGAAGAAAGCTATTCTCCCTACAGTCATGTAAGGTTTACTTGGTCTCCATGTCCTTCCCTTCCCCTCAAATGTTTATCTTCCTCTCTAGGCCTCCCTTGTGGAGGCCGGGTGAGTGCCTTTCAGTAGTTGTTGCTGTCCTCCTCCTTCCTTGGGGGGGGTGGGGATGAGCCAGTACAAAGGCACTGCTTTAACTGCAGAGTTCGCTCGCGGCACCCCATGGCTTTCCTGTTAGAGGGATAGAGTGACAGCCTTCCCTCAAAAATTCTTCTCCTGAATTGAGTCTCTAACTTGCAGTAGCTGAGCCATCACTAAATTATCCCCAGCCTGAGGGTAAGGTGACCAAGGCCTTGGATCCTCAGAGGTTTCAGCCCTCATAGGGTTTTTTTCTCTCTTCCGTGCCGAAGGTCATAGAATTAGGTTTTTTTAAGAACAGGTAGGTTTCTGTTGTGAGTTGGGGTATGATGGTGGTCCTCTTCAGCTTGCCATTCCCTCTCTTCTTACAGAAGTCATGCCCCTTCCACTATCAGTTCTGATATCTGTCAGTCATTGCTCGAGTCAGTCCATATCTGTTTCCAGTCATCTCGTTGCTGTCACTCCGTCCTCACATAAGCGCTGTGTCGATATCTGCTGCTCAGTACTTTTTGGATATCCTTCCTGAGGTACCTTTAGCCTAAAGGAATTTGTTCCCATGGCACCTCTAGGGGTGGAAACCTCCTCACGAGAGTTCCTTTGCTTTCAAGGTACCACTACAGGATGTTAGTTCCCCATGGAACAGAGAGCGTGAATGGCCAAACTATTCACCTGTGACAATCAACAATGCCTTCATTCAAATACCTTCAGCCTATCAATAAAGTTGCACAAGCATAACTCCTCAACAAGTTGCATATGTCCATTGAATTAAAGGCTATGCCTGCAGTTCAATAGATGGGAACAACTCCCACACCCCCTTCCTGAGCTATTTAAGTCAGCTACAGTACCTCCATTCTCACACTGAAGCACTGTTTCTTTGCCCCACCATCCACCCCTCCTCCTCCAGTGGCATGCCTCTCTCCTCAGGAGCTCCTTGCTAAGGTGCCTTTAGCCTAAAGGAAATTGTTCTGTGGCACCTGTAAGGATGGAACCCTCCTCAAGAGGGTTCCTTTGCTTTCACAGTACCCCAACAGGGTGATAGTTCCCATGGAACAGACAGTACGAACAGCCAAACTATTCGCCTTCGACAATCAACGATACATTTGTTCGAATACCTTCAGTCTGTCAACAAAGTTGCGTAAACATACTGTAACTCCTCACTAAGTTGCATAAGCCCATTGAAACATAGAAACCTAGAAGGTGGTGGCAGAAGGAGACCTGTGGTCCATCGAGTCTGCTCAAGCGAGGTATCCCGGGACCTGTTGTGCACCTGTGTTCTGTCTACCTAGACACTCATCCTAGCCCTTGCCAGTGCCATGTGTTTGTTCTGAATACTTGTCCCACCCATACTTAAAGCTTGCTACTGACTTTGCAGCCACCACCTTGGGAGGTAATCTATTCTAAGGTTCCACCACCCTCTCTGAGAAGTAGTACTTTATTTTTATTTATTTAGCTGGTTTGGAAATAACCTTTGAGCATTAGCTCTTTTACAAAGATTCCTTGTTGATTGGGAGAGTATCCCAGTAAATGAGTAAAGGTCATAATATGATAAAACAAAACACTTTACAAATGCGTGAAACATTAATATAACAATGGAGCAAAGAGCTCAGGAATTACATGTTTACAAATATCAATACGAAACCATTGCAGATCCAAGAGACCAAAACCAGCAATCTGTGTGAGAAAGTGCTGGGATTATATCACTAGTGGGATTTAATAGAGGAGGGTGGGGGGCGGTTCAGAGTCAGGGGGGTTAAAGAGGTTTAGGAGCAGGGTGGGCAAGGGCTGTAGGGTCTGCCCGGCCCAGGAGGGCAGAAAGAAGGCAGCCACCTGAAAGAGGTTTTGTCAGTTAGACAGAGGCAGGGGGCGAGGCATAGTACCACATTTACTTAGTCAGTTTCAGACAGAGGTAAAGGGCAAAGGAGAGGAGGAGGAAGAGAGGGAGAGATTGAGGGGGGGAGAGAGAGAGAGAGGGAGGGAGGAGAAGAAGCAGGATGTGTTGAGCTGGGAGAGTCATTCCTATAGATAGCAGTTGCATGTAGTGCTGGATATAAGGTAGTGCCTTAGGCCAGATTTGAAATGGGCCAGGCTTGTGGAGTTCCAAACTGGATCTGGGGTGTCATTCATCCACAGGGTGGGCTGTGTTGGAGAAGGCACGTTGTCTGAGTGCAGTTCACCAAAAAGGTACTACGAAAGTTTCATGCAACCTACCTCTGGTGCCGTATCCATAGTCATTCAAGGAGAAAATGTAAGTGACACAGGAGGGAGTTTTACCCATAAACGCTTTCTTGCCAAGGAGGCATGTTTGGAACTTGAGCCTGTTACTTAGTGTCAGCCAGTTTGCCTGCTTGTACAGGGCACAGATATGGGTAAGGTGCTATGCAGCCATGGCAAGTCTGCAGGCCTTATTTAGAATAATTTGCACTCTCTTTAGGGATGTATCCATGGCTGCGCCATTCACAACCAGACCATAGTCAATGGTTGATAAGATAGAGCTGGATATCGAGATGCGGAGGGTCTCTGGGGTGAGATGCTTTCTGTGTCTGTGCAGCACACTCAGTTTGGTGTTTACTGACTTGACCACTGAATCAATATGTTGAGTGAAGGTGAGGGTGTGTTTGAGGGTAATCCCCAGATATTTGAAGGAGTGTACTTGTTCCAGAGGTTTGCTGTCTTTGTTGGAGATGACCAAGGAGGGAAATCTCTTTTTGAGCTGGGAACTGGATATGAGCATGGACTTGGTTTTCTTGTGGTTTAGTAAGAGTTTTATGTGTGCAGAACCAGTCCTCTAGTTTGTTGAAGGAGCACTGTAGTTCAATTTGGAGGGAGTCGATGCTTGTGCTGCTATTGATCAGGACCGCATCATCTGTGTATAGGATAATTTTGGAGTCACAAGCTTTTGGGAGGTTGTTTAAAAAAAGGCTGAAAAGTAAGGGTCCCAGAATCGATCCCTGGGGGACTCCCAAAGGAACTTCTCTGGAGCCAGATACGGTTTGTCCAACTTTGACACGTTGAGCTCTGAGAGACCGGTAGTCCTGGAACCAGCGGGCAGTGTTGGCTGCTACACCTAGGTTCTGCGGCTGTGCCAGGAGTAGCGATTGATTAATGGTGTCAAAGGTCTTAGTTAAGTCAGTAAACACAGACCCTACCAGTTTGCCTTCGTCCAGTGCTTTGTGCACTTAGTCAGTGTACTCCAACAGGGCTGTGGAAGTACTGTGATTCTGCCTGAAACCATGCTGGTTTGGGCATTGCAACTGATATTTGTTAAGGTATTCAGTGAGTTGTACTGCAACAATCTTTTCCAATGCCTTGGAGAGTGCAGAGAGAATGGAGATTGGTCTGTAGTTAGATATGCAGGACCTGTCGCCGTTTTTGTGCACGGGGGTCACCAGTGCCTGTCTCCAGACTGCGGGGAATTCTGCTTGTGACAATGACTTGTTAAGTACTTTGGTGACAGGCACACTGAGAACATCAAGTGTGAGGGATAGAAGTTTCACGTCGATCCCATCACTGCCCATTCTGGTCTTACCTAACACTTTTTTTTACGTGTAGCAGGGTCTCTTTCACTGTCACTCTCTTAAAGTAAAAGTTTGGGTAGGGGTTATTAGTTGACTTGCAATCGGGAAGATCTTTAGCGGTGTCCATATAGGCAGAAGGTAGAACAGAGCTCAGGTCAGTGAAGGCCATATTGAAGGATTCCACGATGAGGAGTGGGTCAGTTGTGGGGAGTCATTTATATTGAACAGTTGGGGGTGCCTCTTGTCATCCTTCCCAAGGAGGTTTTTGGCATTCTCCCAAAACCTCTTTCCATCACCCCAGCTTCTACAGAGCTGATCCTTATGAAAGTTGGCTTTTGCCTGCTGGATGAGGTGAGTACAAAGATTCCTGGTGGTTCTGTAGCATTGGTAGTCGTGCTTGTTACCTGAGGACCTGGCTTTTGACCAGAGGTTATTTCTGTCCTGCATCTTGGTAAGGAGTTCCCCTGTAATCCAACCATTAGTATACCCACAAGTTTTCTCTTCTTCAGAGGGGTGAAGATATCGCAGATTCTGTTGAATCCCTCAATGAAGTAGTATAGAGCTTGATTAAGTCCTGGTGTCGAGTCAATGAGGGACCAGTCGGGCAGGGAGAGGGCTGTTTTAAGAGCCCCTAGTTTGCCTTTCTTGAGGACCTGGCTTTCAATTAATATGGGGGTGAGTTTTCTGAATTTTTTTGACCAGTGGAAGATGATGGGGGAGTGATCGCTCAAGGTGTCTGGCAGCACTGTGACCCCGGAGATCTGGAATGGGGAGCTTGAGAGGAGCCAATCAAGTAGTGAATCATTGCCTGACCTGTAGTTCCGCCTGGTGGGGCTGGTGACAAGTTGCATTAGGTAGGAGTGTGCCATGATGTCCCTCTGGGGGGTTGACTCAGCACCATCCCAGTTGATGTTGAAGTCACCCGTGATGATAAGCTCATGATCTTTAAGGAGAGTGGCCATCACTTCCATAATTTTAGGGAGGCTTTCCTTAGCTTTTTTTGGGGGTAGGTAGATCGAGGCGATGATGAGTAACTTACTGGACTGTCCAATCTGCACTTTCACTGCTGGTGGTTCATAGTCAGCATTCAATTTGGTGATGGGGAGGGTACAGCAGTGGAGGTAGTCCCTTGTGTATATAAGGAAGACACCTCCCTTCTTGCTCTTCCTGTCAATCCTGAAGATTTGGTACCCCATTAGGCATCTTTCATTATTTTTTATCTTGCTCGTCAACCATGTCTCCATAAGGCAGATAATATCGGGGGCTTGGTGAGTCGACCAGGCCTGGAATTGTTCAAATTTAGCTGTTAAGCTGCAGATGTTCATGGCAGTGATTCTTAGCCTTTTGGTCTTGTGACCTCCAATACCTGAGGCAATAGGAGGGCCTGGGTTAGCATGAACGTTTCCTGATAGGAGGAGCAGTACGAAAAGCACCTTCCTGACTGAGAGGCTGATGGTTATCACGGATCATATCCTCCTGTGATGCATTTTGCAGGGAAAAGTCTTATTGGTCTTCAGTGGTGGATTTATTGAGGAAGGGGACAGGAGGGTGCCATAGCAGGGTATGGCAGTTAGGGACTCTGGGGTAGCTGGCGGTAGGTTGAAGTCCTGATGATCACATACTGAGGCTGTTGCCGCAGTCACCAGAGTCAGACCGCTGCAGCCAAGAGAAGATTCTGAGAAGGGGCCAATGACCCATGTTGTTTACCAGGGCCCACAGCGAGGAGGGTGGTAGTGAATAGTAAGATGAACGAGTAGCTCATTTTTAGCATTTTGCCAGCTTGAACGTGGTAGCTTTGCATAGAGTGCCTGGGAGGGAAGACTGTGTATGTGGTGTATGTCACTTTAACATCCTTGTAGTTGACTGGGAGAGCCGAGGGAGGGACAATAGTGAAAGAGGTGGGGCTAAAGCGTATTTAATAGAGGTCAGGGCCGGGGTAGGCAGGAGAAAATTACCCCAACTAGAGCAGCTACAGTGCAGTGAGCGGTTTGAAATTGCACACCGTGTAGCCTCCGAGCCAAGGAAGAACAAGTCTGGCCAACCAGAGTACAGCAGGAGGTAGATTTGGCCAGTGAGAAACTGCATCTTGCCTGTTGCCTCCTATCAGCATCCAGCTAGATGCCCGGGCTTCCTGAAGAGTAGTAGCTGTACCTGGGTCCATGCGGGTGGGTTGGAGAAGGTGCGTGGCCATCTAGAAGTCATGCCGGGGCCGCGCTGGGGCACTTTTGCCTGAGTCAAGGGCAACAACCTGAAAGGGAGGAAGGAGGAGTAGAAATCAGTATTCAGGTGCAGTTGCAGAGTCAACCAAGGTGTAAGGGGGGGCAGGCTAAGGGGGATTTGAACAAAGGGAGAAGGGAATGAGTGAGAAAAGTAGGAGGGTGTGGGGGTCTGGCATAGTGGTAATTGCTGTCCAGCCTTTAACCTAGTGGTGCCAGTGCTACAGAGAGGAAACCAAAGGGTTGCAGTTAGAATAAGTGTTATGGGGAGGGAGGAAAGTGAGTAAGCGCTTGGTGAAAAGATCGAGTAGGAGAGTAGCCACAGAGCTCACTGCCACGGTGCGACTGAGGGGGAGTTAGTGAGGAGAGATGCTTAGAGACAGATAGGACTGGGTGTTCAGAGAGAGAAGTTGCAAGCGGAGGGAAAAAGGCAGCTCTTAACCAGCTCTACACAGCATATCCAGGAGGGCAAAACACTTTTTACTTTCTGATGTTCCTATTGAACACTCCACCCTTCACTTTCCACTCATGCCCTCTAGTAGTATTTATTTATTTATTTATTGAAATTGTTTCACCGGGAAAGGCACACTAAGCGAGAAGATGCTCGTCTCCCAATGCGATCTGGGGGAGGAGGGGGTACAGAGGGAGATAACATACAGGTTATCAAGAGACTTACGTTTAGGCAGGTATACAGTAGGTGAGATAATTATGTACGTTACGAGAAAAAACAGGAATTGTTGTAGTCTAACTAGTATTACAAGGCACATAGCTTACAGTTTAATGATCGACAGTAAACACTGACTAGAGTTTGGCTTGAAGTACAAAGAATACATTGGTTATGGTTTAGCCTGAAGCACATTAGAATTCGATACCCCTGAGATGATCAGACAAAGTAATAAGTGCACTACAGGACAGGACAAGAAAAACACAGCCAAGTAGTGCTATAGTTGGTTTTGAATAAGCCAGCTTCCATAGCGTGTGCTAGGTGCTGCTGGTCAGGCAAGGGGGGGAAGGGAACAGACCGGTGGGAGGCAATAGAAGGAATCAAGTGCAGGTGCAATTTACCATGAGGTAGTTTGCCAGTGCTGTAGATAGGGAGTGGTTAGAGGAGGAGTGGCGAATGTGAGGAGGAAGCTCATTCAGAGTTAGGGAAACAGTGAAGAGGCAGCATGCCTGTTGTGGTCCTCCACCTTGGGATTAGTAGGTGATGGTTATCTAGGGATCTAAGGGCATGAGTAGGGGTAGGGTAGGGAAAGTGGCGGAGAGATGGGATGGGAGGCGCCAGGCAAAACTTTATGAATTAATTACGAGAGTGCTGCAGTTGGTGGTTTTGAGGATGGGAATTCAAGGGAATGGTAGAGGTCACAGTGGTGGGCGCAGTGGGTGACATCAAGAGCGAAGCGACATAAAGCGTGGAAAAGGGGTCCAGTCTGGCTAGGGTGGATTTGGGAGCAGTACTGTAGTCTATGTCACAATAATCGAAAGAGGGAAGGATCATCTTCTGCACTAGTTCACGCCCAGCAGTAAGGGGGAGGCTATGGCAATTCCTGTACAGGGCACCGAGCTTGGGGCGAAGTTTTTTATGATTGCATTGATGTGGTCAGAGAAGGAAAGATGACGGTTGAGCCATACCCTGAGGTACCAGAAGTGGCATCCTCTAGTATTGTCCCATCAAGGGTGTGCAAGGGTGTAGAATTGATGTTCCTTGTAAAAAGCTGCACTTCTGGCACCTTGTTGATGCCTTTGAGGAACTTGAAGGTCTCAATCATAACCCCTCCCACTAGTCTCCACCGAGTACGATTTCAGAGCCCCAAGCCTCTCTTCATAGGTGAGTTCCTGAAGGCCATGTATCATTTTTGTTGCCCTTCTCTGGACCTCTTCTAATCTATCAATGTCCTTTCTTAGGTGATGCCTCCAGAACTGTACACAGTACTCCAGATGAGGCCTCACTAATGACTGGTAAAGTGCTATTATCACCTCCCCGTCCAGCGCTCTATCCCCCTGCCAATGCATCCTAACACCCTGCTAGTCCTGCTGTAAGCCTTATTTCATTGACTTTGCTGCTTGAGGTCGTCCCCAATGATGACTCCCAGATCACGTTCCTCAGCAGAGGAGCTCAGCTGGACTCTATTTAGCCAGTATTCTTCCTTGGGGTTGGCCCTACCCAGGTGCATCACCTTACACTTTTAGCATTGAAGTTTAATTGCCATATTTTTGATCACCTTTCCAACTTCTTAAGATCCTCCTGCAGTTGTCTGACTCCCTCCATACTATCCACTCTTCCGCTGAGTTTTGTGTCATCCGCAAACAGGGCAATGTTGCCATTTATGCCTTCGCTGATGTCACTAATGAATACATTGAAGAGGACCAGCCCCAGGAATGACCCCTGAGGCACCCTACTAGTGACCTGCCTCTCGTTAGATTTCACTCCATTTACTACCACCTTTTGTTTTCTGTCCCTCAGCCAACTTCATACCCACTTTACTATCTGTTCTGCTACCCCAAGGTCGTTTAGCTATTTTAAGAGGCATCTATGCAGGACTGTGTCAAATGTCTTACTGAAGGCAAAGTAAAGTAAGTACACCACATAACCCATGTCCAACTCCGTGGTCACTTTGTCAAAGAATGTAATAAGGTTTGTTTGACATGACCTGCCCATCACAAACCCGTGTTGTTTGTAGTTCTGGAGTGATTTACTTCTAGGTATTCCACTAGATCTTGCTTGATAAGGGCCTCCATAAGTTTATGCACTACTGATGTAAAGTTGACTGGCCTATAGTTATCTGTATCTTCCCTGTCTCCACTCTTGTGCAGTGGCACCACGTCAGCCACCCTCCAGTCACTTGGAACTACCCCTGACTCCAGTGACCTGTTGAATAGGTGCACGAGAGGCATTGCCAGTTCTTTTGCAAGCTCCCTGAGCACTCTAGGGTGTAAACCATCAGGGCCAGGGGTCTTGTTGGGTCTGATGTCTGAAAGGCCGTTCCTGACCCTGTCTGTGGTGAACTCCTGATTGCACATTCTCTGGACCCCCTCTGGTCTCAGCTTCAATACTGCTGTCTGATAGTGGGCCCTGATTCTCCCTCGTGAATACCAAGCAAAAGTATTCATTTAGGGCCTCAACTTTTTGTCCGCTGCCCTCCAGAGTCTCATCCCCCACTTTTAACCTTACATTTCCTCCCCCTTTCTTCCTTTTTTTCGCTGATATAGTGGAAAAAGGTTTTCTCCCCTGATTTGACTCCACGAGTAATTTTCAGCTCTTTTGTTGCCTTGGGCTCCCTCACTATTCTCCTAGTCTTCATACTTTTCTGAGTGTAATCCTCCCACTCCGTATCCCCTTTATGTTGCCTGAACCATTTGTATGCATTCCGTTTGGCCCTGATTGCTTCTCTTACTGGATGGGAGAACCACAGTGGTCTTTTAAACCTATTTTTCTGTGTTGTCCTGATGCAGAGTCTTGTTGTCTCTAGAACAGTATCCCTAATATCTTTCCATATTTCCTCCACGTCTGGCTTGTCTCTGATGTTTAACTTATCCCTCACTGTCTGCCTCAATCTACTAAAATCAGCCTTTTGAAAGCACAGCACCTCTGTGCTTGAGGTGGTATTTTTAGCGCATGTGGTTATTTCAAACCGGACTGTATTGTGATTGCTGTTTGCCAAGGGTCCTTCCATCATCACAGATCTAATTTCTTCACAGTTTGTGAGGCTCAGATTCAAGATATCATCCCCCCCCAGGTCAGGTCCTTCACTAGTTGAGACAGCAGGCAGTCCTGGAATGTGTTCAGTAAAGCCTGACTTCTGGAGCTCTTGGCTGCTGGGATATTCCAGTCCACCTCTGGCAGGTTAAGGTCCCCAACCACCACTATGTCACCTTTACCAGTCATCTTTTGTAACTCCACAGCTAATTGTTCATCTTTCCCCTCTCCCTGTCCTGGAGGTCTGTATATCACATCCATGCACAATTTGTTTCCTGCATTGGTGGGTAAGTGGACCCTAAGTGACTCCAAGCTCCCCCCAGCCTTGGTGCCTTCATCCTCTGTTGCTTCAGTGCCCTCCCTCACATAGAGGGCAAGCCCCCCACCTCTCCTCACTTGTCTGTCCCTTCTAAACAGTGTATAGCCTGGGATACATAGATACATAGACAGTGTCGGCAGATAAGGGCCTATGGCCCACCTAGTCTGCCCATTTGAGCTTGTAAGTTCAGTTTGTTTTCCTAGAAGTCTATTTCCCCTTACCCCTGACCTCTAGAATTCCTTTATGTCTATCCCATGCATTCTTAAATCCCGTGATTGTTTCAGCCCCCACCACTTCCTCTGGCAGGGTGTTCCACTTGTCCACCACCCGTTCTGTGAAGAAATTCTTTTCTCATGTTTCCTCTGAATCGTCCTCCATGCCCTCTAGTCCTGAAACATCATTTTCGCTTAAAAATAGTGTTTTCCTGCACCCTGTTCCTCCCTGTAAGATACTTGTATGTCTCTATCATATCCCCTCTCTCTCCCTCCTCTCCTCTCCTCCAGGGAGTACATGTTCAGTTCCTTCAACCTGTCTTCATAGGACTTGTGATGCAACCCATGCACCATCTTTGTTGCCCTCCTCTGAACCTTCTCTACCCTGTCTATGTCCTTACGTAGGTATGGTCTCCAGAACTGTACACTGTACTCCAGGTGGGGCCTCACTAGTGTCTTGTATAGTGGAATTATGACCTCCCTTTTCCTGCTGGTGATGCCCCTGCCTATACATCCCAGCATCCTATTGGCTTTACCTGATGCCTTGTCACACTGTTTCCCTACCTTGAGGTCATCAGAGATGACAACCCCAAGATCCCTTTCCTGCTTGGTGCATGCTATATCCTCACCCCCAACTGATATATTGTGCCAGGGTTTTTGTGCCCCATATGCATTATCTTGCACTTCTTTGCATTGAATTTCAACTGCCAAACCCTTGACCATTCTTCAAGTTTCTGCAGGTCCCTTCTCATTCTGTCTACACCCTCTGGTGTGTCTACTCTGTTACAGAGCTTTGTGTCATCAGCGAACAGTGAAATTCTGCCTTCTATATCCTGTGCAATGTCACTGATGAAGATGTTGAATAGGACCGTCCCAGCACTGATCCCTGTGGTACCCCACTGGTCACTCTTCCTTCTGTGGAGTGACAGCCATTTACCACCACCCTCTGTGTCCTGCCACCCAGCCAGTTACCTACCCACCACACTACTGTCCTGCCCACACCCATATTCCCCAGTTTGTGTAATAGTCTTCTATGTGGCACAGTGTCAAAGGCCTTGCTGAAGTCCAGATAGGCCATGTCCACTGCCCTCCCTGATCCACCTCCCTAGTCACCCAGTCAAAAAATTTAATGAGGTTGGTCTGACATGACCTCCCCCTGGTGAAACCATGCTGCCTTGGGTCCTGTAGTCCATTGACAACCAGATGTTCCACCAATCTCTCCTTCAGTAGTGCTTCCATGATCTTTCCCACTACCGAGGTGAGGCTGACTGGTCTGTAGTTCCCTGCTTCCTCTTTGTTCCCACTTTTGTATAAGGGGACTACATCTGCTGTCCTCTAGTCTTTGGGTACCTCCCCTGTTTCCAGTGATTGGCTGAACAGGATAGCCAGAGGTTCAGCCACCACCTCTTAGTTCTTTAGGACCCTGGGGTGCACCCCATCTGGCCCCATTGCTTTATCAGCTCTTATTACTTCCAGTTCCTTCAGGACCCTTTCTCGTAAAGGGACTTGTGTCCATTTCTGCACCATTCTCACCCCTTGTACTCCCTTCAGACCCATTACCCCCTCTTCCTTAGTAAAGACTGAGCAGAAATACCTGTTCAATATGTCAGCTTTACTGTTGTCATCCTCCACGCTGCCCCATCCTCCCCTTCAGTCTCACTATCCCTCCCTTGTCCTTCTTTTTTCACTTATGTACCTGTAAATGTTTTGTCCCTTTAACCACTGATTTTGCAATGTGTTCTTCTGTCTGAGCTTTGGCTTCCTTACTGTCTTCCCTGCCTCCCTTTGTTTCTCCTGGTACTTCTCCCTATCCCCTTCTGCCTGTGTCTTTTGTATTGCCTGAATGCAATCTTTTTGGCTTTCACTTTCTTTGCTACCTCTTTGGAAAACCATAATGGTCTCCTCTTTCTTTTCCTCTTGCTAACCTGCTTAATGCATAATTCTGTTGTTCTTATAACTCCCATTTTAAATACTGCCCACTGTTCCTCAATCCCTGATTCCTGTCCCATTCCCTTAATGCCTCTTTTCAAGCATCTCCCATTTTCCCAAAGTCTGCCCCCCTAAAATCCAGGATACGTGTTTTTGTGTGGTTTGGTTCTGCTCTTTCTGTGATTTCAAACCACAATGACTGGTGGTCACTGTTACCCAGGTGCTCCCCCACTGTTACCCCCATCACACTGTCCCTGTTTGTGAGCACAAGGTCCAGTATTGCCTTCTGCCGAGTTGGTTCCATGACCAGTTGCTTGAGGAAGGCACCCTGAAGGGAGTCCAGGATAAATCTGCTCCTAGTTGATGCTGCTGCTGGGATGCTCCAGTCCACGTCTGGTATATTGAAGTCTCCAACCAGTACTACCTCACCCTTGTCTGCCATCCTTTGGATGGCTAGCATCAGCTCCCTATCTGTTTCTTCCTCCTGGGCTGGTGGTCTATAGACCACACCCAGCGGATGGCTGGCCCCATTTTCCTTTCCAGCTTAACCCACGTATCTCCCCATTTTGTTCCTCCTGGATCTGTGTGACCCTTATGTCATTTTTCACATACAGTGCCACTCCTCCTCCCTTCCTGCCTGCTCTGTCTCTTCTGAATATGTTGTAGCCAGGTATGGCCATCTCCCAGTCATGGTTATCATTACACCAGGTTTCAGTGATGGCCACAATGTCCAGGTCTGACTGTACCATGACAGCCTCCAGATCTTCCATCTTGTTGCTAAGGCTCCTGGCATTTGCACACATGGCTTTCCATGATTTGACCTCCCTAGACTGCTTCACTGTTCTACTCCAGCCCCTTCCTTGTTTGTCATTTATCCCTGGTTCTCCTTGCTGTCTGCCCTTCTGCTGCATTTTGCCCCTTTTCTGCTTATCCACCTTTTGCACACTAATCTCCATCTTTTGCACACTGCTTTGCAGAGATAGCCACTCCTCTGGTTCACTGGTTCCATTACTAGCTGTGGGGGGTGAGCAAGTAGGTATCATCCTTGCTGGCCTGCCACCCCTTTGCTAGTTTAAATGCTTGTCAATGTAGCATTTAAACTTATCATTGAGTGCTTGGATTCCCCTCCAGGATGGATGCAGGCCATCAGGCTTGAACAAACCTCCATCCCTCCAGGTGGGTCCCCAGTCACCAATGAATCCAAACCCTTCCTCACAGCACCAGTTCTTCAACCATGAGTTAAAGTTCCTGGTGCATGCACTCCTATGCTCTCCCTTGCCTCTCACAGGTAGTACTTCTGAGAAAGTGACAGAAGTAGCTACTTGCTTGAGACCCCTTCCCCATGTCCCAATCATTGTTGTCCATGGCCCAGCTTTTGGTAATAGCTACCAGATCAACCTTTGTGTCTGCCTCTAGAGCCTGGAGGTCACTGATCTTGTTGCCCAGACTCCTAGCATTGATGCAGACTCCTCACCATGAGCTAGCATCATGATTCTTGTTGGGCGATTTTGTTTCCCTTTTTCCTGCTGGTTGTTCCTTGTGTCATTTTTCTGATGATGGCCCTTTGTTGTATGCTTTGTTTGTCCTAATGTGATTTGTGCACTTACGTTTGCTCTCAGTTTTCCTGTTGGAGAAGGGTTTGGCACAGCACACTACCTGTTTCCATGCCTTAAAATCCCCTCCGATTAGTTTAACTGGTCAAAGTTTACTTCCATCTTCTGGGTCAGTACTCTTGTTCTGTCTTGTGTGAGGTGAAGTCCATCCCATTTGAAGTGTGATCTATCCCAGAAATTCCCCGAGGATCTGATAAAATGGAAGCCTCTTGTCTGGCACCGGCTCTTCAACCAGTTATTGAATTTGTCGATTTCCTCCAGTCTGATTCTTTCCATACTGCCATCTTTACCCCATTCAGGCAAGACTTCTGAGAAGGCTACTGTGGTTGCAGTTGTTGAAAGCCCATCTTCCAGCTTCTTGATACTCCATTTTGCATCCTCCACCATCTGGTCAGCCAGATCATTTGTTCCAGTGTGTACCAGTATTCCAATGCCTCCTTCCTCCCTGTCTACAATTCTCCCAATGTGCTTGCAGTCTCTTGTTACTGAGGTACCGGGAAGGTGTCTGACTGTCACTCTCTTCTGTGAGTACTTGTGCATCCTAGATTCCATTCCTCTGATCATGGAGTCACCGACTACCAGGATCTTCTTGGTTCCTTGACTAGCCTGCTCAGGTCTGCTGCTGTTTGTTGAGGTTGCTGAGGTTACTGCAGTCTTCACTCCCCTTGATGAGACTAGCATCCTCCCAAGTGGAGCTGACTGATTCCCTACTGCTAGTAGCTCAGAGTGATTTATTGTCCTAATTGGGGTGTCTCGAGTTGTGTTGTCCATGTTTTTCTTTGCTGGTTTCCCATGTCCTCTTTTCACCACTTTCCAGCCTCCTGGTCCTGTGAATCTTTGAGGGAGGGGGGATGGAGTGCTCCAAGTCAAATGTTACCAAAGCCTTTCAATTTCATTCCAGGCTGCTACCAACTGGGCCTGCAGGTCATGTATCTTCATGCATACTGGGCAATGACCTGTCCTCCAGAGGTGCTCCTGGGAGATGAGTACTCTGCAGAAATCACTGTGTAGCATCCCCAAGTTGAACATTCTGGCAAGGTGTTTCCTATATGATGATAAGATTTTGTGAGACTAATGCTCTTCATTTCAAATACAGCTTCTTTAAACCTGCCTATAAAGGAAATATGGAGCTAGGGGTGGGTGGGTGAGGGCATGGTGGGTGGGACTGACCTGCTGCTTCCAGAAACAGTCACACACAAAAAGAAGAGAAGATGTTCCGCTCTTCCTCTCCAAAATTAGGTACTCTTAAAAGCAAATGCTAGCTCCTTTTAGCTGCTAGTTTCCCACTCCAAAATGAGGTGCTTTTAAAAGTAAATGCTGGCTCCCTTTCAGCTTCTAAAAACTGAAGCAAAATGGAGGTCTACAGACAGTAAGGCTAGGGGCTGGACCGCTCTTGGTTTATGCCTCCTAGGGTTGCCCTTTGTGTCTGAGATGTTGCTTCAGGCTGAGAGCTTTCTATTAGCTGGCCACTATTTCAGTAGTGGGTGCAGTAGTACAAATGCTGATTTACATGCAGCAGCCAAGAATTCTGGGTAAGTGTTCCAACTGCTCCTTATATTGAGAGAGAGAGAACAACTGCTGGCTGGGTCTGAGTAGAGCAAGCAAGGACAGAAGTTGCCTCAGTGGAGAAAGGAGCCCAGACTGTGCACTCCAAGAGGGATTCTCCCAGGTAGAGCTGCTGTCCAGGAATCCCTGCTTCTGTGCCTGTTGGAGTCTGCCTTCCTTCCGTGATTGATCTGTCTCCTAGTTAGTGAAGATCAGTGAAGCTTAGCAGATGGTAAGGCTAGGGGCTGGACCAGTCTTGGCATATGCCTCCTAGGGTTGCCCTTTGAACCAACTATCAAATCTTCGATCCCATTATTCAACCTTGTATCCGATATCCAAAAGGGCTCAGATAGGATCTCAGATCCAGAGCTGGATAGATGTACTGTCTGTTGGATCCCACTAGGCTAGTCAAAAGCAGTAGCTGTGCATCACTACTTTAATGGTAAATTATCAGTCTGGAATCATACTGTAAGTGTTTCTGTTTGGAATATTCTATTCCTTTTGTTTAAACTGGGTTTGTCAAGTTAGAGAACAAATTGAAAACCATAACTGTTAGACACAATGCAACATATATTTAAGACTGCTGGCGCTATCTTCCCTTTGCACTTCATTTCCAGGTTAATTTGCATATAAATAGGTTTCCTGTCTCCAGGGGTTAATGTACCTTTGCTGCTAAATCTTCCTCTAAAATCATATTCCTCTGTTTGTTGCATTGATTTGTAGCTGTGAAAATGATTATGTCACAAAACTGTGATTCCAGCAAGGGTCTTAGCAGCATGATTAGAGAACTGTATGGGACAAGGTGGATCCTGTGCTTATGTAAATGATGCACAAAAGCATCTTTACTGCACTTTCTAAAAACTCAGCAGGTATTCTTAACTTATACACAGGTGGTAAAGACCCTTTTCATGTTTCCTTGTGCTTGTGCAAGAAACATTTTGTTACAGTTATGACATTTCAGAGGTGTGTCAGTGACTAGCCCAATATAGAGCAACCTACATTTTGCTCGTCCCTGACAGACCACTGACCACCCAAGCTGAGTATGATGGTGGTCACAGTTTCACAAGCGGAAACGTTGTGTACTTGAAAGGACAGAAGCACTTCAATGAGAAAGTGCTTTAGTCCTTTCATTTGCATAAAGCTGGCCAGCAATCAGCTTGCTGTCTTGCTCAAGGTGTCTGCACCCTGAACTTGAAGAAATCCCATCTGTTGCTGGCTGCACCCTTTTGTTATTTTATGTATGAATGTATTTCATTCTCATTACAATTTGTGTTCCAAATGCTTAGCAGCTTTTAATGCTGTACTAATAATTAATTACATTTGCACTGGACAATAAGATGCATTACAAAACAGAAAATGAGTTCATAATTTATTACTCTTATCTATTTTTTGGTTTCTCTATGCAGTGGAGAAAAAAATCATGGAACACATTTCTTTTTTTTTTTTTGCCATCTCAGTAATAGTCTTGAATTCATAGTTTTATGAGTGGTGTGAAAGTTGTCTAAAGCCTTACCCACTACAGTTGTGCAAGAACTAAATTTGATGGTATCCATAGAATATCCTTGTAAAGGAGATGTCACATTCTCAGTGGTTATTGCTGACCAGTGAGTAAAAGTGTTCCATCAGTGCTGTGTGGAATTTCCAAATTCTAATGGAATGGAATTCCAGAATTTTGGAAAATGTCACCTACATTTCATGTAATTCCATAGGCAGTATAAATCTGAAATTTTAGAATCAAAATATTTTCTATGGATTAATAATCTGTGATTTGCATAAATTGCTGATTCCTTTTCTGTAATCTGCGAAAAATTATTCTGCAGTTTATGTAATATGTGAAAGTTATTCCATGCTTTACATAATAAATAAATACAAGTAAATAAGAGTCAGGCTACAGGTAGCCTGTTCATAGAGTGACAACATTGCCGCTTCTGACACTGGTGCCCAGAGACCTGCAACTGAAATATTGGAGAACCAGTGAAGGGAGGAAAATTGAGCATCCTAGAGGATAGGATTCTCTCCCCTTCTGATGAAGAAGGGCTGCTGGCTCTTCCATGCTGCCACCACCTGGATGACTACAAGCGGTGGTACGATTGGAGATACCAAAACAGTAGGGAGGATGCCAACTGGCTTGGCAGTGGTGCACTCTGAATTCATGTGCTTGGGCACAGTACGTACCAGACAAAAGCCAGGGTACGCTCAGGCTCTGCAATGCCAATTTTATGCTGCAACAAAATGACTAGCACTAAGAGAAAATGTTATTACACTTGCAAAATTACTTAAAATTGCATATTTCACACTTGCACAATTTTCACGCAGTTGCCCACAATCTGGTGTAATTTCCTCAACTTTTTTTCATTCCAGTTGCCCTATTTTACCATGAATTGAACATTTTTAAAAATGGGACCTCTTAAAAATGTGCAGTTTCAGCAAATTGCATTATTTTGATCTAAATCACACAGCTTTAAAAATTTAAATTTTTTAAGGTACAATTGCTACTAGAAATGCCTTGTTATTTGTATTTTTATTTATTTATTTTTTACTTTTTAAGCATGACAAGGTACATAATATAAGCTTCATACAGGGTGTACCTAAAGTAAGGTTGAGGGAGTAATCTTCCTTGTTGAGCAGTTAAACCACATGTAAAATAATTAACCATAGTTGATAAGAATTTAAGAGTTACCGTACATTGCAGTCAATGTCCTAATTATTTGAAATACACTTAAGATGTGACACTTAAAAGTTCAATTCCCTCTATTGCAGCTGCGCTTCAGTGTTACCTGGTGGGGTACAGCCGGATGGAGTGGTTTACCCCAGAAAGATCCAATAAGGAAGTGTGAGAACCACTACACTCCTGAGATAGAATTCACAAGTCCAGACATAGAGAATTCAGTGCTGTTTTAACATTTATTCAGTGCCCTAATATATGAAATATATTGCAGCACTCATCATACAGTGTGGACTGTGTTACCATACACCACAGAGGATTAGATACCCCAGTGCTTCATCATGAAGGCTCCATCGGGGTCCACACTGCATGTTGGATGCTAGAATATATTTCATCTATTTGGGCACTGAATTAATGTTACAGCAGCACTGAATTATCTGTGTGTGGAATTGTGAATCCTGTCTCAGGAGTGCAGTGGTTTTCGGTCTTACATGTCTGAGTTACTAACCTGATAGGTCTTAGGCTTAGACTTCACAGCATTACTGAGAAAAGTTATTTCATTCAGTTACAGCTCTATGTGAGTCAACAACTATCTCGGAACAATGGGTCTGAGAAAAAAAATAATACAAAGTGACTTGGTAATTAATTCCAATGCGTGTGTCTTTAAACTATGCACCTGATCCCATCTCTGATCCAGCAGCCCATTATGAGTATGTAACACTCAAGCAGGCGGGCTAAGCTAGCTCAAATGGAAAAAAGTTGCAGTCCCATCTGGGCGTCCTCAGCCAAGCAGCCAGATACAGTGGTACAAAGAACCACCCCCATAACCCCCCACCCCAGCAAACTTGGACAGTAGCAGCCCTGCTACAGAGTCCCTAACAGCCAGATTTAGCATCTGAACCACTAAGTCACCAAATGTACTGGTCAAATAAGCCAGCTACAGACCTTTTGGAGAATACAAGGTGAGATCTAACCCACCAAACCAGGCACTGATGGAAAAATCATGAATCATGGTGCCCTCATCCCCCATCTATGTCACAAGGGCACAAAACTGACAAAATTAAACAGATGCCATATTAACTACTTATGACATGATCTAGAACATTGTTAAACTCTGAATTAGGAACATCAAATTCACCATTTTCACAGTGAACACTAACATCCTCACCCATAAAAGCCTAGTAATAGTAAATCAGACAGTTCTTAAAGATGAGTGAGCCAAACAGTATAGTGCACATTACCTTACAATATTACACATTCAACCCTTCACTACCCAAACAAGGAATATAATATAGGTTTGAATAGTAAAACAGCTTCAGTAATGTGTGTAATGTCCCATTAGTCCAGGGATTGACTGGAGTTTCCTGAACTCTTGCTCCAGTGTTGACACTGCCCTTAAGTTCTTTATCAAACACTTCAACACTGCAGCAGGCACGTTTGCGCCATACTGTAAGAAGATAGTAAAAGGCAGGAGCATGGAATGGGTTACCCCCACCCTCCTTAACGCACCCTCCGTAATGCGTCAATGTGATAACCTTTGGCATCAGGCCAGAGCCACAGGTCAGTCATGGATGTCCAAAACTACAAAACCAGCCGCAGCAACTGCACATGGCAAGCCAAGGCCACATCCCATAAGAACCAACAATTGTGGCATTGGGGAGATGGGAAGAAATTCTGGGCCTCAATCAAGAACCCGCTAGGGACTAACAGCAAGACACCCCCTCCAATACTAAAACCATGACTGTGAAATCATTCTTAAGGACAATACCATTGCCAACATTTTTAATAGGGCATTCACAGACTACAGCACAGTCCTCCCCCTAAGAAGGTCACTGATTACCACTGCAGATCACCCGCAGAACATTTACCCACCTATTCAAACACCATGCACTGCTCCAACTTCTACTTTAGGCAGGTGACTATTAAGGAAACTAACAAGTATTTAACTAGAGTTCAGGGCAAAACGAGGATGGGGGGTGATGGGATTGACATGAAGCTAATCTCCATCACACTTACAGAGGTCATCAAACTCACCAAGCTTTTTAACCTGTCACTCTGTCTCTCCAAGTTCCCATTGTGGTAAAAAACTGCATTGGTCATCCCTGTGCTAAAAGGAGGTAACCAATTGCTTGTCTCCAATTACAGACCCAATCTTGTCCCCTCACTCTAAAGCTTTGGAAAGAATCATTGTCGACCAATTCACAGACCACCTATATAAATATAACCTTCAATGGCCCCAACAGCATGGCTTTCATACAATGCACAGCACTAACACTGTCCTAATTGAATTCACTGACTTCGCCCACAAGGCACTTCACCAGGGTCATCTGATTGGGGCAGTCTTTACTGACATAAACCAGGCATTTAACCTGGTAGATCACCAGCTCCTACTCCATAAATTAGGTTCCCTAGACCTTGCTCCGATACAGTTAACTGGTTCTGTAGCTATCTGACTGGACGCTCACAACATGTTAAAATCAGCAGAACCATCTCAGAGACCAGAGATATCACAGTAGGGGTCCCACAGGGCTCCATCCTGGGCCTGTTTCTATTTAGCCTCTTCGTGAACAACCTACCAGATGCCTGTCCAACATCCAAAGTCCTGGTCTGTGCAGATGACACTGTACTATTCTCCCTAGACTCCTGCCAGGAAGCAATCACCAGTAATCTGCAAAATAACTTCAACCAACTCCAGGATAGGTTTAAAAATAATCAAGTCAAGCTTTTTTGTTGTTTGACAAAACAGTTTGTCATTCAAGATAGAAAATACTATTAAAAGCAGTGTTAAAAAAGCTTCACAGTACAAAAATATAAACTATTCATAACATAATAACACATAAATATATCCATATACATAGTTAACCATTACAGTCAATACATTATTTTCCTAATAACTACAACACTGTCAAGAGTAGTCCCATTCCCTCTGATCTACATTAGTAAAGAAGTAATTGTAATTTCAATTTTAACCTTTCCATTGATTTCATTTATGGTCATTAAGCATTACTTAGAACCTTATCCTTTATTAAGGAGGGAGGTATCATTATACACATTTCTTTTAGTATTAAAAATGTTGGTCAGGAACACTGCTGGGTTATACAAGACATCTTGACTTTCTGAGTTAAATAATAAATCCAAGATATATCTATCTGGGAAATTCATGCCCCTCAGGTATTGCCCCAGATATTTATGTCTCAAATCAGTATACCAGGGACACCAAAGTATGGCATGTACCAGGTCTTCTTTCAGAGTGCAACAGTACTCTGCTCCAATTTCACTTTCTTTTTTGTATCTATTTTCCAGTATATTACTTGGAAAGACCTCAAATCTAAACTTAGTCAATATAAATCTGTGTCCTGGTTGTTGAATAAAATTAAGATACTATTTCAAATTATGTTCCCTTGTGTTTTTAACTAACCACCTGGCCACCTTAAATCTTTTATTTCCATCAAGATCTTTACCTTTTGAATATTCATGTACATGTTCTGTGATTTTTTTTACAATAGGTTAGACTCAATTGTATATTCATTTTAGTCCATGTTCTCAAATAACTTAGATCATATATGTCTAAAAAACAATACACAAAAGATAAGTGTCCTTTATTGTATAGGGACAGAGATTTTTCCTTTTCCCTTATAGTTTTACCGATAATCGAATCTTTATTTTGTGTGGTTAATTTAACCCAGAATTTTATCATCCTAGCATGTATTATGTATTAAAATTTTATTTGTCCTATTTTAGTTCTCACCAATGTATTACACTATGATTGCACTAAGCCTGTTATGACAAAAAAAAAGAAGACGGTTAGCTCCTGTAAGGCGAAATGCATAAGTAATGTATGGTCAATAGATAACACAACATTAAGTTGTGACATCAAGATGTTTAAATGTCTTTAAATATTTGTTTTTTATGAGATCACAATTGTATGTGGGTGATTGGTCACTTTTTTCTATGATGTCACTACCCTGTAATATATATGTAAGACCTGATGAATACCAGGATGTAAACACCCCCTGGAAGACATTTTGCGGAGGCACTAGGGGCTCCCACATGGTGGATTAAAATCAACTATTGAGTTGAATTTTGATTTGAAGTTTTGTGGTTCTTGCATTTTGGAGTGCAACTGTGTTTGCATCTGTTATAATTTTGGGCCTGCCGTCCCTTTTGTTGCAACACCCCTCTTATTTTGAGTGCAGTTTGTGCTTTTTCTTTTATTGTTTGGTGTACCTAGAGGGAGTCTCAATATTTGTTTATAAGTGTTCTCTAGATGCATATCTATTTTATTTACCTTCTTAGTTCCCCAAACCTCTGCCAGATATGATGCCTGTCTAATTACTTTCCCGTTGATAGCCTTGAGCAGTGCAATTAATGTCAACCCCCCATATATGTTAAATCTTTTGAGTGCTTTAACTGTTTGATCTAATTTTTTCCTTGTCCATACCACATGTTTGGTCTGTCTATAATTATTTGCTATTAACACACCTAGATATGGGAATTCTGAGACAAAATCCAGTTTATTTTGTGCCAGCATTAGTTTCCTGTTTTTCTTATTGGAGCCTATTAACATAATTTTGGTTTTATTAGCATTATGCTTCAAATCATGTTTTTTTTACAAAGAATATCTAACCTATCCTATGCTCTCTACAGGCCAAGCCTTGAGATAGATAAAACTGCCAAATTATCAGCATATGCTAGAACTGGTATCCCTTTCTGTAATATTATTGGACAGTGATGTAGGGGATTATTTAATTATTGCAAAATCTCATTAATATATTAATTAAATAATGTTGGGGCAAGTATATAACCTTGTCTCACACCAATTTCTGTTTCAATTTTTTGTGTTAAGGCTCCAGTTTGTGAGTGTTTTAGTCTAGATCAAGTTTTTGTGTAAAGTCTTCTTATTAAGACTGTTAAATTATTATCTATACCCATTCCTTCTATTTTTTCCCATAATAATGATCTTAAAATTGTATCAAATGCTGAAGAAAAGTCGACAATGGCCACAAATAATCCTTGTTTCTTTATTTTACAGTATTTTTCTGTTATATGGGAAAAGATGAAAACCTGATTCCTTGTACCAGTACCCTTTTTGAAACCTGCCTGGAATTCTGATATTATCTCATGTTGATTCAATATATCTAATAGTCTATTTAATAAGATTTTGGCATACATTGTTGCCATCACATCCAAAAGGCTAATGGGTCTATAATTAGCCAGATCTATCATAGACCCTTTTTTATAGATAGGGATTATAAAACTTCCATGTCAAGAATCAGGAACACAAGCATACAACGCTGCTTTATTATAAAAGTCAGCAAGGGTTGCTGACCACCAGTCTATATTAAGTTTATAAAAATCAATTGAGATACTATCTGGGCCTGGTGCTTTGTTATTTTTAAATGATTATATCGCTTCCTTGACCTCAGATGTTGTAAACCATCTGAAATCCCCATTTAATTCACCTAATTCTTCTTCTTTAAATGTATTTATGTTTTGAAAAATCCCTAAAAAGTATTTTTCCCAAGTCAATGGCTCTATATATTTATCAATCTGAGTTTTATAATTACAGGTTCCTCTGGCTACAAGGGACCAGAATTTTCTGTCATCCCTTTACTCTATAGTCTTAACCATCATATCCCATAATTCCCTTTGATGTTGTGTTCTATGTAGATTTACATGTTGATTATAATTTTTCCTAGACAAGTTCAGTTCTTTAATATTTTTTTATTTGTATATTTTTGTTTTGTTTTCCAAACTAGTTTAGTTAGCTTCGTCTTTTCAGATCTACAATGTTTACAAAACTAACCCTGATAATGTATTTTCTCTTTATTATTCGTTTTCTCCTTTGTCTGTTCCTTAAAGATCATTTGCAACGGTTTTTACATATTTTTTATAAAAGCTTGAAAAGCTGAAATTCAAGTCCTTATGTCATGATTAGTGTTTCTTGAGAATTTCATGCCGTTTGGTTTTGTGGTTTTCTTTAAATCAGCATTTGTTAACTTGCTCTACAGTAGCTGAAAACAGTGGAGTTATTTCTGTCCTCTCAGTCAAACTTAGAGTGCAATGACATCATTTTGGAGTAGCTTGCTGTTTCAGATTCCCAATCACAGCAGTAATTTGTAGAGTTAATGGTTTGCTGAGCTCTCCAAGTTTCTTACAAACACAGTGTCTGGCATCTGTTTAGATAGATCAGTTTAAAATATAACATTATCTTCTCATAAAAAGCTGATCATTTTAATTTCAAGGCTGAACTGAAGTAGTGGAAATCTTTCTCTGAGAAATTAGTTTGTATTACAACTCTCAGTTCTTTCTAATCAAAACTCCAATTGTTTTTCTAAGTATATAACATGGCTATTAAATGTATATAAAAATAAGTCTAAATTGTGTTCATTCACAGAAACAGTTTGTCTTTGATGTACCCTCCATAAATAGATTTCATGTAAGAACATTTTCTTTTCATGTCAGATTGACAAACAGTACATGTGCTTGAAATACTGTAGCAGAGTGTGACAGGCACCTGTCAGAACTCACAAATTTCAGTTCTTTGGTGGTTTCTGTGTGAAAATACATTGTTAGGTGTAACTAGAAACATTATGTGGCATCTTGATGCACCATGTCTCTGCCTCAAAGCTGAGGCAGCTGCTGCCTACTGCCACCTGTCCCTGCTCCACAAGCCTTCCTTCTGCTCCACATTTGAAGCTGCTGCATCCTGCTTTCCACCATCTTCTCCCAAACAGTCAAGGATTGTGCACCCTGCTGCCTCCATCCCCTGCCTAAAGAATCAGGGCTGCTGTACCCTGCCTCCCCCTGCTCAAACAATTGGGGTTGCTGTATCCTGCTGCTCTCTCCCCCACCCCCACCCTCACAGTTAGGGAAGCTGAACCTGTTGCCCCTTGTTCCTGTCTCCACAGTCAGGGCTGCTGTACTGTGCTATGCTGTGCTAAGCCCTAGAGTGCCAGGTTCCCTGCTTCCACAGCTGGGACTGCTGTACCTTGCTTTCCTAGCCACCAGAGGTGGAGCTTTTGCTACACCCTGCTATTCACTTCCATTGCAACAAATGGTCAGGGCTGCTGCACCATGTGTACCCCATCTCACAGTCAGGGCTGCTGTACCCTGATGCCCCCTGTGTTCTGCACCACAGTCAAGGCTTCTGCACCATGCTGTTCTTTATCCCCTGTCACCAGAGATAGGGCTGCTGCACCCTGCTCCTTTCTACACAGTTAGGGTTGTTATGGCCTGCTGTGCTCTAGAGACCCATGCCTCTGCAATTAGGGGTGCTACACCATGCTACCACTTGCCACAAGATTCAGGGCATTTGCTGCACCCTGTTAAATGCCTCCACAGTTGAGGCAGTTGCACCTTGCTGTCCCCCCTACCACCAGAGTCAAATCTTTTGCTACACCCTGCTTCCCACATCCCTTGTCCCAAACAGGCATGACTGCTGCACCCTGTCTCACAGTTTGGGCTGCTGTATCCTGTTGCCACCCTTATCTCCTGCCTGAACATTCAGTGCTGCTGCACTGTGCTACCCTCTGTCCTCACACCCACAGTCAGGGCCATGGCACCCTGTTGCCCCCTGTTCCTATCTCCACAGTCAGTGCTGCTGTGCTGTGCTACACCCTAGAGTCTCATGCTGCCTTCATCCACAGTTGGGGCTGCTGAACCCTGCTACGCACTTCCATTGCCCCAAATGGTCTGGGCTGCTGCACAATGTGCACCCTGTGCTATTGTCAGGGCTGCTGTACCCTGATGCACACCTGTGTCCTGCCCCACAGTCAGGGCCTCTTCCCCATGCTGACCTTTGTCCCCTGCCACCAGTGTGCCTTGTTGCGCCACAGAGCCCCTTGCCTCCACAGGCAGGGGACAGGGTGCAGTAAATGCCCTTATTCTTGTGCTGCACCCTTCCCGAACAGCTGGGGTTGCTGCACCCTGCTACCCTCTCTCTCTCACCCCTCAATCAGGGATGCTGCACATGATGCCCCATTCCTGTCTCAGCAGGGTGTAGCAAAGGATCTGACTCTGGTGGCAGGGGAGTCAGCAGGGTGCAACTGCTTCAACTGTGGAGGCATGCAACAGGGTGCAGCAAATGCCCTGAATCTGTGCAAGTGGCAGCATGGTGCAGCAGCCCTAGCTGCAGAGGCATGGGGCCTAGGGTACAGCAGGCCACAGCAACCTCAACTGTGTATAAAGGAGCAGCGTGCAGCAGCCTGTGAGTGGTGACCAGGGATAGAAGACAGCATGGTGCCCTGACCATTTGGGGCAATGGAAGTGGGTAGCAGGGTGCATCAAGCCCCACCTCTGGTGTTAGGGCAGACAGTAGCAGCCTCGGCTGTGGAGACAAGGAATCTGGCACTCTAGGGCTTAGCACAGCACTGCAACCCTGACTGTGGAGACAGGAACGGGGCAACAGGTGCAGCATCCCTAAATGTGAGGGTGGGGGAGAGAGGTCAGCAGGGTGGGAGGGTGCAGTAGTCCTGATTCTTTAGGCAAGGGATGGAGGCAGCAGGGTGTACAATCCCTCACTGTGTGGGAGAAGACAGTGGGCAACAGGGTGCAGCAGTCTCGAATGTGGAGCAGAAGGCAGGGGGCTTGTGAAGCAGGGGACTGGTGGCAGTAGACTGCAGCTGCCTCAACTGTGGGGCAGAGACATGGTGCATTGGAAAGCCACACAGTGTTTTTAGTTATACACATACATGATGTATTTTCACACAGAAACCACATGTGCTTGAAATACTGTAGCAGAATGTGACAAGCACCTGTTTGTTAATCTGACATGAAAAAAACTGTTCTTTCATGATTATGTTTATGAAGGCTACGTCAAAAACAAACTTTCTGTGAATGAATAAAATTTAGATTTATTTTATATTCATTAAACAGCCCTGTGTTACGTAGTTAGAAAAAAAATTGAGGTTTGATTAGAAAGAACAGAGCTGTGATACAGACATGCTGATTTCTCACAGAAAAAGATTTCCACTACTTCAATTCAGCATTGAAACTAAAATGAACAGCTTTTAGAAAGGAAGAGAATTACATATTTTAAGCTGATCTATCTAAACACAAACCAGAGACTGGGGTTGTAAGAAACCTGGAGAGCTCAGCAGACCATAAATTCTACAGAGTGCTGCTCTGATTGGGAATCTGAAACAGCAAGCTACTCCAAAATGATGTAATCGCACTCTAAGTTTGACTGAGAGGACAGAAATAACTCCACTGTTTTCAGCCACTACAGAGCAAGTTAACAAATGCTAATTTAAAGAAAACCACAAAATCAAACGGTGTGAAATTTTCAGGAAACACTAATCATGACACAAGGACTTGAACTGCAACTTTTTAAGCTTTTATTAAAAATATGTAAAAGCCATTGCACATGATCTTTAACTACTAATTGGAATATGCCCTTAATTTCCTTATATATCTCCTCTGGATCCCACATATTCTGGATATTAATATTCAAAATTTGAACAAATTGGCCACTCAGTTTCCTGTTTTTACTATTGTTTTCTTGATCCCATCGAATTCCTTTATTCACAATTTCTATCTTATCTTCTCTTACTGGGAAGGTCCTAGTTGATTTCTTTTTATAAACTACTAGGGGGCAATGGTCATTTTCTATCCTATTCAATATTTTCATATCACTATAATTATGATAATCAAATATTGAAGTAAGTGCATAATCAATTATTGCTGCCCCCTTTACACTTGTACAAGTCATATTTCCCGTACTATATGATGGCAACCTCCCATTAAGTATAACTAATTGCAGTGTCTCTACTAAATATTCCAATTGTTTGTGGGTGTCTGTGTTTTTTTTTTGTTTGTTTTTTTGTCCTTGGAGCTTCTATTTGGTATCCTTAAGGCCTGACATATTTAGTCATTTAATTCCAAATTCTCTTTTTTTCAATATCTAATATTCAAGTTCTCCATTATTAAATTTTCCGTCGGTTCATTTTTTTTTAATATATTTTTTAATATTATGTATAATTTTGTTAGTTAATGTTTTATCATACAGTGGAGATCTTACTAGTGGATTATAAATATTTACCAAGATCAATGGCTTACTTTCTATTTGAATGTTTATCAGGATATAAGTTTGATTAGCTACTTGTTCTACAATACTCATTGTCTCATCTATTTTAATATAGGTCACCATTCCACCCTATATATCTTCCCATGTTCTTTTGTTTTACAGCTGGAGATTGAATAATACTGTAACCATTAATTGTTATCTTATCTACTTGTTCCTCATCATGCCATGTTTCTTGAAACATTATTATGTCCATCCCCTTCTATAAAATCCTTAAATTCTGGATCTGTAAACTTACTCTGTAACCCAGCAATGATCCATGACATAATTCCCAGATTAGTCTCCTTATTTTGTTCAATAAATAAGATGGTACTTATATTCATGTAGTCGGATTTTAACCCCCAGTCATTTATTTCTATATCCCTCTTTAAGTCTCACCTGGACATCCTTTAACATTTGGAATCTATTAAATATATCCACGTTATATTCAAGTCATTGTTCTCTATGAATTACTTCTATAGATTGTTGTACTACCTCCAATTGCTCATTTAAGGAGGTCCTGGAATCCATCATTGTTCCGAAATCTACTATTAAAATCCCCAGCTTATTCAACTATGGGCTAACCTCTAGAATATTTATAGCTAAATTTTGATTATCCAAGGTTAACTCTATTTGGTCTCCATAGGCCTAAAACCTATGGGTTCTCTGGACCTGGACAATGCCATCCTCATAAAACTCTAATCCCAATACATTTCCTATGAAATGCGTAATCATTGTTCTTAATTTGGCTCTAGTATCAATGCCCACATATGAGATTCTAAAAACACAAAGAGTTATGTCTGAAGGAACTTCTAATTCACATTGTTTATCAAACATCTGTTATAATTTCCCCTGTTGTTCTAGTTGTATCTCTAATTCACCCTTAGTCTTAATTCCAAGGTCAATCAGATCACTAATTATTATAGAATCTAGATGATTCCATAAACAAACTAAATTCCTCCAGTGCGTTTGAGTTCCTCCATACATACTGGGCCACTCTTGGTTGCTTAAAAAATAGTTGCAGCGTATAATCCATTTTACTATTCACAATCCCTCTAGCATCCAGTATATCCTCTAACTGAACATCCAAATTTAAAATTTCAGTACAAATCAAATGCCCCAAAATTCTCAACACTATGTTACTCTTATTTAAATCCAGTTCTAATTCTTAAACAAAATAATCTACTAGAGCTTAACTACAAAAAATGCAAAAATGATGCTCTTTGTGGGGTATCAAAAGAGGAAAGAAACACTCCCCTTCACAATAACAAACAGCTTTGGTGCCGCTCCAGAGCAGGTGAACTTGTTCAGATATTTAGGGGATTATGACTGATGAGTCTCTATCATTAGATGAGCACATTGCCAATATTACCTCTGCTACCAACAGGAAGCTGGGTACTCTTTATAGGCTTCGGTTCTGCTTTGCACCAGAAGTCAGGCTAATGGCTGTCAATGGTGCAATCCTCCTAGTTCTTGACTATGGTAATGTAGTTTATGGAGCGGTTTTGGAAACCACCCTACACCAAGTCCAGTCAACTCTCAGTAAGGCATGTAGATTTGTACTTGATGCTGATCGTCTCTCTCACACATGCAATCTATACTATAGTACCAAATGGCTTCATCTCCATGACCAAATCAAACTCCAGACTTGCTTGCTAGGGAAGAAGACTCTACTAGGTCTTACACCTCCCTCAATACAGGCTCTATTCCAGCCTATCCCTTCTCTGCATGTCACCAGAAGAGTAACAAAGCATGCCGTGTCAATTCCATTTTGGAAAACAAGCCTGGGTAGGTGAGCCTTTGCAGTTAGGGCCTCTACCTGGCTAAATGAACTTCCTTATGCCATCGCAAGCCTTGCATGCCTTGGCCATTTCAAAGCAGCACTCCAGAAATCCCTCATCCCTTCAGAATGTTGTAACTGCCAAACTTGCCCACCATCTAATTTCCTCACAACTACTGACAAGACTTGTCCCAAGCCTCTACGGCCAACACTGCCTGCCTCTGGGTATTGCTGACTGTTATAGCGCACCCACTGATAATTGTCCTCCCCCTATTGACTCTCTTCCTCCTTTCTACTACCTCTCTTCCCCCTTCTACCACCTTTCAAACCCTCCCCAATTTGAGTTTACCGACTGACTGCTTGTACCTACCCTCCCTGTAAGGTAAACTGAGTGCCTACTGTCAACCAGTAGTATACTCATATACTGCCGCGAGTACATCTGACATACCTGTGGTTGTTCTGCATTGACCTGTTTGCCTATTGTCAGTTGTGAATGTATTTGCATATTGTACTACCTAAAGTTTGCCAGACAATGCTTGTTAGCTGCAACTGTTTTCCTCTCCTTTCTAGTAACTGTAGCTAGTTTTGTACCCCCCCCACCGTCACCTTCTGTCTAATGAGGAACCTTTGTTAATGAGCTATTAGCTTAAAGGGGTTATTCCGAATTGCTGCTAAATAAATTCTATTTGGGGGTAGGAGGAAATAGGCTGTTGGTTAACTAGGATCTGCAGCTTATCCAATAGCTAGGGAAATGGGCAGACTGGGTGGGCCAAGTGGTCCTTATCTGCTGTCAAAGTCAAATAAATAAAGTCTAGGTCCCAAGGCCTGCATCAGAAGTTACCCCAGAACACTACCACCCATTATAAAGACTCTATTCTAGCTCAAGTAAGTTCAGTTTCATGAAAAGTGTGTGAAAAATGATTTTTTTCTCATTTTTACCCAGCACTAAATGTGACTCCTGAGAAATATGCTGGCCTGAAGCCTCTCCCTTCTCTACTGTGATGATACAATGAAGAGAGGTTCAACATGGCTTGGAAACAGAACAAAAATACTGTACATCATGATGAGACTGGTGACATCTCACATTGCTTATCGCTAGTCTCACTGTATTGTTTTTTTTCTTGCCATCCATTTTGTTGATTTTGTAACTAATATACAAACTGATTGACATTAAAAAATATACATTTAAACTGAAAACACTAAAAAAAGATGTTATGGTATTGTTAAAACTAATGACACAAAAAATCAACTTGCTTTGGTACATTTTGTGGCTTAGGCCCTATCAAGAAGTAAATGGCAGTGCAAAAGTGCCATTTTTAATATGTCAGTTCTGGGTTTCATGCAGAGTTGCAAACTAGTGATTTGTTTTCATGAGAAAGCATATTTTGTTTGAAAATAGGAGCTCTATTTGTGATTTCACAGACTCACAAAATGTTAAAAAACTTTCCAATATTCTTGATACTACTTACCACATGAAAATAGGGAGTCTACATGATTTTTGCACACACAAAAAAAATCACCTAGCCCTTAATATAGGCTCTACAGGAAGCTTGCGAACAACTGTTTTTATATTGAGAATGTATACTTTATTTAACATTTTTTGTACAATTTATTTACACAGGATAGCTGAGCTAAAACATATAGGGTCAAGTTTTAGAATGATCAGGACTGGCGCAAGGAGCTTGCGTCAAAATGAAATGCACCTTGCGCCAGTCCCAATTTTCTAATGTAGCCTGCACCACTGGGAGGGACTGCCAGCGCCAACTGGGCTTGCAGCATTCCTGTGATGACTGCACCCATGCGACATGGTGGAAGGGAACTTGTGCCATGGCAGGGCAGCTATATCCACTCATTTGGGATTGTGGAAGCCCCCCTAATAGGCACATGAACCCTGCCATTACTGCTGTGCACCACTGCTGGAGCCCTTGCTGGGTTGGGGGTCACCCTGTACCCTCCTGCGGAAGGTGCCCATACCACCCCCGACACCTGCCAGACCACCACTGGAGTAGCACTGGTGCATTCACCCCCCACCTAGACCTGCACCGTTTCTTCCAGTGGCCACTTAGGGGCAGCTGTCACCCCCTGCCTGCCCCATCCCACCCCCTCACAAGCCAGCGCATGCTCCAGATGACCCATCAGCGTTCTCAGCTGGCAGTTCGACATTGCTGACCACTGCAGACCCATCCTGTGGCTTGTAATATTCCCCTCCAGTGTGCTGTTTAGTTAGCACAGCTGTTGGCTATGGCAGACCCAGGCAGTTTGGCACTGGGACCCCTGCTTTTTCTAAAATCAGTAACAGGGTCCCTGGTGCACTCTGGTTTGCCACCGGCGGCGGATCGGCATAGCATGTGCCGATCTAATGGCACATTGTAAAATTGAGCCCATTATCTTGTTTTCACATGAGTCCTGCAGTTACCTATTTACCCATCTGAGTGAACTAAAGCACTGAGTAGAGATGTTGCAAAGTGTTACTTTACCAGCGAAGTTTCGATGAAGTTATGAAATTCACCTTCACTAATAACTTCACATTAAATTATCATAGGCAAATGGCATTTTTTCAGGTGAAGTCAGGCAAACCTTGCATGACTTCACCCGAAAAAGTGGAACTTCAGCTGCTAAAACCTTCGTCAAGTCGGCATTGTGCACTTTGCGAATTTGGCAGATTTCACAAATTCATTGGCAGAGAGAAGTTGGCTTACTTCATATATCTCTAGCACTGAAACATTAAGTGACGTACTCTGGATCACACTCATATCTAGGAAGTGTCTCCGGTGGGATCTGAACTAGGTCTTCTGGTCTACAAGGCAGTAATTAAGTTGCTATGCCTCTCAGGCATAGTACTGTATGGATGTACTCTCCATATTAGGACTGTGCAATACAAACACTAAGGGTGTTCACCAGACTAAATATTTTGTTTTTTCAAAGTACCATGAATAATTTGTTATATTTGTAATTTGTATGAGGTCCCATGTCCATGATGGACCCTGTCAGTGGCTGCCCAGCCTCTACAATATTTTTCCACCCTATGATTTCAATATTCATAGAAAAATTATCAAACTGGCTGGTTTATGGGAACCAGCACAGTACCTGCTACCAATAGCATGTTTTTAAGATGTCTCTTTCCCCTTGTCTGAGTTGTTCCAGGCCCCAAAAGGCTGTCTTTTTCAAGAAAGTCACCCTCCTGTCTCCCAATCTGTGATTAAGGGAGCAATAATTAAGGAAATATCCAGGGTAGTGGTCCCCCTCTTTCTAACCCAAAGTGTGCCAGCTGCTGTTCACAGTATTTCTGTCAATAACAGTCGTGTATCCCATCCTCAGGAGGGAGGAGCAGTGGTCCTGTCATTCAGTGACTCAAGCAGACTTGCAACTGTTTCTTGTGCATTCCTGGGCATAGAATGCCTTGATTGATATTGGCAGTTACAGTATATGATAAGAGGCAGTCAGCACACTTTAGGTTGGGGAGGGAGAATTTGCTGATAAAGCCAGGATATATGCTTAACTATTGTCCACCCAATTTAAGATAGGGAGGTATTTTTTCAAAAGACAGGAATTGTGGACCTGAAGCAAGTTGTCTTAGGGAAGAGGGGCATATTTAAAAATGCTGTCAGGAGATGGCACTGTACCATCTCCCTTGAACTGGCTGATTTTGATTTGTTCATGTACTGGGGAGCCATTTAGTGGGGGAGAGCAGTGGAGGCTGGGTGACCACTTTGGGGTGATGGTTTGATGGCCATGTGACTAGATCTAGCCAACTGCCGAAGAGGGATTAGGGTAAGAACTAAAGTTCCTTTTTTTTCCTTTCTTGCATGAATAAAAACTAATATGGATAATGACTACCCAAATATGCAGCCCCCACAATACAAATGCCTGGCCTAATTTTTTTTTTTATTCTTTTGGTAACTGAATAAGCTCCACCAGGCTCAATCCCTGTTTTTAGGTGCAACCTGGCAGCACTGGGGCAGTCAAGTGACTTACTCTGGGGTCACACAGTATGCAAGTGGAGGTTGTGGGAATCAAACCCAGGTCTGCTGGATGTACCAAGCTCATTCACAGGTCATTACTCTATCCTCTGGGCTATACTGCTAGCCTGAATATTTAAATTAATGTGTTTGCATACACCTAACAAATATTATTCAGGACAAATACACACAAATACTATACTTCTGTACAAATATAAATCTCAGCCTTAAATATCTGAATTTGTGCTAGACCACATACTAGACCTTTGCTGAGACTGGTGTGACTAGCACCAAAGATTACCATAGTATGGCTCTTAACAGAAATCAATATTGGATTGGGAGTTGTTATACCCTTGGTCTTGTGCCATCATCAACAGCAGAAACTTGTCTGAAATGTAAACCAAATATTTTAAGTAAACATGAACTTACAAACAACTGCAGCTGTCAGAAACCCAAATACAAATACCAAATTAAAGCCCCATTTACAGCCATATTCCATGTGTCATATCTATATTATACTTTCATATGCCTGTATGTATTTTATACATAATAAAAAGAGGCCAATTTGGGCAAATATTGTTAAAATATATTTTCCTTTATGTAGAAAATATGCATATTATTTTTCTGATGACTGCAGCAGTGGTTCATAGTCCTGCTAACAGATTGCTTGTATTGCAATTCAGCTTTTCTTGGTTATTTAATTCTTTCCCTGACACCTCCCTCAGGTGATTTTGTGTTACCTGATTTATTTTCCAGTTTCTGGTTCCAAATGTCCTCCATCCTGCATCTTCAAGCCATATCACAAAGCATGATCACAGCCACAAGGGATGTGCAAGTGTTGAAAATCAGGAAAGGTTGTATAAAAATAGACTAGGGCAGACTGTTTAGCAAACTCCAAGACAGCAGGACCAGGGGCATGAGTACATCCTGAGGGGGTAGTCAGAGGGGATTTAAGGAAATACCTTTTTATCCAGAAAACAGATTGCTAGGGGAGTGGTAAGTGCAGACAGTGTACTGACCAAGGCTAGGCTCAGTAGATGATACATGAAGGACAAACACATTTTAGGTTATTGCTGTTAGTGTAATAGGAAGCAAACATCATATCACTGTACTTATGAACACCTATGTACCTATCTGTGTTGACTTCTGCTGCATCTCAAGGCTGTAAGTATACTAATTCAGATGCCACACTGACAGCGCTGAAGAACAAAGTCATCTGTTTATCCACCTGAAAGGAACTGCAGTGCAAGTTTCTCCTCACAGTGTCACCGGTGAGTCTTGACCCGGCCATGCAGGCACTTCCTCGTATAGGTGAGAGGGTACAGTTCATACCCCAGACCAATTTAATTTTTTGTCATATGAGACTGCCAACAAGGAGCGAGATGTTAGTTTTAAGATGTGGACATGTATCCACTGGGCAGGAATCCACCACAACTTATTTTGCATCTAGGGCACTGAATAGCCATTGCATTGTATGGCTTTTGGCCACTCTAATGGCCCAATGGCAGTGCACTGTGCTGCCATGCAGTGGACTGGAGTTTAGGCGTGGGATCAGGATACTGTATCTGGAGGCAGGCCAGACTGGAGCAGCTGATGCTTAGCAGCACACTGTGGTTCAGAGGGATGGCACTGGGTAATCAGTGCCACAGTGACCCCTGAGATGGACCAAGCGAGCCTGCTCCCTCTGCAGTACATCAGTGAATACTGCTAATGCCACACAAGCTCTGCACGCATCAGGGGAGAAGGGGGAAGAGACATAAGAGGAAAAAAAACTTGCATACCATTTACATAATGGTCAGGCTCCTGGGGAACATTGAGTCCTAGTGTTGACTGCTACCAGATCCTGTCTACAGAGAGGAATGCTTGGGGCAGAGGACTGCCCTCTTTCTGGAGCCTCTGTCATAGAGGGAAAACTGAGTGAGACGTTGGCAGGAGCAGGACTGAGACAGAGCACAGGAGCACCAGCTTAAAAACATGGCATTTCCCCAGCAGTGGAATACAGTGGGAAAACATATCCAAATGATATACTGTAGCTTTTGTGATTTTTGACTTAACTGATACAGATGGTATGAGGACACATTGTGTTAGAGCTCTGTGGAATTTCAAATTCTGCTTTCAACAGAATTCTGCAGAATTTTGGAAATTCTACCAAATTCTGCAGAATTTTATGGCAATGGAATTACAAAATTTTGAAAGTGGTATTGACACCACATACTAGAGAGGTTTACATAAATCACAAATTAGAGTTCCATGGTTTGTTGGAACAGCATATTAGGCCTCCACCAACTACAGAAAATATATCCATGTTTTACATAAACTGTGGAAAACTAATCTGTGGTTTACATTAAAGGACTTTCAGAATCCCATGGAATTTAGAGAAAAAGTTAGAAAAACCTATTCAGAAGTGGAATTGCCTTTTTGCCTGAGTTGCACAGACAGAATTCTGCATTCAGCAGTGCTGTACTGTCTGATCCCAACACAGTCATTTAGGATTTAGTAGTGTAATACAACCAAAGTCTGTGATTAAAACCTCTTAAGGAGGTTTAGGTTTTTTAAATAATTTCACACCTTATTTTTGTATACTGTTTATTCAGGATTATTCCTGTATCCCTTTCTAGCAGGACATATCTGGAAATGAGTTGCTTGCAGCTCTGCATGCTTTTTTTGTAAAAACTGATTAATAAATAAATATACAAAAATAATATTTTAGGAAAGAAAAGACCATTGGTCCACTGTCCTTTCCCTCATTAGCTCAGTGGAAGTACCAACACCCATTTTTTTTTAGTCTGAGTTTAATCATTATTTTCAAAGAAGTGTGATAGCACCATGGTTGACTACTAGCGTTGTTTATGTACACTGCTAGAAGTTGCCATTGTATACTTCCATTATACAGAATGTGCATTTCCTCTGTACCCTGGTGATTGTAGGCAGTCATTTGTTCATGTTGCTACTGCTTTCACATTTGTACCATTGAATTTATCACTTACTTGCACAATTCACTGTCACTTTATTCACTGTATGTTTTATAGTTTTCATACCTGTATTGCCTGTATTTGTTCACTGACACCAACACTTCATTCACTTTATTTATTGCATGCCTGAATGAAAAACTTGCACTTGTTTCTCCCTCCTTTAAACACCTCCCCTTGGTCATACCTGGAAACAAACCTTGGCTCAGTGTGTCTTTCCTGGCCACCAGTTTTTGTATGCATAATCAAGTCTGTTGTGTTATGGTGGAGTCATGTAAGGATGAGCCAATGCCAAATTTATATTTGGTAAATGTGCTGTAATTTGGCACTTTTGCCTTCAGTTTAGCCAAGCTAAACGTTTGGACAACTTTGGGATAATTCGGCCTTTGGCAGTTAAATAAAAAAAAACTTTAGCCCTCTGTAGGTTACCAGTGGTAGTCCCATGACCACCCTTTAACCCACCCTGGTCATGTCCCACTCTCTTCAGCCCTCCAAAGACATTAAAAAATGAGACTCTTGGCTGTATGCCAGGTGCTGACTACAATTGTTTTTTAAATCTGCCTGGATCATTAACCTTGTTGTATGTTTTGTTCAATGTTAGCTGCTTGTTTTTTTAATACCTTTAAATTAAAACCCAATAAAGTTTACTATTTAAAAAAAAATCTGCTGGAAAAACCATGGGAGGTTGGAAGAGGTTGGGATTGACTGGAGTGGGCAAGGGGTAGTTAAGGGGTACCATTTACCCCTATTTATAGTTTGCTATGCCCCCAAAACCCAGGGCTGAAAGTGTTTTAGGCTGACTGTTGAATCCAAACCAAAGATACAGGGTCTGAATCAAAGCCAAACTAAAGCTGCCAGTTTCCATATTCATGTACCATCAGGATCATCACAATATAGTTGTTCACACTATATTTATGATTATTACAGGTGTTATTAATAACAATAAATCTAAACCACAAGTGCAAAAATTTGTTTCAACCAAGATATGAAAACGACAGCTGTCACATTCATGAGGCGGTGTGAAAAAAATGGCTATGTTGAAAATTTGGGGTATATTAAAAATGACCAAAGTTATGAGTGAGTGTAGACAAATTGCAACATACATTCATAACTTTGTTGTTTCTTTAACATTTGTATCCCAAATTTTGTACATAGCCTTCTTCTGACCCCACCTCATAAAACTGGTAGATGAACATGTTCAAATCCCACCCAAAAGGTAATTTTTGTATATTGACTGTGAAATCACCTTTTGGCCTGGATTTTTTACCTTTTACCTACCTTGTTCATGATGTGATGTCCAAAAAAAGCCATACTGAAAAATTGGGCTAAAAATATAAAAAAATGACCAAGTAATGAGTAAACGTTCAAAATGCATCGAACTACATTATACGGCAGTAACCTGTTTTCCTCAGTTTCCAGTCCAGCTGTGAAGAGTGAAGACATGTCTCTGGAGCAGAAAGGATTATGGCATTGGCCCTTCTTTAGGTAAGTATAGGGTAAGGAGGGTGCAGGTTGGTGGTTGCTCAGTGGGGGGGCATGTTAGGGGTAGGGATGGCAGCAGAAAATGATGGACCATTTTCTTTATTTCAGGTCATTAAAACAAAAAAGAAAAAGTTGTTGCAGGATGGTTTTCTTTATTTTAGGTATCTACAGCACTGGGAATTGGGCACTCCAGTGTCAGATTGATACTTTTGAGCACTAGGGGTGGGCACCCTTGTGTCCCAGACTGCTGGGTTGGGGATGCAGCATGATAACACTGGGGAATAGGCACCCCAGTGTTGGCAGATAGATGTGGTGGCAGAATCAGTAATAAAATGGAGGGGGGAGATGAACCAGCACCAGGGTTGGGCACCTCAGTGTCAGAATAATGAAAGGGGGGCAGATAGATGGAAGGTCAGAGAAGGGGAGATAGGGGAGCTAAACATGTGGCTCAAGGGCTGGTGCCAGGAAAAAGGACACAGATTTGTAGGGAACTGGCAACAGTTCTGGGAGCGAAAGTTCTTTAAATTTGATGGACTGCATCTGACTAAGGGGGGAGTCAGTGCATTGTGGCAGAAGTTTGACGCCTTTGCAGAATATTTAAACTAACAAATGAGGAGAGGGTGCAGCACCCTATCTATCAAATGGGAAGAACACCCCTCCCCCCCTCAGCTAGTGCTCAAACAGGGATTCAGCATGTTTGTAGTTCATTTGCATCACCAGGTAAGAAAAAAGGTCCGTCTCCCCATACGACGCACGGGAGAAATGCCAAACCTCACCCAACAACTAACACACCGAAATCTGGCCAATGGAAAATCATGTACACAAATGCTCACACCTGGGAAATAAGATCCAGACTTGCAGGTAACAATGTCAGAGGCTAAACTGGACATAGTAGCAATTAGTGAAATGTGGTTTACCAGTAACCACACTTGGGAGACTTCAGTACCTGGCTATGTACTGTTCAGAAGAGACCAAGGTGCAAAAAAAGGGGGGGAGGTGGAGTGGCCCTGTATGTCAATGAAAATATCAAAGCTACAGAAATTCAGAATATACATAAGGAGCCAGAAGAACTGTGGGTCACCCTGGAAACAGGAATTGGGACAGCCATAAGAACTGGGGTTGTCTACAGGCCCCCAGACCAGGGGGAGGACATAGACATATTACTGTTAGAAGATATACAAAACATGACAGCTAAAGGGGAGGTTCTGATAATGGGAGACTTCAACATGCAGTTTGGTCAATACCAGCAGGAACATCTGCCAGAACTAAACATATGGTGGATTCCCTGCAGTGGGAGGGCCTCAAACAACTGGCACAACAACCCACAAGAGACAGGGCTATCCTAGATCTAGTACTGACTAACAGGGAAGGGATCACAGATCTCCAGGTAGAAGGTCACCTGGGGGCCAGTGATCATCACACGGTATGGTTCAATTTCGCCAGTACACCTAAATCATCCCATTCCAAGGCAAAAGTATGGGACTTCAGAGGAGCTGACTTTGATAAGATGGCCAACAGAGTTAAGCTAGCTCTGGCAAAGAGAAACACAGGGGACAGGGTACAGGCAAAGTGGGCAAACATTAAGTATGCAATACTTGAAGCAGCATCCCACTGTGTTAGACAGAAAAAGGAAGTGCAAAAGAAGAAGGAAACCACTTTGGTTCTCAAATACAGTAGCAGAAAAGGTCAGAGCCAAAAGGCTGGCCTTCAGGAAATATAAGGGAACACAGCAGGATGAAGATAGAGAGGCATACTAAACTGCCCTAAGGGAAGGAGGGAAGGCAGTAAGGCAGGCAAAGTCCCAAACTGAGGAAACACTAGCACGAACAGTAAAAGAAGGTGACAAGACTTACTATAGATATACAGTATTAGTGAAAGGAGAAAGTCCAGAGCGGGTATTGCTAAGCTCAAAGGAGAATAGGGGGCATGTGAGGAGGAGGACCCTGTAAAAGCATCTATCCTAAATAGATACTTTTGCTCAGTATTTACTGAAGAAAAGGTAGGGCAGGGCTCACAGCTCAGCGCCATGGACACAGGGGAGAGGGAGGTGAGCACTACTCTCTTCACAAAAGAGAGGGTTCTACAAGAGCTCGCTAAGCTCAGGGTGGACAAGGCAATGGGACCTGATGGCATACATCCCAGGGTACTTAAGGAGCTAAGGGCAGAACTAGCAGAGCCATTAGCAGAACTGTTTAGTGAGTCTCTGAGCACAGGAGAGGTCCCAGAAGACTGGAGAAGGGCTCATGTGATCCCGCTCCACAAGAGTGGTAGCAGGAAGGAGGCAGGGAACTACAGACCAGTCATTCTTACCTCATTAGTGGGCAAGATTATAGAGGCACTCCTTAAGGAAAGGATAGTGCAACACCTGGAATCCATAGGGGCACAGGATCCAAGACAGCATGGGTTTACAAAAGGAAGGTCCTGTCAAACTAATCTCATAGATTTCTTTGACTGGGTAAGCAGAGTGGTGGACCAAGGGGGAGCAGTTGATGTTGCCGACCTTGACTTCAGCAAAGCTTTCGACACTGGTCCACATAGAAGATTGATAAATAAGCTGGGTAGGCTCAGTGTGGGTCAGAAGTTGGTCAACTGGGTGGCAAACTGGTTGACAGGCAGAAAACAGAGAGTGGTGGTAAATGGTATACAGTCAGAAGAGATGCAAGTCACAAGTAGGGTACCTCAAGGATCAGTCCTGGGGCCAGTCCTCTTCAATATCTTCATTAGTGACATTGCAGATGGACTGAAGGGAAAGGCTTGTCTGTTTGCAGATGATGCCAAGATCTGCAACAGAGTAGATGATCCAGATGGGGTGGGAAGAATGAGAAGAGATCCGGATAAACTAGCAAAATGGTCAGAAGAGTGGCAACTGGGATTTAATGCAAAGAAGTGCAAGATCATGCACATAGGGAAGAGAAACCCTGAAGCCACCTATAGGCTGGGAGGGGAGTTGCTGGCAGTCACAAGGGAAGAAAGAGACTTGGACATCATCATCATCACCGATGACCTGAAATCATCCAAGCAGACCTCTAAAGCAGTAGGTAAGGCTAGGGGAATGTTAGGGTGTATTAGTAGGGGTATCACGATTTGTAAGAGGGAGGTAATAATCCCTCTTTACAAGACACTGGTTAGGCCCCATCTGGAGTGCTGCGTGCAGTACTGGAGGCCACACCTTCAGAAGGACATTAACCAAATTGAGGCAGTAGAGAGAAGGGCAACCAAAATGGTGCAGGGACTGCATCAGAAGACATATGAGGACAGATTAACGGAGCTCAATGTGTATACTGTTGAGCACAGGAGGGAGAGAGGTGATATGATCTAAACATTCAAACACCTTAAGGGCATTAAAAAGGTGACAGAGTCTAACATGCTTAAATATAAGAAAAATAGCAGGACAAGAGGACACAGCATGAGATTAGAAGGAGGCCAATTAAGGGGGAATGTGAGGAAATTCTTTTTTCACAGAAAAGGTGGTGGATGCATGGAATGGCCTACCTCAAGAAGTGGTGGCTATGAATACAGTGCAGGGCTTCAATACAGTGCAGGGCTTCAAACAGGCATGGGATAGGCATAAGGGAGCAATACAGATGAGTATGACTAGATAGGCCACTGACAGAGCAAAGGCCAATGGCACATTTATAAGGTAGAAAAAGAAATGGGCAGACTGGATGGGCCTTGCGGTCCTTATCTGCCATCACTTCTATGTTTCTAAAAACTAAAGATATTTGACTGGCACTGGGGATTGGGAACCCTGGTGTCCACTTTAAATCAAGGATACCACTCAAGCAGCTATGCAGTGGTTAGCTCAAGAAACAGCTAACCCACATGCGCAGCAGGTTCAGCGGGGGGGCTATACACTGATGCGTAGCCCCACCCCAACTGAATGAACACAGCATAATATCATACTACGTAAGAAAACAGCCCTGCCAGTTAATACATGAATGCAGTCTTGTAATATGACCACATACAGCAATGTGGTAGTAAAAATTCAGTCATCTTCAAAACGCTGATTTTTCAAACAGCATATGCTCAAAAACTGAAACTTTTTTGTTAAATATTTTAAAAACTACTTTAGTTTGGGAGTTAAAAACAACAAAATCACACACCACGGGCTAGACTCTATTAAACCTGCAAGTTTTGATAGTGTGTAAACTCATGGAGACCATACTAAAGGAAAGGCTGGTGAAGTGCATAGAGAAGAATGGTCTACAAGATGAAAGACAGCACAAGTTTGTGGCAGGCAGATCATGTCAAATGAACCTGACTGAGTTTTTCAACTGGGTCACAAGGGCAGTGGACAAAGGCCAGGAGGTGGACATCATATACCTGGACTTTAGCAAGGCCTTTGATTCTGTACCACACAAAAGGTTGATAATGTAACTGAAGAATCTAGGGGTTGGGAAGAATATGATAAGCTGGGTTGAAAACTGGTTGGGTGGTAGAACACAGTGAGTAGTGGTTGGAGGTGAGGTCTACAGCACCAAGGAGGTCACCAGTGGGGTCCCGCAAGGATCAATGCTGGGGCCAGTGCTGCTCAGTGTCTTCATAAATGACATCAGGGAAGGCATTAAAGGCAAAATGTGCCTGTTTGTGGATGATGCCAAACTCTGTGGGTGCGTGGACACCAAGGAGAGCATACAGGACCTGAAGGAGGACCTCACCAGACTAGGGAGATGGTCAAGAATATGGTAACTTAGTTTCAGTACTAGAAAGTGCAAAGTGATACATATAGGGGCCAAGAACCCTAAGACAGAGTATTACATAGGAGAGGGTCAGGTAACTGCTTCCGAAGAGGAAAAGGATCTAGGGGTAGTAACTATGAGTGACCTGAAACACACCTCTCAGTGTAAAAAGGCAGTAGTGAAGACTAACAGGATGCTGGGGTGTATTGCAAGGAGATTCAGTAGTAGGTGGAGCAAGGTTATTTTACCATTGTACAGGTCATTGGTGAGACCACATTTAGAATATGGGTGAGGTACCTGCATCCTTACCTTAAGAAGGACATTAGCATGCTGGAGGGCGTCCAGAAAAGAGCAACCAAGATGATCAAGGGGTTACAGAATAGGTCCTATGAGGAGTGGCTGGGAACCATGGGAATGTACTCCCTGGAGGCAGAGGGGTGACATGATAGAGACCTTCAAGTACATGAAGGGAATTACAGAGTGAAAAGGAAAGGTTTCTTTAAAATGAGTGACAACAGCACCACTAGGGGGCACAGCCTAAAACTGATGAATTGATGAGGGGGAAGGTGGATTCAGAAGGGATGTAGGAAAGCATTTCTGTACAGAGAGGTTGGTGTCCACCTGGAATGAGCTGCCAGAGGAGGTGGTATCTGCATGGATGGTAGGAGCATTCAAGAAAGCCTGGGACAAGCACAGTGGTATCCCTTGGAACCAAGGAAGGGAAGAAGGGGGGAGAGGGAGGGACAGTTGGGCAAGGTCATTGGCATAAATTGTAAGGCCAAACCCTGCATCACTTACCAAGCAGACATGATAGACCGGGTGGTCTTTTTCTGATGGCTCTTTTTGCATGTTCGTATGTTCATGTGTTTCAGGTTTCAAATATTCCCAGTTTTTTAATCATTGGTGAGCAAAAAAAAAGGCTTAATTTATGTCATTTTTGAATTTTTTGCTGCTCTGTAACTTTGCCCCTTGTGAACAAAGTGCCACAAAATTTTTGAAATCCAGAGATGGTGGCCCATCACTAACCCCCCCAAAAGAAAATTCAGTTTGTGAAAGCCAATTTTGGTTTGAGACAACTTAGTGATGCCAACTGTGAACGCTTGCGCGAACCAGAAATTTATGGTCTATATCAGAGGCTTATCTAAAAATGTTTATATCAGAGGCTTATCATAAAAACCTTGCTGAGCATGCTGAGAAAAAAGAACACCTTTAAATCCTTAAAACTCTGGAATCCATATTTTTCCATGAAACATTTGAAAAGCACTCCATTGGCACGGGCCGCTTCTACCCTAAAGGTTTCAGAAAGCAAAAAGTATAAAATATAGGAAAAAACACCATGCTTCATTACAAATCGATGTCTTTATATCTTGGAAACTGCACAAGATGCCATCAGGAAATTTTTCATTTCTTGAGACCCTGCTAGCCAAACTACGTTTGCCAAATTGAGGGCCTTTTTGTTGAATGCTGCCAAAGTTATTAAGGTGCAAAAACTGGGGTTTAACATCAAGCACCTTACTTAACCCTAACCGTGCCAGTATAAAACATATACTATATACATTTATTTATTGCAAAAAAATGTGATCTTACTTCGGGAGGGCTCTTGCAGTAGGTAATTACATATAGGACTGACGCCGGCAGGTGGCAGGACCCCACAGAAAAATTTCTAGCTAGTAGTCCCCGGCAAGGGACCGCCCCCATGCCAGGTGTCCGGCATCAGGAGACGGTATAAAGGGGTGGTCCCGGATGCCCGCCTTCTAGTTCTTTCCTGCCATTAGCAAATGCAGTGGCTCGTGGAAAAGTTTGTACTTCGTCAGCCCTACCTTCGTCGTTTTTTTACTGAAAAACTCTTTATTTTTCTACTAACGTCAGTACTAGCGTTGGTGTATGTCGTCCCCTACACCCTCCGAGCACAAGAATAAGTGCGATTCCTGTGGCGCCCAACTACTGCACAAGGACGGCCACTCCCTGTGCCTGTTCTGCCTAGGCGCCGATCACCCGGTCGAGAAGTGCCAGCACTGCCTCAGTTTTAACGCGGCTACCCGGAAAAGGCGGCAGCAATCCCTGGAAGCCCATCTTCTAAAGAAGAAAATGAGTTCTATGGAGAAGGAGCTCAAAAAACTGAGGCAGGCGTCCACTTCCCCCGAAGGACATCGGAAGAAGAAGGAGAAGGAGAGGCACTGGGACAAGGGCTTCTCCACCACGTCTCCCTCGGGAGTCACTGGGATGCAGGTAACATCCCCTCTGGGGGATCACTCCTCGACGGCCGCCTCAGAGGTTTCTGAGGGGGCGTCGGCCTGCCCGTCTGGCTCGCGCTCGGGCCTTGCGGGCACCTCCGGGCAGTTCGAGGCCTCTGCCCCTGGTTCAGCCGCAGGCTCGCGGCCTACCACTGTGGGCGACTCCGGTAAGCTGGGCGTTGGCTCCTCTGACGTCCGCCCGGAGAGGGCCAGTAAGGCGTCCGACCCTCCGGGGTGACACACGGCCTCCTCTCCACCGGACCAGGCTGATCACTCTACTCGGCCTGCCTCCGGTGACGGCGCTCATGTTGGACGCCAGCTCGGACGTCACGGGAGAGCTCTCCGCCTTGCTCACATTTGCTCGTCCGACGTCTGCCGGGCGAAGGAACCGACGACGGACCTCCCAACGTCTGTTGTTCCCAGTTCCCCGCAGCCTTTGCTGCCATCTGGGGAACCAGTGTCTCCCCAACCTGACCCCAGGGCCCCCCCCTGTCCCCAGGTGAAGCTGGGGATCTTTTGCCTCCATCAGTCCTTCCTCCACCTGGAGCGCCGGACCTGACGTTGGCTCCCCAGACGCCGGCAACGATGCCGGCCCCTCCGACGTCGGTACCTCCGGTGCCAGGGCCTCCGCCATCAGCCCTGATGTCGGCCTTACCAACTTCGGAAGATATTCTGCTCACATCGGGCCCTCAGGGCTCTCCACTATGGACCCGCCCATGAGGTCTCCGGCCAGGCCGTCTGCTCCGGCTCCCGGGTATCCTCTGTCTTATTCGACGCTATATACCCGGGATCGCAGTATCCGGCACCACAGTACCCAATGCCGGGCTTCCCAACGCCACGGTACTCGACGCCACAATACTCGACGCCGGGCTACCTGCAGCTGGGTTTTGGATATGCTCCATACAGTTATAACCCGTATCCTTATCCCCACCTCCTCCTCCTCCACCGCCCTTGCGGCCGCCGGTGGACCTGCAGGAGACCCTGGCCTTCTGGTGGGCTGAGGCCAAATTATTAAGGTGCAAAAACTGGGGTTTAACATCAAGCACCTTACTCAACCCTAACCGTGCCAGTATAAAACGTATACTATATACATTTATTTATTGCAAAAAAATGTGTTAATGCACCAGTTGGCTGCAGGGGCCTGTGCTTCTACCGACTGAAGTATTGTTATGATTTGAGCATCATGGATTTCTATTTGCAGCCAGACGTGAGTGTATATATCTTGTAGTGTGCATGCCGCAGATACAAATCTACAATGGTAGCACATCAGTGCTACTACATTTGTGTAATCTGGAAAGAGTTGTAAGTTGATTGTCTTGTTCTTTTTCTGCTGGGGGGGCTGGGGTGTTTGGGTAGGAAATGCTATATTTCCCTACTTTTGTGGTGTTATGTTGAACCTAACTGGTGCATTAATGCAGTTTTTTTTGCAATGAATTTCCATTCCTTTTTGAGACAGTGGAATTGTATTCCCATTCATGCAAGTACTTCTGGGCCTGTGTGAACAGATGCAGATGCACCAGGCCCACTGGGCCCTGCACCATGGGAAGAGTCAAATGTGATCCAAGAACTCCATTGTTGGTATACACAGAAAACTTTAATGTTGCAGATATTTGTGTCACACATTAGTGCTGTGCTTAAATGTGTGACACAAAAATTGTTTTGAAGTTATGTCATGAATATGGTGACGCAAATGAGTTAAATTCCACACAAAAAGTGATTTTGTAGAGCAGCTGTGAAATCGCCTTTCGACCTATACTTGAAAATTCCTACCATCCTTATTCATGAGGTAGGGCCATGTAAACAGTATATTCAAAATCTGGAACTAAAATATTGTAAAACACCTACATTCTGAGTAAACATATGTGAGACACAAAAATGGAATTTCAGTGCCACACATTTTGGTGTTGCACATTTAAGTGCAGCATTGAAATGTGCAACACTAAAATTTCAGTGTCTCAAATTGGCTGTCACACTTTAGTGTTGTATTTAAATGTGAAAGTAAACTAGCATTTGTCAATGCCGAATGTTTGCTTGCTGGCATTGGCATTGGTAGTGTAGAAGTTACAGAGCTGCATAATAGAAATGGCAGTGAAGTATTGAACTGAAGCCAACCCCACCACCACCCTGCAGAGAGTGACAGGCATTGGGGTGTGCCTTTGGGTCGTCAGGCATAATGGCCATGCCATTTCACCACACCCTACCCTGCAGACACTGACAAGTGTCACAGTGCGCCTTGGGGTCTTTGGCCCTTATGCGCACCCCATTCCATCAGGAAATATGGTGAGATGGGTGCGGTATAGGAGAATGGGGTGAACTTTGGGGCTGAAGAGTCCAAGGCATACATCGATGCCTCTCACTGGCTGCAGGATGTGGAATGGTATGAGCATTACAGGCAAGAATCCCAAGTCACACCTCTGATGCCTGTCATTCTCTACAGGGTGGGGCGTTATGGTTGGAAACCCTAATTGGTATTTTCACTCCAAATTTTCAAGATGGTTTTTTTGTGACCCCCACCTCATGAACAGTGACAATATCAGTTTGTTAGCTGAAAGCTTTTTATGCACAGCGACTACGGCATTTAGCACCACAGGTGCAAACACACATTCCGAACAGGATGTGAAAAATGACAGCTGTACTGTTCATGGGGAGGTGTAAAAAATGGCAATCTTGCAAATCTGCAGTAAAAATATTAAAAAAACTGGTGAAGTCATGAGCGTGCATAGAAACTGTGCAACGCACACCCGTAATGTAATTAGGTTGGGGATTTTTTACAGCAGATTGTCAACACAGGCATTTTGGGACCTCCGATCATGAACAGTGTCACTGTGATTTTCTTTATCTGTCCCGAACAATGATTTCCCACAGCGACCACGCATCTCTGCACTGAAAGTGTGAAAACACATTTCGGCCATGCTGTGAAAAATGACAGCTGTACTGTTCAAAAGGAAGTGTGGAAAAATGCCACTGATGAAAATCTGGACTGAAAATATTACAAAGTCATGAACTTATGAGGGTGCGTGGAAACTGCACAATGCTCACTCATAACACAGTCATTTTATGGACTTTTGTCACCAAATTTTCAACATAGCCATTTTAAGACCTCTGCTCATGAACAGTGTAACTGTGATTTTCTTAATCTGTCCCAAACATTGCTTTCGCACACCGACTGCACCATTGTGCGCTACATGTGCGGAAACACATTTGGGGCGACATGTGAAAAATGGCAGCTGTACTGTTCATAAGGAAGTGTAATAAAATGGCAATGTGGAAAATCTGGAGTGAAAATATAGAAAATTCGCAAACTTACGAGCGTGCGTAGGAACTGCGCAACGCATGCTCGTAAAACAGTCATTTTTAGGAATATTTTCACCAAATTTTCAACAGAGCCATTTTAAGACCTCTGCTCATGAACAGTGTCACTGTGATTTTCTTAATGTGTCCCATACATTGATTTCACACACCGACTGCACCACTGTGCGCTACATGAGTAGAAACACATTTTGGGCAAGATGTGAAAAATGACAGCTGTACTGCTCATAAGGAAGTGTAATAAAATGGCAATGTTGAAAATCTGGATTGAAAATATTGAAAATTCATAAACTTACGGCGTGCTTAGGAACTGTGCAACGCGTGCTCGTAAAACAGTCATTTTTAGGAATTTTTTCACCAAATTTTCAACATAATCATTTTAAGACCTCTGCTCATTAACAGTGTTACTGTGATTTTCTTAATGTGTCCCATACATTGATTTCACACACCGGCTGCGCCACTGTGCGCTACATGGGCGGAAACACGTTTTGGGCAAGATGTGAAAAATGACAACTGTACTGCTCATAAGGAGGTGTGGTAAAATGGCAATGTTGAAAATATGGAGTGAAAATATTGAAAATTCGCGAACTTACGAGCGTGTGTAGGAACTACTCAACGCACGCTCGTAAAACAGTCATTTTTAGGAATTTTTCCACCAAATTTTCAAGCATAGGCTTTTTGAGATCCCACCTTATGAACACTGGCAGTGTCACTTTGTTACTCAGTCTGGAAAGGTGATTTTGCGCAGTGACTGCAAAATCACCCTTTTAAGCCTGGTTAAAGCCATGACAGTGAGAGCATTCATGGGAAGGGCTCCCAAAAACCCCATGTTGAAAATTTGGTGCAAAAATTCCAAAAAATGGCTGAGATATGCAGCAAAGTTGAAAAAACCCTATCTATCCCATTATACAGCTTACCGGCATTTCCTCAGTTCGGCAGTCGGCTTGAATAGTGCAGGCGTGTTCTGGTCCACGAAGATACGTCACGCGGTCCCGGAGTAAGTATGGGGTGGGGGTGTGGGGAGGCAGGGTGCACAGTGGGTGGGCGCGGGTGGGGGCAGTGACAGCGAGGACCATTTTTAAGTTTCAGTTTGTTTTTTTAAATGACAACGCGGCGCTTGCCATGCTGGGGTGGGCTCAGTGTGGCATAAGGACACTGGTGGGGGGCGTGGAGCGGCGGGGGATTAGGCACCCCCGCCGGCAATAGCATCTGTTGCCATGCTGGGGTGGGCTCCTGCGTGGCACCCTGTACTGGGACCAGGGAGCCGACGGGGGATTGGGCACCCTGGCTGCCACATACGATGGGTGCAGCCATGCTGGGGTGGGCACCCAGCATGGCATATGTAACCTGCTTTGGGGGTGCAGCCAGCCGATGGGGTTGGGCACCCGGTCCGCTACACAGTGTGTGCGTGGGGGGGGGGCAAGCATGCAGTATGTGTGCGTGCGTGTGTGTGTGTGTGTGTGTGTGTGTGGAGAGCGCACATGAGCAGGCAATATCTTATCACTGCTCACTGAAGCGTAGCTCCCCCTTTCAACTGTACTCCACTGCATTTTGGACTGCTGTCATGGACAGCTCCAGCAGGCATAGAGAACTGCGGCTGTGCTTGCAAACACACTGACTGAATTGGAAGAGGGCTGCCACACCTCCGAAAACTCGGATGATGGCACTATGTTTCTTGCACATGCGTGCAAGCAAACATAAAAACAAAAGTAACATTGTAGTGTCTTATCAGAGGGTTATTCTAAGACCCTACTGAGCATGCTCAAAAGAAAAATTGAAATCCTTATAACTCTGGAACCAATTAATATTTTTTTCACAAAACATTCAAAAGGCAAACCCTTGGCACAGTCCCCTTCATTCCAGGAAGTTTCAGAAGAAAGTTCTGTACCATCTAGACTATAGATGGCAGAAAAAAAAGTTTAACAAGGTAGAAAAATGTGAAACTTCCTGCATCTTGAGAACCTATATTTCTGTATATATATCTTTATCTCTATCTCTATCTCTATCTCTGTCTCTATCTCTATTCCTAGTTATTAAAAGATGCAAAATTTAAGCAGATACTGTATCAGTTTGATAGCACCACTGGAAGCAAGGCTGTAAAATGGAGCTCATTCTACATCACATCTGTATTAATTTTCCCTTTCTCTAATTTTGAGTTGTAAATACATAAAATCTATATTGTGACTTTGGTCCAGTCTCCCATTTGCAAACATAGCTAACGTGCTCTGCTTATTACTTCATTTTTACTGTTATTAGTGGGTGCATTTTCTCAGCCTACATTTCTAGCCTCAGTAAGCAGCGACACAATCCCTGCTGTGCATACTGATTTCTGTACAGCTACAACCCAGCAGCCGACGGCAGAGACTAGAGATTAATGGGTTGTTTATGGCAGCTGAGGTACAGTGTAAGCAGTCATGCATACAGGGGTGAAGAAGCTGAGAGTGCAATACAGGATGGTGGGTGAGGGTGGAACAGAAGAAGGAAGAGAAGGATCTTTGGCTAATATATCTGATAACCAATAACAGTCAGCTCAATGTAACACGGTAGTAGGCAAGGCAAATAGAATGCTGTAATGCATAAGCAGAGGGATCAGCAGTAGGCACAAGGAGATGATACATACTGTAGAGAATAAAGGCTGGGTAGGGGGTTATAATGAGATTTTACACTCACCCTGAGGTGTGGGATGCCACATAAACTCCACAAGTGAAGTTTGAGGGGTTTATAAAGGCATCCCACATGAGGAGTGGGTGTAAAATTCGAGTTAAACCCCCTACTGAGCCTTTATTTTATATAATTGCTGACTAGCATTTTTTCACCACAGCAATTATATAAAATATAGATACAGTGGTGTTGAGCCACTTCCTGTGGGGATGAAATGATCCGCGGTCCAGCGGCTGCTCAGACTTCTCCATTTTCTTTATTTGTTCAATTAAAAAAGTCTGTTGTACAGACTGAGAGACAAGGTTTTTTATTTTTCCCTTTTTTTTTCAGATTTACTTACCACCGAGCGGTAGTGGTGGTGGAGGTCCGGCGAACAGGAAGAGAAGAGCGTCTGCTTGCGCTTGCAAAGAAGGAGGGAAACCTGGCATGTGTTTGCCGTTATAACCAACTGGTTATAACTGCAAATTATAACCAGGTTTTCTCTTAGGAAAAAACAATGGTCAGTAATTATAGCCTTGTCCAGATCCCTGGTAAAACACTACTTAGAGTAGTGAATGCAGTTCTGGAACTCTCACCTGAAGAAAATATGGATACTCAACTGAACTCATTTTATTTAAAAAAAAAGCGCAAGTCACCATGTATCCAAGCACTTGTACAATAGTTAAACAACAATTATAATGCATTAATTAGTCAAAAAGACATATAGACCAATAATTTATTCATATTCTGGAAAGGCAAGACTAAAAAGATGTGATTTTAGTGCAGATTTAAAGCTCTCCACAGTCAGGCAAAAGAGAGTTCCACAGGGTCAGGGCTGTGAACATAAATGACCGAGCACCCGAGGTCTTTACCCTGAGAAACTCTAGCAATCACTCGTCGGAGGAGCGAAGTTGAGCGGAGGGTGTGGTAGAGGAGCAGAAGATCTTGCAGGTAACCCAGTCCCTACCCGTGTAGAGCTTTATAGGTCAGCAAGCCGACCTTGAAGGTGATACACCACTGAATAGGCAGCCTGTGCAGGCCGCAGAGCATGGGCGTGACATGGCAAGATTGAGGTGAGAGAGTCAACAGCCTGGCAGCTGCATTCTGTACCAGCTGAGGATAGAGTAGAGTCAGTTCAAAGGAGCGCCACCAAAATTATTCAAGAGCAGCAGGGTAGGTCCTATGAGGAAAGGCTAATAGACCTTAATATGTACTCACTAGAGAGTAAGATGTAGAGGGGGGCATAACAAAAACATTCAAGTTTTACACAGGATAAACAAAATGGACATCGGTGCACTGTTCACTTTCATTGCAAAGAGAAACACAAGAGGTAATGCAAAGAAGCTTGTAGGGAGCAGGTTCAAGAAGGAATTTGGGAAGTACTTTTTTATGACGAGTGTGGTGGGCAGGTGGAACAGATTATCCAATGAGGTGGTCTGTGAAAATCAGTGGTAATGTTCAAACATAAGTGGAATAAACACATGGGTTTAATGGCGGGTGATGGGGGAGGTAACAAAAGAGGAGAGGAAGATGAGTGACCTCTAAAGGGCTTGCTGTCAAAAAGAAGTGAGGCAGGGAGAAAGACAGACTGGAGAGACCAACTGGCCTTCTTCTGACATTAATATCTATGTTTCTGTGGGAACTGCCACAGACTCTGCACAGTAAGTATTCCTGGGAGGCAGACCATAATGGAGTGTGAATGAAGAAACACGCTGAGCACAAAAACTGAAGACAAACAAAGTGCAAGCTGGTGAGGTAGTGAAATGGAAAAAAAAAAATTAAGCCTACAGTATTTAACTATCAATTGTAGATAACTAAAGGTTAGAGTGGTTAGCACTGAAAGTTTAGAACAGGGCAGACAGATGAGAGAAGGGAGAGATATGATACTGTAGCTGCTCCTTGGGGCTCCACAATATGGATAGACACGATAGACTGCTAGGCCTTATTCTTCTGGTAACATTCATATGTTTTTATGATGTGTGCTAATGCCAGTACAGGGTTTCTGTGCATCTAAATATTGCCAGGGAATATGGGTTTAGAATTTAGCAGCATTAGAAAGCAAAATTACAGTGTTTGTAGTTTTATAGGGTGTATTGAATGGTGGTAGAGGTATGCACAGTTTATTGTTTGCAATGCCAATTAGCATAAAAATAGAAACTAATTCTTTTAGAATTAAAAATATTATGTTACACAAATTTATATAAAGTATTCTGGGAACATCAAGTGTTAATTTGATTTTTCCTATTCTTAGCTCATATTTTATTACCTAAGAGGTACACTTTAATGTCATATCAATGCATTTTATTGCCCTTTGGTAATTTTCTGAGCCATGGTGGGTTTTCAAATGTTGGTGGTTCATGGAGATTACTTGCCACCAGATCCCCTATATTAAAGATTTCTAGGGAATTATATCTAGGCAAACATTCCTGAGTTGTTCTGATGCCTATGGCTTACAGAGCCAAATGTGTGGCACTATGGCAGATATGAGTATTCTGTTGACGCTCTACTGATACTGGTAAGTAACCTAACTCTTTTGAAAAGAAATGAATCTGCAGTTTCTCATTGAAATACTTTGGGATCCTTAGTACTTGAGATTTTCTAGTATCACAATACCAGAATTTTACTGAATTTTATTTTTGATAGCAGTTTTTTTTGTGTCAGAATATTTGTCGAAGCTTTATATCAAAATACAACCACATAACAGGATCAAATTCAGAATTGTATTAAATTGGGTTAGTAACATACAATACAACTGTGACTCATTAGAGGGTACTGTCAATCACAAATAAAACTTTCAAATAATATAAGAATTTAAAAAAGAACAATTCTTATAGAGTATTCAGTCTCAGTCATTTTAGCCTTGAGGAATTATACCTAAATGGCATACATAAACAGCCTGGACCACTTCTGCAACTGTAAGATGTACATGAGATTATCAGACATAGAACTCTTTCATTTAACCAAAATTAGTGGAATGTTTTTTGAGTACTTGTAATTTTCTATGTATATTGAAGCACTTCAATGAAAAAGGGAACAGATCTTCATAAATAGCTGAAAATAGTTTCTCTGGCACCATTACATATATATATATTTTTTTTTTTTAACCAGGAGAGACACACTAAGCTGAAGCTTGTTTACAGGTACAACCTAGGAACACAAGGAAGTTAAGTGACTTGCTCAGGGTCACACAGTATGCAAGTGGGGGCTGTGTGATTCAAACCCAGGTCTCCAGGTTTGCAGCTCTGAGTCTTAAATCACTGCACTATACTGCCTCCTCATTATATCAGCTATCTCTGCTATAAAGATGAAGTATTAATGAGAGTATTGAGTATTTTAGGAAGGTAAAAGGAGGGCCATGATGCATAATAGGAAGAAAAGGCTCTCTGAGTGCTTGTACCAAAAAAATACTTCTCACAGAACTAGCAGGGTTTTTTTACTAGCAGTTTGAAAAGTAGTGGTAAAACTCATTAGTGTTACTGGAGGTATAAATCCATTGTTATAGGAGTAGAAAGTCTTTTAGTAATACATTAAAACACAATTAAAAGCTGGCCCAGTTGCACAGAGGGTTGAGACAGTCATGCCTTACCTCCTGCCACGCCAGTGACCTGGGTCGCTGGGAGTCGGCCAGGGAGTAGGAGGATCGAGTGTCCCTAGGACAGCTCTCCTCTGGGGAAGGGAGGATGCAGCAGTTGGTGTTAGCCTGGCCCCTAGCAGAGGGTAGAGGCTAGCACAATGATGCTGCTAAGACCGAGGGGCCAAGGCGGGGCAGACACCAGGTGTGCAGTGTATGGGAGCGTGCGCGACACCGCCATTGGGGTCCCTGCATGCCCCCCTCTGTGGGGAGGAAACAAGGAAAAAAAACTGTTGGCCAGTCAGACCAACAGAACCAGATCCTACATGTAGTGGGGGTGAGCGCTACCCCTGCTGACCCCACCGGGGAGGGCTGCCAACAGACGTCGGGGGATGGGACTGGAGTGCTCACCTGATCGAGGGCCGCCTGAGGGAGAAGAAGTGAAAAAAAAAATACAGTTAAGAAAATAACCAGTTACCTATTTATAGATGTGATTACTTGGGGCTAGATTTTCGAACGTGAAAAAACTGGGCATGTGTGCAAAAACAAGTTATGCAAGGGAGGGTTTTCTTGTGCAATTGTAATTTTTTCTGCATGCACTCAATTTTTAAAAAGGTTGCCTTTTTGCAGCCTTTTCCAAAATTTATAGCAGTTTGCACCCATTTGTTTGTGCAGATGCAGAAAAAAGGGTACACCAGGTATTACCAGGCATAGAATTTTTTCCACAGGTGTGGGGAAAAGGAAAAAGCTGCTTATGCACATAAAATGTGGAAAATAGCATTTTTTTAGTTACGGTGATCTTTCAACACATCAGGGGCATTGCATACAAGGACTTAGTCCCTTGGCCATGTCAGGCCCTTTGAGAATCTGGCCCCTGCTCTGTAAGAACAGTTAGTCCTCAGATGAATTTACTTGCTGGGCTGGATTATCAGAGCTCCTGAGATTGCCACAAGCCCCTGGTGCACCAGTCAGATGGCACACAGGGCTTGTTGCATTGTCCTTGTGCTGATTGGGATTTCCACCCTGTACTCCAAATGCTGCAAGTTAGACCAGTGCCCCCACCCCACCCCAGTCTGACTTGTGGCATTCCATGGACCATTTTACGGGCTTGCACCAAATATTTTTGCAAGCTACCTTAAGTGTGGAACTGTTGCAACTGCACCCGATGTACTAAACTCGGGTGCAGTTATGGTAAATGTGTTTGGCACTGCTGAGCGAATAAAATGGGTTTGATGCAGGGCTAGATGCAAGCCGTGTGTCCACCCACTGAAAATTGAGCCACCTGTTTCAATTTAATGTTACATGGCGGCTGGTTGTTTTAATTTTTGTCTCATTTACTGTACATATAGAAGCACAAACAGTGTCAGCAGAAAGAGACAATCAAACAATCCAGTCTACCTTGTTATACCGTACGCTACTCTGGAACCTAATGCTTAGAGGAGGTTTATGCCCTAACTTCCCCCTTTACCCTCTACCTCACTGCTACTCCTCTGAGAAACCAGCAATCCCTTAACTCACATCCCAGCCATACGTGAAACCAGTGATGGGTCTTGCACCCACCACATCAGCTAGTAGGCTGTTCCACAGCTCAGCCACTCTCTCTGTAAAGTATAGCTTTCTCACATCCCTCCTGAATCCCCCCCCATCAGCTTCCACTCATGTCCCCATGTTTTTGACTCACCACTCCTGCAGAATAGTTCCCCCCAGTTTAATTTATTCATTCCTTTCAGGAACCTGAAGGCCTCTGTCATATCTGCTTTCTCCCATTTGGCCTTCAGTGAGTACATGTTTAGTGTCATAAGTTGTTTCTCATAGGATCTGCCTTATTGGCTGTGAATCATTTTGGTTACCCTATGCTGCACCATCTGTAGCCTGTCTTTGTCTTTCCTTAGTTGGGGCCTCCAGAACTGTGCACACTATTCCAGATGCATTCTCACCCGTGTTCTAGATAGAGGGAGTATTACCTCTTTCTTCCTGCCATCAAACCCCTCCCAATACACCCCAACATTCTGGCTGCCTTGCTGAAGGCCTTGCTGCATTGTTTTAAGGAGCCACTTATAAAGCACACGCCCCTTTCTTCAGATGTAGTGTCCCGCTTAAGCCCTCTCATCCAATATTCTGTCCTTGGGTTCATGTTCCGTAGAGCATCACATTGCACTTTTTGACACTGAATATCAATTGCCAGATTTTGGACCACTTTTCTAACCTGTTTACGTTTTTCTGCTTCTCCCTTACCCTCACCTTGCTGTCTACCCTGCAACAGAGCTTAGTGTCATCTGTGAAGAGACACATCCTGCTCTGTATTCCTTCTTTTATGTTGCTAATAAACCTATTGAACTGATATAAATGTCTCTGGACTGCTAAGACCTACATGTAAGCACAATGCTACATATAAAAGTGCTTTTCATGTACTTTCAGACTGAAGGAAATCCTGCAAACTGCACTTCATCTTTATGAATAAATGGGTCCAAAGTGAGCAGATTAGGAGTGGGTGAAATTAAAGTCCACAGGTGGAAATTTGTGGAATTCCATTTTTCTCATTCACAAAGAATGCATTTTATATTTTAATTTCTCCAGTTCATACATGTAGATTTCTTTTTTAATTTTTGCAAGTTGTGGACATATGGAATTTGTTCCCAAAAGCTGTGGGCTTAGTATTTTTTTCTAATCAAGTCCACAACTTGCAAAAACTATGCAGAATTTGTAGATTATTTTGTCTCATTTCATAACCCTTGCATATGTGAACATCTGTAAGTTTTCCCACCCTTAGAGCAGAGGGATTGCAAATAAGTCAAGTAAAAATCATGGGGAAATGGAGTGTTGGTAGTTGAGAATTAATTTAGAAATAACTGGGATGTAAATCCAAGTTAGGAAAAACATTAAAGCACGCACTATAGAGTTGTAGCCAGCAACACTGTAAATAACTGTCAGAGAGCAGTCAGAGGAAAATGAAAGGGAGAGAGTGACAGCAAACACATTGGAAGAAAATGAAATAAGTGAACCATAATAAAGATTATTTAGCACAATAGAATGTTTTAGCACCTTGCCATGCTTTAGATTTGCTGGATTTCCCCACCCCCTACAGTTTTTTTTCCCAATTGTTTAACCAGGTGAGACACACTAAGCTGAAAGCTTGTTTAGAGATGCAACCTGGGAGCACAGGGAAGTTAAGTGATTTCCTCAGGGTCACACAGTATGCAAGTGGGGGTTGTGGGATTCAAACCCAGGTCTCCAGAATTGCAGCTCAGAGTCTTAAACCACTGCGCTATACTGCCTCCTATAGTTTTTCTATATTTCATGAAACAATACTTTCTGAAATTGATTCATTGTTCAGAAAGGGCTTTGTGAGTACACTGGCAAGTAGGCTGAATTTCAGTTGGGACTACAGTATACTGACAGCTGTGTATCACTGCTGGGACACAGTAGTTTTCTTTTCTTTTCTTTTTTTTTTTGTTACTTGTGCCCTATCTGGCCCCAGCCAGGAACTACCACTGAAAAAGGGCAACAGCTGGGGGTGGGGGGAATCATTTCTCAGTTTGGAACTTTTTATTTAATCAACTACAACACTATCCTCCTTATTTTTTTTAATTGAATAAACTTTATTAAAACTTTAAAGGAAATACAAAAAAGGACAATACAAGCCCAACAGAACAATAAAAATGTGCGATCAACAAACAACAAAACACTATCCTCCTTATAATAAGCTACCCCTAGGAACTAAACATTGTGTTCTGTTATGAGAGTCCATCATGGTGCAGATCACGATATGCATGTACAAGTTTCTCCATCTCTAACACAAGTACAGTCAGGAAATAAAAGTGTATACATCATAACCATGCATGTTGCCCCATTTGGAAATGTAAATAACATTTTTCAACATGGCATTGTTTGTCTCCTCCTCCCACTGGTTAATACAATTATCATATTTTGCTCCCCTAAGACACACACTTAGCACCCATAGAGCCTGTAGTATAGTATCTTACCGCTCCCTGAGACAGAGCGTTTGATGGCAGGTGAAGTAAAGACCATCTCAGTTTGGACTACAAAGAATGAAACTACAGAAAGGATCAGTTGGCCCTGTTGAAAGATGCATGTACATACTGTACTGTATGTCCTTCTACCCCCCATGGAGCTCAAGATGTACTGCATGTCCTTCTATACCAATGAATTATGTGATGTATTTTATGTCCTTCCACACCCATGAAATACATGATGTACTGTATGTCTTTCTACACCGATGGAGTACATGACATGCTGTATTTCCTTTCATGCCCATGATGTATATCACGTTCTGGATGTCTTTCTACACCCAGAGTACATGATGTATTGTATGTCCTACTACACTCATGGAGTACATGGCATACTGTATGTCTTTCTACACTCATGGAGTACATGGCATACTGTATGTCTTTCTACACTCATGGAGTGCATGGCATACTGTATGTCTTTCTACACTCATGGAGTGCATGGCATACTGTATATCTTTCTACACTCATGGAGTGCATGGCATACTGTATGTCTTTCTACACTCATCGACTGCATGGCATACTGTATGTATTTCTATACTCATGGAGTATATGGCATACTGTATGTCTTTCTACACTCATGAAGTGCATGGCATACTGTATGTCTTTCTACACTTGTGGAGTGCTTGGCATACTGGCCCGCATATTCAAAAGGGTTGCGCATGGCACAACAGTATTGCGCCATGCGCAACCCACTGATGCGCCCCGGCGTGATATTCAAACGGGGATTGTGCCTGGCACAAATCCCGATGCGCCTGGAGTGCATCAGTAATGTATGGCGCAGGTGGGGTGTGTGCCCATGCATACTCTGCACATCCCGATATTCAGCCCGGATGTGCTGAGTCCATGCATGCACAACCCCTACTTGTGCTGCACAAGGTGAGCCTAAAAAAAGGAATATCTGGCCACACTACAGGTGAGCTGCCGCATTGCAGGGCACAACACGGCAGCTGCCACCTGTGGGTGGCCACCCGAGCTCTGGCTGCACCTCCACGGCGGTGCCCCCCCATGCCCAATCGCGGGTATCTGTTGAAATAAATAACGTCCCATATCCCTGGTGGGCCAGTGGACCGCTGTCAGCCCAATCGAGGGCTTTTGTATTAAATAATTAAAGTCCTAGATCCCTGGTGGTCCAGTGGACTGCTCACAGCCCGATCGCGGGCATTTGTATTATAAATTGGTTTATATCTTCGGTGGTCCAGTGACGCTGCAGCCCGATCACGGCATTTGCATCAAAACAAGTCCAACATCCGTGGTGGTCCAGCAGTACCCCCCTTCCCACCCGGCCACTGAGCCCCACCGCCCCGCTCCCTCCTGGTCAGTGGCGGGTGGCAGCACCCCACCCGCCTGCTGCCCCGCCTCCCGCCGACTGACACTGTAGGTAGGGCTGTATGCCCAGTGGTCCAAAGCGTGAGCCAATGGGCGTGCAGCTCGCACTTACTAACATTTCAGATATATGAATGGATCCATTCACATATCTGGAATGTGTAGTACGGCACGGAGTTGCATGCCCATTGGCTCACGCTGCGGACCAATGGGTGTACAGCCCTACCTATGGTGTAACTCGGCGGAGGCTGACAGCAGTCCACCGGACCACCAGGGATATAGGACTTTATTTCTTTAATACAAATGCCTGCGATCAGGCTGCAAGTGGTCCACTGGACCACCAGGGATATAGTACGTGGTATTTTTTTATACCTAAGCCCGCGATCAGGCTGACAGCTGTCCACTGGACCACCAGGGATATAGGACGTGCTTTATTATTTACCTAAGCCCATGATCAGGCATGTAGCAGTCCACTGGACCACCAGGAATATGGGATGTTATTTAACGCTACATATGCCCGCGATCGGGCAGAGGGACGCATTGCCGCGTTGTGCAGGGGGCGTCGGTCCCCGACAGCTGCTGTCTGGCAGGGCGCCAGGCGCAAGTGGCCGGAGATTGGCGCACCTGCATGCAAATGGGGCCATAATGACATGCAAATGGCCCCATTTGTGCCTTGCATACATTATGGCCCAATTTGCATGTGCACTTTTGAATATCATGGTTGTTGCACATAGCACAAGGGAACTTGCGATAGCACATTCCTCTTCTCCACTCTGGCCACTTGCGCTGGTGCAGTGCCACTGTGCCATGCGCACTGTGGGTGGCCAGAGTGCAATATTCAATGATGCTGTGCCATGGTGCAGCTCCGTTGAATATTGCCCAGTCAACGCCCCTGCGCAGCCATGTTGCGCTGTGCCCAGGCTTGCGCGACAGCCTGGCGCAGTCTGAATATCCAGGCCACTGTATGTATTTCTACACTTATGGAGTGCATGGCATACTGTATGTCTTTCTACAGTCATGGAGTGCATGGCATACTGTATGTCTTTCTACACTCATGGAGTGCATGGCATACTGTATGCCTTTCTACAGTCATGGAGTGCATGGCATACTGTATGTCTTTCTACACTCATGGAGTGCATGGCATACTGTATGTCCTACACTCGTGGAGAGTATGGCATACTGTATGTCTTTCTACATTCATGGAGTGCATGACATTTGCATGTCCTTAACAATCATGTAGCACATGACATGCTGCATGTCCTTCTACACCCATGCTCTCTAGAGGGAATTGTTTCCTAAAGACTCCTGAAATTCTATTTACATTTGCTTTTGTTGAAAAGCATCATACAGTATTTTTCTGTGTTGTTTGTTAAACTCACTTATTTTTCCATCTGTGCCATGTGGGTCAGGCTGTCCTGCAGCCCTGGCTTATGGTCTCATTTCTACTGGCATGGTCACCACCGGCATCAGATACACACTGCCTGTGCCCTCATACTATGGTCCTGACCTACCTGCCTTGGTGAGAGCTCTTTGACTGGGAGCAGAGTCTGCCATAACATTCCTTACTAGTTAAAAGGCAGGGTATCCAGAAGGATGGTTGCCCAAACTGGGTGGAGAGTGCATCATGGCATCAGGCTGAGTGCCACTATTATTTCCATTTGTTTTTCATACCACATCCCTTACCCACCCCCGCAGTATCCTACCCCAACCACAAGTTATGGCAGAATGAGATGGAAGATGCTTCTGAGCAATCATAAGTGGGCTGGGACAAAGTCTACCAGCCGTACTGTGACTGTGACTCACTGGCACTGGATTGAATAGATGACATCATCACATCATATACCATGTATTCCTACCCACCTGACTCCTTCCACCTCAGCCATCAAGGACAGTTGTGTAATGGTAGGAAACGCCCAGCCTCCCCAAGGCAGGAGGTTTCTGAGAGGAACACTTAGCACTGTCTCTATCACTCAAGTGTGTGACCATTAGGGATGTATAAGACCTAAATATTAATTTCCAAATACTGCAAATAATGAGCCACTCAGGACTGAGTACCAAGTGTTTTCCCTTATTCAGTGGTACAGTATTCAGGGAAAAATATTTGGGTAGACTGAAAACAAAAAATAAATAAACACCTCTATCCCTTTCCAGGCAGTCATTTCTAGTCCCTCACTCCCCAATATCAGTCAGTTTTTTTTCTTAAACTTTGGCCAAATACTGACTACTCAATTATGAATAACCATGTATTTGGGGATACCAAGTACAAATACTCACAAAGTGTTCAGAAAAAGGTGGTTGCACACTCCTAGTGATGACAGAAGCTTGAGACTGGAACCCAGTCAGCATGGTTAGCCTCACCCTTACTGTTAAGTCATTGATCAGCCTGCAGATTGTTTTTTTAGTGTTGCTCGTCACTCAATTGCTTCTGTTACCAGAGCAATCCAATGATGGTTTCTCTTTGATGGCCTTCATAGTCTTTACCTTGGAATGTCAAAGCCATTGTCTCAGCAGGTTGTATGCTTGCCCCTAGGGCTGGAAGGTTATGGGCCCCAGTCTGACACCATGAGTTTGGGCTACTGTCCAATACTCACATTGTTGTGCAGCACCAGCGGGGGTGCTACATTGATGAGGTGCTGCCTTTAGGATGTGACGCTAAATAGAGAGTAATGCCTGTGCACGTGTGTGTTATGAGGATTTTTCACACACTCGAGGTACGTGATAATCCATAAACCTCAAGAGTAAATCTCAAAAGGTTTATGAGAGTATCACACACCAGGGGTGTGTGAAAAATCATCATAACATACACCTGGCACAGGCTTTATTTTTTATAATAACTGGTCCAAGGTTTCACGATAGAGTAAAAAAAAAAAAAGCATACCATATCTTGTAATAGAATCATGCTTATTTCTAATAACACAGGTTGACAAAAGGGGAAAAGCAAATTGGCCAAACAGCATCACCTGACCGTGGATTAAATTGACTATTCAATCCATAGTTGATGTGAGATGGCTGGCCAGCAATATCCCTGGGCAGAGCAGCACTTGTTATCTGGGGGAACATTCAACAGTGAAAGGCAGCCACTGAAAATGTACCAAAGCGAGAGAGAGGTGGCCACCTGTCACTGCTGAACCCAATTTCCCTGTTCTTGTCTAATGTCCTGCGAGGCACTAGTGGCAGCTGTACTCCTGTGCCACATCAAGGCCAGACAACATGGACATTTGTATGTGTCGCTTTAATACCTTAGGTAGTACTCCTCCCTGGGTACCCTGCTTTTCTGTTTGAGTTTCAGCTTTTATAGAGATATTTATTCATTATATTTTATTGTTTTGTATTATTTTATTGACAGTATGCTTTTATTGTTTGGCGACCAGAGCCTCCGGGATTGGGCACCAGAAAAATAAAATTTGCCTTGCCTTGCTTTAGTTTGTTGCCCCCCAACAGTGCCAGCAGAGAAATGCGGTGGTGAGACAGAGAGAGAGAGAGAGACACACACACAGCAAATGCTTGCCATCACATGGCTTCATCAACATGAGAGAGTGAGCCCAGCATGTCTTCTTGCAGCAAATGAGAGAGAGAGAGAGAGAGAGAGAGTCGACATTGTAGGCCCCACTCCTCTGAATTCAGCATTGCTGCAGTCTACTCTGTGTGTGTGTGTGTGTCTCTCTCTCTCTCTCTCTCTCTGTTGTGTGAAGAGCAAGGACAGAGCAAGCGGGGTTGTTCCCTCCCTCCCTTCCCCGTTTCTTCTGAGCCCTGTGTGTGTTATATTAGCAGGTCAGAGATTATATGATATATAAGTGAGAGATCCAACCTGCTGTCACTGTGGTTGGCTAAAGTGGAAGTTCCGTGATCCTGTCCAAGGCAGTAGGGGAGGCAGGGACTTGTGCAGTCTGAGCGCACCTGCCCGCACTGAGACAGAAAGAGACAGTAGCTCACTCAGTGTCAGGTAGAAAGAGAGGTCCATAGTGAGTTCATACATCCTGCAGTGTCCTGAATTCTCCTCTGAACTTGGCAGTGCTTCTCCGGTCACTCATGCTTTCCAAATAGTGTTGCTTCAGGCAGCGTGAGGGAGAGAGAGAGACAGTGACTTGGACATGCAAAACATAATTCCTTCTCTCTCTCTCACTCTCTCTCTCTCTCACTCACTCTCTCCATCATTGGGAGCTGTATCAGGAGCTCAGATACCGGGACATGCAAGACACAATTCCTTGTCTCCCTCTCTCTCTCTCTCTCTCTCTCTCTCTGTCATCGGGAGCTGTGTTTCATTGGCAGCTGAGATATCTGTCATTGTCTGTGTGTGAGATGGGCACCTCAGATCATCTCACTTGCCTTTGCTCTACGAGGTACATGTCTCTATGTGAGTAGTGGTGGAGGGGGACACAGCACAGTAAATGCTGTTTGAACTGTAACAAAGTCTATTACACACAAAAAATGTCACAGATCATGTCAGTATGGTACTGCTGGCATTTGTATGTGCATAAAAGCAGTCACATGTGCATTATTTGTTGGGGACTATTTTGCATGGTGACCGGATACAGAAAAAAACCCTTTCTGCGTTTTTTCCATGTTTTGAACAGAATCCATGTTATAAGCGCAATAACCCATTCCAAGGTATGTGGCTATAGGCATTTAATCCATGCCTTGGGTGCTGTGAGGACACTTGGCCACCTCACAATGCTTGCAAGGCATGGATTAAATGCCTATAACCCCATACCATGTCGTTGGTTATTACTAACGTGTAAGACAGCCCTGTTTTACTGCAGGTTTCTGAATATAGTGCTACCCTAAACTGCTTGATCCATATATTCTGGTACCTTCTCTCCTGAAATAATCTTATTTTGTATTTAAATTAATAGCCCAGCCACCACACTGCAAGAACAGTCTACACTCATCTCCGGCTGCTCACTCTATGATACCTTGCGTCTTCCTGCATCTGAGTCCCTTTTCCTTGTTTTCCACCCACCGGCCATAAAAAATAGATGTAAAAAAAAATCTGCCACAGAACTACTGTCTCACACCAGGAAACCTCTGCCTTCCCCAAAAGCCAGTAATTGCTGGCACCACGGACCCACTTTGCTGACGAAATGCTGGCAGTGCTATTCTTGGACCCGCTCACTAAAGCCAGCTGTCGCAGTTTGAGACTGACAGCGCGAGGCAGAAAATGCCGTAATAGCTTGGTGTGACATCACACCAGGTTATTACAGCTTTTGAAAGGTATTTGAAGTGAGCTGATATAGTGGGTCACCAGTTATTATACCATCGTACATTCTGCCCCTCTCTAGTGGCTGTCCAGTAGGTAGTTAAAGATCCCATGACACTAGTTGTAAGAGTCTGGGATTTGCTCTGGAGTCCTGGCTAACATTTTTCCTGTTAATAAACAGGTCCACATAACCTACTTCCCAGGACGAACCTGGAAATGGACTTTCAATGCTCAAGATGTCTTTCCTGATCAAAAGTTACAGATAAATAACTAAATAAATAAATACTGAAGAAAAAGCCTGACCCCCAACCCCTGAAAAGCTCAGTACAGTTCAGTGAAACTGGATGTAGGTGATTACAGCTTCCACAGAGTGGTGTACGCATTATCAGTGGAATCAGGCTCAGACACAAGGACACGATATGTAAGGGTAACTTCACTCAATGAAGTTGACCTGGGGATGGGGCTGTGTGATTCAGATCAGTAGCGGTAATAAAAACAAGCAGGAACACAGTTCTTGAACTGAAACTGAACATTCCAGGGAAGCACATATGAATGGGACAGGAGGGAGACAAAAACTCACACACACACACAAAACATACCCATAAGTACTGCATTTACAGTTGCAGCCACTGACATGTCCCACTGTTTCCTAAATTTTCTGTCATATAGCTAGAGAAATGTCTTGCCTGCTTTCAGTCCCACCGGGGGGGGGGGGGACAAGAGATTTCATTTAGAAATATTGTGAAATACTGTATCTGGAAATATCCAGATAACTTAGTGGCTACAACTGCAATGCAGTCTAAAAAAAGATACATTTTTAATATTCTGCATTGTAAAAAATATTTTTTATACAAAATTTGGCCCCTGTTTAGTAAATTTAAAAATGTGTAAACTAGTGGGAAAGTACACAAAACATGGACCTTACTGTATTTGAAACATAATTACAATTATTTCATGCAAGAGACTACATTTTTCATATATTGTCAAAATACTGTATGTGTCATGTATACATTATTACATTTCCCACTAGTGCATACATTTTCAGTATACAAAAAGGAAACAACTATTGTATATTAAAAAAGGACATTTTGGTCATATATGGAGAATATATATTTTTTAGTATGGGTAGTCAAATGAATGGGGGGAGGTTTAGGAGGGAGGTCAGAAACCACTTCTGCACAGAGAGGGTGGTGGACACTTGGAACGCACTGCCAGAAGAGGTGATCTCATTAAAGACAGTGGGCAGCTCCAAGAGAGGCTGGGATAAGCATAGGAGGAAGGTAAAGATCATGGGTAGGGAGGATGGGAGGAGTGGGGGGCAGGGACAGTAGCTCAAGCTGTGGATCCTGCAATATGAGCAGATTAGAGAGACCAAATGGCCTTCTTCTGCTAGCTTCTTCGTATGTTTGAATGTAATAGTTAAAAGGAAAACACAAATAGATCTAGTCTTAGAGACAGTGCATTCCCAAATGCACAAAAGCACATCAACTACTGTGTGAATATGGTATTCCCAACTAGGACTGCCACCTTTAGGTAAGACAAAAACTGAATAAGCCACTCCCAAAAATCCCACCCCTAGCCCTGTCCCATTTTTCCAACTAATGAGAATGATGCACCTCCTCTAAACTTTCATTTTGTTAAGTCACAGAAGGAATGCACGAACTAGTGAAAGTCAGTACTTTAAGCAGCAGTATTTTGTCTATCAGCAAAACACAATCATATACAGTAGCTTTTTTAACAACAATACATTTCTTATTCATTGGTATAGTTTTAATGTCTTCAGATGGTTTTAAAACAACTTTTATTACTGTTTTTGTACTTAATGACTAAAGTTAATCAGAATGTTACAACCCCTTCTGCTGAGGCTACTTTTGGACAGCATGACTAGATTTGTGCCGTGAATGTAGTAGGATGTTGATAGCACATAGTTCTGCTAGTAATCAGCAATGCATTTCACCAAGATGTTTAGTTTTTATGGTGGCCATGACTGTCAAGAGAGCTGGAACTTTGCAAATTCCAAAATAACATAATGGTATTTCAGTTAAGAAATAAAAATACAATGAAAAGCAAGATGGACTAAATGATCCTTTGGCCAGAAATTTGTTAAGACACATGACCTATTTTTTTATTAACAAATGCTGCTGCTTTAAATGCAGTGTGGAAAAATTAAGAACAGTTTTTTTGCCTCCCAGTTTGACTCGTTTTATAAGCAGATGTCTGCATGGCATCTGGCATTTGCACTCAACCCGAATATACAACTGAAATATAAGAATTGACAGCATTTGTTTTAAAAGCAAATGGCCACTCCAAGCATGGCTTTAAAACTGGAGTAGCTTGAAGGGAAACCTGAGAATCATATGAAGACCCCTAAACACTGGATAAGCCTTGCAATCACATCCACAATTTGGATACTGTTTAGACCACCTCCAACATGGTCTAGCAGCATCCAATCTCCAGATGCAGTTCCACCCAACTGTGACAAAGCTGGCAGCACTTCTGTAAAAAAAAAAAAAGCTTTGCTTTGAAAACAAGGCACATGTGTTTTTGGGCCACTGGAAAATCAATCTACTGCATCAGTGTCCTCCCCTTTGAACATCTGGATCTTTGTGTCCAGCACAGAAGGCCATTGTTTACCCCCAGTGATTTGCCCTATTCCCACCACTAACATATGTACTAATATTACAGGTTAAAAGAGAGCTGTATCTACATCTTTGTCTGACAGTGGATGGGAGGTGAATGTATTGAGTAACAGATGAGCTTCCTGTAAGCTATACAGTTTGTCACACTACAGCAAGCTTCTTCCATGTCACAATGCCTCGAGCAGCATTCAGAGCATTGGTTTTACTGAATATGTTGTCATTTCCTCCTTCATTTCCTGCTGTAAAAAATACTGTGGATTAATCCCTCCCCCAGTCTGTCTTGGATTCCTGCTGGAGGCTAGATCCACATCAGGTAGCATTAATCTGCAACCAGCAGTTCATCAATAACTAATGCACCAAAATCTGTTCTATTCATTCACAGAAAGGCACGAAAGACAAAGTCCCTTCACTGAAAGCAGCAGGGAAAACTCTGGTAAAGTATACTCTGAGGCTTAAAGCATTGCAAACACACGGCCTGCTGGGCATCCTTTGGTTTCCATTCAATCGTCTGTCTGTCTCCCTGCCAGCATACCTCTCAACACTCTAACCCACAAATCAGGGACAAGTTGCAAAACCAATTAGGGCAAGTGGCAAAAATCGGGGGGTACCATCTTAAACAATGGGAATGTCAACTTTGGACACTATTAAAATAAATGCCTAAAGTGCAGAAATAATTTTCTGAAGGAGATCTAGGCTGTAACCTTAATGTCTGATGCTGTTATGCCGAATGTTTCAGACCCCCACTCCTCCATTACAAAGAGAATGATTTTAGGAGGAACAGAGGAAGTTACTGAGGTAAAATCAAGGGGATTAGGGGCTGCTTCATGGCCCAGTAGCAGCACGTTGTATCTCCATGCTGGTGATCAAGGTTCAGAAGTTTGCAGGGAGAATTGTGGTGGTCAGGGCTGGTGAGTGCTGCCAAGCCCTGTGTGAGCCAGTTGAAAAGGGTGACATCAGGCCCTGCCTACCCAGTGCTCCCGCAGGGTGGTACTGCTGGGAGACAGTGCTTGAGCACAAGTGCGCCGCATCTTGCTAGATCACTGGAGCAGTGGTCCAATGTCATGGCAGTGGGAGAGACTCAACAGATCCAAAGAAAACCCTGTCACTTGTCAGTATAATGGCAGCTGGCACACTCAGGACACCTTTCCATGCAGCCTCGCAGCCAGGCCAGATCCTTGAAGTCAGGTGCGGGAATAGCCTGCTCCCTTGCGCACTTTAGAAGGGGAAGCTGTGGAGGCAACAGCAGCAATGAGGTTAGTGGTTGACAGGGATGGGTATTTGCCTGGTGTGGGCATGAGAAGTAACCACAACATATGGACTGCCAGAGAAAAAAAATGATAAGTAAAAAAAAAAAGTGGACATTATGGCAAAATTAGGGACAGTTGAGAGGTATGCCTGTCAGTGTGTGTAAATGTGTGCTTTTTTGTTTGGGAGGGGGATATTATTTCTGTTCTGTCTGAACACTGTCCTTATGCTGCTAAACTGGGTTGTCATGTTCCCAGTTCTAATAGGAGCTGATAAAGCAGAGATGAATCTGAAATGGGTGCAAATTAATAAAATAAGCAGTGGGGTATAAAGGAAGGAGGATGGGAATGAGGATATTAAAATGAGAGAGGGGCAGGAGAGAGGGAAAAAAAGGAAAAAGTGGGTTAGCAAGCAGAGTGGTAACAAAATCTGGAAGGCCATGTGTGTGAATGCTGGAAGTCTAAGAAATAAAATTCCAGACTTAGAGGTCATTATGGCAGAGGCTGACCTGAATATTGTGCCCATTACTGAGTCATAGTACATGGAAAACCGAGACTGGGACATGGTCATACCAGACTGTATTTAGTTCAGGGAGGACTGGGTGGGAAGAAAATGAGGGGTGTGGTGCTTTCTGTGAGGTAAGGCATAAAAACGACAGAGATACAGGGAATCTGGGAGGGTGGTACTGTGGGTCACCATGGAGACAGGAAATGGATCCACTATTTGCACTGGTATGATCTACAGACCTCCAGCACAGGGGGAGGATTTAGATAATGTACTGGTGGAAGTCATTCGAAGATGGCAGAAAAGGGGGAAGTGCTGCTGGTGGGGGAGTTCAGTCTGCCAGATGTAGATTGGAGTCTCACAGCTGCAGCGTCACTAGAAGCAGGGACATCCTGGACTCTCTGCAGGAGGCATACTTCAGACAACTAGTCATGGAACCCACTCCAAATGAGAAAATACTGGACCTAGTGTTCACGAAGAGGGACAGTGCTGCAGACGTCAAGGTGGGAGGCCACCTTGGGACCAGTGATCACTATACAGTGTGGTTAAACATAAGGATGATTGCAGAATCAAACTACACAAGGGCGAGGGTCCTGAACTTCAGGAGAGCAGATTTTAAAAAGATGGGTGAATGCCTCAGGGATGGCCTGGCAGGGGGGATGACCTGGGTGGGGAGGAGGAACAGTGAGTGAAGCTAAAGGAGGGCATAATTAAGGCAACAAATCTCTGTGCAATGCAAGTGAGCAAAAACAAGAGGAAGAAGAGACAGCTATGGTTCTCGAAAGAAGTGGCAGAAAAGATAAAGGCTAAAAGGGTAGCATTCAAAAGGTATAAGGAGATGCAGAGGGAGGAGGATAGGGAGGTGCATCAAGGGGAAAAGGCGGGAAGCAGGGAAAGCAATAAGGACTGTGAAGGCACAAACTGAGGAGAGAATAGCCCAGGTGGTAACAAAAACACATTTTTAGGTACATAAGTGAAAAGAGGAAGATCAGGGGAGGGATTCTATGGTTAAAAAGGGAAGGGTAGGGGGGACTGTGCAGAAGAGGACCAGGAAAAGTCAGATATACTGAACAAGTACTTTTGTTCAGTGTTCACAGAGGAAGGAGAAAGGGAGGAGCTATAAAAATGTAACAGGAGCCTTGGAGTGAGGTGGACACTAATCCTTTTTCAAAGGAGAGAGTCCTGAAGAGACTTGCAAATCTGAAACTGGAAAAAGTGTTGGGGCCAGTGGAGTGTATCCAGGGGTAATGAGGGAGCTCAGGGAGGTACTAGCTGTACCTCTGACAGTCCAATTTAACAATTCACTAGAAAAAGCAGTGGTTTCAGAGGACTGGAGGAGGCAGGTGCAGTCCCACTTCACAAAAGTGGTAACAGGGAGGAGGCTGACAACTACAGGCTAGTCAGCCTGACATTGGTGGTAGAAAAGTAAATAGAATCATTGCTGAAGGAAACAATTATGGAATATCTTGTGTCCAGTGGCTACAGCACCTGAGCCAGAATGGATTCACAGGGTGGGGGAAGGTCAAGTCAAATGAATCTGATAGATTTCTTTGACTGGGTGACCAGGGAATTAGATCAGGGTGGAGCAATGGGCGTGGCCTGTCTAGATTTCAGTAAGGCTTTTGACACTGTTCCACATAGGAGACACACAAGGAAGCTGGGCAGCTTAGGGATGGGTCCAAAGGTGGTAAACTGGGTAACTAATTCGTTAGGGGATAGACTACAGAGTGTGGTGGTAAACAGAGTTCACTCTGGAGAAGAGAGGATGACCAGTGGAGTGCCTCAGGGATCAGTATTGGGACCGGTCCTGTTTAATGTCTGTATAAGTGACATTACAGAGAAGCTGGAAGGGAAGGTCTGCATCTTTGTGGATGACACCAACGTCTGCAATAAGGTGGACGCTTCTGGGGGTGTGGAAAGAATGAGCAGAGACCTGAGAAAATTGACAGAGTGGTCAAGGGTACGGCAGTTGGGTTTTAATGTGAAATAGTGCAAAACAGTGCACTAGGACACAAAAACTCTAGGGCATAGAACAAAGTGGGTGGAGAGACAGTGACAACCACCAAACAGGAAAGAGACCTGGGGATAATCATATCTAATGACCTATAGGTGGCCAGGCAGTGAGACTAGGCAGTTGGGAAGGCTGGTGTGATGCTGGGGTGCATAGGGAGGGGTATCACCAACAGAAAGAAACAGTTTGTGTTGCCTCTATATAGATCACTCATGAGACTCTACTTTTTACTGTGTCCAGTTCTGAGGACCACCTCTCCAGAAGGACATAGACAGAGCAGAGGCTGTCCAGAGGAGGGTAACTAACATGGTACAGGACCAACATCAGAAGTCCTATGAGGAGAGGCAAAGGGAAATCAAAATGTACACCCTGGAAGAGAGGAGGGAGAGGGGAGATATGAGAGAGACCTTTAAATACCTCGGGGTAAATAAGGATATGCAATAAAGTGTGTGTGTGTGTGGGGGGGTCAGGAGAAATGTGAGGAAGTACTTCTTCACAGAAGAGTGCTGGATGCCTGGAACAGTCTTCCAGCAGAGGTGGTGGAGGTGAAAACAGTGGTGGGGTTGAAATATACATGAGACACACATAAGGAAATCTTAGTGGAAAGGAAGGGGGGTGCATATAGAGCTGGAGTTCAAGTAGGGTCTAAGGTGACACTTCAGGTAGGGAAAAATGGGCAGACTGGGTGGGCCAAGTGGTTCTAATCTGCCACCAAATTCTATGTGACTTCAGAAGGCTAATTTCTATAGCCATGTGCTCCTGTTTTCAACTGTAGCATTCTAACATTATACAGCTTAATTGTGACACCCTTTACTGTCGTGGATGGAGTTTAGAAGTTGAGGCCGATCAGTTAAAAAAAAATCATAATACAACTGCTGGAACCTCTCTCATGAATAATGCTAGTTTGTTTTAAGCACATGTATGGCTGCATTGTTTGATGTCTGTCTCCATGACACTGCTGTTTTTACTTATCATTGTTTTAAAATACTCTGTTATTTTTGTATTTATTCAACTGTCTAAGGCTGTTAAATGATGACAATGATGAGAAGTGCATGCAAGCTGCTGCGTATTTTACCTGTATAGTATTGTCAGAGAATGTGCCACCACCCCTTTACTAATGAGGACATGGGTGTGCCTCTTTACTAGAGTTTAATCCTACAATTATTTTTGCTTTCCAGTTGTAATGTGTTATTTTTCAAATTTGGACAAGTGCTTTATGGCCTAAAAGGGTTGCTCATATTATAGACATTATCATCATCTATTTTCATCCGTATGAAACAAAGGGGCCAGTGCTGACTTACACGTAACACTTACTTAGGGTGCCCGTAACTAAATTGTAGTTACCATGTAAGTACACTAAATGCAGCTAAATATAAAGTAGTTACATGTAGCATAGAGGATAATGTATGGTCCGCTATCCATAACTACCATGCGTAGCCATCAAAAGGTTGTCAATGGCGATCGTTTAAACCTCGAGAGTGAAGCTGCATAATTACTATATCTCCGTTTCATGTAATTAATGATTACCTACCCCACAGTTATACTGAAACTTACACTTAATATGTCGCTGACATCCTCATTAAAAGTAAAGCTTTTTGGACAAACACTGAACTAGCCTGCACTGGATCGACCCAAAAGCGAATACTGCAGAGGGTCTGTAGCAGTGTACAGCCCCACTAGGCTATGCCCTGCTTGTCTTATCTGCTAAATGCCGCAGCTACCTCATGGACTGGCAGCAAAAAGGTTTTATGTAAGAACTGGCCATCTGGTTCACCATGAACCTTTTTGGGCAGCAGTTATTTTCATTGATTGCTAGGCTGCTGTTTGGTCAGTAATTTCACTGGCTGGCTTAAAATATGTATGATAGGCTAACTCTGTGGTTAATTTATGTAAATCCTAAGAGAAGCCCCTGTGCGAGAATATATTGTGAAGATGATGATATACTGTGTATGGGCTGCCTGTCAGTAACTTTAAAACGAGCACTCTTGGAATGCACTTGAGAAACAAAATGGACACTTACCATTAATGGAGTGAGCACTTCTGTAACCTTGTAGTTTTCATGTAGCTAAGATGATATGCTGAATGTTCAGTATTGCTGACAATGCCATCTTCAGAGCTTAATATGATATTGCCGGAAGCTAAGTGTCTAATTTTTTCTTGGGCATCGAACATTAAGTTACCTGCTTTAAATGTACTGACAAGTACAGTAGATCACCAGGCCCCATATACTGCACTATTAATTTGTTGTCTGGGAATGTGCCTGGTCAGCAAAGCTGAAAAGGATTTATGTTGCTATTTTTCTTCATGGGATGTGAAAGATTTGAGAGAAAGACAGCAAGAGAGAAAACTGTGCATACACATGTACAGTTTGCATATACTGCGGGTGACAGTTAGAATGCAGGGGCTGCTTTCCCACAGTAATTGATATGCATGACTGGCATTGTGCCTGGAAAAGGCTGGCAATGGAGTGCCAGTCTGCATCCCTAAACTGATATTATTTAGCATCATCACTGTTTCTGATAGTCATTTTTCTGATTATCTAAATATTTCAGTAAATCAACTTCAGAACACTGCCATATGATCAGACAGCACTTATTTCTGTGTTTTCCAAGTGTAGTAAAAGTATTACAAGAGAATGAGTTGACATTACCCTGTAAGTCATTTTTCTTGTAGAAGTGTTTCCGTTTTAAAATACTGGGTCCTGTTAATTTATTGTTCGGTCTTTACTGGTCTTATTAGTAAAATCAGTGGCTGTTTCCAATTTACCCATAGGTAGAAAATGCCATGTCAGTACTATATAGTTTATGTCCTAGTCAACCTCAGAGTTCTGCACTAGAATATGGATGCATTGTGATAACCATGTTACAACGGAGGACAAACAGTATCATACAGTTCTTGGTGGTACTTACTGTACTTACCACCAATGTGGAAAACAGAAACATTCACTGAATTTACTAAAAGGCCAATAAATAGGCTAACTTAGGATGGAACTCTCAGAAACTCTGTCCAATCACGTCTTATAATATTGTATGAGAGTTCGCAGCACAGTGTCATCTTTTTCCATCAGTGCTATAGAAAAGTTCTACCACCTGGAGATGACAGTTCCTGTCACATAAAAATCTAAATGTGAGAGTTCCCCTACTTAAATGTTGCCAATTGAGCACCTACCAATAAAGGTGGAACAGTAACAGATCCAGAACCAGTATTTAAAACAAAGCTTCTACATGAACGACAGACTGCCAGGTTTAAGGCAGTGCTCCTGTCCACCTAGCCATGGAAATGAATAGAAGCAGAACCCTCTGAGAACAAGATGTTGCATTTCAGCTAGGCTTTTCCTATGTACTGTGAATATACTGTAAATTGACTCCCAGGTAATGTCTGAATCTTATAATCGTAAAATGCTATCAACGTTTGATGCAGATTTGGCATTAGAATCTTGTACCATATATGCTGACTTCTAATATCACATTCCAGTCAGATCTGGTGGTGTATTATGGTCTGAGGGAATGGGAATGGGGATCTACTGGTTGCCAAAGACTACTTATGGACTGGTGTTAGAGATGGTGCCACTGGACCACCATGGAGAGCTTCAAGAGTCAGAAATTGTTAACATTCACAGGCTCAGAAGGGGGACTTAAGGTAAGGTTTGGGTGGGTGCAGAAGATGGTTATGGCAGTAGCACTGTATAGGATACACACTGTGTATACCATAGCTCCATGCACTGGCACTATGCCATGCACAGTCCTCCATGGGTGTCCTGTATCAGGTATTTGCAGTAGAAAAGCCATTTAAAAACCATTAACATCTGGTCCCTGCCATTTGCATTGTGACTTAGATGCCAGGGAGACTTCTCCATCCTGCCATGATTAAGTCTTACTTTTGTGTATGACAGTTTGGTGGCACAATGTGGGTCCTGTTGCGCGTGAAATTGTACCACCACAAACTGCAATAGTATGCAGTATGCAGCTTCTGCAGTTTTCAGACAAAGTTCACAATATGGTTTCTATCCCTACAAATTGGGTGAAACAAGATAATGCAGGCAAATCTGGCAAAGGTCTGTGTCATATGCTAGACAAACTTTGTCAATTTATCTTGGATCCTTGAAGCATGTGGTATCTTGTGGCCTACCATTTGGTCTGCCTATGGTCATTCCCCCTGTTTTCTTTGTTGAAAAATGTAGCAAGGATGCAAACAAATCAGGGCTAGTTTTTTGGTTCTGTAGTATACTATCTAAGATTGGGCAGAATTTGTAAATACCTTGGGGAAGATTGAAGATTTTTGTGAAAATTTATGAAATTCCAAAACTGCAATTTGTGGCTGCTTATAATTTCCCCGTTCTTTGTGTAATATCTTGGAAAATCAATATGCACACTCTTCTTTACTAGGGCTAAGCATTTACCACATTTGGTGACTTTCAAATAAGTAGTTGAAAATTTCTGAGGCTTAAACACTTGGGCCCGGATATTCAGAAGGGTTGCGCATGGCGCAACAGTGTTGCATCATGCGCAACCCACTGATGTGCCCCGGCGATATTCAAATGGGATTAAGATTACGCAAATCTGCCGAATGCATCAGTAATGTATGGCACAGGTGGGGGTGGGGGGGTGTGCCCATGCAAACTCTGCACATCCCGATATGTAGCTCGGGATGTGCTGAGCTCATGCATGCACAGCCCCTACCTGCGCTGCACACAGGTGAGCCAAAAAAAAAAAGGAACAACGGCTGGCTACCCACAGGTGAGCTGCCATACTGCAGGGTGCAACACGGCAGCTGCCACCTGTGGGTGGCCACCCAAGCTCCGACTGCACCTTCGTGGTGGCGCCCCCCATGCCCGATCATGGGCATATGTGTAAATATAAACATCCAGTATCCCTAGTGGTCCAGTGGACCGCTTGCAGCCCGATCGCGGGCTTCAGTATAAAGCCTAATCATCCAATATCCCTGGTGGTCCAGTGGACTGCTCGCAGCCCGATCGGAGGCTTCAGTATGAATATATACCATCCAATATCCCTGGTGGTCCAGTGGACCGCTCGCTTCCCATCGCGGGCATCAGTATGAATATATACCGTCCAATATCCCTGGTGGTCCAGTGGACCGCTCGCAGCCTGATCGCAGGTTTGTAAATAAATCATCCAATCTCCCTGGTGGTCCAGCTGTACCCCACCCGACCCACTGAGCCCCACCGCCCGCCCCTCTCAGTCAGTGTCGGGCGAGCACCCCACCCGCCTGCCGCCCCTGCCCGTGACGCGCACTGTCTGGTGGGGCTGTGCGCCCATTGACTCACAGCTGTGGACCAGTGGGCATACAACTACCGTAAGGTGTCAGCTGGGCGGCAGGCAGGGTGCTGCCACCCGCCACTGACCAGGGGGACCGTGGTAGGGCTCAGTGGGTGGGTGGGGGTACCGCTGGACCACCAGAGATGTTGGATGATTTATTACATACTGAAGCCCGCGATCGGCTTTGAGCGTCCACTGGACCACCAGGGATATTGGTTGTTTGATATCCATACTGAAGCCCGCGATCGGGCTGCGAGTGGTCCACTGGATCACCGGGGATATTGGATGTTTATATTCATACTGAAGCCTGTGATCGGGCTGCGAGCAGTCCACTGGACCACCAGGGATATTGGACGTTTATATTTAAACGTATGCCCGCGATTGGGCTGCAAGTGATCCACTGGACCACCAGGGATATTGGACGATTATTTAAATCAACATATGCCCACGATTGGGCAGTGAGGCACATTGCTGCACTGTGCAGGGGGCATTGGTCCCTGACAGCTGCTGCCTGGCAGGGCACCAGGCGCAAGTCGCCGGGGATTGGTACACCTGCATGCAAATGGGGCCATAATGACATGCAGATGGCTCCATTTGCACCTTGCATACACTATGGCCCCATTTGCATGTGCACTTTTGAATATTGTGGTTGTTGCACATAGCGCAACAGAACTCGCACTAGTGCAGCCCCCTGCTCCACTCTGGCCACTTGCACTGGCACAGTGCCACTGCGCCATGCGCACTGCGGGTGGCCAGGGTGTGATATTCAATGATGCTGTGCCATGGTGCAGCTCAGTTGAATATCACCCTGTCAATGCCCCTGCGCAGCCAAGTTGCACTGCGCCCAGGCTTGCGCCACAGCCTGGCGCAGTCTAAATATCCGGGCCTTGCAGTTTAATTAGTTACAACATTTCATAAATAATAATAAATGCAATTTCTATAGTGCCTTGTACAGGTTTCAAGGTGTTGTACAATACTCAGTGCAAATTTAAGATAATATTATCATGAAATTTTATAAGCTAGTTGATAAAAGTAAGTTTTCAGTTTGCATTTAAATTGCTCAGGATCAGCACATGATTGAATTCTGAGATGGAGAATGCTCCAAAGGTAAGGACCATAGATCAAAAAGGCCCTGTCACCCAAGGTGATCATTATTGAGACAGGAACACTGAGAATGTATGCATTAGAAGATAGAAGATGGCCTGTTTGGAAAATGAGCCTGGATTAGTTCAGTAAAATATGTATGTGCAAGTCCATGATGGCATTTAAATACAAGTAAAAGCATTTTAAAACTGATTCCATTTTGGACTGGAAGCTACTTGAGCTTAGCCTTTATTTGAGTAACATGTTCAGACTTCTTAAAACTGGTAGGCAAGGGAGCAGTGGCATTTTGTATAAGGTGAAGGCGCTACATCAAGCAGGCTGAGAGGCAATCAAGAAAGTAGTTACAATAGTCAATGTGACTAAATGCAAAATAATGATTAGGGTCACAGCAGTGTCTTGGCTGATGTAGAAACATGTTAGCAGTAATATAGAAATTATAAAATGCTGAGCTGCCGATACTTTTGATATGAGTCTCCAGTTGAAGGGTTTGATCAAAAAGAACTGTAAGGATATGTACAACAGTGATAGGATCAATGAATGCAGAACCAAAATGGAAACCAGGGTCTGACTGTCCAGGAGATTTGGTCCTGGCTGTTACATTACAAACATATGTAAAATGACAACTCAGGAAGACTCAAATGGTCTATCAAATCTGCTTATTGTGGAACTTATACATTCTTGGCATTTTGCTCTGTCTTCCCTTCTGTTACCTTAACCTTCCCTTGAATTTTCCCACTATTTTAAAAGGCTAATCTCTTTTGTTTTTGACTATCCTCTGTGGTAGTGCATTTAACCCTGTTTCCACACTCTGGCATCCTTTTTGTACCTAACCCCTGCCAGCTCGTAGTTGTACCCTGTGGTGTTCCTATTTTTGCTGATGTAAAAAGATCCCCAAAGTCTACCTTGCTTATATTTTTATTTTTATTTTATTTTATTTTGCAATCAGTTTACAACCTTTGAGCCAGAGGCTCATTTCCAAAGGTACCTCGTCAGGTGTGGTACAAAGAGAACATAATACATAAAGATGCAGGCATACATGGATCCAGGGTCTAGATTACACAGTTTACATTACAGGGTGCAGATTCAGGTATTGTAGACAAAAAGTAAGGTTACAGAGTTTAGCAGCATAGAAGAATGATACTTGCAAAGAAACATGCGTAACAAGTTCCATGGTACAGGTTACAGAGTTAGCAGAGCATGCGACCAGGCCAATACAGCAGATAGTTTGATTTGGATACAGTAGTGCATTCTAGTGGGACAATTTAGCAAGCAGTATATTAGGATTCTAGCATACATGGTACATTCTTGAAAATTGAGAGAGGTAGGCAGTCGGATGGTGGTAATGTCGAGGTAGGATTAAGGTAGTGCAGTGCAGCCCAGTGGAGCCTTGTCACATGGCAAAGTGTGTAGCACCCGTTATGCACGAGATGCAACAGCGCATGTTGATTAGCTCGCTTTTGAGCGCAGTTTTGAACCTGGAGATAGTGAGGATTTACGAGATGGAGAGAGGGAGCGTGTTGTACCAAGAAGGGGCTCTATGGCGGAATGACCTCTGTCCATGCGAGGTCCTAGATCGAGGAACCAGGAAGGTGGCCTTGCAGGAGGTCCGAGTACTGACTAGGGGTTGGGCTAGGAGGAGGGAGGCTGTCAGCCCGGGTGGTGACAGTCCTAGCAGGGTTTTTTTAGCTAAAAGGCAAGTTTGATACTGCAGCTGTTCGTCGAGGTTTAGTACTGCTGCCATGTCATAAAGCTGACACGTATGTGTGAGCCTAAGGGCCCCCATGATAAGCCTGCATGCCTTATTTAGGATGAGGCGGATTTTGTTTAGGGCAGTCGTGTTGGCAGCACCATAGATAGGTAGCCCATAGTCAACTAGGGATAATATGGAGGATGCAACTGCTAGCCGGAGGGCCTCGGGGGACAGTTTTTGTAGCGGTATAAGATACCGAGCCGTAATTGGTAGCAGAGACAAGTGCATCAATATGGGTGTGATAGGTGAGGGCTGAGTCAAAGGAGATCCCTAGGTACTTATAGGAATGGACTTGCTCCAGTTGCTGTTTGGAGTAGGAGAGGATACGGAGAGGGGATTTGAATGCTTTGTTTTGGGGGTGGGCAAAGAGCATGGTTTTAGTTTTTTTAAGATTTACGACCAGTCTATGCTCTTTAAACCATGTTTCAGCGTCATTATAGGAACGTTGCAGGGAATCCTGGAGGGAGGAGGGGTTACGGTCGGTGGCGAAGATGAGGACGTCATCTGCATATAGCAGAATTTTCCCCATGTAGGCACTGGGCAGGATATTAAGGTATAGCGAGAAGAGTAGGGGTCCCAGGATGGAGCCCTGTGGAACCCCAGAGAGGACAGGACATGGACTAGAAAGTGTCCCACCAATATTGACACGTTGGGAGCGTGCGGATAGGTAGCTGGAGCACCATGCAAGTGGCCCAGTGGCGAAGCCTGAGTGACAGAGGGCTTCCAGAAGGAGGGGGTGTGAGACCGTGTCGAAGGCCTTTGAGAGGTCGAGGAACACGGCCCCGGCTAGGGAGCCTGTGTCCATGGAGGAGTGTAGGAATGATGAGAATTCAACAAGAGCTGTGCTAGTACTGTGTCCTGCATGGAATCCGTGCTGTTCAGGGCAGTGGATGTTGTGTATGGTCAGGTATTCAGTGATTTGCGTGGCAACCAGTTTTTCAAGGGCTTTGGAAAGGGGTGGGAGTATGGAGATAGGTCGGTAGTTCCCAGCTAAGGACCTGTCACCCCCTTTATGGATAGGAGTAACAGTGGCAGTTTTCCAAGTAGTGGGGAATTGTCCCAGGCAGAGGGATTTGTTAAGAAGGCTGGTGAGTGGGGTAAGGACCTGATCCAGTACCAGCCTGAGAATTCTGTGGTCCAGGGAGTTGTCACCGGGACTGTTGCCTTTTAGTGCACGGGTCAGGTGCGGTCTGACTTCCTGGGCAGTAACCCTACGCAGGTAGAAGCTAAGGTGTTGGAGGGCAGGGGCAGGTTTGGAGGGTGGTTGGTCAAAGAAGTTGCTGGGGAGGATAGGGCTAAGGTCAGTAAAGGAGGTGTTTAGGATGTTTGCAATGTCTGCAGGGTCCATTATGGTGGTGTTATCAGTAATAATCTGGGATGGAGGAGGGGAGCGAGCGTTCCCACTCAATTGTTTGACGTTGTCCCAGAAAGTATGGGAGCACCCCCAGGAGGCGGTGAGGGTGGTCTGATAGTGGTCAGCCTTGGCTTTCCTGATTGCCCATGTGCACTTATTCCGCGCAGCGTTGTAGGCCTGTCTGTCTGCTTGACGCCCAGTTTCTATGGCAAGGTGCCATAAATTATCCCTATGCCTGAGCAGCTGTAAAAAGGCAGGAGAAATCCAGGGCAGGTTATGTTTTTTGGTTCGGACGGCTGAGAGGGGAGCAAAGAGGTCACAGGCTTTACTAAAGGTTTGGGTAAAGAAGGCAAGGGCAGTGTCTATATCAGGAGCGTGGTGAATGGGGGGACCAGTCTTGTTGGGCAAGATATTGTTTAAGGTTTTTCAGACCACACGGTCTGAAACGCCAGCGGGGCGAGCACTAGGCAGTGGGTCGGGGTGAGGTGGCCATCCAGCGGAACAGCACAGGGGAATGGTCACTGAGTGAATCAGGGAGGACTTGGATGTCCAGAATTTTTTGGGGGCAGTTTGTGATGATGACATCTAGGAGAGTGCTGGTACCTCTCATAGGGTTCACTCGAGTGGGTTGGGAGACTAGTTGTGTTAGATCAAGGGCTGAGAAGGAGTCCTGGGTGAGGGTGGAGGAGGGGCTCAGCCAGTTCACGTTAAGGTCCCCCACAATGACTTGTTCAGCACTGTGAGGGAGGGTGGCAAGATAGTCAGTTAATGATAATAGTGCTGGGTTTTGATTCCTGGGTGGTATATAGGCAGCGGTGAGATAAAGGGTTGCCCTGGTGGGGTCCGGGGTAAGCTTAATGGTAAGGGCCTGTGCCCCACTTACAAAGTCTGGAGCAGGGAGGGCGAGCCCAGTGAGAGAGTCCCTGATGTAGATAGCACAGCCACCCCCTCGTTTGGTTACTCGATCCTCACGGTAGAGAGTGTAGCCGGGGAGGGCGATAAAGGTGTCAGGGGTGGATTTAGATAGCCACGTTTCTACCAGCGCAATGATGTCAAGTTTGTGCAGCGTGACCCAGCATTGGAGGGAGTCAAATTTTTTTCAAGATGCTGCATATATTCATGGAGGCAATATTCAGACCGGGGACTCCACCTGGTGGGCAGGTCAGGGTGCGGCCAGGGTTAGGGTGGATATTGCCTGTTAAGAGTATTAAGAGGACAACAGCTCTGGCCAGGGCGTGGTGATATGCTTTTTGCCTGCGGATAAGAGGAGATGGGGTGGGACCATCAGGAGCAGGGGATGGGTAGGATTAGTAAGGTAGGGAGGGCGAATGATGTGCCACCAGGGATGGGCTGGGAGGAGGTGGGGAGTGGCAGGAGATGGATGCTGTAGGCCAGTGTACATGGACATAGTAGGGTTAGTGAGAACTATGTCGGAGGGAATTAATGGTGCAATTTCCTGGGACACAGGGGGGATGTCAGGCTGGAGGGACGAAGGTACTAGAAGGAGGGTGAGGGGGAGGGAGATTAGGAGGAGGTGAACTAACATGGTTTGCTGGCAGTAGTGGGGTAGGAGGTAGAAGTATCTGGGTTGTTTTCTAGAAAGTGTGGCTGCCACTTTGGATTAGTGGTAGTGACACGGACTCTGGTGGACAGGGTACAGGGTTCACGTCTCTGTCAGGGCAGCAAGAAAAATGCCTGGGTGAGGGCAGTGACCCATGTTCATGGGGTCCGAAGCAGGCCAGGATTGGGCCTCAGCAGGGATGAGATATAGTGACTCCTAGTGGTCACTGGGTGTTGGTACAGGGAGAAGTGGTGGGTCAGGATGTAAATTTGGTACAGCAAAAAGAGGAACTGGTGAGGGTGTGGGCAGAGGTAGGTGTGTGGAGGGAGTGGAGTGGGAAAAGGCGATAGGAGGGATTCCAGGAAGTAGGTAGGCAGAGTACAGGTGGTGGGCCTGAGGTGGAAGGGTATGGGTCCCTCTAGTGGCTGGCAGGTATAACCTGCAAATGGGAAAGTGGGGACTTAGAAAATTAAGAGAGGGGGAAGTGATGTCATAGGCCAGTGCCTATTTAGGTAGTGACGACCCAGGGTGGGTGAGGCAGTGTGTCGACGGGCTAACCCCCTCACACAGGTGCTGGTGTAGAGGTAGTTTAATTATCTCTTCATGGCCTGCCATGATGTCTGTGCTCCATGCTCCATGCTCCGTGTGGGGGAGCTGAAGGTCTGGGCAGGGTGGGAGCGCAGTGTTGCCTATAATGAGGGAGAACAAAGGGCCCAAATTAGTATGCAGCGGGAGTCGAGGGTTACAGTATCTGTGTCCCGACTGAGGAAACGCTTGAGGTAAGACTAAACAGCAAGGCTAACATGACTAGAGCAAAGTAAAGGCAGGATTACATGTAACACAGTGTTTGAGTAAAATGCAGGCAGGACTATGCAGTACACAGTTTAGTTTTAAGATGAGATATCGCCCCCCCCAGAACAGTAGATACACAAGAGCTCTTTGATGTACTTGAAGGTCTCAGTCATGTCCCTTCCTTCCCCCCTCCTCAAGTGAGTACATGTTCAGGTTCACTAGTCTCTGTTAATATGGAATGCCATGCTGCCCTTAGATCATCTTTGTAGCCCTTCTCTGCACTGCCTCTTGCTGCTCTATGTTCCCTCCTGAGATTGGGTATCCAGTACTCCAGATGTGGTCGAACCATGGATCTGTATAGGGACTGCCTGATCTGCTTCCACCTGCTGATGAATCCCTTAGAAAGCAACCCAGCATCCTGTTTGAATTTGCAGCTGCCATTCTATCTAGTATTGAAGGTTTAAAGTTGTCTGTGATTGCGATCCCCAGATCTGTCTCATCCTCATCCTCTAAGACTGTGACCCTCACACCCCTAAGTATATACTCAGCTCTGGGTTCTTTGCAACCTATGTTCATTGCACCATGTTTTTTTTGCATTGTACTTCAGTTATTGCAGACTACCTCTCCAACCTCACCAGGTCCTGTCTTATGTCGCTGATAACTTCCTTGGTGTCCACCATCCCACAGTGTTTGGTGTCATCCATGAAGAGGCATATTTTGCCTTTGATACTTTTCCCAATGTCATTAATGAACACACTGAATAGGACCGGACCAAGCACTAACCCCTGTGGAGCTCTGTTGCTAACTGCCCTTATCTCCAAGTGTTGTTCTCCTTCCACCACTCATTGTTAAGTCCTCCTCCCTAGCCAGTTTGCCACGAACCTGGTTAATTTCTCATCTGCCCCTATGTCTGCCAGTTTTTTTTGATCAACCTCAGATAGGGTACTGACTGAAAGGTCTTACTGAAATCCAGGTACAGTATATCTACTGCCTGACCCTTGTCCACAGTCCTAATGACCCACTTGAAGAAGTTGATCAAGTTTGTTTGGAAGACCTCCCTGTCATAAACCTATACTGCCTGTCATCCTGTTGCCTTTTTGCCTCAAGGAACTTGGTGAACATTTCCTTTAAAACTGTTTCCATAAGCTTGTTAACAGTTGATGTCAAGCTGACTAGTATGTCATTTCCAGCTTACCCCTTGGCCGGCTCTTGTGCAGGGGCACCACATCAGCTGTCTTCCATGGGTGAATTACCCTGCCTGTACCAAACAGCAGTTGCACTGACCAGTGAGGGGTGCTGCAAGAACTGGCAACAGCTCTCTCAGCACCCTTGTGTGTATGCCACATTGGCCCTAGGGACTTGTCCACCTTAAGGGCTTTGAGCTGTCTGAGGCTCCATTTTCCATTACCTCCTCACTCATCTTTACTGTCTCACCCACATGCTTCATTTCCCCCATGGAACTGGGCCATTATTATATTGCATACAAGGAGTTCAGTCTTATTTGTATTTAAGCAATGCAAAGTTGTGGTCATCTAAGACTGTAAGGCAATGAGATATCAGAGTGAGTGTTAGTTGTAAAAAAAAATCAGTCGTAGGATCATAGACCTGGGTATTATATGCAAAGCTGTGGTAAAACAGTCTATGTGCACTTACGATATCTGCCAAAGGTGCCTTGTATAGGGGCCCCATTACAGAGCCTTGTAGAACTCCATCTGTTATTGTCCTATGTGATGAAGTGGATGAATTAAAGGTGGACTGAGATCGATCCATGAGGTATGATATGAACCAACTTAAAACTGCACCAAGACCAAAGATAACTACTAAAGAACTGGTGGCACATTCAGGAGAACTTAACAAAACCTAATGTTTAGACACAGTCCCGTTTGCATTTCCCATTAGTGCTGTATTTCTCCTCCCCATTATTTATTACTGAGGTCATTTGTATGAAAACAGGATTTCTTCTCCTGAAGAGTTTGTCTATTCCTGCTGTGTTCTCCCTACCTGAAGTCACAGAGCACTGCTTGTGACCTCACAGCTACTCCTATAGCAACAGATTGCGATGTCACAGCAGAGGATTATGACTAGAAGTAGGTAGCTATAGAGGCAGATGGATTCTAAAGCAACGCTAAGGGACAAAGATCATATATTCATGCACATTTTCTTAGTAATAAATAATGGGAAGGAGCAATACCTAAAATATAAATGGAATGCAGAGAGAAGTGTACCTAATTATTATGATTTTTAAAGTTTTCTTTGAGGCATCAGTAGCTGTTTAAAAGAATAAACAAAATCTTGAGATGACAGTTTCCAAAATGTTTGTCTGTTTATAACTCAGCCACCCCTATAGATACAAACCTAGGCCCAGATAATCAAAGGAGATACACCCTGCACAACTGACTTGTGCCGTCGCATCTCCAAAATGCACCTGTGGGCAGTATTCAAAAGGGGTGATTCATCACGCAAGTTTGGATGTGCCACAGCACAAAGATAATGTATGCGGCACATCCCGAGGGGGTGTTCCCCTGCATACGCAGCATATCTCCATATTCAGCCAAGATGTGTGGTGCAGTTTCCTGCACATCTTGGAGATGTGCCACACAAAGTTAGGCATGGAAAAAACATGCCTAAGTCATAGCCACCCACAAGCGGGCTGCTGTACTGCACAGTGCAACACAGAAGCCCCCAGCCATAACACAAACATCTTCACCCATCACATCCCTGGTAGTCTACTGTCCCCCCCATCCCCAATCATAAAAAGGAATACAGCATCCCCTCTGTCCCTGGTAGTCTAGTGTCCCCCCTCCCATCCCCGAGTGAATACTAAAATAAGCCAGCACATCTACTCTGGTAGTCTACTGTCCCCCCATCCCCTAAACCCCATCTGTATGAGAATTATCACCCTAATATCCCTGGTAGTCTAGTGGCCCCTCCCATCCCTGAAACCCCATCCGTATGAATAGTATCACCTGGATATCCCTGGTAGTCCAGTGGTACCCCCTCTCCCAGCCCCAAAGCCCCATCCATAAAATAAAGAAAATCTTGAACATCCCTGGTAGTCTAGTGGATCCCTCCACCCACTGAGGAAGCCACACCCCACCCCATTCCCCCATCCCAGTATGGCCATGCCGCAGGCGGGCAGTACTCCTCCTCACACCACTAGAGCTGCCCACCGACTAAACTGTCATGAATGACAGCTTACTGTAACACTAGACTACCAGGGATGTTCAGGTGATAATTCTCATATGGACAGGGTTTTGGGGATGGGGGGGGCCACTAGACTACCAGGGTAGACATGATGACTTATATGCTCGGGGACAGGAGGGGGGCCACTAGACTACCAGGGACAGAGGGGATGCTGTGTTTTTTTATGTGATCGGGGATGGGAGGGGGGACACTAGACTACCAGGGATACTGTTTCCCCACTTAACATTTGCAGGATCGGGTCTCGCTTGCAGGGTACCTGGCGCATCCTGCTGGGTGTATCCCTGCACAGGACATGCAAATGGGGCCACAATTACATGCAAATGGCCCCATTTGTGCCTTGCATGGCTAATGGCCTCATTTGCATGTCGTGGTCCGAATATTTGAAGTTTCGCTTGCTGCATCCCCAAGATGCACCACATATCCCTATTCCAAGTATTCAGATTGTGCAGGGGGATGCACTGGTGCATCTTCGGCAGCCCCCATTTGTGCCGTCTGCATCTATATCATGCATCTCGTTTGATTGTAGCAATTTTGCAGGCCAGCACAACTCAGTTGCGCGGAGCAACCACTTGCATCCTTTCTGGCGCAGTTTGAATCTCCTGGCCCTAGTACATCTTCATATGTATACACTTTGTTGCAATGTATGTGAAATAACCAAATTTAGTGCCGTTTGGTTTAGTAGTTTTAAAGTTAAAGGGGCTCATAATATCAATTTTCTTATTTGCTAAAATTCATGAAAATTTCCAAAAATATTTGGTTGCTTATAACTCGGCTGTCCTTACAGCTAGAGACATGAAAACTGGCATATTTGTGTTGCTGTCACAAAATAGTGCCAAATGTGATTGAGTACTGTTGACTACATGTACAGTTACAGAGAAAATCTTCTAGATTTCTTATTGCCAACATTTTTCCAAATATTTCTACCATTTTTATTTTTTTTTGACATTTCCTGAAAATAGAATCTGTGATCCTGCCCAAAGTCTGCCACTGGAAATGTTATTATTTCCCACAGCAGTAATGCCATTCTGTTGCCCCTGCAGACATACTTCACTTTGTTGAGGATGAGTTCTGAAATAAAACATTAATAACCAAAGGATGATACAGACAAACAGAATAATAGTAAATAATCAGTAATGAGGCTGTAATTCCACTGAGGGATTCTGGTGATATAATAAACCATGAGAGCAAAGCTTGTGTGGTTTATGATGTCACCAGAATCCCTACATGGAATGACATAGAGGATAATGGATGGGCATCAGTTAATAACCACGCTGTAATCAGGACAATATTGTTAAACTCGGGAGCGAAGCTCAAGAGGTTTACTGTTGTCATGGCAACTTCAAGACGTGATTGCATCACAGTTATTAACCGATGCCCATCCATAGGCTTTTATAGTGTATGAGCACCGGTATTACATGCTACATTTACTCCTCATTAAATTCACATCTTTGCCCTCAGACATCAGTAGTAGTTGTGTCCGCTTACCTGTGCGTGACAGATGACAGCCACGGCTGCAGGAACTGAGTGTCTCCTCATCAATGCCAGGAAGTTCAAGCAACCCAGTCGTATGCAGCAAGAGTCCGAGAGACACTAGTGTTTTTCAGGCTCCTACATTTCAAAAAATAAAAAAAAGAAAGACAACATTTTTGGCCGGAACAGTTCTAGTTTTCTGTTTATGAAGGGAAGGGAATAATTTGTCAGCGTTTAAAAACAAAATACGCTAACACCAAGGGACGCACATGTGCTATGTTGTTATGGTATGGATGTGACATAGTCAAGAGGGGTTTACAACCTCTTGATGTCACAACTATACCATAACAAGGATAGGAATTAATCTAATTCCATCCTTAATCACCTTCTCCCATACATTATAAGCCTAGTTACTGCTGGTTTCCTATCTGTCATTTTTTTCTAATAAATAGAACACTATAAACATTCCATTTCATAATACTATTGATCTGATGTCTGAACTATGGTATTATGACTTTCTGATGTGATAGTGATGGTATTTTGATTTTTTTATGTCACTCGTTGCCTATGGGAAGAAATTACACCAATATATTATTTTATTTATTTTATTTCAAAAGTTTCACCAGGAGAGACATACTGAGCCATAAAGAACTCATTTCCAGATGTGTCCTGAGGGAGAGAGTAGAAGGGAATATATACATGTGCATTCAGAGTACAAAATATTTACAGAGTAGTAAAAAACACAATCACCTACATTATACCATAAATTAAACATCAAAATTATACACTGAAAGGCACAGAGCATTTACAAAAGATTCATTTACAGAAACAAAGCAACAATAGTAAATATCAGTAGCCTTAAGAAGGAGATTGGAACCAAGGGAGGACATAGCAGCCAAAAGGGTCATCCATCAAGGGGAGAAGAGTTAGAGGAGGAGAAAAGAGAAGGTAGAGCAGAAGGAGGACAGACAGAGTGCCAGGAGGAGGCCAGGAGTCATGGGTTAGGTAGAGGAAGTGGTGGATGAAGGGGCAGAGGGATGGTGGGGGTGGAGGTAAGAGGGGGAAGGGGGAGAGGGAGATCTGAGAAAGAGAAACAGGAGGGAGAAGGTGAGAGGTAGAGCAGAGGAAAGAGGGAACGGTCTTGGGGTAGTTACAGGAGGGAGCGGTGTAGTCATGCAGAAGACTGGCGAAAGAGACTTGTTTTCTTTGCATTTAAAGAAAGCTGATTGGAGCAGAACCAGTACTGGATGTTGTTGAAGTCCATCTGAATTCTGTCCGTCAGATCAGCGAGGGAGGAGCCGGAGGCAAATAGAACAGTATCATCAGCATACATATGTATGGATGTAGATGAACATGCAGAGGGGAGACCCTTCAGCAAGATGGAGAAGAGGATTGGTCCAAGCACTGAGCCTTAGGGGATGCCAGTGTGAGTAGGGAGGGGAGGACAGAGAAATGCCAATTTTGACAGTTTGTGTTCCGTCCAGGAGGTGAGAACAGAACCAGTCGGTGGCTTGGGAAGAGAGGCCAGCAGCGGATAGCTTATTTAGGAGGAGGGGATGGGTTACTGTGTCAAAGGCGTTGGCCAGGTCGACAAAGATTGCAGAGGTGATCAGGCCGTGATCATATTACAGTACAGTAAACACAAAAGCACAGTACAGTCTTGGGGTAGACAAAATTGAGAATGACATGCTTCTAGTATTTGACATGAGTGGGAAGTGTGATCACAATTGTGTGGCTATCCTTTGTAATTAAATAGTAATTGAACAGTAACTGAATAATAGTTATAGTGATAACCGATGATTGAGTGGATCCCTCAATTGAGTGTGTAAATCAGATGATTAGAGCAGTATACACTGAAGGACATTTTTACAGTCTCTAATGCTGCCTGCCACCCTTTTCTTTCCAGCTGTGTCAGAGCTTTTCATTATTTAAATGGTCATGCATTCCAGCTAAGTCCATAGCAAGCCATAACAAACTCCATAGTACCTCCAACCCGAGCAGTTCTGAACTTCCAAAACAAGCTGATCTCTACATTTCCAAAAATGATTTGAGTGACTCAATATGTAAATAAAGGGATCCAATTTTGCATAGTAATTACACGAACATTATATGCCAATTATACGCACAAAGACAGTTTTGAAACTTAAGGAACTTTTTGAACTATCATAGTATCCAAATAGTGGGCAAATGAGAACTGTTGGTTAAAAGCCAGCAATTAAACAGTAAACAATCACGAAGTACATCCACTTGTATTACAAATCTGTGCATAGTTTATAATTACAGCCGGATGGATTTTCAAACATGCCCAATCAAACTGAGGCTCTTTTGTTTCACATCTCAGACAACTGCAGGAGTTCCAGCACTTTGGGATCTGCATGTATTGAAAAAGTGATGCATGTACAGTGATGCATGTACATTTTTTTATATCAGGCGGATGTAAAGTGGAGAAACTGTCCCAACTTCTACATTTGTTCTGAAAATTGTACAGAGCCATGTTGGCTCATCTGGGAGGCTGCAGGCACAACTCAAAATTGGGATTTACACCTATAGCCTTTGAAAATCCTAGTCAACATGTGTCTAAAAAAAGAGCAAATCTAAAATACAGAAAAATGTGCAGAACAGAATATTTTAATTTCTACAGTACAAACTGTATTCATATAATTTTGAGAAACTGCCCCAGATTCTATATTTGTTTTGAAAATTGTACAGAGTCCTTTTGTCACATATGGGAGACTTCAACTACATCTCAAAATTAGAATGTGCACTTAGAACACCCTCTTTGAAAATCTTAGTCAACATGGGCCCAATATTCAAAAGTTTGTGTGGGCACTAATAGATCTTTGCCCATGCAAACCAGGGTTTGCACTGATCCTCAGATTCAAAAGGGTCTGTTGAACAGGCAAAGAGGGTTAGTGCCAGTGCAAAACATAATATGTGCATGCGGGCAAGGAGAGAGGCATGGCCCTGAACAGTCATGCTACCCTATTTTCAGTGGCTTTGTGCTGCACAAAAGGGCTTAGTGTGGTCCTTTTGCACAGTGCAAATACCCCTAAACCAAACCCTGATTTACTCAGGGCAATCCTAGTGGCTGTCAGAGAAAATGCAGCCACCTAGATGGATGGCCACTAGTGGAGCACATCCACCCTCTGTGGTCCATGGCAGCCACCTACCACTCAACAGCCTGTAATACAAATAAAGCATCCCTGGTGCTAGTGGTCCCCCTCCAATCACCAGACCATAGTAAAGATACAATAGACATGCCTGGTGCTTGTGGTCCCCCTCCTCTAATTGCCAGCCTGTAATACAGATAGGCATTTCTGGTGCTAGTGATCACCCTTCTCCGATTGCTAGCCCTTAATACAGATAGGCATCCCTAGTGCTAGTGGTCCTCCCTCCCTCTGATAGCCAGCACGTAATTCAGATAGGCATCCCTGGTGCTAGTGGCCCCCCCTGATTACCAGACCATAATACTGGTAGGAATCCCTGGTGCCAGTGGTACCCCCTTCCTTTGATTGGCAGCCTGTAGGACACTTGACAACCCTACTTGGTGTCTAGTGCCCCCCCCTCACCCTGTCCTGTAAATGAGACATGCACTCCCTGCCTAGACATATGGCGGCTGACTAGGGAGGTGTGAGGATGGCTGCGCTGGTTGACGTGTGCACCTGCGGCACCAAGGACACTGGTAAGGTGACTGGGGGTGTTGGTGATTGGTGCACCGGGGGGCCTCTAGATGTCACAAAGGGTTGTCAAGTGTCCTACGGACTGCCAGGTGGGGGGGGACCACGAGCACCAGGGATGCCTATCTGTATTACTGGCTGGCGATCAGAGGGAGAGGGGCCACTAGGCACCAGGGATATCTACACTACTCTGGGACTGGGCAGTTGGAGGAGGGCAGCACTGTGCTGACCTGCCTCACTACCCAAGCAAATGAGCCCATAATGGGCATGCAAATGTCCCCTTAGAGCACTGCGCGCCTGATGGGCTCATTTGCATGTGTCCCTTTGAATATTGCAGATAGCGCTCTGGTGCTGTACATGCTGGCAGCGTACTTTGGGATCCATGTCAGGGCAGCACTACATTACTTACCACTGTGAAGGCATGGCCCCATATTCAGTTAAACAGCACCAGTGTGCTGTTCAACTGAATATAGCATCCTCAGGCTCCTGGGCACTCTCAAGGTACAGAGCAAAGATTTGTGCTCTGCTTAGCACTTTTTCTAATATCGGGCCCCATGCATTTGAAAAAGTATAACAAATCTAATATACTTAAGAATATGCTATATAGATTACTTTAATTTCTACAGTATAAACTACATTCAAATAAGTTGCTATTTGGCTGGTAATAAGCTGTGACTTTTTTAGCTGCAAATTCAATAACTTACAGGGCAGCAGTGAGTTTAAATTAAGCAATAATGCATGACAGGGTGTGTGTTGTGCTGGGATAACATTACGCCTCGGGTGGTTGGGCACGATGCCACCGGCCGAGTATGTCCAATGACCCCAGGCGTGACGTTATTCCAGCGCAACACATACCCTGGAGTGCATTATTGCTATTATACATGTCTTGTTTTGTTATCAGATAGAGAAAATGTAAAAATGTGTTTAAAATATTTATTATTTTTTGCTTTTTTTGCTAAGGGAGGTATGCCTTTTGAAAAAAAAAAATCCTTAGTTTCTGTGTAGTCCAACAGGTGGAGCTGCCCCTACATAGTTGTGTGGATTCTCATTTCGGGCTCTTGACGTGTTTGTGACCCCTGTGCCCTCTTGAGCTGGTGCTGTTTCTCCCTCCTGTCTTGTTACACAGATACATTATTTACAGGGGAAGTCTAAACCAGCTTAAGGTGTATTTTTTTTTTAAATAGTTTATCTGAATGCAGCAATCGGTCATGATAGGAGCTACGTGTATACTTCTGGTTTTCCATTCGCATCGTTAAGTATGTCTGGATCAAGTACTGAAAGTGCTTCAAAAAAGTGTTTTAAATGGTTCGTATAGCTGCCTAGTACAGTTGTTGGAGAAAGGTTGCTTTTTTATTGTTATGAAGTGAGTGGCATGTGTGTTAAGTGCTTCTTTGTAGTTGGAGAAGGAAGCAGGTCAATGAGATGCCTTGGCCTTTCGTTTCATAGAAGAGACCACAAGCGCATGCCCACATAGGTAGCAGGTGAAGCCACTCTGAAAAGGAATTAAACTAAGGGGAAAAAATTTGTTTTATCTGTAATGCTAGCAGTTGATCACAGTTCAGTTACAACTATACCGTTAGTGTGAGAGCAGAAGAGTAGTGCCATGAAGGCAAGCAGGAATCAGTGTAACGGGTGCCGAGTGGGCTGGGGTCCATGAAGCAGGCTGCTTAGAGTTATTACACTTAGCAATAGATGTGGTTATCTGTGTGCTGGGACTAGAGCTGTGATGTTGTATTGGGATAACATCATGGCTCCAATTCCAGACGGACCGATCAGAGTTCAAGATTATTTTATGCCACTGTATAATAAGTTTTCAAGAAATAGTACATGTTCATTTTGCAAAGCATTGTGTTGCTATGAGGCCAGAATTCATACAAGTAGTGCTTGCTATGCATTGGTTCATGCAAACTATATATGTTTAACTGCAAAACAGGCTGGTTGGTGTGTCAAATACATCGATATATGCATGAGACATCCTGGTTTGTGTGAACAATGTATTGGTTTAAAAGTTTGAAAGCATACTAAGTATATCGGTTTACATTAACGCTATACTGGTGTAATCTGTATGAGGCTTATTGGTTTTTGCAGAAAGTATATTTGTTTTATGTGATGTGCATTGGTTTTCATGTAATCTACTGGTTTGTGCGTCATCTGTTTTGGTTTTGTCTGTGCAAAGCATATTGGACTGTGTGTGAACTATGACAAAAACAACAACTCAGCACAAAAGTACCAAGGCAATAGTTACCCGGGAAGGGCACAGCATTGACAGCAGAGCCAGATTTCAAAGAAATGAAATAAGTGAACAAATCACGCATAACTAAGTAATGCAAACTATCATGGGACATATGCACTGAAGAGACCCATGCACAGTCTCCGTTACCCATCCACACTCTTCAGTCGGGAAACCTGCTTTCTCATACTGCCTGTCTCCCTCTGGAACCAGCTATCCACCTCCATCAGTCTCTCTCCCTCTCCCTTCCCTCCATTGGACACCAGCTAAAACTTCTCCCCTCTGCTGGTGCCATCCCTCTTCTAGAACTCTTCTCACCCTTGCCTGGCTTTTGACAACCCCTTGCCTCTCCCTCCCCCCTAACATTACAGGTCGATCCAACCGGGTCATAATATCGTTGACGATACTGCGCATAGAAAGACTGCACTGCTACTACTGCGTGTGGGTTTAGAGCAACAGGGGAATTACAGAGGTAGAAAGTATTGCTACCCCTTGACGCTCACCAGCAACAAGGAAGTGGATGTAGTCACTGTCAGCCAGGTGCTCAGTTGAGCAGCTCCCATGGTGGAGTGGCTAGAGCATTCGACTCAGCAGTTGATGGGGTTGAGGGGAAGTGGTTTGATTCCCTTCTAGAGAATCTTTTTTTTACAATTATATTTCTTGTGCGTGTCCACACCCCCTCGGAGTTGATTATAATAGTTCAGAGGGTTGTGGGGGGTGCAGGGGGCAAAGTCCTCTGCAAAGGGCAAGAAAAACAGTTGGGTGTTCCCCGACGCTATATTGTGCCGCACAGTCTTAATGTGCGCAGTTTCATCTGTGACATTATGACCCTGCGCCTAGTTGTGGCATTCTCATAGAAGTTTATAAAGCTGTTTTGACTCCTATTTTTAGCACCAGCTCAGCTTCCCTTCACTCTGGCACTGTGCACTTTGTTTGCCCAGTCTGGACAGATGATTTGTATGCTAATTCATTTGCCCTCCATATGTAATGTTTTGCCATTTTGTCTGTACTGCACTCAACATATGCTCTTTATGTCATCCTTGATGTAACCACATCACCTGACTGGCTATATTTTATTTGTAATTGTGCTTCTCTAATTCCCTATCCCCCAGGCTGCACCTACAAATGAGCCTCAGCTCAGTGTGCCTCTCCCAGTTACCAATTTTAAATAAATCAATATATACAAATCGCAGCAAAAGAATTACACTGGTTTTGCTAAAATCAGGAGTATAGGGTGCCAAATTGCCTCTCACACAATCTGCAAAGACTGAGACTAGAAGATACAGATACCTATTTTGCCCTTTTCAGAACTCATCAGTGTGCCAAATCAGTATCTCAACCAAGAGGAAGGGAGAACCAGACCTATTATGGCCTTACAGGTTTGGGCCATGATGAGCCAAAATAGGAACAATTTAAAAGACAAAGAACCACAGCATAAAACCACTGGGTCAAGGGTTTCCTAGGGTGCTAAAGCCAGGTTTCAAAGAAATAAGAAATCACACATACTCCAATAATGTAATGCATCATGGGAAGTACATATATGCAAATAACCATGAAGGAAATTAGATTGGTTCTGCATTATGCAGGAGCGTATGGTGCCTAACTGGCTCTCATATGATTTGCAAAGGCTGAGAACATAATGTCTATGGCTGACTCTTAATATGGGGGTCTATACCCTTTAGCCCAGTAGAAACCAAAGTCCACAAGACTACAATTGTAGCCATAGATATGGACAGACACTTCCAGATATTTTGTGATGCATCTAAAGTGAATATCTCTGGTGGCCTACAGTGGTATTGCAGGCATGCAAGACATTTCTCTAGAGATATTACAGAAATTTCAGGAAATAGCTGGCCATGTCTTTGGCTACAAGTGTATGGATACTAGGGATATGAAAAGGTCTGCTGTTCTAACTTGTAACAGTTTGCAAGCAAACATGTTCATCATTAACAAATGTTTGCTTTGCTGAGGTGATAACCTCCACCATCTTCTGTCAGGAAATATCTTGACCCTTAATACTTCAGTTTTTCAAAGGACTGTCTTGTAAATATTTATTTATTTTGTTTTTTGTTAACCAGGTATGCACACTAGACAAACTATGCATGTTGTCAGGTGTGACCCAGGAGATTACACAATAGATTCCATATGAAGGTGAATATATATATTAGAATATAATTGTACTACAATAGGCAGGATGGGGAGAAGACATGGCATTGCAACAGAGAAGAGGAATGCATGTAATACAATACAATTAAATTCAACAATATCACAAACAGTACAAAAAGTCTGTGAAGAGGTAGAAAAACATAACTGTACTACTGTGGACAGGGAAAGAATGCAATTGAATTACATCTATTATCTATTCATGTGTTATATTTTGGATAAATCACCTTCTAGTATGGCATAAATGCATTAGAAATTTGAACATCATCAGTGACGATATCTGCGTGATAATTTTTTGTGTGTGTGTAATTGTATTTCTTTTTCTATGTTCTTTAAGAGCATATGCAAATAATTTAAAATATGTATGCCAATTCTAGCAACATCAGCTTCATACTTTACATATGTTTTTTGTTTTCTTCCTCAGAAACATTCCATTGTAAGATTAAGGTTTTTATCTTATGTGTTGAAATGTCGTCCCCCACCCCATTTTTCTACCTTTCTCTCCTCCTCCTTTGACATCTTATATATCATTCTTTCCCCTATTTTTTTTTTATTTAGTTGTTTAACCAGGTATAGCACACTAAGCTGAAAGCTTTTTTTACAGGAGCAACCTGGGAGCACAAGGAGGTTAAGTGACTTGCTCAGGGTCACACAGTATGCAAGTGGAAGCTGTGGGGATTCAAACCCAGGTCTGGTCTGCTGTATGTCACCAGATTTGCAGCTCAGAGCCTTAGACCACTGCGCTATACTGTCTGCTAGTTCTTCTAATCTTGTAGGATACAATATGGTCTCTTAATACAGATTTAAATGCATCCCACAGCAAACAATTTTTGTTGTCCTGAGTAATTAAAATGCTAAATTTTTCTAACAGCAGTTTCAGTTTTGTCTATAAACTCAGACCCAGTTTGTAGCTCTGGTAGAAATAACATCCATGGTTACCACTGTATGACTGGACACAATAACATTCTCAGTTTATGTCTCCATAAGATTCTTGGTGAGTGATTTGTCTCTTAGAATATAGTAAGCTCTGGAGAAGACATTGAAAGCCTTAGAAAAATGAACTAACTGCCCCCTTTCTTTAGAGTTTCTAGATCTCCGTATGTCTAACAGTCTCAAATCTTTCAAAAATTCATTAAACATAAAAGAGGCATCTGTTTGCCTGTCATCTGTGTAGTTTTACCTAAATCTGGATTTGAGTGTACATTCAATCCCAAAGATAATTTTACCTTCTCCCAAAATTGAGAGGCCTTCGGTGAGCTTAGCAAAGAAATGTTAGCCATAAAAGGTACACATACCTGGCCAATTATATAATTCTGTCCACATGATAAGAATAGTATGGCTATCTGTATCCTTATGCTGTTGCCTTTTAAATTCAGAGCCTTTCTTAATAAAACAAGGGCATCCTCTGCTTTTATTTGTGCCTAAGGAGTGAAGACTATTATCAATCATCAGTCAATCATAATTTATTTATTAAGTGCAATTAGAAAAGATCAAAGCACTGTACATAAGTTATAAAAATATTATAAAAAATAAACAGTTTAAAATTTTAATAATAACAGTCATCACTACATTCTGGTTCTAGACCTCAGATGGGAATGCCTGGTTAAAAAGAAAGATTTTCAATTCAGATTTAAATCTCTCAGTGGTCTGGCACTTTCTTATCTGATGAGGTAGAGAGTTCCATAGGGTCAGTGCCACATAGGCAAAAGAGCAAGCTTCTGATGTCTTCAAATGGACCCTGGAAATCTCCAGCAATCCCTCATTGGTGGATCAGAGCTGGTGGAGGGGCAGTAAGGGACAAGAAGATTTTGCAGGTAGCTGGGTCCCTGTCTGTGTAGGGCTTTATAGGTCAATAATCCGACCTTGAAGGTGATCCACCAATTTACTGGCAGCCAGTGCAGATAGCAGAGCACAGGTCTGATATGGCTAGATTTTGATAGCAATGAAAACAGTACCTGTATAGTCGGCACCCACCAAGGCCTGGACACCTGTAGAAGGTATTTCCAAATGTGTCGTCAAATATTCGGGATCTTCACCACATTTTCACCAAAACAGACAAAGAAGGACTATCCACTTCGAATTAGTGCAAAAAAATCCAACTTTAATTGATCTAATGTGAGGTGAAGAGAAACAAAACAGGATAAAATCCCCCCTCAGAGGGTTGCACCAGCAGCAGTTCACTAATAGATCAGCTTACATGTTTCGCACTCACTTGTGCTTTTTCAAAGCCTAATCAGTATCCATCAAGACCCACTGATATAAGGTGCTGCTTAAAGAGACAGTGTCCATAAACTCACATAGCATACAAATATCATTAAAACTTTAAATAAGCATCTCTATAATTATTCAGTTATGTGGACAGTGATTCAAGCAATATGTTCAATGACTATTATTGTATGTCTATTCAACTTTGCTACACTCACAGTCCTTTCATGCACTGAGTTTATAGTCCTCAGACCAAAACTTTCTACAACAATTTAGGTTGTTGGTGCAGAAATCTGAAAAACAAAAAATATAGAGATATAGTATAAAATACATAATACAATTGCACTAGAAAATACACATTTCAAAACACATAAACCACTAAAGTTATAAATTCCAAAATTCATCCTTAACATCCAGACATAAACATGTAAGCTGATTGGATTTGTTTGCACTAATTCGAAGTGGATAGTTCTTCTTTGTCTGTTTTGGTGAAAATGTGGTGAAGATCCCGAATATTTGGCGACACATTTGGAAATACCTTCTACAGGTGTCCAGGCCTCGGTGGATGCTGGGTATACAGGTACTGTTTTCATTTTGATATAATTCTTTGCCTGGCACCACCTGTTCCTTTGTGCGATCACAGGACACTTTCTATAGATTTTGATAGACCAGTCAACAGCCTGGCAGTCACATTCTGCACTAGCTGCATTCGGCTGATATCAACCCCCAGTAGCCCTAGGTGTAAGGCATTGCAGAGGTCAAGGCACGAGGTCACAAAGGCGTGAACCAGGGTTGGCATATCACTGGGCAGAATCAGGTGCTTCATCCGGGCAATGTTCCTCAGATAATAAAATGAGGTCTTCACAATGGCCAACACCTGATGTTTAAGTGACAGACTGCCGTCTAATACCGCATCCAGATTTCACACCCAATTAGAGGTAGTCAGCAGGACAGACAAGAGTCGGAGTCTGGTAAACTGACCCTCTGGTACCTCCATGCCATAGCGACCTGGTTCAACCATCAGTACCTCAGTCTTGTCAGGATTCAACCTCAGCCAGTTAGCACTCATCCAGTCCTGAATTTCCAAGATGTAGTTATTAAAAGCCAAGATTACTCCACTCTGACTGAGCACAAGAGACACGTAGAGCGAGTGTCATCTGCGTAGCAGTGAAAACTCAGCCCATACTGCCTAATAATGTCCTCCAAACTCAGCATATACACTGCGAATAACATGGGGGACAGAATGGAGCCCTGTGGTACTCCACAGCACAGGGGAAGAGGTGCAGAGGAATAAATCCCTGACACCACTCTCTGAGTCCTGCCCATGAGAAATGATTGAAACCAGTGAAGGACTGTCCCAGACAGTCTACACAATACCCGCAGGTGCTCCAACAGCACCCCATAGTCCAGAGTGTCAAACATCACTGAGAGAGATTGAGGAGCACCAAGATGGAATGGCTTCCTCAATCCCTTGTTGTTAGGAGGTCATTAAGTGCCCAGAACAGGGCAGTCTCGGTGCTTGCTTCTTTTGAAACACAGACTGGTGAGGATCATAGTCATCATGAGATGTTAAATGGGTCTCCAGTTGTACAGCCACCACCTTCTCAATAACCTTGCCCACAAAGAGCAGGTTAGAGACCGGTCTGTAGTTAGCCAGGTAATCCAGTTCAAGAGAGAGCTCTTCTTCAGAAGTAGTACTACTATCGCTTCCTTCAGGGATTCAGGAAAAATCCCTGTCTCTAAAGAACACTAGACTGTTCTGGCCAGGACCAGGTTGATGACCTCCACACACCCCACAGGAGGTGTGTAAGGCCTGGATCCAAACCACAGTAGGTGGGATGTATTTCATGGATGACCCTCATGATGTCCGTGATCGCCAGCTGGCTGAAGTCAGACCAGACAATCCAGGTGCTAGCAACCTCAGACTGATCACTGCAATGGCTGTTTGAGGGTACCAATAGGATTCCCGACCTGATAGTGGCAATCTTATCAGCAAAAAATGGAGTAAATTCATCACACTTTATTTATGAAAAAGCTCCCCCTGACTGGGGTGCCCCGAAACTGAATCTTATGGTATGGTATTGTTGTCTGACATGCTGACTGGTTCCACCACAAGGTCAGGGACCTCCATACCAAGTGGGAAGACCAGGTCCAGTGAATGCCCCCAAATATGTGTTGCAGTGGTAATCACCTGTGTGAGGACCAATTAATTCATCAATTAGAAGAAGTCTTGACCAAATTGCGAGAGTTCGATATCGACCCAGGCATTGAAGTCCCCCAGAATTATCCATCTGGGTGATTCCAGCACCTGGTTGATATTGAGGTCCCTGACTGCCTGCAGGAATTCCTTCCCATCACCTGGAGGACGGTAGATGAGAAGGATCCTGCATCCTACGCCTGCAACTACCAGGCATTCAATGGATCTGGTCTCATCCACCGTTATTTCCACAAGACTTAGCTCTGATTTAAAACTGATGACAACATCCCCACCCCTACAGTCCTTTCTTGCGCGGTGTATCACTGAGTACCCAGCCAGAATTCCTACTTGCAAAATGGGACCAGCATTTTCATCCAGCCAGGTCTCAGTGATGCAAGCTAGGTCACTTGTTCCAACAAGGTCGGCCATAATTGCCATCTTGTTTTTGACAGACCTGGCATTGCACAACATTGCATGAGAAGGACAGGTGGACGAGGAAGATCCAGCTACTTGCTCACCAACTGTGGAGCCCTTGGGTATGGGAACCAGATAGGGTGACCCCCTTTCCTGGGCCCATTTTGCCCCAGGGCATCTCCTTGACCTCACCACCCCAATCCACTGGCTCTCCTCCACAGCCCTGCCAGACCCAGCAGGCCCTCACCCCCCAGCTATGCCTAATGCCCTACAGTGTGTATATTCCTCAGGTGCCAAGGAGGAGTTATCAAATAATCGAAGATCCCCGAGTTTGGCAGAAGAGTAGTGTCTGACCACCAAGGAACATGACCGACACATTAGCAGTCCCCCCCACACTGCTACCAGAAAGCCCACTAACACTAATTACCCATACACCCTTATATTCCAAACACACAAACAGCGCTTCCACTCTTAATCTATAAAACTACTACCTAAAATTCAATTTATATTTCCTACTCTCTACATCCACTTCAAACACACACACACCCTACTCTAGACACCCTCTAACTATAACCTCTTAAACTCTAATAAATAAAACAATTACAACATATCTTTATACATTAACAAATAAATAACTCAATTAAGTTCTCTGTCACACAAAATAAGATGTAAAAGAAGTTAATATAAAAAGTCCGACTGATAAGTTTGTAAGGAGAAAAGATCTCCACACAGTTCCGGGGGCAAAGACTTGCACAAAATCCTATTTTAAGGTTCTTTAAGACTATAGAGGCTCTCAGCCCCCCCCCCACCACCCCAATATCAATAACCAAGAAAGTCACCAGAATCTGGACACTCTTACTGTCCACAGTCAAGGTTCACCAACTATTAATTGAATTCATGGGTAAATCAGCACTGCACTGTACCATTCTTATTTTGTAAAAAAGAAAACTGATATTTTGACCTGAATAGCTTGTCAAATCCCCGACAATGTCCACTCTGACCAGCCTCCAGGAAGATGATGCTGTTCCACACTCTTCCTACTAGATGTTTGCATTCTCAGCTCAAGGTCATCTTAGTTTCAATGTCTCCTCTAACACTAAATCATTTTCCTGTACTAAATGTATATTGATGTTTTTTTTTTAATTTTTTCGTAAATGTCAACATTCTGTTTCTCTTTTGATGGGAGTTAATCCCGTGAACCATATGGATGCTTACCACGTCTGGAATGTATTTAGATTCTGGATATATTGTAAGGGTTAATAGTCTATATACCCAGTTTTAGGGATACATTTATATCCTTAAACAAGACCATTTACAAAAACTGACCTTAGAACATTAATTAGAAAATGACCTTATAAAAACTATTCAGAAATGGTTTAATGTTTCTGTGTTCACCATTTTTATAGTACTTTTTGCAAGTCAATATAATCTCCTCTTTAAAGAGCTGAACTAAACAAATATTTCCTTCTATTTCCCAATTTGTAACAAGTCTTCTTGGATAAGAATCGATTACAATATGCCACGGCTAAACCAATGTTTCCAGTGTACCCATATTATTAGATTGAAAAAAAAAATAGCACCCAACTTTGGAATGCAAGGATGTGGAATATAACTCTTTCCCTGTATCAACATATAGAGATAACACTCCAACCCTCCTCCCCATCTTTGATTAATTTGCAACGTAAGAACCCTCTGGACTTTTAAAATAAATTATAAAGATATCTAAATTGAAGGAGAAGAAAGCAAACATGTAAATCAAAACAAAGCTGTCCAGTTTCTTTCTTCCCACTTCTGTACTTAAATTGTAAAAATTAGTCAAAGTTTCTGTCATGTCATATCAAAAATATTTTCCTTGAATTTGGCAACTTCAAAAATATCACAAAAGGCACAATTTAAAATATTTCTTTGCATCAAGAGATTCCTAAAGAAAGATTTGTCCATTCATAATAAGTTGTAGCTTTGCAGGAAGCACCACAGAGGCTCCTGGGCATACCATCAAATTTCTGTCCTTCCTAGGTGATTTCTGGTGAAAGATCCTGATATATAGCAATGTGGACTCCCTGAAACACAATGTGCTGTTTCTAATATTCCTTTTGCATGATTTTCTCTTTATAGGAACATCAGATTTGACATCAGAAGGAGACAGAAGGTCCATTAAGTCTGTCTTTACCTTATTACCTCACACCAGTGACCTACTGTACTGGTGGTTTTCTCCTTCTTGTCCCTTACCACTTCCCCCATAATCCCATTTAACCCCCCCCCCCCACCTAACCAGGGACTGTGAGTTCCCTTGCCCAGTCCCATCTGTGTTTAAACTCATTTAGAGCAACTGCCCTCGCCACTTCCACTGACAATCCACCTTGGCTCCACTACCCTCTCTGTGAAGAAAAACTTCTCTCTTGAACTTAACCCTCACCAACCTCCAGGCAAGCCCCCTTTCTTACAAACAGGTCCTTGCTATTCACTTGGTTTATATACCCAAGAAACGTACATGTTCTATCATGTCCCTCTGTCATACCTGACTAGCGAGTACATATTTAGAACCACCAGACAATCCTCATAGGATCTGCCATGGTTGCATGGATCATCTTGTTGACCCTTCTCTGTACCAAAAGCAGTTTATGTCTTTTCTAAGGTGTGGACTCCAGAACTAAGCACAGTACTCCAGGTGAGGCCTCACTAGGGATATGTATAGGGGCAAAATCACCTTGCTTCTCCTACAGTCTAAACCCTTTCTGTGCACCTCAGCATCCTCTGCACCTTGCTGTATTCTTTGTTGCAGTGACTCATTTGCATGACTTCCCCTCTCATGGCAGGGCTGGTGAGGGAAGGCCATCCTCCCCCCAGTACAGAAAATCTGAGACGGACCAGGTCTTTGGCCAAGTTGCAGTGTGGGCTCAGACGCAACTGGGCTGAACTGCATTAAGCCCTCAACGTTCCATTTTCCACTTTTTTTTCCCACCCTGCTGTGGAAAATTTTCCTTGTGCATAGAGACGCACTCATCCGATGTTCTCCACAGTCCTGTCCTTTTACGTGCCGCCATGATGCTGCTCTACCCCCAGGCCTCCACCCGGGAGCAGCCTAGGCCAAGCTGGTATGTCTCCTGCCCTGGAGGAGGACAGCAGTATTCTGGATGCTTGATCCTCTCCCATCCTGGCAAACCCAAACGACCTGAGCTCATTCCTAAACCCAGGTCACCAGCGTGGGGAAACCTCTTCTTTGTTTAAGTGGTCAACCTAACTCCTTAGATACAGATCTTATTCTGTGTATGGTGTCAGTCTCCCTAACTGCATTACCCTGTACTTCTTGGCAATGATTCTCAACTGTCAGATCATAGACCACCTCTCTAGTTTCTGTAAATCCATCTGGAGCTCCTGTGCTTCTTTCTCATGAGATAAACCCTGCCCTATAGTTTCGTGTAATAAGCAATAAAACACAGCTTGCCCTGGATACCTTCCCCTATTGCACTTATTATATTATATAATAATAATGGAGGGTAATGAGTACCAGTGCCCACAGTCTGGGCAACAAGCTCCCTGAACTTGTGGCCTTGATGGAAGGGGAATGCCTGGATATCGTAGCAGTCACAGAAACATGGTACACAGAGAACCATGACTGGGATGTTAACATACCAGGGTAATCAACCTACAGTAGAGACAGGGAGGGTTGAAGAGGGGGAGGAGTAGCTCTGTATCTAAGGGAAGGGATAAAAACAATGAAACAAAAGAGTAAACAGGGAGGAGAGGAGGCACTGTGGGTCACCTTAGAGACTGGAAATGGCACCACAATCCGCACAGGGGTTGTATACAGACCCCCATGCCAGGGAGAGGGAATGGACAAGGATATGCTAGAAGGCATCCTTAGGATGGCAGAGAAAGAGGAGATACTGTTGATGGGGGGCCTGAATATGCCAGATGTTAACTGGAGCACCTTTACTGCATCTACATCCAAGAGCAGGGCCATGATCAATGCCCTACAGGTGACATGCCTCAGACAGCTAGTTTTGGAACCCACTCATGAGGGAGCAATCTTAGACCTTGTACTCTCAAATGGGGCCAGTGAGAGCATCTCAAATCTAGAAGTGGGTAGCCATCTGGGAACAAGTGACCACCAAACAGTGTGGTTCATGATAAACTCAGCTACAGAGTCAAGCCATACAAAAGTGAGGCTACTGGATTTCAGGAGGGCTGACTTTGGCAAGACGGGAGAGTGCTTTAGAAAAGCACTAACAAACAGGCTATAAGGAGGGGTGGAGCAACAATGGGAAAACATCAAAACTGCCATCACAGAGGCAACAAGCCTTTGTGTGAAGCAAATAAACAAATCAAAATGAAAGAAAAAGCCACTATGGTTCTCAAAAGAGGTGGCGGGGAAGGTTAGGGAGGAAAAAGATAGCATTCCAGAAGTATAAGGAAACACAGAAGGAGCAGGACAGAGAACTGTACCAGTTAAGGTAGAAGCAAGCAGGGAGGGAAGTCAGAATAGCAAAGGCCCAAACTGAGGAAAATATAGCCAACTCGGTTAAGAAGGCGGATAAAATCTTTTATAGGTACATCAGGGAGTGTAGAAAGACAAAGGGAGGTATAGTGAGGCTGAATAGAAAGGATGATGGGTGGGCAAAAAGGGACAGTGAAAAAGCAGGGCTACTGAATACTTCTGCTCAGTATTCACAAAGAGGAGGAGGAGGAGGTGCCTAATCCAGTTAACAGAAGCACTCTGGATGGGGGGGGGGGTCAATCCTAGTCCTTTCACAGAAGAAAGGGTTCTGAAAGAACTCCTGAAACTCAAGGTGGACAAAGCAATGGGGCCTGATGGAATTCACCCCAGAATTCTAAAAGAATTAAGGGGAGAACTAGTGACACCACTGACTACCCTTTTAAACAGATCATGGTATGAGGACTGGAGGAAGGCAAATGTGATTCCCCTTTCCACAAGTGGGAGCAAGACAGAGGCAGGAAACTACAGACCTGTCAGTTTGACCTCTGTGATAGGGAAAGTGATGGAATAACTTCTGAAAGAAAGAATTGTTGAGTACCTAGAGGCTAGTGAGGCACAGGACCCAAGGCAGCATGGGTTCACAGCAGGAAAGTCATGTCAGACGAATCTAATTGATTTCTTTGACTGGGTGACCAAAGTAGTAGACCAGGGAGGGGCTGTGGACATGGCCTACCTAGACTTTAGCAAGGCATTTGACACAGTTCCACACAAAAGATTAATAATCAAATTAACCAGCCTGGGAGTGGGTCCCAGGGTGGTAGACCTGGTAGAACATTGGCTGGACAACAGGACACAGAAAGTAATTGTAAATGGAGTCTACCCTGAAGAAGGAGGGGGTTACTAGTGGGGTACTGCAGGGTTCAGTACTGGGTCCAGTCCTTTTTAATGTCTTTATAAGTGACATTGCAGAGGGACTAGAAGGAAAAGTATGCCTCTTTGCAGATGATACCAAGATCTGCAACAGGGTTGATACACAAGGAGGTGTGGAAAGGAAAAAAATGGACTTGGCAAGGTTGGAGGAATGGTCAGAAGTATGGCAGCTTGGATTCAGTGCACAAATGTGCAAAATAATGCACCTGGGAAACAACAACCATGGGGAAGATTACACAAAGGGGGGGAGGTAGTAACAACAACAAAAATGGAAAGGGACCCGGTGGTAATCATATCAGATGACCTTAAGGTTAGCAAGCAATGTGAGAAGGCAGTAGGGAGGGCTGGGGGATACTGGGATGTATAGGGAGAGGCATCACCAGCATAAAACTGGAAGTTGTTATCCCTCTGTACAGACAGTTGGTGAGACCCCATCTGGAGTACAGTATCCAGTTCCTAAGACCCCATCTCCGCAAGGACATGGATAGGATGGAGGCAGTCCAGAAGAGGACAACTAAAATGGTGCAGGGTATGAGGAGAGACTAAAGGAGTTTAATATGTATACCCTTGAGGAAAGGAGGGAGAGGGGTGACATGATAGAAATGTTTAAGTACCTCAGTGGAATCAACAAAGTCCGAGAGGGTAGCATCTTTTGGAAAAAGAGATGTGCAAGAACAAGGGGACACAATTTGAAGATAGAGGAGGGACTGCTCAGGGGCAATATGAGGAAGTATTTTTTCATGGAGAGGGTGGTGGACGCATGGAACAGCCTTCCTGAGGAGGCTGTGGGGTCTAAAACTGTGGGAAAATTCAAGTGTGCATGTGACAGACATAAGGCAATTCTTGTGGGGGTAGGAAGAAATAGGCTGTTGGTTAGCTAGGAAGCTTATCCAGTAGGTAGGGAAATGGGCAGACTAGGTGGGCCAAGTGGTCCTTATCTGCCGTCAAAGTCCATGTTTCTATGTTATTAACAAGTTAAACAGGACAGGTCCATGGACTGATATTTGCAGCATCCTGCTAATGTCCTCCCTGTTCCTGGGCTTAGCCCCATTCAACACTAGCCTCTGTTTCCTCCCCCCAAGCCAATTTCCTACCCACTTGGCTGAATCCTGCTCCTGTCCTAAGTCCTCCAACTTATTTCAGTAGTCCCTGGTGTGTCACCAAATTTAATGTCTTGCTGAAGTTAAAGTAGATCAAACCTACTGCCTGTCTTCTATATATTGCCTTGGTGACCCAGTCAAAATCTAGTAACACGTCGGTCTGGCATGACCTCCCTGACACAAACACACACAGTGTGTATTGTCCTAGTCTGCCATCCTCGAAACAAATCACCAAGCTGTCTTAGTCTATGGTCTCCATCAGCATATCTACAGTGAAGGTAAGGCTTACAGGCCTATAGTTGCCTATATTGTCCTTGTCCCCACCTATATAGAGAGGTTCTACATTGGCAGATCTCCAATCTGCTGCACAACTCCAGTCTTTTATGAGTCACTAAATAGTCAGTTCAAAGGTACTTCCAATTCCCTAAGTACTTGCAAGTACAGATCATCCAGGCCTGACACTTTGTCTAACCTGTAAGCTTCCAGACCCTTTCTCACTTGGCCTATGAAGAGCTCAACCTTGTCCATTTCCTGAGAACCCTTCCCCCATGTGAAGACCTTGATACCACTCCCAGTAGAGGTCATAGTCATAGTCTATTATGAATACAGAGCAAAAGTAATTGTTCAGTTGATTTGCCTTCTGCTCAGCGTCTTTTAGCCTGACTATCCTCCCATTTTCCTTTTTTCATATATGAATCTAAATGATTCCTTTTCCCCACCTTTTTCTCATTTAGCAGTCTATAGCTCCATGTGTGCCTTTGCCCTTCTGACTACCACCTTTGCTTTTTTTGAGTTTAGTCTGATACTTGTGCCAGGCTTCCTCCCCGAGTTCCTCTAGTACTCAATGAAGGCCCCTGTTTTTACCCTCTCAGCCTCCTTCACCACCTTTGAAAACCCGACTGGCTTTTTGTGGATGCTTCTTGTGGTGACCTTCCTTGTACAAGATGTTGCCACCTCCAGAAGTGTCCCATTAATCCTCCTGCATTGTTCTTCCTCCTCCTTGACCTGGTTAACATGTCTATCTCTCCTTAACTAGTTCCTGCATCTGTCCAAAATCCACTTGTTTCAGGTATAGAACCACTGTCTTTGAGGGGAGACCACTGTTCCAGTGGCCAGTTTAAACCACACAGTGTTGTGGTCACTGAACCCCAAAAGTTTCCTGACTGCCTCTCACCATGTCTAAATTGGTGAGTGCCAAGCTGAGTATAATGTCATGTTGAGTGGAATCCCTGACCAACTGCACCAGTAAGCATGCCTGTGACATATCTAGCGGTGCCTGACTCCTGGTGCTCCTTGCTGCCAGTATATCCCAATCTGTATCTGGTAGGATCAGGTCCCCCACTAATACTAGATTCCCTTTTGTGGCTTCTTCCTGATTTTCTCCCCAAATTCCCTATCTCCCCATTTTTCTTTCCCAGTAGTTTGTAGACCACCCCGAACCTAATCCTCTTACCAACAGCTGCTGTCATCTTCACTCAGATGGAGTCCATCCCCCTCTGTTTTGACAAGTCTCACATTCTGTTACCTTGATACCTTCTCTAAAATATATGGCTACCCCATTTCCTTTACCCTTGCCCCTGTCTCTTGTAAACATGGTGTACCCTAGAACTACTAGATCCCAAATCTTTTTCCTACTGGGCCATATCTTTGTGATGGCCTAACTTAGCCTCCGAATCGAATTCTAGTAGTTCACTGATCCTAGCTCCTTAAAGGAGAACTGCACTGAACCCGTAAGCAATTTTTCCCAGAAGAAGCAGTTTTCATGTAAATAATCCCACTATGTTACTGTTCTGGCTTTGATGGCCTTTAGTGAATTAATTGGGTGTTTTTGATTTGCAAAGTAGTGTTAAGTGCCATTTTAGAACTGTATGATGTAGTTTATGTTCCCCTTGGTCCACAGAGTTGCACAGCAGAACGTGAATGCATTATGAAAACAATGCAAGTTCTTTAACAAGGATATAAAATAGTAGTACATCATGCAGTTCTAAAATAGTACTGCCAACCAGAATGTAAAGCAGAAACCCCTACTAAATTTACCAAAAGGCCAGTAAAGATAAGAAAAATAAAATGTGAACCAGTATTAGAAATACAGCTTCAACAGAAAGCACAGGCTTCCAGATTCAATGCAGTTCTCCTTTAAGAATGTTAATATCATGATCCTCAAGGGTTAGGTCTAAGGGCCCTATGGATTATCTCCATATCAAAAGACAAAGGATCACAGACTGTGTAGTTTGCAAATATTGCATGCACAGTTTTTGACTAGTTGGTCTCATGATCTCAAAATTCCAAGAGCTCTAATGATTCTTACGTTTTCCTTCTGGCACACACCTCTAAATCTGTCAGCTTAGTTCGTAATTCTTCTATGATTTGTTCTTGTTGTGAAGAAGCTATTTTACTAACCGCCACATTATCCTCTAATGAGATCCTTTTCTCATCTTCACCTGTATATTCCTTTATAAAATTGGGCCACTGTATATAGCATTTGCACAGTCCTCTGTACAAGGTCAGTTTGCTGTTTATGTGTTTCCAAGGCTGAATTTTTTTCTTTTACCATCCCAATTACCTTCAAATGTTATTTTGCCAAATGTAGAAGTTGATCAAGATTATTACAACTATTTGCATTATGAGGGGTGGGCAGACTGTCACCATAATGGATTCAGTCTATCTCCAGTGCACCATGGATATTGGGGTCTTACATCAAGTTAATATTTGCCTGCATATCTGCCACCACATTCATGAGAATGAGAGTTTGAATGAATATTATTGAACTCTTTTTCCCTGATTAGTACATTTATTCACATTTGCTGTTTTATATCCTAAGTCATCTCTTTTCTTTTTTTTTTTGTGCCAGCTCAATGTTATTTGATTTTGTAGGTATGTCTGAGTTTTTAAAATTATCTGAACTGTTGCTGGACTCAGATAAGGAAAACATATTTCAGATTCTTTTTCCTGCTATAATCTTTCTTGTCTTTCCAAAGTTACTCATTTCAACTACTGACACTGTTTGCCACTTTTGTTGCCTGTTTTAAAGGTATGGTTACTTTAAAAGAGCTGTAATGTTTTTTTCTCCAATCTTTAGAGGAGGAAGAAGGATGGCAGTTTAGTCTGTTGGGCTGTTGCGAAGGTGCTTGTTGGGTCTCTTTCCCCAAATCAGTTTGCACAGCAAGGGTTGTAAGCCAAGATAAGATTACTGGATTCTGCAACACAGCTGCTTCTGCTATTTGGGGTGGACTCCTGTCACCTGCCTTCTACCACACGCTGTCACTAGCACTGCCCTCTCCTCCAGATCATCAGTTATTATGCCCTCCTCATTTACTATTGTGATGTTTACTGTTTAATGTTGTTTTGCCAGTTCCACAATTTACTGTATGGTAATTTACTGTATGGTAACTTTATTCTTAAGCATTCTTGTAAACTGTATTTTCTAACCCCAGGAATCCCTCACTTAATGGTTACACTCTAAGCAGCATCTCCTAGGCGACAGATGCCCCAGAAAAAGAACCCTATTCCAACTAATAGAATTTAGAACAGAGGTTTGAAAAAGTCTACAGCCACCTTCCACTCTGTCAGTTGCCAGATTTGTTTCTCCACCTGGAAAGAGCAGTCACCCTGAGTTGAGCTCCAGTACTACTGGGTGTTCAGTCACTTGTTTATTTTAAAAAAAGCAATTAGCTAGTTTTCAAGTGTTTAAGTATATTTATTTAATACTCTGCATTTAATTAGAGTATTTATTTTTAATCTGTGGTCCTTCCACCTCCCATTTTGATTCCTGGGAACAGGACACCACTCCGTGCTACCGTGTCTTTTTTTAGCTGTTTTTAAGCAATTTTATCACTTACTTGCCTCTTCTTAGTAAGTGATTCTGTTTTTCAAGTCATGCTGTACTGAAAAAGAAGTGATTTTACTTTTCATTTCTACCTGCACCCCTTCACCCTAATTAATCTATTCCTGTACAGGAAAACACAATTTTGACGCAGTTGTTTGGAGGTAAGAGACACTTTTACTACTGGGTACTACTTTTTCACTGTTGCTGTACTGCTTTTGTGAACTGCTTTGAGTTTTTTTACCAGGATCTCTCTAAATTAGCATATCAGAGAGACCTAGGAATTCCACAGGCTAAAAAAATGTATTAAGCTAATTTTCAGCTCCTGGCAAAGGCAACGTCTCATATGCAATATATGGGTCCCACAAAGTGGCTGATGAGATTTCAGCTACAATGACATCCTTACAAACTATTAGAAGTAGTTGTGGTAGTAATAATGTACTACTCATCGTGGGAGGGTGGCTTGGGGGCTTTGCCCCCCAAACTAAAAGATCTGATGTATGTGGTAGGGGGTACGGGAGGCACAGCCCCCCGATCATTTATGTTTCCTGTGGAAATCTCATCTGCCATTTTGATGGGACCCATAAACTGCAGACACTGCAAGGCAGCCTGCCAAGAGTGCTGTGAAAATTGCCTGGAATCAGTTCATAACTTTATTTATGCAATAGGCGTGGACACAAAACTCATTGAATAAATCCATTTATCTTCACAGCCATTGAATAAAATAAAATTTATCTACACAGTGATGTCATCACCATTTATCTACACAGTATTGATGTCATCATGATTTATCTACATAGTAGTGACATCACGTTCACCCCGTATTCAAATACGAATAACTTTAAAATGAAAAATGATGGCATGGCACCATGAGAACAAAAGTTGTTCAGCACAAAAATATCTACAAAATGAGTGGTGCTTCATTTATAGGTATCCTTTTTTTTATATAATTGGTACGAAAACAGCAGAAAATTCAATTTTTTTTTCACTTTTCTGACAAATGTGAATAATTTTAAAATTAAAAATTATAGCATGGTACTGTGAGCGTGAAATTTGTTCAGCACAAAAATATCCACAAAGTGATTGGTGTTTCATTTATAGATAACTTTTAGTTTTTTCTTATTTATAATTAGCAAAAAACAGCAGAAAATTAAATTTTTTTCTACTTTTTGCAGCAAACAAATGTAAATAACTTATACCACTCCTGAGGTTACCCGCGGTCAAACAGCAGTTTTGTAGATAAATCATGTATCTGACAGCTCACCATTTTATATTCCAAATTTATTGTGATTTCTGCATTTTCGCCCCAAAAGCCTTAAATAAATGGGCAAATAAATTACAACTGCTCCATCAAGTGTCTCCCAGGGTTCCTCTGTGTATCAAAAATCAAGCTTTTATATTATTTCAATCAAATAAATGGAGTTAGGAATGGGATGGGGGGTAAGAATACATGGAGTAGTCAATTCAAAGTCAGCAAAGGTTTCTCACTCAACCCAAACAAATATATTCAAAAGGCATTGTTAATTTTTATATTGACAGGGGGAACAAACCTGCTTTAGGTTCGTTCCCCCTGTCAATATGAACATAACAGAACTTTATAAAATATATACTTTTTTGAGAATAATTTGTTTGATAAAAAAGTAAAAATAAGGAGGACATGGAAAGTGTTTTACTGATTTTTTATTTTATTTCTCTACAGAAATAAATGGATACAAATGTTTGAAAAATACAAATCTAAACAAATGGAAATAAAGTTTTCTGAATAAGTCTGTACACCAAGAAAGTTCATAGTCTGAAGAAGGAACCTAGAGTTCTGACATTACTAAAATAAATATTTACATTGGAGCACATGAGAAAATTGGAAAAGAAAACAAAGAATAAAAAGAAATGAAAAGATTAACAATGCCTTTTGAATATATTCATTTTGGGTTGAGTGAGACACCTTTGTTGACTTCAAATTAATTACAAGTCATTATGGCTCCTCAGTCTGCCTCCTTGTCACCCCAAAATTAATATATACATAAATAAATACAAAGGCTCTGAGGGAGTTCCCAGTGATGGTGGAAAGCATGCATGAGTAGGTTCTGTATCCTCATGTTTAATGCTGTAGAAGTATTAAAAATGTAAATGAAGGGTGACAGGAAAAAAAGATAAAGCTGCTCAGCTTTGAGATAATTGTCAATGAAAACAAATCAGTTTATAAATGTAAGTTAGAGAACTGGATCAAAAAAGAATGTACTTCTCTGTTAAAGGTCTTGAGACAGGAACTATTATGGGCACCATGCCTTTGGTTCCTCTTTCCACTGCAGTATGAACCGCAGTATGAACCATCTGAAAGGCATGGTAAAGATGGATCAGATACCAGGATATCTGAAAGGGGGAACCTTGAATCCACTGATGGCAAAACTATAAATAAAGGACCTCTGAGCAGGCACTGGAAATGGTGCCTGCTAAAAAGAAATTAAAAGAAAAAATATCACTGCCGCTCCTCCTGAACAGAGAAAGGAGCAGGCATATGACAAAAAAAAATGTCCTTGTCCGTGAGGACAGATCAATGATGTGCCAGTTTTTTAAGGACATCCAGCAATGGCAAATTTTTAACAATACAAATGCCACCACCCTCCCCAGGCTCAGGCTCTAGCCTATTTGCCTGTAGATGAGGAGGAAGAGAAGTGATATGCACAAGAGGAGGTAGAGGACCCCAAGGAATCAGAGGGTGCACCTGAGCAAGACTTTGACCCTCCTTCAGGGCATAATGAGGACCATACTTCAGTCTCCTTATTTGTCAGGCAGATGCTTGTTACTTTTAGAATCCACCCTCAGAAAACTGAGGAGGATGAAGAAGAAGATGTTGAATTTGTGGGCATAATGGGCATAGCACATTCCAGGAGATTGCTATTCCCTGTACATAAGTATCTTAAGAAAGTAATATCAAAAACCATGCCTGATCCTACCTCAGCTGCAGCCACTGATAAAAAGATTGAAAGAAAAAAACAGTAGGGCAAACAAGAAGTGGAAATATGTATGCCCACCCTGACCACCAAGGTGTAGTCTAGGCTGCTGCTTGCTAGAGAGAAAAAGTCACTCTCTCTGCACAGTTTTCAGAGAAGGATTCTAAAAATAGTAATGCCGTGGTTAAGAAAGTATATACTACAGCTTTCCTGCTCATCAGGCAGGCAGCTTATTCGGGATATATGTAGCACAGTACCAGAAAACATTGTGGAACACAGCTCTGGCATTTGCCAATAGAGTAGACAGTGAACTGGCACAGGACTTGGTTGCCACAGCAAGATCAGACCTGGACACCACTAAGTACCATTTCCACACTGCTCTGGATACTAATGACATTGCAGTTAAAGTTCTAGCTCATGCAGTCTCCTTAAGAAGAATTTCCTGGTTAATGACTGTCATCCTTTCCCAAGATTCCTAAACCAATGCCATGGATTTCTCCTTAGAGGGAAATTCACTTTTTGGTGACAAAACAGAGGCCTACATGAAGAACATGGATGAATACAAGAGCATGTACAGGAGTACAATGAGAAGCACAAGGCCTCTACCTCCTATAGGCCCTATGGAAGGGAAGCAGAGGCAGGGGTTACTTCCCAAGAGGCTATACCCCATATGCCCCTTATGAGTATGAAGAACAAAGAGGCTACTACAGGGGCAGGGGCAGAAGAGGCACAAAGCATACTGCTGCTGCAGCACCAGCACCCAAGCCCCAGCCAAAACAAAACCCCTGACAGTTCCACCCACATCATCCATCCATTGCCAGTGGAGGGAAGACTGGCTCACTACCTTCTAGAATGGGAAAACGTTACCTCAGACAAGTGGGTTCTGGAGGTAGTGGGTCTTGGACTGTCTCTGCAATTCGAAAAATTCCCAAAAATACAGAAACACAACATTTTCCAGCACTCTTTACCATGGAAAGAATGCTGCTTTAACTAGAAGTAAAAACAAAATTGCTGACAGCAAACGCTGTAGAAAAGGTCCTGGTCTTTAGTGGGGCAAGAGTCTATTCTTAAGGTATTTCCTGACTCAAAAGGAAAATGGGGAGTAGTGACCCATTTTAGATCTCGGGTTTTTAAACAAGCATATAAAGAAAGGGAATTTCAAAACGGTCACAGTGAGAACAGTGATACCATCCTTGCAGCCAGGACACTGGCTGGAATCACTGGATCTGAAAGATGCCTATTGTCATATCACAATTAGGCTATTACACAGAAACTGTCTAAGGTTCAAACTAAGGAACTGCCAATACCAGTTCACAGTGCACCCCTTTGGCTTTACCTCAGCATTAAGGGTATTTACAGAATGCCTGGCTGTGGTGGCAGCAAAGCTGAGAAGGCAAGGTGTGGTAGTTTTTTCCTACCAGTATGACTGGCTAGTCTCAGAGAAAACAGAACAGGAGATAAGGCACTCTCTCCAGACTGTGAAAAGCACCTTCGCATGCCTGAGATTCTTGATAAACCTGCAGAAGTCCCAGCTAGAACCTGTTCAAATACTGGATTTCAGAGGAGCAGAGCTAAACACCCTACAGGGGAAAGCCTTCCTCCCGCAGGCCAGAACTGCAGTTGTGATAGCAACAGCAGAGTCCTTCACAACAGGTCAGCCAAGACTTGCAAGGGACTTTCTGCAGTTACTAGGATACATGGCTGCATCCACAGCTGCGGTTCTGTTGGCCAGGTTCCAAATGAGAGAGATCCACTACCACTTAAGAGGCATCTGGTCTGAAAGATGGGATCAACTCTTAAAGTTAGTGCCAGTGACAAAAGCACTGGTAAAGTCACTAGAGTGGTGGAAGGATGAATACAACTTCAGACAGGGCATTCCCTTCATTCAGCAGTCATCAACATGTATTTTTGCTATAGATACCTCACTCCAGCAATGGGGCGCCCACCTACAAGACCTCACAGTGATTGGCACATGGAGCCTACAGGAGTCCCTGGAATGCATCAATCTCCTGGATCTCAGGGCAGTGCTGTTAGGAATGTAATCTTTCTCCTCTCAGCTACAGTGTCTGTATGTCCAAATCAGAACAGACAAACTCAAAGTATATTATATAAACAAGCAGGAAGGTGCAAAATCGTCAAAACTGTATGGAAGCAATGAGGCTGTGGGTGCCGGCATGCACCTTAGAAGCAAACATTTATGCAGTGCATTGCCAGATAAAGACAATGTCCCAGCTGATTCATTAAGCAGAATCTTGTGGGGAAATCATCAACCTTGAACAGACAGGTTCTGGTCACAGTGTTCAGAAGGTGGGCACTCCCAAAACTGACCTGTTCACTTCTTGGGAAAACAATCAGCTTCCATAGCTTTGTTGTAGGTCAGCAGTCAGAGGGACAGTCCCCAGAGGACACCCTGGTTTTGGACTGGAAAGGAAGGTTCCTATATGCCTTCCCACCATTTCCACTCATCTTGAAAGTCCTCCTGAAACTCAAGAGGGAATCTGCAACAGTGATCCAAATAGCTCCAGTCTGGGCCAAACAGATCTGCTATTCAATTCTGCTAACTCTGTCCAGCAAGCCTCTAATCAGCCTGACACTGAATATACTGACCCTATCTCAGGGCACAATAGCATTCCAAAACCTCAAGACACTATGTCTGAGAGTATGGTTCTTGGTTAGTTAGAATACTCTGGATTAAATCTTTCAGAGAAAGTCCTAAAGGTGCTTAGAGTTTCAAGGAAACCAGCAACCAGGAAAACACTCCTCTTAATGGAAAAGATTTTCTTACTGGTGTACCCCAGAAGAATAATTCCTATAGAGGCTGGGTTGCCTTTAGTCTTAGAATACCTGGTACACCTGCAATCTCTAGGCCTAAGGACTTCAACAATAAAGGTGCACTTAGCAGCAGTGTCAGCCTACATATCAGCAGGCAGGAGAAGACCACTGGCCTCTCAACCTATTTTGAAAGTTTTTTTAAAGGCCTGAGCCACTTGTACCCACTGATAAGGGACCCAGTCCCTCCATGGGATCTCAGTGTCTGTCTTTCCCAGATCATGGAGGCTCCTTTCAACACTGTTGATTTGAAGTATGTCACATTGAAAATCGTATTGCTGATTGCCATGACATCTGCTAGTTGGGTGAATGAACTGCAAGCCCTCTGTACAAAGCCAAATTACATAATCTTCCATGGGGATAAGGCAGTCCTTAGAAGTAACAGGAAGTTCCAACCTAAGGTGGTGTCTGAGTTCCAGAACCAATCAGTAATAATTACTGTGCTCTATCCAGAACATTATATTCTAGGTGAGCATAAACAGCACAGTCTTGAAAAGAGTTCTGGGTATAGAGATGTGTGAAGTTGGGAAACTCTGCTCCATGGAATAATTTACAAATATCCCTCATTTTGTGAAGTTAATCTGCAGTACAAATTCCAGATTTGCGCAAAACTGGTAACTCCACCAAATGCAGAACTCCACCGGAGATGTTTAACTCCACTGGTGGAGTTTGGCAACTCTGCTGGTGTAGTTTGGCACAGAAGAGACAATATTCAAAATAAAACTGCCCACCTCCTACCAATCACTGCCCTGATCTTTCCCTGGTGTCTAGTGGCCTCCTCCACCATGGATCACCTGCCCAATTCTTCTCTTGTGTCTAGTTGTTCTTTCCCCCTTGCCGATTGCCAAACAATAATGACACCCCTTCTCTGGTGTCTAGTGGTCCCTCCCCCTGTGATCACTGGCTGATGTACAAAAATACACTTTTCCTGGTGTCTGGTGGTCCCCCCTTGCTGATGGCCATAATGGTGTCAGTGGTCACCCCCCATCCAGATCCCCTGTCATATTTAATTCTCTGGTTTTTAGCGGGCCCCACCATCCCTGGCCCCCTGTAATAATAATAATATATACATACATACACATATATATATATATTCATTCCCTGGTGCCTAGTAGACCCCCAACCCTGGCAGGCAGTGCCCCACCACCCCGCTACCCTGACCCTCAGCTGGTGACCAGCACAGTCTTCAGCTCTTCCCCACACTGGAGTGGTCGATCTGAGTTGGTCAGTGAATGAGCAGGTACTTGTACAAGTATCTGCTCATTCACTGACAGCTCAGTCAGCGGCCAGTGTGGGTGAGAGCGGAGGCTGTGCCGTCACTGGTTCAGGGTCGGGTCCAGGTGGGGGAGGAGGGCTGGTGGTGGGACATTACCTGCCATGGTGAGGGGGTGGGGTTCTGCTAGACAACAGGGAATGGACTACCTGTTTTTTTTTTTATTTGTTTAATTATATACATTTTTTAAATTGTTACAGAGGATCAGGGATGAGTGGTCTTCTAGAGACCAGGGAATTAAATACTACAGCGGATCGGGATGGGAGGGTGACCACCGGACAACATTATGTCAGGTGGATGATTGGGTTGGAGGGGGAGGGACCACTGAACACCAGGGAATCATTAAGATTGGGCGGGTGTGGGTGGGGAGGGACGACTAGACACCGAAAGTGTCAACAATTAACATCGAGCTGGCCATCTGCAAGGGGGACCACTAGACACAAGGAAAAGTGTATTTTTACATTGACTGGTGATTGGTGGGGAGGGACCACTGCATACCAAGGAAAGAGTGTCATTATCCACTGGTGATTGGCGGGGGACAACTAGACATCAGGGAAAGATTGTGCTGATGATTGGCTAATATACCATTTGTAAGTTTACCTTGCTTTGGGGTTTTTTTTAAGTGCAATTTGCACTTAAAAAAAACCAAAAGCAAAGTGAACTTACAAATGGCGAATTTCCTGTCAAACAGGAAAACTTTACAAAATGATTTGTGGGGGCAGATTTGGTGACTTCACCAGAAATTTGCAGGGTAATTAAAAATTTGTTGCATCTCTATCTGTGTATATACATGGACCAGACAAAAAGAGGTCAAGTCCAAAAATACTCAGCTTTTTGTTACCTATGGCGATGTTGGCAAAAGGTAAACCAGCAATCAAGAGGACTATCTCTCACTGGACAGTCTCTTACATACAGTGTTGTTATGAAAAAGCTGGAGAAATACCAGTCAGAGGCCTAAGGGCACACTCCTCAAGAGGTACCTCTGCCTCTGTGGCATCCACAAGAGGCATCCCTCAAATGGACATTTGCAAGGCAGCTACATGGGAAAACAGTGCACGCTTTCACAAAGCGCTATTGCCTTGACATACAGTCCAGAAGTGTGCCACTTTTAGAACTGCTGCCTTGCAGAACCTTCTTTCCATGTAAGTTCTAGACCCAGACTCTCAAGGTACTGCTTTATGGTCTGCTTAGAGTGTAACCATTACGTGAGGGATTCCTCAGGTTAGAAGAAAAAAAAATTACTGACAGTAGTAATGTTGTTGGTTTTCAGGGATCCCTCATTACGGTTACACTCTCCCACCCTGACTCCCCTTCCAGAACTTAAAGATTCTCACAATAGTCAGTTTATTTTATTTAGGTTGCTTAAGCATTACTATTGCAGTTTCTCTACAATTGTACAGTCTGCTTTTTTTTTCTTTATATTTTACATATTATTGCATTACATGTCTGTTTCAATTTGATGTTTTTCAAAGTTTTGAAATCTGCACATATTGTTAGTAGCCGTTTAGTTAGATTCACTAGCCACCACTCCACTGTCGCTATAGAAACAGATCTGGCAACTGTTAGAATGGAAGTTTGCTGCAGAGTTTTTCAAACCACTTTTCTAAATTCTACTAATTAGAATAGGGTCTGTCGCTGTGGCATCTGTCTTCTAGGAGATGATACTTAGAGTGTAATCATAGTGAGTGATCCCTGAAAAGAAACATTACTATAGTGACCATTTATTTTGTTACACAAATTTCCTTATTGTTATATTATTGTTGTACCTTGTACTTTGTATCTGCTCTGTTCTAGTTTCTTCTTTCTCCCCTAGGATGCATTTGGATATGAGCTGATACCAGCTCGGTGTGACTTTCCTGGTAAAACTTTTAAAATCAATCAACAAATAAATAAACAGTGAAGGGAGGACAGCATCTTTAATCAGGTCTGATGCACCAGTACAATTTGACTTAAAAAAAAAAAAAAGATTTCACATAAGAAATTGTCAGTTTTGTTCTCTCCCTCTCCCTCTCTCATTTTACAAAAGATTCTGGCTTATTGGTTGCAATTTCAGCAGAACACTAGACAGCAGATATGTATGCTGCTAAAATGCTCCCATAGAAACATTGTGGCTCTTCATGCTGAGGAATGGAAGAGAGTCCAAAACTTTCTGCATGCAGGTTTCCACAGATTGAGAGTGAGAGTCAAATGGGTTATTCATCAAGCTAAAGATCCTCTAACAATTATTTAAATTTGGAAAGAGAATGAAACAACGGTTCAGATTATTTGGCATGGGTGGCTTCTTCACATTTTAGAAAATCTTAATAAGCAAACCAGAAGGAAGTTTCCATGGGGAGCATTCTCAGCTGTTGTTAGCTCCACTCCTGCCCTACCACCATGGTGAGTCTTTTTGAGTTCATTTTTTTATCCTCCACTCACTGACTCACTCCTCCTATCTTCAGTTCAACTGGCCAGGGTTCTCTGCTACCCTTTTGACCTCTCCTCACCGCTCCCAATGATTGTGGGGAGGGTTCCAAGGAGTTCACACCATAAGGAAAGCCCCCTCGCCCTTCACCCCATGGGGAAACTTCAGAATGTATCCTGAGTCTTACAAGTTCTTCCAGTGTTCCAGGGTCTGGAGGTGGGACAGTCATTGGCGATGGTGACCCTGCAGCACAACGCATCAGGAGCAATTTTTCTGCTATAGAATCGTCCATATTCCCACAGTGCCTTGGCTGTGCCAAGCATCAACCACACTGCCCAGGAGGAGAACAGGATTCTGCATGGTCACCCACAAACATCAAATGGTTCCCTGATACCCTTACAGTCAGAATGCTATTGTAAATGAGCTCCAGCTCAAACAATGTATTATGAATAAATAAAACTTAACCCTAGAGTGCTGAATACGTTTGGAATTCATTTAGATTCTGGATGGATGGATGGACGGATAGATAGATAGACAGACAGACTGACAGACTGATATACACCTGCCACATTGTAATAATTAAAACTTAAAACAGGAGGAGATTAAGAAACACAGTGTCATACTCATTCCTTTTGGAGCTGGTACAAGCTGCCTCCACAGCACACATTAATCAGCCTCAGCCCAGAGCAGTGGATCTGGCTTATGTTGTGAATCAAGATCACCCACATGGGAGCTTATGATGAGGGCAAGCCTTAAGGATAGGCGAACTAGGCAGCCACATATTGCACCCACCAATAGGGGGTGCTGAATTGCTACAACCCTAAATGTTTTTCATAAAAAAAAAAAATCACCTGTCCCTATTGGATCTGCTTTCTGAATGTTGAACTGCAACATTCAGCATCAGCCAATAGAACTGCAGCAGTGGCACATTGTATATTATTGGTAGCACTTGCAGCAGTAGTAGCACTCTTCACCCCAACTGCGCTGGCTGTGGAGTGGGAAGAGGAGGACAAGAGTCAGATCCAGGTCCCAGAGTCTGTGGAGACTCACTGGGGTCAAGCAAAAAGCCATCAGGATGCAGCAGCAGCAAATGACTCTCTCTCTCTCTTTCTGTCCCTCCTTTTAAGAAGTGAGTCATCTTGGCATGCCTTTTGCCTTGAGAAGGGTTCCTGTCATCAGAACAATGACCGTGGAGTTTACTGGTTTTAGCATCTTGCTTGGTATAGGATGCCTTTGCTCAGGTAATGACAGGCGTTCCAGTGCCTTTTATTTATTTGATGATTTAGTCTTAGAATGATGCTGGATGTGGTAGGGAACATATGTGGTTTCTCAGTCTTGTGGGATGCATTGATTCTTGTTGCTTAATGGCTGTGTGGTTCTCACTTCATTCCTTTGAAATATGTTTGCTGCGGATGACTGGAGCCGAAGGTTCCTCATTACTTCCAACCCGTTGGTTTGCTCAGGAGGTAGGGGGGAATGCTGGGGATGGGGCCGGTTGCTGCTCTCTTTGATTGCCAAGATGCAGTTAGAGCAGCCCTGCCTGAGATGTGTGGCTGCATAAGTAAAAGTGAAGTGAGGTGGCAACTCAGAATGGGAACATTAGCTACTGTTATATTGTGTCACTAGTGCTGTTCCTGTCATTTTTTTTCTGTATACTGTTTCTTCATGGGGCCATGGCGAGGGAGGCTCCCTTCTGCCAGACTCCACCACTTCATCCTTTATCTACAATCTCCCTGGGCTTACCTTAGTGGTACAGTAACCTCATGGATTTCCCACAGTGGCGGGATCAGGAGAGAGAGGGCCACTCCCCCCCATGCCTGCATCCAGTTGTTGCAGTAGATGCCCAGTAATGCTACAGGTGGAGGTGAGGTGTGCAGGCATCATACCCCCTCAGCCATGCCAGGGTTTTAAATAATTGATTAGCAGTTTTTTTCTTGGGATGATACTAACTGTACAGAAAGTATTTATATATATTTTCTAGAAGTACTGAGTTTGTTAAACACAGTGAGGCAAGAGCTATACATTTTCACAAAGATTTAGCCCTTTTATGAGCAAAACGCTAATCAATTTTTAGAGTTAAATAAAACCCTGCATGCCCTGTTTTTCCTCCATGTTTCTCCCCAGACCCGAAGTCATGGCTTGCAGTAAGCACATACAGGTGCAGGGCACATGTGCTCCCGGCCCATTTTCCCATCCACTCTCGAGACATGATACGTCAGCCTCCCATGTTTCCTCTGACACCCAGCCTTTACTAGGTGTCAGCCTAGGCTGGAAAAACCAAGCCATCTTGATCCGAGAAAGGAGATCTGTCTGATGTCTGCTGAGTCCTACTCCCAGCACACACACACACCCCAGCCAACCCCCAGCTACCCGAGGTTATATTCAAACACAGCTCTCTAGCTTGATGTGAGGTAAGACACTTGTTAGCGCCTCAGCCCTTAGCACTATCCTCATGCTGCTCCTGTCATTAAGGGCCAGGTGACAAAGCTATTTTGGGGGTGCATCACCTTTTGGAACCACTTAATGAAACAACAGTGCCACTGTTTATGAGGTGGGGTCCCAAAAAGCCTGTGTTGCAAATCTGGTGAAAAAAATTCCAAAAAATTACTGTGTTACGAGCGTGCATTGTGCAGTTTCCACGCATGCACGTAACTGCAAAAATGTTTAATATTTTTCACTCCAGATTTTCAACATTGCCATTTTTTAACACCTCCTTATGAACAGTACAGCTGTCATTTTTCACATCCTGCCCAAAATGTGTTTTCACATGTGACGCACAATGGCCCAGTCGCTGTGGGAAATCAATGTTTGGGACACATTAACAAAATCACAGTGACACTGTTCATGAGAGGAGGTCCTAAAATGCCTATGCTGAAAATTTGGTTAAAAAAAATCCCTAAAATAATTACGTTACAGGCGTGCATTGCACAGTTTCTACGTATGCTCGTGACTTCACCAATTTTTCATATTTTCACTCCAGATTTTCAACACTGACATTTGTTTACATCTTCTCATGAACAGTACAGCTGTCTTTCTCACATCCTGCCCAAAATGTGTTTTTACACCTGTGGCACCAAATGGCACAGTCGCTGTGCAAAATCACCTTTTCGGCTAATTAATTGGTAGTGTCACTGTTCATGAGGTGGTTTCACAAAAAGCCCATGTTGAAAATTTGGAGTGAAAATACCAGCAAACGCCCAGGGTGTTAGGGTTTCCAACTGTAATGCCCCACCCTAAACAGGAAGCACATATGGTCTATATCAGCCTCCTTGCTTCTAACCTTCCTTAGTATGACCCTATAGAGACGGACAGGCATCAAGGGTGTGACTTGGGATTATCGGCTGTAATGCTCACACCATCTCACCCCCACCCTGCAGCCAGTGACAGGCATCGATGTGTGTCTTGGACTCTTCGACCCCAAAGTTCACCCCATTCTCCTATACTTCACCTATCTCGCCGTATTTCCTTATTGAATGGGCTGAGCATAAGGCCCGAAAACCCCAAGGCACAACGCGGCACTTGTCTGTGTCTGCAGGGTAGGGTGAGGTGAAATGGTGTGAGTGTTATGGCCGACAACCCAAAGGCACACTCCAATGCCTGGCAGTCTCTGCAGGGTGGGGGTGGGGTTAGCATCAGTTCAATACTTCACTTCCATTCCTTTTATGCATCTCTCTCACTCCTGCACTACGAAAGCCAATGCCAGCAAGACAACATTCGGCATTGACAAATGCTTGTTATCTCTGCTTCTTATAGCCTAATTGAATGTAAGTGGGGACAGGAACATCTAAATCCTGAGCTTGTGGGCGCAGTATATTATATTATGGTCACTAATACTACAAGCCGTAACCCTAGAAACAATGAATCCATCTAGATGAGGGATAAATATATTAATAGTACAGTACTCTTAGATGATGAACAGTACTGTTTTAATATATCCTGCAGGTTCAGTGATTAATTGAGGAGGATGCAAAGTAGAAGCTTTTGTGGATAGTTTCCCGTCATGAGTGCTCCAGACTTTGTTCCACTGCGGACTCCAGAAGATCAGATATGCTCTGTGGGAAATGGTTGGTCAAATAAAGTATTGAACAGGAACTATTAAGTGGTGCAGTGATCTGTGGAACATAAGACTAGCCAAAATTATGTGTTATAGGTGGTAAATGGCTTGTGGGTGATAGGAGAGCCTCTGCTACTTAAAAGGACCCACATGCTGAGTTTTAACCATATGATCCAGTACACTAGTAATTGTTGTATTCTATTTACAACTACTGACTCCAAAACAAACACACTGAAAGCATTAGACATCTGACACTCTCTTTGGACTACAAAAATGCCAGTATTTTTAAGAGGGCAAACTAGTTAAATATTTGAATTAGTAAACATTAAATGATACTATTTTATTCCATTAATGTCTTGTGATTCATGATATGTATGTATATGTCGCCTATTACATGTGCCATATTAATTAAGACAATTATCTCATGCAGTCTGGGCTGACAGAATCTTTCAGCTTTGCATTGTTGTCCTGCTGCCCAAACTGTATTCTTAGTCAGTAAGGAAAAGACATGCTATAAGCATTTATAATTATTTGGGTAAAACCAGTCAGGTGTGTGACAGTGTTGAATAAGGTCCTGCCCCATTTGTTATGCAGAAAGAGTTTAAATGCAAGGGTTTGTTCTGTGCTCTCCTTTTCTGTCTCTTCTCTGTCTAGTTGCACAATCAGACTTTCTAGTGAGACCTAGGAACTGATTACTCTGACAGTTTCACAGTTCTCTGCCTCTCGCTTTCTCTCTGCCTTCCCTTGCTGTTCTATCTTTTCTTCCCCCTTGCATATCTGCGGGTATAAAAATATATATGGAAATGTCACTGATACTGGGATCTCTTTGTTTAAACCTATATATAGCTATATTGTTGAAATGATTGTAAAGCTATTTGGAACTCATGGGCTATCCCGAGATGCAGTTTTTAAGCCTTTTGCAGAGCTGTAAACAAGAAGTCAGTTCCGGGTCACTAAGTTCTTTTTGCTGCACCTGCATCAAAACTGACAAGAACATTCTTTAAACTAACAGGAACATTCTGTGAGAAGCAGGATGTCATAAAGGCACAAACTTGTTATAAAAAAGCAGCAATGTTTTTGCTAGAGAGACAAGGAAAGTAGAGACTGAGAGGCGTGAACTTAGAATTAAGTGATACCCTCAGAAGGACTTAGTTTTCTTTGTTTGTACTGCCGTTGTAAATAGTTATACTAAATATTTTTTTATTTTACTGTTATTGAGAAAAATAAAATGCCATTTATGAATTTTTAAACTTCTCCTGGTTTTCCTGTGCTTCTTGACTTGTGCCTCGACAACAAGGTGACCATGCATTATTACAGCATAAAGCATGGTCATTGTGTGCTATAAATATTTTTGTCTAAATTGCTTATATGGCATGCTTCTTGTTTGATTCTTGAGTGGGAAATTTGGTTTCTGACAAAATATAGAGTCTGGTGCAAATCAGATGCAATACCATGCCATTAAAGAGATTTTCTATTTTTTTAGCAAAACATTCACAGTTGACATTGACAGAACTCAGTTACACAAAATTCCCTCCCAGATTTGAATTTCTTGACATTCCATTTTACACTTACATGAAAACAGAATTGTTTTTCCTCTTAGACTTCATCTGTTCATGTTCACACTGCTTCACCCTCTGGTTATGACATTATATTCACACCCTGATGCCCCAGAAATTATTCTACGATGTCACAAGCAGAGGATTATGACTACAGGGCAAGAGAAGCAGCAGGGATAGCTGAGGTCTAAAGGGCAAAGTGCCTGGTTTCATGCAAATGTTTTTAGTAATAAAGAATGCAATGTCTGGAAATTCAGTTTTTTTTATTAGATTTGAGTCTTGTCAATGGTAATTATAGTGGTTTTGCACAAAACTGGAAATAACTTTAATATTAAGGTCAAATTACTGTCACAGTATTACCAGAGTACTGTCATGCACCGTGGTTTGATAAAGTGTGACTCTTTTGCAAGAATTGTTTTTCCCAATCCAGTAGATGAACATACTGTATACTGTATATTAGTTAGACAGAGGTACACACACACACACACACTCACTCACTCACTCTCACACACATTCACTTACACACTAACTCACTCACACACACACTTGGTCGTATGCACACACCTCACTCACTCACTCACTCACATCTTTTCCATCTGTAGCATTAAAAAGAAGCTGCTGTGCTGTTGTTTTTCATGAAAGCTGATAAGGGTTCTTAATTTCAGGTGCTCTGCCATTCTGCAGGTGAGATGACTTTCGACTGCCTGTCAGTGACTCCGGTGACATAACCATGCACTGCTGATCTAGTGACGTGCTGGCAGATTGTGTTTCATTTATGGCTGGTTTCCCCTGGCTCTTCTCCTCTCTCCTGGGAAGTCCTCGCATGCTGTGATCTGTACTGACCAGATTTAACTACTTAATCCTGGCTTTAGAATGCAGCTATCCAGGTCTCAACTGTCACTTCCTGGAATGTATGGCAGCATGAAAGACCTTGGTGGTACCCTGTCTGACATCATAAAATACAACTGAAGCAGAAAGAAAACAATAAAAAAACACTTCATTAATGGAGTTTCTTGATCCCAAAGGATAGCAATCTGTTGCTAGACAACAGATATGGTGGAAGCAAATGTGGCTACTAAACAAATAATCCTTAATATTTAATTCACATTCATGTTTCATATTTCACAGGTTTCATTCTGTAATATTGCCACTTACTGCATCAGGTGGAGAGTAAAGGTTGGGTGAGGTTTTCAGAAAGTAATAAATAAATAAATGAATGCTGAATATTATCAGATGCAGTTAAGCCTAGTGGTTAGATCTTGGAGCTGTGAACCTGGAGACTCAAGTCTGAATCCCTTAACTGCCACTTTCTCGTGGTATGACACTGAGCAGGTCACTTAACCTTCCAAGGCTTAACCACTCTGTCACCTCTGACTAATCTGTCTTTGTGCTTTTTAAATCTATGTTACTAACTGCAGCAGCACTTTTTCCTTCTCTAGGACTGTAACTGTAAATGCTCTGGCACACAGCCTGTATGAAAAGGGTTATGTAAAACCCACCCTTCCTGCCTGCCTGCCTTCCTTCCTTCCTTCCTCCCTCCCTCCAGAACTCGGTATCAGATTGCACCCAAATACCCTGAGCTTTTAACATTGGCTTAAGTTAGTACAAATATTGAAATTAATATTAACTTTTAAAGGAAAGCTGTCATAAACCCCAGTTTTCCCCAAGTAGTCACTTACCTCCCAAGGTGCATGAAGATAGTCTTCATCATGAATTTGTTCGAGCCATTATTTTTAAATGAATAATTATTGCTCCCGTGGACAGCACCACCATTTCCTATATCAGAACAGCCAGAGCTGCAACTTCCATGCTAATTAGGTGTTCGTGCTCGAGCGTGCCACAGCTGACCCACGCCCATTCTGTACATGTGGGGGTCAGAGGCTGTGAATGTGCATTCTGATTCCCTGCTTCCATTGGGTGATCTGGCTTTTCCTTCTGTCAGTGTATGTCGGCGTTTGTGGAGTGTATTATTGTGAGCTCTATTTAAAAAATAACATTTCTCATTCTATGTGATCATATCTTATAAGGTAGTCACAGTTTTTTTTCTTCTTGTATGTTTCGGTTCATTGTCTCTCTGTTTCATTGCTCCCATGTTTATCTGCGTGCTTCTGTATTTACGCTTGTCACTGGTAAAAGTAAATAGCTGTCTATGTGTTTCAGTGTTGCAGATGTGGGACAGTGATATGGTGAACCAACATTTGGGGTACCAGTTGTCTACAGAGCATAGTATTGTGAACGGATGCCTTGAAATTATTTTTGGTACTCACTGGTCATCTATGTGTATGTTGTAAGCTATAGGAATACTGCCAGTAGTGCTATAATGTATTTGAATGCTCATAAATGGACAGTGGAAGGCAGAACCATATGAGAAATCTCTACTGAGTGTGTCGTGTTGCAGTGTATCATCACAGCAGTACAGTCCATAACTGGTTAATTCTTGTGTCAGTGTTCATTCCTGAATAATGACCATCATGGAAGCTATTGTATCCAAGCTTGTGCTACAGTGCTCACTGTCATGTGATGCTGCCATCCATAGCCGCAGAACAGTTGTGTTATGATGGTAGTCAGTTACTGATTCACTAATCACCATGGCATAGTAGGATACTCTAGTCATGGGCCACAACTGTACTCTGGCCATTGAGGGAGGGCTGCTGACTGCTGCACTCAGGCTGGTGAGGGAGAGCAGGTCACAGATGGACTCTGGCCAGGGAGAGGGGGCTGCTGACTGCTGCACTCAGGCTGTGGAGGGAGGATAGATTGCATTTGGTTGGGGGGGGCTGGTCACACTTGGATTCTGGCGGGGGTTGGTCACAGTTGGACTCTGACATGGAGGAGGAGACTGGTAACAATTGGACTCTGGCCTGTGTGGGGGGGGGCTGGTCACAGTTGGACTCTGGCTGGGAAGAGGGGGCTGCAGACTGCTGCAGTTGGGCTGGAGAGAGAGAGGGCAGGTCATATTTGGACTATGGCCGGGGAAGGAGGCTTGTCACACTTGGACTTTGGCCAAGGAGGGGGGCTGGTCACACTTGGATTCTGGCCGAGGAGGGGGGCTGCAGACTGCTGCACTCGAGCTGGGGAAGGAGGGCAGGTTGCACTTGGACTCGGGCCTGGCTACTCCACTGATAGCACTGAGTCCAGTTATTCAGGCCTCATCTCCCGAATGACATACATAGAATACAATCGGTTCAGAGCAGGATGACAAATGTGGTGAAGGGATTGCACCCAGACTCATGTGATGGAACACTGCAGCATCTCAATCTGTGTTCCCAGGAGGACAGGAGAGAGAGAGTGTGGACCACAAAGAGACTTTACAGTATGTACAGGTTATAAAGAATGCACAGGAGTGTAGCAGCTTCATGAAAAGGAGATGTGTAAGAACAAGAGGTCATGATATGACAATAGGGACAGGTAAATTCAGGGCTAATATGAGGATATACTTTTCCAACCAAAGGGTGGTGGATCCATGGACACGACTCCCTGTTGAGGTGGTAGTGGTGGAAGAAAGCATAGCAAACTTCAAAAAAACCTGATACATACTTACATGAACTGTGGGGATAAGTCACAAAAGATAGGATGCAGATCAATTAAGATCCGTCTCATTCAAAAAGGGTAGTGAAATGGGCAGACTGGAGGGATCAAGCAGCCTTATTTGACAGCATATTATTTATGTATACGTTTCTAAAATTTGCACCATGCACATGCTCACAGTGCCATCTGGGAAGATCATTCCCAAGGTACAAGAACCATTGAAATTCCCACGGGGTCCCTACAAGGATGGTCACACTCAGCTGCCTTGACCAGCTCCAGCACATACTAAAGTAACACACAGTAACTCATTTGTCCACTCCTTGTTCTGTGTTACAGCAACAGTGTGTAGTAAGGCAAACAGTGTATCAGAACTGTCATGATCTTCCTGGACTAAAAGTCTCCACCACTCATTCACACTAATGGGACTACGCCGGAGGCCCTGGAACCCCGTGGGAGCCAAAAATCTTCAGGAGGGCCGGCGCTGGGATAGGACTGCGCATGCACAGTGCCGCAAGACTAGCTTGCACTGTATAGGCTTTCTCAGCGTCGACCCTTCAACCGCCTCAGTTCCTTTTCTCTTGCGGTCGAGTGCACTTCAATGATGACGTCACTCACCTGCCAGAAGTCAAGTATTTGTCTATACGGCAGCATCTATAGCTGTTCAGTATTCTATTAATTTACTATTTAGTGTTCTTTTCTTATTTTAAAAAGAGAAGAAGATGAAGAAGAAAAAGAAGAAGATGAAATTCTGAGCCTGCCATCAACGGAGTTGACCTTAGATGGTAGCAGTGATGGTAGGGAGACTTAGTTTGAAAGCTGTGATGGTAGGGGGGCTGTATCTGGTACATTGTCCATTGCGGAGGGGGGGTCCAACCATGGGTAGTCCAATGCTCAGGGGGAGGATGGTCCTCCAGAAGCACAAAAGCAGCGGGCCCATTCCTGTCCTCGTTTGGGGACCAGGCTCCATTCAACCTCGAGCTCTTCTTCCTCCTGTCGGTGTAATAAGTATCACTTGAGGTCGCCCTCTGGTATGTCTGCATGGGGATCGTTGGTGGTGGTGAGCAGTAGGCCTGACCCAACTATGGTGGGGTCCTCTGTGGCTCCATTCTTAATGGCCGTGATCTTCGACACTGGGTCGATCTTTGTTCTCGATGGGGCTCTGGTGAGCAGTTTCACCTCTGAGCTACTCTTTTAGAGCAGGGGGTATGTCATCTGCCCAGTTGACTTGGCCAGTGGACCCAGTTCCTGGGCCTTCATGCCTTGGATCCACTGAGCCATAGCTGAGTCGGGTGGGTAGGATGTGCGCGGTGCCTTCTCCTGTGCCAGCACCATTGACGCTGACCCCACATGCCTACCCCCTCACCTTTTCCTCTGCAGGGGCTGGCATGATACCACTTTCCTCTCACCCTTTTTCTTCAGGTCTAGAGCCAGTGTGCCTGATGCTGTGTGTGGTGCCAGCACTGCGTGTGGTGCCAGCTCAGCGAGTGGTGCCGGTACCTTGAGTGGTGCTGGCACCCCATAGGTGGTGCCTGTGCTGTGAATGCGTCGAAGTCTTTAGTGCCATTCCAGGTGGTGGCGTCTCTCGTGATTCTGGCCTGGACCTGCCTTTTGGATATTCTTCTGGGGTAGAAGTGGATCTGGATGAGTCTCTCCCTGTCCTACTTTGTTGGAGATGCAGTGGATGACTCATTTTAGGGACTGGAATGCAAGCCTTCTGTATCAGCAGAGCCTGTGATGGAAGATCTTTTCAGTTTTTCCTCAGGGACATGGGTTCCACCATAACATTTTAGACTTCATCTGTAGACCAATGCAGACTTCTGTGTCTGGAGTTCCTACATTCCTCAGTATGAGTACACCCTGTGGAACACACTAAATTTAATGGTCGAGAGCCTCCTGGACTCTACCACTCCATTATTAGGGGTACATAGCCTAATATTTAGCTAAATGCTTTTATAGACCCCTATGACACTGCTCCTTGGGTGGCTGCCATTGGCAGCAGGTGATCAGCATCTCCTTAGCAGTGCTTATTGGTTCTACCCTCAGGTTGAGGTCTGGAGGGTGCTCAGACTCCTGCTGCCCCTCAGAGGGATGGCACCACCGTCATTCTTGTAAAAGGCATTCCTTTCAAGGTAGAGGCCTGGAAGTCTTTGTCAGGAACCAGCTCCGCAACTAAAAAAAAAAAATTGCAGCAGAGGACACAGGGCCCAAAAGCAGCCAGCACCATCCTCTTGGATCCAGCCCAGGTCTCACCTTAGCTGTCTGAGGTGGATACCTCTTGGCAGTAGGGGGCACCTGGTTTGGTGTTATAACTAGTGGAAGTCCAATCCAGCAAATGTATGGATCATCAGGATTGTCCGAGAGGGATACTCTCCCAATTTTGCCCATTTTTCAACCTTGAAAGGCTAAACAAGTACCTGTTCAGAGAGGAGTTCACTACAACCTTGGTATTCAAGCCTTCACTTCCTGGATGTTTGGCTCTGAACCAGCCCATCAAGGCTAGAGTCTCAGGAAGCAGTTGCCACAGCTTCTCAGTTACTTTTTTCCAGGAGGGGGTTTTCTGATTCAGGGAAGGTGCCAGATTCACCTTCCCAGCAGCTCCTATTCATAGAAGCCCTCCTGAATACCTCCAGGGTGAGAGTTCTTCCTTTTGAAGAATGGAAGAAACTACATCTTCAGATGTCTCATTAATTCATGGAAAGCATCTCCTTCTAGGCCCTTTTTGATGCAGCGAACGCTGGGTCTTATGCCTTCGTCCACAACAAATAGTGGTCTCCGACTACACATTCGCAGTCCTCCACATCAATGACAGAACCTTGGACAAAATTACTTATGAGGTAGATGTAGTTGGCCTAGCTTCTGCTAGGTCTACCCTTACCCTCTAAATCCCAGATCACCATCACCATGGTTGCACTCTAGATTGGTTGGGGAATGGGGATGGGGAGCTCTCTGTGAAGACCTCCACACTCAGGTGAGGAACCAGGAGGAGGAGGAGCATCATCTTCTCATAAATTTCTTAGAGATGAGAGCTGTCTTATATGCTTTCCAAGTCCTGAAGGAGGCCCTCTGCCATGAAGTGATCCCACTTCAGACGGAAGACAAAATTGTGATGTTTTCATCAACAAGCAGGGTGGAGCACTCTCCTACCCTCTGTGCAGGAAGGCCATGGGGAGGTGAGAGTGGTGCCTTGAGCACGTTATGTTAGTTCAGTCATTGTGCAGTTGCTATTCGATGAGTGGGGCAGTCTGGACCTGGTCCTTTCTGCGTCCTCTCTAAATGCTGCTTCAGAAATCCAGACCCTGGTGTTTTCTGTCAGTATGTATTCACTGCAGGAGACAAGATGCTTCTGTACATTTCCTCCTCTTCCCTTAGTTCAGAGGATGCTTCTCAAGTTGTAGGCAAATTGGGGCAGGATGAATGTCATCATCCCAGACTGGCCTCGCCAGATATAATTTGTATAGATAAACTGTCGGTCAGAAGTTCCCCTGAGGTGACTCACTCTACAAGTGGACCCTCTGACACGGGGACTTTGGCCTATCCTTTCTGCAGACCCTTCATCTCCATGCTGGGCTCCTGATAAGATGAAAGTGGGCAAGTTTTAGGTTTCCAGACAATCGTAGAATTCTTCTTAGCTGTGCATAGACCTTCCACCAGGAGGACTTACAAGGCTAAGTGATTACACTTCACCATCTGGTGTGCAGAGTTCCATCTGGACCCTTTTGGGTTGCCCACCAAGTAAAATATTGGGGTGCCTCCTGGAGCTGTCGAATGCAGATCTGCATTTCCTGGCAGAGAATGTTCACCTCAGCGATTTTTTTGACTATCCTGAGCCAGTAGACAATATGTCACTGGCTGGGTTACCGTTAGTCAAGTTTTGCTTCTCCCTACTTACTTTGTTAACTCCTGAATAAAGGAGAGTGCTCTCTTTATCTCTCTGAATGTTAAGAGGGTTCTGTGATTCTACATCGACAGAATGAAGATATATGAATCAGAGCAACTATTGTATCTTTCCGCATGCCTTGGCTGGGTCAGCCTGTTGCCGTGAGATGTATTTCTGCTTGGTCAGTATCATGTCTTCGAAACTAGTAATCCATGGCACAGCTCCAGTTGGAAAGCCATGTTCTCATCACTCAAGCGGAGCAGTTGCCTCTTTCCTGGCAGAGATTTGTAATGTAGCTGTTGCAGACATCTGCAAGGCGGCGAGTTGGAGCTCACTTCTGGATGTCTATGCCTGACAGTTAACTTTCTTCAGCAGGACAGTCTTCATGGACTTCTGTCCTGAGTGAGCTCTGTCTCCTACCACCCTGCTTGGGGGGGGCGGGAATTTTAGCTCGGTACTCTCCCATTAGCGTGAATGAGTGATAGAGACTTTTAGTCTGGGAAGATATGGAAATTACGAACTTACTGTAATGCTTGATCTTCTTGGAAGAGATCTCCACCACTCATTCACACGCCCACCCACCTTCCCCCGATCTCACTTGTTCTGTTTGGTCTTCACTTCCTTGTTGTTCAGGCTGTGAAGACATTGTTGAAGTGACTCTTCTTACAGGGATCATCCGGGCCTCCACATGCCCGAAAGTTAGGATTAGGTTTTCTTTCGTTAGTTTACGCTGCATCTCCTTGGTCGAAAAGGTACTGAGGCAGTTAGAGGGTCGACGACAAGATAGCCTATACGGCATGAGCTAGTCTCATGGCACTGCACATGCACGGTCCTATCCCAGCACTGGCCCTCCTGAAGATTTTTGGCTCCTGTGGGGGTCCTAGCGCCTCCGGCATAGTCCCATTAGTGTGAATGAGTGGTGGAGACTTTGTTCAAGAAGATCAAGAATTATGCTAAGTATGTAATTTCTATCTATGCACTGTTTGGCCCGTGTCTGCTACCCTGGTGACCCAATCAAAGAAGCTGATCATATTCATTTGGCATTACCTCCCTGCCATGAACCTGTACTGCCTACTACCCTGGAGCCCATTTGTCTTAAGGAACTGAACCAACGTTTCCTTTAGGATGGTTTCCATCAGTTTGCTAGCAATTGAGGTCAAGCTGACTGGCCTATAGTTCCCAGGTTCAACCCTAGGTCCTCTCTTGTGCAGGGGCACTATGTCAGATGTCCTCCACTCCAGGGGAACCATTATTGAAATCAGCCCTACTGGTGTTACACCCATAGCAGGAAAGTAACTGGCTTCACTGTGACTTTGTATAAACCCTATAAGTTATTTAGCCCCAAATCATTTGTATCCCAACCCATCCTAAAAGGCTAATGAGAATGGGGTTGGTCAGTATTTATTCTCATTCGAAGTTACCAGTATGCTGTGTTGTCATGAGTGTTAGTCACTACTCCTGTCTTATGTATTCAGCAATGTATTGGGGTACCTGGGTCCTAACCCAGATTTAATTTATGTTGGCAGTGTATCTACATAGAGCTAAGTAAAATTGGGCCTAGCATCATGTATAGTATCACCCGTGGTACGCAGTACCTCCCCACTTGCCCAAATAATCACCCTACTCATGAACATATACAATACAAAGAACAGTTTTCAACAAACTGTTGTTACTGGGATTCCATAACAAACAGAGTTGCTCACAGTTCGTGTTGCCTTTTGGAAACCATGACAGAGCAGAACCAAAACCTGGGCACACACTCATGCAGAAATAGACCAGAACTTGTAAAAATTCAGTTCTTTATTTAAAATCTCAGCACCCACAGTGCCTCCACCAAACCAGCACAGCAAATAGGTCTCAAAGTTTCACACAGATGCACTCTTGATAAAAGCACAGTGCGTCTGCGTGAAATCATTGAGACCTGTTTGCTTATGTTAATTTAATGACACTGTAAGCTGAGATTTAATAAAGAGACTGATTTTCAAACTCTAGTCTATTTCTGCAGTAGTCTTGCCCAGGTTTTTGGTTCTGCTCTGTTATTACTGGAACTTTACTAATAATAGGGCCTATGTATTATTGGGCTCATGGTATGCGCTACAGACATGTACCCTGGCTACCACTCTCAGCCCTTGCAGAGATAAGCCCACCATGCACTATGCTCATGGCAGGCATGCCTGTCCATTGTCCCACCCCACAGATGCATTGGAGTGTCATGGGGATGAACGCAGAAGATGGGCAGGGTGATAAACAAAGGCAGGCATCCAATCAGATGCCCTTTCTGCTGGTGGAACAGATCTCCTACTCCTTTTGGAAATGGGAATTCAGGGTAGCAGAATATCATACCAACCAGGGCTTGTGCAGCACCAGCAAGTGCCAGCCACCAGCTCACAGCCCTTGCAGTATGTCAGAAGGGATGGGGGTTGCAGCATGAGGGTGGCCACTTGCTCCACTGGTCTGCCATCCACTGGTTAGAGGGAGTGGATATCAGGTATGGCAGGGTGCCTGCAGCCATGGCCTGGCCCCCACTCTGCAAGCACTCTGTCCCTTCATGAATGGCTTGTGAACCCCTGATGCACTGTGTGTGCTGTGCCACAGCTAGACAGGGGATCTAGTGTGGAAGAGGCCTGCACCCCTTCTGTGAATTCCACGGCGGAGGGGCAATGGGACTTCAGTGTATGGCATGCTGTCTTAAGGAAGCCTTCACACCACATAACTGTGGTGCATAGGCTTTGTACATAGAGTCCAATATGTTGACAGATAGTAGATATGAACAAATAAACAGGGGCTTTATTTGGGAAACAGTGTCAGGTCCTGAGGAAAGAAGGGGATTAATTAAAAGAGATAGCAGAGTAGTACACAGTTGGTATTCTGTCACCTGCTAAGCCCATCCTAAATTAACTGTTCCCAGTCTGTTCTTCTAGTACCTCACTAGGCTCAGTATAAATAATCAGTAGCCCATTCCCAAATCACATATGCAGAGTACTTCTGACCTGCTGTAATATTGGGCACTACCCATGCCCCACTAGTACTAGTAATTTATACCCCTAGTTCTGAGGGAGCTCCCTAGAACTTTACTGTACACCCAGCTGTATAAATTGTGTAGGCCCACTGATGCTGAACATGGTTGGCTGGCGTTGGTGCACTTAAAAGAACAGCAGTACCTTTACTTGGTTACAAACAAGCCCGCAATACACATCCCGGTTGGGTAATTGTTATCCGGTATGGAGGGCCTAGTCTATTAAATGGCTTACAAAATGAACTAACACCAGTAGTGGTGGTGCTGCAGAGACAAGGCCATGAATTACTCAAGTTTCCCCTGACCAGAGGAATTTTCCTAAATGCCCAAAGTGTAAGGGCACAGTTGCAGTGAGACTCTCTCCTGGCTAGTTCAGTTTCTGTGTCTTATTCTCAGGCCTCTGTTGTCAGCATGTCAACTGCCATCTCCAGGGTGAGTCTTGTCTCTCCTCTTCTCCGCATGTATTAGATGATCCCCTTCTGAAAATCACAGGTGTAGCTTTAGCATGTGAAGCCCAACTACGTCAGACCAGCACACCATGTCCTGACATTCAATCCCTAGTGTAGTGCGACATCCAGCCCCTGGCTGTGTTTGTGGCTGGGCAGCTCCCCAGACGCAGAGCTTCATCCTGTTGCAAGGATAATGCTATTATGCAGCAAAATCTCTCTGAGTACCCCAGCGTGAGATCACGGGGTGACATCCCCTAGCAAATAGCTTTCCTCAGTGCAGATTTTCAGTTTTGCCTGTGCTGTGCAAGCATGTGCAGAAATTCTGCTTGCCTGCTTGAATTTGGCAAATGTGTGGTCAGTCTCATTCAGCTATTACCTGCAGTTCAATCCAGTCTAACTCTTTCAGGAGCCTCACCAAGTTCTGGAACAGTTCTCGCTATTCACAGGGGCAGTTCAGCTTGCAACTGATCCTTGAAGCACTTACTCACTCTCAGCATTGCTAACAATCCATCACTCTATAAATGATTGGCCAGAAAACTTGTGTTTGAATTAATTCAGTCCTTCTGTGACCCATGGGCCCTTCTCGCTCCTTTTCAGGCTTCTGCAGCCTGCCTGGATGTTGTTCTAGCCTCTGACCCTATTACCATGTTGAGTGGGGTCAGAGGCAAACCAGATAGCAACCGCCTTTGCATTCTTTAGGAGCACTGGCCTCAAAGTTCATATTTACAGTGCTTCTGCCCTTAAAGCATTTATTTTGTACACCATGTTGTTTGTGCGTGGGTGAATTTTTGTCCAGTTTGGTTGGGGATATCCCTGTTCCTCACATGCGGCTATGTGGTCCTCATCACTGACAATGATGTGGCAGTGGAGCCACCTTTGATGTGCAGTGGGAGCCACAGCTCTGTCACCGAATCACAGAAGCCTTATGGCAGAAAAGGACTATACAGGCCCATCTAGTCTGCCCTTTTTTCCCCCCTCACACCTCCCCCTTCCTGCCAGCCCCCAACCTCCCCCCAATACTCAGCCCCGTATGCTTATCCTATGCCCTCTTGAATTCTTCCACCAATTTAGCCCCCACCACTCCATCTGGTAGTCTGTTCTAGGGCTCCACCATCCTCTCCATGAAGAAATGCCCTCTCACATTGCCCGTGTATCTTTTTATTTTCAGTTTGAAGCTGTGCCCTCTAGTTTTGACCCTCTCCTTTCTCTTAAGTAAACCCTCTTCACCCACTTTATTGAGCCCATTTACATATTTAAAAGTTTTAATCATGTCTCCCTTTTCCCTCCTTGTCTCCAGCGTGTACAGATCCAACTCCTTACATCTCTGCTCGTATGACTTTCCCTGCATACCCTGCACAATCTTGGTTGCCCTTCTCTGAACCCTCTCCAATGCATCTGTATCCTTGCGGAGATGTGGTCTCCAGAACTGAACCCCATACTCCAGGTGCGGCCTCACCATGGCTTTGTAAAGGGGCATTATTACTTCCCTCTTTCTGCTAGTAATGCCCCTGCCTATGCATGCCAGCATTCCATTGTCCTTTCCCACCACCCTGCTACATTGGATTCCTACCTTAAGATTTGAGGAGACTATGATCCCCAGATTCTTCTCTGTTCTGTTACTTTAATTTCCTCCCCACCTAGGGTGTACCCTGTTCTTCTGTTCCTACTCCCCAAGTACATCACAGCACACTTCTAGGCATTACATTTCAGCTGCCATGTCCCAGACCATTTTTCAAGCATCTTTAAGTCCTCCCTCATTGTCCTCCACCCCCTCTGGGGTGTCTACCCTATTGCATATTTTCGTATCATCAGCAGATAGGCATACCCTCCCCAACAAACCTTCAGCAATATCACTGATGTAGATGTTGAAGAGAAGCGGACTAAAAACTGACCCCTGTGGCACCCCACTCTTCACCCTCGCTGTCCCGGAGTGCACCCCATTTAGTACCACCCTCTGAGGTCTTCCTGACAGCCAGGCCTTCACTCGGCTTGTTATTTTCCCACCCAACCCCAGCCTTTCCATCTTGCTCACCAGCATCGTTGGGGGGACGGTGTCAAAGGCCTTACTGATGTTCAGATAGGCCACATCCAGCACCCCCCCCCCGCTCAGTCACCTGAGTTACCCAATCAAAGAACTGAATTAGGTTTATTTGGCATGACTTCCCCTTCGTGAAGCCATGCTGTCTGCTGTCCTGCAAGCCACTCTTCTCCAGGTAATCCACCACCCTCTCCTTATTTAATGCCTCCAATACCATCCCCACCACTGACATAAGGCTGACGGCTCACATGGGGTAGGATGCACTGAAGAAATCTTGGGATTCCTCCTCCTCCTCCTACAGCTGCTGCCCTCCATTCCCTTATGATTTTTTAGTGTCCTTAGTGAAATAAATTGTGGTGGCTTTTAATCCAGTTCCTAGTGTAGAAGTGCCCACATAAAAAAACAAAAAACAACAACACTCTTGGCATTAATTGGCACCCTTGTTAGCAGGGTCACATGACAGGCAAAGGATTGAATGGGCATTGTGTCAGAGCTTCCCTAATCTCACCTATGTGGTAGTCCACTTACAGCAAGGTTGAGTCACATTGGTGAGACAGTGTGTGGTAGATATCATAGCGACCAATTGTGTGATACCTGTCATGTAGAGAGGCAAAGAGCTTCCCTCTTAACTGACTATTTGGTCCCTTTCGTGATCACTAAATATTCACTACTAAAAACGCTTGTAGGTAATCAGAATCAGCACACTCCCAATCATTTTCCAGGAGTGCAAGGAATTGAAATGAGATTAAGTTCAATGTGCAAAGAGATACAGTAGGTACATCCTAACGATCTTTTGACTTTTCTGCCAGTCATTGATAGATTTAGTGTAAACATTGTCCACACTTCTTGTCAGTATAAATATTGATACATCAGGTGAATACCACAATTCCAGGTATGATATACAGGATAGACTACAGTTTCTTAACACTTAATGCCTTCTGAGACTTTTCTTTTAAAAATATGATCCTGTCCCTGGAAAATGTAAAATAAAATGTAGAAACATTTGTGGTGCGGAGAGAGAGAAACAGAGACAGAGACAGAGAGTGACTTGTCACCTCAACTGCAAGCTAGCAATAACCATGGTTTGACAAGCTCGAGTGACAAATGATGCCATTCAAAAGAGGACCACCTCTGGAATTGTTATTAAACTGTCTCCAGGTGCCACTTTATTAAACTAGATTATGCACAAACAAAGCAAGAGTTGCAGGAGCTAATTAAAAGCTTTTCCTGTGTTCAAGCCATTAGTCTTCTATTTAAACAATTTTCCACGTGCTTTGGAAAAAAATTTAAAACAATAGCAGAAAACATCTGTGGGTGAGTCTGGCATCTGCTTCTCTCCTTGTCAAATTGCTTCTGTCTTTCTTTCCCACATCATGATAAGAATGCAAACCGTTGATGTGACTGGGGTAAGTAAACAGGAGATGAGAATGCGAGACTGCCCTAGTGCTGGCGCGCCGCAGCATGATTCATTATCATCTTTAATTTCATTATTGCTGAAATTTGCCAAAGCAGCAGTGCTTCAACCTTCAGTGGCAAGAACCACTTACTTTAGGTATTCCAATCTGTTTCAACATTAAACAGAAAAAAATGGATGTACAGGTAGCAGATTTTCTAACAGTTTAACCTGTGGCCTCTTAGATTCACTCATTTGTACTCTTTGCTGTCTTACAATGATTTTTTTTTGTTCTATAGTATAACTGTATAAAATGTCTATGATTATGACTGAAGGCACACTATACAAGTTGAAGCTGGGGCCCATGTTCCAGGGTTACTTTTTTTGATTACTGCATGATCCCTGGTTTAGACAGTACAAAGATGCAAAATGTATGGTGTGAAATGTGAATAAACTCTACTGGTTATGGAATTACCTGTATTTTGCATATTTTAGTATAAAGATGAGTTCCAAAAAACAAAAGATGGGGCTTGAACTAAGGGTTTATATTATGCTGAGCATACTTTTTAAGTCTGAGAGTCTGTGCAGGTTAGTGGCTCTAGCTTAGGCTTGGAGACTAGAAAATCCCAGGTTCAACTCAGACTACAGCCACTTACTCCGCACATGACCCTAAGCAGAAACATAGACGTTGATGGCAGATAAAGACCTCTTGGCCCAACTAGTCTGCCCAAAATCTCTGTGCGTCAGTCCATACAGCCATAAAAATAGGTAAAAGCAGGACCTCCAACTTAAAATGAGATATTGCATCCCTGCTGATCTATTCTGGGTAAATACATTTTTTGATTCATTCCTCTCTCCATTAATTTTTACATTGCTGTGTATTGTACCATTAGAGCCAGGTTTGTGGGATGGAGTAAAGTTAGGCTTCACCTTCATTGGCCTCTGTCTTTTATTGGCTATGCGTAAGAAAGCAGGTAGACCCCCCAATTGAATTAAAGAGGAATGTCCTCATAGTAAAGTCCCATACCTAAGTGTGCAAATGCCCTGGTTTGTACTTTGCATGACTAAATAAAATGTCTTACTTAGGTTGTGCTCATTTAATTTCCATTTTCCTGATTGATCCTGCAGTCCACTGCCCTGACGTTAAAGGAATCCAGCAACTCAGGCAGCATCACAGGATCCCCACAGCTGGCAGCATACAGCCCAGTTACTGTGTCTCAGATTTTTATAGCTGCATTTTGCTAGTCACTGACTCCATTGCCCCAGTCATGGGAGGGTAGCAGCACCAGCAGCTGGCAAAATGGAGCAATTACCAGCTCTGAAACTACATGGGCTAATTTTTCTATCCCATGGCAGATCTTCAGTCATGATGTTAGCCGAGGGGGATTCCGTGAAACTGCATGAGTGTGTGGATTATTATAATGGGGCAGGTTTATGACAGATCAACCAGATAAATAAGAGACACATATTGACCTGACTCAAAATATGCAATTTATCTGGAAGTATGAGGGGGCAAGACCATAACTCAGGAGTGGCAAAGCCACAAAGGAGTTAAGAAAGTGTTGTCCGCTTACAGGTTGAGAAAAACTATGTATTTTAGTCAAGCCATTATCCATTTGATTTATACAATACCCATTTAACAGTTAGAACTTTTGAAATCAGTTTTTTGTATTAAGACTTTGTTTTTCTGTGATTTGAACAGCTGGCTTCAGTGCTGCACAGGTCTATTATGATGTGAACAGCACTGTGACAGCTGCTTTTTGATTGATTCCATTCTGTGCAAACCTAAAGGAAAATGATGTGGTATATCTAATCTCTAGATAAATGTTTATCTGAAGACTAGATAGCATGATAAACAAATTTATACAACAGGTGTGGTTTCCTTTTCTCAAGATATAAATGTAGGGCCATGCCCGTAGTTAAGTGTGGGAAGAGCTCCTCCCCCACTTCCTCTTTTAAGGAGCGGGCTACATCCACTTTGCTTAGAGCGAGTTGCTGGTCCATGGCTACTCTTTTGTGCCTTGCTCTTTGCCTCCTCCCCATCTGTTCTTCCTGGCCTTCATTTTTTTATTTATTTATTTTTATTTTTTTTTTGTGGCTTCCTTGACTCCCTTCCCCCCGCTCTTTTTTTTTTTTTTTTATTTATTCTTTTTGCCCCCTACTGCTCCCGTCGTTATTTTCAGCTCTGGTCACGGACCCCCTTATGCCTCCATCTCCAGAAATGCCTGCGTCCCCACGGTTATCCCTGGCTTTCCCCCCAGAGAGCGGGGCCGCGGCACCGATCCTCCCATTTTCGAAGCCACGGTTCTAATATCTGGTCAGGGGGACTGGTTCTTAGAGGCTAATTGAGGCCTTACACGGGCAGAGCGCCATATAGATGGCGAGGTTCGGGCTTTTTATCCCCCCCCTTTAAGTAGGATGGGGACGTGCAATGACGACCTGCATCCGCCCAATTCTGACATATTGTTAAGCATCGACGTGACACGGTAACCCAGCCTCCGCTAGGTGCCGCTCGTACGCCGAGTGCTGCCCTGCCCTCCCCCCGGAGAAGGAGAGCTATCCAAAGACGCTCGATCCTTCTCCCCCCGGCCGGCCCTCCAGTGTCCCAGGTCCGTTCCTGAACCCGGGTCACCGGCGTCGCAAGCGGAAATCCAACCGCTGCGCCGGCTGGCTGGCCTTCCCCCATTCTTGTTCCCGCCTGTCTGTGTGTTTTCTTTTGGGGGGTGGTCTGGCTCGTTCTCTGACTGCTTACTTTTCCCTGCTTTCACATCACTTTACCCCATTCCTTGTATGCCTCCATACTTGCCTGTCTCTCCTCTCCTCTCCTTTATCCTCGAGCAGCCCCAGCTCCATGCCCAGTCCTTCACCACTTTCATTCTCCTTCCCTGCAGTTCACAAGTTTAGAGCTTCCTTTTCCGCCCCACCGCCATCACCTGGGTTCCAAACAGCCCACTGCTGCCACGATAACTTCATACCTTCTTGGTGCTATCACACCTGCTGCTGCTCCATCTGCTTGTTTCGTCGCTCTATCCCTTTGCCTGGTGGCTTGGACTGTACGCCTACTGAACGGAATGCAGCATACTTCTACCTGACACCTAGCAGCTGCTTGCTGTTTACTGGACTCGCACTTCCTGCAGCTTAGCCTACTCACTCGTTTCGGGCAGCACATCTAGGAACTGCTTGTAAGATATTACCTACTGTTTCTCCATGAACCATGTTAGTCACTGAAGCCATCCTGCGGCTCTGACCAGCAGCACCTGGATTTGATTGTACTTTGTACCTTCATCATCCAAACCTATGCTAGTCTACTTCCTTTAGTTCCTGACTACCTGTTCTAACATATACTGTTTAAATTGTTTTTCTATTACTGTGCCTGAGCTGGCTAAGGTCCCAAGTGGAACACTGCCTGTCACCGATTATTGCTGTCATTATCTGCATAAGTCCAGGTTCCCTTGCTGCATGCTAGCCCCTGTGATGTATACTGCGTCAGGTAGCCCTCCTTGGCAGAACCTTCGATCCTGCTAGCCTACTTGGGGCCTAACATGACTCACTCATTTCCTTTCGACTGGCTTACATGGGTTTTCAGTCATTTCTGCCTGCCTCGAAGGGGCCTAGCCTGGCATCATATACTGCTCTTGGCTAACCTATGTGTGGGTTTGCGGTTCGGCTTGCCTTTAGGGGATAGCTGCCCCACTCTGCTTCTTCCTTTTGCGGACCTTTTCCATACACATCAGCTCGCGCCACATTGCTTCTGTACCTTGCCATTGAACTCTGGATGTAGCAGCTTACTTGCTTGTTCCCTCCTCTACTTTTATCCAGGACCATCCAAGCTCCATTATGGACTACCTGCCAGACCAGGTCTTAGGATTTCATCAATATCTCTGGACCATTACCTTTCTGAGTCACTTCGGTTGCATTACTGCTCCTACTTTGCTTTCTGGCTGACCTATGTGTGGTCCAGCCGTACTAGCTTACCTTTATGGGATTCATTGCCTCTTTACTTACCTCACCAGCTGACCTTCGTGTGGTCCAGCTGTGCACACTAACCTTCATGGGGTTTAGCTGCCGCATACTACTTGTTTTGCTGGCTGACCTACGAGGTCCAACTGCCATGCTAGCTTACGTGGAGCCAGCTGCCACTCTTTATTGACCTCACCAGCCAACCTCACAAGGTCCAGCTGCATACTAGCCTTCTTGGGTTTAGCTACTAATTCTGTGTAACTCACCGGCTGACATAGTCATTCAACTGTACCATCTACGGCTCATCAGCTGACCTACCATCATCTAGCTGCACTTTCCTATCTCATTGGGTTAGCCCTCTTCGTTCCATGGATGCTTCCTACAGAGCTGCTTTTTCATTCACTATCTTTCCAAAATATGCTCCCTAAAGCTTCTGCCTTCCAATTGGATTATTGCTGGAGTACATTAAGATACTCGCTTCAGTTCTCCCGGATGCTTCTCGCCAAGCTACTTCAACTCCCCGGAGTTGCTGCTACCATCTCTGCCAGGACTCCCTGTTGACTTTTATTCCATATCGTCTTCCTTGGTTGACCTAATGCCTCAAACATTGACTAACTACAGTTTCAGTATGCTTACTCGTTGAGTTGCCAACTCTTCCGCCAAGGTCTCTTCACTGCAATCCCTACCATCCTCAGTCTTTAAGATACGACAGTCTACTGCACCGTTCTACACGCATAAGTCTGTCTTAAAACTACAGTACTACTCTGCACTAAATTAACTCAGGATATTCTGCCATTACATACCATTTCCAATTTATTCCTCACTACTTCTCTGCTTTCTGCATTGCATGCAGTTCAACATTTCCATCGCGTTATCTATCACTGTTCTGCAACCTGCCTCGTCCCGGGGGGCCAGAGCTTCACCATCGCATTTCGTCAGACCTGCACCGCTACGGGCCTGGAGGTCCTTTGTTTCTATATATTATTGCACCATAATTGCCTACTTCTATGACCTGTCTTCATCCATCGGGCCGGGAGGTTTAACTACTTCTACTCTACACCTGCCTCTCCCAGGTCAGAGCCTGGAGATTCGCATATTCTACTATATGCCTACCTGCTGCCATGTCAGCCAGCCCTAGGAGCTCCTTTACTATGGACTCACATCTGGATGTTTAGACATTTGTCATCTATTATTTGGATGCTTCTGCCCTACCGCTTCAGTCATATGAAATTACTACTGCTACACTCTCACCAGGATACTTAGTTGAGCTTATCCAGAGGACCTTCCCTATCCTGAATTATGCTCTAAGGCTTCCTGGACCCTGTGACAATGCTACTTCATTCGACTCAGCCGCTTCAGTTATCACCATCTAGAACTCCTAAGCTAGACTATTCAAGACTCATCAGAATGTTCTTACAAGTCGATTCTAGCTAAAGTACCATTCTGGGTTTGAAACGTGGATGTCAACATTGTTACGCAACCATTTGAAGCCACATGATGCTGTTCGATTCCCATGCTATTGCCATTCTTCATACCCCTCGCTATATATCATCCTTAAGCTTGCAATACTACTTCCCTGCTACTACGTCTGCATCATGCAGCTTTACTTACTACTAAAACTGACCTATGTACAGGTCTGCTTATTTACATTACTTGCTTATACTACCTGCTTTGCCCGTACAGGGCCTAGAGGTCATTACAACTAACTTACCATTTTACACCTACTTCGCTCCTCGTGACCTGGAAATACTTCTGACCTATGTCTACCTATTCGCACTACTGTGTGAGAGGCCTTTCCGCACCATGCAATTCTGCTTAAAGTTGGACCAGCATAACATTCTGTGGTGATTTGCATATGCAGCCCATGATGCTTTGCATTGTGATTTTGTATTTTCTTGAAACTTGGCTTCCCAGCCAAATGCCCTTTGAGGGTAACCCTTGCCTCAGTGTTTGCGCACAGAGGTTCTTTGTCTTTTAAATAGTTTTTTATTTTAATGGGTTCACCACAATATATCCAAGGCACACTGCCTTAAGGTTAGCTAGTCCATTCCACTGGGGTGTCAAACAGACGAGGCATACTGATGAGTCTTGGTAGGATGAAACACGTGTCTATGTCTTCTGTTAGCACCCTTTGCAAACTGTGTGAGAGGCCTTTCGGCACCATGCAATTCTGCTTAAAGTTGGACCAGCATAACATTATGTGGTGATTTGCATATGCAGCCCATGATGCTTTGCATTGTGAGGGCATGTGTGATTTTGTATTTTCTATTCGCACTATGATCTCTACCTACTTTACATACTTGCTTCCCCTCTCCAGATTGGAGGTTCCTATTGCTCTGTCCTCCTGATCATGCAGCATACACCAGTTCTTGTGCTTCATCACCACGGCCTTCATTTGCAAAGTTTGCCAAGCTGAACATGACCCAACAGTCCTCCTTATGGACATGGATGCTGAGCCTTTGATTCCTGGTTCTCCTCTGAGAAAATCATCCTCTCTTGCTGGACTGCTTCAGCACTGCAGCTCGTCGCTTTGACTTCATATCAACCATGAATTCCACTCCATTATCATTCTGGCCTGTTCATGGATTCTCGAACTGGAGTTTACTAGGTGGATGCTTGCTCTGTTCACCTGACATGTCACGATTCAGTACTTCTTCAGTTCTCCGTTTCTCTGGATCAGGTTCTGCAACTTTGGGGTTCGGATTAGCCGATTATAACATTTTAGGATTACTCTCCTTTAGTATGCCCAGAAGGACAGGCAGGTCAGTAGCCATGAGTCCTCAGAGGTTTCCCCCCCAAGGGTTTTTTTTCCTCTCCTGCATGATACTGGACACACTCTCTGGAGTTGGAAGAGGTGATCACACTGCTACTCATTTTCTTGGGGATATCTTCTTGCTCAACTCCTTCAACAGTCAGATACAGAGCAATCGTTGATATCATTATTTTTGGGGAGGGTCTCATACTACTGGACTAAACATCCTTCCTATGGTGGGATACAGAGAAAGGCCAAAACTATCAAATCATAACAAGTGACTCATCAGTTCAAGCATATAAGCACCTTGCATATATTATCCAGTTCATGTGTACTGTAATCATTGACTTGCTCATGTCAATGCTAAAGTACCTAAGCACGAATCATTTCATACTACTAGTACCTTGCAAATATTGTCCTACTTTCTGGTCTGGCCTCTGTATCCAAGCACAACCTACAGCGTCCAACTACTGTCTGTAATATAAGCACTGAGCTCTGAACCACAGTTAACTACAGTACAATCTCACAAGCCACTAGTGAGATAGTAGAGATATCTTCATGGTGGGTACGTCACAGCCACTATCTTGGCAAGCTGGGTACATCACAAGACATGCTCCTGGCTTTACTGTACTGCAAGCAGGCTTCTCAGCTTGTCAATGCACCTACTTCACGCTGAACATTCTTTTTCTCTCATTTTAAATAGAAACCTGTTAGCACAAAGCTGGAGTGCCGTCTTGGTACTGGCACACTAAAATCCCCCCCCCCCACCTCCATCACACACACACACACACCCCCCAAGTCTTTTTATAGGACAGAAGTGTTCCTCTTCAGCCACCATAGTGCAGAGCAGCTTTGCTTTTTGGCGTGACTCACCGAGTTAGCACGTTTTGCAAAGAGAAGCCACTGAGCATGTAGTAAATGGCCTTCTCAAATGGAGGTAGCATAGAAACATAGAAAGTGTCAGCAGATAAGGACCATGTGGCCCATCCAGTCTTCCCATAGACCCTATACATTGTATGTGGCCACCATCTCTATGTGATCAATGGCTTTTCATCACTCCCTCCCCTCTCAAGCTTCCTTTGAGCCTGTCTCAGGCATGTTTAAACCCCTCCACTGTGCCTGCCCCCACTACCTCCTGTGGTTGACTATTTCAAACATCAACTACCCTTTCTGTGTAGAAATACTTCCTCATATTACCTCTTACTCTACCCCCTTCCAATTTCATATTGTGCCCCCTTGTTCTAGTACTTTTTCTACATTGGCAATGGTCCCCCACCTGCACCTTGTTTATACCCTTGAGGTACTTGAAAGTTTCAATCATGTCCCCCCACTGTCTCCTCTCCTCTAGTGAATACATATTGAGGTCCCTTAGTCACTCCTCATATGTTTTATGGTGCAAGCCGTGCACTATCTTTGTTGCCCTTGTCTGGATAGTCTCCACCTTATCTATGTCCTTGCACAGGTGTGGCCTCCAGAACTGCATGCAGTACTCCAGGTGAGGTCTTACCAATGTTTTGTATAATGGCATCACCACCTCCCACCTCCTGCTAGTGACACCCCTGCCAGTGCACCCCAGCATGCCACTGGCCATCCCTACTGCTTTTGTGAACTACTTCGATACCTTAAGATCATCAGAGATGATAACCCCCTAGGTCCCTTTCCTCTTTGGTGACAGTCAGCTCCTCCCCCTCCTCCCCAGGGTTTCCTCTACCCAGGTGCATTATTTTGCACTTCTTTGCATTGAACCTCAGTGGCCACATCTCTGACCATCTTTCAAGCTTCTCCAGGTACCTCCGTTTTCTGCACCCTTTCTGGAGTAGCCACTGTGTTGCAGATTTTTATGTCATCTGCAAACAGGCTGACCTTTCCTTCCAGCCCCTCTGCAGTGTCACTAATTAAGACATTGAACAAGACTGGTTGTAGTACTGTTCCCTGTGGTACCCCACTGGTCACCTACCTCTTCCCAGATTGTACCCCATTTACCACCACCCTCTGTCTCCTGTCTGTTAACCAGTTCCTAACCCAGTTTAGCAGCTTGTCTCCCATGACCAGGCTACCCATCTTGTTAATCAGCCTTCTATGCCGCCAAGGGGGCTAGCCACTTGATTCCTTCCACTTCCTGATCACCGACATCATCCCCGCGTCTTCTGGCTTTGGGATATCACTGTGGGACCAGCACAGGGATGTGCTCCATGCAAGTCTATGGAGCATCATTTTAAAATTTATTTTCATTATTTTTTTTTAGGTGTTATTTTCACAGCTCCGGCTACCCCCCGCACTCCGCCGTTCCCCGTGCCATTCCCGGACATGAGACCCTCCTTCCGTGACACCGCTGCGACTTACCCTTCACGGCAGGGTGGTGAGGAGCACTTGACCCAATACAGCGGATCCATGCCAGGAGGCGTTCTCCAGGAATGCCACCAGGAACGCCACGCCGCAGCCAGGCCCCATTTTTCTTGTCCCCCCACGGGCCATGGCGTGCAATGACGCCAGCAACTGAGTGCGCGCACGCTCCCGTGTGTGCACTAGTCAAGCGTCAGCCACGTCCCACCCTCCCCTAGTCTTTGCGGCTACGTGCTGTCGGTCCCCCCAGCCTCCGCTAGGGGTCAGACAAGCACCGGCTGACCAAATCCCCCCACCCCGGAGATGGAGAGCAGTCCTCCGGACGCTCAATCCATCTCCGCCCCGCCGACCCCCAGCAACCCATGCCCGTTCCCGAACACGGGTCACCGGCGTGGCGCGAGGTGTGGCATCCAGCGCCTCAACCCTCAGTGCCACCGGGCTGGCTTATTTTCACTATTTTAATTGGACTTTTGGTACAGATTGAAGCCTGTATTCAAGTAATAAGAGCCTTGTTACTTGAATACAGGCTTCTATTTGTACAAAATGTCCAACTGAAGTGAAAATAACTTTTAAAATTACACTCCATAGACTTACATGGAGCTTGCCCCCTTGCTGGTCCTATATTGACATCACAAAACCAGGAAGTGCGGGGACAGCATCGGAGATCAGGAATTGGAAGGAAACAAGTGGCTAGCCCCCTCCAGGGCAAATGCGATCCCTTCCCTTCCTTAGGGGGCAAATCCAATAATTTTAAAAGTGGTATGGATAAACTCCCATGCAGGTAAGGAAGCCTCATGTTCGTTTTCTAAAGCACTGAGAAAGGTGCTCTTTAAATGGTGGAAACCTAAAAAAGGGTTCTGATAGGCTATGATACAGGAACACTTTAAAACTTTTTAGGCTTCACATCATCTCTTGTTTAAACAACACATTTTATGATTGCTCACTGTGTTGAATTTGCTGATATGCTGTAGCTGGCTGGGTTGTGTGTCTGCTGTCTTTTTCTTAAAGAGCAGCTGACACCTTTGGCAAAAGTTTGGAAAACATAATATTTAAACTCAAGTCAGTTTGTATTTCATATACCTTGTATATATTTCTCTTCTTCATTATTTATTACTGAAGAAATTCCCACAAAAACAAGATCTTTATCCCTCAGAGTTCATCTGCCTTTACAGCCTACTCCCTACTTGAAACCATAATTCTCTGTTATGACTTCACAGTCTGTTGCCATGAGAATAACTGTGATGTCACGAGCAGAGCATTATGACATCAGGTTGGAAAGAAGCAATATGAGCTGATAAATCCTCAAGAAACAAGTATCTTGCTTTTGAGACAAGTGACCTCAGTAATAAGTAATGGGGATAAGAAATATGCAGCCAATGAGAAATATAAGCTGCTTTGTGTCTATTATGTTTTTGAAAGTTCTTCTCAAGGCATCAGTAGCTCTTTAATAAAAGTAAAAAAACTGTCAACCATGTTGGTTTTGCCACACACAAACCCTGTGTTTACACACCTTGCTTAACTCCCACAGCATTCTTTCTGAAATCTGGTAAGACCTTCATCACAACCTAGTCACTCATGATGCCGTGGGAGGAGATTACTCCATCATGAGTGGCTAGAGTGGGAGGAGACTACTGCATCAAGAGTGACTGTACTGTGTGGAGGCAGTCCTAAAGTTGAGGATGTATCCTGTAACATGTGTTCAAGGATTTGAAATAAAAAGGATTTGAAACAAAACAAGTTTGATGTGATTACACTGGTAGCATGCTGTTCTGTTTTACTAAGAAGATAAAAAACAACAAGCAACATCAACAGATTCTACAGATAGCAAGCAAACGACTATAAATTACATGATGCTACTGTGGGGTGTGGGTTCCCAGATGCCTTCCATGCCCTAAACTGGACATTTAGGAGAAAGAGGGTAGTTGGAGGAGTCTGTCTCTAAGGAGCAAAACAAGCACAATTCTTTATTGATGAGAAAGACTTTAGAGTCCTGAAAATATTTTAGAGCCAAATAAAATTATATTCGTAAAACAAATGGAATTGCCACCTAGGCATTAGCTACAGCAACATTTCATGGCCCCTGGGGCCACTTCCTTAGGGCCTGCAGTGGTCAAAAAATTTAGTCTGAAGAACTTTCAGTGGCAAGTAGTGAGCAGGCATCACCCTGCTATGCAACCCAAGAGGAACAATTGTGCCCACCAGGAAACATCCACTGATAAGGGAGGATGATGCGGCTGGGTAAGCCACAACAACCTTGAATGGAAATTCTAAAGAACTATAAGCTGATACCCAGAATGGTTAAATATACAAGCATACTGAATTTTGATTATTTGCAGGCCCTGTGGAAGTGCTCACAAGGCCCCAAAATGTTGGCATAGCTAATGACAAGGTAGCAATTGCATTTTTCGTTATAAATAAAATATTTTTTTGATCTACCATATTTTCAGGTATTCCTCGCCAACAAAGAATTGCAGAAAAAATATGAGTTCAGAAGAGTTAACACTGGTGTCACTATGAGCCATAAAACAGTTTGCACAGTGGTAGCACATCATAGTTAATGCAGAGATGTTGTAGAAATATTAGACCGGTGGCAAACTGAACATCCTGAAGTTAGCTCATCTGTCACTCAACTCATGTTATGTCTCATCCATGGAGGGAGTTGGCATAGGTGAAACATCTTTAATATGAGAGTATAGACTCCACAAACTCAATTCTGTTTAGGATAATTGATTGTAGAGTAGTACTTTCAATGGGCTACGTCCGTGTGGTCTGCTCTTCATAAACATGGGTTACATCCTCTTGTACAACACCAGTCATTCATTTGATCTTTTTCCTGCTTCTGGGTACAAAAAAATAAATCCAGTGACCAGAGAGCGCCTACAAATTACTATCAGCTGCCAAAATAGTGTTTTAACTGACTTCTTAGGTTAGAGTGTCTCATGTAGGGCCAGTTCTTCTAATTAAAGCCAAAATACTGCAATGTTACTTTTGGTCCCAAATATTTTTCTTTTGGCATCCACATGAACATGAGGTTGGACCTCACGCTATTACTGATCCCCGCTGCTCTTCTTTTTGGTACAGTGGCGAGCATCTGCAACTGCGGAGTTCTTGCTAAATGGGATTTGATGTATTTGTATTCCAGAACAAAGGATGGAAAAAGTGTCTTTGAGGTTTATTAGAGAGGATCAAATGATTTTGACAGTTGGCTGTGTTCTACCTCTATTGTTGGCAGCATCCCAGATAGTGAAAATTCAGCTCTTCCTCGTAGCAGCACAATCTTTAATAAAGTCTGCATCCCATTTTTGGGGGGGTTTGCTCATTTAGATTCTAAATTCATATCCCTTTCTTCACTGTGAAATGAGAAATAGACACTTTTAATACAGACAAGAAGCTACTCGTTAATCTTTAAATGCTTGTAATCCCAGATGCTTGAGAAATCGACCTAGCTTGGCTGTACCTATCTCAGAGTTATATTCAAACAATTGTAGAGATGCAGCAGCAAAAACACACTCCACTGTTACTGCTTATCAGGACAAGAGGCAGGCAGTGTCTTGTGTAGTACAATCACTGGAATAGCCTTGTTTGGAGCTAGTGCAATATCACAGAAATGGTAAGGGCTGTGCTGCACTTCATATTGGATGGTGAGCCCTGGAGTTCCAAACTGTGGCCCATTGAGAACCAGTACAGTGTATCACAGAGGTAAGATGCATGGTACCCAAGGAAGGAGGACATGGGACATTCAATATCTGTGCACCGTCTTTCAGACAAATAAAAAGCAGCATCAGCATCTGTGCACCCTCCCTCTGGCCAGAGTAAGGGTGCCACCATGGGGTGGGGGTAGCAGGAAATGAAAAAGGGACAAACTGGGTAAAAACCAGATAGAACCATCTGCATCTTGTTTCTGCCATCTTTAGCTATGCAGAGATCTTCAAAAATGAATGTGTAATAGAAGTGTATGTTGCAAGTATAGTGTGGGGCAGGCTGTCTCTTATTAAAGCAATAAAACATAACAGGGTGTGTGTGTTATTGTAATATAAGGTCAGAACTCTGACACATTGATGACTTTTGCCCTTTTCTGTTCTTTTTTAATTCACAATTATTCAACCCCACTCACCTCAGGCCTGATCCCTACTTACTCTGGCCACTCCAGTCCCCATGGTTCCTATCCTTATCACTGGCCCACATTGCCAAGCTCATATCCCAGTCCACAACCCCTCAGAGGAGCCCCCCTCCCGGAGGTGGTATGGACCAGTCCCAGCCACTAAGCCATGAGTCAGGCTGTGCCGGTTGCCAGGAATTAGGGGAGATACAGATGAAGCACAGTGTCCAGCTATAGGATGGCCACTAGGACATTCGCATCATACTATATGTAGGGCCGGCAGACTAGATTGGCCAGTCAGACTTTTGCTTCTGTCAGTTTCAATGCTTCTATGTTTCTGTGCTGTCTTGCAGAGGAGGGTTGGATGCCATGTAGTCACCCATGACTTCAAGGCTCCTGGAGTCAAAGATTAATCCCTCCCCAGCACTCCCAAAAGCATTACTGACCTAAGGAAAGTGTGAGCCTGGGTCAGTCACATTGGAGTGTATTGAACTCTGCTGATGTCTCTGGGCTGTGCATGCCTCCACCTTCAACCACCCATGAAGTGCCATTATTTCACCCCAGCACACACCCTGGAGTATCTCATTGTGATCATACAGGGATCCCCAATTTTGTGTGATGGAGCCCATTTTCAATTCCCTTGCTCTGCTGAGCTGCATTTGCTGTCCAATCCTAGGTTCCAACTTAAGTTCTCTGGGGACAGGTCTGCTTTGGTGCCAGTTCCAGCTTTATGGTATATGCTGCCACTGCACATCCATTCCTGTACCTTGGTGGAGCATTTCAAAACAGAGCAGGAGATAGATTTCTTTGCTCTGGCCATCGCCACTCTTTTGCTGTTCTGACCTTATGTAATTTGAACTTGTGCTGATATTGTTATTAATGTAAATTATGTATCTCTTTGTTTATTTTGTATAGTGGTCTGTAGAACCTTCCTCCTGAAAACAGACCTGCACCAAACGCACACCACTCAGTCTTCAGAAGACACAAACCGAAACTTACTGGCTCAGCTTGGATCATAGTTCGGTTTAACTTTTTTTAAAACATCTCTCAGCCTGCATGCCTGTCATGTGACATGCTTAGGAGGCTGAGGAGAGGTCATAGGGTGCCAGAAGTACATGCACGCCACATAGATACTCCTACTTACATATACATAAACCAGAGAATATTTTGCCGCCCTGCTCTGACCTTATCACCATTTCAGCGCAGTCAACAGAGGGGAAGGGAGCTCTATTCACTGTGGTTGTCCGTTTGGTTCAGTAGTCCCAAGCAGTCCTCACAGCACACCAGATCAGACAGGGAGAAGGAGAGGAGAGTCGGGAGACAGAACAGGAAGAGTAGAAAACAGAAAGAAGAGTAAGCTAGTACAAAAAACCTTTTTTTGTCGTACTATTGTTTATTCTCCTCGGCAGAGCGACCCTACACGATCTCCGGCCACTGGCCCTGCACCCCCGGACCTGGTCGTGCGTGCGGGCCACACGAACCCACTCTCCCAGTGGGCCGGCCATTATCGCTCTCGCACCCACTGGGCACGCGCCCCTCTCAGGTCTCTCCGGGGGCACAAGGCGAGGCCATCAGCTGCGAAGATCTCCCTCCGCATTTTTTCCACATTTCTCCCCAGTGGAGAGCCGGATGTGCAATGGTGTCTGCACACCTAATGCTGATGCCCGCCGTGCTCTCCCACTTACTATTGCACACCACTTGTAGTGCAGCTGGCCTCTGCCAGTCACTGCTACAGGGTGATGCAAGCCCCACTACCCAACCCAGGGAGAGGAGAGCTGTTGTCGGAGACTCAATCCTCCCTCCCTCTCCCCTGCCAGCCCCCGGCGGTCCGAGTCTGTTCCCGAACCCGGGTTGCTGGTGTAGCACGAGGTGTGGCATCCAGTGCCTCAACCCTCAGCGCCACTGGGCCAGCTAGTACAAAAACTTTGAGAGGAGACTGTGTGTGTGTGTGTGTGTGTGTGTGTGTGTGTGTGTGTGTGTGTGTGAGAGATGGTGCTAGGACAGCTTGCGCTGTACAGTCTGCAGAACAGTTACAAGAGAACAGAAGAAAATAAAGATTAAAAAAGGAGTAAAAGGCAAATTAAGAGAATAATACAGATGACTAGAGACAAAACAGAAATGAGAGAGACTGTGTGGCTGGCGGTGTGGGGGGGGTCTGGTGTCTGCACCACTCATTTTGCAGAATCTGCACTGAAATAAAACAAGGAAGCAGAAACAAAGGAAAAAGACTGGGAAAGAACAAAAATAAGTAATAGAAACATACAGAAAGAGACTGTGTGGTGGGGTTGTCTGTTCAGACAAGAGGGCAGAGTCTGTGCAGTCAGTGTGCATACAAGTGCATAGTACTGATAGTACACAGCAGCACTGAACAGGTGAAAAGGAAGGAAATTCAAATTAAATTAAAAAAAATAAAATAAACATTTTAAACAAAATGGCTTGCAGAAAAAAGAAATAAGAAAAATGTGTGTGTTTATATGAAGGTCAGGTCAGGGTATTCTGTGTCACCAGCCATTTCCTGGGCAAGCAGGAAGGAATCATGGAGGAATAGTTTTCTTTTGTGTAATCTAATAAAAAAAAAAATACACAACCTGACCTGGCCCGAGTGTGTGTCCTGTGTCACATGATAGACCTAGATCCATTTATGTGAGTTCATATTGTATATGTTGTAATGTAATTTAGAATTAAGACACTGTCTCTTTAAAAGGCTTGTAGGAACAAAAATACAAAATAGCCATAATTGCTATAATGGCTAAGGCGGATCTGGAATGTCTCGAGAAAAGGGAGACAGGTATATGGCCCAGGAAGGCATAAAACATCCCTCTGTAGCTTCCCATGACAGGAAGAGGTCAGGGGTTAAGCCAAATGCATGGACCAGATGTTACTGGGGTTGACATGAAACCTGACATGGAACCACAGTGACACCTGCAGGAAAAGGCAAACTGTTGTGCCCTAATATCTGTATTGTCTTGGAACCATTAACCCCACCCCAGAGGGAGGAAAAAGTGGGTGTATCCTAAAAATGACCATTGTGTATGTCATCAGACACACAATTTGAATTCTGAGCAGTTGAACAGTTTTTAGTTTTGAGTCAGGTAACTTGACTAAGCTGGTATATACTTTTATACCAGAAAGTATATGTGTAGGCCTGGAGAAATCTCTAAAACGAGACCTGAGTGCGTGGAAAATAGCCTTTTCACATACTGAACAGAAAATTCTGATTTTAAGTCAGAATTTTGGAAACCAAGACTTTTCACCAAGGAAGCACCTGAAGCTTTTAAAAAGGACATTTCAGAGAACTGACTTGGAATACAAACTTGCTACAAAACTGTTGCTTAAGGACTCCTCTCTACAAGGACATTTACAATCTTGTCTGGACTCTAATACCAAAACAATGTAGAGTTTAGAATAACAGTAGCTAGTGTTTTTCTGTAAACCGTCCAGTGTTATTTTTGTTATTGTCTGCATTTCAAAGTTCTTCCAAACTGTAGAATTTTCTGTATTGTTTTTATTTTAAGTAAACTTTTATGATTTTCTTATCAAGTCTACCTGGGGTCTGATTGTGTGATCTAACATTTTAATAGAAAGGTTTTGAAAAGACCGTGTGCCTTGAAAGATAGTACAGCTTGGCTATCATACCAAACTACTTAGGCAAGACGTAGCCAGTGGCCCTGGTGGGTTTCAAACACTGAACGTAGTGCAGAGTAAAGGGAAATCAGAACTACAGATCTTACTTCGAGAGGGCTCTTGCAGCAGGTATTCACCAATGGGACTAAGCCGTCAGGTATCAAGACCCCATGGAAAAATCTTCTAGCCAGCAGTCTCCAGCGGGGACCACCCCCATATCAGCTGACCAGCATCAGAATGCGTCAGTATAAAGGGGTGGTCCCCATACCTGCCTTCCAGTTCCTTCCCAGTATCGGCTTGCGAAAGTACCTCGCAGAAGAACAGCACTACTAGCATCGCCATTTTGGATGAGTATTTACTCCCATTTCTACTTGTTTGAAGTTTCTTTATTTAGATCATCTAGTTTAATCGGCTGTGTATGTTATCCCTGATGCCCTCCGACTCACATAAAAACAAGTGTGACTCATGCGGATCCCAGCTCCCACATAAGAATTCCCATTCCCTGTGCCTCTTCTGTCTAGGCCTGGACCACCACATGGAGGAGTGTGACCACTTCCAGAAACTCAGTTTGGTCACCCGTGAAAGGCGGCAGCAGTCCCTGGAAGCCCATATTCTAAAGAAAAAGAATTCAAAAAACTCAGGCAGATGTCAACCTCTCCTGAAGGCCACCATAAGAAATAATGGGACAAGGAGAAGCATAGGGACAGGGATTCTTTATCCACAGCCCTGTCGACTTCAACTGGAGTTGTGGCCTTACAGGTATGCTCCCCTCTGGGGGACCATTCTCTGATGGCCACTTTGGTGGTGTCCAAGCATGCATCAGACTCGCACTCGGGCCCGACAGGAGCCTCCAGGGCAAAGGAGGCCTCCACTCCCGCTACAGCTGCTTCTTCCACACGGTCTACTGATGTGAGTGGGTCTGATAAGTTGGGCTCCAGCTCTGCTGCTTCCCACCCAGACAAGGCTGAGAAGTTGTCCGTCAGCCAGTCCGATAAATGCCCAGCCTGCGATCCCCTGTCAGGTCCTGATGCTACACCTGACGTTCGGGGGTCACCGAAGTTGACACCTGACCAGCTGCCGCCAGAGGCTTCTCCATCCTCACTGCTTCCTCTCAGGGAGTCGGCTCCTCCTTTCCTGGCTGGGGATGAGGACCAAGGGATGCTTCCACCATCAGGGGTGCACCCCCCCAATACCAGAGCCTCCGACTCCAGATCCGACAACAGACCCTCTGCCGTCACCTTTCGGCTTGCCATTGCCCGACGACCGACCTTCTGCTCTGCCGTCTGGGTCAGCAGGACCCGTTTTACTGGACCCTCCTCTGGGGCCTTCGTTTCCACCCCCTCCACCTGCCAGGCCGACACCAGACCCATCAGACCCTCCGGTTGGGCCTCTGTCAGGACCGTTGGCTCCTTCGGGTCCTCCAACACTGGGATACCCTACACCACAGTACCTGATGCCACAGTACCTGATCCACAGTACTGGCACCTGGATTCCCTAGCTCAGGCTTTCTGCCGATCGGTTTTGGGTACCAATACTACGGGTTCCCAAATTACCCGTTTCTGAGTCCTCCTCCTCAGCCGCAGTTGGACTTGAAGTCGGTACTGTCATCTTGGTGGCCTGAAACCAAATCCCAGCTCACCTCAGAACTGGATAAACACCAGCTGACGCCGGACCCAATTACGGGTCCCACACGTCGGACAGAGGAGATCCCTCTGACGTTACCGGATGCCAGACCAGAACCTTCAACTGGTGCTCATCCTAGGGAATTCTCCCAACCTCTGGATGTGTCCAGATAGGTTGAACTTCCCCTACCTCCAATAGTTACTTCATCCTCTCTGGAGTCCTCAGAACTCGAGAGTGATTTTGAGCCTTCTGACCCAGGAGACAAGCCTTATACTCCAGAGACTCCCAAACTGAAGGATTTTACTAAATCCACTCCAGAGGATCCTTCCTTCCTGGAGTTATTAAATAAAATCCAGGCAGCTTACGACTGGAAGATGGTGGAGCAAGATCCCCAACAGCAGAGGTTAGCCGTACATTTGGATCTGATGGAGTCCTCACCCATCCTGATTCCACCCTGGATTGAACCTCATTAGGATCTCATTTCCACTATTTGGAAGGAGCCTTCCTCCTTAGCTCCCCTCCCTTGCAAGGTGGATTGGCTCTAACAATCTTCTGAAGGCAAAGATTTTCTTAGCCTTCACCCTAAGGTGGATTTGGTCATCAACAGTGCCGCCCACGACGGAACCACTAATCCTAAACATTTGAGCTCTTTGCTCCCTGATGAGGAGTCTGAGCTTCTGGACCAATATGGAAAGAAGATTTTCACCTCCTCTACCCTGGGCATTAGGGCCCTCAATTGTGTGGCCCACATGGGGGATTTTCAGAAGTCCATTCTCAGTCAGGTAGAATCTAAATTAGATTCTCTTCCAGATTCTGAGACCAAACAGGAACTGGGAGACCTTTTCCACTCGGCCAGGTCAGCCTGTAGACATATGCTCTGTGCCACCTATGATGCGGTGGACATGGCTGACAGAAGTTTGGTCTTCGCTGTTGGGTTGCAATGCCATGCCTGGCTCCACGTTTCAGGCCTGGTGCTTGAGGTGCAGACTGCCATCCAGGATGCCCCCTTTCGGGGGTCAGTATTCTTCGGCGGTGATGTCAAAGACATTATCACTGACCTACAAGAGAAAGGGCAAGCCTTGAGGTCAGTTCCATTTATGTATAAACCTCCCCAAGGACAGACTCATCCCTTTTGGCATCAAAACCGCCGTCAGCAGAAACAGACGCAGGCTAGATGCCCAAACAAACGTAGAACCACGTCAGCGGCCAAACCCCCGCCAAACAAGTCCCGTAAGGCTTCCGGAGCTGTGGCCACCACTCTGCCCTCGGCCTCCTGACTCCATGCCTCTCCCTTTTCCTCTGGACAATCCAGAGGAGCCGGAGGGGGGGAAAGTTTTCCTTCCACCTGTCAGAATGGGAGAGGATAACCTCCGACTCCTGGGTGCTCCAACTAGTTTCAGAGGAGTACTCCATAAAGTTCACTCAAAGAAAGCCCCACAGACCTCCTCCACTGTCATCCTACCCCCACTGTACATTCCTCTGGTGCAAGAAGAGATAAACTCCCTTATGAGGAAGGCGGTGATAGAACCAGTCCCCCCCCCCTTACTGGGGGATGGGTTACTATTCTCATTTATTCCTACTGTCAAAGAAAACAGGTGATCTGAGACCAATTCTGGATGTCAGCACCCTCAACCTGTATGTGGAGTACAAGAGGTTCAGAATGCTCTCTCTGCAGAGCCTTCTTCCCCTGCTCAGGTCGGGACTTTGGCTATGTGCCTTGAACATGCAGGATGCCTACTTGCATATCCCCATATGCTCCTCCCACTGCAAGTTTCTCCATTTTCATTTCCAGGGGGAACACTGCCAATTCAAGTCCCTTCCCTTTGGCCTGTCCTCGGCTCCCCGAGTGTTTACCAAATGCCTGGCGCTAGTGGCAGCTTTCCTGCATACCAAGGGGGGGTCCAGGTATTTCCCTACCTGGATGGTTGGCTTTTAGCAGCCTCTTCCAGGGAGGATCTTCAGCTTTGCCTGTCCCTTACCCTGGAGATTTTTTCCAATCTTGCCATTACTGTCAATCAGGCCGAGTCTCATTTGGTTTCTTGTTGATGGCTGCAGTTCATTGGGGCAGTATTGGATATGACCTTGGGTAGGGCTTTCCTCCCTCCAGACAGGATAGAGACTCTGCATCTTCAGGCTCAGCTCCTGTCCTCTCTAAAATGGGTCCTGGCCCGGAAGGTCCTTCACCTTCTAGTCCTTATGGCAGCCGCCCTTCCAACTGTCCCTCTGGCATGACTCCACATGCGAGTCTCGCAATGGACCCTTAGAACCCAATGGGATCAATCCTAGGATGATCTGGATCACAAGGTCCTCATTTTGGACCCGATGATCAGGGATCTGCTATGGTAGTTGGTTCAGGAGAACCTCAGTCTATGGTTTCCATTCTGCTCTGCCCACCCCGCACAGACTCTGACAATGGACGCCTCAGGGGATGGTTGGGGTGCCTACCTCGGGTCGCACAAGACCCAGGGGAATTGGTCCCACATCGAGAAGCAGTTGCACATCACTGTTCTCAAGCTGAGGGTGGTCCTTGTATGCTCTTCAGGCTCGTCATCCCTTTATCCTTCCTGGTCATCTTCTGGTACAGTCTGACAACATGTGCATTGTCTGGTACCTCAACAAACAGGGAGGAACTCATTCCTATCCCCTGTGCCGGGAGGTGATGAGGGTGTGGTATTAGACATCTCAGCACAACCTACACCTGACAGTGGTCAATGTGCCAGAAGTACAAAACACTCTGGCAGACACTCTCAGTCATTCATTGGCCAGATCCCATGAGTGGAAAATCAAGCAGGATGTGGTAAATGACATTTTCGCTCAGTGGGGGACTCCATAGGTAGACCTGTTCACCTCCCCTGACAATGCCAAGCTTCCCACCTTTTGCTTGCTCACTCCAGGGTGAGGCATTTTCTGAAAGGAAGTTCTGTCTCTGTGTTGGATGGACAGATTCGTTTAAGCCTTCTCTTCAATACCTTTGATCCTGAGAGTTCCAAACAAGCTCTGGGTGGAAGGGGCATGCATGATTCTCATCGCTCCTTTCTGGCCGAGGCAAGTTTGGTTCTCTCTTTTGCAACAATTCTCAGAAGAGCCTCCTTTTCCTCTTCCACTGTCACAAGACTTACTGACCCAGGATCAGGGAATCCTGGTCTGTCCAAATCTCTCCATCTGCATGCATGGCTCCTGCAGACATAGTCACTGCTCACTTTGACATTTCACCTCAGGTTGCTGACATCCTGGTGGAGGCCAGAAAGCCTTCCACTGGGTCTACTTATGCCATGAAGTGGAAGCGGTTTTCCATTTGGGCAGGTTCCCAAGGACCTGGAACCCTTTTCCTGCCCTGCAGCCAGAATCCTGGATTATCTGAGGTACGTCTACAACCTGGGGCTCATCTACTCCTCACTGAAAGTACATCTGGTGGCCATCTCGCCTACCATCTCCCAGTGGGGGACAAGTCTGTAGCTCAATTGGAAGTCTCTAAGACCTTCCTTAGAGGGGTTCTTCACTTGAAGCCCCTGTCCGTAGCCTGGTCCTCCCCTGGACCTTAATTTCATACTAGAGAATCTCACACTGCCCCCCACTGAGCCGACAGTCAATGCTGAATTGAGTTTCCTTTCCTGAAAGATGCTTTTTGTCATGGCCATCACTTTTGCTCAAAGGATTTCCAAGATACAGGACCTTATGTGCAAAATCCCTTATTTGATTTTCCACAGGACCAGGTGGTCATGCATACTAACACTAAGTTCCTTCCTGAAGTGGTGGCTGAGTCCACCCTGAACCAGTCCGTCGAGCTCCCAGTCTTTTTCCTGACTCACTCTTACCATGGAGAGTATCTTTTGCATACTATAGATGTTCTCAGAATTCTGAGATACTATACTAACAGAACCAAGGATCTCAGGAAAACAGATCAACTTTTTGTTTCTTTTGCTCCCAAGAGGGAAGGCACCGCTATTTCCAAGCAGTGCCTCTCTAAGTAGTTAGCTAATTATATCACTTTCTGTTATGACAACAACAAAATCCTTTTGAGTCAGGTAAGAGGTCCTTCCACCAGAGGGGTGGCTGCCTCTGCTGCTTGTTTCAGGAATGTGTTGGCTGCAGAAATCTGTGCAGCCACCACACGGACTTCTGTACATACATTTACGAAGCATTACAGTTTGGACGTTGCCCCTTGCCGCAGGGCGGGTTTTGGTTTGATGGTCTTGCAGGGGCTCCTTTCTTGACTCCCTCTTCTGCCATTCTGTTTGTTTGTGGATGATGCTTCTCCTCCTCCTTGGTTTCAGACTTGTTCTGTACTGCTTGAGACTTAATTCTATTGGTGAATACCTACTGCAAGAGCCCTCTCGAATTTACTACAGTTACATAAGAACTTACCGTAACAGTAAATCTTCGGGAGAGGCTCTCGTGGTAAGTATTACTTTCCCTCCCTCCCTCCGTCCCCCTGAGTTTTTCTTTTCTTTCTAGGGGGCATTTCCTCTTTTCCTGTCATGCCCTTTTTGTCTCTGATGGGAGAACTGGAAGGCAGGCATGGGGACCACCCCTATATACTGACGCATGCTGACGCTGGTTAGCTGACGTGGGGGCGGTCCCCACCAGAGGCTGCTGGCTAGAAGATTTTTCTGTGGGGTCCTGACACCTGACGGCTTAGTCCTATTGCTGAATACCTACTGCAAGAGCCTCTCTCGAAGATCTACTGTTACGGTAAGTTCTTGTGTAACTGTACTTTTCCACCCTCCCACTGGGAAAATGAAGGTTGGTAACTCTTCCTGAATCATTACACCTGTTCACGAGTTCTTGAAAAAGGGGATCCTCTTTGCAAACAGGAGGTCCTACCCAGCAGCCTGGGGTTTGAGGACCAGGAGCTCGTGACATCATGTGTGAAGCCTTTTAGGAAGGAGGGGGCAGGCCTTGGCAGTTGAGTAGCCCATGCATGCAGTGTCATTAGCTAGTTCCTCTTGCAAGCAGGAATATTTTTGTAGTCCAAAACAAAAATGCACAAACCCAGAAAAGGTTCACATTACTTGTGTCAGTTTCTCCCATTATAAGGGCCTATGTGTCAGAGTGTCTGAATCCACATTATGAGGGCCCATGTCTCAGAGTGTCAGTGTCACATTATATGAGGAGGCTCCTCTATTTTAAATTTTTTGTGGTGGTTGTTACAAGGGTCAAGACTGGCTTGCGAGTTCAAGGCTGTTTGCTGTCTCAGCCCTGTGTAGATGCATGGAACAGCCTTCCTGAGGAGGTCGTGGGGTCCAAAACAGTGAGGTAATTCAAGAATGCATGGGACTGACATAAGGCAATTCTGATGGGGGGGGTAGGAAGATGTTGGCTGTTGGTTAACTAGGATCTGCAGCTTATCCAATAGGTAGAGAAATGGACAGGCTAGGTGGGCCAAACGATCCTTATCTGCTGTCAAAGTCTATGTTTCTATGTTTCTATGTATTCCTGCCTTGCCTCCTTAAAGGCAGCCCTAAAGGTCCACTTGCTAAGGTTTACTCAGTGTCTATGTAACCGCTGACATGACCTTCTACTAGGTATGGGCGAACTGGTTCGAGAAAAATCTGAACTTCTCCGAACCGGCAATATTTTAATAAGTCGAACCATATCCAAACTTTTTCTGCAGTTTATAAAGGTTCAGAAACCCCTAGTTTTCATTTACCCTGGTGTCTAGTGGACCCCCCCCCATCCCCAGATTTCCTTTTCCTTCATTTTCTAGTGTTCTCCTCTCCCAATCCTCAATTGATCCCTTGTAATAATAAAAAAAAGCATTTCCTTCAATAAATTTCCTTGGTGTGCAGTGGACCCCCTCCCTATCTCCTCTGATACCCTGTCATAAAAAAGTGTCCCCATATTCCCTGGTGTCTAGCAGACACCTGGCATGACCCTCCTCTCTCCACCACTGCCAGCTGCCCATCTGACTGAGCAATGAATGAGTGCATACAAGTACAAGCACGCACTCATTCATTGCCAGCTCCCGTTAATTCCCTGAGGTCTTTGGGTGGAGCAGAGATGCACATAGGTCTGTTTTGGTCACTGGCAGAGGGGTCTGGATGGGAGGAAATGGCATTGTGGACCCCCCTGGTCCACAATGTTGCTCCCCCCATCCAGACCCCTCCACTGGTGACTAAAACAGACCTCTGCTTGCTTCTGCACCCAGAAACCTCAGGGAATGAATGGGAGCTGGCAATAAATAGAACGCGATACTTGTACTAAGTATGCACTCATTCATTGCTTAGTCAGGCTGGGCAGCTGGCTGTGGTGGATAGAAAGAGATAGCTGTGCCGTTGCCCGTCTGCATCAGTGGGGGTCTGCTAGACAACAGGGATATGGAGACAGTTTTTTATGATGAGATTAGCAGGGATAGAGAGGGGGGTCCACTTGACACCAGGGAAATTTAATGAAGGATATACTTTTTTCTTTTTTTTTTACTGCAGGGGATCGATCAGGGATAGTAAGAGGTTGTCCAAAAGACACCAGGGAATATTTAGGACACTCTTGTTTTATGACAGGGGATTGGGGATAGGGAGGGAGGTCCACTAGACAACAGGGAAAAGTTTATATTTTAATTTTAAATAATGGGGGTGCTCAGGAGCAACTGCAAAGTTACCCTAATGCTGCAGCATAAAAGGTTTTAAAAGATTCAGGTAAGGATCGCTTAACCATCCGAACCTTTTGATCGTTATCAGAACCTTTTAGAAACTCCGAACCTTTTGAGGTTTGCCCATCTCTACCTTCTTCTCTTCCCACTCTGCTACCTATCTTTTCCAAGTAATCCCTCTGTTAGCACTTTACCCATATGTCCATAATGTTAATGCCAGTTAATTTTCTAGCCTGAAACCTTGTGACATACTCCATCTCTGTAAATGCAATATCTCTAGTGCCTGATGCCTCCTGGAACTTTGTCTACACTCTGGGTAATGTTTGATGGTTTATCTCAAGTTTTGTTTGTCATTGTGTATTATTGTTTGATGCAATATTCCTGTATATAATTAACTCTAGGTCAGCCCTGAAATGGAGACTTTTGTTTCTTCTTTTATTTTATTTTACCATGTTCGGCCAGGAAAGACACAGGCTAAGCTGAGGCTTGTTTCCAGGTGTGTCCTGGGAGCACAGGGAAGTTGAGCGACTTGTCACACAGTGTGCAAGGGGTGGGTGTGGGACTCAAACCCAGATTTTCAGGTTTGCAGCTCAGTGTTCTTAACCGCTACATTATACTGCCTCCCTACCCTGTGAAATATTTGATGGTCAAGCTCATGTGTTTGCGCTCGCATGGTGTATCAAGGTCCTGTATTAGTCTGTGATACAATATTCCTGTATGTAATTAACTATGGGTCACACCCTCAAAAAGGGACTTCTAGTCTCAGTGGGCCTGTCTGGTTAACAAATTCAAATAAATAAACTAAATAAATATGTATATGAGGGCCCATGTCCCAGAATGTCAGTGTCTCACATTGTATGGTGGTCTGTGTCTCAGAGTATCAATGTCTCACATTATATAAGGGCCCATGTCTCAGAGCCTCACCTTGTATGAGGGCCCATGTCTCAGAGTGTCCGTATCCCACCTTATCAGTCTTATTTAATATTATACTTTAAAATGGAGGTACCGAACAAGTGTTATATTGAATGCACATTGCCTATAAATCCAAAATTAGAACCAAAACCAGGGGAAGGTTGGCAAAACCAAAACCGGAACATACTCAGTTTTGCACAACACTAATTTTGTACCCACATTCATAATGTTTTAAAGTTCCTTTATGTACAGCACTCTTTGCTGTTGGGCTGTGGCAGTATATAAAATAAAGCTGATTTGCCATTCATATCTACAACACTGCTGTACTTCATTTGTCTGGGAAACCAGACTGCTTTTAGCTTTTCATCATTATCAGTCTCTTGCCCTGGAGCCTGTTGCTGTTGCCATTATTCAGCAAAGTAGGATGCTGAGCTGGCCTGTTGGCACAGCGGTAGGGCTGCTGCTTGTGATGCCAGTGACCAGGTTTGGGAATGAGCCTGAGTCTCTGGAGAGCCATTAGGGGGGTAGAGAACTTAAGTGTCGCAGCATGAGGGTAGCTGTCTGAAATACTGCATGAGCACCTCCTGTGCTAGCTCTGAAGATGCTCTACATGCGTCTGGGCGGGGGAGTCAGCTGGCTCTGCACATGTTCACACCCACTGCATGCTTCCATGAAAGCATTCATACCAGCAAATATGGGGAGGGAGAAAAAGACATTGGAAAAAGTCAGGCTGGATTCAGGATAATGCCACATCCCGCAGGCCTCACATCCATTGACCAGGCTTTGTTCCGATCACAGATTCAGTCACCACTAGGGGGAACTGATTCCCACTGGTGACCACACCATGCATGGAGCACCTGGAGCTGGCAAGCCTTGGAGATAGTAGGGTGACAAGGCTGGGGATAAAGGTTGATGAGGGCATCGTCCAGAGCTGGGAGCAAAAATAATAACAAAAACAATGTACAGTAGGACACTATCATTTCAAGTTTCATATTTAGATGGGAGATGCATTTCATGGATACAGCACCACTTCCGCTTATTAAGATTAAGACAAAAGCATTCCATCACCTTGTTGCAACTGCAAAAGTTCAGACCAGCCCTGTGAGCCAGTAGCTCAGAGGATGAGCATTGTCTCTGATGATACTTGGGGCAGTGGCTAACGCTGCTCTGATAATGAATTAGCATCTTCAGAAGTGACAAAAGGGAATGGTGGTAGTAAGGAATGTACAGTGGATTTACTATACTTGGCTTTTAGTAAAGCATTTGATCTTGTACCTCAATGCAAACTACTGTAGGTCAAAATATCAGCTGTCATGGTTCTAGTGGGAGTGTACTAATATGTGTCAGAAATGGGCTAGGCAGCAATAAACAAGGGGTCATGTGTGAATGGGAAATATTCTAGTCAGGGAACTGTGATGAGTCCCAGGATTTAGTGCTCGTATCACAGTCGTTCAGTAGGACTAGAAAGAGAGTGTGAATGCCTGCCTACAGTACACAGTACAATTTGCAAAAAATACCAAAATAGCACATGTACTTAATGAGGTGGGTGGAAACAACCCACAGGGAGACTTCATTAGGGTATGGAAATTGGCAGAACACTGGCAGATGTAATTAAACATGGAAAAATGTGAAAATCATGCACTTAGTGACAAGAAACAAAAAGGTATTTAATCAATAAAGTATGACCAGGGGTACATTAACCATCTGTCAATCCTCCACTAGGGGTGTAATGTGGCATGAGGCACAACCAAGTGCCACATACCCCTAGAAGGTGATTAACTGATGGTTGCTGTAACCCCCTGGGAGTACCTTAATGATTTTATAGCTATTTCAAACCAGTTTTAAACATATAGCAGTTTTTTTCTTTAAACACAGATTTGCCACATTCTGTATGTTAACCATCCACCTTGATTTACATCCAGATTGGCTCCAGAAAGGTGGTTAGGGAGCTCAAGAGAGCTGAATAAGGAAGTCCTTCCCAGTCATGGGCTGAAATGGTTACCATTATAACCAATGATTTAGTTTTGTGAGCTGGTGGGAGGTTGAGCATGATTTTCTGTTACCCCATAAAGTAATCTACTTACAGTTGAGTAACTTACAGGGCTTTCATTTAAATGTTGAATCCCCATACTATGGCAGCATGCTCAATTACATAGCTGAGCAAGCAATAAGGGGGGTTATCATGGCACTGCCTAATGGTGGTATGCAAAACGTGGTGTTACCATGACAACGTGCGCAGCATGAGTTGTTCCAGTGTCAGTGGGGCATACAAAGTGGGTTGCTGTACCAGCGAGTGGTGTTCCATTTCTGGTGGTAACACTATGTGTGTGTATGGGGGGTTATTTAATGAGAGTTTTAAGTCTGAGTTAAAAACGTATCTATTTTTGAAGGTGTATGGAGAGTGATTTTTACTGTGATTTTATTGTTATTGTTATATTCTGTAATTAAATGTTTGTTCACCTGTAGAGCGCTTTGGTTTCTGAAAAGCGCTTAAAAATAAATTTTACTTACTTTTACTTACTTACTTACAATGATCAGTTGGCTCCTGTGAGCAGCCATTGCCACCACCGCTGACTGTCAAAAAACAGCTGATCATCATCTTGGACGTCTGTTAAAAAGTAGCACAACCCAACGGGACAGCTCAATGACTAAACATTTTTTTAATGACTGAGCACATTTATTGTAAAATGAAAACAGCTGTGTGGTGCTTGCAGATTTCTAAGTGGGGGAAAAAACAATGGCAGACATTTAGAACTGACTGGAATACTGCCACTGAACATTCCAGCATGGACTCAGTTTTATGGATCTTGGGCAGGTGATAAGACCCTACTGTGTAATTTGTTTATGGTTAATGTAATCCTAGCTTAGACATTCTGACCAATCAGATGGCTGAATTTTAATGACTACTGATATAATACAGGTTAAAGGTGCGTAGTTTGTCCAAGTGATAACAGAGCACAGCTGTTAACATGCAGACACAGGATTCAATCTCACAAATCCCACTTACTCATTGTGTTACCCGGAGCAGGTCACTTAACCCCCCTATGCTTAACCACTCTGAATATTTCCTGCAATCTATCTCTGTCCTGTTTGATTCTCCCTGTAGGTCGTGGCATCAACGTTCTCTCACCTCCCACTTCTTTATGCTGCAGCTCTTTGGGATAAAGTCTGGATGAAAGGTGTGATATAAAACCCAAATTCATTTCCCCTTCCTTTCCTTAAATTGGATAATACTGACCAAGATAGATCAGGCAGAAGATCTTGTGGTCACAATAGACAGATCTCTTTAGCGGTTGGGCCACTGTTTGCCAGTTGTCAAAAAAACAAACAAGATGTTGACTGAAGCTACATAAAAAGGGAATAGTGAATAGATCAAAGAAAGCATTCCACAATTGCAGTATATGGGGCCCTGGCCAGGTTACACTTACAATACTGTATAGAATGTGGAAAATAGGTGACTAAGGCACTATGATCAAGGTATTTGAAACAGTGATACTTTGAGATAAAGAGGATCACTCAGGGTTATAGGGCATGACAAAGGATAGCAGAATAAAGGTATTTAAGTTTAAACTGAGACTGGAGCTGCTCGAATAGTTCATTAACTGCACTGGGACACTTTGCCAGATTGCTCACTTACTGTATCTGGCAGTTAACCTTATCTGGGGTGGATTCTGCTCCAGAAAGATTGTCCAGATGATTTTGACCATATCTGGAATTAACTGTTTTTATCCAGAGTCATTATTCAGCATAGCTTATTTATTTTATTTGAAAAAGTTTCACCAGGAAAGACATACTGAGCTACAGTAGCTCATGTCCAGATGCATCCTGGGGGGAAGGGAATGGGAGTACAATTTGTATACATAATTCAACACAAAAACAGAAGTAATATAACATATTATGGCACAAATTTGAGACAGGTAAGTATAGCATGATATAACGCCCGACAGCGACATATCGATGTCAACCGACACTACAGCGACAACAGCGCCAGGTCTCTGTAGTATCAGAGCTGCACACCGGCACTGCTATCTGGGGATCTTAGACCCCCTCACCTAATCAGCTCCGACTCAGAGTTGATTACATTAAGTGGGGAAGGGTCTGTGAGGGGGCACAGCCCCCCACTTGAGGAGTTCGAGTGTCTGTCTTTATGCCAACTGCAAATGCAGTCGACATGAAGTTTTCACTGTACCGTCATTCGATAAATTTTTTTTCGATGAGCGGTTATAGATCCATATAGCATAAATCAAGATAAATAATCATATACTATTATATACTGTACGTCCAAAGGAAGAAAGGCTCTGTCCGGCTAGTTATATGAAAATGTTCAAGCAATAGAAATAAAATATTGCAGACTCTTCACTCGAAGTTATAGTGAACCTTTGCAGAGACAGAACAGGTGGTGGGAGGAGGAGGAGAACACAGCGAGGCTTACTGAAAGATGGGGAGAAGGAGGAGGGGTAGGGTAATGGATGGGCATACTTTTGACCCACCGGGATGCAGATGGGTCAGTCTTGGCTGGTAGTAACCCAAAGCTGGAGGTAATGGTTACCCAGGTCTGCAGGTAGAGAGGTGGCATAGAAGGGAAGAAGGACAGCCCTTTTTTTACCCTCAGGGGTGGAAGATCCACACTGCCCAATGCTCACACGGTAAATGTCATGAGGTATCGTCTTCCTGTAAAAAGAGGGTAGAAGGGAGAGAGGCAAGTCTTAACCCTCTGAAGTGGCACCGCACAAGGATTTAAACACTTCTTGATGCACATCCAGCCAGCGTCATGTGATATCAGTTTATCTAGAGAAGTGAAAGAATCAATTGAGAAGGGAAAGGAGAGGGGAAATAGGGAGGAGTAAATGAGGCACAGCATTAAGAGAGATAAAGGGTGAGGGGGGGCTATTGGGAAGGGGGTTAGGCGTAGTGATAGGATGGAGAAAAAAGTGGGTCAGGTGTAATTGCAGGATGCAGAAATGTATAAGCGAAGCAGAGAGGATAACAAACAAGTGGACTGGGCAGAGCAGATATCTAATGGGAGGGAGCTCCAAATTTGGGGGAAGTAGTAGAAGAAGGCAGCCCAACCTGCAGCAGGGGTGTGAAAATCCCATTGCCCCAAATAAATTTCATTGAAAGGCAAGTGCCAAAACAGCTAATTTCATTGTAATTAATAGGAGCAAGTGGAAATTCAGTTACAGTCACGGCTGGGCAAGTAATAAAAGTTTTGATTTGAACACCCCTGCCTGTAGTAGAAGATCGAGTTGGAAGGGCTAGGGTCCAGTGGGCAGAGTTATGGAAAGAGTAGGTGGGAGGAGAAGGGGTGGAGAGGCAGACATTGAGCTTGCATGGATACCCCTGATGTTTGCAATTTTTGGCACAGATTTATTTGTCTGGAGAGGGTAACGAAATATCCTGATCATTATTCTGATTAATTATCTGGGACTATTAGGCTAATTGTCTGGAGAGGATAATGAAGTTTGCTTATAATTATCATGGTGATTTATCTCTGACTATCAGGATGCTTGTTTGGAGAGGCTAATGATATATCCTGGTCATTATCTGGGGCTATCGGGATACTTATCCAGAGAGGATAGTGAAGTATCCAGGTCATTATCCTGGAGTATCATGCTAACTGTCTAGGGCACTTCTACCAGGTAGGGCCAGATAATAGGGAACATCTGCTCCTGAAATACGAATTTAGATTACCCCAGTGCAGACCTCCCATATAAAAAATCCATCTGTATCCAGAAATGTAAAGGGGTTATTTAAGTAATTTCTTGTTACTTCCAATAGTGTTTTTAGAAGTCTGTATCTTTCATTAACCTTGTTACAAAATGGACTCCTAGGTGAAAATTAGTTGATTGAGAAGAGGAATATTCAGAAGGAATGTAAGGGAAATGTAACTACAGCATACTGAGTGGGCATTTAATTCTTGGAGTAGTTTACCATGGGAGGTATCTTCCTTTGCATAAACTGTGTGATAGTATACAAACTTGTAAACAAAACCATGTTTGTACTGTATGTGCAATGTTTTTTAATTATTCATTTTTGCCCCTTGATTTCCACTGTCTATACCCTGGCCCTGACAACTGCAGTCACCATGGTTGCTCCCATCCTCCAGCTGAGAGAGTAGGTGAGCAGATCCCTTCACAGACATTGCAGCACCTGAATCATCAATGTGTCCATGAACATATACGGTATCTGGCTTTCTATAACAGTCTGCCTAGTCACTCAAAGATGCAAGGCAGACCCCCCACCCCCAAAACCTCAAAGCTGTCTGCTAAAATAGAGTGAGTTCCCAACTGAGCTGCTAGGATTTCAGCTATCCCTTCCATAAAGGGTAAGGATAAAGGAGGTCACCCAACTCTTATTTATGTTTGCCAGGGGGTCAGTGGTTTGGGTCTGGAAAGTGGGTGGGTTAAAAATGACATTGATGAGCAGGTGGGGGAGCTGGCAGGACACCAGGGGCTTGAACTTGACAAAGCTTACCATGATCATGTGAATAAACACTCATGCATAACTCACTGAAATAGGAAACGACTATCATACCAGTCACCATGCTAGTTTCATCATTGATTGCACAGAGATAACATTTGCCTTTTTTATGAACATAAATCTGTGCAACCTGCAATAAAGTATTGAAATGGGCACAAAAAGGCAAGCTTTTTGAAAACTGCACACATGTGGGGAAAAAAACTGCAGTTGTGCAGGGTAGCCTTCCTTGTGCAGCTTTTATTTTTTTACGTGTGCAATGTTTCTACTTTTGAAAATCTGATACCCCCAGATCTATGTGTGTGTGTGGGGGAATGTGAGATGCCTGAGGGGGGCTGAGGTATCCATGGGATTACACCTTCCCCACTCTTAGTATCATGGATAAATAATGGGTGTACATGGTGGATGAACCTTGAGTGTACATGGTTAGAGCATAGTGATACACAGCAACTATGGTAATTTATGTTAGTTTGTGATTTTAACCATGATTATCCATGGACAATTACAGTAACAGTAAATGATCCAAGGTCAGAACTTGGATGAATATGGTCAATCTAGACTGAGAATTACTCAAGTAGATCATGGTCAGCAGTGGTTATCCATGATTTTTAGTTTCAGAAATTCTCTGCATTATAGAGTAAATGTATACACAGATCTGGTAATTTCATTGTTTACAACATTCTTAACATTGTGTAATGAATATATTTTATCCACACATACTTACTTTTGAAATTTATTTTATGTAGTTCTTACCCATTGCTGTTGTTGTCCTTATTTTAATGAAGTCATTTCCCATTCATAACTAATAGAATAGCCCAATTGTTTATTTACCACCATAAAATAAAATACAGAATAATATATAGGGTAGTGTGTGTAATGAGAATTTTACACACACCTGAGGTTTTGGATGCTATATAAACTCTTGGGATTTAAACTTCATACAAGTATCCAGCACCGAGGGTGTGTGCAAAATTCTTGTTACACACACTACCCCATGGTTTGTTTTATAGAACCGCTTGGGTGGGTTTTTTTACTACAGCAATTAAATAAAAAGAAAGTCTGTGGAACCGCGGCCAGGTTGAAGCGTGGTCCACAGTTGGGGCACTGGTTCAACTGAAGCACCTGTTTAAACCTTTCCTTTTTTTTAGTGATTCCTCTGAAAAGTTAAAATGTTTTGGTTAAAAGAACTTCATTAAAAGAGTACTTATGGAGTCGGATTGCGAGCATTGCTGAAGTGTCTGGCATGACTAAAGGAACGCGGCAGCTGGCTTGTGCATAGAGTGAGAGAAAAACATGTGTGTTCACTGTTACAACCAGCTGGTAATAACAGCGAATAATAGACACTTTCCCTTATGGGAAAAAAATAGTCCCCAGCTATTATAACTCTTTTAAGATATACTGAGTTTGCACATTCATTTTTCTGTGAGTTAATTTCTTGGCACTGTATAAATTTTCCTTTCTCATCATACATTGTAACAGTAGTTGTCATTGTGATTTATATTAGTTTATGTAAAAAATGTCACATTTTGTTGCACAAGTAAATTATACAAATGTGTTTTTTTTTTTTTTACTTTTTATTTTGTATTTCATACATAAGCACAAAACACATAGTTATTCTGAGCATATATATCCACATGTGGCTTTCAGTATACATTATAAGGAGTATGACTATACACCACAATTGGTACAGCTTTGGAGGGTATCAAACAATAACTACTCTAACTCAGAATCTGATACTAATCAACATCCAGGAGCTATATTGCAGCCAATGCCAAAATTATGAAACTCTGAAAGTAGGTATAACAAACATTTTGTAACCGATCTAATACAGGTCCTTTGATATAAATTTCGTAATTAATGAAATAAAAGGTTCTCATTCCAGAGCTTCCCTTAAGCTCGTATTTGTATTTGCTGGTGCTAACCACAATCAAGTCTAGGCCCCAAGAGATTTATTTAGATAAACTTAGTTTAAATTTAGAGTGTCCTTCTACTATCACCATAAAGATGCAACAAGGCTAAGAGACCAGCCAAAGCCTGCATCTTTAAATAAACTGTAAATGTTTTAGGGACAACAGGGTTCAGATTAATTTCTCTTGGTATTATTAGCCTCCATCTTCATTATATCCCTTCACTGGGATGGTGGTAAGGTACCCAGCATCGTATAATCAGCATACTAGTAATATTCTGCCATTGTATCTATCCCTGAGTTCCCTTAATCTGGAAAACCCAGAGTTAACTATCAGGACTATAAACAAGCTACTAATATCACATTTATCTTAAAACAACATTCTGCACAACTGATTAAGAATGTAAGAAACAAATAGTCTGGTCCATGTTGAGGAAGTCCTTTTGTGAAAAGAAATAAAACTTTGTCCTTCTAAGGGAAGAATAATTCTATAAGATATGGACTTTCCCCCCTCCCCATGCCACATTTAGTTTAATTATACTAGTCTAGCAGTTGTTAAGCCATAGCAATTATAGAGTAGCAAACCGGTCTGACAGCCAGAACTGAGTCCACTGCATCATTTCTTTTTTCAGTTATCCTCCGATTCTTCATTTTCAGAAAGCTGATCCTCTTGGGCTCGACAAACAGTGATCCTGTCTACATACGCTTCTGCTTCCTTTGGATCCGTGAAGCGGTACTGTTTTTGGCCATCTGCGAAGCATAGATGGGTATGAAATGCCATTGAGTAGGTTATGCCCAAGTCTCTCAATTTGTGCTTAACGCCATTGAATGCCTTGCATCACATCCTGGTGGCATAAGCAAAGTCCGGGAAAAAAGGGATGTGGTTCTCCTCTAGGTAGATCGGGCTTTTATTTCTGATAACACCCAGAATTTGATCCCTCTCTACTGCTGAGTTGAGAGTAATTAATACAGTGCGAGGATTTTCTGTGTTGGTGTTTGGCCTACAGTGAGTTATCCAGTAGGCCCGAATAATTTTTAAATCCATTAGTCCCATTAGATCTGACAGCCAAGGCCCAAGGAATTGAGTTAAGTTGTCTTTATCAATCCCTTCTGGTAGACATAGAATATGAACATTGGCCACATGGACAGTGTTCTCCAGCTGTTCTACTCGGCTCCTAAGAGCCGCACAAATGTGGTTTCTATCCCATGCTCTTATAACCGTAGACAAATAATGGTCAAATATGCATGAACCACGGTTAATCATAGTTGACCACAGTGTGTCCAGAACTTTCAGAAAAACATTTGGAAAGGCCAAAATTCACAGAAATGCTGAACAATTGCATGGCTACTTTGAATAAAAACAGCAGCCATATGGAATCAAAAGTATGAATTTATAAACATAGGTCCTGATATTCAGAAGGATAGTGCAGCTAATATTAATAGCACCACACTTAACCAGACACATTATGTCCAATCAGGTTGGGGACCATAATGAAAGGTGCCCAGTGGACAGCATGATCACACAAAATCCACCACTGTTCCCATGTAAATAGGAGAACCCACTTGTATACAGGGCACAATGTTATATGCAGAGGATTTTGGACATGCTAAAACAGTGGTGCATGACCCCAGCCTCCAGCACTGGTACCAGCGACACCCAACCCTTCCTCCCTGATCATCGAGATAATGAAGTTTAATTCCTTGGCAGCCTGGTGGTATCCTTCTCCTACCCTGATCTCCATCTGAAACATTAAATTAACATTAAAGCTTCCTTAGTAGTCTAGTGGACCCCCTCTATCACCTGCTCCCATCAAAAATATCAAAATCGTATTAAACCCTAGTAGTCTACTGATACCCCTTGACTCCCAGGATACAGTTATATAATTCCCCGGTAGTCCAGTGGTATCCCCCTTCCTGCCTGATCCTCATTGTTGTATTTATACACCCCCTTGACCCACCCGCATAGCACCCATCACCCCACATCTGGCACTAGACTCACCCTAGCAAAGCCCTTTCTCATCAGAAAGTAGTGGTTTGGGCCGACCCGGTGGTGCTGAGAGTTGAGGCGCTGGACACCACACCTCATGCCACGCTGGCGACCTGGGTTTGGGATCAGACTCGGGTTGTTCGAGGTCAGCCAGGGGAGGAAAGGATTGAGTGTCTGGGGTTGGTGCTGTATGTTGTTGACTGACACCCACACCCAACAGTGGCTGGGGGTCAGTGCAGATGCAAGCACAAGGGGTTGCCCCACACCCAGGGCGATTGGCTGCTTCCGCGGACGTCAAGGCAGCTGCTCTGCCCATTGCACAGGTGTAGGGTACGGGAGAAAAATCAGGGAAAAACCAGTACCTGGCAGGACCCATGGTAGCCACAATCAGTCCTGTATGGCTGCCCCGATTCTGGATTGCTGTCTTCTGTGGGGGTTAGTTGACGGACTCTTGCCCTGGCCCTGCCGCATGGGGGAAGCCATGGGGAAATTTGGGGGGGGGGGACCGGGCAGGATTGGTCAGTGGGGACGGAGGACATACCTCTCTGAGGGAGGGGTCGTAGCCCCTGTCAGGTCTGTGGAGGTGTAGAAAAATGGTCCAATAAAAAAAAAAAAAAAAGTAGTGTTGGACAGTTACCGTCATACATCCCCTCACCACCTTGGCTGGCTGTCGTCTTAATGACAGGGACCAAGTGCGCACATATTATATGTAACAGCCCCTTTTGACTCACCTTTGGCTGTTCTGGGCTCTCGAGGTCCTCATAGCAATCAACGTTGAGGGGGCCGGCCTGAGTCAGGATAGACAGGTGTAGAGTGGCGCAATGCCTCCACCCAAGGAAGTAGCAGGGAACACCTGTGGACATGTATTATTATATATAATATATAATAAAAGCTAATATATTAGCTGCCCCCCAAACAGAGCTCCCATGGGTCTCCTGGTCATGAGGGCATCATTTGTAGAGGCTCTCCCCCCCCACCCCCGAATCAGAAAACAGAGCTCCCGTGGGTCTCCTGGTCATGAGGGCATCATTTGTTGAGGCTCTCCCCCACCCCCAAATCGGAAAACAGGTACGGAGTCTGCCACACTCCACGGACAAAGAGAACTGTTGTCAGCAGTAGCAGTAGCGTTTTGGCGCCTTTAGGATTTCAAATCTGCACATTTTTTATTGCCGGCCCAACAGTGAAGATAGTTTTTTATTTCTTGTTACTGAACTCTTAAAGGCTGTTTAGGTAACTTTTGCCCAATCATCTTAATGGGCTATTGGTGAATCATTTGTTTTAGCCTTGTCTTATTTGCACCTTAAGAGCAAGCCTTCTAATATTAAGTAATGTGGAATATTATAGAGCGAGCCTACTAAATATTAAGGAAGTGGAATACTATAGACACTGTTTGTTTAATTAGTAATTTCTGTTAGGATCCACTGTTGCTTGGCTGCATTTTGTCAGTTAGGACCCTTTTACTCTGCTTCTGAATTGTCTATGCGGCTCCACAATTCGGATTAACACATGACGCACAGTAACTGATCTGAAATAAACAGTCCTACCTTTCTGTTTCTCCACAGAGCTCCCGCGATTCTCCTGGTCGTGAGGGCATCGTTTGTTGAGGCTTCCCCCCAACCCCCAAATCGGAAAACAGGTACAGAGTCTGCTATGCTCCACGGACAAAGAGAACTGTTGCTAGCAGTATCCAACCCCACAATTGCTGTGCGACTGCTCCTGCCCGCCCCCAATACCCTCCCACCCTTAGCCAGTGTTAGTTTTATAGTGTTGATCCTGCAATATGTGCGACTGCCTCTTGGTTGGTTTTTTTTTTCCCCCCAACACCCTTGTTTCCCATCTGCTCTTTATAGTCACTTGCCACGAGAGGTCGCCTTAACTACAAACTTTAGTGCCTTCTATTAGGTTGCTCTCTTTCCTGGTGGATACTGTCTTCCAGCATCCACCCATCTCTCCACACTTTCTGCCTGCGCTCTCCCCCTGTTTCTGGATGTCCTCACTCTTTTTCCTAGGTTCCCCTTCTTGTTGATGTCCTCACTCTTTTTCTTTAGGCTCACCTTGCATACTCCTTTTGACCTTATGGCTTCCACGTTTTTACTTACTCTTCTCTCTGGTGCTATTATGCTACTGACACTCTCAGCTCTCACCTGTCCAGCCATGATCATTACACCCTCCTATGTATGCTCTCCTGGTAACTTTTGTTTCTCCAACCTACTAGCTAATGCCTTTCCTACTCCTTTTCCTCCATCTGGGCTTATCGTCAAGCATCTGAGCTTATTGATTAGACACATCCAGTTTAGGTTCAACATATCCTCTGGCTGTTCAGCAAGGGCTTACATTATTGTCTCACTTTGGATATTTATCCTATCCCTTATGCTTGCAGTGGATGTTGAGACTAATCCTGGTCCTGCTCAGGTATCTAATCACACACAGACTCCCCCTGTGCTCTGCCTGCCACAAACAGATGGTCTCACCTTTGCTTACATAAACACTAGGAGCCTTCTTGCCAATCTCCCTGACCTGGAGGCATGGATCAGGGTAAAGAGCCCCGATATCTTAGCCACCTCTGAAACATGGCTTAAGCCCTCAGTTACTGATTCCCAGTACTCCTTTCATGGCTACAAAATGCTTTGGGTAGATCGTACTGGTGCAAAAAGAGGTGGAGGCCTGGCGCTCTACCACAAATCTCACCTGAACATCACCTTAATGCATGACCCCCCGCTGTCCAACTGCGAGATTCTTCATTCCCTCTTTCTGCTTGGGAGAGCAAAAAACTCCATATTTTCTGCATATATATTCCTCCAGCGAACTCCAAGCTGGGGCTTAGTGAATTCATTGAATATTTGCTATCAGTTACAGGTAAAAGTGACATAATCTGTCTTGGTGATTTCAACCTAGACTGGGCAGGACATAGCTCCTCCCACCTATCCTCCTTGGTTAGCAAGGCCAACCTCTCTCAGCCTATTCAGGAACCAACCAGGATCACCCATGGGGGTGCCTGTGCCACCCTACTTGATTGGATCCTAACAAATAGGAAGGAATTTATCACCTCAGCAGGAGTACTCCCAGACACCATTAGCGATCATTATCCAGTTTATGGTGTATGGGACACCTCCACCCCCTCCTTCCCCTCTAAAGTTGTAACCTTCTCCAGCCTCTCCCACCTTAATGTGGATGCCTTCACTCATGATCTTGTTCTAGTTGACTGGTCTCCTCTCTACTTTATTGAGGACATTAACTTTGCCACAGGATATTTCAACTCTGTACTACTCTCACTGCCAAACAAACACATCCCAGTCACCAAGCGTAGGGTGAAAGGGAAGGTTACCAAATGGCTCACGCGTCCCCTTCTTCAACTACTGAAATGTAGGGATAAACTGTGGTCTGCATGGAAGGTCTCTCATTTACTTACTGACCTTGAAGCCTCACGGAACAACTGCAAAAAGGAATTACGCCTGGCTAAAAGTTCTTATTATAGGAATCTCCTTATGTCCTCTGCCTCCAACCCTAAAAGGTACTGGTCCCAAATCAAGGAAATTCTTGATAATGACAAGCCTCAGACACCTACAGATATGTATATAAAGGATACACACTGTAACAATTCGCTCACTATTGCCAACGCTTTTAACTCCCTCTTTTCCTCACTACCTTATACATAGAAACATATATAGAATTTGACGGCAGATAAGGACCGCTTGGCCCACCCAGTCTGCCCATTTCCCTACCTGATGGATAAGCTGCAGATCCTAGTTAACTAGCAGCCTACTTCTTCCTACCCCCACCCCCTAGAATTGCCTTATGACTGTCCCATGCATGCTTGAATTCCACCACTGTTTTTGACTCCACAACCTCCTCTGGAAGGCTGTTCCATGCATCCACAACCCTCTCTGTGAAAAAATACTTTCTTAAATTACCTCTGAGCCGCCCCTTCTATCTTCAAATTGTGCCCCCTTGTTCTTGCACACCTCTTTTTTTGAAAGATGCTACCCTCTTGGACTTTGTTGATTCCCTTGAGGTACTTGAAAGTTTCTATCATGCCCCCCTCTCCCTCTTTTCCTCGAGGCTATACATATTAAGCTCCTTAAGTCTCTCTTCATATGTCTTCCGGTGCAGACCCTGCACCATTTTAGTTGCCCTCCTCTGGACAGCTTCCATCCTGTCTATGTCTTTGCGGAGATTGGGTCTCAGAACTGACGCAGTACTCCAGATGTGGTCTCACCAGCTGTCTGTACAGAGGGATAATAACTTCTTGTTTTCTACTGGTGATGCCTCTCCCTATGCATCCCAGTATCCCCCCAGCCCTCCTTGCTGCCCTCTCACATTGCTTGCCCACCTTTAGGTCATCTGATATGACAACCCCCAGGTCCCTTTCCATTTTTGTTGTTGTTAGTATCTCACCCCCAATTGTGTACTCTTCCCCTGGGTTTTTGTTTCCCAGGTGCATTACCTTGCACTTCTTAGCATTGAATCTAAGCTGCCATACATTTGACCATTCCTCTAACCTTGCCAAGTCCCTTCTCATCCTTTCCACCCCACCTTGTGCATCAACTCTGTTGCAGATCTTTGTGTCATCTGCAAAGAGACATACTTTTCCTTCCAGTCCCTCTGCAATGTAAACATATAAGACATTGAAGAGGACCGGTCCTAATACTGAACCCTGTGGTACCCCACTGCTAACCCCCCTTTTTTCAGAGTGGACTCCATTTACTATTACTCTCTGTGTCCTGTTCTCCAGCCAATTCTTTACCCAGGCTGTCATCTTGGGACCCACTCCCAGGCTGGCTAACTTGTATATTAATCTTTTGTGTGGGACTGTGTCAAATGCCTTGCTAAAGTCTAGGTAGGCCATGTCCACAGCCCCTCCCTGATCAACTACTTTGGTCACCCAGTCAAAGAAATCTATCAGATTTGTCTGGCATGACCTTCCTGCTGTGAATCCATGCTGCCTTGGGTCGTGTGCCCCTCTGGCCTCTAGATACGCAACAATTCTTTCCTTCAGAAGTGATTCCATCATTTTCCCTACCACTGAGGTTAAACTAACAGGTCTGTAGTTTCCTGCTTCTGCCTTGCTCCCACTTTTGTGAAGGGGAATCACATCTGCCCTCCTCCAGTCCTCAGGTACCACCCCATCCTCCCATGATTTGTTAAAGAGGGTAGTCAGTGGTGTCACTAGTTCTATCCTTAGTTCTTTTAGAATTCTGGGATGAATTCCATCAGGCCCCATTGCTTTGTCCACCTTCAGTTTTAAGAGTTCTTTCAGAACTCTTTCTTCTGTAAATGGGCTGCTATCAACTTCTGTATCCAGAGTGTTTCTACTGTTTCAAACAACATGAAGTCTTGCTATATTATAGACATTAGCAGTTTGTTCCAGCTCTAGAACTGCCCCGGAGTGAAATGGTTAAAACCATTCCAAAATAGAATTTTGGCACGAGAGCAGCTCTATCTGTGTCATTTCAAACTTGAACTGTCAGATTCTTTACTCCGCCTCAGTGAACAGTCGCTCCGGAGGTTCTCCTTCTGCTCAGTTCATTTCTCAGTTTAAAAAGTGTTTTCTCAGTTGGATTTAACCGAGAATAGTTTTATTTTAACCGCAAAACCGTTCGGTTCAAGCTCTATCTGTGGTAACCGTAAGTAAATGAAGGTTTTGTCTGTGTGGAACTTGTGAGTTATCGGTTCGGTTTTGAACTGATCAGTGGGTTTAAAACTCATTTAAAACTAAAAGTTACCATTTTAGAGTGCGGTTCCGGTTCTTATCCAGTTCTAAAAAAGCGGATTTATTATGGTTTCAATACCCTGTTACGGTTAGGAACCCGATAAGGTGTCTTGCCTGGCACTGCCGTTAAAAGGGCAAGTTTTTGGTTAGGCTGGCATTATGTCTGAGAAACCCAAAAGAAAAACCGGGCCCACTGGGTTTCAACACTGTGATGGTTGTGGGGAAGTCTTTGCCAAGGCTGACCCACACACCACATGTGTTTATTGTCTGGGGTTTGATCACCTCCAGTCAGACTGCCAGGTATGTAAGAATTTCCCTGCAGCCGCCCTGGAAAAAAGATTGGGTGGGCTCAGGGAACGAGAGGCCAAAAAGTCCGCTGACCCAGATGGCCAGCCCGGTTCGGTGCCAACCGAACCAGAGGGAGTGCCCTCTGACCAGGGTCAGACTTCCTCGGGCAAAAGAAAAGCTGGTTCTGAGGAACCAATTCCAGTAAAGAAAACAAGAAAATCAGCAGGTCTGGGTCCAAAATTCCTTCTCCAACTGCTGCAGAGATAACAAAGCCATACAAATTGTCCAGTCACTGTCTCAGGGTCCGTCCGAACCACCACTATCTGGTAAAAGGTCGGTTCGTCCGGTCCCAGTGGTTCAGGATTATGATATTGAGGAATTTTATGAACCAGAGGAGGGAGGAGGATTATGAACAGTATGAATGTGGCTGGGAAGGTCTGGGTGTGCCCATTGAACGGACATCTCCCCAGACAGACCTTTAGAATCTCCCCTATGCTGTCTGAGTCCCCATCTCATTTTATGTTTTATAAAAAAGTTGCTGAAACCCTCCAGCTTCCTTTAGAAGAGGCTGTGGATGAGCAAGAGGAGCCTGATTTTGTAGAAATGATGGATATTCCAGAGTCTAGGAGATTGTCTATTCCTTTACATAAGTCTTTTAGGAAACAAACAATTAAAATTTTAAAAGCTCCTAATTCTGTGCCTCCTGTAGATAAAAAGATGGACAGAAGGTATACATTGTCAGGCCCTGATACAGAATTCCTTTCTCAGCAATGCAGTCATGTTGGGGTAGTTTAGGCTGCTGCCTGTGATAAAGCTAATATTCCCTTGCTCACATCCTCCTGACAAGGATTCCAGGAAGATTGATGCCATGGCAAAAAACAGTGTATGGCAGCCTCTCTGGGACTCAGGCAAGCAAATTATATGGCTTATGTAGCTAGGTATCAGAAATCTAGATGGGATACTGTTATGCAATTGGCCAAGCAGGCCCATGGCCAGCTGGCTAGTGAACTAGAACAGGTGGCTGCTGATGGCATTGAAGCCTCAAGGTTCAGTTTCATGCTGCTGTGGATGTTAATGATGTTTCCTCTAGGGTCATGGCCACATCTGTAGCTTTTGTGTGATTGGCCTGGCTCAGGTGTACTAGTTTGTCACAGGATACCCAGACTAAGGCTATGGATTTTCCTGTGGTGGGAAATTCTCTGTTTGGAAAGCAGACAGAGAATTACATGAAAGATGGATGAATATGGGACTACTTACAAGGTGCCCAGGCTAAGGAGCGGTAAGCCACTCCTCAAGGCATGCCCCAAGGGTGAGGGTAGGCCTTTCACAGGCCTTTCTACCAGACTCAGGCCTCCTCTGCCTATGCTCAGAGGGCTTCTTCAGAGGCAGGGGCAGACGAGGGGTGGGCAGACCTGCTCCCACCTCCCAGCCTAAAGCTCCTGCGAAACAGGCACCCTGATGGGGTGCCCAGGGCCGTTCTCCTGTACCAGTGGGGGCAGGCTGGCTTACTTCAGTCAGGGTGAGCTTCTTTAACCTCAGACAAGTGGGTTCTGGAAGTAGTAAGCCAGGGTCTGGTTCTCAGCTTCAAAAAGTTTCCCAAGTTGAAAGCAGACTTTTCTACCTGCAAGTGCTTCAGAGACCCTCGCTGGGAAACAGAGGTCTCATCCCTGTTAGCTCTCAGAGCAGTAAAGGGTTCCTCCTGCATCAGGGCAGGGGTCTGTATTCAGATACTTCCTTACCCCAAAAAGACAGGAGAATGGCGCCCATTTTAGATCTCAGATATCTGAACAAGCATCTTTTGAAACCAAAGTTCAAATGGTAACTCTGGCAATGATTTTACCTTCCCTAAGGCCAGGGACTGGCTAGCCTCCCTGGACCTCAAGGATGCCTATTTCCATGTCCTAATCAGAAGATCCCATCGAAAGTACCTCAGATTCGAACTGCCCTCAGGTCATTACCAGTTCAGAGCAATGCCCTTGACCTTACCTCTGCTCCAAGGGTATTCACAAAGTGTCTAGCAGTGGCCGTGGCCCACTTAAGGAGGCAGGATTGCTGTTTTCCCTATCTAGACGACTGGCTCATTGTAGGCCAGTCCCAGAACAGGTAAAATCTCACCTGCAGGTCACCAGCAGCTTCTCACCTCCCTGGGTTTTCTGCTAAACCTACCAAAGTCGGTTCTGGAACCAGTCCAGGTACTCACCTTTATAGGGGCAGAATGGACACAAAGCTAGCCAGAGCCTTTCTTTCCCCAGAAAGGGTAAGGAATTTAGTGGCTCTGGCCTCTTCCTTCACTCTGCAGGTCTCTCGACCAGCAAGACACTCTGCAGCTCCTGGGCACATGGCTGCATCCACAGCTGTTGTGCAGGAGCCAGATTTCAGATGAGAGACATTCAGTTTCACTTGAGAACCTTTTGGTCTCAGAGAAGACCCCCTTTCCAAGTTGGTCCCAGTGACTCGAACCTTGATCCTAGCTCTCCAGTGGTGGCAGGATCAGAGCAATTTAAGAGCGGGGGTCCCCTTCATTTCCCCTTCTCACGACTTGACTCTCACTACAGATGCTTCCCTTCTGGGTTGGGGATCCCACATGGGCGACCTTTCCACTCAGGGAATTTGGTCCTCCCAGGAATCTCTGCTCCACATCAATTTGCTGGAACTCAGAGCTGCCTTTTTAGCTCTTCAAGCTTTTTCTGCATCTGTCCACGACAAGGTGATACAAGTCAGAACAGACAACACCACAACAATGTGGTACATCAACAAACAGGGGGGCACTCGGTCTTTGGCCTTGTGCTCCGAGGCAATGAAGTTGTGGTCTCTGGCCTAGTCCCTGAACACTTCCCTCATAGCAGTTCATCTTCCAGGGAAGGACAATGTCCTAGCGGATTCCTTCAGCAGGATTTCCCAGGGCCATCACGAATGGTCCCTGGATCCTCAAGTGCTGGGATAGTTTTGCCAGGTGGGGCATCCCTCAGATAGATCTTTTGCAGCCCCAGACAATCACAAACTTCCTCTGTTCTGTTGCAGGCCTCCAGTGCTGGGCTCAGTTCCCTGGATGCCCTTCTTCTGGATTGGGAGGAAGTTCCTCTAGCTTCCCCCTTTCCTCTCCTATTCTAAGTACTAGTCAAAATCAGATCTCAGCCTTGCAGGGTGATTCTGATTGCCCGGATTAGACCAGGCAGCCCTGGTACCCCTCCTTCTGTCTCTGACAGTCCATCTTCCCCTGTGCCTCCCCAGGAATCACAATCTGTTGACTTGTGCCCAGGGAAGGGTTTGGCATCGGACCTCAAATCCCTCAACCTCAAGGCCTGGCTCTTGAGGAGTTAGAGTTGCTGATTTACACTCTCTCAGGGTGTTCTTGAGATCTAAAGGCTTCAGAAAGCCTTCCACTAGAACTACTTATAGTTCTAAATGGAAGGTTTTCCATTTGGTGTGCTAGGAAAATATTTCCCCAGAATCTGCTAATTGCCCATTTTGTTAGATTACATGGTACATCTTAATTCCTTGGGTCTCAGACCAGCTACCCTGAGAGTTCATTTGGCAGCTGTGTCTGCTTTTGTGTCAGCAGGAAAGTCATCCCCTCCTTCCTCTCATCCTGTGTTTTCCAAGTTTTTTAAGGGATTACTCCATACTAATCCTCCCTTTTGGGAACCGGCCCCTGCTTGGGACCTTAATGTTTGCATTGCCCAGTTAATGCAACCCCCTTGTGAACCTCTGTCTTCTGCAGAGCTTAAGTACCTAACTGGAAAACTGTTTTTCTAGTGGCTATCACTTCTGCCAGGCGCATAAGTGAGTGCAAGCCTTGTCAGTGGAGACTGACTTTATTTCTTTCCACAGGGATAAGGTAGTCCTTAGGACTAATAGGAAGTTTTGCCTAAGGTGGTTTCAGATTTCCATCTTAATCAATCTATCTCCTTCAGTATTTTCACTGATCACTCTTGGTGGGGAGGAGGTTGCACAACCTGGATGTTAAGAGCTCTTAGCTATTATATAGAGCGTACCAAAGGTCACAGGTTTGAATCCCTCAACTTTTCCTTACCTATGGTGAAGTTGGGAAAGGCAAACCTGCCACTAAGAGATCAATAGCCAGGTGGATTGTCTCTTGTATCCAATTTTATCAGAAAGTGGGCAGAGCCCCCTGGTTTGAGGGCTCATTCTACCAGGGGTACAGCTCGTCTCTAGCTGCTGCCAGAGATATCCCTTTATTGAGATTTGCTGCAGGCTGCTACTTGGAAAGCGGTACACACTTTTACAAGCATTACTCCCTGGATGTCCAGGCCAGGAGAGATGCTCTGTTTGGCACAGCTGTTCTTCAGAGCCTATTCCCTAAGTAGGTTCTGCCACTCCTCCATGGAGGTACTGCTGTGTATTCTGCTAATGTCTATAATATAGCAAGACTTCATGTTGTTTGAAGAAAAAATTACTCACCTTAGTAATGTTGTTTCTTCTAATGGAGTCTTGCTATATTATAGACCTCCCCCCCAACCTGCCCCTCTCAGAACCTCTACTTGGTGGGGTGCGGGCAACTTAGTGTGGGCACTACTTATGTCCTGTTAGCATTTTGTCCCTTTGGGACTTTGGGGAATGTGTATGTCTTGGCGTGTGTGTGTTTATTATACTTATTCCATTTTCATATTATTAGAATGGTGTTAGTATTTCTGGTCCCCTGACTTGAGTCTTGGGTGTTGGGACCATCAATGGTTGTTATTATTTAGGTAGCCATTTGGCTAGTGTGAGGTTACAGCTTTCACACAGACCTTAGTGAGTTTGGCTCGTAAAGATCTGACAGTTCAAGTTTGAAATGACACAGATAGAGCTGCTCTCGTGCCAAAATTCTATTTTGGAATGGTTTTAACCATTTCACTCCGGGGCAGTTCTAGAGCTGGAACACACTGCTAATGTCTATAATATAGCAAGACTCCATTAGAAGAAACAACATTACTAAGGTGAGTAATTTTTTCTTGTTTTAGGTACCTCCCCCTCTTCCTTTGTAAATACTGAGCAAAAATATTTGTTTAGTATCTCTGCCTTTTCACAGTCACCCTCTGCCCACCCTAGCTCCCCTTTATTAAGCCTCACTATCCCTCCCTTGGTCTTCCTTTGCTCCCTGATGTACCTATAAAAGGTTTTATCCCCCTTCTTAACTGAGTTGGCTATCTTTTCCTCGGTTTGGGCCTTTGCTGTTCTGACTGCCTTTACAGCTTCCTTTTGCTTTAACTGATACAGTTCTCTGTCCTGTTCTTTCTGTGATTCCTTGTACTTCCTGAATGCTTTCTTTTTCTCTTGAACCTTCACTGCCACTTCCTTTGAGAACCATAGTGGTTTCTTACCTTGTTTCGTTTTGTTTATTTGCTTTACACAAAGGCTTGTTACCTCTGTGATGGCAGTTTTTATTATTCCCCATTGCTCTTCCACCCTCCTTCCTGCCCATTTGCTAGTGCATTCCTTAGGCACTCACCCATTTTAGCAAAGTCAGCCCTCCTAAAATCCAGTACCTTTGTCTTTGTATGGCTTGACTCTATTGCTGTGTTTATTGTGAACCATACTGTTCGATGGTCGCTAGTTCCCAGATGGCTATCCACTTCTACATCTGTGATCCTCTCGTCATCTCCGTTTGAGAGAACCAGGTCTAAGATTGCTCCCTCTCGAGTGGGCTCCAATACTAGTTGTCTAAGGCATGCCCCCTGTAGGGCATCCAACATCTGGCATATTCAGATCACCCATCAGCAATATCTCCCCTTTATCTGCCATTCTAAGTATACTTTCTATCATTTCCAGCACCCGCTAGGATCCAAGATAACTTGCTTGCTGCTTCTCCCAAAACCCCCACTCCCTCCACCCTGGTGCTGGCTCCGACCACCTACCATGAAGTACTAAAACTTCTCAAAACCTTACCGGCTTATGGTGGCCCGGGCCCTGATGGAATCCATCCTGGTATACTTAGACAGTTTGCGACCTGGCTTGCTAAGCCCGTCACCAGGCTTTTCAACCTTTCTATCAGTACTTCCTCAGTCCCCCTTGTCTGGAAAACAGCTAGAACAATTCCCATTTTTAAAAAGGGTGATGATAAACAAATGTCCAGCTACTGGATCTCCCTCGGGCTTATGGCTCGGGGGTATCCAGCTAACTACTTCCGACCGGGTGCGGAATCTGGGTGTTGTTTTTGATAGCTGTTTAACACTTAAATCACAGGTGTTGGCAGTTGTCAAAGCCTTTTTACCACCTGAGGAACATTGCCCGGGTGATGCACCTGGTTCCTCCTGACGATCTTCCTACTCTGGTCCATGCCTTCGTTACCTTCCGTCTTGACTACTGCAATTCCCTTTATCTTGGGCTACTGGGGGTTGATATTCACCACTTGCAGCTAGTGCAGAATGTGGCAGCCAGACTACTGACTGGTTCCTCTAGGTCCAGTCATATAACGCCTGTGCTCCGTGGACTGCATTGGCTGCCAATATGCTGGCGTATCATCTTCAAGATCGGTTTGCTGACCTATAAGGCCCTACATGATCAGGGACCTGGCTACCTGAAAGATCTCCTTCTTCTCTACTGTCCCCCCCGCTCTCTCTGATCCACTGATGAGGGATTGCTAGAGATTCCCAGGGTTCGTTTGAAGACCTCTGGGGCCAGATCTTTTTAGTTTTATGGCCCTGACCCTGTGGAATTCTCTACCTCATCAGGTACGAGACTGCCCAACTGTCCAAATTTTTAAGGGAGCACTTAAAACATATCTTTTTAAGCATGTGTACAATGATTTTTAAATGTTATTAAGTTTGAATAATTTTTATTGTTTTTAGTAATATTGTTTTATTATGTGATGTACAGGCGCCTTGGTTCTAGAAAGGCGCCTTTTACAAATAAAATCTTGATTGATTGATTGATACTGCCCCATCTCTCTTCTCCCCACTCTCAGCAAGCTTCTCGAGAAAGTAGTCCATCAACAGCTCTCAGAGCACCTTACCAAGTTCAATCTTCAATCCCCTTGTCAACATGGCTTTAGGGCTGGGCTCAGTACCACCACTGCTCTGGCCCAACTTACCTGCGATGTCAAAGGTTATATGGATAAGGGCCTACTCACAGGAGCTGTTTTCATTGACCTGTCCAAAGCATTTGATATGGTTCACCACCCACTTATGCTGATAAAGGCTTCAAACCCTTGGAGCCACTGACTCTACTCTATCCTGGTTCCGCAGTTATCTGGACAACTGCACTCAGGCTGTAGCTTTCCACAAGGCTCTCTCCTTCCCCAAACCTATCACCCATGGTGTTCCACAGGGGTCCATACTGGGTCCTCTCCTCTCCTCTTTTCCCTATTCCTTAATGATATTCCCAATCCTTCTCATCACAGTAGCATACTCATGTACGCTGATGACTGGTTCTTTATTCCTCGTCTAAATCAATTGATGACATCAACCACAAACTCTCACATAACTTTCAATCCCTTCAATTATGGCTCTCGAACAACCATCAAATTCTAAACATAGGTAAAACACAGGCCTTGCTTTTTGGTTCCTCAAAAAAAGTGCTCTCCGTGGCTCCTAAGCTCCTGGTCCACTGCAGGGATAGAACCTCTGTCACTAACATGTCCTCCTTCAAATACCTCGGGGTTACACTTGATCCTGCTCTCGATTTTTCAGCCCATGTCAACAAGGTCTGTCGTGCTGTTAATGCAAAAATAGGCGCTGCCTACCGTGTGCACCACTCCCTCACTCCATCAGCCAGACTATCTGTAGCTAGAGGAGTACTTCTCTCTCAGCTCCTATATGCTTTCCCAGTTCTTTACCCTGCCTATACCAGCGTGCTCTGCAAATGGGACACTTCCTACAATAATATCTATTGGTTCGCCTTATCTACCCCTCGCCTTACTCATCATTGCCTCCTTTACTACGACTTAAACTGGCTGTCGTCTAAGGATCTCCGGGCTTACTCCCTTGGGTGTCTTATTGACTCCCTCACTAGACCACCTCGCCCGGACTCACTGGCTGACTTGCTTGTCCCAGTTTCCCAATCCCATGCCCTTAGGTCCTCTTCAGTATCAATGCTCTCTCTTAGACCTTGTGCTACAAAAATGGGTGAACAGGCGTTGTCCAATTTTGCTCCTAAGTTCTGGAACTCGCTCCCCTCAGGTTAAAAATTCTACCTCCCATCGTGTCTTTAAAAGCTTGCTGTTCTCTCACCTCTACACCTGGAAACTACAAATGCACCTAGACCTAACTCCACTAGGCCTCCTGGCTGGGACTTGACCTATTGGTATATTTTTTCAAAGTGTGCTAGTCATGTGTTTACTAGAAGGGCCTAGGACAGTTAGTGTGCAAGCATATCCACTAGCCTACCTTGCCTCTTATTGTATCTTTATTACTTATCTTCTTGATCTATCCTAACATGTATTCAAACCTGTATTATATTGTATGTACTATTATGTTGGTCTTATTTATTAATTTGTACAATTGTGCTTATCTGTATTCTGTCTTGTACTTTCTCTGGTCGTGCCTGAAAATAGGCAGGATTGTTGCCTAGCACACTTACCCGGTTACCAAAAGCTAATAAATAAATAAACAGTTCCTCCTACATACTGACAATATCCTCTTCTTTACAGAAACACTCTATAGCTGCAATTAACATGAACACCAACAGTATGTTATTGCAAGGAAAGGGAAGGGAAAAAGAGAGGATCAGATAGCAACAACAGATGCTGCAGATGTTTTTATATGTTCTGATATGTGTAGTTGTTTTTATATATTTTATGGTTATGTACTAGTGCTATGGTTTTGGAATAGTGCTATTTTATAAATAAATTATTGATTGATTGATGGATAACAACTGGCTAATAATTCTGCCCCAAACAATCCCCACCTCCCACCCACAAGTGCATCTGTCTTTCCCTCGGCAGCTACCCAGAAAGTCTATACAGTCTTTTCAGTGGGTACCTTACCACGGCGCAGAAGTCGACTTGGGGATCTTTTGTTGGGGCCCAAATCTTAAATGCACAACTCTTAACTTTCACGTTCAGGCCTGGGCACAATTTTCCGGCAATGTTCTGCCCAGGACTTAACCCCCAGTAATTTAGTTCCCCAGTTTAGTTTTTCTAGCAGACCCTACTGCTTGGTACTCCCTTGCTTTTCATCTCAGGAGTTCCTCCTTGGTACAGGCATTTAAGAAAGGCATGAAGTTCCAACTGTTTATACAAGACTACAACATTGCTTAATTTAGCTAATATTTATTACTGATATGGATATTTTTGACTTGTCATTTTACTGTGTCACTGTGCATTTCATTTTGTATCTTCATTTGTCGATGTATTTTTTGTAGCGCCTTGAGCCCTGGGACTGGGTGCTATAATAATAACATTGCCATGACGTAGCTCTCATGATAGTTTGGTTTTCCAGGAATGTGTACATGTTCTTTATTTATCAGCCATGGACAATCTTGCCCATGAATCATGAACACACTTGTACACTCTTGTCCTTTACCCCCCTTCTACAGTATATGGTTCTTAGCTGTTTCATAACACATCAACATGATCTATACTCTGCAGCAGCAGCACCACCACCAGCAGTAACACAGCATTTTAGCATTACTCAGAGCTCGTACCGGGCCCAAATCTTAAGGATAATTAATAGTGTAATGAGACAGTGTGACACTCATCAGAGTTTCCATCAATGCAGGGTTAAGGGTCTGGGGAGTAGAAAGTTGATACTCTGATTTTTAAATTGTTAACAAGAGGATCCTGGAAACACATCCAAGTACAGTGGTAGCCTGAGACACATCCCAGTGAATGTTTAGATATATTCAGATATAGCAAAGGAAATGGCATTTAAATGAATGTGGATTTCCTGTGCAATATCTAGATATACAGTGTCTACAGTCCGTATACTGGCACTTATCTCTAGCTACCACTGGGCTCTCTTTTCTCATTGTAAAGCTCTCTGATCTAGAAATATCTGCTGCACACAGGGATATTAATGTCCGATTACAATTAGTCTTGTAACAGAAACACTATTACTGACAAACACACACCTCTGTAGGATATTTAGTCTCACTTCTGAGCACTGCACTGCCATAAGGGGGTAATATAATTACACTTTATAAACTGGGTTAGGCTGTTAGCTGTAAGTACTGCTGTCTGATTGGATGAGCCAGGTTACCTGCCATGAATAAATACACTCATGCAAGCATTGTACTGTTTTTCTAAGCCAAGCCATTTTAAGCACAAAACCAGATTACAGAGTGTGCATTCATTTAGAAATGTACTTTTCTTCTGTCACTCCTGTAGTGCATGCTGAGGCATGAGGCTACAGGTTGAGTGCTCTTTAGCTCACACCAGAGGAGTGTCTATATCTCAATGAATGCAGAACCTTAAGAGTGCATTACTGACAACATATATTGTTATATTTGTAATCACCCCCACCTGTGAGGTGTGCTGACAGCCTCAAGATCGTAAAGGACAATGTCTGTTATGCCTTTGAATGAATGGCAACCTGGGTTTGTGGTTAGAAATGGGCTGGGAAACTGGTGTGGTGCCTCCACATATTAGGATTCTTCTGACAGAGTGCTGCCAGAGTGACTCCCCACTGTAAATAAATACAAACCCCACCCTCTGTGACAGGGAACATTAACACAATCCCCTCCACACTTACCACTCTAAGACTACAAATAGATAGCAGGGCAAGAATGGCAAAATGCATCAGCAGTTGCAAATAAATAACCAATGGGGTTATTTTGGAGTTGGAGAACAAGTTAGGGGACAAGGGAAACAAAGGTAGAAATAAAGACAGCAGTTTGCATTCACCCCCACAGTAAGGTGAGTCTCAGCACCTATCCTCCTACTTGTGCACCAATTAACCCCACAGTCCCTTTCCGAACTCCCAATTACAGTTCAAGTGTAACACAGATGCAGAGTTGCAGGCCTGTGATGCTTGGACCTCAGTGTGGTATCGTGTAAATTTGGTTGTTGGCTGTAGCTGTTGACTGGAAAATTACACAGTTGGTGAGACAGTGAAACTATGTTTCCAGGCTGTAAGCTGTAGCTGTGGGATTGATTCTAAGGTCACACAGGAATGCTCAAAAAAGTAACTAGTTAAACAGTATGAATGTATGTTCTGTGGGTAAAACCCAGTACTCACACATTTAGATGACAGGCTAGTGCTGTTTTCATAGGGGATGTCTCCTCTGCTTAGGCAGTTGTTGTCTGGATGGTCTTTTCTGTAGGGTAGATAAAGGTGCAGTGGACTGAATGTGCTCCCAGTGTTGTGAGGGTGTGGGCAGTGATGACTTTGTATGATGGGAGCTCTGTTTCATAACCTGGTTACAGGTGCAGGAGACCCAGCGTGTTTCTGATGGTGATGGGTATGGGCCATGATGCTCCAAACGATGACTATTCACCCCACAATGGGACTTGCCTTCATTTACCCTGACAGGGAGGCAGTCACTCGGGACATCAGCTAGTTTGATCCCATCAGGATAAAATTCTAACAGCAGCAGAAGGCAGTGGCTCACCTCCTTCCCAGAAGCAGAGCAGCTTTCAAGGCAACACCTGCTCTAATTCAGTGCTAGAGCCCACATCTGGCCCTCTTGCTGCTTCAATCCCCTTTTTCTGGGGTCTCTTTTTAGTCAGACAGAAATAACGAGGAAGAGATATTCACAAATGTTGTTCTGTCCTCAGAGATTTTGTTTCAGACAAATCTACTCTGTTTGCACATCTCTCCCTTGTGGAGAAATCCAGGGAATAAATATCAGTGGCTAACATCTCATGCATTATTCATTATGCATAATTCTTTATCCTTACCTGCCAATTTAAAGGGCTTCTTATCTCATTCTGCTTTTAAATCTGCCCTTTTTTCCCACCTTCATACACTTGATTCCTGTCGCTGTACCTAATCTTCCCTGTACTCCTTCCTGCTTATCCTTATCCTGCTCTACCTGGTTTCACTGAACTGTACTGTATTGTCTGACTCTGTCAAAGGTCCCATCCATCCCTGCATGGATGGCTACTGCTTGATGTCATACCTTGACTCTCTCTGTGGAGGTCAACATTGTTATGTAGCAGCTATTTGTGATTGCTTGTTATGATTTATTCAATGTAATGACTGTTTATATTGGATGCCTGTAATGCTAACTATTTGTACCTGTTTTGTGTTAGCTTTCCTGTTTATGTACTGTATTTTCCTGGGTCATGCTTGAAAATAGGCAGGTCTATTGCCTAATGCACTTACCCGGTTACCAAAAGCAAATAAATAAATAAAATAAGTCAATTATGCTAAACCCCTGGCTGTTAGTAGCTGCCAGTTTCAGGAGAAAAGCAAGCATTCGAGTCCTGAGCCAGCTTACAGTTCAGAGCTGTTTTGCAGAGTTGAGCTCCTAACTAATGTCAATTTCCTAGGATCAGAATGTACTAATTTAGTTGTTTTCCAGTAATTTAGTTGTTTTGCAGAGCTGAACTAGTCTCCAAATTGATGTCAGTTTCCCAGGGACAGGATATATTCATTTAGCTGTTTTGCACTTTGTGCACTTTTGAGAGCTGCTTGCAACTGAGCAACCTCCTTGCTGTGAGCTCCCTGACCATAAGGGCAGTCTAGGGACCAGTCGAGAGAAGAGAGGTGGTGGCGGACTGACCACAGTGAAAAGGCAATGAACAAGCCCACAGAACAAATGACAGTGTCCAGTGTAGCCCCAGGTCCCACAGCTGTAGTCTGGACCAGGACTGGGGTCAAGGAAAGGAACAAGGGAAGGTAGCAGCAGTGCTCTGAAGAGAGCCAAAGACAAGCCTCCTTTTAGGAGGGGGTTAAAGATTAAAACAAGCATTTGTCAATGCCGAATGTTGTCATGCTGGCATTGGCAGTGGCGGAAGTGAAGAGGTATAGTGCTGTGAGTTTGTTAATGTGTCCCAAAAGGTGATTTTGCATAGCGAGTACGCCACTGTGCGGCAGAGCTGCAGAAACGCGTTTTGGGCAGGCTATGGAAAATGGCAGCTGGACTGTTGATAATGAGGTGTGCACAAATGCCAGTAGTGAAAATGTGGCATGAAAATATTGCAGATTGACAAAGTTACAAGTGTGCGTGGAAACTGCACAATGCACGCTTGCAACACAGTCATTGTCTGGACTTTCGCCACCAAATTTTCAACATAGGCACTTTAGGACCTCTGCTGATGAATAGTGTCACCATCATTTCCTCAAAGTGTCCTGAAAAGTGATTTTGCACAGTGACCGTGCAATTCTGCACTGGACGTGCATAAACACATTTCAGCCAGCTGTACTGTTCATAAGGAGGTATGGAAAAATACCAGTGATGAACAGCTGGAGTGAAAGTATTACAGATTCACAAAGTCATGAGCGTGCATGCAAACTACGCAATGCACACTCATAAAACACTCATTTTATTGACTTTCGTCCCTAAATTTTCAACATAGGCATTTCAGGACATCTGCTAATGAACAGTGTCACTGCCATTTTCATAATGTGTCTCGAACATGGGCTTTCCACAGCAACACACAGCTATTGTGTGCCGGAACTGCGAAAACAGATTTTGGTCAGGATGTGAAAAATGATAGCTGTACTGTTCATTAGGAGGTGTAGAACAATGGCACTGTTGGAAATGAGGAGTGAAAATATAAGTTTGCGAACTTACGAGCGTGTGTTGCACAGTCATTTTATGGAGTATTGCCACCACATTTTCAACACAGGCATTTTAGGACCTCTGCTCATGAACAGTGTCACTGTCATTTTGTAATGTGTCCCAAACACTGATTTCGCACAGCGACCACGCTATTCTGCACTGGAAGTGCGAAAACACATTTCGGCAAGGATGTGAAAAATGACAGCTGTACGGTTCACAAGAAGGTGTGGTAAAATGCCAATGTTGAGAATCTGGCATGAAAATAGTGTGAATGTGCTAACTTACGAGCGTGCGTTGCTCAGTTGCTACGCATGCTCGTAAAACAGTCATTTTTTGGATTTTTCTCACCAAACTTGCAACATAGGCTTTTTGAGAGCCCCCTCATGAAGAGTGGCACTGTCATTTCATTACTTGGTCCCGGAAGGTGATTCCATGCAGTGACTGCGAAATCACCTTTTAAAACCGAATAATGCCGTGACAGTGCAAGAATTCATGAGAAGGGGTCCGAAAAACCCCATGTTGAAAATTTGGGGCCAAAATTCGCAAAGATGCCCGAGATATGCATTAAAGTTGAAAAACCCATGTTCATTCCATTATACAGCTTGCCGGCATTTCTTCAGTTCGCGGTTGGCTTTGAAAAGTGCAGAAGTATTCCCGGTCCAACAAAGATCATTGCGCCAGACTCTGCAGGTAAATATGGGGTGAGGGGGGGTGAAGGGAGGCAGGGTGCACAGAGGGTGGGTGCAGGTGGGGAGGGGGCATCAAGACTACGAGGGACTGTTTTCACTTTACAGAAAAAAACATCAGCGGGACAGTTTTGCAGGGGATTTGTGCGCTGGGATGGGCTCGCGTGCCACCCTAACTGTTTAGGGGGTGTCTGTAGCCGACGAGGATTGAGCACCTCGTCTGCACACAACACGGGGAGGGATGAGGAAGTAATGCTGATGGGGTTTGGTCACCCCGTTGTACTCAAAGCGGGGGAGGCGAGCCGAGGGATTGGCCCCCCTCGGCATTCAACAATTGGGTTTATGCCGATGGGAGTAGGCTCCCCATCGGCACACAAAGAAAGTGGGAGGGTTAACCGACAGGGATTGGGCACCCCGATGTCGGTAGTAGTTGGGCAGCCGCCCGCTCGCCGACCATGCTCATAGTGTCGGCGAGCACGTAGGAAGGGTCTGCTGCATATGACGAGCTTTGCTCAGATTGCAGTGGACCTTTTCTTAGATGTGCTTGCCACATTATGTATGCATGGTGTGGCGCTAGCATGCAGGCTGATTGGGGAATGAGGGACGCACCTACTGGTGCATGCCCTGCATTCGCCCAACAGCGATCCCACCTCCAAAGCTGCACTGTCCCACGATGTTGGCTGCGCAAGCGCGCCAACATAAAAACTACATTAAAGTACTGTTAGCATTCATGGATAATACCAAAAAAGTAAGGAAATTCAATGTTAGGGCTCAAAGACTTGTGATCTGTTTTGTTGGTTTACATTAACTGTCTACAGATAATGTTCAGACCACTCCATTTGGGAGGGGTAGCCACTAATTAGCTGGGACCTTAGGATACCATGTCCTCAGTCATCAGTCAGAGGCCAGGAAAGGTGTCTCTGGACATACATTATGTGGAATTTTGAAGCTACGCTGGACAAGGGAGAGCAGATGTCTTTTAAGGATTATGCGGGTGCTGGTTCTGTGCAGGCTCCTCTTAATACTTCTTTTTGATTTAACTGGGTGTACAGGAGGATGGAAAGTGGCACTAGCTGAGGTTATACTCAGACCAATAAATGGATGTTGGTGGCCATGGGACTAGCACTGGTCACATGGGGAGGATAATAGCAATCTGCTAATATTTTCCTTTTTTTTTCATGAATACAAATACTACAAATAGTAAATGATTCTAACAGTGTTCATTATTCATTCAAGAATAAAGAATAGTGAATTATTTGAGGTATTCTAGAAGTAGTATTAAATACTTGCATACCCGAAACTTGTACCTACAAATAAACCACTTGAGCACTCATTGAATAAACATAAGCGGTGAACTTAATCTGAGAGCTGAGATGGGGAATATTCCTTGCAATGTGGAGCACTTTCTGAATATAACTTTCAGATAGTTTGATGGAATATTATTATCATAGCCGCCTTCACTAGAATTAGACCTCCCCCCTCAAAAAATAGATCTGGGGGTGTTATAGGAAGAGTTTTCTTCCAGAGATTAATGTAAAGTAAGCTGTGGTGGTAAGAGGCCTTCTTGACTTTTTGTCCTCAATAGCACTAACATCTGGCATGATGACCAAAACACTGCGCCTAATCATGTAGCTGGTGGCGTCTGATGTATCGCTTAATGAGGCCAAAGAGTTCACTCACTGCTCTGAATCTTACTCTTAATAAGGGTGTAATAATAGTTAACACAAAGGTTAAAGCAGCTCTGTTTGTTAGCTTGAATAAATGGCATTGATTACTGCTTTTCCTGTCTAAGCTTCCTTTAAAGAAATGCAGTTTTTTTTAATTTGTGGTTTATCAGGGAGCAGGCAGGTGGCTACGGCTCCTACCTCAGAGGGGCTAATTTCTCTGGCTCAGCCTTCTGCACCTGTCCCCCGAAGTATCACCCACATGTTATCCCCCCCCCCCCGTGGCAGGGCCGAGGACAAGGAACATCAGTTTTCTCCCTTACCTCAAATAGTAAGCGTCTAGATTCCAGGGTTCAGCGCGGGCACAGCTGGGCCATCATGGAGCCTGCCAGCTCCATTTTTCTGTTTTCCTCCCTCCTTATTGCTGGGGTGCAACACTTTAGCACACGTATGTGAAGGCATACACACATTGCGGAGTCCTACAGCACCCACCCTTCTGTTGGTGCCTCCGTTACATCCTGCCCTCTGGCCTCCACCTGGGAGCAGTCATGTAGCGGGGCATCCAAGTCTCCCTCCCCGGGAGAGGAGAGCTGTCCTCCAGACACTTGATCCTCTCCCTTCTCGGCTGACCCCCGGTGATCCCATGCTCATTCCCAAACATGGGTCACCAGCGTGGTGCGAGGTGTGGAGTCCAGCGCCTCAACCCTCAGTGCCACTGGGCCAACTTTTATTGGAGTTTTTGAACATATTTTTTCTTCCTTCAGGCTTGCCAAGTTGAACTTTCTACCACCTGCACCAATAGCATCTGCCTAGTCATGGAGAGCCATGGAGTCCCTTCTTGCCTTCTGCCAGGTGCAGTCAACCACAGCCCTGTCACCCTACCCCCATTAACCCTGTCTTTTAGTCCCTTGGAGGGAGAAATCCCAGCATACCTGGTCAGCTATTATGAGGACCTAAGAATCCAAATCAGAGTAATGGCCAGTGGGGGCCTGTGTTGGCCAGTGCAGCTTCAAGTGCCCACCAGTTGCATTGTATTCCTACTCCTTGTTCTTCTTCCTCTGAGCAGGTGCACTTGAAACACAATCAGGTGGTGTCATGTATGACACACCAGCGTCTGCATGGGTTCTCCATCCAAGCATGCTTAGGATCCAGTACTGCACCACTATCTGTGGTTACCCAGGTGGTGGTAGCGCAGTGAGAGGCACAACTCACCTTCCCCAGAGGAGGAGGAGGAGGAGGAGGAGCATATTCTTAGGGATTCTCAGTCCTCTTCTCTAGGCAACCCTCTGACAGCCCAGGCTCACTCCTGAACCCAGTTTCCAAGCACTGCAAGTGGCAACACTACTGATGTGCCAGTGAACATGAATGCCAGGTGCTCATCTCAGCAGTGCTTCATGCTTTTGTGCAAGGCATTACTGGGAAGAGAAATCAGCATTTACAAGCAGGATTCATGCTGGATATACTGGGACTGTCTTGCAGTGTTGCAGACTTTAACAAAGTAAATTTGTACTACTAGTGCTTCGCAAGCAATTTAAACAGATGGGTGGGGAGGTTCGAGTGTTAGTGCTCAGATGGGCAGGGAATGGGTTTTCTGCAGTTTGAAAAGTAGAGCAAGCAGTGCTGGTCTTGAAGCTGTAGGGCTGAAGTGATTTTAGATTAGGTAAGAAGGCTGTTGCTAGGTGCAATAGATTAGGGTAGGCTAGTGACAAACTGCATTTAATGGGGATTAATGAATGGTCAGGAGATGTGTTTAGACCAATAAAATTGGCTGGCGGTTATAAGAGGGAACTCACTTGCATTCTTACAATGTTTGAACCAGTGCTGGAATTAAATTTTTTGAGTTTTGGGAGCGCGGGAGGCATATAATGGTACTATCTTTAAATTAAGCCCCCCTTCCCATTGTATGTTAATGGCAGTGATGTGTGAGCTGCTGAGGCTCACTTCAGAGCTAGGGGGGCTGAGCCCTGGCAAGCCCCCCTGTAATTCTAACACTGGTTTGAACCATTCTACAGTTTGCAGTTCTTACATCTAAGCATGTGTAACACCCCTCATAGAGCTCTGAATTGGTAGTACCACCCATGTATAAATCAGAAAAATCCACTGAATTTACAAAAAAGTAGGACTGTGGGAGACGTGTAAAATGTCTCTTCCAATGGAATTCCATGGGATGTTGGAAATGTTTTCTAATCCCACGGAATTCTGTCAGAAGTAAAATTCCACCATTTCAAACATGTTTGCAGTTGTTAATTAAACCACGGATACGTTTTCCACAGTTTACATAAACCCCAGAATTGGTTTCTCCACTTTCCACTGATTCTTCCACATATACTGCAGAACACTAATCCATGGTTTAAATAAAAAAAAATGCAAAATGCTTCTTGAAATCTGCAGAATTAATCAAAAAATTGGGAAAAGTATTTTGGAAGTGGGATTGCCATGCCACCTGAATTCTGCCATTGGACTTTCCCATTCCACACAGCTCTACTAGAAAGCATGTAATGATGGAGCAATGACTGAACAGTAGGCAGTTTTGGGAAAACAGATTCGATAGAAAGTATAAACTTCTATCAACACGAGTCCAATAGTGATGTCATACATAGAGAATAGTGGATTGGCAACCATGCTCAACCAGTGTGCTGTGCCACCGATGGGGTTCTGATTCCCTGTGACCTCAAGAGCAAAGCTTGAGACGTCCATGGGAATCAGAACCCTGAGGTGGCACAAAACACTGGTTGGGCATAGAGTTGTTTATCCACTATTTTTCATAGTGAATGGTGCCCCCCTAAACAAAATAAATTATTATTCTTGAATAGAAAATTAAAATCATTCATTTCCACCTCCTATTCTGGTAGTTAGGGTGGTTGCTGCAGTAGGGTGGGATGTGAGGTTGTTAGGGAGCAGACATCCATACATTTGTAGTGCAACCTTCAATTGGTTGCTAATTGGGTGTGGGAGAGATTTTCTAAAAAAAATGGCAGCTGCATTCCTTGCTTAGTGAGAGGACATGACTGTGAGGAGGCTTAATTTGGAAGTAATTTTTAGATATCTGGTTGATCCTGCATTACATTTTAACTGTACATATCTGGTTGATTCTGCATTTCTAACAGTGGTATGATGTTGAGTTGCACTGGTTTGGGTGATAGTGCTGCCGCCACCATGACTGTTATCTGGTTGAGCCTGTCGTTTCTGTGGCTCGTGCGCTTTTAAAACTAGCTGAAATGTTGTTCTACCACAGTGTGATACAATCACATTCCTTGACCTTTGAGCTGTGGTACAACAACATTTCAGGTAGGATGGATTTCCATCACAAACCCTCACCATAGACTATAAAGAACTGCATAATCTCCAGCCTAAGATGTTGCCTCGGGGAATTCAGAACGGTGATGAAAGAATTAGAACTCCATTCAAAAATTGCTGTGTGCTGATGCTCCCTCTAGTGTTACAGTATATCAGATGTAGGATAGTGTATGAAGCCCTATACACAACAAGGCTATTCTCATCCAAGTGATTACTATGCCAACTGGTGACCTTGAGAGCGAGGCTGGAGAGGTATGTCAGTCGGCATAGTAACCACGAGGTTGAGAATAGCCGTGTTTGTGTATAGGGCATCATACACTGTTCTTTATAGTGTATGACCTAAACTGTACTCTTTTACAAAACAAAATACACATAAGAAGACAAAACTGTTTCTGCTGAAGGTAGCTATTTTACTGGCTATTGGAAAACACAGATATATTCTTTTAAAATCAGCAAAAAAAAATAAGGCATTGCAAGTGTAGCACGATAAGACAGGTTCATGTTCACGCTGACTTCTTCAAATCTGACATACATCAGGAAGAAAGGAAGGAGAAATCACATTAGAGATTTGGATTGCTCACTTACTTCTTTAACAGCAGTTATGATCCCTCCCAGTGGCTGACTCTATGATCCGTTTCTCGGCCCGCCGCCACACTACCGAATGGCAATGAGAAAAAAACAAATGGATGTCCATACTCTGATGTCTTGTGACCCCCAACACTTTATTGAGTACCTCCCATCTCCAGTATAGGCACATTTACATTTTGCCCAGCCCATTACAGCAAGCCAGAAAAATAATAGGTAAAATGTATGTGTGTGCTTAAACGTTTTTTTTTTTTTAAACACTCGGTTGTTTACTGTGTTTCACAGACTGCCGCGCAAAGTAGAATTGAGCTACCTGCTTCTTTTGCAGTTTGCAGTCATGACTGTGTGACATCCGTAGTGCAGCAGAACGAAAAGTCATCCTGCTGCACTATGGACGTCACTACTGCTGCAGAACATTTTGCAGTTTGCCGAAATCTATGCTGAACAACTTCTAGCCATACACTATATTTGTTTTCTTCACTGATGAGTACAGTCACCTTGGAGCCTCTCCAGTTCCATTGTCTAAGTCCTTTATTATTTTGTACTTTTAAAAACTCCTCAGAGTTTTAATTTAGTTTCTCAATATTTGCATTAGTTAGAGAGGTTATTTTATTGTTAGTTATATATTTTAGTGATTTTCTCTGCTTCCCAATTGATTTCTGCAACCAGAGAAAAGTTTTACTTTGCGATTTCCACTCTAGCATGTTAACCCTTATTTTCAATAAAAAAAAAGCTGAAAACTGCTGCTTATTTTAGCTAATCTACTAATTGGTTTGTGATATTTTAAAGACTAAGGGACTTTTGCAATTTTGTTTGGCATTTTCTATCGATTGATATGACTGAAAAACTTAAGGAAAGGACAGGGCCAACAGAATTTAAAAACTGTGAATCCTGTAGAAAGATCTTGGTGAAGGCAGACCGACACAATCTCTGTTTTGACTGTTTGGGCCAGACCAGGATTATTTAAACTGTAAATTGTGTAAACCTGTTGGCTGAATGATTTATTTATTGAATTTTGTTGACCTGGTAGGCCCACTGAGACTAGAAGTGCCTTTTTCAGGGGCAACTGAGGGAAGAGGGGATACAGATAGTAACCAACTGAAACTGAACCAGATTAAACTGTTGGTGGTATTTTTAGTGATTTCCCACCTGTCATAATTTATGAGGCAAAGCTAGGACTGTTTAAGCAAAAACTACTCCAACACCTTGCTGCACTAAGTAGTTGTGATTGAACAACTTCTAGCCATACACTACATTTGTTTTCTTCGCTGATGAGTTCTGGAGACCCTATCTCCGCAAGGACATAGACAGGATAGAGGCAGTCCAGAGGAGGGCAACTAAAATGGTGCAGGGTCTGCAAGAGAAGCCGTATGAGGAGAGACTAAAGGAGCTTAATATGTATACCCTTGAGGAAAGAAGGGAGAGGGGGGACATGATAGAAACTTTTAAGTACCTCAGTGGAATCAACAAAGTCCAAGAGGGTAGCATTTTTCAGAAAAAGAGACTTGCAAGAATAAGGGGACACAATTTAAAGATAGAAGGAGGGCGGTTCAGGGGCAATGTGAGGAAGTATTATTTCACAGAAAGGGTAGTGGATGCATGGAACAGCCTTCCTGAGGAGGTTGTGGGGTCTAAAACTGTGGGAGAATTCAAGAATGCATGAGACAGACATAAGGCAATTCTTGTGTGGGGTAGGAAGAAATAGGCTGTTGGTTAACTAGGATCTGCGGCCTATCCTGTAGGTAGGGAAATGGGCAGACTAGATGGGCCTAGCGGTCCTTATCTGCCGTCAAAGTCTATGTTTCTATGTTTCTGTGTTTCAACCCTAACTTTCTCCACCCAACCTACCCCTGCCCCCCTTTTGCCCTTTCTGCCCAATCATCTGTCTCTTATCAACCTACCCGTGCCTCAATTGCCTCCAGCCACCCCCCCCTTTGCACACTCCTTACCCACCTATTGTATTGTTCCCACCTCTCTCTGCCTCTTGACAAAGTCAAACCCTGACTGTTTTCTCTGCAAGCTAAATATGTATATACCTGGATTGTTTCGTATATTTTGTTCTCTTCTGTTTACTCAGCATGTCTATCTTTACCTGTAACTGTACATGTCATGATGCGGAACCTTTGTAAACGAGCTCCCAGCTCAAAAGTGTTGCTCCAAGATAATAATAATAATAACAATAACAACTTTATTTTTAGGGTGCCTTTCAAAAATATCAAGGTGCCTAACAGAATTAAAAGAGCACATCAAACATCAAGATTGTTAAAATAATATAAACAGAAACCAGCTGTAAAATTATCTAGTTACCAAAAGCTTGAGCCCACAGATGTGTTTTCAAGGCTTGCTTAAATCCCTCACAGTTTGTGCACTCCTGTGTCGAGCGGGTAGAAATTCAGAGGGGTTGGAGCCACGTGCATAAATGCACGGGCCCCAGAAGATTTCAAGCACACCCTCAGAATCTCTAGCAACCCCTCGTCGGCTGAGCGGAGCAATCGTCTAGGGCAATAGGAGACCAGAAGCTCTTTCAGGTAGTCCTGACCAGGAGCCAGAAGTTAAACAAAGAGCTGTGCTTTCAGTAGAGAACATCGCTAAAATGCAGCAGTTCCTTCAGGCCTTACAAGCCATGGGAAACCTGTTCACTATTTCTGCTCCTCCCTCCACCAGCCCCCCAGCCTCAAGCATTTGTTGACTGTATTCTGGAGGAGAAAGAGGAGAAGGAGAAGGAGGAGGAGGAAGAGGAAGAGGAAGAGGATGAAAGGGAACTGACAGAACCAGAGACAAGTACTGAACATGCCTTTGGTTTACCACCCAAAGTCAACAAGGATTTTACCTCATATTCTTCTTTTGTAAGGCTGAGACTCTGGATAGCCATTCCCTGCCACACTGAGACAGAGGAGGATATAGAAGAGGCAGAATTTATGAATATGCTAGGAATGAACTCATCAAAAAGGCTCACAGTACCAACCACAAATCCCTCAAAATGGCCAAGAGTAGAATTCTGGAGCACCCAGATTTGGCTCCTGGCACTGACAAAAGAAGTGGAAAGGAAATCTCAGGTAGAAAGATGGGGAAGAAATTTTATAGTCACACCCTGACCATAAGGGAGTTGTGAAAGCGGCTGCATGTGCAAACCAAGTCTTTTTGTGCCCTGGGTGGTAAGTGCTTATAACTTGCACTGGATCTTGCATTCTGGGGTTGGCAGCCCCATTACAGCACCAGTGGCTTTCACTGGGGTGCAGCTGTTTTCACCTTCTGAGGTGAAGCACTGAGCTGTGTTTTGTTTTCCTTTGATATGTATCATTAGACTTGGATTTCTGCAATAAATCTGTGTATTTGGAATTTTTTCTTATCGAGTCCTGGGTGGTGAGTGTTTAGAACTTGTACTGGACCAGTCACAATCAGCCTGGCCAGGGCTCTGTACTGGTGGAAGGATGTGGACAACCTCAGAGAAGGAAATGCTTTCCAGAAACCCTCCACAACCCTCTCTCTGACAATAGACCCTTCCCTGCTAAGGTAGTGTGAGCATCTAGAACTGACAGTAAGTGGTGTATGGTCCCTAAAGGACCAGCAGGAGGAGCAAATAACCCTTCTGGAGCTCAGCGGTGTAGTGACCCTGTCACTGCAATCCCCCCTCAGACCTGGTACAAAACCAGTCAGTTCTGATAAGAACAGAAAATACCATCACAATGTACTACATAAACAATAGGGTGGTACCAGATTTTCAAATTTGTAGACAGAGGAAGTGAGAATCTGGAATCTGGCTTACTCATTAAATACAGAAATGTCTGCAGTACACTTATCAGAGAAGGACAATGTGCTGGCAGACTCCCTAGGCAGGATAAGCCAGGGAAACCATGAATGGTCACTAGATAAACAGGTAGCGCACATATTTTTCAGGAGATGGGGGAACAAGAGATGGATTTGTTCATCTTATGGGAGAATCAGATGTTATCACTGCTCTGCTGCAGGCAACCACACATGAGGACCTTGGCTCAGGATGCACTCACCCTCAACTGGAAGGGAATGCTCCTTCATGCATTCCTGCCATTTTCTCCGATAGACAGAGTACTGTAGAAACTGAGGAGGACATCATCAACAATGATTCTGGTGGTGCCAGATTGGGCAAGACAGCCATGGTACTGTCTCAAGCTGTCTCCATCATGCAGGAACCCATCTCACTGCCCATGAGAGATCTGCAGCTTACCCTCTGCAATGGGGCTCCCTGAAGAGAGAATCCAAGATTCACCTGAGACCCCAGCTGAGGCTTACCCCTAGGGATCATTTGGATGGAGGTCCAGGAGACTCTCTATGCTTTTGGCTCAAGGGATTTTCTCTTTAGTTTCCCACTGGAGACACGGACGTGCAATGATATCAGCATGGGTCGTGTGCATTCCTGCACACGCCCTGCAAATGTCTGTCATTGCCTTCACTCACCTGTGTGTGGTCCTGACTGGTGTATACCTAGTCTCCACTAGGTCTCAGTTGCATGCTGGGAAACCACTACCCTCCCTCCCGGAGCAGAACTGCTAATGGGATGCTCACCCTACTTTCCCCCACAGCCAACCCTCTGATACTCGATGCTCATTCCTGAACACGGGTCATCAGCATCGCAAGCGATAACCCTACCACTGTGCCAGTGGGCTGTCTTTCAGGCATTAATCTTTCAGGTAAAGTTAGTATCCTGGATGGTTCAAGAAAGCAATTTACAAGAAAATATGAGAAGGCAGTAAGGAGGGCTGGGGGGATACTGGGATGCATAGGGAGAGGCATCACCAGTAGAAAACAGGAAGATGTTGGCCCTCTGTACAGACAGTTGGTAAGACCACATCTGGAGTACTGTGTACAGTTCTGGAGACCCCATCTCTGTGAAGACATAGACAGGGTGGAGGCTGTCCAGAGGAGGGCAACCAAAATGATGCAGGGTCTGCATCAGAAGACATATGAAGAAAGGCTAAAGGAACTAAAGATGTGTAGCATCGAGGGAAGGCGGGAGAGGGGGGACATGATAGAAACTTTCAAATACCTCAAGGGAATCAACAAAGTCCAAGAGGGTAGCATCTTTCAGAAAAAGAGATGTGCAAAAACAAGGGGGCGCAATTTGATGATAGAGGGGGACAGCTCAGAGGTAATGTGAGGAAGTATTTCTTCACAGAGAGGGTTGTGGATACATGGAACAGCCTTCCTGAGGAGGTCGTAGAGTCAAACAGTGGGAGAATTCAAGATTGCATGGGACAGACATAAGGCAGTTCTAGTGGTGGGTAGGAGGAAGTAGGCTGTTGGTTAACTAGGATCTGCAGCTCATCCATTAGGTAGGGAAATGGGCAGACTAGCTGGGCCAAGCAGTCCTTATCTGCCATCAAATTCTGTGTTTCTATGTTAAAATCGTATTCCTCAAAATGGAAAAGAATCTTCATTTGCTGCTCAGGAGAGGGGGTATATTTCCTAGAGGCTGATTTGCACATAGTACTGGATTACTTGGAACATTTGCGCTCAAGTGGACGTAAAAGTTCATCAGTCAAAGCCCACCTGGCAGTACTATCAGTTTTCCTATCTGCAGGGAAAATTAAATCTCTGGCATCACCTCTGTGTTCAACAGATTCTTCAAAGGCCTGCTTTGTCTGCAACCCCAGTTAGGGAATCTGTTCCTCTCTGGGACTTGAATATCTGATAGGCACAGTTAGTGCGGGCCCCTTTGAAACAATGACCTCTGCAGACCTGAAATTTGTAACATGGAAAGCACTCTTCCTCATAACTGTGACCTCTGCTAGAAGAGTCAGTGAGCTTCAAGCCGTGCACACAGAACCTAACTCCATAATCATGGACAAAGACAAAGTGATTCTTAGGATACACAGAAAATTTCTTCCCCAGTAGTGTCAGAATTTCATCTTAACCAGGCAGTTACATTATTAATACTATTTCCTTCACATTCCAGTTCAGGAGAACAGAAATTACTCTGCTTAGATGTCAAGAGAGCTCTTGGCTACTATCATGACAGAACAATAGATATCAGGACAGGCTGCACTCAGCTGTTTGTCACCTGTGGGGAAGTTGGTAAGGGTAAATCTGCAGCAAGAAAGAGCATTTCAAGATGGTTGGTCTCTTGCAACCAGTTCTGTTATGAAAACACTGGTAAGCAGACCCCCTTAGTCCTTAGAGCACACTCTACAAGTGGCACTGCAGCATTAGTAGCAGTCTTAAGGGGTATTCCTTTGGCAGCCATCTGCAAAGTAGCTACATGGAAACTTGTTCACACATTTCCAAAGCATTACTGTCTAGACATCCTGCCCAGAAGAGATGCAAAATTTGGGGCTGCTGGTTTACAGAACCTTTTCACTAAATAGGTTCCAGACTTCCCAGCCTCCCAAGGTACTGCTATATAAATCTGCAGTTTTTTGTATGGTGTTACTATTGGATTCATAATGTTAGAAAAAAAAATTACTGATGTAGTAATAAAGGAATAATGCACAACAGGATGTGTGTCGTGCTTGGATAATGTCACGCCTTGGGTGTTGGGCACAAGGCCGAGGGCCACGTGCATCCAACACGCGAGACGTGATGTTATCCCAGCATGACACACACCCTGGAGTGCATTATTTCTATTATACAATGGCTAACTTGTAAAAAGAGAAAACAAATGTAGAATTTTTTTTTTCCCTTTCATTTTCAATTGATTTTTTGTCTGTAGAGGAGTATTAAAAAAAAAAGTCCACAATATCATTGTGCCCATAAGGTGGTGCTGTTGCTGCATATTGGTCCCCCCCTTAAAATGCTGTCCTTCTTGTTTTAGTGTATTGCTGTCAGCCCCCCCCCATGGTCGCCATGGGTTTGTTGTGTGGTACTGGTGTCATTTTTTGTCTGCCTGTGTGAGGATCAGAGATTGTCAGGAGGGATATGATGTGTTTCCCTGTAAGTACAGTGAAGCGCTGCTGTTTTGAAATAGGAGGCAGGAACGTGGACTGACACTTCCGGGTTCTTGGGAGGCTCGGGTGAGTTCTTGTTTCAGGTAACAAATTTTACACACTCAAAGGTTTTTTTAAAGGAAAGAAGCAGTGCCTTTTTTATGTGTATAGATTAAGGGAGAAACAGCCAGCTGAGCACGAGCATCTCGGAACACTGCTGTGAGAACAACCATGTGGTATGCAGTGGCACTTTGAGGAAGACGTTGTGGTTTTTTAGAGAAGTTGTGGGTTTTTTTTAAGAGAAGATTGGAAACAGCGGCCATTTCAGGGGTGGTGAAGTCTGGGGAGGGGGCTGTGGGTGCTGAAGTTGAAACTGTTACGTGGCTGGTGAGAGCAGAAATTACTGAAGTGGGCTGCCAACTGGGGATCATTGAAGCTGGCTGTGTGGTGTGATTCCCTTTACAGCTGATGCGGTCAACTGTGTGCTGGGACTAGACCGTGATGTTATGCTGGGAAAACATCATGGGTCAAGTCCCAGACTGACCAATCAGAGGCCAGCATTCTTTCTTGCCATTGTATAATGATGTTTCTTCTAATGGGTCCAGCAGTGAGTCAATATAATCTCATCTCTACCTTCCCTTCTAGAACCTAATCAGTAAAAGGATCACTTTTCAATTTTGTTTTTAAATACTTTTAAATATTCCTTTTTCTGCCTGAGCATTTAAATATGGTTTACACAGTTCATATTTGAATAATTATTCAGAAATGTGTGTTTGTTAATGTAAAAAATGTTGTTTTACAAGTCTACTTAGTAGAGTTCAGTTTGAATCTTAAGCACTGTGGCATAGACGAGCTAGTACTGCTCCCTTCTGCTCTTCAGCACAAATCTGATATAAGAACAGTAGAGGGAGCATCAGCACACAGCAACATTTGCCATTCCAAATTCACGGAGGCAACATCTCAGCCTGGAGATGATTCAGTTACTTAGAAGAAACATCATTACTATGGTAAGTATTTTTTTTTCTTTCGGGCTAAACAGTAGCTGACACCTCTTGAAAAACATTGAAAACTTATTATTTAGGTACTGCTCAGTTTATCTTTACTACATTGTTTATAGTTCTCTTCCATATGTCCTTTATTACCAGGGACATTTACATGAAGACAGGATCTTTATCCCTAGAGTTCATCTACTTCTGCTGCTCCCATCTGAAATCATGATTTTCTGCTTGTGACATCACAGTCAATTGATTTGGAAAGGACTGTGATGTCAGTAGCAGGGGAGTACTGCCACTGCTGGGGAATAAGCAGCTGACTCCAATGAACCCCATGGGACAGATGCCCTGTTTTATTATAAATGTGTTCAATAAGGAACTGAGGAAAGAGAAATACTGAAACATTGTGAAATATAAGCTAAATTATGTCTATTAAGTGTTTTATTTTCAAACTTCTTCATAAGGTGCTAGCTGCTCCTTAAAGAGCTACTGATACCTCAAAGAAAACTTTGAAAAACATGGTAATTAGGTACAATTCAGCTTGCATTCCATATATATTCTCTATATTTCTCTTACTCATTGTTTATTACTGAGCAAATATGCATGAATACATTATCTTTATCCCTTACAGTTCTCTTAGAGTTTATCTACCTCTACAGCTTACTTTCTACTTCAAGTCATAATACTCTGCTGTAACATCACAGTCTGTTGCCATGGGAGTAACTGTGTTGTCATAAACAGTGCATTATGACCTCAGGTAGGGAGAAAGCAACAGGAATAGATGAACTCTTTGGGAGCAAAGATTGTGTTTTCATGCAAATGACCTCAGTAATAAATAATGGGGAGGAGGAATACAGAGCTAATAAGAAAAATATGCTGAACTGTGTCTAAATATTATGGTTTGTTAAAGTTCTCCTGAAGGTGTCAGCTGCTCTTTAAAGGCATTTCACAGGTTCCTGCAAAACAGTTACTGTTGTCATGGGGGAAGGCGGGGGTAAAGCCAGAGATCAAGTAGGGTCTGTGGTGTTACAGTAGGCAGGGCAAATTGACAGACTGGGTGGACTAAGCAGTCCTTATCTGCCACCAAATTCTATGTTTCTGTTTCTATCAGGCAAGGCAAATTTAATTGTTGTGGCGTCCAATCCCAGATGCTCTGGGCACCTTACAGAATACATTACACAGACAGTAGAATGGGGCAAATTCAGGATAAAACATACAGCAAATATAATTTTTAAAATATTATAATAGCATTTCAGCAGTAGTAAAAATAGTTAGGCTATATTTGATTATATTATAGTCTGAAAGCAAAGCAAACTCAAATGGGTTGGTGTACAGCGATCACATAGCCACTTCAGGGAAGGCTTGCGAAAACAGTAGGTCTTCAGCCCCTTCTTAAAGGCCTCAACTGTCTGGGCTTCTCTGACACCAGGTGGAAAATGAGTTCCATAGGGTAGAACCAGTGACACTGAAAGCGAGGTCACCGGAGGTTTTAAGCCTAACCCTAGGAATGTCAAAGAGACCTCTGGTTGAGGTCCGGAGGGAGCGGGTTGAGGTTGCAGACTAAAGGAGCTCAGTCAGATAGCCAAGGCTTAGCCCATATAGGACTTTATAGGTGAGCAAGCCCACCTTGAAGACGACCTTCCACCGGACTGGCAGCCAGTGTAGGGCTCGCAGGATGGGGGTCACGTGACTGGACCTGGGCAGGCCAGTCAGCAACCTCACCACTGCATTCTGCATGAGCTTCAGCCAGCAAAGGGTCCCTCCAGTGACCCTGAGGTACAGAGAGTTGCAGTAATCAAGCCTTGAAGTAACAAATCAGCAAGACTCAAATGTCAAAACAGTAAAAAAAAATATTTAATTTCTGGACATTCCATTATATTACTGAATTATATTTATTCATGTATGTATTTTTTATTTATTTCTTAAGTTTTGCCAGGATAGACATGTTGAGCTGATAACAGCTCATTTCCAGATGTGTCGGGGGCGGGGGGTTATAGAAAATATCACAAGAGCAGTAAAAATAAATAGTAATTAACAGTATTACACATATAACAGTCTGTACAGGCAATACAGTAAGCTTGAGAATGGACTGTTTTTCCTTTAGAATTCATCTTCCCCTGCTACTTTCCCTGCTTTGAAGCCATGATCCTCTGCATGTGACACCAGCAAGGCAGTATAGCCTAGAGATTTGAGCATCGACCTGTGACTGAAGAACCTGAACAGACCTTTGAGTCCCATAACTTTCACTTGTATACTGTGTGACCCTGAGCAAGTCACTTAACTTCCTTGTACTTCTGGGATACACCAACAAGCAAGCTTTAGCTCATGTGCCTTTCCTGGGAGCAACAACAAAAAAAATAATCAGACTTGTTCCCATGGTAACGGGTCATGTTGTCACAAGCAGAAGATTATGACTTGATAACTGACATAATCAATGTGAACAAATAAAATCTAAGAGAAATTAATAGCCAGTTTTAATAAAAATGGAAGGTCATGAAACTCAAATTAGTGGGGAATTTGTGTAGTTGATTTCTGCTGATACCAGCAACGGTGAACTATTTGCTGGAATTCTGAAACTCTCCTTAAATTCCTCTCTCCTCTGATGGGAGTGAACATACCTCTCGACTGTCCCTGAATATGAGGAACATCCCTCATTTTACACCTCAACACATCTCTGTCCTTCATCCGTCCCTCATGGAAAAGTTGCTGCCCTAACACAGAATGTGCTACAAATTCAGACTTCAAAGCAGAAATTCATAATATTCTCAGATGTTCGTGAAACATAAATGTTGTACAAGTAAGCACAACGATTTCAACAGTGTTCTGAACTTGTACCTCCACGTTTGAGAATGTGTCCCCCATTATGAATGCCAGTGCCCCTCATATGTCTCTCATTTTGAATGTCCGTGTCCCTCGCTTCAGTGACAAAAGGTTGAGAGGTATGGGAGTAAAGCAGAGGCACCAACAATCAGAGGGAGACAGGTCTTCCTGTTAAAGGACTGGCATGGAATAAGAAAGCGAGAGGATAAAGATTTTCTGACTTCATGGAATTAAAGCCTAATGGTATTGATGCTCAGGCTGAGTGCCCAGCAGAGTATCCCACTAAATCAAGACTGTGCCTGAGAGCTAGAGTTGGGGGGGGGGGGGACGGAGCATTTAGAACCAGAATGATCCAGCTGTGGCTGGCAGGGCTGCTGATTACTGCTGTGGAATTTCAAACAGGCTGCACTCCAATAGCTGCTTCTGAAGCACGCGCCTGTAATCAGACAGCCCAAAAATTAGACATTGTGTTTAATTTGCTGCAGGAGAATGGTGGTTGGAACTGAAGCCCAGTGTTAATGATGATTAGACAATGAAGAGTGTCAGTTCTTTTAAATGATAATAACTGCCATGCACACTGTATCCCACGCTGCGCAAATTCATCAAGACATTGCTGGAATTTCTTTAAAACCCTCATTCAACCCATGATTGAATTAGCCGAGATGGCACTTCAGTACTTTTTTAATTAGTTACTTTGCTTGTAAAGATTGTAGATTGTGAAAAAAAAAGTTTGCAAGTTGGACTACAATCATCTGTAACAATGTACAGTATTGTATGGAGAGGAACTGAAAGATCAGTAGGAAAAAATGCTTTTAGTTTGAATAATGTAGCTTTTAATCATTAGAAAATGACACAGAGGTGGGCTTGTGTTTACAGTAGCTGCCTGCTGTGCTACTTATTGTTCTCCATACTATACTGTGAGTAGAATGAAACCACATACTGTAGATAAGAACTGAGGGGTAGGGCCTCTATGTTTAATTTCTGTGTGGCCCACTACTCCCTGTTTAAGGGCCCTGCCAGATGCAAAATCTGTGGTCCACCATTGTGATTTGATGTGTATTATTATGGACAGTATATTTTCAAGAGGCTGATATATGTAACACACACACACCCCTTCCTCTAGGGAGTGCTTGTGTTACCACTGGTCAGTGTTCTCCTGCCTTCAAGGGATGACAGGTGGAAAATTCAGTGGGAGAAGCATAGCTAATAAAAGACCCTGCAGAGAAGATTGCAGTCTGGCTGACTGGAATCTCCAGGGTGCATGGAGCTCCAGTAGGAGGACTGTGGGTGGGGAAAGGGCTTCCTTTAAGGGAGTTTTCCTGGATCCTCCTGAAGATAAAGGTTATACTGAGAGGACAGGCACTCATGACAATGAAGTCCACAGTGGTCCCAGTCTTGGATGGAGATTAACAGAGACAGAGGCAACTTCTGCAAGGGTTGGTAATGTGCAGTATGAGGCTATAAGCTTCAATGTTCTTCGGGAGCCTTTAGGGAAAGGACAAACATGTGGCTGGCTGGCTGGCTCCATGGCATTGAGTAGCAGGGGACCACTCAGACATGCTGGCAACCTGGGTTCATATTTTGAGTGATGTCAGGAGTGAGGCCAAAGGGAAGGGTGCAAACCATATCTGCAGATGCTCTCTCCCGGAAGTGGGGATTGGGAGGTTCAGTGCCAAACTGCTTATAGAGCAACTCCTGGTGGGAACTAGTACAGACTTCACTGGTGATTGCACATTGCTTAGTGTCTCCCTTCCCAGGAGCATTATGGTCATGTGTAGACAAGCAGAGAGTGGGAGCAGGGACAAAAGTGGTTGGAGAGGGGCCATTACTGGATGCCCAGTGATGTCAGGCATGATGCCACATGTCTGCATTGGACACAGTGTCCAGATGGTATCATAGTGATGCTAAAATTACCCTGGAATACAAGGTAGATGGCAGATGTAAATAGGGCCCCGCCACTCTGGGCAAGCTACTGGGCAACAGCCATGGCTGGGAGGGAGACAATGCCAGCTGGGAAAGAGAACCTCAATAGAAGTTGGAGAAAGGCACCAATAGACATAAGACACAATGGGTAATAAAGAAAGTAATAGCAAAATAAAAAAGAAATGTGGCTGGTTGACCAAAAGTGGACAGTGATCCCAGTGTGCTCCTTTGGAGGCCTTTGGGCCAGGGACAGGCATATAGAAATGCTATGACAGAGGTAGAAGTATTTGTTTGTTTACCTCATGAGTGGGGACACAAGACTGTAAATTCCACAAATTGGCCTTGCTAAGGTGGGAGACATACTTGATGGACAATAGCCTTCTTCTGTCTTACTACCAACTATAATACGACGTATTGTAAGTCCTTCAGGTTTTGAGGATATGTGCATATTAGGGTACTGTAAATACTGTGCCACTATGAAATTACTTATCAAATCATTTGTTTCAAACACCATGAAGTCTTGCTATATTATAACAATAGCAGTCAGCCACTGCAGCTGAACTGCCCCGGAGAGGAAGGAGTTAACTCCAGAAGATCTGGAGTTCTACAGCGCGAGGGTGCTGTGCCCAAAGCTCTATCTGGCAGTTTCAAATGAAACTGTCAGATTCTTTACTCCGCTTCACTGAACAGTCGCTCCGGAGATCAGCTCCTTCAGCTCGGTTCATTCTCGGTTCAAGCGAGTATTTTCGATTCATTTGAACCGGCAAAAGTTATTATTTTACCGCATTTCGGTTTTAAAGCTCTATCTGGTAACCGTAAGTACTAAAATTTAAGTCTGTGTGGAAAATTAATTATCGGTTGGTTTTGAAACCGATCGGTTGTTTTTTCTGCATTTTAAAAGTGCAGTGGGTTTAGAGAGGTGATCCCCGGTTCTTATCGGGTTCTAAAAAACGGAATTATAACGGTTTTCAAATACCCGTGACAGGGTTAGGAACCGATAAGGCTGTCTTGCCTGGCACTGCCATCAAAGGGCAAGTTTTGGTTAGGCTGGCATTATGTCTGAAACCCAAAGAAAAACCGGGCCCACTGGTTTCAACACTGTGATGTCTGTAGGGCGCCTTTGCCAAGGCTGACCCACACACCACTGTGTTTATTGTCTGGGGCTGACCACCTCCTGTCAGACTGCCAGGTGTGTAAAATTTCCCTGCAGCCACCCTGGAGAAGAGATTGGGCGGCTCAGGGCGAGGGCCAAAGTCCACTGACCCGGATGGCCAGCCTGGTCCAGTACCCACTGGACCAGAGGAGTGCCCTCTGACCAGGGCGAGACTTCCTCGGCAAAGGAAGGCTGGTTCAGAGGAACCAGTCCCAAGTAAAAAGACAAGGAAATCAGTAGGTCTGGAGTCCAAAATTGTGTCTCCAACTGCTGCAGAGATAGCTAAAGCCATTTAGATTGTCCAGTCACTGTCTCAGGGATCTGTAGAACCACCAACAGCTGGTAAAAGGTTGGTTCTGCTCAGTCCCAGTGGTTCAGGATTTTGAAGTTGAGGATTTTATGAACCACAGGAGGGAGGAGGAATTTGATCAATATATGTGTGGCTGGGGGTCTGGACGTGCCCATTGAACGGACATTTCTCCAGACAGACCTTTAGAATCTCCTCCTATTCTGTCTGAGTCCCCTTCTTTCTTTATTTTTTACAAAAAGGTTGCAGAAACCCTCCAGTTTCCTTTAGAGGAGGCTGTGGATGAGCAAGATGAGCCTGATTATGTGGAAATGATGGATATTCCAGAGTCTAGGAGGTTGTCTATTCCTTTGCATAAGTCATTTAGGAAGCAAACAACAAAGATTTTAAAAAATCCTCATTCTGTCCCTCCTGTAGATAAAAAAAAAATGGACAGAAGGTATACTTTGTCAGGCTCAGATACAGACTTCCTTACTGAGCAGTGTAGTCATGTAGGTGTGGTACAAGCTGCAGCCTGTGACAAGGCTAATATTCCTCTGGCCTCACATCCTCCTGATAAGGATTCCAGGAAGATTGATGCCATGGCGAAGAAACAGTATATGGCAGCTTCTTTGGGACTCAGGCAGGCAAATTATATGACTTATGTAGCTAGATATCAGAAATCTAGGTGGGACACAGTATTGCAGTTAGCCAAGCAGGCCCATGGCCAGCTGGCTAGTGAGTTGGAACAGGTGGCTGCTGATGGCATTGAAGCCTCTAAAGTTCAATTTCATACTGCTGTTGATGTTAATGATGTTTCTTCTAGGGTCATGGCCACTTCTGTAGCTTCCCATAGGTTGGCATGGCTCAGATGCACTAATCTGTCCCAAGATACCCAGTCAAAGGCTATGGATTTTCCTGTAGTGGGAAATTCTCTTTTTGGGGAGCAAACAGAAAACTATATGAAAAAGATGGATGAATACAGAACTACCTACAAAAGTGCCCAGGCTAAGGAGAAGCATGCCATGCCACAAGGCATGCTCCCAGAGGTAGAGGGCAGGCCCTTTTCAGGCCTTTTGACCAATTTCAAGCCTCCTCTGCTGTCTGCAGAGGGTTTCTTCAGAGGCAGGGGTAGGCGTGGCACAAGTAGACCGTCCCCTCCCTCAGCCTAAGGCTGCTGCTAAGCAGGCACCCTGATGGGGTGTCCAGGGCCGATTCTCCTGTACCAGTAGTGAGGCTGGCCTATTTCAGCCGGAACTGGCTGTCCCTAACTACGGACAGATGGGTTCTGGAGGTAATAGGCCAGGGTCTGGTTCTCAGCTTCAAACACTTTCCAAAGATGAGAGCCAGGCATTTTCCACCTGCAAATCCTTCAGAAGCCCTTGCTTTGGAAGCAGAGGTTTCTGCTCTGCTGGACTGCAAAGCAGTGGAAAGGGTTCCTCCTTGCCATCAGGGCAAGGGGCTTTATTCAAGATACTTTCTTACCCCAAAAAAAAGACAGGAGAATGGCGGCCCCATTCTAGATTTAAGATACTTGAACAAGCATCTGTTGAAACCAAAGTTCAAAATGTTGACTCTGGCAATGATATTGCCTTCCCTAAGGCCAGGGGACTGGCTAGCTTCCCTGGACCTCAAGGATGCCTATTTTCATGTTCTGATCAGGCCTTCTCACCGAAAGTACCTCAGGTTCGAACTGCCCTCAGGCAACTACCAGTTCAGGGCAATGCCCTTTGGCCTTACCTCTGTGCCAAGGGTATTCACAAAATGTCTCGCTGTAGTAGTGGCTCACTTAAGAAGGCAAGGGGTTGCTGTGTTTCCCTACCTGGACGACTGGCTCATTGTGGGTCAGTCTCCAGGTCAGGTGAAATTCCACTTGCAAGTCACCCAGCAGCTTCTCACTTCCCTGGGATTCCTGCTAAACTTACCAAAGTCAGTTCTGGAACCAGTTCAGGTCCTAACCTTCATAGGCGCAGAATTGAACACAAGGTTAGCCAGGGCTTTTCTTCCCTCGGAAAGGGTGGACAGACTCATCGCCCTGGCATCCTCCTTTACCCTGCGGGTCTCTCGACCAGCAAGGCATTTTCTGCAACTCCTCGGGCACATGGCTGCTTCCACAGCTGTGTGCAGGAGCAAGATTCCAGATGAGGGATATTCAGTTCCATTTGAGGGCCTATTGGTCTCAAAGGAAAGACCCCTTACCAAGTTGGTCCCAGTTACTCAAACTCTGATCCTAGCCCTCCACTGGTGGCAGGTCCAGAGCAATTTAAGACAGGGGGTTCCCTTCATTCCCATTTCTCACTCCCTCACCCTCACCACGGATGCCTCCCTGTTAGGGTGGGGGGCTCACCTGGGCGACCTTGCCACTCAGGGGGTATGGTCTCCTCAGGAGTCTCTGCTCCACATCAGTCTTTTGGAACTCAGAGCTGTCTTTTTAGCTCTTTGGGTGTTTTCAGATTCTGTCCAGAACAAAGTGGTTCAAGTCAGGACAGACAATACCACCACAATGTGGTACATCAACAAGCAAGGGGGCACTCGGTCTTCAGCCTTGTGCACCGAAGCAATGAAGTTGTGGTCTCTGGCTTACTCCCTGAACACCTCCCTGATAGTGGTTCATCTCCCAGGGAAGGACAATGTCTTGGAGGCCCTCAGCAGAATTTCTCAGGGCCATCACAGATGGGCTCTGAATCCACAAGTGTTGGGGTCTGTCTTTGCCAGATGGGGCACTCCTCAGATAGATCTTTCGCAGCCCCAGAGACAACCACCAACTTCCTCTTTTTTCTGTTGCAGGCCTCCAGTTCTGGGCTCAGTCCCTCTGGCGCCTTTCTGTTGGACTGGAAAGGGAAGTTCCTGTATGCCTTTCCCCTTTCCTCTCCTTTTCAGGGTACTAGTAAAAATCAGATCTCAACCTTGCAGAGTGATTCTGATTGCCCCAGATTGGGCCAGACAGCCCTGGTACTCTCTGCTCCTGTCCTTGGCAGTCCACCTGCCTGAGCCTGCCCAAGTCCACGACTTACTGGCCTGTGCACAGGGGAGAGTGTGGTATCCGGACCTCAAATCCCTCCACCTCAAGGCTTGGCTCTTGAGGAGCTAATTGCTGACTTACACCTTTCTCAAGGTGTCATGGATATTTTAAAGGCTTCAAGGAAGCCTTCCACTAAGGCCACTTATAATTCTAAGTGGAAGAGGTTTTCCATCTGGTGCTCTGAGAGGCAGATTATCCCAGAATCTGCTGATCTTCCCATTCTACTGGACTATTTGGTCCATCTGAATTCCCTAGGCCTTAGACCAGCTACCCTGAAGGTTCATCTGGCAGCTGTCTCTGCTTTTGTGTCAGCAGGAAGCCTGCCTCCCTTCTTCTCACCGGTGTTCTCAAGTTTTTAAAAGGTTACTTCATACTAACCCTCCTTTTGAGGAACCAGCTCCGCCTGGGACCTGAATATTTGCATTGCTCAGTTACAGCAACTTGTGAGCCTCTGTCTTCTGCAGAGCTCAAGTATTTAACTGGAAAACCGTTTTCCTAGTAGCTATCACCTCTGCCAGACGCATAGTGAGCTACAGGCCCTGTCAGTGGAAGAAGATTTTATCTCTTTCCACAGAGATAAGGTAGTCCTAGGACTAATAGAACGTTTTGCCTAAGGTGGTTTCTGATTTCCACCTGAATCAATCTATCTCTCTCCCAGTATTTTCACTGAGCATTCTTCCTCAGGTGAGAGGAGACTGCACAGCTTGGATGTCAAAAGAGCCTTAAGCTACTATTTAGAGCGCACAGAGGTCATAGGTTGAATCCCTCCAACTCTTTCTTACCTATGGTGAGGTTGGCAAAGGAAACCTGCCACTAAGAGAACAATTGCAAGGTGGATTGTTTCTTGTATCCAATTCTGTTATCAGAAACTGGGTGAGTACCCCCTCAGGATTGAGGGCCCATTCCAGGGGTACAGCTGCGTCTCTAGCGGCTGCTAGAGACATCCCATTCTGGAGATTTGTCAAGCTGCTACCTGGAAGACAGTTCACACCTTTACAAAGCATTATTCCCTGGATGTCAGTCCAGGAGGATGCTTTCAGTTTGGCACAGCTGTGCTTCAGAGCCTGATTCCTAAGTAGGTTCTGACCCTCCTCCATGGAGGTACTGCTGTGTAATCTGCTATTGTTATAATATAGCAAGACTTCATGGCGTTTGAAGAAAAAATTACTCACCTTAGTAATTGCTTTTCTTCTCATGGAGTCTTGCTATATTATAACCACCCTCCCTCCTGCCCCTCTCAGAACTTCTACTTGGGTAGGGGTGGCGAATTGGTGCAAGCACTGTGTCATGCCATTGTAGTTTTTCCCTTACCCTCTTTTCCTTTGGGTTAGGGATCTAGATTGTTTCATTTAGGTTATTTATATTGCCCCTTCCTGGACTTGAGTCTTTGGGGAAGGGGGTTCATATAATGCTTGTCAAAGGGTGGTAAACGAACCATAATACCATCAATTTTTGTTATTATGGCTCTGAGTGTTTCTTTGTTCTTTATATTGTTGTTATTACTACTAGTAGGTAGCCATGGGCTAGTGTAGTTTTCCACACAGACTTTCCGTCCTTTGATGTTAGCTTCGTAAAGATCTGACAGTTTCATTTGAAACTGCCAGATAGAGCTTTGGGCACAGCGCCCTCGCGCTGTAGAACTCCAGATCTTCTGGAGTTAACTCCTTCCTCTCCGGGGCAGTTCAGCTGCAGTGGCTGACTGCTATTGTTATAATATAGCAAGACTCCATGAGAAGAAAAGCAATTACTAAGGTGAGTAATTTTTTCTTCTGGATCTGTGTAAAATTACTTGAAACACTAAAGGACCATCTAGTGTGTGACTACAAGCCTCTGGATGATTCCTTGTGTCTGTGTGATGTAGGTTTCCCTTTGGTTGCTGCATCGCCTAAAAAAGTCCAGACCAGCCCTGTCACATCAGGGGTGCAGTACATAAAAAGCTGCGTGGCCATTGGATGTGGCGTAACTCTGACGAATGTCCTTGAAGCATGTGATGTTAAATTTGTGGACTTCTTTGGTGTCCTTGGGCAGTCGCTGCTGCCTTGTTTTGCACTATTTGCCTTTTTTAAGCTGAATAAAATATTGATCTCCAATAGGACATTTTGTTCTTGTTGTTAGGGTGGGGGTAGCAGCTGTTCTTTTTCTTATTCCTACGACAGCTGTTTGGAGAAGCACTGCAATCCTTGGAAGTGGCTTTCCTTTGTTTTTCTTGAGGAAACAGGCATTATAGACAAGTACTGAGGGGTGTGGGCTCTGTATTCAGTCTCCAACTTGTAGCTGGTACACTACTCACTGTTTAAAATCCCTGACAGCTCTGGCAGTTTCTTTGCTCAGTAGTGTTTGTGCCACTGGTATGCTAAATGGTTGTTACCCCAGGTCCAGCTGATGATCATTGCTCTGGGCATGCTGAGGAATGGATGATGGCCTTCCATACTTATGCCTATGAGCACAAATATATTGTTTGTCAACTCTTGTTTTTGATGGCAAGAGGTCTTCTCATGCCTTGTCCCTCTGACTGAGACAGTGCCTTTTGTGGGTTTAATGCTTTTTTTTTTGTTAATTTGATATGGAGTAGTAATGTCCTGCACAGGAGTACCACAGTTCCTTTGGGTATACGGTATTTCATTAATCCACTGTGGCTGGCAGCAGGACATTTCATTGTAAACCCCAGCGTCAGTTGAAGTTTCACCCCAGTGTTGCTCCTTCTTTTCTGCTGGACATGTATGGGTATACTTGGTACAGTATGATATAAACTGGAACATACTGATGTGTTTAAGTGGAAGGGTGAGTACATTTTAGGGCAAATCCATTCCTGTGCAATACTGAATGACTGTTTTGAACATAACACTCTAAGTATCTGAGGAAGGGAAGGAGGGAGGGAGGGTAGGAAGGAAGGAAGGAAGGAAGGAAGGAATGCATTTGTATTTATTTAGTTATTTAATTTATTAAAACGTTTGATAACAGAGAAAGGCACACTGAACCAGATCTTGTTTCCAGGTGCAACCCAAGGGAAGGGTAAAATGGGACAAAACAGTGGCAGTTACAATGAAATGAAACAACATCAGCAGTTTTAAAGTGCAAACTACATTGTAGGCATAAAATAAATAAATATAGACACTAAATACACATAGATATAAAGGAGCATTACTTAAATAGTGTCAAATGAAGATTTCCAAGGGGTGAATGGTGAGAGTGGGGGATCAGGAGGGTTAATTTGGTGAGGCAAGACCCTTGGATGAGGGAGAGGGGAGTGTAAGTGAGAAAGTTGGTAAATGGGAGGGACAGCAGTGGGAGAGAAGAGCAGTAAGGCAGCAGGGAAGAGAAGGGGAGAAAGGGGTAGGGTAGTAGGGAGGAAGGAGAAGGGAGAGGGAGGGATGGGGAGGCGGTTGGGGAGAGACAGGAGCAATTGGGGGAGGGATGGAGGGAGGAAGGAAGGGAGGAAGGAAGGAAGATTTATGTAACACCATTCATATAGAATATCAGAGTACTTTACAAGCCACAGACCCTTGCAGCTGCCATTTCACGTGCACAGGAAGAAAAGACATGGAGGGAGACCAAGGATCCTACTGTACAGGTAGGATGACCACAAAGAGAATAGGCCAACCTCCTTTTTCTCCAAGGAATCAGATATAGTACATTGTCAGAACCAGCTTATCAAAGTTACAGATTATTTCTTCTTTGAAACATCTTTAAATAGAATGAGTGGTTTATGGATTATATTAAAGGGCAATCACACAAAACTCTGATAGGTGGTTTTTACTCTGGTGATTATAAAATTGTCTGTGGGTACCCCAAGGTTCCATCTTTGGTCCTCTGTTGTTTACTTTGTTTATAAGTTATTTTCCTAAAGCTTGCATGCATTCTGACATCATACTCTATGTAGATGATGTTGTATTATTTTGTAAAGGTGAGAATATTGGTGAACTTAGTTGTAATACAGTGTTTTAAATAACTGATTAGCAGTTTTTTTCTTGGGATGATACTAGCTGTACAGAAAGTATTTATATAGATATTCTAGAAGTGCTGTGTTTGTTAAAGACAGTGAGGCAAGAGCCATTAATTTTCACAAAGTTTTACCACTTGTATGAGCAAAACGCTAATCAATTTTTAGAGTTAAATAAAACCCTGTAATATATGGATAAGCCTCAATAATACTGTACTAAAATTCCCAGTAATACATCACTACTCTCAATACTATCCTGAAAAGTGCTAATACTCTCATTTTTCCTGATAAGACTACAGTTCAGAGATCATCTCCAACTGTAGTATTATCAATGGATCCATATATTACAAAAAATAACAGAAGGATAAGTGTTTTACAAGGCAGTAATACCATCTCGAGGTTTTGGGGGCTTCGCTCTCGAGGTTCCATGTCCCCAAAACTTCTCGTTGGTATTAATGCCTTGAAATACACATGTATTTATCTATTATTCTATTTGTATTCTGCAGGAGAACTTTAATAATATTCAGTCTTGGTTTTTGCTCAGTGGACTAATTATTAATTCAAAGAAAACAAAGACAATAATTGTTACAGGACCACATAGGACCAGCAATATATAGTAGATCAAAAAGGTGAAGTAATTGATATTTTGGTGTCCCTTTGGATCATTGTCGTTCTGTTGGAGCCCATGTGTCTAGCTGTATTAGCAAGCTTCATCAGAGGCTTGCTAAGCTTTATAGGGCCAAACATTTTTTGGAACCAGAGTCTGGATTTCATGTAGCAAACAAGTTTTTTTTTATTATTATTTTCATTAATATGGCTCTCAGATTTATGCTATGGCCTCTGATGGAGTTTTGTCAAAACAAAGGGTTATATAGCGCAGTAACATTAGGTTTGTGACAGGTCTACCACATCTCACACATCACTGTGAATTGTAAAATCTGAATGAAAAGTTATTCTCTTGAATATTGTTTTGCATAAAGCCATATTGGGTCTCCTACCTGAAAGCATAGTTGAATGTTTTCCAAAATTTTCAGATTCATTTAACAGTAGGTCACAGAGTAAAGCCACCTTCAAAATTCCTCTGTTTCGTACAAGATTGGGTCATATCTCATTTAATTTGAGGGCAAACAAATCATATAACAAACTTCCACAAATAGTAACTTCTTGTAAAATTATTTTGGTTTCTAAGAATTGCTAACAAAAAAACTTCGTCAATTGGCCTCAATTTTGCTGTTGTTGATGTTTTGTTATAGTAACTTGTATCATTCATGTTATTGTATTGTGCATTTTGTATTTGATGTTTTAATGTAAACTGGTAACATATGAAAATGGGTAATTGTGTTCATCTGCCTATCAGCATAAATACAAATGAAGAGTGTAATATCTAAGAGAACACTTCAGTAATTGCTGTTACCCTCAGGAAAGAGCCTGCTGCATTCTGTATTCAGCATAGGATATGGATTATAAGGTAGGATCATACAGTTATTCATCCTTCGATTAATACAGTCATTACTCACTACATTACATTACAGACATTATTGGTCAGTGTCAGTGGCACAGTCGGTAGCACATTTGCCTCTGAGGCCAGGAGATCTGAGGGCTGTGGGTTCAGTTCCCACATCTGGCACTTGGGTTAATATCCCAATACTGACACTGTAGTGCAGCATGAGGGGGGTGCTGCACTTCTGAGGTGCCGTCTTTTGGATGAGACGTTAAAACCATGATCCCATCTGCCTGAATAGGTGGTAGTTTAGGTGGATGCTAAAGATCCCATGGCACTTATCAAAAAAGAGTAGGGGAGATTTTTATTAACAAGAAAACTGAGTACAAGTACAGAAATTACAATCAAAAGTTAAATACAAAGTCATCATGTTACAGGATTATCGGAATCAGTAATCCAAGGCAGGCATTTCCAGGAGTCTAACACAATTCTTCTAGGTAGTGAGTGTAATTCAGAAGGATAAACAGATTGCATATCAGATTCAATGTTATGCATTAGAACCTGATGGGACAAATCCAATTGTTGCAGTGAAAAAGACATCTAGCAGTCCAAATATGCAATTTCAAGATTGAAAAAATAATATTCAAAGTATCAATGTTCCATTTTTGCCATGCCTGTTGAAAAACCCCATACATAACATTTTTATAAGAGACAGGTGCAAATAATGGTTCATTCCATGTAGTGGCAACAAAAGCCCAGAAACCTTGTATGTAGGAACAAGAAAAGAATAAATGGGGTATTGTCTCTTCCTGTTGTACACAATTCAATCTAGAGCAAATTGTTTCCAATATTTGTTTGTGCTTTTGGTTTGCTTTTATATTTATCCTCTCATGACAGCTCAACCAATGGAAGTCCCACATTCATTGAGGAATCCTTGGGTTATGAAGGAGTGTCAAAAGATTGTTTAGATAGGAGTCTGGTCATTTAGGAAAGACAACAGGATCAGCACAGATTTGATCAAGAAGATACTGTTACAAAGATTTTCTATTTTGAGTTATAATCAGAGTACTAAATACATTCCACTGTTTTAACCGTAAAAAGGTCTCCCTTATGTAAAGTGGTATAGTTGGGATACTCCTAACTATTTTAAGACTATTAGATTCCCATTGCCTTAACCATGGTTTACAGGAGTCATAAAACCATGATTCCCATCCCTTGTCTCCATTAATCAAAAGGGGTTTGATATTTGCCATAAAAAAAATACTATTATAAAAAATAAAGGATGAACCATATGCAGACCACCTTGTTTGAAGGGTAGATAAGTAATGTTACATTTTATGGGGTTAAGATGGCTACCCCATAACGCCTGAAAAAAAATGCTAAATATCCTAGTCTCAAAGCAACGTGGAGGGGGAAACATATAATTCAGAAAAAGGAAAACTGGGAGCAGGTAAGTCCGAATCAGATAAACCCTCTTCTGTTTACCCAATTTTCATTTATTCCAATGTGCAACCTTAGCTTGCACAATATCAAGTTTAGGACCCCAATTCAAAACATCAAGAGGTCCATCCTCAAAGTAAATTTCCCAAATTTTTATTGGGTCAGAGCTAATTCTAATATCAGAAACCGTGGAGGCACTCATAACCCCAGTGTCCAATTTTCTACCTGTACATTTAGTCAAATTCAAAGTCACCCCAGAAATGGACCCAAAAACTACACAGTGCCAGACTGCTTCATTTATAGAAGGGATATTTGCCACAAGCAGGCTCATATCATCTGCATAGGCCATAACGGAAGGGGGGGTAGGGTGTGATGAAGTGGAGAGTGGAACTATTGTCTGAGCCATGTTAACAGTACAAAGCAAAGGATCTAGAAAAAAAATATACAGGATAGGGCTAAGCGGACAGCCCTGCCTAACTCCTCTTTGTAATGGTATCAGAGGACCCTTCCACTCATTGGCAACAGGGACAATTGTTGCAGGACAATATAGTAATTTAATCCAGGAAATAAACTTATCAGGGACTTTATAATGTTGTAATATACACCAAAAGAAGTCATGGTTAACTGAGTCAAAAGCCTGTTTCTGTTCCAAGGATATCAGGTAACCTGTCAGTAAATCACTATTTTCTCTTTCAACTAATTCCCTTGACAAAATTAAGTGATCTGAAATAGTCATCCCTGGTATATTACTAAACTGGGCTGTAGAAATCAAATGCTGGGCTATTTTCGACAACTCGAAGTGCTAGGATTTTGGCCAAAATGTTAAAATCAGTATTCAAGAGGTTAAGGGGTCTCCAATTTTGTAAATGTCTCTTATCCCCTTTTTTATAAATATAAATAAGGCTACCCATGTTCAAATCTAAGGGTAAACTGTCCAATTGTAGAATGAAATTAAATACAGCAGCCAATTCATTGCTTAAATCCGTACTTAATAATTTATAAAGCTCATTCGGTAGACCATCTAATCCTGGAGATACTCCTAACCGTAAAGTATGGATCACATCATCTACTTCTTTGGCTTGTATAGTGCTATGAGATAAGTCGAGTAACGAATGAGGGACATCCAGGATATCCATGTTAGAGAGATAGGCAGACGGCTCCTTCACCTGGAAAGGAATGGGACCAAACAATTGTTTTGTATAGTCAGCTATACAATGTTGTATTCCCAGGCTGTTAGTTACTTCATCATTATTTTTGTCAAGAAGGGTCTCAAAAACATTAGTCTTTAGATGGGAAGTACAAGTATCAAAAGGACATATCATATCAGAGGAGCTTGATATGCCATATTTTTGTTGCTGTTGTAGTGAGGCAAATTTACGAGAATGGTAATCCGTTAAAGTATTTTTTAAAGTACTAATTTGGGTAGCAAAATTATGACCCGTAGTGTATGACAGAGTGAGAAGTTTCTGTAATTGATGCTGTGCCCTTTGATAATCAAAATACTGTGATTGATGATGTTGTTTGCTAAATGTTTTCAATAAGTGTTGTAAGCTTGCTTTAGTATCAGACCACCACTGCCAGGAGTCTTCGTATAAAAAACAGAGACTGATTTCCTGGCTTGAAAAAAGGATTTAAGATGGTACAATAACTGCAGATTACTGAGTAAGGTCGTGTTCAATTTCCAGGTACCTGGACTATAAAGTTTAGTATGGATAGTACCTACAACAATCGTTAAAAGGTTATGATCAGTGAATTCAGCTACAGTGATCGTGGCAGCAGAAAGCTGTAAGTGTTGTGACACAAAAAAAAAGTCAATATGAGTAGCTAATGATCCTTTATGAAAAGTTGGTGTATGGGCTTTATTCAATGTATAATAAGCATCTTGAAGTTTAGCTGAATGCAACATGGATTTAAGAAAATTAATGTCACGAATAATTTTGTCGGTTTTGTTATGTGTGATTTATCTCTAATGGATAGGCCACAATTAAAGTCATCCCCAAAGATAACATACTGAGAAGTATGAAGGTAAGTTTGGGCAATTTTTAGCAGATCAATCCTAAGGGATTTAGATTGTGGTGCATAAGTATTTATTATTCTATAAATAATATTGAGCATTTTTACATCAAGAAGTAACATCCTACCTGGACATAAATCGAGGACTTGAATAATACAAATGTCTGGGATGCTAAATAGGATCCCTACCCCGGAGCAGGTTTCCTGTCCAAAGAACCAAAAAGAAAGGCCAGGAAACCAAGCCTTTTGTGCTCTTGTTATTTCAAGTAGAGAATGAAGTCTTACATCCTGTAATAGTATTACCCCAACCGTTAGACAAGACAAAAAGGGGAAAACAGTATCTCTTTTAGATTGTCATTTTATACTGTTTACATTTACAGTATGAATGGAAAAGGGAAATGCCATTATAAAAATAAATCAGGGAAATGAAAAAAAAGGACTCATTATCTCGGTTTACCCCTTCTGGATGCAGGCTCTTTGTGCTTAACCTTAGCTCTAGCTTTCCTCTTTTGAGAACCCACAATATCAACAGGAACCTCTGTATCAGTTGTGAGCTCTGGATGAGAGGAAAGTACCGAGGAAGAATCAGAATCTATAAGTTCTGAGGATCACGTAACAACTCTAATTTATTCTCTAAAAGATATCATCCATTTTCAAAACTTTGAAGTGGTGACCCTGCTTCCTAGAACCCATAGTGACTCTGGATTTTGAGCTAGTATTTTCAGGGGATCCATATTACCAGGAGGTATGTCAGAAGGGGTCAGGGCTGGGGGTACCAGAACAGAAATATCTAATGAAACTTGGGGGGGGGGGTTAGATACAGATGTAGTTGAGCAACAGCATGAAGTACTTGGGAACTCACTAACATTTCCAGTTTTAACAAGAGGGTGTGACAAGGGTTGAGGTTGTACTCCCATAGTCTGAAGAGACTGACGCTTAAGCTGGGGGCCAGAAGGTTGAGAATGAAGCTTGGAGCGCTGTGCCACAGTAATCTCTGCTCTTCCCCGTCAGCCAAAGTAGGAGAGTTATGAGCAGCCCAGGTACATTGCTGAAAAGTATGGCCAGATTCCTCACAAAGAACACATTTCGGTTCCTCAACACACTGTGAGCCAGCATGACCTAATTCACCACATACAGTGTACTTCACCATATCACAGATGCTGCTAAGATGACTGATGGAACCACATCTGTAACATGCTTTGGGCTGCCCCGGGTAAAAAAGAACTACCCTATCCCTACCTAACTGAAAATGATTGGGTAAATGCTGGACACCAGCATCAGTGGTCTTAAGCATAACCCTCACCTTCCAACCTCCCATCCACAAATGTTCTGAGTCAAAAATGGCTTCTGGGTCCATGAGAAGAGTACAACACTGTCATAACCAGACAGTAATATCATTTAAGCTCACCCCTCATTGCGAAATAAAATAGTGACAGTTTTCTGTGAAGGTTTAGTTAAGGGTATAGCACTAAAAGGGGCCCATAAAGGAGTTGATTTTAACCTATGAAACAGGGTCCAAAACTTTTACAATCCTGCCAAAGTTTTAAAGCTAACATCAAAATTTGGCTCAGCAGAAACATGAATTAAAGCATGAATTTTGTATGCTGTAAATTTCATAGAATCTTTAAGTAAGGTTCTACCTACAGACACATGATCAGGTAATTCTGGCATACCACCTAAATACTGGAGTCTAGCTGCATTATGTCATTTTGCTTGCTGTGTGGGAACAGAAAAGCATGAGGCATAAGTTTTAAATGCTGTAGGTTTAGAAGAAGTAGATTGCTGTGCAAGCAGTGGTCGAGACCCAGGGCCCTGGGGTTTTAAATGTCGTATAGTAGCTGAAGCAGTAGCAGTGGTAGTCGTTTCTAAAACAGGCACCTCAGAAGGTAGATCTGTAGGTAGTTGTAGAATAGGATTTTGAGTAAGCTGCAATTCAGCAGGCAAACATAAGTCAGAAGATGCAGAAGAGGCAGTAGACTCAGGAACTGTTGCAACAGAAGCAGGATCCTTAGAAATCCGGATAGGAGAAGATCCAGAATGCCAAGTGCCTGCAGCAGGATCTCTTTCCCAACCTGCCGCACTGAGCGCTGACTCTACAGACCAGGTAGTGTTCAAGACTTTAGTTTCAGGCAATGGGGCCCGCTTAGGCCGGACTGATTATCAGCCGCATTTGCCTTACTGGGCAGGCTCCCATCAGGTAAAACACCAGCGGTTGAATTAACACCAGAAGCACTTGGTATGGAGGAATGAGGAAGTGTCAAAACAAAATCGGAGATGTCAGTTTGTGGAACAATGGTATCACTCACAGACAAGTCAACAGAAGAATCTTTATGTGACACATTCGTCGATTGTTTTAATGCTAAAAGCTCCATGCATTTTGCTAAATAAAATTGTTCCTCTAACGCTAGCAGTGACTCAATATCAACAGGAGCAGCAGAAGAAAAGTCAGGATTTAAGCCAACTGAGGTTTTAGAAGGTAAACAAACATTGTGGGTAACTGAGGATGAAAGCTGGGAAGCACCTGTAGCCTCTGAATCAGAAATCTTAGTAGAAGGTTCAGTCAAGTCCTGTTGTGAAGCAAGCTGTATTGTCTCATTTGCAGAAAGCCGCTGTTCTGTTTTGGTCTCTCAGTTTATAGAGACAGGGGAGGAGACCAACTCCTCTGCCTCCAACACCTCCATGTCCTCGACAACACCTCCAGGGATGGCCATCTTGGCAGAATACCAGGATGTAGGGGGATCCTACCACAGAGTAGGGGAATTTCCTCGGTGTCCTGGCCAAATTTCTCCCATTCACTAAAAATACCACCAACAGCTTAGTCTGGTTAAATTTCAGTTGCTTACCATCTGTATCCCCACTCCCCCCCGGTCACCCCGAAAAAGGGACTTCTAGGCCCAGTGGGCTTACCGGGTCAACAAAATTCAGTAAATAAATTACTAGATTATAAAGCCGTTCATTCCTAGATACATACATTCATCCCTAAATCATAAGATTATTCATTTCTAGATACAGTCAGTCAGCCCTAAATCATAGGATAATTTATGCCTTGATACATGTCTTTAACCCAAGATCATAAGACAGGTCAAAAGATAATTTACCCCTAGTTACACACATTCATCCCTAGATCATAAGATCACCCTTGATACTATACAACATGAAGTCTGATACAAGACAGGCTACAAATCATGTATCACTGACCCCAGGCAACTTGCATTATAAAACTAGAGTGAGAAATTCAGCTTGATTGACTGCGACTCATGTAAATATTACCACAGGGATACAATTTTGATCACATGTACCCTGCTATTGTCTGATGCATCAGGACATGTGGGAGTCAGCAGTAGGTTTTGTTTATTTTAAAACATATAAATGTGGCCACAACACCTTATGGTGTTTCGTTATGGCAATAAGGTGACCCCAGGCAGGGGTTACCAATAAATATCCCTTCTCCACATCAGAACACACTCGCCTTCCATTCCTGTGATTAAGCATGCAGGGTGGGACTATCAATCAGTAATCAAACTGTCATCATGCCTTATCACTTAAGTAGTCACCAAACCAGAGTTACCTAGGCTGCCAAACTGCATCATACACAGATCAGCTTAACAGTACTCAGGCATGTTTTCAGGGATGGGAGTGCCAAGTCTACTGCTGCTGTCTGTTCAGATGTAGAAGCAGTATCAACAACATTATCATACATCAGCTGCACTCCTGGTTTTAAGTAATATAAATTACAGTCTATTTACATATTCATGAACTAACCTCAACTGCAGATTGGCTACTGTGCCAACCACTAATATCTAGAAAATGATCAGTACAGCAGTGAAACACAGCTGTGAAACTGAAGCACATGTGCTGTCTCACCAAACCATGAATCAACTCCAGTCAAATTTTCTTTTAAACAGCTGTCTTGTGTGAAAAATCATTTAACTCCATATTTGTTTTTAAAAAATGCCAAAGCACATTGCTGCTTAACAGATCTTGCTAGTGTAATAACTTCCGTTTGAAAAAAAAAATGTTATAAAGAATTAGACATGTAATAGTCATAACAACCTCTCAGCAGGTCATTTACAGGGGAATTAATGACCTGCTGGGGTTAACAGATGTCAGCTGCTCCTTAGGCCACCAACCCCCCCCTCCACTGGTCACTGAGAGGTCATCATTGCTTAGTTACTTAACAGAACAGCCTGGATTATAGTTCATAGTTGGAACACAGCTTTGTATAACTAGTGTACAAATAAGGGCACTGATACGGGTTCAGAACATGTTTATAAGTACTGTACAGAAACTTCTAATTTGTTCACACACCAATCTTGAAACTGAATTATGTATTCTTTTAACAGGAGGCTACAACATGTTTCTTCTTGTGAACCACGAAACCCATTATAGACTTTAACAAACTCTGGTCAGGGCCAACACAGCTGCTATGCTGCCTTAAAGGGACACTGCCTGCTTTTGTCTGACTTTTGTACTTCCAGTTAAAAAAGGTGACTGCAGCCCTGTACATGCCCAGTTACTGTATATATGCTGAAGGATGCCGTGACGTACCATTATCTCAAAGGTTTTAATGAAAATCAGAAACCTTGGTGACCTGCCTTTATCTCTATCTGCCCAATGCTAATGTATGTTCTGTGGCGCTTTCACTTCTCTACATAGGTCATAAGCACTGAGAGCTTGTCCACAGATGACTGTGACAAAATTTAAACTGCATGAGATGAGTAAATTTTTACAGACTAGGCAGAGGTGAACTTACTAAAGTGACCCCTTTTAATAACCAAGCACTGCATTGTGGTAAAATGTGTGTTTGAAAGTGTGGCTGCAGCAAAGGGCATGTGCATTAGCATCAACTCTGATACACATGCCCAGTGTCATGGCTTCACTTTCAAACACAGATTAAACCATCCTACAGTGCTCAGTTCTTAAAAGAAGTTACTTTACTAAGTTCACCTCTGGCAGACAGAGATATAGGTGGGTCACCAGGATTACTAATTTTCATTAAAACCTTTAAAATAATGGTATGTTGTGGGATCATTTCAAGATATATATAGTTATAAAATGGGTAGGAAAAATTATCTCTGCTGGTTGGTTAAAACACATCACATGACCATACATGTATCAGAGTGCGACCGCACACCTGCACTTTCTCCCCCTCCAAAATAATTTTGCCATTTTATAAGATAGATAACCCACTCTAGTGTGTGCGGTCACGCTCTGATATATGCACACCTTGAGTGGTTGACGCACTCAGCCTGTGACCTCATGCATAACAACGCACACCAAGGCATACTTATATCAGAGTGCGACTACTTCACACCTTAGAGCGGGTTATCTATTTTATATATATATATATATATATATATATATATATATATATATATACACACACATACATATGCAGTAACTAGCCATGTAGAGGGCTGCAATCACCCTTTTTAATAGAGGGGGAAAGTCAGAGAAAAGCAGACATTGTCCGTATAAATATGTAGATCCTGCCTGAAGTTGGTGCATGTAAGAGATGCAATTGTATAAAGTATAGATCCAGAGCAGGGGTGTAGTCAGGCATTTTAAATTTGTCCTCAGGTTGATGGTTCTGTTCCCCCTTACCCACCAAGTAAACAGAAACCAAATGATGTGTCACCCCATCACACAAACAAGACCCCCTATTTCAGACAAATATGCAGTAAGCCAAATACCCCAAATAGATTTACAGCAGTTTATTTTATCTAGGAGACACACACACAGCAGACAAAAGCTGGATGGCTTTTATTTATGATGTTTAGGATACATTGTGGTAAGCCTCTGTACCACATCAAGGTAGCCAGCTTTACGTAGTTCCATTCACACCAGCACTCATGCATGCATGCTTGATTGGGTCACTCTGGCCTCTAAAGCACACCCACACACACACACACATATGCTAGGAATTTTAAACTAAGGAAGGAAGGAAGGAAAAAAATCAAATTTTCTCAAAGGCTATTTTGTTATTCCCCTCTAAAGGAATACCTTCATTTTTCTTGCCCATTCATGGGGCTAGCCAGATGAGCATCATTTTACATAAATAACACCATGTCATTATTTGTCTGATACAGCAATTAAACAATGTGCATACCTTACTGTTTTCATATAGTGGGGCTTCAAAACTAGAGCAGCAGACTTTACAACCAGTTTTTTAAACCATTTTTATGATTATTGTGTTGATTACTTGATTTCCCCCTCAGGCTACTGCTTGCTTAATCACAGCTACCTAACCAAACCAACTGTAAACAGTTTTAGAAAGAATCCAGTTATCTTATATCAGTAGACACTTGTGATAAAATTAAATCATAGACACAGCTAAGAAGGAATATTTAAGGAACACATAAAGTGCACTTATTTATATCCTACTGGATAAAACAGAACCCCAGAATTTAAGCAAAGGGGAGTTCAGTCACCTTTCACAAACTCACTAGAGGCATAAGTGCAATCAGGAATAACACAAATACCACCTTTTTACAGAATGAAGAGACCCCAGAAAAAGCACAAGTAATGGGAAGGGGTATGGCAGCTGGATTTCAATGCAAAAAGTGCAGAGTCATGCAACTTGGGTGCAGGAACCCAGAGGCAGAGTACAGAATGGTGGTGGTATTTGTGGTTACCAAACAGGAAATGGACCTGGGGATGTTCATAACAGATGACTTCAAGGTGGCAAGGCAGTGTAACATAGCAGTAGGTAAAGCCAGTAGGATGTTGGGGTGCATTGGGAGGGGTGTCACCAGCAATAAGAAGGAGGTGGTGTTGCCACTTTACCAGTAACTGATGAGACCACACCTGGAGTACTGCTTCTAGTTCTGGAGACCACACATCTGAAAGGACATAGACAGGGTAGAGGCCGTTCAAAAAAGGTCAACAGAAATGGTTCAAGGGCTGCACCAAATGTCCTATGAGGAAAATCTGAAGAATCTAAACATGTGCTCCATGAAAGAGAGGAGAGAGAGTGGGGACATGATAGATACCTTTAAATACTTCAGGGAGGTGAATAAGGTACAAGAAGAGAACATTTTTCAGAAATGGTTTGTGACAACCATGGGGCATGAAATGAAGCTAGACGAAGAAGTTTAGGAGGGATGTGAGGAAGAATTTCTTCACTGAGAGGGTGGCAAATGCCAGGAACATTCTTCCAGTGGGGGGGGGAAGGTGTTGGTGAAAACAGTGGCAGACTTCAAGCATTCATTGGATAGATATAAAGGAAAATTGGTATCAAAGCAGTGGGAGGTGACTGGAGACCAGGTAGGGTCTGTGATGGCAGAGTAGGCAGGGAAAAGAGGGACAGGCTATGTGGGCCAAGCAGTCCTTACCTGTCAACAAATTCTGTGTTTCTAGATCTTCCTCTCTTCCTTTCTGTTTTAATTTTCTTTTCTCTGTGCTTCTTGCACTTTCCAAACTACCTCTGTATGCCACCATATTTCTGCTGTAAAGTCAAAGGATGGGGTTATAGCATCAACAGAAAGGCAGCAGCTGGCATGACTGTCACAATGAGCTCCCCCCCAAAAAAACTTGTTGGACTGTCATAAAGACCCCCTCACCAAATCTGGCAGGACTGCCATAAAGTCAAAGTATGTGGGTAGGGTATCAACAGTGGCAGTCATCACGACAATAATAAAGAGCCCCCTAATCTGGCAGGACTGTCATTAAGAACCCCCAATCTCATAGGACTGCCATAAAGTTGAAGGTTGGGAGTAGGGCATCAGCTCAATAATGGCAACTGACAGGTCTGTCTTAAAAGAGCCCCACCTTCTGGCAGGGCTATCATAAAGGCCCCCCTCATTGAGCCCCCATCTAGCAGGACTGTCATTAAGTCAAGGGATTGGGTTAAGGCATAAGCTCAATGGTGGCTACTGGAAGGACTGTCATAAAGAGCCCCCTAGTCTGGCAGTACCGTCATAAAGAGCCCCCCAGCCTAGCAGGACTGTTCTAAAGAGCCCCCCCCCCATCTAGCAGGACTGTGATAAAGAGACCACTGTCATGCAAACTCAGTTCAGTCATGTAAGTGAAAAATAACCCTTCAGTGCCTTATCACTAACTTTACCAGGAGGAACACAGAAGTGTTTCTTTCTCTATATTGCCTGCTTTGCTGACTGCCATGGACTATTCACACTGCTCTAGGAAAAGGTTCTGACAATCTGCAACACTTTTTTGTACAGGCAAAATGTTACAAAATCTAGATGAAACTAAATATGTTGCTTGGCTTTCAAGCTAGCTTGCAATACAACAACCCACATTCATTTATGACTCTCCTTCTCTGTCTGCCCAATAATAAAGCTGTGGAGGATGTTACTACAGTAGTTACAAATATGTGGCATTTCTTTTTTTTTTCTCTTGGGACTTCCTGACTTCCCTGAGCCCTGTCGCTACCTTACCTCCATTCCACTGGACTCCAGCCACCGGTGTTTACCCTGGATTGCCCCCAGGGCAGGGCTGCTAGGAGAGCCCCCCTCTTACCCCCCCCCCAAATTGTGTCACGTTGTTAGTTTGGTGGCAGGAGGCCTTGGGCTAGCTTTGTGGGGCTTGGTGGGGATGGATGTCAGTGTCTGTTTTTTTCCCCATAGTAGGAGCTGTGGCATGTAATGCTGTAAGGGTGCACGTGCCCACATCTGGCACATGACCTGGAACTTTGAGCCTCGGCTGTGATGGCTCCAGGCCTCTGCCAAGGGTCGGTCAAACACTGAGTGCTTCTCCACTCTCCCCCAGTGGAGGAGAGCAGTCCACTGGATACTCGATCCTCCTCTCCCTGGCTGGCCGCCTGACTCCCCAAGCTCACATCCAAACTTGGGTCATTGGTGTCGTAAAGCTGAAATCCAACTGCTATGCAAGTAGGATAGCAAAATTGCATGGCATTTCAGTACAGAATACTGCATCTATGCTCACGTCTGCCTCTTAGCCTGCCCTGCTGCTGCTGCTGCCTGGTGCTGCTACTACTATACACACTGCCTCCACTTGCTCTGAAAATCAGGATCTCATCATTGCCAGTGTCCGTGACCATTTACTGGCTCCTCAGTCCAAGTTATGCTGGCTTTGTTTCAGCTCCTGAAGATCTGACATCTCCAGCAGTGGTACTATACTTAGATAAGGGCAACATTTAAACCTCCCATAGACTGCTTTGCTCCACATAAAGCAGACAATCAGCAGAGAGTACACCTTCACCTAACACAGTTAGCCAGTTAGCTTTGCAGCAGAGCATAAAGAAGTCAATCACAGTGTCTAGCAGCTGCCATTGGGGACATGAGACTGGGTAGAGCTCCATGCTGTCAATACACTTGAATACCTTTATCTTACCAACTTGACCAAGTACAAAAGAACAAAGAATCAGCACTTGGTTCATGGTCTCCATGTCCTATGGCAGCTCTTCCTCCCTCTCCACAGGCTAATTATGTGATGGACGGCCAGCACATATGGAGGTAGCATAAAGCCCCAGATTTCAATAGCTTTGATCCTAGTCTAGCAGGCATACACGCAGACACAGTACATTTCAAGTAGCACACTGTAGTGAATGGAGAGGGCATGCAGTGGGGTTAGCAGCAAGAAAATAGTGCAGCGGGGGGGAAGGCAGTACTGAATGGACAATGCAGACTGACTGTGTTTCAAGTAGAGGAGTGAGTGTGCATCAACTCCACAATTTTGTGCTTCATTCAGAATCTGGTCACATACTTCCAGAACCCCCTTTTTCTACTACATAATAGCAAGATATCAGCATAGTTCTTGCTATGCAGCCAGAAAAAGTCATATGAATGTATTGGAAATACTGCTTGAGATGTAGAATGGTGCCTATCAAAACAGGACTGGACTGTACAAATTCTCTCTTTGACAGGAGTTGAAAATGTTATATACACTTGTGAAGTTTCTGCCATTTTAGGAACTTTTCAGGTGATTTTCTTGAAAATCTCCAATTTTCAGCTTTTTTCCCATAAAGTGAACACTTTACATACCTTTTCATTATGAAGTGTACACTTTGTAAAGCAGTCTACCTTTGTGACTTGGCACAAATTCTTTATGAAATTGCAGGAAGCTGATTTGTGAAGTTTTGCACATCTCCAGTCAGATTTTGAAATGAAATAAGTATGTCATGTAGTTTTCCCCTCATGTATGGCCTGGCAGCCAGAGGGTGCAGCTGTAAGATACCCTCTGGGTAAATGTTGTACTGCACTTGTGAGACAGTCACAGAAAATGGCTTGAAATCTCAGTAAATGGATAACAAATAGTGTGGAAATCTGTGGATAAGAATTAGACTGTTATGGAAAAAGGACTAGACTTGTTTTTTTCTCAAAACGTAAGGACTATGCATGGTGGAATTTTGCAAAAAGAAATATTTGACACAATTCTGTGAATGTAAAATATTCAAAACTAAACTGGGATCTGGAGTTTTGAAGTTTAAAAGTAACTGCTTTTTGGTCACATCTACTATGAACAAATGAAACATTTTGGTGTAGTGGTATGGTATTTATCATCAGAAATGTGTGCTAGCAACTATCCCGATATCCACTGTATCAATCCAATACTGTACGTAAAGTCAAAAGAAATGCAGAGGGAAGTGATTTTCAAAAATTGCTTGTGGTGGTCTTCTGACCTGGGTCATATGGGAGGAATAAAAATAACACTCTAAACACTGATAATAAATCTGATTATGTCAGAAATATGTTATTGCTAAAAAAACAATTATATGATGAAACGTTTGCCTACAAATACTGCTGCTTTAACAAGTCAAAGACGAGGTTGACCCTGTGGTGCAACTGCAGTGTACTGTACCGTCACCCTGAAGACCACTGTTTTTCATGTGGTCCCCAGAATCCCATACTTGTGTCAACTTAGGGCCAAGGGCCCTTTAAGGAGGTGAGGTGAGGTACAGAGAGGTACTGGGTTCCTAGGCCAGCTTGGGCTACCAGACATTTGCTCAAAATCCTGTTAACCAACCACTGAGCAGCATTGGTGACGAATATGCAAGTAGCGGCTCACGTGTCCTCCCAGTCAGAGGAAGGGCACAGCCACAGCAATTGCAGTCTTCATGGTTTGAGGACAGGAGGAATCAAGGTGAAAATTAGAACATGAGCAGAATAATAGAAAACAAATTAAACACAGAATTTTGGATGTGATCAACTTTGTAACAGGAAAGACTGCCATCTGGGTCAAACCAGTGCCAGTCTGCTATCGACTGCTATTGCACTTTATCAAATGGTGGTTATTCTTGGCTGACAAATTAGGTTTCACACATGACAGGGATTGTGAAACAAATGCTATGCTGTGCAGTAGCTCAAAAGTCCTTTCTTATTTAAACAGCTGCAAAAAGAATTTGTTAAAACGCGTGAATAATCTATCCATTGTGGAAGAAAATGTGATGCTTTAAAACATGTTATCTTTATCTTTAACTTAAACATACATTTCTTCTTGGCATTCAAGAGCTGGAGATGCTGATAAAAAGTGATGCCAATTCCCCCGTAACTGTTTCTTTTTTTCATGTTATTATAGTCCAACATTCAGACATGCATGGCATACACAAACAAGGAGAATCTGGCTGTAATCCACAGTGGGCTAGAAGATTGCCTGTGAAGAAATGAAACTAATTGTTTTCTGTAGGTGAATAACGTTATTGTCAGGAATACTAATTATGTTAGTAGCTGAACCCAAAAAAATTATTACTTTTCGAATGTAGTTTCTTTAATTTTTAATATTTTTTTTACTATTTTTCGCCCCTCCTTACCCCTTTTGGCCATTATCTTCTGCAAACTGTCAACAAGCCTAGGAGTAGATGCCAGCTGATGTTGATACCAGTGGCTCTCAGATACTAACTGCTTATCCCTTTATATAGCAGCCCAGATTTGTCCCTCCTGGTGGGACCTGCCAACCAGGGACTGAGCCCTCAATAAATTTTCCATTCACTGAGTGCATGTGTGTACGGGGTAGGGTGGAGCACAGCTCTGGGCACTGCAACTAGACCAATAAAGTATGGTAGTGTTATCCACCTCAGTGTCATTGTTGGTTTCTGCATGTTTTGCATCCTCTAATATCCCACTCCCACTTATTTGAACTGCTTGACTCCATAATCCAACATGACTATTAGGTCAGAGTTGCTTGTCTGTATATTAAGTGGTTCCCAACTTGTTGTCTTCTGATGTCTTTGTATTAAAGATCAGGTATTCCCTAAAATAGCAGATAAAATGAATTATGTTTATAGCAATTGAACATGGTTGTAATTTTTCTAGATTTTGGGTCTCTTTCTCATTATTTGTCTTTTAAAGAGCGGCTGATGCCTTCAGGAGAACTTTAACAAACCATAATATTTAGACACAGTTCAGTCTGTATTTCACATTACTTCTGTATTTCTCCTCCCCATTATTTATTACTGAGATCATCTGCATAGAAACAGGATATTTGGTCCTGAAGAGTTCATCAAGTCCTTCTGCTTCCTCCCTACCTGATGTCATAATATTCTGCTTGTGACATCACATTTACTCTTATGGCAACAGACTGTGATGTCACAATAGAGGATTATGACTTGAAGCAATGAATAAGCTATCGAGGCAGGGTAAAGATTGTGCATTCATGCTTATTTCCTCAGTAATACATAATGGGGAGGAGAAAAATATAGAATATATATGGAATGCAAGCTGAATTGTACCTAAATATTATTCTTTTCAAAGTAATTTCTGAGGTGTCAGCAGCTCTTTAAAGAGTCTGTGATATCTTTGGGGAAATGTTGAAAAACATAATATTTACCCAAATGTCTGCATACATGTCACATACATTTGATATTTATCTTTCCCCTCATTCTTTAGCACTGAAGGACAGTTGCTTGATTGAAAGGGACACCTGCTCTTTATTATTTCATGATGTGCTGAAAATACTAGAGATTTTATGTTAACTTAATATGACAATATGTAATGACTAAGACAAGGCAAAGAAGAAATCATGCTGTGTTAATGTATTGACTATTGTAATAAGAGCTCAAGGCCTGCATCCAAGGGTTAAATCACCAGCATGTACACTGACAAAAGCATAATCTCCACTTGGAAATGTCTTATTCCACTTATAAAATGCTTAATAGTATTTAGTTGTTTAGCACTTTTGTACTGCTGTAATTCAGGAATATACCTTTAATTGCCTAGTTCTAAGGTATTAGCATACAATTGAATAGGTTGCAGGGGTTTTGTTGTGGTCAGAGCATTTGGCTAGTTGGGTGTGGTTGCACAGCATTGATCAGGTTATTGTTGAACTGTCATACTGTAGTTAGAAACATGGAAACATAGAAAAGTGATGGACCGGAAAAGACCTGGGCCAGGATTCACAAAGAAAGCCAAAATTCCCACAGCTGCAGGAAAAAGGCTTGCTGCAGTGCAGAAACGCAACTGTGCTGTATTCTTAAAGAAAACCAGCGCAGCTGTGGATTTCCATAAAAAGTGCCGCAGGTGCAGCAATATAGCTGCCGCAGGACTTGCGCACGTGCTGCGAATCCGCAGCTGCGAAGGCTGTGAAGCCACAGCAGTGGGGAACCACAGTGGCTGAAGCCGCAGACTGTAACAGTGCTGCTATAATGTGAAGCTGACAGCACACACAGAGACCAGCAACCAGTCCCCAGCTGGGACCACAGCAGCACCACAGGTACCAGCGATACCTTGGCACCACAGTGGCTGACTGTTCCTGCTGGTCGTCCCTCCCTGGGGTGTTCCTGTGGCCTGTGGGGGTAGTACTCGCTGCTGGCTGGTCAGGCTCTACTGCTTGTGGGGCTCTGTTGCCATATCATGGCAATGTGTGCTTTCAGTGCTGTAACATCAGCCACTGTTGTACTGTCTGAGATGCTATTACCTGTGGTACACCTCCACCTTAATTGATTCCAATTGCTGGGGCACTACTGCAGTGTGCTGAGGGAGAGTTACACCTCATTCCACTGTGTGTAACATTTTTTCCTCAGCTGCGGAAAAAACTGGCTATGAATAGCCTTTCAGGGGCTGTGCCTTACTTATCTCATACCTTTTCGTCCTGAGGGACTTCCACAGCTGCACTTTTTTCCACAGTCCATAGTGGTTTTTTCCACAGCTGCGGAGGGTTTTGTGAATAGCACTTGGAGCAAACTCCCCTTTTTTTCCATAGATGAGGAAGTTTTGGGGACTTGGAGAAGGTTTTGCACCTTCTGAAAGGTTTGAGAATCCTGCCCCTGAACTTTAACTGTCCATCGTCTCCCTTCTTGGAGACATTGTAATCCTTATCCTCCCTCCCAGTTTCCTCTTTCCTTCTTCCATCTTTCCATCTCATACCTCCTTTATGTGTGTCACGCTTCCTTTTGAACCCTGCTTTTGTCCTTGCCTCCATGATCACAACCTTGCAGGAAGTTTGTTTTATCTTTCTATCACCCTTTCTGGGAAGTTAACTTCCTAATGCCCTTTTTGTACCTTCCCCCTCCAAATCTTTGCACATCCCCCTCGTGGACACACTATTCTTTAGTTGAATAAACTTGCCCAGTCAACTCAGTTGAACCCTCTTCATGAATTTTAAGTCTCTATTATGTCCCCTCTCGCTTTTGTCCTCCAGAGAATACGTAGTGAGACTTTTTATTTTCTCATCATACACTTTGCCTGCTGCCAATGAATCATCATTGTGGACCTTCATTGCACTCTTTCTAATATATCCCTGTCCTTCCTTAGGTGTGGACATCAGAACAGGAAACAGTATTCCAGATGCAGTGTCACCAGTTATCTATACACAGGCAATATCTCCTCCCTCCTTTTTCTAGTAATCCTGATGCAGCCAAGCATTCTGTTAGTCATATTATAAACACTGTTGCACTTTGTAGCCAGCCATAGGTTATTGCTGATCTCCACTCCCTGGTCTCTCATCTTTTCTGTACTCTCTAGCTGCACCCCATTAGTATAGGACACTGTCCCCAGATTGTTCTCACCTATGTGCATCACCTTACAATTTTGGCATTGAATTTCAGCTGCCATGTCGTAGGCCACTTCTTCGGCTTTCTCACATTCTGTCTCATGGTAATTCATTCTTCATTATAGACCCTTCCACAATGCTTGGTATCATCTGCAAACAGTCTCCCATTGCCATGGATTCTCTTTCCTGTGCTACAAATCTAAGTATTAAATAGGGGAGTGGGCCCAGTACCAGTCCTAGTGGTTCCCAAGTAGTTACTGCCTTGTCCTCAGAGAAATTACCATTTAGGATTTGTAGTAGTAGTCATTTTTATTTAATACTGTAGGTGCCCTTCACCGGATACTCGGGGTGTCATACACAGCATAACAAGCATCATAAAAGACTGCCCTCTAGGTGCTATCTGTCAGGCATTTTTTTATCCAACCTGTTATTTCTTCCCCTTATCCCTGGTCACTCACCTTCTTAACTAGACACCTCTGTAGTACCACATCAAATGCCTTGCTAAAATCCTGGTAAAGTATATTCTTTGCCTGGCCTCTGTCTGCCACTACATTAAAAAAGGTTAGTAAGTTAGCCTGACGTGACCAGTCCCTGATTATCCCATGCTGGTTCCCATCCATTAAACCCTTTTCACCTAAGAATGCAACTACTGTATCACTTCCCTAATTATTGTCTTCTAGATATTTTACCACTATTGATTTCAGACTCACTGCTGACCTGTAATTTCCTGGATTTTCCCTGATGCTGGTGATGTTTTCTTAAATGCCTAGTGGAGTTTAGATGAGAGTTCTTTACATGTGATCTATGAGCCTTAGCTGGAAGTGAGCATTCCTGATTAATTTGGGACTACTGTATCTCAGTGAGGCTGCGCTGTGGTCTGTTGCTTTTGAAAAGTAAGTGTATATTTTACTAAATTTAGAGCAATTTGGTCAAAGTTTTAGTAATTTTTTTACTGTTGTACAGTGGTAGCCACTGCAACTTATAGGAATAGTGCACGATGGCACACCGTGGCAAAGCATGATACTGGAAAAGCCGTGTTCATCTGAATGCAGCTTTAAACAAAGCTATTAGGCCATAGCACACCATAACTTATGATGGTGTTGAAGGTGGTGGTGGCTAGCACTGTATGGGAATGTTTTTGCTGTTTTGTAGAATAGTAATTATTGAATATGTTCTTGTGCTTTAATAAAGTATGTGACTTTCCTTCCTTTCTTGTGTCTATTTTAATGAGGAACACCACAGGGGCTTTCTGAACTTGGATTTTTCAGTAAGATGTATATTTGTTCAGTTTTGCTGGATGGCTTTAACTTTTTTCAGTAAGAAATTTTGTTTGGTGGGGCAAGGTTTCAATGAATGCTTGTGCCAAGGAAGATTGCACATGAAGAGTATGCAGAAGACTGAGAGGAAGATTGGCTGCATTTAGGTAGGCAACGCCCAGTCTCAAGACAGCGGGAGCATCATGGCGGATGGACACCAGGTTACAAACCTGCCACAGGGTTTGGGCTATGACTGCGTATGAAGGCAAGTGGCCTGACCTGTCTTTAGGCAGAAGAGAGATATGAGTTCTGGGGCTATAGAGAGAGATGGAATTTACTCCAAATATTTAATTGGTCCTTAATTATATTATACAAGGTTCAAAGTTTTTGTTGTACCAGTCCTGTGGTTTTTTAGTAACAGTAATGCCCCAATAGGACAACCCTCCGGATTGTATTTTGGCCTTTATTATATTGTGAAAATCTACTGATTATGGAATGTTAAAAGTCAACATTTCTGATTGTTTCATTTATTGTATATCCAGATATTTTTGAAAATCTTTTTATTAGCTTCATCAGTTCAGTTAGGCTTTGCTCTGGGTTCTGGACCATAATCAGCAGATCATCAGCATAAGGATTATGTTTTAGTTCTGAAGAAGCAATTTTGATTTCAAAGATCTGCTGACTAGACTGTATTTCTTTTAATAATAATTCTAAACCTATTATGATTAAAGATGGAGATATTTGGCAACATTGTCTTACGCCATGATGCAAACCAAATGGTTTTGAAAGATGACCATTAATTTTCAATTGGGCGCAACACTTTTTGTAAATTGGTTGAATATATCCTATAAACTGTGGAGGAAAATTAAAAATTTCCATTGCCTGAAACAAGAAGACTCATTCCATCATATTGAATGTTTTAGTGGCGTCCAGAGCCAGTAGCAAAGCCTGAACTCCTGAATCCTGAAGATATTCTGTTGTAAATTGTAATTTAGTAAGGCCAGATTGTATATATCTGTCTGGTACAAAACCACACTGGTTTATATGAATTATAGAGTTCGAATAGTTAATACTCTACTGTTCAAAATTGTTGTGTAAATCTTGTAATCTGTATTGAGTATTGCTATTGGTCTATAATTTTTTTTTTGATGGTTCTTTTCCTTGTTTTAATATTAATGAAATAAATACATGATTAATTGAGTCTGGAAAACTATTTTGTATTTGTATTTGATTGAAAAGTAACTTTAGCAGAGAGTTATTTTGGGGGCAAAAGTGACGTAAAATGCTACCAAAAAAAGTCTACACTGGGGCATTTGCCTTTTTTCATATTATTCATAACTTCAGTTATTTCATTTTCTGAAATTGGTGTAATCAAAAATTCCCAATTATCTTCCTTAATTTTTGTTTGACAGAATTGGACATAGTAAGATATTTCTTCTTTAGTGGGATTACGTTTTGAACTATATAGATCTGTATAATAGTACAAAAAATCCCTCTGTATCTCTTCTTGGGTCTGGCATTTAGTGCCATCTGGTTTTGTTATTAGAATTATGTCAGATTTACTTTGATTTTCTTAAATCTTCTGGCTAATGTCTTGTCAATTTGCTCACTATACTGTTTCCAGTTCTTGTTCTTTTTGGCCTACGAGAATTTAGTCTGATATATTTCAGTTGAATCAATGAACTTTCTCAACTCGGCCAGTTCATCTTTCTTTGCTACATTCCCATTTTCAATCTCTAGCGCTAAACTTTTAAGTTTCTCCTGCACCTCTTTTTGTTTTTGTAGTCTTGTTTTATTTTTCCATGATGAGACAGATATCAGGTTCCCACAAATTGTTGCCTTCCATGTGTCCCAACATTGTATAATATTTGAACCATCTACCCTGTTGTCTATGGAAAAATCAGTACTTGCTTTCCTAATTTGCTTTTGGGTATTTATATCAGACAATAATTATTTATTCTCCAGATACTTGATTTTGCCCTACTAAATTCAAAATCCATATCCATGGAGACCATATTATGGTCTGATATGAGCATGGGGTGTATATTTACTTCAATTTATAAATAAGAGACCAACAAATCTCTAGAGATCAAAAAACAAGACGAGAATAGATCTTATCACGTGCTGAATAGAAAGTATAATCTCTAATATTTGGGTTTAATTCTCTCCAGATATCAACTAAATTAGCAGAGCTCAGGAAATTTCCCATCCGTTTGGCTTTATATTTATCCCAAGAGGAAAAGAGAGTTGATTTATCTAATGGATCAGTAACCAAACAATTCAAGCCTCCTCCCACTACTACATATGGACAGTCAAAAACATGTATAATCTTATTGACCGCTGCCAAAAAAATCATCATAACCAGGGAATGGAGCATACACTGAACATATTGTCAATACCTCAGCCTTCAGTTGGACCTTAACCGCCACTACACGCCCTTGGGAGTCTGATATTGAGTCTTCCACAATACCTTTAAAATACTTTGATGTCAATATCAGAACCCCAGCACTATTCTTCTTAAATCCCAATGAGGAATAGATCTTCCCAGACATTTCCTTGCCAACCTTTCTAGTTCCTTTTGGCTAAGAAATATCTCCTGTAAAAGCATTATATCCAAATTTAGTTTTTTAATCCTGGCCAATATATGATATCTTTTAATAGAGGAATTGAAACCATTTATGTTCCAGGTTACTATTTTTAGGGGTAAAAACATCTTAAATGGGCTTCCCCTTTGTCTCTCTCTCCCTTATCACTCGTCTTCCATATATATATATAACCAATTACTCTCTTGCAGCTACTGCCTGATATGTTCGTAACGTTTCTTGAAAACTTGTAATGTATCTTCACCCTCCTATATTTACCCCCACCCCCAACACCACCAAAGACAAAAGTCTGGTGGTCATCCCCACCACTTAAATTGTGCACTTTGCCCAAGCCCCCGGTGTGCCATGACAATCCTCATCATATCCTTTAGAAAGGAAAAAAAAAAAAGAGAAGAATAGTCCTAGTTGTTTGCAGTGTCATAATCTGTGAAATGTTCTGGAAGTCTCAATTTAAGATCTTGGACGGCTTCTGGAAGGTTTTCTTATACCAAAACCTAATGATTCAAAAGGACATTTAGTTTAGCTGGATAAATTATATATATGTTTAGTCCTTTTTTCCAAAGATGTTGTTGTAATTTATTAAAAGTCCTCCTTTTCTCCCATAAATCTCTAGAAAAATCATTTTTCAAAAATATCTGGTGCTCCTTGAAGACATGTTTCCCCTTTCTTGAAATAGGTCTGTATAATTAAATCTTTGCCTTCGGAAGTCAGAAACTTTAAGATTGCGGGTCTCAGACCAGAGACTCCTTGTGCTGGTCCCAGCCAATGAATTCTATCGATAGCTGGAATATCCTCAGTGTTTCCAAGCATGTCTCTTAATATTTGGGAGACAGTTTCCTTCAAAGATGTTCCTTTTTCCCATTCATGCTGAATTCCATATATTCTTATGTTCTTACATCGAGCCCTGTTCTCAAAATCATCAAGTTTAGATTGAGTTTCTGTAATTTCTTTTGGCAGCCCTTTAAGATCTTGAATTAGAGGTTGAAGCAAGTCCTCTGCTTTAGATTGTCGTTATTCCAGTTTGTTCATCTTCTTTGCCCCCTGTTCAGTTTTTTGTTCAATTTTGGTTAAAGAACCTTTCAATAAATCTATTGCTTCCACAACAGGCTGCAATTTTTCCACAGAATTTCGTATACTTTGGATGTTGCTAATGAGTTGCCTGGCCCATTCTTGGGGGGGGGCCTCTATATTTCCATGTGTGTGGCTTTTCTTTCCCCCCTCCTGACCCTCAGGAATTACTTTTATGTTTAAATTGCTAATTTCCTCTTCTACTAAGTTGTCTGATTTCTCAGCTGTATCTGTTGACATGGATGTAGATATAGTTTGCTGAATTTTGCTGGTCGAAGGTAAAGACCCTGCTGGTTTCCCAGATTTGCCTTTTCTTTTTTCTTGATCTTTTTTTGGTGGCATCTTAGTACAGGAAAGACCCAATACACTGTAGCAGTTTTTGAAAGGTAACTGAAGCTGAAGTTGTTTGTAAGATTTCTTTTTGTTTTGTGGAGTCTTCTGTTCAGATTCTGGTGTCTGATCTTCTTTAGATTTCACTTTTTTTTTTCCCCCGACTTGAAAAATGTTACTGAGCATTATTTGCTTAATGGTGTTCTCTTGCATTTAATCGCTAATTAATGAGATCCCTAGCCACAACTCTGTGACTGGCGTTAAATTTGCTTTTCAAATCAGGCTTACAAATATGCAGAGGCAAAGACAGTATCAGAAGAAGCTGAGAAATTTTGGGGACCAGATTACTGACCGTTCCTAGGCTCTTAAGGTGCTTAATACTGCTTATAGAACAATTCTTCCAGCTATATCAGCAATAAGTCAGGTACCAAGCTTGAGGACCAACCAAGCCCTTTTTCTCTCTCACTTTGTTTATGTTGCTGGCTGAAAAGACAACTGAACAATTAAAGGTCATAAACTAGCCTCTTCCCAGACCAATTTAAGGCCCTACCCCTTTCAGATTCAAGAAACAGTAGTGAGCAAATAATAGACAAATCAGACTTCTTTTCATGCTTTTTTCCCTTCTTTTTTTTCCCCTCCCCTTCCTTCCTCCTTTTTAGTTTTGATGTTATAATATCTTGGCCCTTGTAGTCCCTATTTGGCGAGGACAGAATATTGTGAACATCCAGCAAAAAGCTTCTTGTGGTATACAAGGGCCAGAAAAGATGCTAACTTCTATTGGTTTTCCGTGATTTTTAAATAAGCCCAGATATAGACAACATGTGCCAAAGAAAGAGGGGGTAGTTTCTATATACTAGAGGTTGTTATTTACCACCGTATTTATCAGCAAACCAGCTTAGTGTCAGCAATAATGGCCCAGTTGCAAGACAAATAGTGACTGAAAAGCATTTTCCATTTTCTTTTTTTCAAAAGAAACTGTGTTTCAGGTACTCACAGTGCTGCGTTTCACTCTTTAACAGACGCCCCAGACCTCCAATATTCAGCTTATTTTCACCTCAATTAAAGATTTCCCCATCTTCTTGCAGTGTGTTGGGAAACAAAAACCCAGGGGAAGAGTACACAATGGGGGTTGAGATATTGACAACAGTAAAAATGGAAAGGAACCTGGGGGTAATTACATCAGATGACCTAAAGGCGGGCAAACAATGTGAGAAGGCAGTAAAGAAGGCTGGGGGGATACTGGGATGCGTAGGAAGATGCATCAATAGTAGAAAACAGGAAGTTGTTATCCCTCTGTAGAGACAGTTGGTGAGACCCCATCTGGAGTACTGTGTGCAGTTCTGGAGACCCCATCTCCACAAAGACATAGACAGAGTAGAGGCTGTCCAGAGGAGGGCAACCAAAATGGTGCAAGGTCTGCACCAGAATACATATGAAGAAAGACTAACGGACCTTAATATGTATATCCTTGAGGAAAGAAGGGAGAGAGGGGACATGATAGAAACTTTCAAGTACCTCAAGGGAATCAACAAAGTCCAAGAGGGTAGCATCTTTCAGAAAAAGAGATGTGCAAGAACAAGGGCACAATTTGAAGATAGAGGGACAGCTCAGAGGTAATGTGAGAAGTATTTTTTCACAGAGAGGTTGTGGATGCATGGAACAGCCTCCCTGAGGAGGTCGTGGAGTCAAGAACAGTGGGGGAATTCAAGAATGCATGGGACAGACATAAGGCAGTCCTAGTGGGGGGTAGGAGGAACTAAGCTGTTGGTTAACTAGGATCTGCAGCTTATCTGTTAGGTAGGAAATTAGGTAGGAAAATGGGCAGACTAGGTGGGCCAAGCGGTCCTTATCTGCCGTCAAATTCTATGTTTCTATGTTTCTATGTGTATGGGGCCAAACGGGACTCTGCCTTTTCTGTAATTGGCTAATCGGTGGGCTCTTTTCATCTGTCAGTCAGCAAATCTGTTAAAACATCCAGAGACCGTCAGACTTCAAATAAGCAAATCAATTACTGACATTGTGTTCCGGATCGATGGTTCAACAATTGTCTTTCCTGGAGAGAGGCAGTAATAAGTTATTTTGTAAAAATTCTCAGTCGGCTCTCTGTTTTCAAAGTGCTTATGTCCCGGTGGCCTTCTTCTCAAAAATCATGACGGAAGAAAATGCCAGTGGCTTGGAACAAATGAAATGGACAATAAGCTGCAGTAATCCTCACAGGCGTCTTACGATGTACTGACTGGCCAACCGACCAAACTGAGAAAATAGCACATTAAAGCACGTTAAAGCAGCAAATCCATCCCATTTCAGCTTGCATATTGTATCACAGAGCTTAAGGAACCCAGGATGTTTCAGAATGCTTCTTTCATGTCACCATTAAACATGGACACCGGAGTGGAGGTAAGGCGAGTAACCGGTTAGCCTGGACATGCTCATCTCACCACCCATACCACAGACCCTACTTGATCTCCAGCTTACCATAAAATGTGTGAGTATACCTATACATGACACTTTCAAAGAATGCTAGAGAAAATACTGCAAATGTCAGTATCAACAGCTGCAGTTCATGAGAAAACAGAGAAAAGGTAAATGGTGACAAGACAGCAATCTGATTGTATGCCAACCCAAATCCAAAGAGTCTAGTTCAGACTGTTGCTTGTGAAAAAAGCCAGAACTAGCATTGAATCAAATACACGTGATAAAAAGTCAAGAAAAAGTGATGTTTTAGGTAAAAATATCCTACACATCTTCAACACTATTGTTAAGAGAAGCAGGTTTCCTCAGCTATACTGCCCACTATCAAGAAGCCTTTTGGAAAGCTACAGTCCTTTCTGTGACAGTCTTGGCATCAGAGGAGATGCTATTTAGCTCCATATGTCACTAGACATTAATGACACTGCTGTAAGGTCTCGGGCAAATGCCATTTCTTCCAAAAGGTATGCCAGCAATAAGACATGACGAGGTGTGGTTTATGGCCTAAGAGCAGGCCCGAGGTGCGTTATAAGGTATGAGGTGCTTGCTCAAGTGCCTTTAGCACTTGGGAAGTGCTCTTATCAGGCAATAACCTACACCTCAGAGTGTCTTATTGCATTTATAAAATGGGCCCCCCAAGTAGAAATTAAAAGTAAAAAAAAAAGGAAAAAGCTGCAAAAATGGAAAATATTAGGAAAAATAGGTTTTCCAGTTACATGAGTTAAAATAGTCCCTCTATTTCCTATGCTGTACTGTACAGTGTGTTTAGCTTTGTCAGCTGTAGATTCCCCAGCCCCTCCCCTTTTCAGGTTAAGTTCCCTCTATTGACACACACACACACATACTGTAGGTGCTTTTCATAATAGGGAGCGAGTGTGCCCCCCTTCAGCCATCATAGTGTACACTGTACAGCATGTTTCCCTTCAGCACATCTGGCAAGGGAATGCGTTTTTCAAACAGAATGGGAAAGTCAGTGCTTTTCATGTGAGTCCATCTACAGTGGCTTATACTTGTGGTCAGGTGGAGCGGTGGGGGCTGCCTTGCCGCTGAATGTAGTGGGAAGCTGAAGAACCGGGCGATAGATCAGGGACTGTAGATAAGCATTTATTTGGGCCATTTTTAGTAGCAAGCATGTGCCCTTCCAGTCACCAAAACCACCCTTCCCACGAGTGTGACAAATGATTTCCTGGGCGAGTAGATGACAGCAGTTCATGCAGAGTTTAATAAAAAGCTAAGATTTTATTTCAGGCAGTTTCAATTTTTTTTTTTGTATATGTTTGAAACAGCTGGTGGAGGCATGGTTGTCGGCTTTCATTTAAAAACCATTTCTCAACAGCACGCGTGACAACGCTCACTGGATCTCAAGTGGCTATTTTCTGAAATTGATATTGATGGCAGTTCTTTCTGAGCTGGGGAAAGCAGAGGTCAGAGATTTTATTACAAATCGTTTTACTTTTGTTGACTGGCTTGGGCAATATATTTGAGTCCTGTTACTGGGTAGGTGGGCAGGAGTGGGGCAGATTGGCAACTAGAAAAAGGCAGTAGTCTCCCGCTGTAGCTCTTGGAGTTCCGTGCTTAGTGTGGAGTTACAGCGGGACAGCCTGAGAGCAGTGATGTCAAAGAGTGCTGTGTTTTGGTTGGCATAAGTAGTGTCAGTTGCCAGTATATATCCTGATAAGGACACGGCAAATGGTAGCTCTTATCCAATCAAAACACTGAAACTTATTTACCCATTTTATAAGCTTGGCTAAGAACTACTGGAGTATTTGTGAACCTTCACAACAAGGTAGCAGATTTCCCCTTTGAGAATACTTCTCTTTTGGTGATCAGACAGAATCCATAATAAAGTAGATAAAACCATTTTCAACAAATTATTAGAGAAAAAGAAATCCAGAGGATTTTATAGGCCCATGGAATGAAAAGTATAGAAATGAATTATTGTAATAGGCATTTCCACCAGCATAGTCACAGTGCTCCCCAGAGGATCTCACAGAGGTAGATGAAGGAGAGGTGCAAGACAATTGCCTGCCTTGGCATCACTTGCTCAGATCAAACCAGCCCCTGACACGTTCGAGGTTGCCACAGATTCATTTACAGTAGGGACCACCCTTCACACTATCTCCATGAATGGAACAAAATAACATCAGATAATGGGATCCTGACAATAGCGTGAAAAGGTTTGACTGTATCCTTGGAACATTTTCCAAAATAAACAAAATCAGAAAATTTTCAAAGCAGTTCCACATAAGTGAAAACTACACTTATAATTGAAATTATACAAATTGCTGACCCTGAAAGCTATTGAAAAAGTCTCAATTTCCTAATAAATTAAATGTTTTTTTTCTCCTGACACTTTCTTAACAAAGAAATACTCTTCCTTCATAGCCACATACTGGTTTGTCTCTCTCCCTTCCTATCTCTCCTCTACCCTCGCCCTGTCCTCTTCTGCCTCCTACACACTCTGCAGCTCCAACTGCCTCTGTCTTGCTCTCCCTCCCAGGACCTCTTCAGCCGGATGCTTTCTCTTACCACTCCCTGAAACTCTGGAACACACTCCCCTTACATATCCAATCTGTTTCCTCTTCTCACTCTCTACCCTCCCTTCTGTTTAACTACACCACCCCTCCTGCAACTGACCTCCTTTTTTCCCTCACTTTGTATAACACTACCGTGTCCTCCTATAATCAGTTACTTCCCTCACTGGATGCCTCTGAGGGACAAAGACTTACCTTTCACGTTCCCTCTACAACTATAACCTTCTCCTGTGGGTGGCCCAGGTGACCAAGCCACTGACTGGATTTACATCCAGCTGTGTCTGGCCCCTTGTGGGTTTCTACATCACAGAGTGAAATGGTCTGCTCCTGCATCTGTTCCTCTCCAAAATCCCCCCCACACTTTCTCGCTATCTTCTTTGCCCATGCTCCTCCTTTCTTTATACCCTGCTCTACCTCTCCTTAGTTGCCTCACTAACTTGGTGCACAGCGGCACATCTGAGTTTATTTTTGTATTACTGATATGATGAAATTAGAGTGTATATAGTACTGTATACATGAATATTTTCTGTAGCTTGATGTGTAAATTGTCCTGTATCCCCCCACTCCCCCAGGATGCATCTAGAAACAAGCTATTTTGGCTCAGTATGCCTTTCCTGGTGAAACTTTTCAATAAATAAATAAACAAAAAGAGTGGCAACCTATATTTGATCTCAGGGGTCCGAACAGGCACATCAAAAAAGAAGAACTAAAAAGGTATAATTACGGACTATGATTCTGTCACTACAGTAGAGGCCTATGTGCTCTGAACCTAAAGGATGTCTATTTTCATAGTCAGATAAGGCCAATCCACAGGAAATATTAGAGGTTCAAGATGGGTCACTCCCAGTACTGTACCACTTTAAGGCAATGCCTTTTGGTCTGACATCAATACCAAGGCTATTCTCAAAATGCTTGTCAGTAGAGGTTGAAGCACTCCACAGACAGGAAAATGACTGTATACCCATATATAGATGATGGATTAGTATTTTGGAAAACAGAAAAACAGGCCAAGTTCACAATGAAGACAACAATGGACCTATTTCTAAAATCAAGCTTCCTTCCAAATCTGGAAGAATCTACTCTAAAACCCAGACAAGTAGTGCAGTTCATAGGAACAGAGCAGATCACAATAGATGGAAGATCTTAATGTCCTCAGTGAAGAGCTCAGAATCTGATTTACTGTTCATCATCCTTTCCATAAGGCATGGCAAGATCTACACATGATTTATTAAGGTTACTGGGTATGAGGTCCTCAACATTAACACCAGTAGTCTCATGGCAAGACTCCATATGAGGGACACACAGTGGCACCTTAAAATGCATTTGCACCAAATCACTTCTCTAATAATTCAAATGGTACCAGAGAAACCAAATTTCAGCAGGGCTCTGAAGTGGTAACAGGGAATGTAAAATGTAATAACGGGCATCCCTTTTCAGAAGTCATTGTACAGTGTGGTGCTAATCACAGATGGCTCTCTCCTAGGTTGGGGAGGTCACATATTTTAAGATAGAGGATAGTGAAGGAAATGTGGTCCCTAACAGAAACATTGGATCTTATCAATCTGCTAGAACTTAGAGCTGTTAACTATCCTTAAAGTCCCCGTCTCCACTAGTGCACAGCAAAGTGTTGCAAATAAAGACAGACAATACAGTAACAGTGGTTTATATAAGCAAGAAAGGGTGACCAAATTCTTGAAACACTGCAAGGAATCCCTGGAAATTTAAAATCAGGCTTATAGTTTACAGGGGACAGGAAATGTGTGGTAACTGGAAGCTCTTTGTAAAGTCCCTGGGCTTGATTTTCAAATGATGTGGGAACTAAGTCCCATGATGCAGCCCCAGTCACAGAACAAAATCTCCACACCTGAGGTGATTTGTAGTTTTAATTGATGCAGCTGTGGGGGGATGTTACATCTGGTCTCACCAGGCATAGCTTTTCCCCACAGCTGCACCAAAAAATGGGCACAAGCTGCCATAAATCATGGAGTTGGTTGCAAACCGGCTCCACTTTTGCAAATACCGCTGCTGTGAGAAAAACTGCAGCTCCGCAAGTGGAGACCCACATGAACCATGTTTTTCCCACTGCTGCGGGATTTTTGAGGGCTTTGAAAATCTAGCTCCCTATTTACAGATATGAAATTCATACCTCCAGATAAAGGTGGACAAATTTGAAAACTTGCAGCTTTGGTTCATCTTAGGTTCAACTTCAACATTTCGGTGAAAGACACTTCTGATTTCTAGCATGGGGGTCTACTGTATCATGCTAAAAATAGGGGTAAGAGACACTCTTTCACCACCCCTCACCTACCTCAGACAATCCCAGCCTCTTCAATTAACACTCCCCAATTATTGCTAGGAGCCATTTTTTATTTATAAAACAAAAATGACTTTGGGGGAGGGGAAAATAACTAGGCGGGGAATGGGGTGGACTTAGGACTAGCTCTGGTCACAAAGGAAATGCTGGAGTGTTATTTTTTAATTATTTAGCAGGAGGTCAAAGTGATGCCAAGTGGTCCAAATGTCTGATAGGGCCGAATCAAAAGTAAGAGTGCAAACTTTTGGAACATTCACCAAACACAAATTTGACATCAGCTCATCCTTACCTCCAAATGATCCATATTAAACTGTACCTATATCAACAATTAGATGAAAAACTGTGTTTTGTAGTGTTTTCTTTTTGTAGACAACATTCTAAACACTTCTCTTCATAGAACCAGTAGTTTAGATGTTTCACTACGTCACGGTACAGAATCCTAAGCATGAGCTACTACTGACTTCTCAGATTGGGGCTCAGCATTCTGTACACAGGTAATCATTTCATTTAATTTTTATTGGATAGCAAATTGAGAGAAAGAACTCTAGTTTTCAATTGTGTTCAAACATCAATACAATACAGTGACAAAATACAACAAACATAAAGTTTCATATCATAATAAATAAAAATAAATGAAGCAGCCAATAAAATAGTATAATGCCGATTGTTCTGGTTATTCAACCAAAACAGTTACAGTGTTTAAAAATTAGGCTAACAGGAAGCCCTAAAATGTGCAATGAGTAATAATTTATTTAAATCATATTTCATTTGAATTATATCTCAGGTGCGCACTACTATAACAGCTAGTGTCATCTCCCCATAATTTGTTCTATGTCTTGGTATGTAAAATGAATGATAAATAGTGGATCTTAGACTATACTTAGTAGGTGTTCTAAACTGAAGAAAATTTAACAAAAACGAAGGTAAAGTTTTTAATATAAACTTGTAAACAAATAAATGCCAGTGCAGATCTCTGCGTTCAGATAAGGAAGGCCATCCAATACTTGAATATAGCAAGCATCTATGAGTTTTGTAGTGCAGTCCTATACAAATCTTAATGCATTATGGTAAAGGGTATACAATAAGTTTAGTACTGTACTTGTTGAGTGCCTATAAATACAGTCCCCATAATCCAGCACAGGTAAAAACAATGAAGTAACTAACAATTTCCTAAGTGGATAATTAAAGTGAGATATATTTCTATAAAAAAATCCAGTTGATTTTTTTAATTTAGAAGATAAGTGTTGTACATGCATATTAAAAGTTAACTGATCATCAAGCATCTGGCCTTGGTATTTATATGAATGGACTCTGGCAATGGTTACTCCTGTAATGGATCTTTTTAATCGATCAGGCGCAATCACTGATTTTTTTGCAAATAGTCACCATTGCATCTTTTTTTCATTTAATATGAGTCTTAAATCTAGAGGAGCCATTTGCACATTAAAGAAATCTTCCTGTAATGTATCAAGAGCCAAAAATACAGTTTTCCACATAAACTTTTACTCAGATATAGCTTTATAACAATCAATTAGGGGTATACATATAATTTCTGAAAATGTGACTATTAGACACCTACCAATTAGAATAATTTCCTGTCCTACTTAAACACAGAAATTTCTGAAATATGTTTGGTTGGAAAGGCAAATGCGTTAGCAGTCAGTCATAGCAGGATGGGCCATGCCAGCTATTAGTAGCTCATAGCACAGACAACTAAACTCTATTAAAAAATGTGGATTTCCAGAGATAGACCTGTTTGTATCCTAGAAGAACAGGAAGCTGCCTCGATTCTGTTATAGGTCACTGTCTTTGGTAACTGTCCCATTGGATGCTTGTCACATATATTATGATAAAAGTGTTTCCATTATGCTTTCCCACCTTTTCCTCTGATACAGAGTACAGAAACCTTTGAAGCTGAGGAGGAAACATGTTACCATAATTCTCACAAGTAGAGTGGCCCAAGCAATCATGGTACTCACTGTTGTTGAACCTCCCCCTCACAAGCCCTATTAGGGGCCAGGCATTCAAAAGTTTGCCCAGGTGCAAATCCTAGTTTGCCCATGCAAACCAGGTTTTGCACGGATTATCAATATTCAAAAACCCAGTTAATGCGGGCAAACAGGATTTGCGCCTGGGCAAACTGTGGAGGGGGCCACAGTGCAGATCGAGGGGCAGGGACCTGAATATTGGTACAGTCCAACATTTCAGAGTATTTGCACCACACAAGGGCATTTTGTGTGGTCAAATGGACCAAAACCACCACGCTGCAAAGCTGAGGTGGGGGGGGGCAGGTGATGGCAGCGTGTCCTAAAATTATCAACAAAGACCAACACCTCAAGGGAATCAACAAAGTCCAAGAGGGTAGCATCTTTCAAAAAAAGGGGTGTGCAAGAACAAGAGGGCACAATTTGAAGATAGAGGGGGGGCGGCTCAGAGGTAATTTAAGGAAGTATTTTTTCACAGAGAGGGTTGTGGATGCATGGAATGGCCTTCCGGAGGAGGTTGTGGAGTCAAAATCAGTGGTGGAATTCAAGCATGCATGGGATAGTCATAAGGCAATTCTGGGGGGTGGGGGTAGAAAGAAGTAGGCTGCTGGTTAACTAGGATCTGCAGCTTATCCAGTAGGTAGGGAAATGGGCAGACTGGGTGGGCCAAGCGGTCCTTATCTGCCGTCAAATTCTATGTTTCTATGTTTCTATGTAACACCGTCACTCATTCCAGAGCCAGGACTGCTAACCCTCCAATGAAGGTAGTCAAAAAATACCATAGGAGTCCAGATTGCTTTCTGCAAAATTGCTGGAATTTATTCCAAATTGAATACAAAGGTTAGTAGTGGCATAACAACTGTGTGCAATGTCCCCAGCGCTTTGCCAATTAAGGCTTCATCAGGGGGATGGTCCCTGCATACATGACATTCCTTTTCACGTGCAAACCAGGTTTTGTACAGATTACCCATATTCAAAAGCCCAGTTAGTGCAGGCAAAGAGGGTTTGTGCCTGGGCAAACTGTGGAGGGGGGCACAATGCAAATTGAGGGGCAGGGATCTGAATATCAGTGCAGTCCAAAATTTCAGAGTATTTGCACCACACAATGGCATTTTGTGTGGTCCCCTTGTGCAGTGCAAATACTGCTGACATAAACCACAACTTTGTCCTGTGCAACCCTAGTGGATGGCGGAGGAAGTGCGTTAGCCCCCTGACCCCCACACAGTAGTCCCTGGTGTCCAGTGGTGCCCGCTCCCTCCAATCCCACTCCCATATAGAATATATAATCTCCCTAGTGTCTGGTGGTCCCTTCCCTCACCTGATGCCTTGCCCGATAATAAATATCTATCTCCCTGGTGTCCAGTGGTCCCTCCTTCAACTCAATGCTGTGCCCCATATTATATATCTATTTCCCTGGTGTCCAGTGGTCCCTCCCCTCACCTGATCCCTATTCCCCTACCGAGTAAAGCTCACTGGGTTGTCAATTCCACCCCCCCAAGGCAATCACTGGCCTGCCAAGGTCCTTGTTAGTCAACCACTGCCCTCGATTCATCACCAAATGACCATTACAATATGTAAAAATGATCAGAAAGCTGCCCCCCCATAGACTGTAATGGAGCACGCCCCCACACTCTCTCTAGGATCATGGCATAACTTTGCTGAGTGCAGGGGTGGAGCGTGGGTGGCTCTGCAAACCGGGAAGTCCTCGGGATCCAGTGGGCAAAACGTTACAAGTGTTACTACTGCTAAAGTACTGGAATATTTTTGAAAATATCTACAACAACAGCATTTGGCAGGGGTAAGGCACAGATATATCCGGTGCATGTAATGAGACTGGTATTGTAAGTTTTTTTAACTAATGCAGTCGGCCTCCTGTATTGAACTGTTCCGGAGAGATTGGAATGTATGTAAATGATGGAATGTATCATTTGCTCATGCCACAGTTCAAACTGCTGCCCTTAAGTGCTGCTGTGTTCAAAAATGCTCAGATTCATTTTCTGTGCCTGCCTAGTAAGATACCTCATAGAGTTCTCCTCAGCGTCTTTTGAAACTTTGTTGTTTTCCATTTAAAAACAGTACTTTGGTAAAATAAATAAATATTAATGCTGCCCCTAGTTTTTCTCAGGTTAGTCAGTTAGTTTGGGGTTCAATTTAGGTTTTTATTCAGTTCTGCTTCAGTTCTGGGGGACCGAGGAGAACTGTCTTTTCAGCAAGTTTTCAGTGCTTTTTGTGCTATTAGTGCTTTTTGCTCCAGTTCCTCTTCCTTAGGAGCTGTAGAGAATATTTAGGGGGTTCTGCCTTTTTTATTGGTTCCTGGGAACTGACTGCAATCTTGTGATGCTATTGGGAGTTGTTTTTCTGTGTTTTGGGAACTGACCAAATTTCTTTTGCTGTTGGTTCCATTGTTATTTTCATTTCCTGACGAATTGGGCATGTCTGAGAGACCCAAAAAGAAAACAGGACTGACTGGTTTTAAAAATTGCATCAAGTGTGGTCAAATTTTTGCCATGGCTGACAGGCATGATCTGTGTATAGTTTGTCTCAGTCCTAGATATATCTTCACTAACTATCAGATTTGCAGTACATTTTGCCATACAACTTTAAAGAAAAGGGCCAAGAAACTTGAAGAGATGGCTTCCCCCTTGTCTTCATCAAGATCCTCAGAAGAATCTTCCTCCTCACACCCTCGGAAGGATAGGCCTAAGAACTCTGGGGATCCAAAACCCTTTGAAAAGGATACCTCTAAGTCCAAGAGTCCAGCAGAACTGGCAACGGAACTGGTTCCTGCTAAATGAAAGCAAAAAGGAAAACATACCATTGCACTTCCTGTTGAAACAGCAAAGGAGCTCTCAGTGAGTAAACCAGCAATGCCCACAGCAGAGGACATAGCCAAGGCCTTACCGGTCCTGCAGTTCTTCCAGGCTGCCAGTTCCCTTGCTTCTAGCCTGGCTGCCCCAGTTCAACCATTGGTTCAAGCCCCAGTTCCTCCCACTCAGGAACTGCAGTTCATCTATGGGGAACTGAAGGAGGAAGAGGAAGGGAACCTATCGAACCTGAAGTCTCCCTAGAACAGAACTTTGGTTCCTCTCCTAGGGGACAGTAGGATTATACCTCCCATTATGTCTTTGTATGGCAGATGGACAATACCCTCAAGCTTGCCACCCAGGAGACAGTGGAGGATGAGAAGGAGGCAGAGTTTTTAGACATGATGGGCTTAGTCCCCACAAAGAGACTATTGCTGTCAATCCACAAGTCTCAGGAAGGCTGCTCTAAAAATTTTGCAACGCCCCCCAACTTTCATGCCTGGGATAGACAAAAAGTACCGGCTAGAAAGAACAAGTGCTAAGTTCCTTTTTGTCCACCCTGATAATGAGGGTGTTGTCCAGGCTGGTACCTGTGATAAGGCCAGAGTACCCATGTCTTCACACTCTTCAGACAAGGAGTGTAGGAAGCTTGCAGCATGAGGAAAAAGGAGTACCTTGCAGCTTCCTTGCTGCTCAGACAAGCCACCTACATGGTTTATACAGCGCAGTACCAGAAAGCCCTGTGGTCACCTGTCCTTTCCATGGCTGACAAGGTCACTGAAGATGTAGCTGCAGACTTTATGGACACAGCTAGGACAGCATTAGATGCAACCAAATACCAACTTCACATGGCAGTAGATGCCATGTCCCTGGCCATCTCCTTGCAGAGAATGGCTTGGCTCAGGGCAACCAACCTGTGCCAAGATACTCAGGCTAAAGCAATGGACTTCCCCTGTGAGAGTAGCTCACTCTTTGAGGACAAAACTGAGGCCTACATGAAAAAGGTGGAAGAATACAAGTCCACTTTTAGGAGTAACTCTGCCCGAGAAAGGCCTTCAGCTTCATACAGGAATCAGGGTAGGAGAGGTTCTTTCAGGCCCAGGTGAGATCAGACTACCAACAACCCAGAAGTTATTTCAGGGCTAGGGGCAGGAAGCCCACTAAGTGACCAGAACAGGCATCAGGGCCAGGACCCAGCCCAAACAGAACCCCTGACGCATTTGTAGAGGTTGCCACCCTACTCCCTATAGGAGGTCGGTTGGCTCACTTTCTGCAAGCATGGCAAGCCCTTACCACAGACAAGTGGTTCTTGAAGGTAGTGAGCCAGGGACTCGCCCTGACTTTCAGAACATTTTCCAAGTTACACGGTAGACATTTAAGGCATGTAACTCCCCCCAGAGAAAGTCCTCTTGGAACTAGAAGTCCAGAAACTACTGCAGATGAATACAGTAGAACCTGTTCCCACATCCCAAATATAGAAGGGCTTCTAATTCAGATACTTCCTCACACAAAAGAAAAATGGGGAATGGTGACCCACGTCCGATCTTAGACTCTTGAACAAGCAGCTAACAAGGCCAAAATTCTGAATGGTTACTTTGGCCATAATAATCCCCACTCTGCAACAGGGAAACTGGCTAGCATCCCTGGATCTTAGAGATGCCTAATTCCACATACACACAGGCCCAGTCACAGAAAGTACCTGAGGTTAAGACTTCCCTCAGACCATTGCCAGTTTGTAGCACTCCCCTTCGGGGTTATTTCTGGCGCCCTAGGTATTCCAAGCTATTCACAAAGTATATGGCTGTGGTTGTGGCACACCTCTGATGGCTAGGTGTCACAGCCTTCCCCTACCTGGATGATTGGTTGGTCATGGGAGAGTCCCCCCACAATGCCAGAGGGTCACTCTCCCTTACCAAGGACATCCTGGAATCATTGGGATTCCTCATAAACAGATGAAAGTCACAGCTGGAGCCAATACAGGTCCTGAAGTTCACAGGCACAGAGTTGGACACTGCAGGGCAAAGCCTTCTCGCAAGGGAGAGTAAACAGCTTGCCCACCTTGCTGCACTTCTTCAAGCTGGGCAAACCCAGACTGGCCAGACACATTCTGTGGCTGTTGGGCCACATGTTAGCAACCACAGCCATGGTACCAGGTTCCAGATTCCAACTGAGAGTCATTCAGTTCCAGGGAAAGATTCAGACAGTCTCAGGGAAGGGCAGTCCTTCCAGCAAATGGCTCCCTCTGTTGTCTTGACCACAGATGCCTTACTTCTCATTTGGGTGGCACATCTTGGAGATCTGACAGTAAGTGGCACATGGTCCCCCCAGGAGTCACTACTACACATCAACCTGCTAGAACTCAGAGCATTCTTGCTAACTCTACAGTCCTTTGCTCTTCAGATAACAATCAAAGTGGTACAAGTCAGGACAGACAACACCACAACCATGCATTGCATAAACAAGCAGGGAGGTACCAGGTCCACCCTGCTATGCAGAGACCATGAAAGTGTGGAACCTAGCCTACTCGCTGCAGGTCTCCCTCTCTGCCATCCATCTGCCAGGCAAGGACAATGTCCTGGCAGACTCACTCAACAGAATCAGCCAGAGTTACCACGAGTGGTCTCTAAACAAGCAGGTCCTGCTATCAGTTTTCAGAAGGTGGGGCACTCCAGAAATAGATCTCCTCATATCACTAGAGAACTATCAGTTGCCCCAGTTTTGTTGCAGGCCCCCAGCTCAAGGAACAGTGCCAAGTCAAGTCAAGTCAAGTCATGTTTATTTATAAAGCGCCTTTCGAAATCAAGGCACTGTACAGGAATAAATAGAACAGCAAAATACAAACATTAAAACAACCATAACTAGACAGGATAGGCCAGAGTAAAAAGATATGTCTTTAAATCAGTTTTAAAACTATCAACGGTTGGGCATTCTCTTAACCAGCGAGGTAGAGAATTCCACAGGGTTGGAGCTGAAAAGGGGCAAAAGTACGAGATCGATGGCTTCAAGCAACCCTACCGGGAATCTCTAGCAATCCGCTTCAGGCGAAGCGGAGAGGGCGGAGGGGGCAATAGGGAACCAGAAGATCTTTCAGGTAACCGGGTCCCTGGTCGTGTAGGGCTTTAAAGGTTAGTAAACCAACCTTAAAGGTGATCCGCCACCGAACAGGCAGCCAGTGCAGTTCGCGAAGCACAGGCATAATGTGGCTGGTTCTAAGAGTCCCAGTCCCAGTGCCACTGAATGTCCTGATGCTGGACTGGTTGGAGAAGTTCCTCTATGCCTTCCCTCCCTACACCTTACTGCTCAGGGTCCTAATCAAACTGAAGAGCCAACCAGCATCAATGATACTGGTGGCCCCGGACTGGGCCAGACAGCCATGGTACTCTCTCCTGCCAGCCCTATCAGTGACACAGCCAGTCCACCTTCCTCAGAGGCACAGTCTCCCTAACCACCTCACAGGGCAGAGTTCTGTATGTAAACCTCAGGTCTCTCCATCTCAAAGCCTGGCTCTTGAAGACCTAACATTCTCGACTCTGCAGCTCTCTGAAGATGTCCCCCCAGGTCCTCAGGGTTTCCAGGAAACCCTCAACCAGGAAGACTTATGCTTCCAAATGGAAGGAATTCTCCCTGTGGTGCAAGCAGAGGCACATCAATCCCTCTCTAGCTGACTGCCAACACTCCTGGATTACCTGGTATACCTCAATTCACTGGGACTCAGGCCCTCCACTCTCAAGGTCCACTTGTCTGCCATTGTCGCATATACTTCAGCTGGCAAAGAAGGGTCAGTGACCTCCCATCCCATCTTCAAAAAGTTCTTTAAAGGATTCCTTCACCTACAGCCACCCCTCAGGGAGCCAGTTCCTCCCTGGGATCTGAACATTTGCATAGCTAGACTCATGAAACCCCCCTTTGAGCCTTTGGCAACTACAGAGTTAAAATATGTCACCTGGAAGGTTGTTTTGTAGCTATCACTTCTGCCCAGAGGGTCAGTGAGCTGCAAGCTCTATGTACAGAGACAAACTACATCTCCTTCCACAGGGACAAGGTAACGCTCAAGACCAATAGGAGGTTCCTTTCCAAGGTGGTCTCTGAGTTTCATTTGAACCAATCAATCTCCTTATCAGTATTCTTCACTGATCTTTTCAGCTCAGATGAGCGGAGGTGCACAACCTGGATGTTAAGAGGGCACTTAGCTACAACCTTGACCATACCAAGGCTTTTAGGCCACGGCACACACAGTTGTTCCTCACCTATGATGAGGTGGGAAAAGGCAGATCAGTTTCCAAAAGAAACATCGCATGCTGGATTGTCACCTATATTCAGTTCTGCTGCACTAAAGTTGGCAAACAGCCACCTCAGGGCACAATCTATATGGGGTATAGCTGCAAAGGACATTCCCCTACTAGATATCTGCAAAGTAGCTACCTGGAGAACTGTACACACCTTCACAAAGCCCTACTGCCTGGACATCCAGTCCAGAAGTGATGCCAAGTTTGGCAAAGCAGTCTTACAGAACCTCTTACCCAAGTAAGTTCTGTACCCTACCTCCCAAGGTACTGCTTGGTAGTCTGCATTAGTTAAGCATATTGAGGGATTCCTGGGATTTGAAGAAAAAAATCACTTATTGTAGAAATGTTGTTTCTTCCAAGGGATCCCTCAGTATGCTTAAATCTCCCACCCTGCTTACTCTACCATAATCAGAAAAGGAGTAATTTCTTCTGCATCCCTGCTGGTCACTTCTTGCCCTGTGATTTGGTTGTTTAAATAATAATTGAAACCAGTTTGTTGTGTTTTTACAGTTAACCGATGTTTTCGTTTACCCATGTTGGGGACTTAATTCTTATTGGGATAGCTTAATTACAAGGCCTTTTTAACCTAGTCAGGCTTCGTAATAAATCTGAGCATTTTAGAATGCAGCAGCACCTAGGGGAAGCAGTTTGAATTGTGGCATGAGTCAATGATACATGCCATCATTTATATACATTCCAGTCTCTCCAGGGCAGTTCATCATAGGAGGCTGACTGCGTTAGTTAAGCATACTGAGGGATCCCCAGGAAAAAACAACATTACCATGGTAAGTATTTTTTTTTTCTCTGACCGTCATCCTTACATGTGACAGAATGTCTATAATTCCCTGCCAACCATGTGCTTTTCTACTTATTTAGCAGCTTTAACTCTGAAGCCCATGCACTGTTCTGTTTATTCAGTTGCTATAACTTCCTGTCCCCTTGTGCTATTCTATTTATTTTAGGAACTCACTGCTACCTATGTGCTATCCTATTGACTCAGCAGCTGAAACTAATTACATCCCACATCCTATTCTATTTATCTTGTATCTATATATATTCTATATATTCTGAGGCCCTGGCTCACTGCTGCCCAAGTGTTATTGTTTATTCTGTGGCTATAAAACACTGCTGTACGTGCGCAGCTATAGTTATTCAAAGGCTGTAATTTCTTGCTGCCTATGAGTTATAGATTATTCTGTCTATTCAGTGGCTATAACTCTCTAGTGTCCTTTCACTGCTCTGTTTATATAGTGAATAGCTCACTGCTGCACATTCACTATCCATTCATTCAGTGGCTGTTACTGTCAGCTGCCCATGAGCTACAGTATGGTGTTTATTCAGTGGCCATAATTCACTGCCACCCCTGCACTATTCTGTTTATTCAGACTGTAACTAACTGCTACCCATGTGCTATTTCATTTTTTCAGTGGCTATAACTTCTTGCTGCTCATAAGCATATCTGTTTATTCAGTGGTTATTGCTCACTGTTAACCTTGTGCTATTCTGTTATTTTTGCTGTATTTATTCAAAGCTGAAAACTCACTGCTGTGCCTGCACTATTCTATTTCGGTAATGGCAGTAAATGACTGATGCCTTTGCACCATTCTAATATTTTCAAAGGCTATAATTCACTTTTGCCCATGCACTGTTCTAGTTGTTTACTGGCTATAACTTACTGCTGTCCATGTATTATTCAGTGGGTATGCGTTGATGAAAAAATAAAATAATTGAAATCCTTGAAGTATTCACAAGCTGCACAGTAGTATTTCTTTAACATATTTCTTTACTGGATTGTGGCAGCAGTAAATAATGACACAGTAAAACTGATCAAAGCGGGCACAGGTTGTGTTTCTTAAAGGTCTTGGATTATTGACTAGGAGGGAGATGGAGACAGCCAGATGGGAAAAAAGTCAACCTGAAAAAAATTATCAGATTACAACAGTAGAACAGAAAATTGACTACCCCAGTGAGCAGTAAAGCTCAATAAAAGAAAAAAATGTACTAAATATGTTAACGAGTTTGAGAAGCTACGTGTGAAAAACAGCAGGCTGTTGTCCTCAAAAGCAAATTCATCTTGTGGATTTATATATAGGTTCTACCTTTTTATGCAACAGAAATTAAAAACAATGTGTGATATGAGATAAAAGCCTTTGACAATCTAGCATGGCAGTACATTGAAATGTTAAGTTAATTAAAGGAATAAATACATTCACTTACTTTCACTGTGCTCACTGAGGACATTATTATTATAGTATATTCATCCAGTTAATTTAATTATAAATATCATGATTCATGCCCCATTGGTATTAGTGCTCCCAGCTGCCCTCTACCAGGTTCTCTAACCATTGCTATGTACGTTTCTGAACACCAGTTTACTAATTGACCAGACCTTGTTTTCCTTAATATGCTTTATTAAAGTTAAATACAGGATGGGGGATGGGAGACTGAGGGCAGATAGGGGTGGGTTTCCTTGTGGTTTTCTGTGTCCCAGTAATTTAACAATAACAAAACTTAATAAGATAAAATGATTGGGCATTATGCATGAAACCTACATGCTACATATACATGGCACATAGACGTCCCTCAGTTGCCATGCATGCATCATGGGTACTATAGGACCCATGTGGCATTTATAAAATGGTTATGAACCCCTTCTACACCTAATCCCCATCCATCCAAGGAACAACATGCACATACTGATGGGGGTGGGGGCGGCTAGAGGTGAGTTGGGGGCAGAGCATGACTACGTGCCATGAACAGTACACTATCTGTGCTTCCCCATCTGAGTTATCTGTCTTCTGTGGCCCAGGTACACACTTTTAGCAGGTACTGTACATGGGGTGTGGCCATGCATGGAGCGCATATTTGATTGAATGCCCTCTACTCATAAAACATTTATTTTACCCGCCACCTCTACCTCCCTTCTACCAAACCCTACTGTAGCACTGTAACCTTGTTTTGAATGCCCTGAGTAAGTGATCTCCTATAAGGTTGGTGTCAAGTCTTGCTTCTGGATTGTTCACAAGGATACCACCATTCAGTTGGACTGCCTTGAGGAAGTGCATTGTGATACCACATAGATGGCCTGGGTTGGTATCATGAGCTAAGCTGGGGCATCTGCTCCACAATCCAGTATCCTGGTGTGAAGGTGCCTTTGCCACAGTCAATGCCAGTGCTACTTCATGCAGGCACCATTTATCATAGGGTCACCATAGATGGTGGCACATCTGCTTAGGAAGGGGATGTCAGGAACGCAGTCATGCCAATGATGTGGCGATCACCAGGTGACAGCAGGATGGTGGGCTGCCCTAAAACAAGTCAGTAAATGGATTCCCCCCTGGAAGCTATGGCCCCCATGATATCCCCCAAATCACCATTTTTGGGCCCTCTTTGGACTTTATACACTCTGGGCCGGATATTCAGACTGGGCTACGCCGGGGCCAGGACCAGGCGATATTCAGCGGTGATGCGCCATGGCTCAGCACCGTTGAATATGGTGCGGTCGGTGCACATACTGCACATGATGCAGTAGCACTGCGCCAGCACAAGTCACAGAGAGGGAGCATGGGGATGCACCTGCGCAAGTGCAGTTGCGCTAGGTGCATCACCCGTGATATTCAGCCGGGGGCATGAAAATGAGGCCAGAAGCTATGCAAGGTGCAAATAGGTTCATATGCATGTCATTATGGCCCCATTTGCATGCGTTGCACTGAGCATTCCAGCAAAATGTGCCTGGCGCCCTGCCAGGCAGCTGCCATTGGGCTAGTGTAGCTCCCCCCTCCCATATGCCCGATCGCGGGCAGTAGTAGAAATATATTGTAACCTGGTGGTCTAGTGGTCCCCCCACTGCCCGATCATGGGCATTAGTAATAAAAAAATCATTACCTGGTGGGCTAGCGGTTCCTCCAGCTGCCTGATCGTGGGCATCAGTAATAAATAACCATTTCCTGGTGGTCTAGTGGTCCCCCTGCTGCCTGATCGTGGGCTGTTGTAAATGCAGAATGTAGCCTGGTGGTCCAGTGGTACCTCCCTCCCCACCCTCCAACAGAGGCCCCCCGGCCCCCCCCCGTCATCGGCGGGTGATAGCAGCCCGCCTGCATACAGCCCAGCCGCCTGCTGAATGACAATGTACAGTATGATCTGCACGTGGGCATGGAGCCATACTGTACTGTAATGGACCAGATATGTGAATGAACGTGTTCATTCATATCCTGTCTTCAATTATGGTCTGCCAGCCCATTGGTCCACACTGTGGACCAATAGGCATACAGATTATACTGTACACTCTCATTAGCGGGCAGCCAGGCGTATGGGTGTGGTGCTGCCACCTGCCGATGGAGAGGAAGTGCTGGTGGCCTGGGGTCCCTCTTTGAGAGGGTGGGGAGGGGATACCACTGACCACCAGGCTATATTCTGTATTTACAACAGCGCACAAGCAGCAGACGAGACCGCTAGACCACCAGGACATATTTTTATTACTTATGCCTACGATCGAGCGCAGTGGGGGGCTGCTAGACCACTAGGTAATGTTTGTTTTATTACTGATGCCCGTGATTGGGCAGTGGGGGGACCGCTAGACCACCAGGACATGTTCCTTTAATATAGATGCACACGATTGGGCAGCGAGGGGACCACTAGATCACCAGGGGTTAGTTACTTACTACACGAGCCCATGATCGGGCATATGGGGTGGAGGGGGTCAACTTGACTACCAGAAGGGTCTGGGTGCTTTTGGATGGTGTTACTATTGGGCGGGTGGCCACCCACAGCTGGCAGCTGTTGTGTTTCGCCTTGCAATACAGCCACCACCTTGTGGTGGGCCAGCTTTTGAGCCTATATTTTACGGCTCAACTTTGAGCACCAGTGTGCGGTGCATGTAAAGGTTGTGCCAGCATATGTGCCGCACATCCTGGGCTGAATATCGGGATGTGCCGCATATGCATGGGCACGCCCCCTGCATCTGCGTCACTTTTGATTACCTTGCGCCCCGGCACATCGGGATTTGCGCGGCGTTGGGCTATCTTTTCAACATCCCGCTGGGGCGCAATGCGGGGTTGTGCTAGTGCAACTCAGTTGCACCATGTGCAACCCATTTGAATATCCCAGTCTTTGTATCCCAAAGCCCTTTACAGTTCATTTATTTATTTGAAAATTGGTGATCAAGATTGGATGACTGAGCCAAGGTTCATTTCAATGTGTGACTTGGGGGAGGAGAACAAGGGAGAGCAGTAATATAGTAATTGACATGGAAGCAACGTGATACTACAGTCATTCAAAAGTAATAGCCAATTCCTGCTACTGACAGTAGGAGAGCAACAACCCAAACAACTTAGTACGTTACCACAGAATATGAATCCTCAAAAGAGTGGGTAGTTAAAAAACAAAAATAAAGCAAAATCTAAAACAGGTGAGTGCAATAAATATGAAAGTAATGAAAGAAACTGGTAGTATTGAGAATATAGATGTGTAGTGGTAGTCTTAATCGGTAGCCGTATATAGCCATAAAAATTGCTTGAACCGCTTTATAATGGTGGGTAATGCTGCCAGGACATGAGGAAAAATTCCTTTTCCTGTGAAAATTGCACTCAGTTCTTTGACAAAACCTGGACACCCACCAAGAAAGCATAAGGGATGAGCAGAAAAGACCCTGGTTTTATGTCTTAGCTGAAGGATGCACACCCTGACAGTACAGCTGCCCATAGTGCAGCATGTGAATGCCAGAATTTTGGGGTTTGAGCAGAAGTCCCAATGTGGGAGTAGAACCCACAACCTTCTGAACCAGAAGTAAATGTACTGTCATCTGAGCCATGCTGGCATGAGTATTAGTGGTACAGGCATAATACAGAGTCAGCTAGACCTGAGGCCACTCAAAAACCCAATCAGTGATCTGCGGCCATGCCACCAAGTTCACTTGTGCACCAGTTTAATGAGGTAGCCTTTGTAGTGTGCCTTATACCAGAAAGAAGCATCTTTGTTTGGGGACTATCAGTTGATTTTAAAATCTAAAACTTGGATGGCATGCCTGCAGCATTACAGATATGTCTCCCTGTGGCACTTACAGCATATTTATATTATCCTGTGACTCTCACAATGTGTACAATATCTACATTTTCCTGCGATTCTCTGTCTGTATTTACATTTTTCTGGGACTCACACAGTCTGTATAATTTCGCTGTCACCCTTACAGTCCATATGTACATTTCCTTGTGACTCTTTCAGTATGAATCTACATTTTCCTTTGAGTCTCAGTCTGCATCTATATTTATCTGTAACTCTTGCAGTCTGTATTATTTCCCTGCGACTAGCAATCTTTATCTGTACAGCTTCCTTTTTTTTTTAATTTAGACTCTTTATTGATTTCAGCACTAATATACAATATCAATATCAAGCAAACATATACACTTGAGAATATTAGGTGCATCTTTTACATCAAAGAAAAGAAAACATAAAAGGAAGAAAAAGGAAGAAAAAAAAAAAGAAAAGAAAACCCACCCCTCCCCCCACCCACATCGCAGACTGCGCATTATTATCAACATTGTAACTATAGTTAAATACTGCAATCCTACTTACATTGTGATTCCCATATCGCCATGATGGCCTCTAAACTTCCCCACCGAGAGGTAAAAGTTTTGCCTCTGCTTCGCATAAGTGCTATATGCCTCTCTAACTGCAAAGCCAAAACACACTCTCTGTACCATTCCACTACTAGAGGTGCTTTCTCGTCCATCCAATGTCTTACTATAGTTAGTTTGGCAGTTGCTGCTACCAAAGCCATATGTGCTTTCCTACTATCTGGAGCACCTACCGGGAAAGAATTCACTAGGCACACTTCCGGAGTAAACAGCTCCCTCAAACCAAGGATAGGGTCCAAGGAGTTGTTGATAGCCTGCCAAAATACTTTAATGTGTGGACACAACCATAGTATATGATAAAGGGACCCCATCCATCTTGCATCTATTACAGTTGGTACTTGCGACAGTCCAATTCTACACAGCTTGGATGGTGTCAAGTACAAATTATACATGATATTGTAATGTACTAATCTGAGTCTGTCCTGCTTGACAAGCTTATATAGAAATCCAAAGTTTTTCCACACATTAACATCCTCAGAGACCTAGTTCCTTACCCAATAGAAACAAACGCCGAGGTGATCTATTATCCAACCTTGCAAAGCTTTGTATAGATTTGAGACTTTGTGTGGCTGAGAAGCAGCCTGGAGGAGTCGCAGGACCCTTTTCCCTATGTCTATTAATGGAGAGCTTATGAAACTTGGATAGGGCCTTACTAACTTGTAAATATTTAAAGGATTCTTTATTCCCAGCACTATCAGAGCCACACAATTGAACCGGAGTGACCATCTCTCCATAACTCCGAGACTTTACACTGTCTCAACCGAGACCAAAAAACATCGGCTATCGGCACACCACCAATTTTAAAATGTGGGTTGTTCACAATCGGTTGGTCAGAGGATTGGCTCCACCTAACCGCCAGATAAGCTTGGGCCTGATGCGAGGCTTTTATTGACCAACCCATAGGGTTATTTCTAAGGTTTTTGGAGATATGTGACGGAGAGACGTACAGCAAGGCATGCAGCGAGCACCTTTCCTGAGATGCCAAATACTCTTCAATATCTACCCACAGAGGGAGATATGTAGTGCGGTCCACTTCTTTCTGCCAATAATATAGCTTACTTAAATGTTGAGCAATGTAATACACAAAGAAAGAAGGAGCTGCCAGTCCTCCCCTCGCTTTGGGCACTGTTAATTTGAGGTAGGCCCTCATGTACCTTCTTTTATTCCACAGAAAGGAACTTAGCATTTCTCTTAACAGAGAACCATATTTTAGGAAGATACATACCCAGCATACTCAATGGATATAGAATCCTAGGTAAGAGGTTCATTTTAATTATATTTAACCTGCCCCATAGTGAAATAGGGAGGCATTGCCACCTCTCAAGATCTTTAGAGATTATTTTCATAAGGCTATCTATGTTGTTTCTCGAATAACGATAGGATCCCAAAAATCTTTATTCCTAGGTAAACTATAGAATTTGTTTCCCATGCCAGGCCTAGGGGACCAACTCCATTTATTAACTCTATGATTCAAGGGATTACTTTCGTTTTTCCCGATTTAACTTATAGTGGGACATTTTAGAATACTCCTCAATTTCCTCTAAAACTGCGAGGAATTGAAACTTTGAGTTCTCAAATGTAATAAGATAGATCCGCATAAACTGAAAATGCATATCTGACATCACCAACTTGGATTCCGGTAATCTTAACATTGGCCGCTAATCTAAGGAGCAATGGTTCTAGGTATATGTTAAAAAGTAAGGGGGACAGAGGGCATCCCTGTCTGGTGCCTCGAGCTAGTTTAAATGGAGAAGATAATAGCCCATTGCACTTCACTCTGGCCGTGGGACAGGAATACAGTACTTTGACCCATCTGACAAAGTCTCCCAGGAAACCAAAAGAAGTTAAAGTGGCAAAAAGAAAATCCCAGGATACTCTGTCGAATGCCTTTTCAGCATCGAGCGAAGTTAGTACCATTGGAATATCAGAATCTCTGGCTACCACGATAAGATGCATTAGGTTTCTTATATGATCTTGGGGTGACCTTCCAGCCATAAACCCGACTTGCTCATTCCCTATCAATTTATCTATAATTTTAGCAAGCCTATTTGCCAAAACTTTGGCCAAAATTTTTATATCGGTGTTTAATAGTGAAATGGGTCGGTAACTACTGAGATTCTGAGGGTCCTTTCCTGGTTTTAATATTAGAGAGATCACAGCTTCCAAAAAACTGGGCTCTGACATTCCCTTGTCAAACCAATAACAAAAGAGGTCCTTCAATATGGGTGCCAAGACACTTTGGTATGCTTTGTAAAAATTGCTAGGCAACCCGTCTGGACCGGGAGACTTGTCCAAAGGTAACTGCTGGATTGCTTCCTGTATTTCCCCTAAAGCAATCGGAGCGCTCAAACACGCAGCACCCTCCGCAGTAACCTTTGGCAAAGTCACAGATCTAAGGTAGACACTCGGATCTGAATCTGCAGAAGAAGAAGACGGGGTTGCTGAATATAAACCTTGGTAAAAAAATCCAAACATTTCCACCATTATTTGAGAATCAGTAACAACTTTGCTGTCTTCCTCAGAGTGGATTCCAGTAATAAATTGCAAAGTCTCCACTTGACGGAGACGCATCGCCAGATGTCTGCTTGCTTTTTCTCCTATATCTAGATATTGGAGCTTGGCCCTATGTAACGATAACTCAGCCCTCGCGCTTGTAGACCTACATATTGTGCCTGCAATTGATATAATCTGGACCATGACTCCTCTGAAGAGGTGCGGAGAGGTATCTTCTATACTTTTGATGCTAGTTAGGAGCTCCTCCATTTGGACCCTCTGGCGCTTAGCCTATTAGAAGCCATTTTAATAAATTCACCTCTCACAGAACATTTAGGGCAGCCAAACTAGGTCATATTTCTCCACCGTCCCTAAATTGAGGGTGAAAATAAACTAATATATTCCATGATATATTCAGAGGAGGCAGGATCTTTTAATAGCTGGCTATTCAGTCGCCATTGTGGAGAGCATCTAACCCCAGCCCCTAGACAAAACTCCATATCAACTGGTGCATGATCGGATATAACCCTTGTTGCAATTCCTACACGAGTAACCCCTGGGACCGCCTGTGAACTCATAAGCAAATAATCAATTCTAGAGTGTGTTTTGTGTACCGCAGAGAAAAAAGTATATTGTCTTTCGGTGGGGTTAAACACTCGCCAAATGTCCACTAATGCAGCCGTGTCTATAAATTCTTTCAGTGCTCTTTGAGCTGGAGATAGGCCCTTTCGTATTCGATCGGATCTATCTAACTCCGTCTGTAGAACCAAATTCCAATCCCCTCTTAATATCATAAGTTTAGGGGGGTTTACAGTTATCACATTTAATAGATTTACAAAAAAAGAGGGAGAGTCATTATTTGGACCATAAACCGATCCAAAAATGACCGAGCTGGATTCCAAGGATCCATGTATAACTATATATCTTCCCTCAGGGTCCCATATTTCCTTAGTCAGTTTAAGCGGCACCTTCCTGGCCAGTAATATGCTACCCTCCTTTGTTTGTTGAAGCACCCGCTCCAAAAACCTGGCCAACCCATAACTTCCTAAAAAGGAGCACATCCTCCCTTCTAAGATGTGTTTCCTGTAAAAAAGCTATTTGCGCTTGTAACAGCTGCAGGTGCTTTAATATCATCTGTCTTTTAACCCTATCTTTAGCCCCTTTAATATTCCAACTCACAACATGGTAGTTGTCACTCATACTTTAAGCAAAACTCAGTGAGTACCCAGGAGTAATGAGCAAGCTTACCCTTGTAGAATGCCCCCCTCATTTTATGCTCCAGACTATTGAGAGGCATACCAATATGGAATAATAGATGCCATCATCAACTAAAAATGGACCCAGCGCAGTCTGCCCCTCCCCATCCAAAACTTCCCATCTCCTTAATCTGTAACTATCCTGAACAAAACACCCCCAGTTCCCATACACTGCAACTCCAAACATTATATGCCACATGATTTTACAAAAAACAGTCCTAAGTCAAACAGCAGTGTCCCCGGAGCTCCCCCACCACCTGATCACCAATTGTATTTGACAGCCAAAATGCCAGAACAAATCTACACTGCTAATTTCAACAATTAAACATTTGCATAACTAGAAACTAGGCAATCAAAATAACATATTATAAAAAAGCAGGCGGTTATAAGCCCTTGCTTCCCACAAAATATATTTGTTAAGACCATGCCCCATATGTACTAGGGCATTCCATTTGTCAGCACTTTACAAAACTTAGTGCTTTCCTAAAAGAAAACTAGAGATCCCATATTCAATTCTCTGCATTGTTATACTGGACCTTTCACTATATCAACAGTTATGGCACTTTAGTTCTTCTATAACTAGCACTAGTTAACTTAAACAACTGGCATGCACATTATAGGCATTTAATTAGTGTAATCTGACTTTTATGAAGAACATTACTGAGTATTCTTCAGTTATTTTAGCTCCAAGTCGCATTCCATTATGAATTTCGTGACGAAATACCGCATGGAGTGCCCGATTGCGCTGGTCCACAAACTAATATGCAGCTCTCAAATAGTCAAGACCAAGCAAAATAACTGCTGCTCCTTGATTTATACTGGTGTAGGTTCTTCCTTCCCTACCATATGCACAGCTTGGTCCATTACATTACCCGGCGAGCACAATACAGCCATTGCAGCTTGAAAGTTCCTGCTCCACTCGGCATGGGTCGCCGTCCCCATTAGCCATAACAAAAACAGCACCACCTCGATCCCCAACGGCAGATGTACAACATGATGGAGCTACCAACAAGTTAGTCCAAATCCACTGCATACGACCATCTCTCAATACTGAATCACATCATATTCACTTAAATAAGTCTGGGAAAAGTTCCTTCAAACCTGACAGCGCTTGCGACGGAGAATCGTAGGAAATCCACTTGTCCTTATTCCTCACCACCAAAATTGCGGGATATTTTACCCTAAATTGTTTAGATGCAGCAATTAGTTTGTACACTAGTGGATGCAACTCCTGCCTTCTCAACCTTACAGAGTAAGGAAGATCCTGTACGACCCGCACTTTTTTGCCTTCCCATGTCACTTCACGAGCTTCTTTTATTTTGGATAAGATATGCTGCTTATCCATATAGTTTAGTACTTTAAAGATCAAAGGCCTGGGGGATTGACCCGGAGTCGGGGTGGACAGTAGGGCTCGGTGGGCTCGCTCGATTATATATTCACCTCCATTTTGGGGGCAGCTATTTTGGCGCAAAACCGTTGTGCAAAAACAATCGGGGCACTCCCTTCTTCTTTTTCAGGTATTCCAATAACCACCAAATTATTTCGCCTGCTGCGGCCCTCCAAGTCCTCTATTTTATCCTCTAGCTTTTTCATCCTACGTCCCATTACAGTGGATCCTAGGTCAGTCTTATCCTGCCTTTTCTCCAAAGATGTTAATCTGACCTCCGAGTCCCCCAACTCTCCTCGTTAGAGAGTCCACAGAGTTTTTGATTTCTTGCATGTCCTCTGTGATGGTAGCAATTGCTACTTGTAACGGCTGCATGACTTCGAGGAATCTTTCCTCAGAGAGTGCGGTCAGCACTGCTGCCATTTTTAGGACGGTCGGAGTTTGTTGCCTAAGCCGTTTTGAGGCCTTCTCTTTTTCCGGCGTGAGTGGAGGAGACCGTCGCGGTAACGCTTTTCTCATATAAGCTTCCATCCGATGCTTATCTGACTACCTTCTGCCAATTGCGATTGTTGTATCTGGATATTTTTTCAGTGATACTTGGCCCCTATCTGTACAGCTTCCTATATCTCTCTCAGGATGTGTCTACATTTCCTGTGACTCTCACTGTCTTCTACATGTATTTTCCTATGTTCACATAGCTTCAGTCTGTAACAGATTCTGTGATCCTCTCCCTAGTAGGAGTACATTTCTCATCAGACCTACTTAAGTTCATAGCTATCTCTACCTAGGAAAACCCTGCTGTGATGTCACATCTTACTTCCAGTGCCGTCCTGCTTCTACCCATTTCTACAGCTGGGTGGACTGGAGCACTGGCCAGTTAAGTGAGTTGCTTAAAGTCACACAGTAAGTATTTGGCTCTAGCTGGGTTTGAATCTGCTCTTTCCTGGTTCTCAGATTATTGCTCTTACCACTACTCCAAACTGCCACTGGTGACCGTGCAACCTAGACCTGTGCTCTGAGCAGTGTAGGTTACTGATCTATCCAAGCATGCTGCACCCAGCTGCTGCATAAATACAGCGTTTAGTTCAATATTGATTTATAAAGTCTCTACTTTATACAGACACAGTATAAAACTGATGATAAAAAGAAAAGAATGTACATTCTGTCTGATTGGAGTAAGCCTTACACCTGTTAAACCCTGACCGTACTATGGTAAAAAACAAAAAAGTAATGCACTTGGCAATTATCAAGTTAAAGTGTGTTTTTTTTTTTCCAAGTGCGTAGTGCATACAAATGGCTTTGGCTATAAGAACTGGAAGAGCTGTTCCAGCCATGGTCAGGGCAGTTTTTATGCATTGCATGTCATGTAAAATGCACTCTAACTTGCTTCTAGTCATGTGCGCTGCTTTCTTGTTTTCTTGCAGTATTGAACTGGTCCACCTGAATACCTGGAAATTTCAAGGTGCCCCCCTCAAACTGTCCCCTTCCCACCAATGAAGTCACTGAACATCTTGATATATAACATCTTTTTTTTTAATTAAATGTGATTTTTTTTTATCACTCCAGATCGATATAAAATGCAAACACAGAGCCAGTGTACCAGATGGAAGTGTTGTGCTGATATGAATGTACCAACCCCAAGACCCTATTTCCTATTATCCAGTTGGGCCCACAACACCAACTTTCCAGGTGCCCCCCCCCCCCCACACACACACACAGTACCCCACAGTCTGAACCAATCCAGGAACAAATGTTCTTTGAAAAAGCAGGGCTCCAATCAGAACAAACTGCTTTCTTTCAGACCAGGTAATGCAATAAGAACCGCTATGCTCCCTGCTAATAAAATGTTGTTTTAAATAACACCTGAAACTTCCATGAAACAAAAGCTTTCATGACAGGGCTTTTTTCACAGAGATTTAAAAAACACTTTAAAGTTCTTATCATCAGCTGGTTGCTTGGCATTAGTAACCATTTCAGAGTATTCTTGACTCAAGTTTAGCCTGATTGTGTTCCTCCACTGGCACGCCTGGGTCCAAATTTTCGAAAGTGGAAAGATTGCACACATAAAGCAAAAAAAAAGTTGAGCAAAGGAGGGCACCCTTATACAACAGTAGTTTTTTTTTTTCTGCAGAGGCACAATTTTCAAAAAATTTGCCTTTTTGTGACCTGTTTCACAGTTTATGGTAGTTTGCGTGAATTGTGTTGGGCAGGTGCTAGAAATGTTATGCCTAGCTTAACTAGGCATAACATTTTTTGTGCATCTGTGTAAAATGAAAAATGATGCCCATATGCAGAGAATACTGAAAATTACATTTTCACCAATGCAAGGATTTTTTCCTACCCCAGCAAATTGTGCTCAAGTTCAATGGGACCCCTGATTTCCACGGGCTAAAACGTGCACTGCTATTTTAAAAAGCCTCCAACATCATGGGAAACATTAGAAAAACATAATGTACAGTAAAGACATCTTTTTAATTTGTATTTTACAATTTGTGTTAATTCTCCTTCCCCCTTTTCATAACTATGCACATTAAAGAGCAGGTATGTACTAAAATAAAAAGTCTGAAATTACTATATTTACAACAAATATTTTATTTTACTGGGGTTTTTTTTGTATAATTCAAAGTTTATTTCCATAGACAAATCCAACTTTTAGAAACATCTAATATGCAGACAATTAACCTGGCCAAGGCCAAAAAAACATCCTTTGGATTTAAAACTCCAGTGTAACAATGCCCGATATCAGCAGTGCAACTGTTCAGACTTGCTTTGTCTCAGACTGTAGAACACGATCTGAAGCAGCTTGGCTCAAATCAATGTGTTAGGTTAAATCACCAAGCAACAAACAGCAATTGCAAGTAACTGTGCGGACTCAGACCTTGTGGATATCCAGTCGTGTGGGCCCAGTGCCTTACCTACTACATCTTCTATGCCCTGTCAACCCACGCCCCTTCATGTGTTTCTGTGACTGTGGGGTGCCCAGTAGAAAGGTATGAGGAAGGGATCTGACTCACCTGAGTCAGGTAGGGCAAAAGGTAATTAAACTACCTTTAGGGATGACATAAAAGTCCAATGTTAAATAGTTACCCCAAATTGCCATAAAGAACTTTAGTTTCCCTCCGGTGGCAAAGTGGACCAATTTGAAACTAACAGTCTTCCCTAGTTCTGATAGCCACTTCTCTACCTTTGGAGGGGCTTGTTTTTCTTAGTGCCCTATAATAATCCTCTTGGCAGTAAGCAGTGCTGCTGTGAGCCATCCTCAGGAGTAAGCCAGTGACCCTGAGGGTAGGATCTGTATCCCCAACATTACCATCATGGGGGGTAAGAGACAAGGTGGAGCATACTATTGCCCTGCACACCTTCCCTCTACCCAGAGGCAGCTAAGATCAGTTCCAGTTTATATTTGTGATGCTTTCATCTTTTCCCTGCACCTCTAGCACTTGCCCAACAGCGATAGTCCCCATACATTCAGCTTTTGAGGTATTCTTTACCACCTATGCAATACCTTGAACTGGGTACAATAATTTAAAAATTTTGTATATATACCTGTTACCGATCATTTACATATTTCAGATATTGCAGTTCTTAATTTAGAGTTTGTTTTTACAGAAATCTGCCTGCCCCAGCTGAGTTCATAATTGCTGTTTTTGTGACATCACTAACCTGTTTTAATGTTAAACCTCTTTTTAGAATTTTATTTTTATTTAACTTCATGAAATAGGAGAGTAAATGCATATCATACAGTACATGGTCATTTTATTTCAGTAAACTAGCTTCATTTATTTCATATGCACAAGCCCATTTCAAATGGGGATTCCAAGAATGAAATAAAAAATGTGTAGTTACTTGAACGCGGTACAACTAAGTGTGCAGCATACTGTATAAGCTAATATGCACTAACTAGCAGCAAGTACAGTGATTAGATTTCCTTCAGGATTCTTACCAATTAAAAATCCAGCCAGTATATAGGTGAACACATCAACTTCTCATAACTGAGTAAGCACTGTAAGTGCCATGACAACTCCAAAGGGTGTCCTGTCAAGTCAGCAAATGCAAAGTCGCGACTGGGACAACAACAGCAGCAATACAGTAAGGCACATAGGTGACGGGATACATAGTGATTGCCCGAAGCGGCGACCTATGGTCTGCCCCCTCATCAAGTGCTATTTGGTTGGTTGTATAAAGTAGGGGTTCACAGAGGAGAAACCCTGCAAACACCTGTCACCATTTTAGCGATCCCTGTTATGCGGTCTGTCTTTGTGCATTGCCTTATTGCTGCAAGCTGTTTTCTCACTTACGATTTTGCATTCGCTGACTTGACATGGAACCCTCCAAAGCATCAGGCATGGCAAATGGAAGTGCACTTGTGACAAAACAGTGCAAGGAAACTCCTGTGCTTTAAAAAGTAGAATTTTATAGCTGTATAGAATACATGCTATAGCAGGAGGATGAATTTTAAAAAGCTATAAAGAGGTAGGAAATAAAGCTGCTGCCTAATGCCCTGGCACTTTCAGGGGCTCTGCCTCTTTTTTATTTAAACCAGAAGATACCAAAGAACAGTAACATTTGATGAACATCACAGTCTTCCACTTTTTTTTAGTTCACCAGTAGAGCTCCAAAATGCAAATTAACTGTGCAAAAATATTGAATAGTTTGAGGAAGCCATTTATGCTGCATAAACATTCATTTTTGTATTAGAAGTGTGCCTCATTCTGTCAATGTACAAACTTGCTATAATGAGAACTCTATATCTGCATTGGGGTGGAGATCCCTTGCACTGATGTGTGTCCACGGGCATCATCCCTGGTACACTTGTGAGCTGCCATCCCAAATCCTGATATTATAGTGCTCCTGGTAGTCCAGCTGTCACCTCTCTAGTTCCATTCCCATGTCATTATACTTACTGGACCAATGTTGATCTTTGTGTCCAAATGTATGTGTGCACCAGGCACATTAGTCTACCATTCCCTACCACCACCTCCTAGCAGTTCTTAGCTAGGGGATGGCAGTAATGTGCTCTACCTGGTGCCACTGGGTCATCATACCTCTGAGCATGGCAGTGTGTGCAGACTGTATGGTGGGCCACCCATGTCTGTGACCAGAGCACTTTGATCTGCATTGGTGCAGATTGAGTCCACGCCATACTGTGAGTAGTAGCTTTGGGTAATGGGCATGCCACGGACTGCCATAAACTTGGTAGTGCAATTAGTTTGTGGCAGTCCCTTCTGACTGAGAATTAGGTTCACCCTCTTATTTAACTTTATAGGTGCTGTGAGACATGTCTGTCATGGTATAAGAATGTTGCTTTGTGTTGTTTGGGTGAGAGTACAGTGAAGCCAAGTTGCGCAGTTCCTCCTGCCCAAACTGCATGATGTCATGCTTTTATGCAATAAGGGACATCTCACAAAACACATATATACTCTTATTATAAATCACTTAAAGTAGCTAGAGTATTTATAGTATGTAATACATTTCAGATTTGATTTGTTTAATTTCAGAAATGAGTGGAACTCTCTTCCCCCATCTCTGAAGTGGAATGTTCCACTTCAACATTTCCAAACAAAATGTCACCAGTACATATGATGGGCCCATGCACTAATGTCAGGCAGTCCTTGCAAGGTGCATAACAGTCACACGTAGGGACATATGACACCCAAACACACAGGCCACGGCCGTGTGGCATACATGTAAGGCACACCAAGGCACATGAATGCGTCCCTTCTGTACTACTGTGGTTGCAGCACTATGCACAGATGGGTGTGGCTGTGTGACGGCATGTGCACACCTCACAGACACGCATTCACAAAGTGCAGTATGATGCCCTGAACTGTGGTGCCACATGCACAGCACTACACTATGTGAAGTGCTCCATAAATTGAGGGCGTTCAAGGTCAGCATACAGGACAGGACAGACAGCTGGGACTGTACAGACCATGGACATAAGACTGTATAGACCGCCACTGCAGATGACTAGTAATTTGGAAGTTTGAATTCAGCAGTGTAATAGTATGTTAAATGTGCAGTCAAAATGCACAATGCAGGAAAAGCACAGACATACTGTAGGACACCAAAGAACAAAGGTGCACCTCCCCCCCCCGCCATGGGGCTGACAATCGCAGCCAGTGGCACGCTACTGCTGACCAGACAAAAGACACAGCCACGAGACATGTGTAGTACAAAATAATTTACTGTAGAGCACTGCTGTCTTGCATACTCTAGAGGGGCCAGAAAAAAAAAACTGCCAACAGACAGGTACATATACAGTAACAATCACAAACATGACTTGAATAAGACCCTGTCCTGTTTGTTATGCAGAAAGAGTTAAAAGCAAGGATCTTTTCTATCCTCTCCTTTTCTGTCTCTTGTCTGTCTGATTGTGCAATCAAATTTCCTTGTGAGACCTAAGAACTAATCACTCAGATGGTCTTGCGATAGATACCCCTCCTTCCTTGCTAGCTCCCTGCCTTCACTTGCTGTTTCTTGCTGTTTTTATCTTTTATTCTCACTTGCATATCTGCGGTTACAAAAATTTATGTGAATCTTTTTGTGAAACTGGAATTCCTTGGTTTAAAAATGTATACAGTTACATTGTTGAAATTATTGCAAAAACTATTTGGAACTCAGGGGGTTAACTTTGAGATGCAGTTTGACCTCCAGGAACTCTTTTGCAGACTTGTCAACAGGAGAATTAGTTTTGGGACACCATGTTCTATTTTATTGTACTTGCAAAGAAAGAAACTGACAAAGGTCTGATACATTTTTGTGAGAAACATGAGGTCTTTTAAGAGAGATGGATACAGAAGTTAGTTGCCAGGCAAATACTTCTTAAAAAGAGAGCAATATTTTGTTGGCGAGAGAAAGAGAGAGAGAGAGAGAGACAGACTGAAATTTAGAGGTACAGATACCATCATATAAAAGACTTCATTTTCTCTGTTTGTACTGCCTTTGTAAAGAGCTATCCTTAACATTTCTATTTTATTTTATTGTAATTGATAATAATAAAACGCTACTTGTGAATTTTACAACTGTTCCTGGTTTTCCTATGCTTCCTTGGTACCAGGTCTAGTACCCATACACAAAACTCATGGCTTAGTGTTGCAATGCATAAATACTACTTAGTCTGACACCATCTGTCATTGAGGCACAGGTCAGGAAGCATAGGAAAACCAGGAGCAGTTGTAAAAGTTGCAGGTATCATTTTATTATTATCAATAACATAGAGAATAAAGTATGGGTCTGGGTGTGTAATGAGAATTTACACACACCCGAGGGGTTTGATGCTACATAAATCCCGAGCGCGTAGCTCAAGGGGTTTATGCGAAGCATCTAACCCAGAGGGTGTGTGCAAATTTGAGTTTACACACACCCCCAGACCCATACTTTATTTTATATAACTGCCGGGATGTCCTTTCTCCCCACAGCAAGTATATAAAATAAAAAAGATGTTCTTGTGCAACCGTGGTGGTCTGCTTAGGTGTAAGCATGTGCTCTATGGTCTGTCGGTCACTCACTTTTAATTTTTTTATTTAATTTTGTGTGGAGCCAATATTTTGAGGGTATTTCCCTCATTTCTATTTGTTTCTGCCTGCCAGCACTTACCAAAGTTAGAGTGGCGGTAGGGGGGAAAGACAAGGTGGACAGTGGCTAGAGGCAAGACCTTCAGAGGTGGGGGCGCCTGCACAGTGTGAGGGGAAGTTGGTGTGTCTACTGCTATAACGCCCTTTATCACGGCTAATTATGCCATGGTTTCCCTATGGGAAAGAGAACGTCCCGGTTACTATATAGAGGATAATGGAAGGGAACCAGTTAATAACAACTCTGTGTTCCCATTGAGAGGTTGTCATGACAAAATGTACTTTTGTCATGATGACCTCGAGATGGGAATGCTCGTGAGCCTATAGCTTAATGGTTAGAGCATTGGAATGGCATACCAGAGATCTGAGGTTCATATTCCAGTGGGCCACACTTCTCCTTTCTCATTTCCATCCTTGTTTAAAAATATACCTTGCAGGGGTTAAACTGCACTGAGAGAAGTGGTATTTCTAAATTGGTTCCTGGTTGCATGATTGCGCAACACTAGAGAAGAGAATGTATGGCTGTAAAATGGAAGTTCCTCAGGCACTTTAACAAGTGAGCCTGGTCATGTGATGGCGGTCTGAAGGAAGGCAGCACTCTGTGGCAGCTCTGCTCTCTACTCATCTTTATTTATCAAAAGATCGCACTTTAACCAATTACAACTACCAGCCAACACCAAAAGTGACAGTGTGTATATCTTTCTGCTCGGATACACAAATAAGGAAGCTTAAAATGGAAGTATATATGCAGAAGGCTCCGCCACGGCATTCACCGCCTCCAAGCCCCGAAAAGGACAAGGCCGCTAAGCGGGCGAAACAACAATCTGCGAATCCAACCAAAACCCCTTCGGGACAGTCAGCTTTGTCAGAAGAACGATTCTTGGAGATTATGCAGCCGATACAAGAAGTTATTGCAGCGATATCAGCTGATCTGCAACAAATTAAATCTTCAGTCGCAGCCTTAGCTACTTGTGTGGGGGATTCAGAGGTTTGGGTTGCCTCCTTGGAAGGCAAGCAAGGGAGGATGGAGCTAGACATAGTGGTAACAAATAAGAAATTGAAACGCCTGGAAGAAAGGTTAGAGGACTTAGAAGGACGTAGCCGGAGAAATAATTTGGTCGTTATTGGTATTCCGAAGGGAGAGGAAGGCAATACTCCGATCAAGTTCATCCAAAAATTATGCAAAAAGATAGTAGGGCCTTCGCCAAATGGCCCAACGTATGTAGTGGAGCGGGCACATCGGGCCTTACGACCCCCACCAGCTGCTAGCTCACCACCTAGACCTTTTATATTTAAAGTCCTCAACTTTTTAGATAAACAACACATATTAACGAGAGTTAAAGAGCTTAAGGAGCTCTGATGGGAGGAAAAGCCACTTAGAATAACGCAGGATCTCCCGTACTCAGTGAGAGTCAAGCGACGGGAGCTGCATCCAACGGTAACGAAATTAATCACTGCGGGGAAGCCATTTCTTGTTAAATATCCAGCAACCCTACAGATTAAGCATAACAAGCAGTGGCTCTCATTTGAAAGTCCCGATCAAGCTAAAGAGGAGCTTAGAACATTACTGCCAGATCTCTTCAAATGAAGCCGGGTGGTTTCTTTAAATATTTGCAGCTGGACATAGGGAGTTCACTGGGCACCCTGTATTGTACAGCACTGAGCTGAGAACAACCCTGTACTTTCTGGACAACAGTAGCAAACTGGTAAAATGGCACAGGTATACCGCTGGGCATAGCCATTAAGGGGGGGTGGCTGTTAGTATGTGCCTGTTTCTTTACAGGTCAGTCTTCTTCATTTATGCCAAGGATGGTCTTGTTACGTTTAATTGAATGGCCAGTTAAGGAAGAAGCCCACTGGATAGAATGATGCGAGCTGGCAGGTACCTCTTACTCAAAGTGTTCCTCGAGGGAAAGAAAGAAGAACGTGCATTCCCTTAAGATGCTGTGTTTAAGATCGACTCTTGATGTCAACAGAGACTAGCATATTAGAATGCGGTGGAACACATGAAGAAATTGAAAGGATGTACAGCTTAGAGACAAGGTCATAGTGTTAATCTTCCTTTATTTCCCTCACCCTGTTCTTCCCCTCCTCCTCCTCCTCCCCCTTTTTAAAAATTTTTTTTTTTTTTTATCAAGGGTTGTAAATAACTCAGCGTCCAATAACGATTATGATATTTCGCAATAGCTGGTAGATATTTTAAGATGGGGGGGGGGGGGCTGCAAAAGTAACTACCTCATTCAGATTTGTGAATTAACATCACCTGACAGCATGTATGTTGGGGTACAGTTGTACAGAACTGGGGTATTGCTGGTTTTGTTGATATCAGAATGGGGTAATGGGTCTGAGTTGATTGTTTGTTTTAGGTATTGAGGGGGTGGGCCGCCAAGTGCAATAATGACCAATTTGTATTATAACAAACATACGGAGGGTAATATGAATATGAACAAGTCTCACAGAGGTCGGACTACTTGTTTCCAAGAGCCAGATAAATCATGGGGAGTCCATATGTCTGTGTAACATGGAATATTAAAGGGGGTCGAGATAGGTGTAAGAAGCAGATTATTCTTAAGCATTTATGGCATTTAAGAGTTGCTCTAGCGTGTTTACAGGAAACGCATACAAAGAGGGAAGATGTGCATCTATGGAGAAGTTGTTGGGTAGGGCAGGTCTTTGGGGCAGGAGCCTCCACATCCAAAGAGGGGGTAATTATCCTGAAAGCAAAAACAGTGCCCTTTAGGCTGGTAAGGGAAATATGGGACCAGGAAGGAAGATATATCCTAATTCATGGTTTCCTGGCTTCATATCCAGTGCTCATAGGAGCTATATAGTCCCAATAAGGAAACCCCTCTTTTCTTTACACATCTCCTGAACTTGTTAGTATGTGAACCTACCAAATTCACTCTACTGGGGGGCTGGAATGTCACTTTACAACCAGGTATGGACAAATCGGATTATAAATGGGGAGGTTTGACTTTGAATCAGAAAGCCCTAAGAGGGTTAATGGATTCTGTGGGATTACTTGATGTCTGGAGACTCTTAAATCCCGAGGATCGGCAATACACATTCCCCCCCCCCCATCATACCTATTCACGAATAGACTATTTTCTAATTAGTGACTTTGCCTTGCCGGGGGTTCTTACAGTAGATATCCATGCTAGAGTGATATGTGATCACTCTCCAGTTTTGATTAACTTTCTGTTAGGACCTGGAGTTAAGAGAGATTCCTTATGGAGACTTAATACTCAGCTCTTACAGAGCTCAGATTTCCTCAAACGTATAACTGACTTTACTATTTCCTTTCAGGAAATTAACAAAGGATCAATCACAAGAGTGGATTTGATTTGGGCCTCCCTTAAGTGTGCACTTTGTGGCGAATGTATCAGGCTAGCCCGATACTGAGCTCAAATCGCTGAAACGTTGGGCTCTATTCGGGAATTGGAAAGAGTACCCTACACGCAACTGGGGGAGGACCAAAGAATCAAGTTATGTAGATTACAAATAAAATACGCAGATCTCATAGCGCAGAAGGCTGAATTAGCCTTGCGCCATACCAAAATTCAGTATCTGGAATCCGGTGAGAGGGCTGGGAAACTTTTGGCCTTTAGAATGAGGCAAGTGGAAGTTGCCCGACATGTCTCAGGTCTGTTTTTTTCTGACAGTACTCAGATGTGTACAGATCCTAATCAGATCGTCCAAAGATCGGGGTCATACTTTCAGGCCCTCTATTCAGAGGATGTTAGTACATCCCCCTCTTGGGCAGTAATAAATGAATACCTAGATGGAGTTAATCTCCCTAGAATATCACCGACAAAGGCAATCTCACTCGGGGGTTACATCACCCGAGAAGAAATACACCAAGCTATTAGCCAGTTGTCTATGGACAAGTCACCAGGCCCTGATGGGCTACCTAATAATCTATATAAAGAGTGTCAGAAAGTTTTAATACCGATACTGCAGGAGGTTTATAATTATTGGTATGATAATGGCTTCTCTGAGCAGAGCTTCTCAGAAGCCTTAATTACCCTTATCCCAAAACCTGGAAAAGATCCTAGATACCCTGAGAACTATTGCCCTATTTCTCTATTAAATTTGGATCTTAAAATATTGTCAAAGATATTGGCCAATAGATTAGCCCCTACATTGGGTGAGGTTATAAGCACTGAGCAGGTGGGTTTCATGGTAGGAAGGTCCTCAGGAGATCATTTACGGAAATTGTTGCATCTTATTTCGATTGCAGGTAACGCAGATGAATCAGCCACCTTAATTGTACTTGATGCCGAGAAGGCTTTTGATCGGGTCTCCTGGGACTTCCTTTTTGAAACCTTATCGTGCTTTGGCCTTCCTGAAGAATACATCAGGTGGATCCATTTGTTGTACACCTGTCTCACAGCTAGAGTTTGGAGTAATGGTATTCTTTCTAACCCATTCCCTCTTAGGCAGAGCACCAGGTAGGGGTGTCCGCTTTCCCCACTCCTCTTTAACTTATATTTAGAACCTCTAATTCGGCGGCTCTTAAATTCCCAAGATGTCATTGGCGTAAGAATGGGCGAGCAGAGATTTACACTCTCGGCCTACGCGGATGATATACTCATGCACATAGAAGAGCCACCACGAACCATTCTGGGTTTATTAAAAGAAATAGATAATTTTTCATGGGTAACGTACTATAAGTTGAACCACTCGAAAACTAAAATGTTTCCATCGAATAGGTGGCTCATACGGGCCCAGATAACACCCTATAACTTATCTTGGGAACCCAAATCACTTAACTATCTAGGTATTAAAATAACAAGGGATATAAGTTCCTTGGTGTCAGAGAATCTAAATACTCTGCTTCGAACCTTGAAGGCAGATCTGGATAGGTGGGGTTCCTTACCTCTCTCCCTTTGGGGTAGAGTTAGCATTGTAAAAATGAATATCCTTCCTCGTATTCTGTACCCCTTGGGAATGATAGGTTGTTATCTTCCTAAGGTTTGGTTTAGTAAAGTACAGAAAATATTAAATGCATTTAAATGGAAAGGAAAACAAGTTCGGAGAGCATATTTTAAACTCACAGCCCCTAAAATACAAGGTGGGTTGGCAACCCCCTCCCTTTTCACTTATTATTGCGCATAACATCTTAGCAAGGTGGCCTTTTGGGCACACAATGCTCCTCCCTTGAATACGGATAGTTACGTTCCTCTCTAGGTGGAGATAGAAAAATATTTGATAGCTAGATATTATTATTCACTACCTGCCCTTACATATATTGCACCCTCTCATATTCCTAAGTTGCTCCGAAATACGCCGATAGGATGATTGCTTAGAGCGATCCACCAAATGCAGCAGCACTTCTCCATGGACTGGCACCGGGTGCCCATGCAACCTATTATAGGTAACTCTCACTTCAAAATTGGGAAAAAACCCGTTTCGTCTTCTTTTTGGGCCCCACTGAAAACTTGTAGACTAGCAGATTTTCTCCAACAAGGCAAATTAGTTTCATTTTCCCATTTCCAGTCTCGTTATAAAGTACCTGAATCACATAAGTTTAAGTTTATTCAGGTTTGTCATGCAATTTCTGCCTTTATAGGGGATACCTTGGATCAGATAGTAGAGGACCCAAAAGTACACACATTAATTCAGGCAACAAATCAACCCCATTCAGTATCAGTGGTGTAAAGAAACCAGCAAACGGTAGATCCACATTTACCCAGTGGCATATGCTATTATTGGGCTCAAGAGTTAACTCTGACACCTGATGTAGCTATTTGGAAGAAAATATGGCAAACTTGTCATAGAATTATAAAACAAGATAGGCTCCGGATGATTCAGTTCAACATAATGCATAATTTACATTACACGCTACTGACGCTGTATAGGAGTGGTCTTATATCCTCCCCTCTCTGTACAAGATGTCAGAAAGAAGAAACATAGAAACATAGAAACATAGAATTTGTCGGCAGATAAGGACCGCTTGGCCCACCCAGTCTGCCCATTTCCCTACCTACTGGATAAGCTGCAGATCCTAGTTAACCAGCAGCCTACTTCTTTCTACCCCCCCCCCAGAATTGCCTTATGACTATCCCATGCATGCTTGAATTCCACCACTGATTTTGACTCCACAACCTCCTCCGGAAGGCCATTCCATGCATCCACAACCCTCTCTGTGAAAAAATACTTCCTTAAATTACCTCTGAGCCGCCCCCTCTATCTTCAAATTGTGCCCTCTTGTTCTTGCACACCTCTTTTTTTGAAAGATGCTACCCTCTTGGACTTTGTTGATTCCCTTGAGGTACTTGAAAGTTTCTATCATGTCCCCCCTCTCCCTCCTTTCCTCGAGGCTATACATATTAAGCTCCTTAAGTCTCTCTTCATATGTCCTCCGGTGCAGACCCTGCACCATTTTAGTTGCCCTCCTCTGGACAGCTTCCATCCTGTCTATGTCTTTGCGGAGATTGGGTCTCAGAACTGCACACAGTACTCCAGATGGGGTCTCACCAGCTGTCTGTACAGAGGATAATAACTTCCTGTTTCTACTGGTGATGCCTCTCCCTGCATCCCAGTATCCCCAACCCTCCTTGCTGCCTTCTCACATTGCTTGCCCACCTTTAGGTCATCTGATATGACTACCCCCAGGTCCCTTTCCATTTTGTTGTTGTTAGTATCTCACCCCCATTGTGTACTCTTCCCCTGGGTTTTGTTTCCCAGGTGCATTACCTTGCACTTCTTAGCATTGAATCTAAGCTGCCATACATTTGACCATTCCTCTAACCTTGCCAAGTCCTTCTCATCCTTTCCACCCCACCCTGTGCATCAACTCTGTTGCAGATCTTAGTGTCATCTGCAAAGACATACTTTTCCTTCCAGTCCTTCTGCAATGTCGTTATAAAGACATTGAAGAGGACTGAGTCCTATCTGAACCCTCGTGCCCGCTAGTAACCCTCCTTTCTTCTGAGTGGACTCCATTTACTACTACTCTGTGTCCTATTCTCCAGCCAATTCTTTACCAGGCTGTCATCTTGGGACCCACTCCCAGGCTGGCTAACTATATATTAATCTTTTGTGTGGGACTGTGTCAAATGCCTTGCTAAAGTCTAGGTAGCCATGTCCACAGCCCCTCCCTGATCTACTACTTTGGTCACCCAGTCAAAGAAATCTATCAGATTCGTCTGGCATGACCTTCCGCTGTGAATCCATGCTGCCTAGGGTCTTGTGCCCTCTGGCCTCTAGATACTCGACAATTCTTTCCTTTAGAAGTGATTCCATCATTTTCCTATCACTGAGGTTAAACTAACAGGTCTATAGTTTCCTGCTTCTGCCTTGCTCCCACTTTTGTGAAGGGAATCACATCTGCCCTCCTCCAGTCCTCGGGTACCACCCCATCCTCCCATGATTTGTTAAAGAGGGTAGTCAGTGGTGTCACTAGTTCTACCCTTAGTTCTTTTAGAATTCTGGGATGAATCCCATCAGGCCCGATGCTTGTCCACCTTCAGTTTTAAGAGTTCTTTCAGAACCCTTTCTTCTGTAAATGGGCTGGTATCAACTTCTGTATCCAGAGTGTTACTACTGTTTGTTTTATGTACCTCCCCTCTTCCTTTGTAAATACTGAGCAAAAATATTTGTTTAGTATCTCTGCCTTTTCACATTCTCCCTCTGCCCACCCTCCTCCCTTTTTAAGCCTCACTATCCCTCCCTTGGTCTTCCTTTGCTCTCTGATGTACCTATAAAAGGTTTTATTCCCTTCTTAACTGAGTTGGCTATCTTTTCCTCAGTTTGGGCCTTTGCTGTTCTGACTGCCTTCCCAGCCTCCTTTTGCTTTAACTGATACAGTTCTCTGTCCTGCTCCTGCTGCGATTCCTTGTACTTCCTGAATGCTTTCTTTTCTCTTGAACCTTCACTGCCACTTCCTTTGAGAACCATAGTGGTTTCTTACATCGTCTTGTTTTGTTTATTTTGCTTCACACAAAGGCTCGTTACCTCTGTGATGGCAGTTTTATTATTCCCATTGTTCTTCACCCTCCTTCCCACCCATTTGCTAGTGCATTCCTTAGGCACTCACCCATTTTGGCAAAGTCAGCCCTCCTAAAGTCCAGTACTTTTGTCTTTGTATGGCTTGACTCTATTGCTGTGTTTATTATGAACCATACTGTTCGATTCGCTAGTTCCCAGATGGCTACCCACTTCTACATCTGTGATCCTCTCTCCATCTCCATTTGAGAGTATCAAGTCTAATATTGTTCCTCTCGAGTGGGCTCCAGTACTAGTTGTCTAAGGCATGCCCCTGTAGGGCATCTAGAATAACTGCACTCTTCGAAGTGGCAGCTGCAACTGCGCTCCAGTTAACATCTGGCATATTCAGATCACCCATCAGCAATATCTCCCCTTTTTCTGCCATTCTAAGTATACTTTCTATCATTTCCTTGTCCATTTCCTCCCCCTGAGAAGGGGGTCTGTATACAACCCCTGTGCGGATTGTGGTGCCATTGCCTGTCTCCAAATTTACCCACAGTGCTTCTTCTCCTCCCTGTTTACCCTTTTGTTCTGTTGCCTTTATTCCTTCCCTTATGTAAAGAACTGCTCCTCCTCCTCTTTTACCCTCCCTGTCCCTCCTGTAGATAGTGTATCCTGGTATGTTTACGTCCCAGTCATGGTTTTGTGTGTACCATGTTTCTGTGACTGCCACGATATCCAGATGTTCCTCCTCCATCAAGGCCACTAATTCAGGAAGCTTGTTACCTAGACTACGGGCATTGGTACTCATTGCTCTCCATTTTTGATGGCCTTACCTTCTGTTGCAGCATCCCCACTGACCGTTCTACCTTGGTCTTTTTCTCATTTAGTACCCTGTTTTGTGGGAGAGGCTGGGATTTTCTGCTGCTTGTCAGTGCCTCCCCATTAACTAGTTTAAAAGCTTGCCAATGAAGCATTTAAACCGATTGCTCAAAGACTTGTTCCTTCCTGGACAGATGCAGACCATCCTGCTAGTATAGGCTGGTGTCCCTCCAGGTGGAACCCCAGTCCCAATGAAACCAAACCCCGTGCTCCGCACCATTTTTTCAACCATTCATTAAACTGCATGGTGCAATTACCCTCACCTCCCCATGCCTTTGACAGGCAGCACCTCTGAGAAGGATACTGTGTTTGCTACTTGTCTTAGGCCCTCCCAACTCTGCAATGTCCTCCTGCACTGCTCTAACCTCATGATGAGCCAAGTCATTTGTCCCTAGGTGGACAATTACGTCCAGCTCAGAATCCCTTGCAGCTGTTGTTGTGATCCTGAGGATCGCTTCCTGTCCCTCCAAGCCATGGCACCAGGCAGGCACCTTACTTCAGATTTCCCAGCTCCTCCCAGTTCTATCCCCCTAATAATTGAGTCCCCCACCAGGAGCTGCTTCCTTTCCTTGTGGTGTCCTCTGCCTCCTTCCTGTGGGCCTCCCTTGTGACAGTTGTCCTCAGAGGGTACACTGTACCATATGTTATGGACCTGTTCGAAAATCCGACCATTCTGACAGGCGGTGAGGAGGGGGTTGGATCCCATCCTGGGGTTGCAATTTTTATTTACTCCAGAAGCGTGCCTAGTGCATTTGTTTCCCCCAGGTATCCCAAAAATGCGCAGGGCTCACATTACCTTAGTGGCAGCAAATGTTAAATTAATTATTGTGCGGCATGGGAAAGACGACCAGCTGCCCTCAGTCGTGGAGTGGCACAGAGAGATGCTTTTGGCGCTACAATTAGAAAAGCATATTGCCTGTATAAGACATAGAAGCAAGGCTTATTTAGCTTTATGGGGTCTGCTTGATGCTGTACTAGCATCGTGGAAACCTTAACGTTACTTCCCCTTTCCTTTCCCTCCTTGGGGTCCCCCTTTTTTTTTCCTCTACTCTAGTCTATAGTGGATAGATGGTCATAATAATGCATTAATAGCTTCTGTTATTGCACTTGGCGGGGGGGGCTGGGGGGACTGGGGGAGTGGTTTAGGGTAGATGGTATTGTGATAGATCATTAGATTATAAAATATTTGAGCAATAGGCCTTCTGTATTCTACTAGTGTATATCATTAATACTGTATGTTGTACCACTTTGGCCAATGCTCTAATAAAGCATATTTAATTCAAAAAACAAGTGAGCCTGTAGCTTAATGGTTAGAGCGCTGTAATGGCATACCAGAGATCTGAGGTTCAAATCCCAGTGGGCCACACTTTTCCTTTCTCATTTCCATCCTTGTTTAAAAATATACCTTGCAGGGGTTAAACTGCACTGAGAGAAGTGGTATTTCTAAATTGGTTCCTGGTTGCATGATTGCGCAACACTAGAGAAAGGAATGTGTGGCTGTAAAATGAAAGTTCCTCAGACACTTTAACCAGTAATCCTGTAGCTTAATGGTTAGAGCGCTGTAATGGCATACCAGAGATCTGAGGTTTAAATCCCAGTGGGCCACACTTTTCCTTTCTCATTTCCATCCTTGTTTAAAAATGTACCATGCAGGGGTTAAACTGTACTGAGAGAAGTGGTATTTCTAAATAGGTCTCACAAGGACATTTCATTGTACAATCAGACAGATAAGAGACAGAAAAGGAGAGGATGGAACAGATCCTTGCTTTTAACTCATTCTGCCTAACAAATGGGTCAGGGTCTTATTCAATCCTGCCACACCAGCCCAGCCCTGTGCCACTGCTGCTGTTCCCAAACTTCACCTAGACCACCTCCTCTTCTGAGCCCTCACTCAGCCCCTTCAGTGTTGTGAGGGTGTATTTTCTCTCCATCAGAACCAACCTGTGTAGAGACCCGCGATACTTCTGGAAAGGCAAGAACACAGAGGAGAGGCATGAGCAGCATGCAAATGCTGGGTCACAGCTGAACATAGCCTGCACACGGTACCACCCTTACAGCACTTACCTTTGACAGTTCTACCAGGGAACACAGCTTCTTGTCACCATCCTTATAGTATGTATCAGTACTACCCACCCACCAGGACAGCCAGTCCAAGAGCCGCTGCACCTGCCTCTGTCTCTAGGCCTTCACCCCCACAATGGCCTCATTTGCCTGCTTCTGGCAGTCAAGGATGATAGAGCCAGGAAGTCCTGCAGAGAGATAAAGAAGAGGACAATATAATTGAGACAGCACACACAACACATGGCATGCATGCCCCAATGCCCCTTGACAGTTGTATACCTACCTCTTTTTTTATTTTGTATTTTTTAGCCCCCCCCAGTCTTCCATTAGGAGGTCAGCCCTGCCCTGCCTGCCATCCCCCCATGCCCAGGCTTACCCCCTTGGACACTGTAATCAAGCCCTGGCTTACTTCCTGGGTCGGAGCTACAGAAGCAGGACCCCTCCCCCGGAAGATGTCAGAGGCAGTGGAGACAGTGACAGAGCAGAGCATCCTGCCTGGGGGCCATAAGTTTGGCGAAGGCTGGATCCCCGAGGGGGCAGGGATGTGCAATGATGTCCAGCATTCACCCCGCCCTCCCCCAGATAATGCCGCTGGCTGCAGCGGTACCTCTGGCCTTCGTGTCCATAAAGCATCAGACACTCTTCCCCCTCTCCCCTGGAGAAGGAGAGCAGTCCCTAGGATGCTTGATCCTTCTCCCCCTGGCTAGCTCTCTGTCTCCCAAGTTCATCACCGAACTCAGGATGTTTGCACTGCAAGCGGACCCCTTGCCGCTGTGCCGGTGGACAGGCTTGGATACCTACCTGTGCTGGCTCCATAACCTGCCATATTGTACCTCCCTCCAAAGTATCTTGGTAGAATGTCCTGGAAGTCCTCCATAACTTGTTGGAGTACTCCCTCACTCTCCCAGCCACTGTTACCAACACCAAATTAGCTGCTGTCATCTTGAATTATGTCAGGACAGTAATAACGCAGAGACAACAGTGCATGGAGCATCACCCTGCCGGTCGGCTTGGTACACGCTCCTTTAAAGAGGCTCCCATGTGCATGGAATGTCTGTGCAACATCCCCATCGGGGCCTTGGTAAGGGAAAGCATAGACAGGTGTGTAACACACACCACCTACCTGGCAGTTGTGCAAGGGCCAGTCCACGGGGGTACACAGGATTATGCTCCAGGCTACTAGTGAATGTCCTCCAGCTGGATGGTGAGAGGGAATATGAGCAGGCATTGACAGCACAGCCACAGCCACATGTATTCCAGCTATGGCTGGATGCAAATGCCTTGCAGGACACACATTGTCTTGGGAAATGCCATTTGGACCATGATATAATAACATGGCTGTGTAACATGGTCCATGCACATGTAGCATTGCGTACCCTTATGTCATGGGTGATGTTGGTGGAGACCAAACTTCTATGTACACTAGCATGCTATGCCACAGGGTCATTCCAGAGGGTGGTGGTGGATGTCATGGGTGTCAAACAATCCTCTGTGCCCCACACACTGCACCAGGTCACTGATGCCCCACTACTGTGTGTGCATTAGCACATAACATTCCCCACCACACAGGCCAACACAAGGTCCACGATGGAGACATTCTGTGCCATGCATGGTATGCCCAGTGAACTGGGCAGCATTGTCTATATGCATGTGACAACTCTGGCACTATCTGTGTATGAGGAGGCATACCATAACTACAAAGGATATCATGGTATCAACAGTCACATTGTCTGTGATTCTATGGACATCATTACTAATGTGTGTGCCAAGTACCTAGGTTCATCTCATGATGCCTATACTTTCGATGGGTTCAGGCTGAGCACACTCCTAGGTGCACTCTGAGGCAGGGATGGATAATCGATAGGTGGGCATCTGTACTCTACATACATGGTACACCGATGGATGATGGGCAGTTGCAAGACACTAACCTGTAATTTACCCACGGCACAGGTGACAGCGGATATCCACTATGGCCATACCTGATGACACTGTACTTGAAGGCACATGGAGTGGTGTAGGAATCATACATTGAAGCACATTGGAAGTCATGGTTCATGATCGAAAGAATGACAGGGCTACTGAAGATGCAATTCAGATGCCTGGATCTGACAGGTGGCACAATGGTGCTTGCCACAGGGAAGGCATGCAGAGTGTTCACAGCATGTGCCATGCTGCACAACATAGCTTTGTGGTATCGGATACTCATACCATGGGACTTACAGGGGCTGAGGTACAGAGTCACTGTCTGGATGGGCGGCACGGCATTTACTCATGCATGGGGTCACTCAGCCGTTGGAGGAATGGTGTGGCACTGTGGTTATCACCCACCCTGAATGCCCAACTCCCCAGGGTCCAGGGTGGCCTTTGTGTCTATGCTTGGGGTTATATGGGATGAGGGTAATATGTAGTGGGGGTTATCTGTGTATTTATAGTGTATGTACGGTATGTGCTTTTGTGACACTCAGTGTTTGTGGTGGGGGGGGCACTTCACTTTAACCATTGCTGCCCTTGTCTTGTGGATACCTGTGTTCCCAGAAGACAGGTCTTGACTGTAGCCTTTCTTCCTCCACTTGCCCATGTGTCTGGACATGCACCTGACAGTAGTTGCTGGTGGCTGTCTGCCTGCACTTTGAGCTCACTGGGGCGGGCAGATGTGTGGTACATGGCAGCCTCTGGTTGTGCCTCAGGTACAGGCAGTGCGACTGTGCTTAACCTAACGAGCATGTGCTCAGTTAGCCTCTAAAGCTGATCCCTTGTGCGGTCAATTCTGTGACACATGCCCCTCACCTCCGTGGTCAGCCCCTTGAGTTCCTCTGTGTTCTCCTGCTGTGCACAGAGCCAGTTAGGTTCCAGCTGCCTCACCTTTGGGTAGTAGATGTGCATTATACTCCTGGTGGCAGGCCTTTTTGGCTGGTGGGTTGGGTGACTGGAAGGGCCCACATCCCCACTGTCATAATGGTGCTGTGTGTTTTCCCAGTGCCCCCTGAGTTCCTCTGTCTGACACCGGTGGGCTGACAGACTGTCTTCTGCATCTGCCTACAATGCTGGCAGGCTGTGATGGCAGACCCACAATGTGTGGCTGCGCAGCAGGTTCAACAGTGCCCTGGAGGCCATCCCAGGGTGCAGTTCAGGGTTCATCTGAGGTAGTGATCTGCATAGTGGGTGGTTGGGGGTGGCTGTCTAGGGTGGGGGTGTCCATCTCCTCTTCATCACCTCCTGTGTGTTCAGGAAAGACTCTGTGCTGGTGTCCTCCAACACATCTTCCTTATTTGCCAGGCCATGGTGTACATCAGGGCAAGAGACAACCAAGATGTTACAGACCTGTTACAGAGCTGTGTGTGTATCAAGAGTGTGTTGCAGGCCACTCAAGGTACCACCTACCTGCTCTGTTCTCCTGTCCCTGGCTGCCAGTGTGGGCCACCAGTCACATACCCATCTCCATTAGTGTTGCAGCTTCCTCATTAGGGGTGTTTCCATCACAGGGTCTGTAGGGTGCAACACAGGGTGTTTAGCATAGCCGTGTTGCCCCAACCCCCTCAGCCTGTCCTTGCAGTGTACTACATACCTGTAAGTGTGTCCATGCCCTCCTATTCCCCATGCAGTGATTCCTCAGTGAAGATCTTTGCCACCATCCTCTCTAGGGAGCACAGGCTGTGCTCCGGTGTGAGCGGCCCACCTCCCGTGCCAGTCTGTGACTGCTTGACAGTTGCCACCTTATGTTTATGCATGACAGCTGACTGGAGGTCATGCGATTTGTGCTTTATTGCAGCCAGTGTATGTGCCTCTGGACCGGCACCCTTGATGGTGGCCTGAATGTCAAGCCACAGCCTGGCTTTGGTTTTGGCTGGTGACTTCAGGGAATCTGCCACATACAGGATGCCAAAGTGCTTCCATATATCGATGACAATGGCTGCCACCTGTCTGCTGGAGAAGTTGGAGGACCATTACCAACCATATTCCCACGTCTCTGTATGGCCACATTCCCTGCCATCAGGTACCAGTGGTGTCCCTCCCCTGCTGTCCTCTGACACTGCATGCCACTCAGCGTCCATTGCAGAATTAACTTCCACGGATGTGTGCATGGTGTTGCAGATGTCCATATATGGCAGGGTCAAGGGGCATGGCCGCATACTCTAGGTCTACCAGGGTTATGCTCCACATAGCTGTATGTGTGTATGTACACCCTGCCCATGCCTCCAGCTGTCCTGCATGCATGTTTATGCATAGCATGTGCTTTCACCTGCTTGCGCAGTGCATAACTGTGCATAGCAGCTATGTCGCATATGGGCACAGTCCCAGCATGTTGGTGCATAGGCCCCTATAAGAAGCCCTCTTGTTCTGAGCACTGATTGGTATAAATAACGTAACTGATTGGCTAATAATAACATCAGGATTTGTAATACTTATTTCATGATTTTTATGTTGTGAAAAATTTTTAATAAATTCTTAGGGTAGCAAATTTCGGATATCAACACAAACATCTGCCTCTAGCACAATCAACTAAATATTAAGAAAGTGTTACTAGAAAGCTGAGGAGGTTTACTATACTCTAGCCACTGTGGATTGGTCAAGAAAAGACAAGAACAACCTGCCCCCAATGCACTGCCATTAAGAGCATGTACCAAACAGGAAAACCCAGCACCGGGGAGACTCGGGTGCAACAGTCAAATACAATTCAAAGATGCAGGAAAGTCCATGTACTCACCATACCGCACACTCGATACCGTGAACAGCAAAGTGTTATGCCTCTTGCATTGTTCAGGAAGACTTTTCTTAAGAACACAGTAAAATAGTGGATGTCAAGTACTCAATGTGACAGACAAATCCAAGATCCTTGACAAAGCATGCAGTACACACACTAAACGTTGGTGTAGGGTGCTATGATTTCCTTGTCTGTCACATTGTACACTTGAACTCAGTTATTTTACTGTATTTTTAAATGAAAAAAAATCCACCTGAACAATACAAGAAGTGTAAAACTTTGCTGTACACAGTGGTATGGTGAGAGAATGGACTTTCCTGCATTGTTAAGAGCAAGGACCTACGAAACTAAAACACTTGACAGTATCCTATTGACAATAGTGACCGTATGTTTAAAGGGTTTTGCAGTATCCAGCAAAGCTATTTAAAATATATTATTTTTGCACAATTCTGTGTATATTTCACAAATGTTCAGTATTTACTTATTTTCTCTCATATTTTAAAATTGGGAGAAGTCATTTTCAGGAAAATGGAATCTTCATGCCTCAGACTTCATCTCATCTTCCCACTGTTCCCCATGCTGGAGTCATAATGCTCTGATTGTGAGAGCAGGATACTCTCCATGGCAACATATTGTGATGTCACAAACAGAATGTCGACTTTGGCATGTGTGTGGGGGGGGGGTAGGAGAAGGAGATGTAGTCTGTGGGACAAAGGTAATAGTTTTATGCAGGTTTCTTCTGTAATAAAAAACTAATAAAATAAATATAGAAAATCAAACACATATTAAATTATGTCTGCATGTTATATGTTTTTTTTTATTTAGTATACTTTTCTCCCTTGCAGCTAACTGACCCCCATCGGTCATACCCCCTCATGCAGCCCCATCAGCCGCCTTCTCCAGGAATTACCTCTCTTCCCAAGTGCATCCTGGCTTGCCCTCCAGGGTGAAGCCATCAGGGAGCACCACCTCACTGATTGGAGACTTGGTCAGTGATCTCAGAAGAGAGTGTTGTGGACTGTGGTCAGTGGTGTAAAGCCTACAGTTAGGGGTTGTCCTCCTGCTATAGTGGGTGGTTTTCCACTTTTCTTCCTTCCCCTAGGATGCGGAGGATGTTCTGAGACTGGTACACTTGGGTGCTTGAGCACTTATTGGAGCACTTTGACTTCCTCCCTCCCAACTCATCAGCTCCTGTGCTCCACCAGCTGTTGTCACTCAAGTGGCGGTAGTGCAGCAGAGCTCAAACTCCTTCTCACGCTGAGGTAGAGAGCATCCTGTGGGACACTCATCCCATCTCCCCCAACCCGGCCTGTCTTCTGATGACTCGGGCTTATTCCCAAATCCAGGTCATCAGTGTCACGAGTAGTAGAACTACTGCCGCACCAGTAGGCCGAACCCCGGACTATGGTATTTTACAATATTTTCCTGTATACTAGAAACATGCTTTAAAGAACAGATTGTCTGCCCTAGGAGCTATCCTAACCATATTTTGTCTTTTTTGGTGCTGTATTAAAAAAGTTATTACCTCTGTAACACCTGGCTTATAACTTCTGTGTATGAGCCTTGCGGCCACTGAGTGCTGCAGCCCTGCACCTAAAAACAGCATAATTATGACATGAAGTAGGGAATGGGGCTGCAGGTCAGAGAGCACTGCCTGCTGCATAATAGTTCATTTTAGTCACAACAGAAATGATATATAAGCAACTGATGGACAAACACAGCTGAAAATACTGATGAAGACCTGGTCTGCACTTTATTAAAAGGAGTGCTCCTTTTATTCAGACATGAAAAAAAAGTAGTAAAGCAGAGTCAAATTGTGGAAAAAAGGGTATCATGCAATCTAAAATAGCATAAAAAAGTACAGGTCAAAATTTTCACCAGATTGTTGTACTGCTACAATAGACACTGACCATATTCTACAATCTAGTTACATTTAGGCAGCCCACCTCCCTGATTCCATTACAATGTCCATAGAGTGCTTTGCAGCCCCATTCCCTACTCATGTCATGCTGTTTTTAGTTGTGTCACTGCAGCACTCGGCAGTCGCTTGACTCATACATGGAAGTTACAAACTGGATGTTTAATATAGCACCAAAAAAGTCAAAATATAGCTATGTAGGATAGCTCCTAGGGCAGGCAACTCCATTGTATGGGTTGCCTACCATGATTGTGTCAGCTGCTCTTTAACGTTATTGTTTTCTAGGGTTTCTTTTCACTATATTTTGTCACTGGTTTTCTAAACCATTCAGATAATGCACGCATTACTATTTAACTGTCTTTCAAAAAGCATCAGACTGTCCCTAACTGACCTCACAGTTGCTGTTCTGTGGCATCACTGTGTTGCCTTGATAAGCACTATGATGTCATAAAGGAGAGCAATATGAAATTAACTGATAACAGCTAAATGCTTTTTATGCTGTCTTTTTCCAAGGCTGTTGAGGAGCCAGTGTCACCTTGAAGATCCCCAAGAAACCTTGCATTGTGATTTATGTTCACAGGCAAGAAATATCTCTGAATGGCTCATCACTTTGTCTCTTCTGTGTGTGCTGAATGGTCCGCAGTGCCAAGTCAGTGTGCATGCCTGCTGAACAGATGAGCTGGTGGTAATTTTTCACTGTGCCAATATTTGCAGATGAGTGACCAGAGAGCTCCACAGTCAGACTGGTGTACAAATAAATATTCCAAAGCAGAGCACTGGAAGATTTGCAATCAGAAGCAATTCAGACCCAGCAAAATATTGATGGGGCTGTAAAACCTAGTAGTCGGCAGATAGTTAGACAGTGATCTTGGGCAGTGCAGTAAGAAATTAACTCTGACATTTATGCAAAGAAAATATTGCATGAAATGTGCTTTTCTTGTTGAAAAAGTGGTGATTTGTTTAACACAAATGTGTGCACAGTGTCACAAATGTATAAATATGGCCAAATATTTCCAATTTTCCCATTGATAACTGTCAAGTGAAAAGGTGTTTTGCTTGTTTTTTTCATGTACACCAAATAAATATGTCCAGAGCCCTAACTTTTTGCAGTGCAAGAGCACTGCCTACACAAAGGTCCCCTTCACAGAAACATTGATGTTAACGGCAGACAAAGATGGATAGTCCATCTAGTCTGCCCATATTACCCTATCATACCCCAGGATCCCTCATCTGTGTGGGATCTTCACTTACCCTGTTCACCCTTGTGTTCTCTGTGAGTAGCAACTAAACCCTTAGCTCTATCCCAGCCATGTTCGAAGCCGTTCATAGTTCTGGTGTCCACCACTTCTGCTGGCAGGCCACTGCATGGTTCAACCACTCAGTCTGTACAACAGTACTTCCGCACATTTTTTTATACCTTCACTCCATTAACCTTCACTCATGACCCCTTGTCCTAGCTTCTGTGTTCCTTGTAAATAGCTTTTCACAGTTCACCTTGTTTATAACAAAGATGCCTGGGGGAAAAATAGTAATAGTGACTGTAATGTTAGTACTACCGACTGCATTGTTACCGATTTGCACTACAGTGCCTTGCATTTACATTTACTAACGCTACTTTGTAATGCGGTTAAATGATCGTGCTTAACTTTACCGCAACCAAATTTCATGCACTGAGTTGACGTGGAACCATTGCTCAGTATGCCTTTCCTGGTGAAACTCTTGATAAATAAATAAATAAACTCTCTGTTGCCTTGCCTCTAACCATCTCCCTTACCACTTAACTGTTTCTCTAGCTGTAGCCAGATTCCCATTTTCATCAGCAGCCTTTGGTGTGGCACTGAGTTGAATGCCTTGCTAAAGTTTAAGTATAGTAAGTGTACTGCATGCCCCTTGGCAACTTTCCTGGTAACCCAGCCAAAGAATACTATCAGGTTGGTCTGACAAGACCTCCCTGCAATGAACCCATGCTGCATATGATCCTGAAGCCCATTTTTTCTCCAGGTATCACCAAGGCCTGGTGTACAGTCATGCTTCACCAGTTGAACTCAACAACAAATGCAGGAAATTTCAGCATTAAAGAGCTTACATAAAAGTTATGCGTTGTAAGGACATGTTACATGCTGTGGAAAGAGGCAGTATAAATGCAAAGCAAACATATGCCCAGACTGTTGTTTGAAATGCTTCAATAACATTAACAAGCTGTACAAACGTTTGCAAAATTTTCTAAAAACCATGCTCATGTTTCTGGACATGCAATGAGAGCAGGTTTGGTGCATGTTGTGCCTATAATTCTTTGGTAAGGGCCTTGTCTGAAACATAGAAACATAGAAGTTGTCAACAGATAAGGACCACTTAGCCCATCTAGTCTGCCCAAAATTCCCTGCTTATAGTGCCACTGGACAGCAAAGGTGAGAGAAATGTCATAGTACTGGTAATAGAAATTTATGTGATCAGTCAAAATGCCATTACACAGTGCACACACAAAAATATTCAATTAAAAGATAACAGTAACATAAATACTGCTTGGACATGTGACACTGCACAAAATATATCAGAGAACGTGAGAGAAGTGGGCCATTGGCAATTTTAGTTTAGCTTTCAGTTGGGGCTCATAAATTCATTTTGGCTTCAAGAATTCTGCTGGACCACTTTGTCTCCTAATGTAGTAATTGTAATGGAGTAACACAGGTAACTGATTACAATAGTGCTACAAATATAGCTCAAGGAAAAACAGTGATGTCTGACTGGCATATCACGAACAGCAACAGGGATTAAGCAGCACTGTGGAGTAAGTGCTACCCAGGTCGCTGTCCATGGTACTAGGAAGAAGATAAGGGCTGGGGACTCATGAAAGCTGGCTGAGCTGCTCCCGTGGCAGAAAGGACTGAGACATAAAGCAGCATGGGCAGAATGGTCGTGGAGACCAGGGCTCTAATCCTGGTCTCTGAAATTTTGTTTTTTCCCTGTAATCCAACTCCAACTTGTAGTTGATTATTTTAGTTATGGGGGGTGTGGGGGCAGAGTCCCCTGCATCGGGTGTATGGGGGTGGAGCGCCCACTAAAATTAGTGTTTGGACTGATAGCGGTCGTCAGTGTGCTTTGCAGCCACTACCAGTGGTGCTGCATTTACTTGTGGCATTTTTATCCTGCCAATGTTCTGAACAGCGCAGTATGGGCAGCACTGTTATTGACAGCGCTGTTCATACATATGCTGTTTAGACCTAGTGCCGAAACAAAGACTACAAATAGGGGGTAAAAAGCCGTGCGGTCAGCAATGAATATTTATTACTGTAATGTAGTTCTGGCAGGTGCTGTCAGCATGCATCTACTGCAGATTAATGTTTGTGGTGTTATAACAGAGTCTGCAATATCCACTAAGACTGCCACAGCCCACTGTGAGCTACAGTAATAGTTATTCATTGCTGACCTCAAGGTGTATCCCCCTAGTAAGGCCTGTAGTCTCTGCTTTACCACCATGGCAATTACTATATTCTCTTTCACTCCATTGATTTTCAAAATGATATAATAAAATCCTTCCCCAAATGTATATGAAATGAATACACACATAAATATCTCCTATTATCAAATGGAAAAATGTAAGAAAAAATCCTCTTCGTAACAACTGTATATTTTCACAAGTTTCTTAACTTTAGGTGATGTCCTGACTTCATCTGGAACCACACAGCATAGGAAGCATACATTCATGTGCATTTTGCAATACTTTCCTATTGCCTTTTCCATACCAGAAACACAAATGTCACTTGTTTTGTCTTTACCAGGACAATTACGTGGTGAGGGTCAACACCGATGCCTCCAAGATTGTGAATTCAAAGCCTGACCTCATGAGTCCTGTGTCTCCTAATGTAAAGAAACTTGTTATTTCCAGTAGCAGCACCAGTTTATGGTATGACATACCTAATTTGCCTAAAGGGGTTAACATACAGTAATCAGTGACCATTGCACAGTAGTCTGCTTCCGTCTCTGCATCGTGGACCTCTTAGCTGGTCAGCAGGATGGTAACATTTCAAGGGTAAACTATGAATTCCTTTTACAAGCACTCAGTATAAAAATTAAATGAAGGTTCAACAGCAGTAATACAATGTGTTAATTTATGTATGGCTTTTAACATTTTGACCCAGGCTGGCAGTTGATTTGATATGACATAATTTTTTTTTTTTTTTGGTAGAAGACAGCATGCTAAATATTTGGCCACTGGTTACAGTTCATAAAACAGCTGCGTGTGGAGCTCTGTGTTTTATGGTACGGGCGGATAGGGTCCTGGAGCATGTCTCATAGATTTCACAAACAGTAAGCCTCCATCCAGTGGCACCATTAACTAGGTTCATTGATCCAGGTTCATATTAGTACATCGATTGTAGGAAACCCTCCTGTGCTCATATCAAGTGTTTATTGTTTGTGTGTGGATTTTGAATGTTCATTTAGAAAAGTCAGTGTGTGTACTGTGAAGTGTGTTTGGGGGAGAGGCGTATCTGTGGTGTAGGTAGATTAACTGGGAGAAAAAGGCAGTCTTTCTGTTTTGGTTATATTTTTCTTGTATAACTGTTAATGTATACACAGTAATATTTTCAGTAATTCTTGAAATTTTTTTGCTGATTGTTGTGGTGCAGCAGTGTATAATTTCAGTTTGTTTAAAACATTTGGTTATATTACTAAAGGTTTTCAATTTGCTATGCATTACTTGTAGTGTGTGTGAGTGTGTGTGCGATGCTTGCCATTAAATCAGACACCTTTTATTGTGCCACAGAGTAATTGCAGCAGTGTGAACCTGCTATCCACTGCACCTGCATGAATTTTGTATACTGCTTTGTGGTTATCTTTACTGTTATTGGACTGTTACTGCCGTGCACTCCCCCCCCCCCCCCAACTGGCAAAAGGTATTATTTTCCAGATTTGGATTTGTGACTTGTGAGCACTGGTTAGGTGTTGTTGTACCTTTCCATCTGCATCTCTTGAGTGCATAGTGCAATCTTAATCTGTCTTGTGTGTTTGCAGTACATCATTAATTCTGGGGGACTTCGCATTTCTTGTTACGCTCTCATTTCACTTCATCAGCACTGCGGAATTTTCTGGACACGAGACAGTAGCAATTTGGGAGGCACATTGATTCTGGTGACTGTGTGTGACCACTGCGCACATGACAGCGTGCACCATTAATTCTGGGAGACTTTGCATTTCTTGTTACCCTCTCATTTCACTTCTTCAGCACTGGGGAATTTCTGGACACAAGAGAGTAGCATTTTGGGGATGCACATTAATTCTGGCAACTGTGTGTGACCACTGCGAGCATGACAGAGTGCACTATTAATTCTGGGAAGCTTTGCACTTTTTGTTACGCTCTCATTTCACTTCATCAGCACTGGGGAATTTTCTGGACACAAAACAGTAGCATTTTGGGGATGCACATTAATTCTGGTGACTGTGTGTGACCACTGCACTAATGACAGAGTGCACTATAATTCTGGGAGACTTTGTATTTCTTGTTATGCACTCATTTCAGTTTGTCAGCACTAGGGAATTTTCTGGACCAAGACAGAAGCATTTTGGGGATGCGGATTAATTCTGGTGACTGTGAGTGACCACTGCGCACATGACTGAGTGCGCCATTAATTCTGGGAGCCTTTGCATTTGTTGTTACGCTCTCATTTCACTTCATCAGCACTGTGGAATTTTCTGGATACAAGACAGTAGCATTTTGGGGATGCACATTAATTCTGGTCACTGTGTGTGACTACTGCATGTATGACATCTGAGTGCGCCATTAATTCTGGGAGACTTTGCATTTCTTGTGCTCTCATTCCATTTCATCAGCACTGGAGAGTTTTCTGGACACAAGACATGAGCATTTTGGGGATGCACATTAATTCTGGTGACTGTGTGTGTGAAGGGCTGCCAATATTGTTGTCACTTCACCGTACTTCACGTTAAGGTGGAATGACAACATGAAGTAATAATTACAAGGCGAAGTGAGCCTTTTGCATTGGTCAGTTCATGTAGCAGAGTGACAACGTGAAGTGCCCACTTCATGGGCACTTTGCCGGTGAAATTTAAATTTGCTGCATCTCTGAAGAAACCACCAAAAATTAGCAATAAAGAGATCAAGCCTAAAATAGATCAAGGTTATGAGAAAAAGGGACAATTAAGTGGAACACATGGTGATAGGGAAAGTTGCATAGGAACCAATTTGGATGAAAATAGAATGTCAATGCCAAACCAATAGCCCATTGGAGGAAAATCGGATATTAAATTGATAGGGGAGTTTAATGCAAACTCAGGGTAATAGTACCTGGCCACAAATTTAATATAAACTAGAAGAAGAACATAGTCTATCCCAACAACCTATAACAGTTAACTATACCAATGAGCAAGGAAACAGAATTGACATTAGTAAAGAGTTGGATACAAAGTAAACACATTTGAAAAAAATGGCCCAACACCAGGACAAGGTGTAGAGAGAAGGAACAGATTACAAGATGAATGATTTGGAAAAGGAAAAAATACTGGTTACTTAAATAATGAACAAGATAAAGATAACATGAATTGCAAATCCTTTCCACTTATTAGACTAATGGGCCCTGTTAATTGGTCATTTGCTGAGAAAGGAAATTACCCCATACATCTAACAGAAATTTTAAAGGACTACTATCTAATAGAGTTTGAATTAGAGGATATAGCTGATATGAAGGTTCTTCTGATAGAATATGCTACTATCATTGATGTTAGCTTTGGTTCTGCAAGAACTGCCAACTTTATATGGTTAAACTCTCAAGCAGAGATGAACAGAGGCATTGCAGTGACATTTCCAAATAGACACCTTTTTGACCTGACAACAGTAAAGCAGGACAAGGAAAAAGAAACTTGTCTAAGCCTCTTTGGCATGGGGTTTTTGACTAAGGACTCTAATTACATACTTTCATGGGCCATTCGTAATCGCCTGAGGAACTTACTACAAATACAACTAGGTAACAAAGGAGTTATTGCAGCAAAAAGAGTGGGACTTGGCAGCCAGATTGATCTAATTCTTAGAGATAAGAACATTGCAAGATATATTATGGAAAAAGCAAATATATTAGATTTGATGGGTATAAACATAGTAGAATCAGAAATCCTGGGTGCAACTATACAGACCCAAGGTGTTGTAATCTATGAGAGTAATGCCCCTGTATAACCAACAGGTTTATGGCCCTAGCTGGATGTGAGGATTGACAAGAGGCCCACATCAGTAATGTCTCTGTTCAGAGCTGCTGTTCTGTGTTTTATGGTTTGCCAACAAGAGGAAATGATATAACCATAATTTCATGGAACGTTGCTAGTCTGTTGAACAAATTTATGGTTAGTGATTGGAGAAATGTTATCACCCAAGCAGATGTGTTTTGCTTTCAAGAGATGTGGCATTCCCTGAAGGCTGATACAAGTCTAAATGGGTATGAACTTGATCATTTCCCAGGGAAAAGGATACAAAAACTGGGGAGATGCTCAGGAGGCATAGCAACATTTATTAAGATTGGTAGTATTTAAAAGATTGTTGATATCTATAGGTCACAGAATTGTATTGTATTGCTGCTCACAAAGGGTATATACAATATATTATTGGCAAATGTGTATATTCCACCAACCAATTCAAGTTTTTTTAATAAAGAAATGTGGGAACATTTTAATGCTGAACTGACCAACTTAAGGTATAAATATATCAATATAGAAATTTTACTGATAGATGATTTTAACACCAAGATTGGCCCCTTTGATGGCTTGACTCATAATTCTTGCCTGAATATTAATTATTCCTTACATATTATATCTATGATTACTAAAGGTTTTAAAATTAATAAATCTGGCTCACAATTGATTTCGATTTTAAAAGAGCAGAATTTATACCCAGTTAATGGAAGATTAGAAGGAGATAAAACTGGAAATTTTTCATTTGTTTCATCAAGGGGCTCATCTCTGGTAGATCTAGTATCATGGTCTGGACCTTTGAAGTTTGGGGAATATTTTCACATCGCTGTATGTTCTGAAAGTGGTAATTTTCTTTTAATAATAAGGAGTGTAAGTACTCAGGTCTCATCCCACCATAAGCAAGAAGCTTTGACTTCCTGTCTGTTCTCAGAAATTAGATCCTTTAAGAGAATCACTTGGACACCAAATTCTCCTTCTGTTATGGAAGAGGTATTGAATAACTCATTTCTCCTATGGGATCTTAATATACTTAAGAATAGCAAATTAGCTGGCCTACCAGAAAATCTATATATTCTTTTTGCTCAGGTTAAAACTAAATTAGAACATACAATTACTGTCAGGAAACCCATGCAATTGGGTTGGTTTGATGAAGAATGTAAAGTGTCTAAACAATTACTAAGAAAGCATCTCAGAGATTATAAAAAACATAAATCTAGGGAAACACTTAAGTTGTTTAACTTCCAGTGTAAACATTATAGAACCATGATAAAGGAGAAAAAGACTTATAATAACTTAAAGCTAAATTTGGATTCCTATAAACCAGAGGAAAAATGGTTAAAACACTTTGATGCCATTTTCTTTGGTCCCAATGCAGATTCAACCTTTCCTATGGATAGTAATAGTATTGGTTGTACTCCAGAGTTCACCTTCAGTGAAGTCATGCTAACAATAAATATGTTGAAACTGTCTAAGGCTCCGGGTCTGTACTTCATACTGGCTGAAATATATATTTGCTTTGCCACCCAGTGGTGTAAAACCCTGACAACAATTTACAACAAATGCATTGCTGAGTGGCAATTTCCCAATACATGGCAAGGGGCTAACATTATCCAAATACATAAAAAAGGAGATGGAACAGACCTTAGTATGTATTGGCCTATCAGTTTATTGAATATTAACTTGAACATTTTTTTGAAGGTATTATTGGGAAGATTAAATACCCAGATATTGCAAAATGGGGGGTTGTCTCCCTTTCAAGCCAGCTTTAGAGTAGACTTTTCATCAATAGATGATATTTTTTTATCTCAATTCATTTAACAGAAAAATATGTTAAAATAAGAACAAAAACTATATACTGTGTTTATAGACTATTCTATCTCATTTAATTCAATTTCTAGGAAAATTCTTAGGTAAATACTATTAAAAAAAGGAATAGATGGCAGCCAGTCCACCAGTGCAGTGGTTGGATTTCTGCTTGTGACGCCGGCGACCCATGTGGCCAGTGGGGCACAGGACCCTAGGCAGCATGGATTCACGATGGGAAGGTCGTGTCAGACGAATCTAATAGATTTCTTTGACTGGGTGACCAAAGTAGTAGATCAGGGAAGGGCTGTGGACATGGCCTACCTAGATTTTAGCAAGGCATTTGATACAGTCCCCACAAAGATTAATACACAAGATAGACAGCCTTGGAATGGGTCCCAAGGTGGTAGCCTGGATAAAAAATTGGCTAGACAACAGGACGCAAAGGGTAGTAGTAAATGGAGTACACAGTGAAGAAAGGAGGGTTACTAGTGGGTACCACAGGGTTCGTACTGGGACCAGTCCTTTTTAATGTCTTTATAAGTGACATTGCAGAGGAACTGGAAGGAAAAGTATGTCTCTTTGCAGATGACACAAAGATCTGCAACAGGGTTGATACACAGGATGGAGTGGAAAGGATGAGAAGGGACTTGGCAAGGTTGGAGGAATGGTCAAATGTATGGCAGCTCAGATTCAATGTAAAGAAGTGCAAGATAATGCACCTGGGAAACAAAAACCCAGGGGAAGCATACACAATGGGGGGTGAGATACTGACAACAGTAAAAATGGAAAGGGACCTGGGGGTAATTATATCAGATGACCTAAAGGTGGGCAAGCAATGTGAGAAGGCAGTAAGGAAGGCTGGAGGGATACTGGGATGCATATGAAGAGGCATCAATAGTAGAAAACAGGAAGTTGTTATCCCTCTGTACAGACAGTTGGTGAGACCCCATTTGGAGTACTGTGTACAGTTCTGGAGACCCCATCTCCGCAAAGACATAGACAGAGTGGAGGCTGTCCAGAGGAGGGCAACCAAATGGTGCAGGGTCTGCACCAGAAGACATACGAAGAAAGACTAAAGGAGCTTAATATGTATACTCTTGAGGAAAGAAGGGAGAGAGGGGACATGATAGAAACTTTCAAGTACCTCAAGGGAATTAACAAAGTCCAAGAGGGTAGCATCTTCCAGAAAAAGAGATGTGCAAGAACAAGGGGGCACAATTTGAAGATAGAGGGGGAGGCTCAGGGGTAATGTGAGGAAGTATTTTTCACTGAGAGGGTTGTGGATGCATGGAACAGCCTCCTGAGGGAGGTCGTGGAGTCAAGAACAGTGGTGGACTTCAAGAATGCATGGGACAGGCATAAGGCAGTCCAAGGGGCCGGTAAGAGGAAGTAAGCTGTTGGTTAACTAGGATCTGCAGCTTATCTGTTAGGTAGGAAAATGGGCAGACTAGGTGGGCCAAGCGGTCCTTATCTGCCGTCAAATTCTATGTTTCTATGTTGTTGGAGGGATGGCTGAGGGGAGAAGGATTAAGCATCCCTAGAATGCTCTACTTCTCTGGGGGGAGGGGGTGTGTGTTCGGTGTCTAGCAACACCCAGCAGAGGCTGGGTGGCCACAAGTACACCGATGCCTGGACGTCTTGGGCCGAACAGAAGCTGGTCATCATTGCATGTCCCCACCCCTCCTTATAGGGGAAAGAAAATCTGGGCCAGACTTGTCTTCATGACTCCCTGCCCCCGGGCCTCTCATCACCTCTGATGCTGGCTTCCCCCAACCAGATACCAGAATTGCGGCATTAAGGGCCGGCATTGCAACCCCGCCCTCTGGAGGGCAAGCCAGGAGTGACTGTGGGAAGAAGCACAGGCTGTAATCGGGGGTGGAGAGGTCCCAGGGGTCCATGCCCAGGGCAGACTTTCCAACGGCCAGGTACCAAAAAAAAAAAAAAAAATAGATGGTTCTCTGGTCTATTAGATATACCAGTTACATCACGACACATGGGGCAGTGTATAAATGGGTACATGAGGTCTGCTTTCTGCCCCCTTTAAGATTAACCAAGGAGTGAGACAGTGGTGTGTTTTGGCCCCTGTCTTATTCACCCTGTATATTGGTGGGATGCTTTGACAATTTGAGACACTGAATTCTGATTCCCCTAAAATTAATAATTTAAGTTTTCCTGCTCTTACATATGCAGAAGACTTGGTTTTATTTTCCTTGTTCAAAAGTGGTCTATAAAAAAAACTAACTATATTAGATAATCATTCAGAAGCTGTCCAACTAAAAGTCAGTTTATCAAAGACTAAGATTATTATATTTGGCCAGAAAAAGGAACAGTTTGTTCAAAGGGTTTTGAGGTCTGAAAAAGCAGAGGTGGTACAGTCAAACACCTATCTAGGGATCAGTTATAATACAAATTGTCTTTGGAACGACCAGTTTGGTAAGATTATAATGACACTGAAGAAGATGGTATTGTCCCTAGCAAGGTTCAGTTATAAGTTTGGGGGCTCTCCAGTATCAGACCCCTGGTAAAAGTAATCGAAGCAAAGTTCCAGTCACAAATGCTGTATGGCTCAGAAATTTGGGACATTAAACACAGGGAAAATCTTACAGTCCCTCTGTATAAAATGTTGAGGAAAACCATGTGTCTAGGACCATCATGCCCCTCATCATATATAAGAGCTGCACTGGGGATCTCAAACATAAATGCTCTAATAGAAATTAGAAAAAATAATTATTGGGTAAGAGTCTCAGTGATAAATGATTCTAGAACAGCATATCAGTGCCTACAAGAAAAAACAGATGGGTGAACCTTGGGATTACATATAAACACTGGTATACATTAGTCTTGGACTGCCTGACAAAATATAATTTAAAAACATTAAAAACTTATGTTGACAAAAAAAAAATCACTCTTAGCTTAAAGTATAAAAGATATATAACCAAAAGAGTGGAGAATTGTTGTCAACTTAAGGACCTAGAAACAATAAAATGTTCAGCTTATTCAAAATGGTTTGTAACTAATAATTACTACTTCAGACTAAAGTACTATCTAGACATCTTAACCGAGCCTAAATTAAGAAATATCTTTATCCAATGCAAATTTGAGAGATTTGACAGTAATGTCCCAAAAGTCTGACATGATAAGAACAAACAAGGGTCTGTTTACTGTACATGCTCTGAAGGAGGATTAGAAGACCTATCACATGTAATGTGGCTATGTACCTGGTACATTAAAGAAAGAACTTTCTGGTTAGATCCCTTTCTAAATCCATTATATACCATAAAGAAGAGCCTTCTTACCTCAGTACTCCTCCATACAAATGGCCCATAGACCATAGACAGAGTAGCAAAGTATTTCTTAGCTACTGACAAAGTAAAAAAAAAGGATAACAAACTTCCAAGTAGAAAGCTGAATATATAAAGGAATTAAAGATTAAGAGGTGGTGATCGGATATCTATGGAAATTTGCAGGATATCCATAACGTTGCATTTGTCATCCTTCCCTAGGAAACTGAAACTTGTTGATCTGTTGATTTTTAGACAGTATTGTATTTATATTAACGGAACTAGTTTCTTTTAGGAAATATGCTGAAACGTCTCTGATGAGCTGACTTTTTTTTAACTATACTGCAATTAATTATAATATGTTAGATTCTTAAGTAGGCTATTTGTATCTTTTGTATTTTTGTACTTATCTATATTTTTTTAATTGTTGATGATTATACAGTTAAACAATAAAATAGAAACCGAAAAAATAAAATATAGGGCATCAAGTGTGGTCTGATGCTTTCAAGACAACTGGTAAATTAAGGCAATGCAATTTTATTTGTATAGTGCACTTACTATCTCAAGGACTCAGGGTGCTTAACATAAAAATAACAACACAACATTAAAATCAGTGCCATATGCATTAAATAAGCAGAGGTGCAAGTGGAATCAGTCAGGTATCAACTCCGTAAGCTAACTCAAACAAGTGACTTTTCAGGCCCTGTTTAAAATTTTTCATACGGTATGATGTCTTTTTCTGCCATCATCATCTATGTTTCTGAGGAGGGCAAAGACCTCCCCCTGACCAGATCCTCCTCTTTCTTCTTGACTACTGGTTACATCAGTGGCATGGGAACTGAGCAAGTTCAAACCCCCACAAGAACCAGTCATTCACTGTGAGACTCTAAGCAAGTCACTTACCTGTCAGTGCTCCAGTTCCCCCAGCTGTGGAAATATTTATTTATTTATTTATACTTTTGGGGAGACCTTTAAGCGTGAGCTCTTTTACAAAGGTTCCACGTCATGGTGGACAAATAGGACAGTATGCATATACAGTTTTTTTACAGAAAGCCTGCTCAATTGGCATTCAGGAGCAGTTACATCATAGCTGGACAAATTATGTACAAGTATTATAACAGAACTTGAAGGGTTTTAGTAACAGGATTAAATGTACCAATTTTAAACCAGTTTTAAACCCCCCTGCCCCCCTACCCGCAGTGACCTCCAGGATGGGCTGTTAGACTGAAGTTGATTCTACTGAGAAGTGGTATGAGATTACTCCGAATGTAGTGGGCTAGTTGTAAATAAACCAGAGGGTGGGATTTAAATCACTCCTGGAGGGTGGGAGGAGGGCAGTGGGATGGGATGCAGTGGGGTGGGGGTGGTGGTAGTAGCACAAAATGCCTTGTCTGTTTGGGGGTGGGGAGGGGAGAATGTGGAGAGGCCTAACTGCATACAGATAAGAGCTGAATCGAGTAGCTTACACACTTGGCTGGGCTGGGGAGGGGAGGGTTCTTTAGGTAACCCCATTTGGGTGGGGCCTAGGTTGGAAGCCTAGATTATCAAGTGACACCTGAGCTGCAGGTGCATTTTGCATATGACATGAGATGCTGCTTGAGGCCTGCCTTGAATTGAGACACTCTGTCTGTTTTAAAAGTCTTAGGGAGATCATTTAGCCAGTAGGGGGCCCGGTAGGTGAAGGTGCGCTGCCCTAGTGAGGTGTGGTGGAATGGGGCAGTCAGTGCTCCATTCTTCTTTCCTCTGGTGAGGTGAGGTATAGGAGAAGCCCGAAGCAGATTATCTATGTAGGGTGGGGTTTTACCGAGGAATGCCTTCTTTGCCAAGAGACAGGTTTGGTATTTGATCCTGTCTTTTAAGTTGAACCAGTTTGTGCGCTCATACAAGGCACAAGTGTGAGTGTATTTATCTGCAGACAGGGTGAGGTGACGTGCCTTATTCAGTGCCATTTGGACCCTTTTGAGTGCAGTATCAGAGGCTGCACCATAAACCACAAGCCCGTAGTCAATCGTAGAGAGAATGGAGCTGGAGACAGAGGTTCTGATTGCTTCTGGGGTGAGGGATTTCTTGTTTCTATAGAGGACTCCAATTTTTGTGTTAACCACTCCAACAAGGGAGTCTATGTGGTGTGTATAAGTGAGTCAGTCATCAATGGAGACCCCTAGGTACTTGAACACATGTACCTGCTCTATCTGCTCGCCAGCTGTATTAGTGATTTTCGAGCGAGGTGTGTCTATGCTTGTGGTTAGGGCTAGAATGAAGCATGGCCTTTGTCTTCTTGTAATTCAGCAGCAGCTTTTGTCTACTGAACCAGTCCTCGAGTTTATTGAAGGAGTCCGCTAGATCAGGTTTGATGACTGCAGGGGATGTACTGCTGCTTAGCAACAGGGCATCGTCTGCATATAATATAAGTTTAGAGTCGCAGGCCAAGGGTAGCTCATTTGCAAATAGGCTGAAAAGTAGGGGCCCTAGGATTGATCCTTGAGGGACTCCTAGGAGTACATCTTTGGAGCCGGATAGTGTCTGCCCGATTTTGACTCGCTGACTCCTTTGTGTCAGGTAGTCATTGAACCAATTTAGAGTGTTTGATGCTATGCCCAATCTCTGGAACTGATGTAGCAGTAGTGGGTGGTTTATGGTGTCAAATGCTTTGGTGAGGTCAATGAAGATGGATCCCACCAATTTTCCTTCATCCAGCGCTTTGTGTGCAAAGTCAGAGTATTCCAACAGTGCTGTGGTGGTGCTGCGTTTCTGCCTGAAACCATGTTGGTTTGGACAGAGCAGATTGTACTTGTTTAGGTATTCTGTAAGTTGATTTGCCACAATTTTTTCCAGTGCTTTAGATAGAGGGGGGAGAGAATAGATATTGGCCTGTAGTTGGCCACCAGTGTCTTATCACCATTCTTGTGCACTGGCGTCACCAGGGCTTGTTTCCATACCTCAGGAAACTGAGCTGGAGCTAGGGATTTATTGAATAGTATTGTTATGGGAGTGATCATAACATTGAGAGTGAGGGATAGTTTCTTCATGTCTAGTCCGTCACTCCCCAGTCTGGTTTTGCCTAGGTGACAAGACCCTACAGAAAATGAGATATTGTATCTTAGCTGCATGGTCCTGGGTTGGGCTGTAGAAAATTATCAGATTCTGATTTTGCGGAATTTTGGTGACATTAACAAAATTCTATGAAATTTTGTGGAATTTAACAAATATGTTTATTATACCTCAGCCGTCTGTTCCTCTGGAGACCTGAACATTTGCAAACCTACTTGCTATTACCTGTCCTAAGGCATACTAAATGTCATGAGATTTGGGAAAGTAGTTAAAACTTAAAGGGGCTCAAAATCTAACATTTCATTTTTTGTGACATTGTGTGAAAATATTGACCAGCTTGTAACCCAGCCACCTAGGGAGCTAAACATCTACACATTTTTTGTGTCAAAAATGAAAGGAGGGAGGGGGGATATGATAGAAATATATATATATTTGTTTTCCCCCCTCCGGTCGTGCCTCCGGGTTTGCCACTCCTTCCGGCTGCACATTGCTACTCGTGACCCCCTTGTCCTGTCCCCCCTTCCCTCACTTCACATCGCAGCCGACCCAGGGGTGGCCCGGCATATCCCTTTGCCGAGTGGGTCCCCCTCCTCCGAGGGGAAAGACACCGGGGTGGGGGTGGGCCCCAGCATACCAGGCGTCCAGTCCCTGGGCGCTGCTGAGGTGGGATTGGAGGCACAGGACCCCTGGGTCAGCGAGCGGGCAGCCATCATCCGTGAACCCGGAGGCTGGTATTTCCGCTTGCCCCTGGGGGCGCAGGTGCCACGAACGCCAAGGCGTAGCCGACGCTCACCACACCTCAACGCCCAGGCTCACTGTGACTGGACCCCCGCCTCCACCAGGGGTACCATGCTGGTCCTGATTACCTCCCCACCCCTGGAGTAGGTGAGCAGTCGTGGGACGCTCGAACTACTCCACCCCAGCAGTCTCCAGCGACCGAGTCCGCTCTCGAACCGGGTTGCCGCGCCGCAAGCGAAATCAATCACGATCCGACGAGCCGCGATAGAAATATTTAAGTACCTCAAGGGCTAAACAAAGTTCAGGAGGGCAGCATCTTTTGAAAAAAGAGATGTGCAAGAACAAAGGGCATTATATGAGGTTGGGGGGAAGACTCGGGGGCAACATGAGGAAGTATTTTTTCATGGAAGGGGTGGTGGATGCATGAAATAGCCTCCATGAGGGGGTTATGGGGCAAAAATGATAGGTTAATACAAGAATGCATGGGATAGACAGATGGCAACCCTTGTGGTACTGTAGGAGGAAGGTAAGCTGCAGATTAAATAGGATCTAGAGTTTATGCAGTAAGTAGGGAAATGTGCAGACTAGGTGTGCCAGGAAGTCCTTATCTGCCATCAAATTCTATGTTTCTAAATGTTTTTATTCTCCTTTTTAATATAGAACTGCTGGACAAAGATCTTTATCCTTTAAAACTACTCATATTTGTAATAATTTGCCTCAGTTTGTTATATCCAGTACTTCTGTTTCAATGTTTAATTTTAAATTTTTTTAAATATATTAAATCTTTGTCAGATTGTGATTGTCATATTTTTAATTGTTTTATATATTTTTAATTTCTGTGTTATTGTTCCTTATGTTCTGGTCACATGTGAAAACCGGCATTTTATTACTCACTGTGTTTACCAGATAAATTAATAAACTAATGAAATTAGTATGCATCACCTTATTGGAAAGGTAATAGAAACTGCTAAATATGGTGCGATATGGTGAAGTAAATTTTAAGGTGCTGGGGTTTATAATTTCATTATTTAATTCTTAGTGAAATTTTGTGAACACTTTCTAAAAGTGTGGATGTTTTGTAACTTACCTGCTATTGCACTATAGACCTGAAATTTGATATGTATATCCAGTGTCACTGGATCCTGGAATCTAACATGGCTGGAGAAATTTAGTTCAGTAGTTTTAAAGGAAAGGATAGCCAACTCAGTTAATAAGAGGTATAAAACCTTTTATAGGTACATTAGGGAGTGAAGAAAGACCAAGGGAGGAATAGCGAGGCTTAGTAAAGGGAGGGTGGGGGTGGGAAGGGTGACAGTGAGAAAGCAGGGATACTGAATGAATACTTCTGCTCAGTATTCACAGAAGAAGAGGAGGGGGAGGTACCTAAACCAAACAATAGAAACACTCTGGATGGGGGAGGGGGTTGATGCAGTCCATTCACAGAAGAAAGGGTCCTAAAAGAACTCCTAAAACTGAAGGTGGACAAAGCAATGGGGCCTGACGGGATGCTTTTTTTTTTGCTCCCCCTACACCTTAGCCTAGTCTCTCTCCTTCAGGCCCCACATGTACCTCACTCGGCAACCCCGACCCCACCACCTCATATTGCAACCAGCCCATGTCACCCCGATGTATCCCTTCATCGGTGTGGGTCCCTTACCTTCATAGGGGAAGAGCCTGTACAGCTATCCAAATGCTCCTGGGTGCTGCTGAGGTGACGATAGGGGTCCAGGAGTTCCATGGTGAAGGTCCAGGAGGCCGTCATCTGACCCGACCAAGGTGCCATTTTTGCCATTTTCTCTCCAAGGAGTGGCATGTCACAGATGTCATGGCTCACACCGAAGTCCGCCACTCCCCCTAGACATCAAGGCCTGACATCTCGCCATGCCCCCAGCCTCCGCTAGGGGCCAGCAAGTGTGGGGCCACAACCCCACCCTCTCCCCGGAGAAGGTAAGCTGTCGCTGGATGCTTCAGCCTTCTCCCCCCGGCTGGCCCTCCAGCAACCTGAGTCCATTCCCAAACCCGGGTCTCTGGCGTCACAGATGGAAATCCAACTGCTGCACCGGCGGACTGGCCTGACAGGATTCACTCCAGAATTCTAAAAGAACTAAGGGGAGAACTAGTGACACCACTGACTATCCTTTCTAACAAATCATGGGAGGATGGTGTGGTACCTGAGGACTGGAGGAGGAGGGGTGTGATTCCAATTCACAAAAGTGTATGCAAGGCAAAGGCAGGAAACTACAGACCTGCTAGTTTGACCTCAGTGGTAGGAAAAATGATGGAATCACTTCTGAAAGAAATAATTGTTGAGTACCTAGAGGCCAGCAGGGCACAGGACCCAAGGCAGCATGGATTAACAGCGGGAAGGTCATGTCAGATGAATCTAATAGATTTTTTTTGACTGGGTGACCAAAGTAGTAGGCAAGCAATGTGAGAAGGCAATAACGAGGGCTGGGGGAATACTGGGATGCACAGGGAGATGCTTCATCAGTAGAAAACAGGAAGTTGTTATCCCTCTGTACAGACAGTTGGTGAGACCCCATCTGGAGTACTGTGTGCAGTTCTGGAGACCCCATCTCCAGAAGGACATAGACAGGATGGAGGCAGTCCAGAGGAGGGCAACTAAAGTGGTGCAGAGTTTGCACCAGATGCCATACGAAGAGAGACTGAAGGAGCTTAATATATATACCCTCGAGGGAGGGAGAGGGGGGGGACATGATAGAAACTTTTAAGTACCTCAAGGGAATCAACAAAGTCCAACAGGGTAGCATCTTTCAGAAAATGAGATGTGCAAGAACAAGGGGACACAATTTGAAGATAGAGGGGGGGATGGTTCAGGGGCAACGTGAGGAAGTATTTTTTCACAGAGAGGGTGGTGGACTTATGGAATGACCTTACTGAGGAGGTTGTGGGGGCAAAAATGGGGAATTCAAGAATGCATGGGACAGACATAAGGCAATTCTAGTGGGGGGGGTAGGAGAAAGTAGGCTGTTGGTTAACTAGGATCTGCAGCTTGTCCAATAGGTAGGGAAATGAGCAGACTGGGTGGGTCATGTGGTCCTTATCTGTCGTCAAAGTCTATGTTTCTATATTTCTGCAGTGGGCGTACCGCGAATTACTATTTGCAAACTTTTATCATTACTTCATGATAGTGCATTGGGTAATGCCACCAGAATTCCACTTGTGGAACTTTTGGAAAGCACTTGTCACCACTGCATCTGATATGCTATGCTTAGCTTTTTGCAGTCCTGTTTCTTCCTGGGTGACTTATTTTGCTCACCCATTTTCTCTTAGCATGATCAGAAGGACTGAGAGGAACTGCCTGCCCCCTTGATATCCTCCTTGTTCCTCAAAGTGACACACACGCCCTTGAGAAGAGAGCCATCTACTCTTTTTGCTGTCAGACCAACTCCATTGGAAGAGATAGAATCCCTCCTTCTTGGTGCCCTAGTTACTTTCTTCCCTTGTTAGGTACCTCTGAGTGCCTCTAAGTCTTAGATTTTCAAGTACATCAGGTTCTCAGACATGCCACATTTGCTGGGTGTGATTCTATGACCTGCTTTCAAGTCAGAATTTATGTTCCTCTATGCTTCCTTCCTCCAGTTGGGGGGGGGGGGGAGTCTACTGTTCTTGTGCAAACCAGCTCAGCTTTCCATTCCTTGGTGAACCCATGCATCTAACTCATGCCATTGGTGGGCCCTTGTACTACCTGCCTTTGTAATCCTTATCCATTAGTTTAAATCATCCTGACTGCCCTGTCCCTTGCCCTGACCAGTGCAGTACCCCTTCATTCTTGGTATAGCTGCAGACAATCCTGAGCATGCAGGTATTCATTACTCCAGAATGCCCTCTATCTACCAGAAAAAAAGAAGACCATCCCTCTTTCAACAGAATCTCAGCAAAATTAAGCCTAATTTCTGTCACTGTCGTTCCTCACAGGCCCCAGGAACATGAGAACCTTAGAGAGAAGATCACTATGGATATCATTCACCTTAGGAACATCCCTAATCCAATAAATGGCCTCCTCATGTCCTCAGAACTTGTACCCCATCACAGATTGAACGACTGTCAGTTGCTCCCTCTAGCTGCAGCGCTTGCCTGTGGATCAAACTAATCTGACCTGTACTGAAAACAGGCAAATCACTTTGACCTGCACCAGCATCATGGTCCTGCAGTGCCCCACCAACCCTCCTGTGACTTTTACAATGGAGTCCCCTTGAAATCAACTTTATTACCTCCCTACCCAGCCTTTCTTATCCTCCATGACAGATCAGGTGTATAGCATGTAAAAATATCTTGGATATGGCTACACAAAAATTATCATAAAAGTCCACAATGTTCACAAAAACTCATGAATTTAAATGTTAAAGGGAAACGGGGCATGTATGTGTCCCTTTAAGTAGCAATGTTATTTTGCAATGTTTTGATGCTTAAAACATGGGTATCCTTTCAGCATGACATTAAAAAGCTGCCACATACACTAAAGGCCATAAATATTATATGGTCAAACAAAAAAGTGATAACTGAAACAAACAGCAGTCACATAAACTGCAGTCACGAAGGTACAGAAGAGGGTTGCAGATTGCAGAAAGTTTGAGTAGAGGGTCTGGAGCAGTAGAGATAAGGGGCCAAAGACTGAACACTAAGGGCACAACAGTAAATGTCAACATTAAATTAAATGAATGAATGAATGAATGAATGAGTGAGTGAATATAGGGAATACCTTATAGGTTGCAGTGATATAACACATTGATAGTGTATGGGAGAGGGCTATTGTTCATGGAATTCAATGTTCAGTGTGGTTGTACCCTAGTAGTGACATCAATCATCTGTTGTACCATGCTGAGTACATTACTATAAGGGTACAACAACATGGAATGCCTTCACGTATTCAACTGTCCCTGTCACCTGCACCAGTCATTCGTTTTTTTTTTCCTTGTCAGTGTCATCTGTCACCTCTGATGAGAAAAACAAGTTATCAGAGATTGTTTCTGTTGTCTTTTTAAACTCTGCATTGTTGTGCAGAGTTGCCCATACACTATACAAGACGAAAGATGGGCAACAGTGAACAACACTGAGTTTACTTCTTTAGGTTGTCATGATAATCACAGACCTCTCGACCTTCACTCTCAAGGTCTACTGGCAGTCATGATAACAACTTGAAGCAAATAAAACATTGTTCGTTGTTGCCTATCCATTATCCTCTATACTGTTTCTCCACTAGTGAGTGGTACGATCCATAACTCATAACTGGCATGACCACAAGTTAGTTATATAATTCTTACCACTCGTGTGGAGAAAAATGTGTATTTCATTAAAGCTCATTATATTTCACTGAAGCTCATTATATATTTGATATATAACAGACTATTGTTAATGGTTGTACTGCAATGTTACCATGTCTTACCTTAAAACTGTCAATTTCCCATTGTAAATGCTCCATTTGAGCTATTGAACTCTGTGTTTAATTTTAAACTCTAAATGGACATATATATTCTGTGTTTAAGAACATATATTCTAAGTGAAATAACATGTGGTCTCTGTGAAAATAAATATCCGGAAAAATATCATTTAACCAATGGTGTGGTATACGGCAAAATAAATGAACAAATTGTAAACAGCAAACTAAATGATGAGGGTGATGATGGTGACCCAGACAGTCATTGGTTTCTCTGCTCTGTATAATGGTCACATTTCCTTTAGAATTTCTTTATCCTCCTCTCGGCCACAGGCTGGGACCTCCTTTCGTTACCTCCAGTGTGGGCTACCTTCCCTACAATGATCCTGCTGCTGCACTTCCAGGTCCCCCCACCCACCTGAAACCTCACCACTGTGCTGCCCCCAAGCTTACCTCATGGGGCTGGTTATGCCTTCAGCTCCTTTAACATTTCTTCCCACATACAACTGTCCTTGCTGAGGTGGAGGTGAAGATCTCGAAGAATCATCCTGGCGTACCACAGCTCAAATCCAGTGTGCGAATAGGCCACTAGGGGTGTTTCATATGCCCAGTGCTGTTTGCACCATTTTCCCTTGTTCTTCCCAGCCACCCAACCAGGGGTGTGCAGCATGATTGGTTGCCATTGAGGTATGATGCAAACAATCTGCAAGCATGCTCCAATGGTCCCCCTGCTCAGTCGCTCTTCCCCTACACTGCCACCTGTGGTTACCCTGGTGGTGGTATAGCAGCAGGATGAGATATTCTCTCCTCCCCCCTACCGGCCCTCCTAGGGCCTGAGGCAGTATAGCGCAGTGGTTTAGGGCTCTGAGCTGCAAACCTGGAGTCCAGGGTTTGAATCCCACAGCTCCCACATGCATACTGTGTGATCCTGAGCAAGTCACTTAACTTCCTCATGCTCCCAGGTTGCACCTGGAAACAAGCCTTGGCTTAGTGTGCCTTTCCTGGTTAAACAATTTCCCCTTTCTTCTTGAACCTGTGTCATCAGCGTCACGAGCGGTAGGCTACCATGGTGCTGGTGGGCCATAATGGCAGGATTTCTGTTGAGGTGTGACTTAGTAACATCCTGTAGTATGTAAGTGTGATTTTCCAGTTTCCTGCAAAACAATGACAGTTAGCATTGACAGGACTCAAATATAATAACTGTCACTAAAAATTAGAATTTCAGGATATTATATGTGTTATCGTTGCCTTTTTAATCTGTTTTTGCTACTTTTCCTATTTGGACATCACAACCCCCTTGATTGTGACAACAGAAGCATGTCTGATGGAAACAGGTTATGATGTCATAATCAGAGGATAATGACTTCACTGCAGGAGTAAGAAAAGGGAACAACTGAAATATAAGGGGAGATTCAGTTTTTTTAGTTAATCTTTTTATTAATCATTTTTAAATGCAACATACAAAAATAAAAACACATATAAAATTCCACACTCAGCAATCACTAGTAATAATATGAGGGATTGAGTTCTTGGAACATGAGAAAAAAAAAACCTCAGTACCCCCAACCTTGGCATGTCGACATTCCTCTGTCCTCGGGGACACAATTTAGCCCGTACTGACCCAAAATCCCTCTGTATTTGTTACAATTATACATTTTTCATGTGCTATTCCCAATAATTTAAAGGTATCATGAGTGTTGAGTATGCGTAAGGGTCACGTGGAGGAGCATAAGTCAGAGGGGGAGAAATGGAAGGTCCAGAAAGTCAAATTTTGGGGGCATTATGTGTAACTGACTTCTGCTGAAGTAAATGTTTTTCTGGAAACATGCACATTTCTTTACAGCCCGAATGTACCCTAGGCTCATCATGTCTGCCCCCCCCCCCCAACTTCATAAGCATGAACTCATGATGATCCGTACCTCTCAAGTGTCCCACATTGTGCAGGACATTCCAGATTTGCCCTCATTTTTTGAAGTTGTCCTGCTATCCCGCCAGCACCTGTCATTGTGCTAAATTTGACAGTGATGGTAGTGCTGATGTCAGCGGGCCCTTTAAATGCACATGGCCAGCCTCTTGGAAGGAATGATCGGGAGTGAGTTCGTGGAACAGAAAGCAAGTTGGGTTGGGTGGTTGGTCATTGCTTCTCTGACTTATCATCCCTGAGTGGCCAATCAGAAAATTGGCGCTTGAATTTGATGCTTCAAACAACATGAAGTCTTGTTGTATTCTGACTATATGCAGTTAGCCCCAGCACTTGAACTGCTCCGGAGGGGAAAGGGTTAACTCTATGCAGCAGCATAGAATGTTGAGCTTGAGCTCGATTTTCAAACCTCTGTCTCTGGTACATCTCAGTGTAACTGTCAGATTCTTTACTCCGCCTAACTGTGAAGTCGCTCCGGAGAGTTCTCCTTCGCCTCAGTTTGGTTATAGTACAAATTGGTTGGTTTTAACAAGCGTTTCATTATTTTTTTGGTATTGATTCTGTCTACGGTACAGGTAGTGTAAGTAGGTAGATAGTGATCATTTTAGTGAAGAAATTGTTTTATCTTCGATTTCCCATCAGTCAGTCTGGTTGGGAACCGGCACAAATTTTGCTTCTCTTCTTAATTCTGGTTTCCTTGTGGGTCCTGGTCCAGATCGGTTTAAAAAAAACTGAGATTTTGCTCAGTTTTTTCCACAACCCGTGACATGGTTGGTAACCGATCAGACAGTATTACCTGGCTTGAAGTCTGTAAAGGGTAACTTTTCAAGAGAAGGCTGTGTCTGAGAAACCCAAGAAAAAAAATGGTCCCACTGGGTTTCAACACTGTACTGAGTGTGGGAAGGCTTTTGCCAAAGCTGATCCTCACCTCATACTGTATGTATATATTGTCTAGGGCTTGACCACCTCAAAACAGACTGCCACATTTGTAAGAATTTTCCGAAAGCCACTTTAGAAAAAAGATTAAGTAGGCTGAAGGAAAAGGAGGCAGAGAAGTCCGCTGATCCAGATGGCCAGCCCGGTTCAGTTCCGACTGAACCTAAGGAGGTGCATGCTGAACCGGGTGATACCTCCTTGGGCAAAAGGAGATCTGATTCCGAGGGATTGGTTCCATCTAAAAAAAGGAATAAGTCAGCCATTTTAGATCCCACCTTGCAGGTTCCAACTGCTGAAGAAATTGTGAAAGCGATCAGCGTTGTTCAGTCACCTTGCCTAGTTCCATCCGAACCGAAACCTTCTGGTAAGTGATTGGATCGGATGGTTCCAACTCCATCGCATTATGATCCGGATGTATACTATGAGGAGTGGGAGGGAGACAAAGAGTTCCCAGATGATGATGAGGATGATGATGTGTTTGGAGGCCTAGGTGAGACTATAGAGCCTGACATATCCCCAGATAGGCCTACAATGTCTGTCCTCCCAGACTTTCTGAGTCCCCCTCCCACTCTTTGTTTTACAAAAAAGTGGCTGAAACTCTCCAGCTCCCAGTTGAGGAAGCTGCTGAGGAGGTAGAGGAAGCTGATTATGTAGAGATGATGGACGTCCCAGAGTCCAAGAGGCTGTCTATCTCACTTCACAAATCTTTAGGGAAACAGACTCAGAAATGACTACAAATGCCTACTTTTATACACCCTGTGGATAAAAAGATGGACAGGAGGTATATGTTATCAGGTTCTGGTACGGAGTTTCTGTATAACCATTGCAGCCATGTTAGGGTAGTGCAGGCTGCAGCCAGTGACAGGGTAAATATTCCTTTGGCACCCCCCCCCAAGAAAAGGGATTACAGGAAGGTGGATGCCATGGCCAAGAAACAGTACTTGCCATCCTCCTTGGGGCTCAGACAGGCTAATTATATGGCCTGTACAGCCAGGTACCAAAAGACCAGGTGGGATATGGTTCTGGAGCCGGCTAAGAAGGCTTCCCCCCAGCTGGCCAAAGAGCTGGAGGAGGTGGCTGCTGATGGAATTGAGGCATCCGAGGTACAGTTCCATGCTGCTGCTGTGGACTCCAATGATGTGGCATGAAGAGTCGTGGCTACATCTATATCTCTTAGGAGATTTGCTTGGCTTAGATGCACTAGCCTTTCACAGAATACCCAGGCTAAGGCTATGGATTTCCCTGTGTCAGGTAATTCTCTGTTTGGGGAGCAGACAGAGTCTTACATGAAAAAGGAATACAGGACCATCTACAGGAGTGCAGTGGCCAAGGAAAGACAAGCTACTCCTCAGAAGCAGCAGTCTAGGGCAGGCCTTTCCAGAGGCCTTTCTACCAAGCTCATGCTTCCTCTTCTTTCCAGCAGAGGGTGTTCTTCAGAGGAAGAGGCAGAAGGGGGATGAGCAGGGGTGCATCCTCTTCTCAACCTAACGCCCCTGCCAAACAAACACCCTGATGTGTCAGACCGGGTCGCCTCCTCTATCCCAGTAGGGGGCAGGCTGGCTTACTACTTCCAGGCCTGGAAGTCTGTCACTTCAGACAGTTGGGTCCTGGAAGTAGTAAGCCAGGGACTGGCTCTCAGCTTCAAAAGATGCCCCAGAGTGACAGCCAGATCCTTTCCACCTGCAACAACTTCAGAAACAATTGCCCTAGAGGCAAAAGTGTTCTCCCTGCTAACCCTCAAAGCTGTAGAGAGGGTTCCTCCACAACACAGGGGCAAAGGACTGAATTCCAGATACTTCCTTACCCCAAAAAAGATGAGGGAGTTGCAACCCATCTTATACATGAGATATCTGAACAAACATATTACAAAGCCAAAATTCAAAATGGTGACTCTGGGAATAATTCTTCCCTCTCTGAGGCCAGGAGACTGGCTAGCTTCTCTGGACCTCAAGGATGCCTATTTCCGTATACCTATCAGGTGCTCCCACAGAAAATACCTCAGGTTCAACTTGCCTTCAGGTCATTACCAGTTCAGAGCCATGCCCTTCGGTCTGACTTCGGCCCCAAGGGTGTTCACAAAATATTTTGCAGTAGTGGTAGCCTTCCTCAGAAGGCGGGACATCTCTGTCTTCCCTTATCTATATGACTGGCTTATTGTAGGCCAGTCTTCTGACCAGCTCAAGTCAGCTCTAGAGGTTACCCAGAATCTGCTCAGTTCTCTAAGGTTCCTCCTAAATCTCTCCAAGTCAGTCCTCGAACCAGTACAGCTCCTTACCTTCATAGGGGTAGAGCTGGATACTATTCAGGCAAAGGCCTCCCTCCCATGCTCAAGGGTAAGGGCCCTTACAGATCTGGCTTCTTCTTTTCGACCTCTGGTGTCTTGCCCAGCCAAATATTTTCTTCAACTCCTAGGCCACATGGCAGCCTCCACTGCAGTGGTTCAAGGAGCCAGGTTCCAGATGAGGGACATTCAGTTCCACTTAAGGTCCTTTTGGTCTCAGAAAAAAGATTCTCTCACAAAACTGATTCCAGTGACTCAGACTCTTGTCCAGGCTCTCCAGTGGTGGTTGGATCAGAACAATGTCAGGCAGGGTGTCCCATTCCTCAGTCAAGCACCTTCAGTGGTCCTGACCATGGATGCCTCTCTGCTGGGGTAGGGAGCCCATTTAGGAGCCCTCACTGCACAGGGTGTTTGGTCACAACAGGAGTCTCTCCTTCATATCAGTCTTCTGGAGCTCAGGGCAGTGTTCCTAGCCCTTCAGACCTTCTCAGAATCAGTCAAAGGCAAAGCAGTGCAAGTCAGGACAGACAACACTACTACAATGTGGTACATAAAAAAGCAAGGGGGCACTCGGCCCACGGCCTTGTGCATGGACGCCATGAAGCTATGGTCTCTAGCTTACTCTCTTCAGACTTCTCTGATAGCAGTTCATCTTCCAGGGAAGGACAATGTGCTGGCAGATGCCTTAAGCAGGATTTCTCAGGGTTACCACGAATGGTCCCTGAATCCTTATGTCCTCCAGGTGATTTTCAAGAGATGGGGCACTCCAGAGATAGATCTCTTCACAGCCCCAGACAATCATCAACTTTCCCTCTTCTGCTGCAGACCCCCAGTCTTAGAGACTGTCCCTCTGGATGCTGTCCTGTTAAACTGGACAAACAGATTTCTCTATGCCTTTCCTCCCTTTCCTCTGATATTCTGAGTACTGATCAAGATCAGGTCTCAAGCCTGCACAGTGATTCTGGTGGTTCCAGACTGTGTCAGGTAACCTTGGTATCCTCTGTTGCTGTCTCTAGCAGTCTCAATTCCCTTGTTTCTGCCCAGGAGGCATGATCTCCTGACCTCATCTCAATGGAGGATTTGGTTTCCCGATCTTCAGTCTCTCAGACTCAAGGCTTGGCTCTTGAAGAGTTAGAATATGCAGGTCTGAATCTCTCCCAGGGAATAATGGATATTCTTAAGGTTTCAAGGAAGCCTTCCACCAGGAAAACTTACAATTCCAAATGGAATTGGTTCAGCATTTGGTGTTCTCAGAAAGACATGCAACCAGATTCTGCAGGCATTTCCATAGCTCTGGACTATCTGGATCATCTTAATGGGCTAGGCCTTAGGCCTGCTACCCTTGAAGTTCACTTAGCAGCTATCTCTGCCTTCCTTTCTGCAGGGAAGTTATCTTCCCTGGCATCACATCCTGTCTTCAGTAAGTTTTTCAAAGGTCTGATTCACATTAACCCTCCCTTGAGGGAGCCCACTCCAGCTTGGGACTTGAATATCTGCATTGTGCAGCTTATGCAACCCCCTTTGAATCTTTATCCTCTGCTGAGCTTAAGTACTTGACTTGGAAGACTGTGTTCCTGGTAGCCATTACTTCTGCCAGGAGAATCAGTGCATTACAGGCCTTGTCAGTTGAACCTGACTTCATCTCCTTTCACAGGGATAAGGTGGTCCTCAGGGCAAACAGAAAGTTTCTGCTTAAAGTGGTTTCAGATTTTCATTTGAACCAGTCTATGTCTCTGCCTGTCTTTTTCACTGACCATTCTTCTTCAGGGGAGAGCAGACTGCACAGTCTGGATGTTAAGAGGGCTCTAAGCTATTACATAGAGCAAAACAAGTCCTACAGGAATTATAGCACTCAGCTGTTTCTTACCTATGGTGAAGTAGGAAAAGGTAGACCTGCCACAAACAGATCTATTGCCAGGTGGATTGTCTCCTGTATCCAATTCTGCTATTCAAAATTGGGGCAAGAGCCACCCTCAAGCCTGAGGGCACACTCAACAAGGGGTACAGCTGCTTCTTTGGCAGCTGCTAGGGATATTCCCTTGGTGTACATTTGCAAAGCAGACACCTGGAAAACGGTTCATACATTCACCAAGCATTACTCTCTGGATACCCAGACTAGGAGTGATGCTAGGTTTGGCACAGCAGTATTACAGGTCCTGTTCCCAAAGTAAGGTTCTGTTATTCCCTTCTCCAGCGGAGTACTGCTTGGGAGTCTGCATATAGTCAGAATACAGCAATTCTTCATGTTGTTTGAAGAAAAAAATACTCACCATAGTAATGTTGTTTCTTCTAATGGAGTATTGCTGTATTTTGACCTCCCTTCCTCCCTGCTTCCCCTCTCAGAACTTAGTCTTTTGGGATGTGGTTTGGCAGGTACTGTGTTGCACCCCAGAGGTGTACCTTGTTCCCTGCCTTCCAAGTGTTTTTGTTTCTTAATGGTTAGAGGTTTTATGTAGATTGTACACTATCTACATAGATTTTTTTTCTTGGGTTCTTCACTTGAGTCTTTTGGACCCAAGTTTTGTTGCCTATGGCTTAAAGTTTTAAAACAGTTTCTGTAGCTTTAGTTAATTAGTATTACTCATAAGAATCTGACAGTTACATAGAAACATACATAGGATTTGACGGCAGATAAGGACCACTTGGCCCACCTAGTCTGTCCGTTTCTCTACCTGATGGGTAAGCTGCAGATTCTAGTTATTCAACAGCTTACTTCCTCCTACCCCCCACTAGAATTGCCTTATGTCTGTCCCATGCATTCTTGAATTCTCCTATTGTTCCTGACTCCACAACCTCCTTAGGAAGGCTGTTCCATGCATCCACAGCCCTCTCTGTGAAATCTTTTCTAACATTACCTCTGAGCCATTCCCCTCTCTCTCTTCAAATTGTGCCCCCTTGTTCTTGCACATCTCTTCTTCTGAAAGATGACTTGCACTGAGATGTATCCGAGACAGAGGTTTGAAAACCGAGCTCGAGCTCCATGTTCTATGCTGCTGCATAGAGTTAACCCTTTCCTCTCTGGAGCACTTCAAGTGCTGGGGCTAACTGCATATGGTCAACATATAGCAAGACTCCATTAGAAGAAACAACATTACTATGGTGAGTAATTTTTTCTTCACGTAGTGTTGCACAGTGAGAAGACCGTTTGTCCATGTAACTGCTGTCCTCATCGGTGGAAAGAACTGCATGGATCTTGTGTTGTGGTGTTACCATAGATTACTGGACCCCCAAGGCACTGATCCTATCCTGCATCAATCCTGTTCATGGTGCCACCGATCCGGGAGCCCCAGAGCTTCTTATTGCCTAGTTTTTGTCTTCCTTGCTGCAGCTGGTGTGTGTGTGGCCTGGCAAATGAATGCCAGCAGCTGACAGCACCCCCCCACCCAGCTGGAGGAGAGACTCAGGCTCATTGCAGCCCCACAGCACTGACACCCACCCCATCAATGCCCCTGCCCTGCGCTGCCAGCCAGAGAACAAGCCAGTTGCTCTGGCCTGAAGGAGACCAGATGGTCACATAGCTTGACCGAGTGGTGCTGGTGAGGAAGGGTACTAGGTTTAGCTCAGTCCTTAAGGCTTGACACTGTAATAATTCTTGAGTCAGAAGATTTGATCTTCTTAAAGTTTTTTTTTTCCCATTTCCCTATGTTGTGGGGTGGGGTGGGGTGGCTCTGTGGTACTGGCTGTATTTTCTAGTGGGAGCAGTTAGGCAAGTTGCTTGCTTTGTTGCTAAATTTACAGGCCAGGCCAGCTACATTGACACACACAGTGTGTAAAGTTAAATTATTGCATTAATGCTGGAAAAGTGGCTCTGGGATTATTTGGGATATATGTTCTGGTGGGGGCAATTAGGCAAGTTGCTTGCTTGTTAAATTTGCAGGCCCTCAGCTACTGACACACCCAGTATGGCAGTATAGCCTAGAGGTTAGAGTAACGAGCTGTGAATGAGTTTGGTTCAGCAGATCTGGGTGTGATTCCCCCGACCTCCACTTGCATATTGTGTGACTCTGAGCAAGTCACTTAACCAGCCTAAAGCTCCCAGGTCACCCCTGAAAACAGTCCATTGTGCCTAGTGGACTTTACCTGGTTAACAAAAGAATTAGAAAAATAATTAACTTAGTGTTGCATTAATGCTGGAAAAGTGGCAATAGATTATTCTTTAGTGCTGTTAGATTGAGTTTCGGGTTCTGTTATGCCGTGTACAAAATCATTAAAGTGTCAAAATTCTGATGTCCCTCATGGTGTCCCTTATTTATGGGTGTGGCATCCCTCATCGTCCCTCATTTTAAGGGGTGCTGTCCCTTATTTCAGAGTCCTGAGGCTGAGAGGAATGATGATTGAGAGTATGCTGAGCAAAAACATGAATTTGTAGGGATACCTAACCCCTCTACTTGCCAAGGTACAATGTAAAATTACTAATTTCCTTGGTAATCAGACATTTCTGATAACCCTTCAACATTAACTATGATCCAATTAGCAAACTAATTATATCATTTTCCATAGCTTCTGTCTAGTTTGACCTATCCACAGTGGAATGGTTTGGCATCTGGTTTAGGGTCTGACTGCTTTGGATTTCTTAACAGGAAATTTCTATGACTGGGAGGGTAGACTGAGCATTTTACTTTCCATTACTATTAACTTCTGTTTTCTTAGCTAGAGGGCACCCAGGTTACTATTCACCAACCCTGCAGGATTCTGATATTAGCACTGCAGCTGTCACATTTAGATGGCACTACATTTCAAAAATATATATTGTTACAGTTTGTTTACCCAGGATTGGAGGTGGGCAAGTCAGGGTGACTCAAGCTTCACTCAAGCCCATCACCTAGCTATACATCCTTAAGCAATCAAGAGCCATGTTAGTAACAATACAGCTCTGGTGAGGCACACAAGGGTTTTGTTTTAGCCTGTGTCATGCTAGTTCAGTTGTGTTAACCAATAGTTCATGAGGGCCATGCAGGTGCATCTTGCCAGCTCTGTTGGCTCAGCTCATGTCGTGACATGAATATTCAAACCAGCTCTGCTCCAGCTTGGCTGTAGTTAAAATTTGTCTGACTTGCTCCTCTCTAACCAGGATAGTCCAACAGAGATACAAAATCTTGTTTTTAATAGGGTCCCACTTCTAGCAGTTTCTTTAGGAGGCTGGAGTGGAGTACAGAGGAAACTGTGACTTGCTCATGGCAACACAGTGAATATTTGACTGTGGTACAGTTTTAAACTCTGATTCCTGGTTCGGGAGCTAGTGCACTAACCATTAGACCACACTGCATGCAATAGACACATATACCATATTTCACTTTATAGAATATGTGTTTTAAGTGCTAAATGTAAAATATATAGGCAGTTCATTTTTGGATAGGATAGGACCAAACAGAAGGGTACCACCTTGGTGTCTGGTGGTTTAGTTTAATTCAAATGAGAACTTTGATATGAAAACTAAGAGATCACAGAAAATAGCCAATTTATGCAGAAAAAAATCATTGTAACCTTTTAATCATAGTTCCCTGAGTATTACTCAGGAACTACAATTTGTATATTTGTGCTGTTTTTAACATTGTAAAACTGCTATTGCTCTAGTAAGTGCAGTTGAGCAATGATAGTGTGGACATTTTAAACCTCATTTGCCCTATTGTGTACTCGCAAAACAAGGTGGTTTCTGTGACCCCACGGATTACTTCATGGGTCACAGGACTTTTTAAAATCTGCCCTGCTGTGAGCAGGGCGAGCCTGAGCAGGATCAGCATGCTTCAGTGTGCAAAAAGACACACGCATCTGTGCATGTTTTGCGTGTTTGGAAGGTGCAGAGGGGCCGGTGAAAATTTTACAGCTTCATGGTAAATCAGTCTGCCACTGAGTATACCATGCTGTCAATAGAATGAATAACAATAGTATCATCATGGATGGTAAGGTGGGGTTGAAATGTATGACTTGTTTGATGTACTGCTTTAATTCATTCAATACTCAAAATAAACAGTTTCAGTGCTTTAAGTGCGCACAAAATGAAGACATGGCTAAAGAAATCAGTCTCTTTAGTTCATGACTAAGTGTTTTGGAAAAAAGTCACATTGATACATCTAAGCGTTTATTTAATTCTGCACTATTAGAATCAACTAAAAACATGAACCATATTAGTAGACAAACTCACAATGAAACATATGTACCTAACTGTAACCAGTCTAAAATAGCAACAACCTCCTTGACACAATAAAAAAAGAGCTAGGGAGGAAGAAGAAATTATCGATGCAGAAAGCACATGGTACAATGTGCAAAGTAATAAAGCAGCTAAAAAAGGAAGGAAGATCACAAAGTTTCATACTGTCATTAATAATTACTTAGACCCTCTCCAAGAACTAGTAGAGGACATCAACCTCTCCTCCTCCGAAGCTCCCAGTCCATCTCTAACAGTACCTGATAACCCAGTGGTAATATCAACAGAAGGAAATGCAAATCTTGTTACAGTCCCACCTAAACTAAACTCGTCAGTCGATCTTATGGACTTAAATGAGGCCAATATGCATGATCCAAAACAAATTTATGTTTTGGGAGATTCAATAGACAAACAATCAGATAGATCTATATGTCAGCCAGATAAACAAAACAAAACTGTTTCATGCTTTAGAGGTGCAAACATTCAGGACATAACACAGATGACTAAACAGATGTTAGCTAACAGTGGCAAAAAAAACTTTAGTTATTCATGCAGGGGCCAATAATATCTGGAATCAAAATATTCGAAACATTAAGAATGAATATATGGGACTGACCAATATTCTATCTGAAATGAAATGTCAAATTGCCTTCTCAGAAATTCTTCTGGTGCCAAGAGTTGATCTCCATATGGAAAATAAAATAAAACACATTAACAACTGGTTGCGTCACTGGTGCATTAGACAGACTATAGGATGCATTACACACTTGGAAGAATTTCACAATAGAAGATATTTAATATGTAGAGGCAGTTTGCACCTTAACAATCATGGTGCTGCTCTTCTGGGGAAACATATCACTGACCACATTACAAAATGTTTAAACAAAAATTTAGGTGGGAGGGGAGAAATGGTCTCCATTTAATCTCATGTCAATCAGTCAATAAATTAACTACACACATGAAAACTCCATTACTGAATGGTACCAGGGCTAGCAATATGTCTCAGATCTCAGAAAATAACCATTACATTAAAAATTGCTCAGTGCCTAAAATCGTGCTCCTGAATGCCAGAAGCCTAAAAAATAAAATGGGTGAACTCCAGTGTTTATTAGTTAAAGAGAAAATTAACATCTGTGGGGTTACTGAGACCTGGTTCCAAAACTCTGATTGGGGCCAGGACATTCATGGTTACACATCAATTATCCAAAACTATACATATAGCCGAGGAGGTGGTGTTGCCTTATATTTTAGTAACAACTTAAAATGGCAAAAGATAATGAACAACGATATATTGGTAACAGAAACTGAGATGGTCTGAGCTAATGTTCAAACTAAAAACAAATGGCTAACTATTAGCCTTTGTTATCACTCACTGAATCTTGATACCTAAGCTAATGAGGCATTTGTAAAGACTATTGAAAATCTCACAGTCCAGGAGGACCTGATTATAATGGGTGATTTCAATCTATCCAATATCTGCTGGCACTCTTTGCAAGGGAAGAGCAATTTCAATACAAGATTTATCAACACTATAATTGAGCTTGATTTAGAACAGTTAGTTCAGGAACCAACTAGAAATAAATCTATATTTGATTTAATATTTACAAGTAATAAAGATATAGAAGTACCTCCCAAAATTTTAGTTCCTCTTGGTGATAGTGACCATAATATGATTTTATGTACTCTAAGTAGATATTTTGACATCATAAAATGATCCACTAAGGTTAGAAATTTTAATAAAGCTGACTACGCCAAAATAAAAGAATCCTTGTCTTCTTGGAACTGGAAAACAACTCTAATAAGTTCAAGTTCAAGTTCAGTTCAAGTTTATTGCAGGAAAACTCCATTGAGCAAGCTCATTCACAAGGAGGTCCTGTGACATAATAAATCTGAATACAGAAAATATGTTGTCACACATCCTTGATAAACTCAAACATAGTATTAAGTCCTGGGTCCCCAAATGTAAAAATACAATAGCAGTAATAAAAGAACTTCTTTGTGGCTAAATACAAAAATTAAAAAGCTAATAAGAAATAAAAAAGGGCATATAACAAATATAAGAAAAATCCAACAGCGGATAGGTGGAAAAAATTCAAAATAAAGGCAAACTCAATAAAAATGCAATAAAAAAATGCCGAAAGAAAACTTGAAACTAACTTAGCAACACTAAACAAAGATAACAAAAATAAATTTTATAATTATGTGGGTTCTAGCAAGGGCAATTCTCTGAATATAGGCCCCCTTCTCAAGGACAAAATACAAATAACAGATGAGTTGAAAATTGCTGAAGAATTAAACATCTACTTCAGCAGTGTGTATAAATCAAAAGAGGAACTAAACTTAGATAATCTTCATACTACTAAAGCTTTAATAACATTCATAGAAGAGGATATTACAACTGCTATAAAATCATTAAAAAATAACTCCTCAGCAGGTCCTGATAAGATCACCTCCCCCCCCAGGTTCCTAAAATAATTAATTACAGAATTATCTGGCATTCTAACAATGTTATTTAATACATCACTTAATGAAGGTGCTGTACCTAAAGACTGGAAGAGTGCTACATTTATCCCTATACATAAAAATGGCACTAAACAAAATCCTGCTAATTATAGACCAATTAGCCTAACATCTTGTATAGGGAAATTAATGGAAAGAGTACTTCTTCAGAAAATCCTTACACACGTATCAATTACAGGATGAACAGATATTACACAGTATGGGATCACCCATGGTAGATCATGTTTGAACAATTTAATAAATTTTTTCCAGCTGGTCAGCTGTGCTTTAGAAAATGGCCTGTCTGTCGATGTAATCTATTTAAACTACTCATAAAATTCTGCTAGAACAACTAAGCAGGCACAAGATACATGCAAATACTGTCAAATGGGTAGCAACATGGCTGAAAGACAGATAACAATGGGTTAGCATTAAAGGCCTAAAATCCAACATCACTAAAGTTACTGGCGGGGTGCCCCAGGGCTCTGTCCTGGGGCCTGTACTTTTTAACATCATGATTTCCACTATGCAAACTACCAACTGGTTGGGGGTAAACAAATATGCAGACAATAGCAAACTAGGTTGTATCACAAACGATGTAAAATCAATTGAATTATTCCAAAATAACTTAGATCATTTAGCACTATGGGCAAATCAGAATAAAATGACATTCAATACTGCAAAATGCAAAGTCATGCATTTCAGCAAATACAATAAATTAGCCAAGTACACTGAACAATACCGACATACTAGTTGTTGATGCTGAAACTGATCTAGGAGTTACAATCATAAATGATATAAAATTTAATACATATATAAATAAAACAGTTAAAAAGTGCCAAGGCACTTTAACCTGTATTTTAAGACATATTAAAAGTCATACTGCAAATGTCCTTGTTCCAGTATACTCCAGTTTGGTAAGATCGCAGATTGACTAGTGTGCCCCCTTTTACATCCCTACATCTTCTGGTGCAAAAATCATGATGGAAAAAGTCAGAGAGGACTGACAAGAAATACTAATAACCTTAATAATCTGGAATATGAGGAAAGATTGAATACTCTGGGTCTCTTTTCTCTTAGCTACAGGTCATTGAGGGGAGACCTATGCCTGGTCTATAGGGCTATTAATGATCCTACTCTATTTGAAACATTATGTTTCCAAATGAAACAAACAAACGCATATACCAGGTCTCATAAACTAAAACTGCAAGTAAATATTAATCATACAACAAAGAGAAATAATTACATAACACAGAGGATATCACTAATTTGGAATTCCTTAACCGAGATTGTGATGAATAGTGTAAATATTGAACAGTTCAAAGCAAGACTTGACCATGGGTAACAGAAAATGTCTCCTCCACCACTAGGATTAGTGGTGGTGAGTTCAAATAGGATTCTGCCCCGAACTCGGAATCCTCTATGAACCTATGAACCATGGAAGGGGTGAGTGTACACTGGACACTGTTTAAAAATAAAATCTTTCACATCCTGGATTTGATCAAGGATATTGTTACTTATTTAATTCATAGCAAAAAAGCATGCACAAATATCAAATATGATCATAAGTTTAAAATAAAACACTACAATAATCATATTTACAGATATAAAAAAAAAATCAGAGTCCCACCTGCAGTGCTTTATCTGACATGACTTCAACCATAACTAGAAGCCAAGACATATATTCAAAGTGACTTTTATTGCAATTATCCACTGTGACTTGCAGATTTCGTTTGAGCACAGCTTCTAGTTGATGAAATATGGTATGCAACAAAAAGCAAGCTGCATCTTGCAAATGTAACTGCAGATCATAGGGAGCATTACTATCAGTAATGCCAAGTAAAAGTATTATTTTGTGGGTGAAATTTGTTCTGAATTGGTGTTTGGCAAACACTTTGCAATTCAAAATTTGCAAAACTTGAATCAGTTGATCTTGCAAATGGACTGATTCACGTTTTCAAATGCTACAGATTAAATTTTTGGCACATTTGTTTCTAAGTATGGAAACTGCAGATTTTTCCTCCAGATCAAAAATTGCACAACAAATTCATTAATCCTATAGTTTGCTCTTTTTGATCAACTTGGCAAATTTTGATGATACATTTTGTAACAAAGTCACTGTGCTGTGATTCCATGATATCCAAAGATTACTTTACAGAATGTAATGAGAATATGGAACTGCTTCCAACACCTCTGACATACTGTAGTAACAGTGTATGTCCGAGACCAGGACGCCCGCCTGCAGCTCCTTGGAAGCTGCCTGCCCTTGAACAGGGCTGCTTCAGCTCCCCCCCAGTTGGTTGGCACCCAGTCAGCCACCGACCGAGACCAGGACGCCTGCCTGCAGCTCCTTGGAAGCTGCCTGCCCTTGAGCAGGGCTGCTTCAGCTCCCCCCCCCAGTCGGTCGGCACCCAGCCAGCCACCGACTGAGACCAGGACGCCCACCTGCAGCTCCTTGGAAGCTGCCTGCCCTTGAACAAGGCTGCTTCAGCTCCCTCCCAGTCAGTCGGCACCAAGCCAGCCACCGACTGAGACCAGGACGCCCGCCTGCAGCTCCTTGGAAGCCGCCTGCCCTTGAATGGGGCTGCTTCAGCTCCCCCATGGTCGGTCAGCACCCAGCCAGCCACTGACCGAGATTAGGACGCCCACCTTCAGCTCCTTGGAAGCTGCCTACCCTTTAACGGGGCTGCTTCAGCTCCCCCGGTCGGTCGGCATCCAGCCAGCCACCAACCAAGACCAGGACACCCACCTGCAGCTCCGTGGAAGCTGCCCGCCCTTGAGCGGGGCTGTTTCAGCTCCCCCACGGTTGGTCAGCACCCAGCCAGCCACCGACTGAGACCAGGACACCCGCCTGCAGCTCCTTGGAAGCCGTCTGCCCTTGAACGGGGCTGCTTCAGCTCCCCCATAGTCGGTCGGCACCGAGCCAGCCACCAACTGAGACCAGGATGCCCACCTGCAGCTCCTTGGAAGCTGCCTGCCCTTGAACAGGGCTGCTTCAGCTCCCCCACTGTCGGCCGGCACCTAGTCAGCCACTGACTGAGACCAGGATGCCCGCCTGCAGCTCCTTGGAAGCTACCTGCCCTTGAAGAGGGCTGCTTCAGCTCCCCCGTGGTCGGTCGGCACCCAGCCAGCCACCGACCGAGACCAGGATGCCCGCCTGCAACTCCTTGAAAGCTGTCTGTCCTTGAACGGGGCTGCTTCAGCTCCCCCACGGTCGGTCGGCACCCAGCCAGCCACGACCGAGACCAGGACACCCGCCTGTAGCTTCTTGGAAGCTGCCTGCCCTTGAACAGGGCTGCTTCAGCTCCCCCACGGTCGGTCGGCACTGAGCCAGCCACCAATTGAGACCAGGACGCCCGCCTGCAGCTCCTTGGAAGATACGGCGACAGCGCAGCCCCCCCATCCAAGCACTCTGCCTTGGCGCCGAAAAGTCTATCTCTCCTTTGTCTTGCTAAACTGCTCAATCAAAACCTATCCTACCTCTATGCTATTTAAACCCTTTATTTATTTATTTATTTAAACATCAGTTTACAACCTTTGAGCCAGGGGCTCATTTACAAAGGGTACCTCGTCACATAGAGGACACGGACAGTGGCATGGGAGACAACAGATAAAACAGGAACAGGAACAACAGATTAAACAGGAACAAAGTAAGTGTCATTCAAGGTTACAGTTGGTTCAAAACAGATGAGGAATACATGGCTAATCAAGCTAGCAAAATAGGGTTAGTGATTGGGAAGGAGGGGGAGAGCCAGGGAGGAAGAGAGGATAGGGAAGGAGGTAAGGAAGAGGGGTGGAGAGCAGCTCGGTGAGCATTGTCAGGCTTTTTTTTTTTTTACTTTACTTTAGCGGCAGCGGCATCTGCGTGAGAGGAGCAGGTGATTTCTGAGGCTACTTTTAAAGCATGCTAATGAGGGGGAGTCGGAGACAGCAGCAGGGAGGGAGTTATACCAGGTGGACGCTCTGTAAGGGAACGCCCTTTGGCCGTGCGACGTCCTAGTACCCTGCTATTTCTTCTTCTCTCCAGCTGCCTGCCCTTGAACAGGGCTGCTTCTGCTACCCAACAGTCGGTCGGCACCCAGCCAGGCACTGACTGAGACCAGGGCACCCACCTGCAGCTCCTCGGAAGGTACGGCGATAGCGCAGCCAATCGGAACATGGGCGCTTCCAGCAAACTCACTCTGACTGGCCAGGACTTTTCTCCTGCTTTTGCCACCTGGCGCTTTTAACAAATAGATTTTAGATAGAACTAAGCACATTTCAAGTGTGTAATAGAAGTTTATCAACTGTATTAGCTGGATTGTAATTTCTACTACTGTTTTAAAGTGCTTACAGCTCTTCTGTTTCCTCGCTTCTGCACCCCCCCCCACAATCCAAGCACTCTGCCTTGGCGCCAAAAAGTCTTAACTCTCCTTTGTCTTGCTAAACTGCTCAATCTAAACCTATGCTTCCTCTATGCTGTTTAAACCCTGCTATTTTTTCTTCTCTCCAGCTGCCTGCCCTTGAACAGGGCTGCTTCAGGTCCCCCACGGTCGGTCGGCACCCAGCCAGTCACCGACCGAGACCAGGATGCCCGCCTGCAGCTCCTTGGAAGGTACAGCGACAGCGCAGCCAATCGGAACACGGGCACTTCCAGCAAATCTGCTCTGATTGGCCTGGACTTTTCCCCTGCTTTTGCCACCTGGCACTTTTTACAAATAGATTTTAGATAGAACTAAGCACATTTCAAGTGTGTAATAGAAGTTTTTCAACTGTATTAGCTGGATTGTAATTTCTACTACTGTTTTAAAGTGCTTACAGCTCTTCTGTTTCTGTGCTCCTGCACTCCCCCCCCCGATCCAAGCACTCTGCCTTGGCGCCGAAAAGTCTAACTCTCCTTTGTCTTGCTAAACTGCTCAATCTAAACCTGTCCTACCTCTATGCTATTTAAACCCTGCTATTTTTTCTTCTCTCCAGCTGCCTGCCCTTGAACAGGGCTGCTTCAGCTCTTCCACGGTCAGTCGGCACCCAGCCAGCCACCGACCGAGACCAGGATGCCCGCCTGCAGCTCCTTGGAAGATACGGTGGCAGCACAGTAAATCAGAACACAGGCACTTCCAGCAAACCCTCTCTGATTGGCCAGGACTTTTCCCCTGCTCTTGCCACCTGGTGCTTTTTACAAATAGATTTTAGATGGAACTAAGCACATTTCAAGTGTCTAATAGAATTTTTTTTTGACTAGTTTTCCATTAGCAGGTTATACAGACCTGCCACTAGAGGGAGTCTTGTTCTTTCATTTAAAAAAAAAAAAAGTCTACCCTCTGAAAGTCACAGTTGCTTTACTTGCTATATACCTTCCTTCCTGCACTCAAGAACCTCTCGAACCGGGTAAGACTTCCCTGAACCACCAGGACTGTTGAGAGCCACACCATTGGTGCCACAGTATCTGTACCGCACCATGATTGGACACTCTCTTGCCTCCTGCTCAGAGATTGGCTCTTGAGCCAGCTAAAACTTTGCTCTGCTCTGGGCTGCTGCACCCATTCATTTCTATGGCAAATGGCTGAAATTTTACACCCGCCCCCCCCGACCTTAACTTTATAGACCTTCCTCCATGCCCCCTGGTAGCTCCGCCCACTGTGCTCTATTGGTACCTGTTTTGGGACTCCCCCATCTATTAGTTGCCAACTCCACCCCTGGCTGCCTGGCCTTCCTGGCTGTATCCTCACTTCCCACTGATCCAGCTACTGCTCTTCCACCCCCTTCTCCTAGCCCCGTCAGCCTGTCTTTTCCCCCTCACTCCACCTACCCCGAATCCTACCTTAATCATGCACCTCCACTGCCTCTACCCCCATTCTATTTCTACTGCCTGTCTCCTCCCCTACTGCATGCCCCAAAAGCCTGCTTTCCCTCCCTCCCCCACAGCTTCCACATTCCTACATCTTTTCTCCATATAGGCATGCTGCACACTGGTCACTGCCCCTTGTCCAGGGTCCATCCTACCACCATGAAACTGTCCTACACCCACACTGGTCCTAGCCCTCCACTCTGGTCCTCCCCTGTCTACACTTACCCTCACCCACTATCGTCGATGCTTGGCAATTTCCCGAGATGCTAGCAGGCGAAAGCATTCCCTTAAAGAAATACGCCACAGCTCCTTGAGGCTAGTCCTCCTCCTCCTAATGCTGTCAGGCAACATGCATCCAAACCCTGGCCCATTCTGCTCTAAAGCCACTAATCTGAGCAACCCTTCGGGTGCCCTCATTCATATCAATCAACATCTGCAGCCTCCTTCCTAAAATGGATGCCCTACAGGCCTTCACCAGCCAACACTGCCCTGAGATCCTGGCAGTTGTCGAAACCTGGCTCACGCCATCAGTACCAGAACATGCAATCAGCCTTCCTGGCTACGTCTTTAGGCTGGATCGCCTCTCCAAAAGAGGTGGGGCTGCGCTCTCTACCTAAAAGACTCCATACAGGGGCACCACATCATTGCCTCTCTCCAACCCACAACTGCTCAGATACTGCCAGTGAGAATCCTCCTCGGAGCCCAAAACAAAACCCCCACTGTTGCCACTATCTACATCCCTCCCAAAGAACAGGGAACTGGTCTAACAGCTGTTCTTGACTTTGTAAAGTCACTCTCACTGGACACCGAATCCATCCTCCTAGGCGACTTCAGCATCAACTGGCCTGCGGCCAATGCTGGTGCACACAGGGATACTGTTGCTGCGGCGAACCTCACACAAATGGTTGACTCACCAACCAGGAAAAATTACAGGACCGGCACCAGCACACTCTTGGACTGGATCTTTACCAGTCACCCATCATGGATATCTAACACTAATGTCCTCCCTGACTCTCTCAGCGACCACTCCCTGTTAGCTGCACCTGGTCAAATAAATTCATCAAACAACCGCCAAAACTATCACCAGCAGGGTTCTACCCTGTGGTCACCTTCCTCGACTCAAATCCCACCTCCTCCATCAAGACTGGTCCTCTATCTTCAATGCAACCAATATAAACACTGCCCTTGACCACTTCATAAACATCTTCACTGTGGCCTGTGACACGTATGCTCCTATTAAGAAACACAAAGTCAAATCACTCAGTAACCCTTGGCTCACAGGTGACCTCCTCAAGATGCTAAAAACAAGAGACCACCTATGGGAGCTGGTCAGATACTCTGGATTGCAAAACGACATCCAAAACTACAAACGTGCCCACAATGGCTGCACCAAAACCATCCGGCAAACGAAGTCCACCTACTATAAGCATGCTCTCACAAACTCCTGGGGCAATGGTTGGGAATTCTGGAAGAACATAAAGGAACTCACCGGGAATCCATCCAAACCCCCCCACCATCAATACTCAACATCAACGGAACCACAACCCTCAATCCAAAAACCATTGCAGATACCTTTACTGACCTCAGCGCTGTTCTACCCCAGAACTACTTCAAAGATGATGAAGCCCCTCTGTCTGCAATGAACACTACCCCCACCAGCTTCCCCCACTTCTACTTCAAAGCAGTCAAGGCTCACCAAGTAGGCAAATATGTTACTAAAGCCCTTGGTAAATCAAGATTCAGTAATGACTCCCTCGATCTCAAAATCCTGTCTCTCACACTTGACGAAGTGCTTAGTCCTCTGACCAGAATTTTCAACCTGTCCCTCAGCCTTAGCCAGTTCCCAGACAGATGGAAATCTGCCACTGTCACCCCAATCCATAAACGTGGTGACAAAACTGTCCACGATAACTACAGACCTATCTCCCTACTACCCCCACTCTACAAGGCACTAGAACGCATCGTGTCGGACCAGCTCACAGAGTACCTGGATACGTACAACATCCTGTGCAAGCAACAACACGGGTTCTGCAAAGGTCACAGCACCTCCACAGCCCTACTTGAATTCACTGGCGCAATCCACAACGCACTTGACTCCAGTGAATTACTAGGCTCAATCTACATTGACTTTACTAAAGCCTTCGACACCGTCAATCACCACCTCCTGCTTGTCCAGCTTCAGAACACTGGGCTGTCAACCGACTCCATTGGCTGGTTTAAGAGCTACCTTGAAGAATGGTTCCAAACAGTAAGAATTGCTGATACACTCTCGGACCCTAGACCGGTCCTTTTGGGAGTCCCCCAGGGTTCCATTCTGGGACCCCTCCTCTTCAGCCTATTCTTAAACTCACTACTGGACAGCTACCCAGAACAAATAATTCTCTACGCCGACGATGCTGTGATCCTCACCTCAGACCCTGATCCAATCCAATTACAAAATAAACTTTAGCAGGCCTTCTCCTCCATCGAATCCTGGTTCCTAAATCATAAACTGCTTCTCAATCAGAAAAAAAACAAGTCTATGTCTTCTGCAGCCCCCACAACAAAAACAAACAACTCCACTTCTCCATTGCAACCAAACAAGGAGCCATCCTAGAGCAAACACAGTCGTTCAAGTACCTCAGCATCACCCTTGAGCCCCACCTCTCATACGCTGTCCATATCAGCAATGTTGCAAAGTCTGCCAATGCGAGGTTAGGCATATTATTCCGGCACAGGAAACACCTAACCCCAGAAGCACTGTCAGTGGCTGTCCAAAGCTCCATTGTCAGTGTCATAGACTATGGTCTTATCATATATGGGTCTGCAACTACCACTGCTCTCAAACGTATCGTGACCTCCCTGAATAAGGCCTGTCGTCTCATCACTGGCTCACATCGCTGTACCCACACATGTGACCTTTATTCCCAATCTGGATGGCTTCAACTGGACAAACGCATAAAATACCAAACCTGCATCACGGCCAAGAAAATTATAATGGGGCTTGCCCCACTTGGTGTCTGTGCCCTCCTTAAGCCTAGACATAGGAACGTCACTACAAGGAGATCCAATTCCCATCTACTACATATCCCATGATGTCTCACAACCCAAGGACAAAGATCATTCACCTATCGGGCATTCAACTGGCTCAACTGTCTTGGCAGCGACATAGAGACCGCTCCAACACTCGGCCTCTTCAAGTCCAAGCTGCGCCTTTCACTGCTTGTATCCTGCGATTGCCCATCTTAACATTTCCACTGTTCCAGCTGCACATGCCCCAGCACCCAGCACTTACAATCTGTCTTTGCACCCCTAGCACCTTACCTGTCATATTTCCTCGACAAGACCCCCTGGCTGCACTGTCTCCCACTCTCGCCCACTTCCCCCCTATATCTCCACTCCTGCCCCCGCCCCAACCACCTCTCGTACTCCCCTACCCCTGCACCTCCTCCCCTCAATCTCCTACCCTCACTTCCCCCACCACCCCCTCCTTCCCTTGTCTTGCTCATAGTTCAAGTCTTTGTACTGGTTATTACATGTCTGTAAGTCAATGATTATATGTTTGTAGCTAAAAATGATGACTGTTGTACACGCTGATGTGGAACCTTTGTAAAAGAGCCTCGGCTCAAAGTTATTGTAATCCTAGATTGAAATAAATAAATAGTAACATACTCTAGTAAGTTAGGGTCAGATAGGACATGGTTGTCCATGGGCATCCATGGTCACTCCTGCTCTGTTGCTGGTCTTCATCATTAACTCCATTCATGGTTTGTCCATGAGTCATGGAAAAGATGATCCTTGCTTGATGAACACACAGAAATGTCAGGAAACCTCACAATCAAGAGAAACTAAACCAGCTGTTTCTGTAATATGCACAGGCACTGGTGTAGTCATTCAGACCAACCTGGACAAGGTGGTTAGAGGAGGATCTGTTCAGGTCACTGTCTACAGATCTGGCCACTAGCAAGGAGGGTTTATCTTTAGGTGGGTTGGGTACTGGGCAGGGGTGGTTGATACTGAGTGGGTGGGCCGGGGAGGAAGAGGTATTGTATTACTTCTAGAATTGGGACAGGAGGGGTACCACTAGACTGTCAGGGAAAGGTGTTTTATAACATCAGGAATCAGGTGGAAGGGGGGTTACCACTAGACTTCTAGGAAATGGTATTCTATAACATCAGGGATTGGGACAGTGGGTGGACCACCAGAATGTCAGGGAAAGGTTTTTTATAACATATGGTATTGGGCAAGAGGGAAGACCACTAGAATGTCAGGGAAAAGTATTCTATAACACTGGGGATTGGGGTGGGGTGGCCACTAGGCTGCCAGTGATCAGTATTTTATAACATCAGAGAACAGATGAGGGGACCTCTAGACTGCCACAGATCAGTATTTTATTATATTGAGGATCAGGCAAGGGGGTGGGTTCATGACACTGCAAGGCACTATGGCTGCAGATGGCGGGATCGCACACCACTTTGTGCCTTGGAAAGAGTATGGTTTTGGAATCAATAAATAGCGCTGCCTCAGTAGGCAACTCCAACCCAAGTTGGGTGCACTGTTTCGCAACCGTGGTTGCATCCTGCTGCCAGCCCACCATGCTCTTGTACAGAAAATGATTCTCCCTATCTTTGACTATGGGGATGTAGTCTACAGTGCCGCTCCCAAGTCCACTTTAGCCAGACTGGACACCTTCTTTCACTCTTTCTGCCATTTTGCTCTTGGCTGTCCTCCCTCTACACACCACTACACTCTTTACTGGACTCTCAATCTGTCCTCGCTCCAGGATCATAGACAGTCCCACTGCATGAGTCTCACGGCCAAGTTCTGGTCCCAGTCCTTGCTCCTTACCACACCACTGCCCTAACAGCCCAGTCCCCTCCAGCATACCACCTCAGAAACTTCGACACCTGCCTCCTGGATGTGCCATGCATGTGTTCCTCTGCTGGTCAGGCAGCCTTCAGACATCACATGCCAAAACTATGTAACTACCTTCCTGTTACCATCCAGCTCACACCCAGAACTCAACATTGTTCCCAGTTCAGGCATGCGCAGTAACACTAGGGTGCTACTGCGCATTCCCGAACTCGGAGCTGCAACTTTAATAATGATTTTACATACATTACACTGCTCCAGTTTCACCCGGGAATTGGTTGTAGAGGTTCAGTTAACATACCTCTACATGTCACAATGTTTATTTTTCTTCCGTGTAGATACACCTCGCTCGTCATTTTTACAAGCCTTCCAGCACAGGACAGGATGTGAGGGGCACACTCCGTCTTCCGGAGTGGCGGCACTTTTGACAAGGAGCATCCAGGAGCAACCTTAAAACGCTACATAACTCGAGAAAGGTTAGCTACATTTATTTTAAGCCATATACGTTGTTTTAATTGGGCGTTTTTGCAGCCCTGGTGATTGCCCCCACTGTTTTGGACTGCTTTCCTTTAAAGAGAAAAAGTCAAAATCAAACTACCAGCTACATCAGCAATCTTTACAGAATGGTGGCAGTCATAAAATGTGTTTTTTAAACTAGGGACACTTTGAGACCTAAAGGGGATTGACAGTGTCCCTTTAACGCAAAAATCAGATGCTCTTAATGCTTAAGAAATCCATCAATAACCTTTTCAAAGTGCTGTCTTTTGTGAAAGTCTTTGGTTCCCATGATATAGGCCACATCTGTGAACACTTAAACCTTGTAATTTTTACAATAAATCAGCACATTCCTAAAGGTAATCTAAACAAAATACAGAGCATTAAAACATGAGAACATAATCAGAAGTATACAAAATCCAACATCCATTACACTAGTACATAACTGTGATACTTTTTTTCCCCCAAAGTTGTAAAATAATACAATAAAAGTTTTCATATCAAGATACCCCTTGTCCAGGCCCATTATTTCCATAACTGAACTGTGATCCTGGAGTTCTTGTACCAACAGATTAATTGAAGGAAAATGAATTAGCACAGAAACATGTTACCACCACAGGAACTTGGGAAGAAATACAGCAGTGGCCATCAGCTGGTTCCACCATGACAAAAGATATCATGATACTGTACCACTGTCACAGTGCCCTTAGTAGCAACTAGCTGTAATGCATGGTGCCACTGTTTTTAAAAGCTATAACTCTACATCATTGTCTGCAAGATTGTTAAAGAGTCAGCGGGTGGCTTTGTATAGAAACAGTGCTGCACATGTCTGGACCTTCACAAGAAAAAAACACTCAAAAGAGTATCCCCCTGGTGATGTGATATTTTAGACACAAAACACTGGGGCACCTTTATCGCTGATCGTCTTTCAGCTGTAATTAATGACTGCATGTAGCTTCCTTGCATCCAGCAGGTTGGGGAGTTGGGGAACCTGGGGAGGGAGAGAAAGTTACAAGATGGGTGGAAAACTGATTAGGTGGAAGAACCCAAAGGGTAGTCCTAAAGGGTTACATACTTGAGGTCAGTGGAGTGACTAGTGAGGTGCCACAAGAGTGGATCCCTTGTCTGGTACTCTTCACTCTGTTCATTTGTGACATTGGGAATGGGATCTAGGGCAAGACGCGTCTCTTCGGAGATGACACTATGTGGCAAGCAGGCAAAGTCAAGGCAAGGAAAAGTTCATTTATACGGCAGGTTAGTGAGGAGGGGTGGTAAGGGAATTGGAAAGGGATCTGAGCATTCAATGTACAAAGAAAACAGTAACTTGCCTAATGCTAATACAGAGCAACCTACTTTAGAAGTGGAAAAGGACTTGAAGGTTACTATTATGGCTGTTTTTGCATTAAAATCCAACAGGGATCTAATAACGAAATGGGCAAGGATGAGTAGACAGCTTGTGTATAAGGGACATAAATTTTGCATCTATCCATGCTTTTCCTATGCTACACAGCGAAGATGTCAGCACTTTTTTGGCTTACCGACAGGAGATTATTGAATTACAGTAGGGGCACAATATTAGTCACTGGCCCTGGCCATAGTGAAAAAACATTTATGGGTAGAACATATTTTTACTTTGATGTGGATCAGATCACTGTCTTCTTGTGAGGGCTGCATGAGAATGATGCAGATAAAGATTAAGATTTAGACTCTCGGACTTTGTCTGAAAGAGAGAGATGTCCTTTATTGCTGCAGAGACTGAGGACATTTAATTTGAAATAATTTGTAATGCAGTCATTTATGATTATCAGTCTGACACTATGATGATTGTCTGAGTATAGTAGGAAGAGAGCCTGGTCTAAAACAATACACTACTGTAGATTAAGTTGTTACTTTATTTTTCATAGTGCTTAGTGAGTCTACCAGATGAAGTGGATAGAGATATATATTGAAAATAATCTAATCTATACCAAGCAGATAGATTCTTGAATTAATATTGTAATATAGCCTGCATAAAATGAACTTAACAGGGCACTCCTTGACATTACAGAAATCATTTTTTTCTTGATATGATTTACATAATTCTTGCTTTCTCCCGCCATGATATGGTCTAAAGTTGTTTGTTTACATACATGAGATGGGAGTGGTCTTTTTTTTTTTTTTTTACTGTATTTGATTGCTTATTTATTTATTTATTGGAATGTTCGGATACACCTTTGAGCAGAGCCCATTTACAAAGGTTTCACGTCAGAAAGTACTGAAGACAAAATAAACAGGTAGTGTTCAGATTACATTTGCACAGTGGTAGGTGGAACCGTACCTAGGTCCTAGGTTAATATACAAAATATAGAGGTTACAACAATTACTTATGTGGCTCAGTTGGTAACACATCCGCCTCTGGACCAGAAGGTCATGGGTTCTCATCCCACACCGGGATTGGACTTGCACCTAAAAATTGCTGGCGTCCAAGTGCAGTACTGGGGGGTGCTGTACTGCTGGGGTGTGCCGCCTTTCGCATGAGATGTTAAACCGAGGTCCCTTCTGCCCACCCTGGTGTTGTTCTGGTGCGTGTCCAAGTGGAAGTAAAAGAACCCAGGGCACTCTTCGCAAAGAGTAGGGAACATTCCCGGTGTCCTAGTAGGGGTATCACAAGTCGTAAAAGGGAGGTAATAATCCCTCTTTACAAGACACTGGTTAGGCCCCATCTGGAGTACTGCGTGCAGTATTGGAGGCCACACCTTCACACGGACATTAACCAAATTGAGGCAGTCCAGAGAAGGGCAACCAAAATGGTGCAGGGACTGCATCAGAAGACATATGAAGATAGATTAACAGAGCTCAATATGTATACCCTTGAGCAAAGGAGGAGAGGTGATATGATCGAGGCATTCAAACACCTTAAGGGCATTAACAAGGTGAAAGAGTCTAACATGTTTAAATATAAGAAAAATAGCAGGACAAGAGGACACAGCATGAGATTAGAGGGGGCTGATTAAGGGAATGTGAGGAAATTCTTTTCACAGAAAGGGTGGTGGATGCATGGAATGGCTTACCACAAGAAGTGGTGGCTATGAATACAGTGCAGAGCTTCAAACAGGCATGGGATAGGCATAAGGGAGCAATACAAATGACTATGAATAGATAGGCCACTGACAGAACAAAGGCCGATGGCACATTTATAAGGTAGAAAAAGAAATGGGCAGACTGGATGGGCCTTGCGGTCCTTATCTGCGGTCAACTTCTATGTTTCTGTGTTTCTGGCCAACATTCCCCTTCCCATAAACCGGTTCATGCAATCATCCAGGCTGTGTGTGGGTGATGATGTGCGATATGGCCACCACCACACATTCAATCACTTCACTACTAGTCTAGCATTGCTTGTAAAGTGCTTTGGGATGCACTTTATATGAAAAGCACTATATAAATGCTGATTCTTCTTCTTCTTCTTCTTTCTGTATACATGTATGATACAGGGGTGCAGGAGCAGTAGGCACTGCCTTGTCCATTGTTAAGAGCTTTGAGCAGGAGCAGAAAGCAACTTTGTCAGTAATTATTCCTAGTTTCAGGGCATGGCAGAGAAACATCTGTAAGGGTCTGTTTAGTGATTGCACCAGCATATGAATTGCTCAGCAAGACATTTTTTAGGAACAATTTAAAAACATTCAGTTTGGGTAACTCTAGCAGTGTGTGTGTGTGTGTGTGTGTGTGTGGGTCATTTAACCAAGTTGGTGTTCGGTAGGGGAAACCCCGCATGGCTTGGCTGGTCCTATAGTGTAGGATGTAGAGGGCATTTCTTTCAGCACTTCTAGTAGAGTGGTCATTGTAGTGGGTGTGTAGCAAAGACTGGAGATAGGTGGGTGTGAGTCCAAGTAGGGCCTTCTTACTAACTAGGCAGGCTTGGAATTTTATCCTGTGGTCTAGTTGCAGCCATTTAGTATCCAGATAGAGGCTGCATATGTGTGTGTGAGTCTGTCCGCATCTAGGACAAAATGACAGGCCTTATTTAGGACAGTTCTGATTTTGTTGAGGTTGACGTCTATTGCAGCTCCATAAATTACGAGTCCGTAGTCCAAGGTGGAAAGAACTGAGGAGGCTACTGCAAGTTTCCTGGTCTCAGGTGTCATAAAGTGCTTATGTCTATAGAGGACCTCCAGTTTTTTGTTAACTGTACTAACTACATGGTCTGTATGCCGAGTGTATATTAGTACACTGTCCAGGTGGATACCAAGATATTTAAAGGCATTTACCTGTTTTAAGACCTCACTGGTCTGGTTGTAGATTGTCAAAGGTAGAAGTTTATTTTTTTTCTGTTGGCTTGCGAATAACATTGATTTAGTTTTTTTGTGATTCAGAAGCAGCTTATTCTGTAGGAAGCAGTGCTCTATGGCAATGAAGTTTTGTTGCAGGGTTTTGCTAGCAGCTTGCTGTTGAGTGTATAAATATATTTTAAAATTAATTTAAAAAGAAAAAGATCTGAGAATTAGGAACAGTGGTCCAAGATTTGGCAACTCAAATTCAGTACCAAGAAGTGCAATGTTATACACTCGGAGAAAGGGAACTCATAATCAGAATATTGGATGGAAAGGTAAAGGTAGTACGGACCATTGAGGAAAGAGTCTTGGGGATTATGATAAGCCTCAGTCTCAAGACCTCCGCCCATTGTAACAGGGCATATTTGAAGGCTCGCAGGATTCGTGGGTGAATAGGAGGGGCCTTTTCAAGTAGAAGGAAGAAAGTAATCCTGGCCCTTTATAGGTTCTTGTGGAGGCTGTACATTGAGTACTATGCACAGTTCAGGAACCCACAACAAAAAAAATGGACAAGGACCACCTAGAGTTGGTCCAGTGGTGGGCAAACAAAATTAAACATGGGCAACTGCAGAGAATCTGAGACCTCAATATGTACTCCCTGTAGGCTAGTGGGGGAAGGGCATTATTTAAATCTTCAGATATATGAGGGGAATAAACAGAGTAGAATGCCAGAAGTTTGGATATAACAAAGTGTCTCTTAGAAAAGGTTATAGCTATAAACTAGTAGGGAGAAACGTACAAGGGATGTGAGGAAGTATTTCTTCTTGGAAAGGTTGGTGAAAAACTGGAGGCAGATTATCAACCAAGGGAGTTGGTCAGTGAAAGCAGTTAGTTTCAAGAGAGGGTGGACCAGAAACATTTGATTGGTGAAAATGACAGTGGAGAGAAAAATAGGTGAAATTAGGCAACTAAGTGGAACTATGAAATTGGAAGCTCCACATAGACCCTGCCAGTGCTAGACTGGTGGGAACATATTTTATTTAATGTATTTTATTTAAAAAGTGGTAACCAAGAAAGGCACACTGAGCTGAGGCTCATTTCCAGGTGTGACCTGGGGCAAGGGATACAAGATAGTACAGGTATACATTTCAGTTGTGCATAGTGAAGTATACATATATTGCAGCTGTACATAGAGCAGGTAGCGAAAACAGTTGAAAATACAGGACATTTAACAGAAATACTGAACAGACAAAAAATATTGAACAAATAAAATGAATACATTCAGGCTAATAATGAGGCTTGCTACTAAAAAGCAGGTCAGGTTGTCTAATGACCCCTGCCAGGAAGGAACAAGGGGGGCGGGGGATAGGGAGAGGAATGGAGGGGCTTGGGATGACATCACAGGACCAGGCAGTGAGTAAAATGACAAGGCAAGGCCAGAGCCCCAGAGATTGGCTGGGGGGGCTGAGCCTTAGGGGTCCTGGGCAGGGGTCCTGAGTGGGGGATATCATGCCAGGGCACCCTCAGGATGACCTCTTTTGCTGGGAAAATTCTTGAACTTGGAACTCAGCACATCATTGGCAATCTACAGGTAAGGCACACGGGCAGCTGGGCCTAGCAGGCCACACAGCCCCGGTGATCTAGTTGTTTTTTCTTTGCAAGGAATAAAGTTGGTTGGCTGGTGATAAGCTATTAGGTTTAAAAAGACAGGAGAAGTACAGCCAGTCAAGAAATAATATGAGATCATTTTCAAACAGTTTGGGAGCATTAGCTGGCAGTCTAACCTAGCTGGGTTTGTATTTGCCTGTGTGGATTGGTTTGGTGCAGGAATTGGGTGGATAGCCAGCTAAGAAGTCTAAAGATTAGTAGGAGGTGAAGCGCAGCCAGTCATACAAAAAAAAAAAAAATTTTATTAGGTTGGGTTTTCCAGCAGCTGGGAACATCAGCTTGCAATGTGGTCTGGTTTTAGAATGCATTTTCCTGTGGTTGTTGGCTTAACTCGGGTTTTTAAGAAAAGTTTGAGCAGTTAGCATACGAGGAGCAAAGAGGGCGCTTTGCCGTATTGTGCAGTTCATGTTGGTTGGGGAGCAGGAGAAATGGAAGGCTGGGGGGAAGGTTACTACTTGTTGCCTTGTGCAGATGGCCCTGTGCTGGGCAGAGAGGCAGGATGAGCCGATGTCCCAGTGGACCAGAGCTGCTGGTCGGAAGGTTTGGAGGCATTTTGTAGCTGAGGGATTTTTGGTATCTGCTGCAGCGAGCAGCGTGCCTAGGGGGCAGTGATGTGTGGCACGAGTGCAGCTCTTTTGGGATGTAGCAGGCCACAGGGCCCTTAGTAGTGGTGACCACGTGGAGCAGTGTGGGCCTTGATGGGATAGAGGCGACCAAGCAGTGAGGTGGATGCCTGCTCGGGGGCCAAGGTTGAGTGTTTTGGTCGTGTAGGCGGCTCACAGGCCACCTGTGCTTGTGGAGGCAGCGGGAGGCTGAGCGGGGACGTTTTTTACGTTTTCGGGCATTTACCTCAGAAAACAGTACACCAGCTGATCCGGGGGGGATGCCCCGTGCTGCGGCTCAGTCAAGCGCAGTGGGACGGTGTTTTTGTTAGTATAAAAAAAATGAAGAGAAGGGACAAAGAGAGTAACAGGGCAAGCAGAGAAAGTTTTTTTTTTTCGCATTTGGGATTTGCGACAACAAAAACGGGGCTATATGGCCTGTACCAACAGGAGGTTTCTGGCTAAAGGCTGATGACACAGCAGGAATATTTAGAACAAGGAGGCATTTGTGCCACCAATAAAAAGGCTTACTCAATTTCTAGGGTTTTTATCTTTGGGAATAACGTGGTCCCAGAAACTGAGGCAGATGGAGGGAGAGTTGTTTATACCTTAGGGGGCCTGTTTGTCAGTATTGTGGATCTACTGCTGCTGTTAAGGGACACATTAAATAGAGATTACCATGAGGCCTGGAGGAGGGCTGGTGAGGCCCATCCAATATGGTGACTCAGCACGTGGGCATATGTCTGTGGCAGCGAATGGCTGTGGGGGGGGCAGGCCTCAGGCATGGGCCGCACAACAAACGAGTTCTGGGCAAGTGGGGGGACTCAAAGAAAAGCCTGGCATGGGACAAGAAAAAATGGATTAGCCCCTATTGGGGGAGAGGCACTGAGGGCCATGCTGCGGCATGAGACATGACACTCCAACTGATCGGCGATGCCCTTCCAGGGGCAATCTCGGAGACAGGCAGAGCAAACAATTTCAGGGAAGAGGGATCAGTTTCATTATGTTCCCCGGCTATATTATGGTGACAGCCTGTGCCCAGCCCCTAATTGGGCTGGCTACATTTCTCAGGTGTCCCTCGGGGCACGAGAGAGAGGAGTAGGGGGAGAGGCTGGTGGACTGGGGTTTTCTCACACAGCCAAGGGGTGGGGGGAGAGGCCCAAGGGGGACTACGGAGCTGATGGGTGGGTTATGAAGGCAGGAGGCCTATGATGCAAAACAGAAGGGGCTTGCTGGAGTTGCACGTGAGGGTATTGAGGGGGACCTCAGTGCCTGGGCCAGTTGGTCGTGGCTATCGGGGGTCAGGCCCCTCACAGTACGTTGCATGAGTCTGTCACCACTGGCTTTTCTTTTTAATGCAGCAGAGACCAGGAGCAACATTGGCACCCAAGCGAAACCCAATGTGCAGCCAAAGGATGATGCAAGAAGCCGCGAAGCTGATGGGGCAGATATCAGAGCTAGTGGCCGCAGTGAAGCAGAGGGAGGCACTGAAAAAACAGAAAGAGTGAGAGGAGCGGCCAGCTGGGGCAAAGACGGGGAAGAGGCCCAGGTGGGAAGCACCACAATCTGTGCCCATCCCAGGCACTGCTGTCAGCGCTGGAGCTGGATGGAAGGAGCTCGGATGGGGGTAAGAACGGAGTGGATAGTTATTCTAGAAAAGCAGCCTAACCTGGTCATACCATTACTAATGTACATGTCCATCTTCAGTAACGCGTACAAAGCAAAGCTGACGTTCGGATGGTTGAAATATGATGAAGCACTCTGGAAGAGAATGTCAGCAAAGGGGGATCTGAGGTGGGATTGCACCCACTCGGAATTATGGGTGAGGACCCTGTCATTGGAGGGGAGCAGGACCGGGGCCAAGCACATGAAAAGGAGTGGCCCTGCGACCGCATTGGCCATGGCCTGCTGGGGGTTTAATACAACCATACATGGCATAACTGCAAGTTCTGGCATGCATGTTCTTAAGTGTGGGGGGTCACACCCAGTCTCCAGTTGCTGGCAAGGGGAGAAAGGGGGCAGAGCGGGGCCCATGCCATGAGCAGTCCTTTCAAGAAGCTGGGGGGGTGGGCAGAGCAGGGGGTGAGGGGGGCACCACAGAGGGCAGCATGCCGGCCCCTATAGCTGCAGCTAGGCTAGAGGCGGGCCTAAGAAGGTGGGGCTGTGCGCTAGCATGCATGCCCATTTCACTAGCAGTGGTGGAAGAGTGAACTGCGAGCTACCGGAACAAGGGGGTGGCGGTGCTACTTAGGGAGGGTTTCCATACAGGTTTCCCACTGGGTTTTCAAGGGGAGAGGGCAAGGATGAGGGCCAAGAACCTCGGTTCGGTGAGAGGAAAAGAAGGGATATTGCAGGACAAGATTGGTAAGGAAATTGAGGCGAGGTGGGTGGAGGGGCCATTGGGGGGGCCCCCATGCACCCGATTTCAGGTGTCCCCACTGGGCATCATTCCGAAGAAGGCAAAGGGGGAATTCCATTTGATTCACCACCTGTCATACCCAAAAGGCTCGTCAGTGAAAGAGGGCATCCTGGATCACCTTTGGATGGTGTCATATGCCTCCTTGGAGCATGCCATAACATTGATCAGGGCAATCGATGGGGCATGGTTGGCCAAGACGGATATTGAATCTGCTTTTTAATTACTCCCGGTTAACCTGGTGGATTGGGACCAATTGGGTTTCCAGTTCCAGGGGAGGTACTATTTCGACAAGGCCATGCCAATGGGATGCTCGGTGGCCTGCTCCACATTCGAGGCATTCAGCGGATAGGGATACCGCTGGTCCAGGGTAAGACAGAGGGCCCTGCCCATAGGCTGGAATTTCTGGGCATCGAGGTAGGCATAGAGATGGGATGTTTCAGGCTCCCAGTAGCCAAGGTGGCTCGGCTCAAGGGGCTATTGGCAGGGGTGACAGGGAGGAGGAGGGTGCTGCTGGTACAGGTACAGCAACTGCTGGGGCACCTTAATTTTGCCACAAGGAGGCTGGGCAGGGCCACAGGGAAAGCAAATTGGCCACATCACTGGGTGGATGTGTCAAAAGGGGTAAGGGAAGATTTTCAGGTGTGGGAGGAGTTCTTGGAAAGCTATAATGGAGTAACGTTCTGGCAGGATGAGTGGGAGCGGAATACAGATCTGGAGTTGTTTACGGATGCTTCCGGCTCATTGAGGATGGGGGCATATTTCCAGGGGGAGTGGATGTCAGAGGCATGGCCAGAATGCTAGAGGGCAAGCGGCCTGTTGAAGGACATCACTTTTCTGGAGATCTTCCCCATATGGACAGCATTGGAAGTGTGGGGCACCAGGATGTAGGTTAAGTGCATTCTGTTCTGGTGCACAAATAAAGGGGTGGTGGAAGTCTTAAATCGACAAGGAGGGAAGACCAAGATGGTGGGAAAAATACTCAGGCACATGGTATTGTTGGGGCTGCAGCTGAATTTATCGTTCAGAGCACAGCATGTTGAAAGGGTTAAGAATGAGGTGGCTGACAGTCTTTCCCATCTACAGCTTGGAAGATTTCAGCAGCTGAGGCCACAGGCAGTGACTCACAGGACCAAGATCCCGGACTGGCTGACAAAGGGGGAGCCCCACCATCCATCACAAGCTGGAGGTGGGGCAGTAGAAGAAAGAAAAAGAGAAAGGGGGAATGGGGAGCCAGAAGAGGGCGGAGGGGGGTTAGCTACATGGGCTAGGGACAAAGAATCCAGACATGGTGTTAAGGCAGGGAAGGGGGATAGCTCTGGGCACTGGATTCAAAAATGATGAGCCTGGAGAGCGAAGCCGGTAGGTGGAACCAGCTTGGTTCTGGTGATGAAGGAGGGGGCCGGATTCACAGTGTTCTGACCCTGAAAATGCAAGATGAACAAGCAACCAGAGGAAGGAAGAGGCCAGAACCAAGAATAATTTGTGCATGAAATTATTGTGGATGTACAGATAGAAAGATGACAAGCAACAGTGTAAATATTTTTGTGCCAATAATAATAAATATTGCCAACGAGCAACCAAAAGTGAGTAAAGTTGTGGTGTCTTTCATTCCTGGGAGGGGTTCAGGGGACAATTACAAAACTTGAGCAAGGAGATGTCCACCTACTTTCCCAGTGCACCCTACAGGTTACCCATCTGCCAGGAACAAACAGTACCTAGCAGATGACGAGAGCAGGGTAAATGAGGCTCATCACAAGTGGGTCCAGAACAACAGATGCTGTTCAAGTATTTAGAAGGGGGCTCACCCCAGTGATAAATCTCTCTGAATCTAATGTGAATCATCACCTGCCACAGTACTGTTATGGATCACCACACAGGACACAGTACACCTGGCTGCTCTGTGTCTGGGATGGGTTGGGGAGGCATTTGTATGCTCTCTCCTATTGTAGCCATTCAGGGTATTCATCAAACTATGATCATAGCCAGCATCAATGGTTCTATTAGTACAGGTTTGGCCCCACAGTCGTGGTCTTTGCTACTGCTTGTTTCCCTTGTTAGTTGCCAAGCCTATATGCCCACCCCGGGGATCACAACTGGTTGACCTCCGACTGGGGGAGGCTTATGTATACCAACCTCAGGTTCCTGGGGTTTAGGCTTGGCCCTTTAATATTTAGACTATGCTGGTCTGCATCTCTTAGTGAGTGACCTGGGGTTTTTTAATGGATGACAGAGAACCTGTTACTAAGAAAGCCTGTGTTGCAGAAAGTGAAAAGGCTTTATACTTGGGTGTTCTCCCAAGGGTTTGGAAACAACACTGGCAGATATTCCAACTTGGTGGAATTACTTTACACACCAGCATACACTGGTCTCAGCATTTTACTCTGTAGCTATACTGGTTTTCAGTGCCTGCTCACGTCTGTCCTGGGAAGGAAGCATCCTTGGCATTCACTCCAATCTTTATCTTACTGGTATTCTCTCACAGGACACCAGTGCCAGCTGGGACCCAAGACACCTGCTTGGGTAAGCTCATGCTCTCCTCCCTTCGGTCCCAAGGTCTCATCAGACACTAAGTGTGATAATTGGAAGGCAGTTTTTTCTGGGGGTCATCACTTCAGCCTGAGGGATCAGTGAGATCCAAACCTTTTGCAAGAAGATGGGTATATCTCCTGTCATAGAGACTAGACAGTGTTGAGAGCAAAAAAGGGAAGTTCCTACCCAGTGTCGTATCAAACTCCCACTGGGACCAGTCTGTAACCTTGCCAGTCTCTTCACTGAGCATTCTTTCCCAGGCGAACACGGACCATACATTATGGGAGTACAAAGAAACCTTTGATTACCGCATAAGCCATACCAAGGATCACAGGCAGGACAGGCATGTGCTCTTCCTGACCTACAGTATGAAGATGTGGGCAAAGGGTATCCAGCTCCCAAAAGAACTAACTCTTGTGGAATGGTTTAGTGTACCAGGCTTCGCAGCTCCATGGTGGGAAAAGGAGCTCCATCAGGGTGCAGAGCTCATTACACAAGGAGTACAGCTGCCACTGTTGCAGTTGCCTGGGAGGTCCCCTGTTGAAAATCTGTGCAGCAGCTACCTTGAAGTTCTCTACACATTTCCAAGGCATTTCTTCCTGGACACTTGTCTAGTGATGATGCCAGGGTTGGCATAGCAGTTCTGCAGAGTCCCTTTCTTAAACGGTTCTGTGCCCCCCTCCAAAGGTACTGCTACTTAGTCTACAGAAGTTAAATAATATTAGTGGATTCCTGGGGTAAAAAGAAATAATTACCCACCGTAGTAATCAACTTTCTTCCAGGGGATCCACTAATATTATTAACTTTCCCAGCCTTACCTCCCTTTCTAGAACCAGAGACCTCTACATCCCTGACTGACTAATCAGTTGTGGGGATGCCAGTTAATGGCATGTTTCTTCTTTATCTTTTTTTAGCCCTGTTGGGCCCATGTTCCCCCTTCTCAGGTGATTCTGACATTGAAGGGGGATTTGTTAATATTGTAGTAGTTGCCCCAGTGGGGACCTTTTATTGGTATTAATAGAATTTTTATATTGGGGCCTCTTTGCACGCTCTGTCCAAATCTAAGGAGTTAGAACACAGGCAGTTAGCTGGGCAGCTTTTGAAAAATGGCACGTGGCAAATGTTCCATCACTTGCATATAGTTCCATTCTCTCCGGGGCAGTATTGTCTTAAAGGGACACTGCAGAAGTTAATAATATTAGTGGATCGCCTGGAAGAAAGAAGATTGCTTTGGTGAGTAATTATTTCTTCTAACCCCATGTATTCTTCTCATATTCCTAACTCTCTGCAGTTAGCCTGCTCAGTAGAACTGCTCAGAGAATGGAACTATATGCTAATGATGGAATCATTGGCACGTGGAACATTCAAACTGCTGCCCTCATCTGCTGTACATTCTATCAACATCTCAGATTTCTTACTCCGCCTCACAAGTCTAGACACCCGGGAGATAACTCAGGTCATTGTTGGCTTTTTGTGAAGTATAATTTCTTAAATTATACATAATTTTATTTCTGCTGCCTTCATTCATTGTTTAATTTTATTATAACGTCTAATTGGATTAGTTTAGTTCGATTTAGTGCTTATTTCTCGGTTCCTCACGGTTCAGTATAACCATTGAGGAACTGAGTAGTTATTTATTAAGTTGCGGACTGTTTCTGCTTTAATTCTCTATTTTCTTTTTAAAAAAAATATTACTTTGTTAAGTTTTATGTGTTTTGTATAAACTGCTAACTCGTTTTCTTTATAACCGCTAACCCGGTTACTGTGAACCATTGTATCGGTTCCAAGAACCGCTGACCCCGTTCTGAATTTTCTGAATTTATCAGTTCTTTTAGGCCTAATTGGTTCCTGAACCGACCGCAAAAAAAAAAAGATAAAATCTTTGCGGTTAAGGTTTTTCACCTTGAAATGGAGCATTCTGAAAAACCTAAGAAAAAGACTGGTCAGCCAGGTTTTAAAAACTGTGTGAAGTATGGGGAAGTGTTTGCCTAGGCAGACAACCATGACAGTTGTGTGTTCTGCCTGGGAACTGATCATTTGAATTCTGACTGTGAAATCTGTAAATCTTTCACACAAAGAAAACTGGAAAAAAAGAATAGAGAGTTTGAACAAGAAGTTAGGGGGTGTTTTAGACTCTAACCAGCCAACACCTTCCAAATCAATGAGTGAAACCGCAGTTTCTTCTATTGCCATCCCTGAGAAGGGTGAATGAACCTTTTTAAAGAGACTGAGTAGGCCAGCTGACTCTCTGGTCCCATCAAAAAAGTCAAAGAAGCCCAAGCATGTCGAACCCCAGGAAAAACCTACAGAGGATTCTTCTGTGCCTCACAGTCTGCCTGCTGCTGAGGAAATTGCCAGGGCTATTAAAGTCATTGAGGCAATTCAGGGTTTATACCTTCTCCAACCACTCCTCCTCCTCCAAGGGTTCAGGAGATTACTCCCTGCTTGGACCCCCAGTCTCAAGAGATGGATACTGGGGGAGTATGATTTACCAGACCAAGATGAAGGTGAGCCCATTGAACTGGAAATCTCACCTGAGCAGGAATTTGTCTCTCCTCCTAGGTCTGAGGATTTTTCCTCTTATTTTTACTTTGTGAGGAAAATAGTAGATGCCCTTGACCTGGCTACCACCGAGGTCATAGAAGATGAGGAGGGGGCAGAATATATGGAGATGATGGGGTTAACACCCACTAAGAAGATATTTCTGCCTATTAATAAATTCTCCAAGAAGGATTTATGCACAATCCTGCAGAACCCTAACTCTGTCACGTTTTTGGACAAGAAGGCTGACAAGAAGTACCAACTGGACAGGAAAGGGGCTGACTTCCTCTGTTCTCACTCTGATCATCAGGGTATAGTCCAGCAAGCAGCCTGTGAGAAGGTGAGGGTTCCTTTATCCTCTCACCCACCTGAGACAGATTCAAGGAAAATGGACAGCATGACAAAGAAGGGGTATTTAGCTGCCTCTCTGGGGGACAGACAAGCTAATTACCAGGCCTACACTGCACAGTTCAGAAGATTCTGTGGCAGTCTGTTTTGGCCATGTCAGAGAAGGTTCCCTCTCCTATCTCTGATGATCTAGCAGAAATTGCCAGATTTGGACTGGAAGCATCCAAATACCAGTTCTAGATGGCAGCAGATGCCAGTGATAATGCTGCTAGGAATATGCCTCTAACTGTAGCCCTGAGAAGGCTTGGCTAAGGGCTACAAATCTAACACAGGATACCCAGGCTAAGGCCATGGATTTCCCTGTTCAGGATCATTCTCTCTTTGGCAAACAGACTGAAGAGCATATGAAAAAGGTAGATGAATACAAAACTACCTATAAGTGTAATTCATCCAAGGACAGGCCTTCTACTTCTTATAGGCCTTATGGAAGGGGAGGTAGAGGAAGGTCCTATGGCAGGCCCATCTAACAGCCTCAAGCTGTTTCACAGCTGCAGCCATACCCACAGCAGACTGGGTATTATAGGTCCAGAGGCAGGAGGGGCTCCAGGAGGGATTCCCAATCTGCCCAGGCTCAGGCCCCACCTAAACAAAATCCCTGACTCCTTTGCCAAGGTCTCCTCCCCTATACTGGTAGGGGCAGACTGGCTCACTTCTTTCAGGCCTGGCAGGCCATAACCACAGACAAGTGGGTACTGGAAGTAGTGAGCCAGAGACTCTCCCTGAGTTTCAAGTCCTTCCCTCCTCTGAAGTCAATGCTATTCAAACCAGCCTCCCTTCTCGAAGAACAGCTCCTGGAAAAGGAGGTTCAAACCCTGCTCAGCATAAAAGCAGTAGAGCAGGTACCAACCCTTCAGAGGGGCAGAGGGTTTTACTCCTGGTATTCTCTTACCAAGAAGAAAAATGGGGAGTGGTGGCCTATTCTGGACCTAAGGCATCTGAACAAATACCTGGCAATGCCAAAATTCAGGATGGTGACCCTACCTTTAATTTTACCTGTTATTCAGCAGGGAGATTGGCTGGCATCTCTAGACTTAAAAGATGCCTATTTCCACATCCCTACAAGGGAGTCTCACAGAAAATATCTCAGATTAAGACTCCTTTCAGGTCATCACCAGTTCTCAGCCCTGCCCTTCGGTCTAACCTCAGCACCAAGGGTATTCACAAAATGCCTGGCAGTGGTAGTGGCATTCCTACAAAAACTAGGAGTTACAGTTTTTCCCTATCTCAATGACTGGCTAATAGTAGAAAAGTCATTTCAGCAGGTGCAAGCACACCTGGAAATAACAAAAGATCTGTTGCAGTCTCTGGGCTTCCTGTTAAACCAGGAAAAGTCCATACTCACACCGGTTCAAGTCCTGCATTTCATAGGAGCAGAACTGAATACCTTAAAGGGAAGACTTCTTCCAGAGGACAGAGTTCAGTCCATACTGAAACTGATTGCCTTGTTTGAATTGGGAAAGCCATGTCCTGCAAGAAGATACTTGCAAATACTGGGACATATGGCTGCAGCAACAGGAGTGGTCTTGGGAGCAAGATTTCGAATGGGAGACATACAGTTTCATCTACAGACACACTGTTGCAAAAGAAAGGACCATATGTCAAAACTGATCCCTGTTACAAGGTCAGTGATCCAGTCCCTGCAGTGGTGGACAGATATCCACAATCTAAGTACAGCAGTTCCCATTCAAAGGGAAAATCCCTCAGTCATCCTTACAACAGATGCTTCTCTGTTAGGATGGGGTGGTCATATAGGAGAGCGCGCTACCCATGGCACTTGGTCAAGCATGGAGTCTCTCCTCCACATAAACCTGCTGGAGCTCAGAGCAGTGTTTCTGGCTCTAAAAGGTTTTTCCCTGTTAATACAGGGTAAGGTGGTGCAGATCAGAACAGACAACACCACTACAATGTTTTACATAAACAAGCAAGGGGGGACAAGGTTAGACCCCCTGTGCACAGAGGCCATGAAATGTTGGGAACTTTCTTTCTCTCTGAAAGCTTCCTTCCAAGCCATTCATGTACCAGGCAAGGACAATACCCTGGCAGATGCTTTAAGCAGGATCAACCAGGCACATCACGAATGGTCTCTGAACAGACAGATACTGGACTCAGTGTTCCGACGATAGGGCACTCCAGAGATAGATCACTTAGCCTCTCGCAAGAATCACATTGCCCCTATTCTGTTGCAGGCCATCAGTCAGGGGCACAATTTCTCTGGATGCTCTGGCCTTGGACTGGTCAGGAAAACATCTGTATGCCTTTCCTCCCTTCCCTCTCATCTTCAGAGTGCTACTCAAACTCAGGTCACAGCCTGCATCCATGATTCTGATAGCACCAGACTGGGCCAGACAGCCATGGTATCCCCTCCTGCTGTCAGTATCAGTGTCCACAACAATCCTCCTACCCAGGAGGCACAACCTATTAACTTCCCACCAAGGAAAGATCCTGTTTCTAGGGACATGGATATGTTGTTCATCCACACTTATTGGCAGGTTCCTTGCCACTTTAAATCTTGCCGGAAGGTCTTCAAGCTGGCTCCTCCCACCCACCCGGGTGGCAAAACTCTCGGCTCTGCCCCATGACGCCAGATCTTCCTTACCGCTTGGAAGCTCAGGTTCTCTCCTTAACGCGTTGCGCTTAAGACTGGTTCCTAATTCTTGAAAAGTTCGAAATTGAAAAGTTTTGCAAAAGACTTGGTCTTCTTCTCCTCGGCTGCGATGGACCATCGACTCCCGGTTTGGAGGTGCCCTTGCGAGACAGAAGATGTCTAGGAGCGGATCTGCACTCCACGTGCGTCTACTGCCTGGGCCTTGAGCCGACCGCGGGCCTGCGACTTGTGCTCTTCCTTTTCGCCCTCGTCCTTGAAGACGTGATGCCTGATTACAACTGGGGCGCCCGAAAAATTCCACCGGTGAAATCTAAAGAGGCCCGATTGGCGGTGTCCGTGGCGGCGGGCTCGGCGATCAGCTGAGCAGATGATGGCCCTTGAAGAGGCGGCGCAGGCCGCTCCACCGGCACGCATTTGTCCGCTCTCTCTCGGTGCCTCTTACTCGGCTTCTTTAAGGAGCTTTGTCTGACCCTCTCGGCCAAGGTGAGGTCCAACTTCTTGGGACCTTCTTCCAGGTCCAAAAGAGCAAAAGTAAGTCTCTCCGTCGGCGCTCTTGGGAGGCGGGAAAGATCCCCTCCCTTGTCGACAGTGGGCTTGATCTGACCCCTCAGCTTCGGCCACTGGCTTCACGGTGTCCCGTCAGGCCAGTTGGCGAGACTCCGTCGGCGCGGTCAAGATTTTTCTTGACCCGTTGGATGGGTTGTCGGCTGGAGAAGCTGAGAATCCCCTCTCCCCGGTTCCCCCAGTGGGAGTTGAGGATCCCATCGGCTCGTCTGTGCCTCCTGTTCCGGAGCCTTCGGTGGGATCGTCCGAGCCAGGGGGAGTGCCGATTTCCGACACTTCTCCTCGCCTTCCTCGGCCTAGTCGAGACTCTCGGTCTCAGTCTCGGACATCTTCGCGGTCCAACCGATCCCGCCGTCATAGGCGGTCTCGGTCTCGGCACCGCGGCAAGCGGCGCCGCCGCTCTTCCTCTTCCTCGGACGAGGGGAGGCTTCGGCGCAAGTTGCGTCAGAGGTACGAGGAACTTATGTGGCAACAGCTCCTTTTGACCGGGAATAAGCCGACCCAGTCGTCTTCCCCGGCCATTAAGTGGCTGTCACCGGAGCAGCCGAAACAACCCCTCGTTGTAGTCGAGGAGCCTGTTCTCAGGCCGTTTGTTCGGCCAATTCCAGCTGCCCCACCGATTCTGGTGGAACCTCCGCCCCCACAGCCATTAGTTGGGGCTCCGACCAAAAATTCTCGGTCGGCTTTGGGTTTGCCCCATAGGCTGTCGGTCACCCACACTCCCGATAAACCTTGGCAGGTGGAGGGTGGCTCAGGGCCGAGGCAGCTCTTTGAGGACTCTTCTGAGTCCGAGGATGGTTCCTCCCTCTTCTCCAAACGCATAGACTTGGAGTCCTCGGGAGGACAGTCAATGGACGATAGCCCTTCGTCCTTCTTAGGGTTGCTTCGACTCATCTCGGAGTCCACCGGGATGAAGCTCGAACCCGTTTCTAAACGGACCAGGTATCCCCTCACGGAATTCTGGACGAGGATTCTCGGAGGCCTTTCTGGTGGCGAAGCCATGAGTGGTCTGGCCTTGGAACTTTGGCAGCCTGCTTCCTGCCCTGCGCCTTGACCAGGTTGGCCAAAGTATGTAGTCCCTACGGTTCCCTGTCCGTTTTGGAACACCCCTCGGCCCGAGGGTTGGTTACCGACAGCGTTTTCCGGCGTGCCGAGAGCGCCGAGGATGTGGACAAACCTCCCGACAAGGAATCCAAGAAATTGGATTATGCCGGGCAAAAGTCTATGCGTCCTCTCTCAGCCTTCGTCCAGGCCAGTTCGGCCGTCCTCATAGCACATTTTCTCACGCCCTGTTGGGCTCCTGGATGAGGTTGTCCCTCATCTTCCCAGTGAATCTGCAGACTACCGTCAGGCAGGTGCGGGACCAGGGCAGGGCAGTGGCTAAACAGCAGCTCAGACTGCGTTGAACACCGAGGACTCATGTGCCAGGTCTGTGGCGGCGCGAGTGGCTATCGTCGTCGGGCTTGGCTGAGGATATCCACCTTTACCGGATACCCAGCACAAGTTGGCGGATGTTCCTTTTGGGACTGACCTCTTGACCCTGGGGTGGAAGGTCACCTGCAGAGGATCGAGAGGTCCAATGCTACCTTGGACTCGGTCTCTTCCGCTCAGAAGGACAAGGCCAAAGCCACAGCCTAAGCCCTTTCGTCCTTCTCGCCTGCCGCTCGCCTTGCCCTGGCGTCAGGGCCAGCAGAGCTCGACCTTGTATCCCAAGCCCAAGCCGTTGGCTTCCTCCAACAGGAAGCAGGGAGGTAAAGGCCCAGGAGGTTCCTCAGCCGGTCCCTCCTCCAAGCCTGCCCAGTGACGGGCTGAGGGGTGTCGCCCCCATCCCTGTCACCTCACCCCTGGTTCCCCCGGGGGGGGATGGCTCAGACACTTCCTTTCCGTCTCGTCCACTGTTACCATGGACAGGTGGGTACTGGAGGTGGTGGGAAAAGGCCTACCTCTGGAATTCGAGCAGGCCCCGCCCTTCATTGCCGTCGCACCTCGGGGGGCCTCGGGGTCCGCAGCCTCACTGGCGGCTCGCCGAGCCGACATCGCTCTCCTCCTCCAAAAGGAGGTGATCACGGAGGTGGAGGACCCCCCTTCAGACCCTGGGTTCGTGTCCAGGTATTTCCTGGTTCCGAAACGGACGGGGGGCTGGCGCCCCATTCTCTACCTACATGACCTGAACAAGTTCCTAAGGTCTCGAACCTTCAGAATGGTCACTCTGGCGCAGATAATACCATCTCTGGAACACGGTGTGTGGTTCTGCTCTCTGGACCTACAGGACGCGTTCTTTCACGTCCCTATCCGTCCGTCACATCAGAGATTCCTCCGCTTTCGAGCGGAGGGATCCCTCTTCGAGTTCTGAGCCATGCCCTTCGGCTTATCTCCAGCTCCCAGGGTCTTCACCAAATGCATGGCAGTGGTGACAGCATTCCTGCGGCGCCGAGGGGTCTGGGTGTACCCTTACCTGGATGATTGGCTGATAGCAGCCTCCTCCAGATGGGAGGTGGAGCGGTCCAGAGATCTGGCCCTCCAGGTTTGCTCTCAAGTTGGCCTTCTCATCAACGAGGCCAAGTCGGAACTCGAGCCAAAGCAGGTGATCCTGTTCATCGTGCAGAGCTCGACTCTCTTCGAGCCAGAGCACGACTCCCGGTGGACAGGGCAGAGGTTCTTACCTCCTTTGCCCAATCATTTCTGGTTGGGCAATCGCGCCCTGCCCGGGACTTCCTGCGCCTTCTGGGTCTCATGGCGGCCTGTACCAGCGTGGTCCATTGGGCCCGCTGGCACATGCGCCCCCTTCAGTGGGGACTGGCCAGCCAGTGGTCACAACGCTGCGATCCTTTGGACCAGCTAGTGATAGTGACCCAGGAGATGTGGAACGCTCTCCAGTGGTGGACCGTTCCATTCCATTTGCAGGAGGGCATCCCGTTTGTCCGCCCCGAGCCGACGGTCTCTCTATCGACCGATGCCTCTCTGATGGGTTGGGGTGCCCATCTGGGGGAACACCGAGTGCACGGCCTCTGGTCCCCGCGGGAGTCCCGATGCCACATCAACCTGCTGGAGCTCCCAGCGGTCCGCCTAGCTATCACCGCCTTTGCTCCGTTTCTCCGGGGTCAAGTGGTCCGAGTCCAGACGAACAATACCACGACCATGTACTACCTGAACCGCCAGGGCGGGATCGCTCCATGCTTCTATGCAAGGAGGCTCTCCGCATTTGGTCACTCGTGCGCAGCCTGGAGGCGGATCTCCTAGCCATTCATGTGACAGGAGCCTCCAACACCCTGGCCGATGCCCTGAGCCGGATAGGGGCTGCATCTCACAAATGGTCTCTCCTGCCAGAGGTAGTACAAGATCTGTTCTCCCACTGGGGCACACCTCAGGTGGACCTGTTTGCCTCCAGGGAGAATGCGAAGCTGAGGCTGTTTCATGCCTGCCCCCCTCAGCAGGGTTCGCTGCAGGGGGATGCCTTCTCGAGGCTGTGGACCCCGGGCCTCTTCTACGCCTTTCCCCCATTTCCCTTGATTCAAAAGGTGCTTCTCAAAGCAAGGAGGGACAAGGCGCAGGTGATCCTGATAGCCCCAGACTTGCCCCGCCAGTTCTGGTACCCAGATCTCCTCAGCCTCAGCTCCAGGCTCCCGATGCAGCTTCCAGCCTGCCCGGACCTGCTTTCAGTCAATCAGGGGAAGGTGTTCCATCCGGACCTTCAATCCCTGCACCTGACAGCCTGGTTCCTGAGCGGCTAGAGTTCCAGGCCTTGGGTCTTTCCAACGAGGTCCTCAATGTTGTTGAGGCGTCCCGTAAGGAGTCGACCAGAAAATGCTACGCCTTTAAATGGAAGAGATTCTCCATTTGGTGTCAGGGCAAGGGCTTGGACCCTTCCTCCTGTTCTGTGGAAAGCATTTTGGACTATTTATGGTCCCTTTCTAGTCAAGGGCTTAGGTCGACGACCCTAAAGGTGCACCTGGCAGCCATCTCTGCTTACCGGGCGCGGGCCGGGAAGCAGTCGGTGGCGCAGGAAAAGGTGGTCGGGCGCTTTTTCAAAGGCCTTGATCACATTTCCTCCGGTGCGAGAACCCACCTCCGTGGGATTTACTGCTGGTACTGGCAAAGCTCATGGGCAAGCCATTCGAACCAATACAGGTGTGATCTCTCTCACCTGTCGTGGAAGACCACCTTCTTGGTGGCTATCACGTCAGCCAGAAGGATGGAGCTCAGGCGCTTTGCATCGAGTCTCCTTACCTGGTCTTCCACAGGGACAAGGTTGTCTCTGCCCCCCACCGAAATTCCTTCCAAGGTGGTGTCGGAGTTTCACCTTAACCAGGTGCTGACTCTGCGGTGTTCTACCCCAATCACACCTCGGAGGCGAATATAGGCTCCATACTCTGGACCCTAGAAGGCGGCTGATTATAGGGCTGCAGCGGCTGAAGAGTCGGGGAGAGGTTGCCAGCTGTTTGCTCACTCGCTGAAGCCGCACCTGGCAGACCTGCAGCCAAGCGGACGATAGGCAGGTGGGTCACCTCCTGCATAGATCGCTGCTATAAGTTGGCGGGCATGGAGGCCTCCCAGAGGATAAGAGCTCATTCTGCCGTCATGCTGCTGCGCCGGTGGCTGCTTCCAGGGACGTCCCATCCAGGAAATCTGCAGGGCTGCTACCTGGAGATCAGCACACACCTTTATTACCCATTACCACATCGACCTTGAGTCCGCGGGATGCTGGTTTGGGGCCTCGGTTCTCCAGTCCTTATTTCAAGCAAGTATTGGGGTGTGCGCTGCCTCCTCCTCCGGAGAACTGCTAGAGTCTGCCAATAAGTGTGGATGAACAACATATCCATGTTCCTAGAAATACAGGTTACTCACCTGTAACGGGTTCTAGGAATGGTATATATTGTTCATCCTACATTTCCTAACCTCCCGGCCCGGCGCACAACCTGAGCTTCCAGCGGCCAGATCTGGCATCATGGGGTGGAGCCGAGAGTTTTACCACCCGGGTGGGTGGGAGGAGCCAGCTTGAAGACCTTCCGGCAAGATTTAAAGCGGCAAGGAACCTGCCAATAAGTGTGGATGAACAACATATACCATTCCTAGAACTCCTGTTACAGGTGAGTAACCTGTATATCCGAACCTCAGGTCTCTTAGACTCAAGGTCTGGCTCTTGAGGACTTAAAGTTTGCAAATTTGCAGCTTTCCCAGGCTGTTCTGGATATTCTAAAATTATATAGAAAACCTTCTACTAAGAAAACTATAATGCAAAATGGAAAAGGTTTTCTCTCTGGTGTGATGCTAAACATGTTTCTCCTTCTTTGGCAGAGATTCCACTATTATTGGAATATCTAACTGAACTACACTCTCAAGGCCTCAAACATACATCCCTGAAGGTGCACTTGGCATCAATTTCAGCTTTTATCTCAGCAGGGAAAACTGTTTCCCTTGCATCTAACCCTATTTTCAAAACATTATTTAAAGGATTAGCCCACTTGAATCCTCCTATTAATGAATCAGTCCCAGTATGAGATCTGAATGTTTGCATTGCTCAGCTCATGAAACCTCCATTTGAGCCAATGTTATCAGCACATTTGCAATATGTCACATGGAAAACTGTGTTTTTGGTAGCAATCACTTCTGCTAGAAGAATAAGTGAGTTGCAAGCATTGTGTGTGGAAAAGGAGTATTTATCTTTTCATAATGATAAAGTAGTACTTCGTACTAACAGAAGGTTTCTCTCTAAGGTGGTTTCTTATTTCCACTTGAATCAGTCCATGACACTGCCAGTCTTCTTCACAGAACATGCCAGTTCAGGAGAGTGCAGGCTCCACAGTCTGGATATTAAAAGAGCATTGAGTTATTATCTAACTCACACCAAGGATCACAGAGCTGATAAACAGCAACTTTTTCTCACTTATGGAGATGTGGAAAAGGGCACTTCAGCCTCTAAGAGATTGATCTCTCACTGGATTGTTCAATGCATTCAGTTTTGTTACACGAAATCTGGAAAACAGGCCCCAGCAGGCCTCAGGACCCACTCTACTGGGGCCCAGCTGCTTCTATAGCAGCTTCTAGGGATATCCCCTTGCTGGAGATCTGTAAAGCAGCTAACTGGAGGTCAGTACACACCTTTACTAAACATTATAGTTTGGACTTGCAGTCCAGAAGTGATGCCAGGTTTGGCACAGCAGTCCTTCAGGGCCTCTTTCCTAAGTAGGTTCTCTGCCCACCTCCAAAGGTATTGCTTTGAAGTTTGCAGAGAGTTAAGAATATGAGAAGAATACATGGGGGTAGAAGATAAAAGAAAGCACCCAGTCAAGCAGGGATTGATTAAGTCTTGTGGGTTCATGTATTAGCTGAGTGAGATTTAGAGATTCTATCTTAAGGAGGGTGGCCTTACAGGAGGGGGAGAGCCAGTCCAGGTTAAAGTCACCTAGGAGAATGAGCTCACTGTTTGCTGCCTGGGGGGTGATAAAACATAGAAACATAGAATTTGACGGCAGATAAGGACTGCTTGGCCCACCCAGTCTGCCCATTTCCCTACCTACTGGATAAGCTGCAGATCCTAGTTAACCAGCAGCCTACTTCTTCCTACCCCCACCCCCCAGAATTGCCTTATGACTATCCCATGCATGCTTGAATTCCACCACTGATTTTGACTCCACAACCTCCTCGAAGGCCGCTCCATGCATCCACAACCTCTCTGTGAAAAATACTTTAAAATTACCTCTGAGCCGCCCCCCATCTTCAAATTGTGCCATCTTGTTCTTGCACACCTCTTTTTTTGAAAGATGCTACCCTCTTGGACTTTGTTGATTCCCTTGAGGTACTTGAAAGTTTCTATCATGTCCCCCCTCTCCCTCCTTTCCTCGAGGCTATACATATTAAGCTCCTTAAGTCTCTCTTCATATGTCTTCCGGTGCAGACCCTGCACCATTTTAGTTGCCCTCCTCTGGACAGCTTCCATCCTGTCTATGTCTTTGCGGAGATTGGGTCTCCAGAACTGCACACAGTACTCAGATGGGGTCTCACCAGTTGTCTGTACAGAGGATAATACTTCCTGTTTTCTACTGGTGATGCCTCTCCTATGCATCCCAGTATCCCCCAGCCTCCTTGCTGCCCTCTCCACATTGCTTGCCCATCTTTAGGTCATCTGATATGACTACCCCAGGTCCCTTTCCATTTTGTTGTTGTTAGTATCTCACCCCCATTTGTGTACTCTTCCCTGGGTTTTGTTTCCCAGGTGCATTACCTGCACTTCTTAGCATTGAATCTAAGCTGCCATACATTTGACCATTCCTCTAACCTTGCCAAGTCCCTTCTCATCCTTTCCACCCACCTTGTGCATCAACTCTGTTGCAGATCTTAGTGTCATCTGCAAAGAGACATACTTTCCTTCAGTCCTTCTGCAATGTAGCTTATAAAGACATTGAAGAGGACGATCCTAATACTGAACCCTGCAGTGCCCCACTAGTAACCCTCCTTTCTTCTGAGTGGACTCCATTTACTATTACTCTCTGTGTCCTATTCTCCAGCCAATTCTTTACCCAGGCTGTCATCTTGGGACCCACTCCCAGGCTGGCTAACTTGTATATTAATCTTTGTGTGGGACTGTGTCAAATGCCTTGCTAAAGTCTAGGTAGGCCATGTCCACAGCCTCTCCCTGATCTACTGCTTTGGTCACCCAGTCAAAGAAATCTATCAGATTCGTCTGGCATGACCTTCCGCTGTGAATCCATGCTGCCTAGGGTCCTGTGCCCCTCTGGCCTCTAGATACTCGACAGTTCTTTCCTTGAAGTGATTCCATCATTTCTCTATCACTGAGGTTAAACTAACAGGTCTATAGTTTCCTGCTTCTGCCTTGCTCCACTTTTGTGAAGGAAATCACATCTGCCCTCCTCCAGTCCTCGGGTACCACCCCATCCTCCCATGATTTGTTAAAAGGGTAGTCAGTGGTGTCACTAGTTCTACCCTTAGTTCTTTTAGAATTCTGGGATGAATCCCATCAGGCCCATTGCTTTGTCCACCTTCAGTTTAAGAGTTCTTTCAGAACCCTTTCTTCTGTAAATGGGCGGTATCAATTTCTGTATCCAGAGTGTTACTACTGTTTGTTTTATGTACCTCCCCTCTTCCTTTGTAAATACTGAGCAAAAATATTTGTTTAGTATCTCTGCCTTTTCACAGTCTCCCTCTGCCCACCCTCCCTCCCTTTATTAAGCCTCACTATCCCTCCCTTGGTCTTTCTTGGCTCCTGATGTACCTATAAAGGTTTTATCCCCTTCTTAACTGAGTTGGCTATCTTTTCCTCAGTTTGGGCCTTTGCTGTTCTGACTGCCTTCCCAGCCTCCTTTTGCTTTAACTGATACAGTTCTCTGTCCTGCTCCTTCTGCGATTCCTTGTACTTCCTGAATGCTTTCTTTTCTCTTGAACCTTCACTGCCACTTCCTTTGAGAACCATAGTGGTTTCTTACATCGTCTTGTTTTGTTTATTTGCTTCACACAAGGCTCGTTACCTCTGTGATGGCAGTTTTATTATTCCCATTATTCTTCCACCTCCTTCCTGCTTACATTTGCTAGTGCGTTCCTTAGGCACTCACCCATTTAGCAAAGTCAGCCCTCCTAAAGTCCAGTACTTTTGTCTTTGTGGCTTGACTCTATTGCTGTGTTTATTGTGAACCATACTGTTCGATGGTCGCTAGTTCCCAGATGGCTACCCACTTCTACATCTGTGATCTTCTCTCCATCTCCATTTGAGAGTATCAAGTCTAATATTGCTCCTCTCAAGTGGGCTCCAGTACTAGTTGTCTAAGGCATGCCCCCTGTAGGGCATCTAGAATAACTGCACTCTTTGAAGTGGCAGCTGCAACTGCACTCCAGTTAACATCTGGCATATTCAGATCACCCATCAGCAATATCTCCCCTTTTTCTGCCACTCTAAGTATACTTTCTATCATTTCCTTGTCCATTTCCTCCCCTTGAGAAGGGGGTAAGTATACAACCCCTGTGCGGATTGTGGTGCAATTGCCTGTCTCCAAATTTACCCACAGTGCTTCTTCTCCTCTCTGTTTACCCTTTTGTTCTGTTGCTTTTATTCCTTCCCTTATGTAAAGAACTACTCCTCCTCCTCCTCGTTTACCCTCCCTGTCCCTCCTGTAGATAGTGTATCCTTGTATGTTTATGTCCCAGTCATGGTTTTGTGTGTACCATGTTTCTGTGACTGCCACGATATCCAGATGTTCCTCCTCCATCAAGGCCACTAATTCAGGAAGCTTGTTATCTAGACTACGGGCATTGGTACTCATTGCTCTCCATTTTTTGATGGCTTTACCTTCTGTTGCAGCATCCCCCACTGACCATTCTACCTTGGTCTTTTCTCATTTAGTACCCTGTTTTGTAGGGAGGCTGGGATTTTCTGCTGCTTGTCAGTGCCTCCCTCTTTGACTAGTTTAAAGCTTGCCAATGAAGCATTTAAACCGATTGCTCAAAGACTTGTTCCTTCCTGGACAGATGCAGACCATCTTGCCAGTATAGGCTGGTGTCCCTCCAGGTGGAACCCCAGTCCCCAATGAAGCCAAACCCCTGTGCTCCGCACCATTTTTTCAACCATTCATTGAACTGCATGGTGCCAATTACCCTCGCCTCACCCATGCCTTTGACAGGCAGCACCTCTGGGAAGGATACTGTGTGTGCTACTTGTCTTAGGCCCTCCCAACTCTGCAATGTCCTCCTGCACTGCTCTAACCTCATGATGAGCCAATTCATTTGTCCCTAGGTGGACAATTCGTCCAACTCAGAATCCCTTGCAGCTGTTGTGGTGATCCTGAGGATCGCTTCCTGTCCCTCCAAGCCATGGCACCAGGCAGGCACCTTACTTCAGTTTTCCCAGCTCCTCCCAGTTCTATCCCCTAATAATTGAGTCCCCCACCAGGAGCTGCTTCCTTTCCTTGTGGTGTCCTCTGCCTCCTTCCTGTGGGCCTCCCTTGTGACAGCTGTCCTCAGCCTCCTTAGTCTCCTCTGTGGGTGCATCCATAGGGGAGCTATGCTCCCCCAGAATGGTGTATGGATTGTGGAGTGGAACAACTGACTGGGTGTGCCTCCGTTCCACCATCCTCACCCTTCCTGAGCCCACTGTGGTCCAACTGCTGTGTTTTCTTTGCAACCTCTGAGGTAGTGGTGGTGGCTGTGGTGCTCCCTGGATGGGGGAGGTTCCCTTCCTACTGTCCAGTGTGGCCTGGTGGAAGGTCCCTGTACTGCTGTCCAGTGTGGCCTGAAGACGGGCAACTTCCTCCCTCAGGGCAGAGAGTTGTCTGCAAATAGGGCAGCATCTCAGCCTCCAGAAAGACTCCCGGAAGACTGCTGCCCCACAGCCATTACATTGCACTACTCCCCACAATTTTTTTTTTTTTTTGTGTGTGATTGGTTTGTAATATAGAAATATATATTTATAATATACAATGTATATGCTTATATTGTCAGTGCCGTGTGCTAGAGAGGATATGACAGTGACATGCACCTTGCACTCTTGAGGAAATGATGTCAGAACCCCAGGTATAAAGGAACTATTTCCAGGGGTGGGTGGGGTGAGGGTGGGAAGGGTTGAGCCTAAACTGTGCCCTCATAAAACAATCAGCTAAAGCTCTGACCACTGCTGCAATGAGTGCCTTCCTGTCAGCAAGATGCCCCACACAACAATTTGATAGAGAAATACCCTGCTAATCAAACAGAGAAAAATCCACACATCCAGGTCAGACACAGGTAAACCTTCCCATCCCCAAAACAGGTCTGGTGGTTTGTGCTCTGAGAGCTGTCAGCCCCAAAATAAGTCAGCTGTGCTTTAAACTCTTCCTGCACTGACAATCTTAAGAATTGTAACAAACAAACGTAAACCTAGATCCACCACCCTCTGTTGCTTGAAAGACTGTCTTTTCCTGTTTCACACTACAGGTTTTTCTGTGACCACTCCTTAACCCCAGTAACTCTGTTAAAAAGAGTTTAACTATCACAAACTCCTACGCACCAGTAAATTATTTAAAAATAGTTTCTGTCCCAAAATCCTAGTAGTCAAATAAAGGATATGACGGTTAATAGAGAATCTTGTGAGGTTTTAGGTGGTGTGTAGCATGCCCCAATGTAAATTGGGATACAGGAGGGAAGAGATAGGAGGGCAATGATGAGTTCATGGGAGGATGGGCAAGATTCTCTGAGTGTGATGGAGCAAGAAAGAGACTGTCTGATGTACAGGGCTACTCCGCCACCTCGTTTGCCATGATCCTGTTGGTAGAAGTAAATCCCTCCTGTAAAGAAGGGCACCTGCAGCAGTGTTGTGATGGGGGTGCCTGTGAATCCCTATTTGATATGACTATATATTGTGTGTCTGTATTGTCTTATGACGTGGAGCCTTTGTAAATGAGTCTCTGACTCAAAGGTTGTAAATCCTAAAGAATACTAAATAAACAAATAAGTCAGGGATAGTGTGAGAGAAGTCAGGTATCCTGGTGGATAACCAGGTTTCGGTGGCACAAAGAATGCCAGAAGGGTGCTGGATCATCCAGACTTTTAGGGTGTCCACCTTTGGGAGAAGAATTCTGGCATTTAAATGAAAGATGCAGAGGCCCTTGGGCATGACTGGGAGGGGGTTTGGGGAGAGCCAGGGTTAGGTTGAACATCCCCTGATAGAATCAGGAGGAGTAAAAATAGGGACAGGTGAGGGGGTTACTTTAGCTTTCTGGAGCTGTGCGAGGAGGGTGGGGTGGTGAATCTGGAGCAGCAAATGAGGGACTCAAGATTTAACAGGGGAGAGGGTAATAGCGCTGGATGGATGACGGGAGTGGGAGGGTGAGGGGGTGTGCTGACAAGTGTGAGGTGTGAGCTGAGGGAAGAGGGGGCTAAAGGGCTGGCTGGGGTGAAGCAGGGACTGGGAGGGGAGGGGAAGGGCTGGTGGTTAGGGAGGATTGGGTAAGAAGAGGGTGAAAGGGAGCAGTCAAGTTGAGGAGAAAAGGGTTATAGAAGTGAGTTGCTGAGCAGGTGGAAGGGTGTGTATGAGAAGCAAGGGTAGGCAATAGAAAGAAGAAAAAGCAATTTTTAGCATGTTCATTGAGGTGTAGGTGTGTGTGAGAAGGAAATGGAGGAGGCAGAAAGAGACTGAGGGGGCTATATTGAAAGAGGCAAGGAGATAGGGGAGAGCAGAGAAAAAGATTTGTAGAGGTGGAAGAGGTGAACCGATGGAGGAAGGGGAAAGGTAGTGATTAGACAGGTAGTATATGTGGCAGAATTAGGGTAAAAACAGGAAGCTAAGAGGTGTGCTGGTAACAAAAACAGATGACAGAGGAAGCACCTTGTGAGATGCAGTAGGGCTTGTCCCTTATTTAGAGATATAGGTAGGAACAAGGCAGACTTTATGGACCATGAGGTTTTCCGTCCATACATTTCCATATGTCTATGGTTTGTTGAACTAACTGTGCCTTTTTGGGTGTCTTTTGATATGATACAAGCTGTTTGCCCATTTGCCAATTTCCTGTGGCAGCACCACCCCCATTTCTTTGTGTAGTCTAGGATATGTTTTTGCCATATGTACTTCCCCAAGCCCTTTAGTTTCTGTGCTCTACTTGCCAGGTGAGGCACATGCACATGACAGGAAATTACAAAGTCATGGCTTTGAGTCCTCTTGATGGCTTTTCACTCAACTGTGATTGGTATGACTAGACGTGAGGGAACATGACACAGGGCACTGTTGTGGTTAAGAATCCAACCCAGAGGGGCTGGCCCAGTAACATGATAGTATGGCTACCACATGCTGTGCTGTTGACCTAAGTTTATGATTAAATATAAGCTGCTGGTGGCTAGCCAGAGAGGAATGGATTGAACATCCAAGGGACTGCCCTCCTGTCCCAGAGTGGGGGAGGGGAGACACATCTCCTTACAGCACCTGACAGATAGCAGAGGCTAGGTACTGAGGCAGATGAGAGGCTCAGAACAGAGTGAGACATCAATGGTGCTTCACCTCATTGCATGTCGGGGTCGCAGGAGGCAGACTTAGTTGAAAGAAAAACATCTCTTGCCATGGTGGGATGAAGGGTGACCCCCTGCAGGCGTAGCAGCAACTAGACACCCATCTGGATCCTGCTTTGGAAGGACAAGGGCAAGCGCCTTCAACCTCATTGGGAGGGGTTAATGGTGGACATGAGGTAAGTCCCACAGCTCATGGGTGACTGGGCTGGGGGCCATCCAGATATGTACTGCCAAGAGCAATGGTGTATAAACAGCAAGTGGAAAAAAATCCAAAGCAGCTCTTATAAACAAACTCTAGCCAGAGCTGATAGGGCTGTGAAGAGCTACCAAATGACCAAAGATTTTCTTGTTGGTGCCATATAGTGCTGTTTAGTCACAATCATCATGCTGCTGTTGTGTGTGTGTGTGTGTTTGTGTGTGTGTGTGTATCTGTGTGCCCATAGAAATCAGATAGCTAACATAGGCTGCACACTGTGCTGTCTGTAATCTGACACTGCAGTCAGAGGTTCAGAGGTTCAGTAAACTCTAGACAACTTATAATGAGTTATCTCCTGTTGCTGAAAGAAATAGGATAAATCTATTAGACTGAGCTGGACAGATGACAGCAACAGCAGTTTAAAAAGGTTTATTTGTTAATATCCTGAGAAGTTCTGAGGTACAATACAGTAGCATCCCCCCTCCTTTCAGATGCCTTTAACATAGAGCAGCAAATAGCAAACATCAGAGGGGGAGTGCACTAATTTGCAGCTGTGGAGGAATGCATCCAAATGTCCAAAAAGGGAGTTCCAAGATCAGCCGTTTTAAATCTACAATCCCAGTAGTGCTGTAGGCTCCGCTCACAGCCCTTAAAACAGGCAGCTGAGCTGCACCAAGTTTGATTATGTTCACATGATTAGTGAGGCAACCTTATCATATTCCTGGGTGTACAGTGAGGAAGGGATTAGGAAGCTGCATAGGGACCTGCAAAGATTAGAGAGGTGGGCCAAAATTGTGCAGTTGAAATTCAAAGTCAAGAAATGCAAAGTGCTACACGTAGGGTCAAGAACCCTAGGATGGAATATTGTGTGTGTGTGTGTGTGTGTGTGTGTGTGTGTGGGGGTTAAGCTGAACATTACCACTGAGGAAAGGGACCTCGGAGTCACAAGAAATGACTCCCTAAAACAATCTAGTCACTGTAGCAAGGCCTACAGCAAGGTAACTAGGATGTTGTGGTGTATAGTGAGGAAAGGAGTTGATACTGCCTCTCTATAGATCACTTGTGAAGCAGTATCTGGAATACTGTACCCAGTTCTGGAAGCTCCACATAAGAAAAGACAATGACAGGCTAGAGATGGTGCGGCATAGGGGGACCATAATTATTCAGGGCCAGCAGGGCAGCACCTGTGGGGACTGACTTAAGGCCCTGAACATGAACTTGCTGTAGATCACAGCTGAGGGGAAATATTATAGAGACCTTTATGTTCCTGAAAGCAATGAACAAAGTACATTGTGAGGACATATTCAGCAGGACTGATGAATCAAGAACACGGTTACATGAGTGGAAGCTGGCAGGAGGAGGATTCAGGTGGGATGTGAGAAAGTTTTCTTTTACAGAGAGAGATGGTGGATGTAAGCGCCATTAATGGTTTCAAACATGGTTGGGAGGAAGTTAAAGTTACACAGGGGAAAAGCAGTAGGAAGTGGGCGGGGGGGGGGTTGAGGGCAATAAGCATGACTAAACACTTGGTCCCAGGATAGCACAGAGTAAAACAGGGCAGACATAATGGACTGATGGTCTTATTCTACTGACATTTTATATGTTTCTATGTTATGAAAAGCAATTTTCAGTGCTGAAAGTCCCTCACTTGTTCCATTGCCGAAGACCCTGATGCAGACTTCCTACAGGAAGATAATGGGAGTGTGGTCATGATGATGATGATGATGCTGTAGTTTGGCTTTCATCTGCTTACTGCTGTGCCAGCTGGGATGATTGATAAGTTGACATGGGGAACCAAAGATATGTAGCAGGAGCTGGCAAACTGAATTTAAAAAGGACGACTAGTGTTGGCTGTTTTCTTAGGAGAAAGGCTTCTTACTTTGACAGTTAGTGTTGCAAAGAGAAGGACAAAAATTGTAACTGGAGTGTATAATTGATTGAACAGAAGGTTATATTTGATCTGTGACCTCTCAAATGCCTTGCATTGATCCAGCAGCAGCAGAAAGAGAGCAAGACAGAGAGGGAGGGAGAGGAAAAGAGGAATGTTCTCTGACCCAGAACAGAAGCAAATCTTATGCACTGCTGCGATTCATAACTCTTGAGCCGTGATGAGCTCAGAGCAATTCTCACTCCCCAACTGCTCAGCCTTTCTGCCATTTGTAAGGTTTTGTAGGTTTTTACAAAGCGGTAGTTCATGAAAGAAACATGTGTGACTCTGGGGTTTATTATTTTGTACAAACTGTGAAAACACCAAAGGAAATCAGACACCTCATTGTTTCTGTCTGCAATGAGTTATAACCCAGCTCTCTTGTTTCTCATGGAGGTCTATCTGCATCGACGTGCTATGAAGTGGTGATGGTACAGCACTCAATGTGCATTCTGTTTCTGAACAAACTGAGAAGCAGGTGTTTGTCTCTCTACAGTGGTAGCAGCCTATTACACATAGGATAACACAAAATAGAGCAATTATCTTCTTTTTTCCTGTTTTTGGTGTTTTTTTGAGGTACAAAACACACATACACATACACACACACACACACACACACACTCCCTCAACTATCACCTTGCTAGTAAACAGCATAGATTTTCAGAAGGCGGGTAGCATATTCTAGTGCCTAGAGTAAAGACTTGGGAACCCGAAGACTCAGGTTCAACCACCAAAACAACTTTATCAGACCTTAAGCAAGACAATTATCCGCTCAGTACTTTGGCTCACTATGCAGTAAAACTAGGTGAAAGTAGAACCCCATTTGCTACCTGGGCAAATCAATCCTAGAAATAAAACAAAAAAATTACCCTTTTGGAAAATATAGTACAGTACAACTTGTATTCATACAGTGTGTTCCTTTAATTTCATAGGTCCTGTCCAGACTATGACTCCTCAACCTGCTGATTACATGAGTTGATGATATGAGCTACTAGCATGCGTTCTCGACCTGAGCTACAGACATGCTCTAGAGTCACAAGCGGCTGACACGAGCTGAAAACACTATCTATAAATATGAGCTACTGACACAAGCTGCACATACTGAGACTTACTGACATGAGCTGCAGATATTAAAAAATAGAAAATAAGATGTATGTGTAATGGGTGATATACCTCCATGGATGGAAATATAAATTATTAGGATTTGTTTATAGGGTTTTTTTTTTAATTTTGGAAATATTGTTTTAATATAATTTAATTGCATGATATGTTGTTGTGTTTGTGTAATTTATGTTATTTTTTTAAATTGAAGAAAACAGGTCCATCTTGAAAAGGGGTCTATGACCCAATGATTAAAACTATCTCTACCTGTATAAAAATAAACTTCTACTACTACTACTACTAAATGCTACTGACACAGGCTACTAACTCAAGTTATAAATACACATACAAGCTACTGACATGAGCTTCAGAACCATCCTAACTACTCTTCGCAATGTGTTTCAGAATTTTTTTTTTATCTGAGGCTTGATCCACAGTCCAGCTGGCAAACTAGTGATTAATGCATTGATGGCCCATGCTGCCGCTCCCTGACATCAACTCATGGGTGAAATCTGCAGCCCCATGTCTGCAATGTTTGTGAGCATGGATAATGTGTTGGCACTTGGTGGTTCTGGGGTAGAAGAAGTGACTGGATTCCCAGGTTTGCATGAGGAGGGAATTGTGGGATTCAGCAGTGCAACTGGACTGCTGAATCCCATCAACAGTGGGGGCAATGATATTTTAAAAATACATTTAAGTTTTGCAGCCATAAGTGCCATTCCAGAGGACTGTGGAATAAGGATACCCTAGTGCCATGACAGGGTGGGATACAGCAAGGGATCAAGCTGCATGCACTCTGCCTCCTCTTTGAACTCAGTGCTTGGATGCCACAAAGTTGAGTTCCATACCCCCTTCTGTCATCCAGTTAATGCTGCAGGATTTGGTGGGAGAAGCCATTCTATGGGTATGGATGGTGTTTCAGGATCCCATGGATTGTTTTGCATGTGCAGGGGAGGGGCACTCTGCAGGTTCAAAAGCCATTTGCTCCTGTAGCGGGCTTAAAGGGATAAAACCCTGATTGTTTTTGGTGATTTGACACAGCATGAGCCATTGTCAGGTGAAAAGTAGTTTTTAGTCCTTGAATACATATATCAAATTAAATCAAACTTTAGAATACTTATTTACTTACACACCTGCCTCACTGTAAAGTGTTGGTTACAGTTTAGTATGTACTGTAGTATATATATATATAATTCTGTGTTTCAAAATTCTTCCAGAAGGGTTAATGAGACAGAATTTTACAAGGATCAGGTTTAATTTCTTCATCCCCAGAGCATATTTGGGAGTCAAAAGGTTCTATGCTTAACCTCATTCAAAATGGCTGTATGAAGCTGAATGAGTCCAGTAGCTTTAGTGAAATGTGTTACTTTGCAGTATCTTAAATGGCTTGAGTCCATGACCGATGGGCTTCTGCTATCCCTGTCACCACTGAGTGGTTGCATTTAGCATCAATTCCATTCTTACTGCAGACAGCAAAGCACAGTTCTCCATGTCTGCAAACCCCTTGTTCTTTCTGGCATCAGAACAGCTGACCTGCAGTGGGCAGTGGTGCTCCTGACTTCAAGAAGGAGAGTGCTTATGCCTACAGTTGTGCAGTAGAGTGTAAGCTGCTTCACAATAGAACTCAGAAGGTGAGCAAATTCCCACTTTTTCCAGTGCTTATTTCATGCCTGCTTACTTGACACATTACAGAGTTGGATAGAATGGAACCTGGATTTGCACAGCACCTTTCATATGCAATGTGTTAATCTGTTTTATTTTTACAGCTGCATGGGTGGAGCTCTGCAGATGTTTGGCTTAGACCCTGGAGTCAGTTGAATAACCAATTATGACTGACTTACAACACATTATGACTGATTTTTTCAACTAGTTTAAAATTTATGACTCTGACTTACTAAAGAAAATCCAACCACTTTTTTCAACTTCCGCCATTGTGGAATTTTATTTGTGTACTAGCAAGTTGTACTTTTTTGAGTGCAATTAGTGGAAAAACTTTGCAGTGCATTCATTTATGTAGTACATGCAGGCACGCACCTGAACCACACTGACCATGACAACATTGGGTAAAGGAGTCAAGGACATACGAACAACGGGGCCATCGGATCCCTTCCCAAAAGCCAAGGCACCATGACATACACATACACAGAGATTAATTGTCAGACGAGTGTCAGATTCAACATTCAGTGAGGAATCATGAAACGTTGAAAATTCACATCATGGATCTCTCCCACGGTGCCACCACAGAAACAAGTCACCACATTATATGACAAAGATGACTGCACTCCCATGCTCATCTACAAGATTGCCACTGATCAGAAGAGAGGAAGGCAGAAGCTGCCAGCCTGCCAGGGAGGTTTCCCAGGCAAACCAAATCCCTGAATCCCTAGGTGAGTTAGCATAGCAAGGCACACACACATACAAAAGCATTTCACCCACAACACTGTCCAACACAAGATATTAGTATAGACTGCTGCTCAATGTAAAATGCAGCACTTGCTTGTACCAAAAAACTTGCTACCTCCCCCACTAAAAAAAAAAGTCTACAGCAGGGACTCGGGTTGAGACCTGGGGCAGTCCAACACTGGGCAATCATTCACCCCTGAAAAACAAAAAGGTTGTCTCTGCGTTCCTTACTGCTGCAGCCTCTCCAGTTATCAGAATTCAATAAATGAATAAAGTTAATTTTTGTACACATTTCTTTACACAGCTGGCTTTCTTCCACTTGATCTGACCCATCCACATGACGTGTTGAGATCTAGGCTGTCTGAGTCATAATGGATTTGAATTACAAACACACAAAGCAAAGGTGAACCCCTACCCAACCCTGCTGCAGCTGCACTCTTTTTTTCTGTGGTTCTCTCTCTTCCTCTTACTCTTACCCCCCTCCCCAGTCGGCAGAGCAGAGACTTCACTCAGAATATTGTGTAACTGTTTTCCTCTAATTTAAAAGGGAATCTTTTGGAGCAAGTTAACAGGGATGATTATGTACCTCAGGGTTAACTGGGCCCCCCCAAAAAGCCCATGGTCACCTTTAATGCCAAGTCTTTTTTTTTTTTGAGGTAAATAAGAGCAGCAGCCTATGGTGGTACTGTCTAGTGCATTACTGAGGAGTTTGGGCTGAACTTTTGTTTGTAAGCGTTATGATAGTCACAGCAGTGTCACTCACTGCTCTACGATGACTGATTAGAAAGTCTAGCTCCATTAGTTAACCGAGCCTTGAGGTAGTGGCCTAATGGCCTTAAATGGGTTCAAAGTTCCAGACAAAAAACATTTTAAGAATTTAACACAGTCTATTGTTTCTTGTACTTTCTTTTCAAAAATATTCTGTGGTCTGCCCTGTGTATTCATGCCACTGTGAGGAAATGGCTCTTCAGACTGGGAACCGAGTATATCCTTTACTACTCCCTGCCACACTCAGTGTTATTATTAAACAAGGTTCTCAAGAAATTGAACACACCTGAAGCCACTGAAGCATTTGTGGACTCTCATTAGCCCTCCAATAAATATTGAATACCACCTACCTACCTTCCAAGTTCCATCATCTCATCTCACTGACCTTTCTGCTCTGAATCACAGATGTTACCGGCAGATAAGGATCATCTGGCCTACCCAGTCCACCCTACTAAGGTGCAACTTACCCTCTTATTAATTTATAGGACCCCATAGTACCCTCCCCATATTGTGTGGTAATGTAATGATTCCCCTATATCTGTCCCATTTCCTCCTTAAAACCCTTAACTCTTCTAGCCTCCACAACCTAGGCAGAGAGCCTGTTCCAAGCTCTGCCAATGATGAAATCAGCTGATAGACATGAGAGTACAGTACTACCCCAGGAGTCCATGCCAGAACTGGAAAGCCCACAGAACCAGGCTAGCTGCCACAACTACGCCACCCATGGAAGATGAATGGATCCCCATACCCCATCACAAAGCCTAATGAATTGATTTGTTGCTGCGTTAAGATGCTGCTGCCCCCCCGTGTCCCCATATGAACTATACTGCAGTTCATTAGGCTATAGTGTTTTGCAATTCATACTGTTTCCAGTGATCTTCAGACTAAGGGGATACATTTGGAAGAAGAAATGTGTAGTCGCTATGCATATTGTGTGTATGAGCGCATTTTATAGAAGTACAGTGTATATATAAACTGCTGAGAGTCTTTTTAAAGGCTTTATTTCTAATCCCACGGTGTAATTTTGCATCGCGAAACCGGAAGTGAGGCGCAACTGCACTTCGGTTTGGTGCATTAATCCAACAGCTCCAGCGAAGGGCACTATTTGACACTCTGTGTCCTCATTCCTCACCTCTGAGAGAGGTTTATAACTTTAAATGCAAATTGATGAACTTTAACTGTCTGTGTTGGCATTATAATATAACTTGTATTTGTTGACTGTTGAGTACCCTCCCTTCCTGACAGCATTGTTAGTGGCTGCTGAAGGGATTGTGGGGTGTAGGAGGACTGTGTCTCTCTTCCTACCTCCTTAGCAGTTAAATCCAATGACTGAGAGGCAGTACTATCTATTTGTCAAAGTTTTTATATCAAATATAACTAATTACACTGCTGAGAGTCTTTTTAAAGGCTTTATTTCTAATCCCACGGTGTAATTTTGCATCGCGAAACCGGAAGTGAGGCGCAACTGCACTTCCGGTTTCGGGCATTAAATCCAGCAGCTCCAGCGAACGGGGCACTGTTTGACACTCTGTGTCCTCATTCCTCACCTCTGAGAGAGGTTTATAACTTTAAATGCAAATTGATGAACTTTAACTGTCTGTGTTGGCATTATAATATAACTTGTATTTGTTGACTGTTGGAGTACCCTCCCTTCCCTGACAGCATTGTTAGTGGCTGCTGCAAGGGATTGTGGGGTGTAGGAGGACTGTGTCTCTCTTCCTACCTCCTTAGCAGTTAAATCCAATGACTGAGAGGCAGTACTATCTATTTGTCAAAGTTTTTATATCAAATATAACTAATTACACTGCTGAGAGTCTTTTTAAAGGCTTTATTTCTAATCCCACGGTGTAATTTTGCATCGCGAAACTGGAAGTGAGGCGCAACTGCACTTCCGGTTTCGGGCATTAAATCCAGCAGCTCCAGCGGCGGGCGAGGGTGGAGCTGGTCAAGGTTGAGACGCAAGGCAGAGACGCTACAGGTCTATCGTGGTCCATCGTGGACAAAGGGGACAAGAAGGTAACACTTATATAATACCTCAAATACCAAAAAACTAGAGAGTTTGTCAGAGCCTTCTTTAAGTGTCACCATGAAGAAAGCTAATAGATACTGTACTACATGTAAAATGTATGCTATAGGCAAACACATTGCTGATTTCAAGTGTGACAAGTGTATTTTAATCACTGAATTACAGAACGAAGTCTCTAGACTTCAGCCTGTATTGTCCACCAATCCAGATATTAGAGCTTTGGAGGATTACATTGACCAAATGTCAATATTAGTGGAAGCTAATACCTCTATTACAACAAATAGGGCAGAGGATAACATTCCTATTCAGGCAAAATTAGAAAATGGATTTAACCCCCAGTCCCAATCTAATGTTACTTTTTCTGCAATGTCTGAACTACCAACCTCTACCTCTACTCCCACAATGCTCACCCAACATAGGTTTACTGATGATAAAGCAAAACCCTGGATACGAAAAAAATGTATAGCCAAGTCTAAGTCAGTGGATAATGACCAACTCACTGCCACTGCATCTATTACACAAAGGTCTACAGAAGAAATGGGAATCCTGTATACAAAAAATGTATAACTAAGACCAAGGTAGTGGTAAATAACTTATCTACCCACATACATATGCAATTTCCACTCACAACTCTTTTGAGCGGTTAACAAACCTTATAGAGGAACTGTAGAAATTAGTCCTAAACTAACTTATACAAACGAGAACAGTCTTATGCAACACATGACTACTAAAAATTATTTCGATGAAGCCCTATCTTTGCTTCCAACTTCACTCACCCCATGTGTACAGGACACATTAATCGCTCATAAAGAAGTTTATATACTGGGTGATTCCATAACTAAATATATTGACCGCATCGTTTGTAATCAGGATAAAGAACACCATTCTAGCTTGAGCTACCGAGGTGCTAGGATTTCCGATATTATAACTATGCTTAAACCCATTCTAAAATCTGCAGGGAAAAATCCACTAGTTGTTATTCACGTGGGAACAAACGATATTACCAAGCAACCAGAGCAGGGGATAAAGCAGGACTTTGTTTCACTTTGCAGTCTACTGATTGAAAGGGGCTGTGAGATCTGCCTGTCTGAAATACTTCCTATCCCAAGAGCAAAGGCAACCATAAACTCTAAAATCAAAAACATAAACGAATGGCTGAGAAAATGGTGCCTCAGACAGGGTATACACTGCCTAACCCACTGGGAGGATTTCCACCTCAATTCGTCACTTTACTGTTGGGATGGCCTTCACCTCAGCAGAAGAGGTAGTGCTATACTTGGGAAAAAGATTGTTACTCATATAAACACTCGTTTAAACTAGTGTGTAAGGGGGAGTTTGGACGACCGCTCAAAACTCTTGAAAAAGGGCCTGATCTTGTTAATCTACATTTAAATACTCTATCTCTCAACGCACGATCACTGAATTTAACCAAAAAAGCAGAATTAGAAACAAAAGCTCATCTTTTAGATTTATCACTTATGGCGGTATCTGAAACCTGGGGAAACTCCAATAGGAACTGGTCAACTGAGATACTCGGCTATAAACATTACTATAAAAATAGGCCAGATACAAAAAAAGGGGGAGGAGTCAGTCTTTATGTTAAGGACAACATACCCTCATACCAATCACCGATAGAGCATAACTCAGAGAGTATATGGGTATATATTCAACCAAAAGGTCTTCCCCAAATTCTAGTAGGAACCTGTTATCGTCCCCCTGCATCAGATGATGCTCATAATCTCAACCTACTAGAGGACATCTCTCAGTTCTCTAGTAAAGGATCAGTACTTCTCCTAGGCGACTTTAACCGCCCTAATATTAACTGGGATACTCTGACGGGTTCAAATAACATTGAAAAAACTTCTTAGCAACTATCATCGACCTGGGTTTATACCAACAAGTAAAAGAACCTACAAGGGGAAATAATATACTTGACCTAGTTATAACTAGTCAAGATGTACACATTAACAACTTACATATAACTGATTCTCTTGGTAATAGCGACCATAATTCTGTATTCTTCTCCATATCTCTACCTGACAGTTCAGCCCTGGGTAAAAAAATAATTAAACACTATGAAAGGGCAGATTTCCAAAAAATAAACGAACAACTAACTAAAATCAATTGGGACCATGTTCTTACCCCACCTTAACACCATTGAGGCATGGAACTTTCTAAAGACACAAATAGCATCTATAGAACATAAATATGTTCCTAACAAACGTATTTATAACTATAAAGGCAAAATACCCCCATGGTTTAACGCCACCATTAAAAAACAAATACTCCGAAAAAAGAAACTATTCATATGCCTAAAAAAGAGTGGACATAACACACTGACCGATAACAATAAGTTGTTATTACAGTACAGAGATCAGTAAAAATCTCAAAAATCTATACTATTAGCAAAGCGGAATCTTGAGTTTCACATAGCACACACTAAAGACTCTCACAAATCCTTATGCTTATCTAAACAGCAAAAAGGTAACAAACAAACAATTGGTCCTCTTATGCTTGACAATAAAATAATAAAAACTGACTCGGCTATAGCATCAACATTAAATAATTATTTTACTTCGGTTTTTACACAAGAAACATCTCTAACCACCTCAGCAAGACCACTCAAAATTATTAATAAACAAACAATCCAATTAAATGACGTCTATAACCTTATTATAGCCTTGAAGAAAACTACCAGCCCGGGTCAAGATGGCATAAGCCCAAGATTTCTTCTGGGCACACAACAAACAATTGTAAAGCCACTAACAATGATTTTCAACAAATCTCTCAATGAATCCACAGTTCCCCTGGACTGGAAAGCTGCAATAATTACCCCTATATTTAAACAGGGTTCCCATTCACAAGTAAATAACTATAGCCCAATCAGTTTAACATCTATTCGTGTAAATTACTTGAAAAAAATCATTAAAACACTTCTGGACAAGGAGATTACATCTCTAAAACTCATTGATAGTACCCAACATGGGTTTAGACCAGGTTTGTCATGTACTACTAATCTATTGACCTTTTATAACTTCATTAGTTTAAATCTAGACTCAAGCATTCCTTCTGATGTTATTTTGTTGGACTACAGCAAGGCTTTTGACAAGGTATCCCATTCGATTCTCATTTCCAAACTCATTAACTTAGGTTTTTCCAAGACACTAGTTTCGTGGATAGAGAGTTGGCTAACAAGTAGAACACAGAGGGTTAGAGTAAATGGTACGTTGTCAGACACGGGCTGGGTCACGAGTGGGGTTCCGCAGGGTTCTGTCCTGGGACCCACATTATTTAACATCTTCATTAGTGACATGAAAATTAATTCTTCTAATATACTTATAAAATTTGCAGACGACACCAAAATGGGTGGTGCAGTTAATAATGCTGAAAACAAACAAAACCTACTTAATGATCTATTATCTATTGAACATTGGGCCTCTGCAAATAAAATGGAATTCAATACTACCAAATGTGCTGTCTTGCACTTTAGGAATAACAATCTAAACAGATTTACACATTAAACAATAACATAATCAAGGCTTCATGTCTTGAAAAGATCTTGGGATTATAGTTAACAACAAACTCACTCATGTTTCACACTGTAATAAGATAGCTATTCTTGCAAACTCATTATTTCAGAATTAAAGGCACGTTTGTCTCTAGAATTGAGCAATGTATCATACCATTGTACAGAGCATATATCCGACACATCTTGATTATGGTTCACCATTCTGGAGTCCTTACCTTAGTGGAGATGTGGTTAGATTAGAAAAGATACAAAAAAAAAGTTACTAAATCCATACCTCATCTAACGCATCTTGACTATGAAAGTAGGTTACATAAAACGGGGCTGCACTCTCTTAAACTAAGAAGACAGAGGGGGGATTTACTACAACTTTACAAGATTATCCAAAATCCAATACTAATGAAACAGTGTGGTATTTCCTTTACTAATAGGAAAACTGGACCCAGATTGCATAACAAACAACTGGATATAGCAAAATGTGAAACAAAAAAAAGACAAAACTTTCTTACAATACGTATACCAAGAATATGGAATACACTTCCACAAGATGTTATTGATTCCCTTACCTTCACTAACTTTAAACTTAAACTGGATAGATGGCTCACTAGTTAGGATTTATCATCAATGATCCACATATGTGGAGGACAATACTCATGGGCTTCGGCCTTCTTTTGTCCCTTTAACCAAGTAACCAAGTAAACCTCAGTGTGCCCATAAAGGCTAAATACCTATAAAATAAGTTCTTTGACATGCTGTTTGATGCTGCTATAAAATCTGGTAATAAACTTAAACAGAAACAAATGTTGCTACAGAGGGATTCAACTTTCATAAATAAAGAATAAAGATATAAAAATATATATTTTTTTAAACTATGGATTAAGCAATACGGAACATCATTCCACTTTTTTACTGGTAGTTATGTGATTCTAAACTGACTTCTATTACAGCCCAGCCCGAGCTAGACTAGGCTGCTAAAAAAGACACCACAACAACATGGAAACTGGCTGATTTAAAAAAAAAAAGTCTCTTCTCTGCCAAACAGTACTGTCTGTTACTTTACAATTTTATGCTGGTGACTGACTGGTCCCTGACATCTGACTCCCTGACTGTTAGAAAGTATGAAGAAGTTAAGAACATTTAAAAAAATACAAATTCGCACTTAGCAGTCCATCAACTGCTAGCCTCTCATGCAAAAATGGCAGCCGAGCTCACCGCAGACTTCACTGAGCTCCCTCTTCCCAGTCGTCCGTGACCATCCTCTCTAGTCTCTGTCGTTGGACTCTGTCCCTCCCTCCCCTCCTTGACTTTCTTTCTGTCGTCTTCTTTATCAGGTGGGCCACAGCCCACAGTGTGTGCCCCCCTATTGCTGGCTGCCTTGCGCAGCTGTTTTGTTGCTGCTCTGTCCTAGTCTATGGCCTGCCTGGCCTGAGTGCTGCTGCCTGGCTGCACAGTGGTTGATCGAGTCATCGATGACTATCTCCCCCTCACCCGAGTCTTCCACTCCTGCCAGGTTCGATCGAGAGAGAGAGAGAGAGAGATTATGTCACTCTCTTTGGACCTCCTGACCACAGTATTGTGCAGTATGCACTTTAGTCTCTCTTCTGGGTGGCCACCACCCCAGCAACGACTCGAGTCTGAGACCCTGTTCTCTCTCTCGGGCCTGCCGGGCCTGCCAGCCACTTAGTCTTTCCCTTTTCTTGAATTGACTCTGGCTGTCCCCGATGACCGTCCTCACCTTCTGCTGTGGCTGCATGCTGTCCCTTCATACACTAGTGTGGACTGGACCAAACGATTCAAAAAATGTAAGTTTTTTCATTCTTGAGCTGCAGGACAGCACTCCTTGATTTCTTCACTTGCGCTGCTACCCAACTGACTGTCTCACCACTTTGTGCAGCTCACACAACTCCTGGTTCCTCTCTTGTCTCTGTCTCCCTTTCCTGATTGGAGGAGTATTGGTGCTGAGGAGCCGGGGTGTAATTTGGTTGGCTGAAGATTAAGAAATTGTTGCACCCCCACAGCATGGGCCAATGGGCGTGCAGCCTGCTAATACTCGTGGTCAGAAATGATCCATTCACATTTCTGGACTGTCTGTCTGTTACAGCCCTATATGCAGTCAGTCGGCGGGTGATGGGGCAGCATGTGGGTGGGAGCTGCCGCCCGGACGCTGACCGGGGTAGTGGGTGGTAGGGTTCAGTGGGTGGGTGGGGAGGGGTACCGCTGGACCACCGGGATTGATTGTTTTAATAATTTATAACAGGCGCCCGAGATCGGGCTGGACGCGGTCCACTGGACCACCAGGGATATAGGAGGTTTTTTCATTATACTTCTGCCTGCAATTGGTCTACGAGCAGTCCACTGGACCACCAGGTATTTAAGGATGTTTTTATTTTCATACTTATGCCCACGAACGGGCATTGGAGCACTTTGCCGCCTGTGCAGGGGATGTCGGTCCCCAACGGCTGCAGCCTGGCAGGGTGCCAGGCGCAAGTCACCGGGGATGGGTGCACCTGCATGCTAATGGGGCCATTATGACATGCAAATGGCCCCATTTGCACCTTGCATGCATTATGGCCCCATTTGCATATGCACTTTTGAATATCGCGGGTGATGCGCCTATTGCAATGAACGGCACTTGCACTAGCGCATCCCCCTGCCCATCTCTGGCCACTTGCATTGGTGCAGTGCCACTGCGCCATGCACATTGTGGGTGGTCACAGCACGATATTCTACTGTGCTGAGCCATGGCGCAGCACCATTGAATATCACCCTGTCAGCACCCTGGCACATCCCAGTTGCGCTGTGCCCAGGCTTGCACCACAGCCTGGTGCAGTCTGAATATTCCACCCTGGGTGTATTATGATATGAATAAAAATCAATCAAGAAACCAAAATATGGGGACTTCGGAGACAAGAACAAGAAGGAGATGGAAATAGAGAAAGAACAGAGAAAACAGAAAGCAGAAAGAGCATCAAACTCAGAAAACACAGAAAATAAAGCACAAAACCAGAAAGACCAGGATAAGGAATAAAATAATGTTCTACAAGCAAAAACAATGACAGGGACTGTTAATGAAAAACAAGGCCAAGTTGTTATAAATCAAGAAGATTTAGACTTTTTGGAAACTGTAAAGTTGGTGGAAGCAAAGAAAATCTGAACTGACAAATGCCTGGATAGCATTAATATTTAGTATTGTTTTGGGGGGGTCGTTGACTCTTAGCTCTTCAAGCTAAGGAAGGAAGGAAGTGGTGCCTACTTGGTAATTGGAAAAATAGCATGTTAGAGACTTTAGAATTTCTACAGGCCCTGACTGAGCATTCTGAAAAGACTGGAGGGGCAAGGGACGTGGTGGATTAAACCTTTTATTTTTATGATGGTGAAAAGTGTATGGGGGTAGAGCAGGAGAAGCTAGAGATAGATTGTTTTTTGGAATCAAGAAAAGAGGAAGGAATAAAATTAAAAATGGATGCAAAGTTCTCAGGAATGGGTTTTATAATAATTAGAAATGAAGATAATTAAGAATTGTAACATGGAACATAAACAGATTTAATAATCCTATAAAATGGAAACAAATAGTAAGATATTTAAAACAAAACAGCAGATATAGCATGTCTGCAAGAAACACATTTGACTATTAAGCAGAAAAAATAATTAAAATGTGGAGTGGGAAAATAATACATTCATTGCATACATCTAAATCTAGAGGTACTGCAATTTTACTATGAAAAATTTAAATATAGAAATACTAGACACTTATATTGATCAAGAAGGTAGTTTTTATAATTATATATGTGAATCAGTATGGTAAAATTATGACAGTTGCAAGTGTTTATGTTCCACTTAGTAATGCATTAACTTTTTTACCTTTTTTACATCAAATTTAGAAGTGGGTAGCCATCTGGGAATAAGCGACCACCCAACAGTGTGGTTCACAATAAACATAGCTGTAGAGTCAAGCCATACAAAAGCAAGAGTGTTGGACTTTAGGAGGGCTGAGTTTGGCAAAATGGGAGAGTGCCGAAGAAAAGCACTAGCAAACAGGCAAGAAGGAGGGGGTGGAAGAACAATGGGGGAAAATTAAAACTGCCATCACAGATTCAACAAGCCTTTGCACAAAGCAAATCAACAAAACAAAATGAAGGAAAAAGCCACTATTGGTCTCAAAAGAGATGGCAGGGAAGGTTAAGGAGAAAAGGATAGGATTCCGGAACTATAAGGAAACACAGAAGGAACAGGACAGAGAACTATATCATTTAAAGCAGAAGGAGGCAGAGAAGGCAGTCAGAATAGCAAAGGCCCAAACTGAGGAAAAGATAGCCAAGTCTGTTTACAAGGGGGATACAACCTTTTACAGGTATATTAGGGAGTGATGAAAGACCAATGGAGGGATACTGAGGCTTATTAAAGGGGAGGGAAAGTGAGCAGAGGGTGACAGTGAAAAAGCAGGGATACTGAATGAATACTCCTGCTCAGTATTTACAGAAGAAGAGGAGCGGGAGGTACCTAAACCAAACAGTAAAAACACTCAGGATAGGGGGGTTGATACCAGTCCATTCACAGAAGAAAGGGTTCTGAAAGAACTCTTAAAACTGAAGGTGGACAAAGCAATGGGGCCTGACGGGATTCACCCAAGAATTCTAAAAGAACTAAGGGTAGAACTAGTGACACCACTGACTACCCTCGTTAACAAATCATGTAACAAATCATGGGAGGATGGGGTGGTACCTGAGGACTTGAGGAGGGTGGATGTGATTCCATTTCACAAAAGTGGGAGCAAGCCAGAAGCAGGAAACTAAAGACCTGTTACTTTGACCTCAGTGGTAGGGAAAATGATGGAATCACTTCTGAAGGAAATAATTGTTGAGTACCTAGAGCCAGAAGGGCACATAACTCAAGGCAGCATGGATTCACAGTGGGAAGGTCATGTCAGATGAATCTAATTTATTTCTTTGACTGGATGACCAGAGTAGTAGACCAGGGAGGGGCTGTGGACATGGCCTACTTAGACTTTAGCAAGGCATTTGACAGTCCCACATGAAAGATTAATATACAAGTTGGTAGCCGGGGTTAAAAACTGGGTGAACAACAGGATGCAGAGGGTAATAGTAAATGGAGTCCACTCTGAAGAAAGGGGGGTTACTAGTGGAGTACTGCAGGATTCAGTACTGGGACTGCTTTTTAATGTCTTTATAAGTGGCATTGTGGAGGGACTGGAAGGAAAAGTATGTCTCTTTGCAGATGACATAAAGATCTGCAGTAGGGTCGATACAAAAGATGGGGTGGAAAGGATGAGAAGGGACTTGACAAGGTTGGAGAAATGATCAAATGTATGGCAGCTTAGATTCAATGAAAAAAAGTGTGAAGTAATGCACCTGGGAAACAAAAAACCAGGGGAAGAGTACACAGTGTGGGGGCGGGGGGTGAGATACTAAGAACAACAAAAATGGAAAGGGACCTGGGGTAGTCATATCAGATGACCTAAAGGTGGGCAAGCAATGTGAGAAGGCAGTAAGGAGGGCTGGTGGGATACTGGGATGCACAGGGAGAGGCATCACCAGTAGAAAACAGTAAGTTGTTATTCCTCTGTACAAAACAGTTGGTGTGACCCAGTCTGGAGTACTGTGTGCAGTTCTGGAGACCCCATCTCCGCAAGGACATAGACAGGATGAAGGCTGTCCAGAGGAGGGCAATTAAAATGGTGCAGGGTCTGCACAAGAAGACATATGAAGAGAGATTAAAGGAGCTTAATATGTATACCCTGGAGGAAAGGGGGGGGGGACATGATGGAAACTTTCAAGTACTGGACCTCAAGGGAATCAACAAAGTCCAAGAAGGTAGCAACTTTCAGAAAAAGAGATGTGCAAGAACAAGGGGGCACAATTTGAAGATAGAGGAGGGCTGGCTCAGAGGTAATGTGAAAAAGTATTTTTTCATAGAGAGGGTTGTGGATACATGGGACAGCCTTCCTAAGGAGGTAGTGGAGTCAAAAACAGTAGGGAAATTGAAGAATGCATGGGACAAACATAAGGCAATTCTAGTGGGGGGTAGGAGGAAGTATGCTGTTGGCTAACTAGGATCTGCAGCTTATCCATTAGGTCGGGAAATGGGCAGACTGGGTGGGCCATCAAATTTATGTTTCTGTGTTTCTATAAATTCTTCTTGGCACTGTCTGGTTTTTCACAACCTTATATCATAGTGGGAGATTTTTAACTTAACAATTAATCCAAAGTTAGATGCCACATCTGGAAATAGAGATTATAGTAGAAAAGAAGCTGCTATTTTATTGAACAGGATGGAAGACTTGGCAATTAAAGATCTTTGATGAAGTTTATACCCAGATAATAATGAATTTTCACATTATGCTGCAAGATTTAAATACTATTCAAGAAAAGATTGGATATTGGGTTTGTCTTCGTTGTATCAGGATATTGTAGAAATTAAATACAGAACAGCAAAATACAATAAATAAACCTATTACACAAATAGAAGTTGAAGAAGCAATTAAATTATTAAAATCAGGCAAGACACCTGGATTGGACGGTATTGGTATTGAATTTTATAAAACGTTTAAGGAAATATTATTCCCCAAATTTTCATGTTGTATTTAATACATTTACAGATAGGTTTCCCCCTTCCTTTGATGAAGCACTGATACTGGTCATCCGCAAGAAAGGTAAAGATAAGAAGTTATGTTCCTCATATCACCCAGTAGCTTTACTAAATACAGATTATAAAAGTTTTACTAAAATCTTAGCTATGAGATTAGAAAAGGTGTTGCCAAATATAATTGGGGATGACCAGATGGGTTTCATTAAGGGAAGGCCAGGACATCATAACATAAGAAATGCTTTTAACATTTTATATACATGAAAAAATAATAAGGGCATGGTGGTATCCCTGGACACTTAAAAGGCCTTTGAAAAGGTAGAGTGGCATTACCCAATAGAAGTATTAAAAACTGCAAATATGGGACAAAAGTTTGTGTCATGGATAAAAGGGACTTACAATACACCTAAGGCCAGGATGTTAACTAATAATAAACTTTTTTGTTAGAAAGAGGAACCCAACGGGTGTCCTCGTTCACCACTTTTGTTTGCATTAATTATTGAACCCTTGACTAATGTAAATAGGGAAGAGAAGGATATCGGTGGATTCAGATTTAGTGAGCAAAAGGCTTTAAAATTATCAGTATTTGCAGATGATATTATAATTTATTTAAAAATTCCAGAAACAGAAATCGCAAAACATTTACAAATAGTCGAAGAATATGGTTCACAATCAGGCTATACTGTAAACTGAGAAAAATCAGAAGCGTTATTAATAAGTTCTTTAAAAAATAATATGAATGGAACTAACTTTCTATTTAAATACAAACACACAGTACAGTATATTTAGGAATTAAACTGACAAATTACATTAAACTACTAAATCCAAATCTGAATTCACTGGTAAAAGAAACTGAAAAAGATTTGGAAAGGTGGAGAGATTTGCTTATATCTCTAATAGGATGAATTAAAAATGAATGTATTGCCATGCTTATTATATGTATTCCAGGCACTCCCTATTAGTATATCTGACACTATGTGGATTATGTTGGATAAAATAATGAATTCATATGTAAGAACCAAAAAGCTAGATTAAAAAAAAAACTGTATGTGAGATATGAATATTTGGGTTTAAAACTTCCAAATCTAAAATATTACCATTGGGTGGCTCTATTAGAACCTCTTAAAGAATTTTTTTGTGTAAATCCTCCATCCTGGACATACTTTGAATCAGGTAACAATTTGCCATCACAGTTGAAATATATTTTTTTCCAAAAGCTAAATAAGAAAAGAATGGGAAATATACAGAATATATTTCTAAGAAACCCACTTTAAAATTGGAAAATGATTTTACAACATCTACAAATTGGAAACTAAGTATGCAGTCACCTTTAAAGAATAATAATCACCATCTATTATTTAAGAATACACAAATAGGTGCATCAATATGATATTCATAGTATGGCTGAATGTTTTGAAAATCAAAATATGAAGTCATTTCATCAATTACGGACACAATATGGAGTGCCTAAGAATATGTTTTTTTTTAATTACTTACAAATTTGCTCACTAATTCAAAAATTAATAGAGAAAATTATTGTTGATTTTGAGTCCAGTATCCTGTTTGATACTATTATGAACAACAGAGGGAAAATCAATTTAATGTCTAACATCTATAAAGTTATTTTGGAATATAGAAAAAATGAAACATTAGACCTTAGGAAAGAAATGGGAGAAAGATTTACAGATAGCCTTCTCAGAATTAGAAACATAGAAACATAGAAGTTGACGGCAGATAAGGACCGCAAGGCCCATCCAGTCTGCCCATTAAAGAATCTGCCCAATTCTAAGTGGAGTTCTATTTGCAAAAAATGGAATAGTGCCATAAATAATCATATAAATCAGATTCAGTACTTTATACTTCATAGAATATATTATTCAATGACAGTATTTATCGAATACATTTAGCAATTCATTCTATCCTTATTGTAATACAGGATGTGGTGGGACTGCAGCTGTTATATGTGTTTTAGTAATTTTTCCCAAAATAAAGATATTTTTGGAACAAGTATTGATATATATTAATAAATTAATGACATTTTGGGAACTAAGTTGATATTTGAACCAGAACTTTGTATATTGAATACTTCCTCTATACAACAACTTCCTATAGAAGGATGAAGTAGGTTTGTATATATAGCATGTATGAATGCAAAAAGGTGTATTACAAGATAGAAAAGTGTACCGATACCTGAGATGGCTGTCTGAAAAAAATTTATGTTAGAAACAATGTGGTATGAAAAAATGCATTATAAATATAATAATTGTTTGAAGAAATATGATCAAATGTGGGGATATTTGCACAAAACAGTAATAAATAATACATTTTGAATAACAGTAAGCAGCGTTACAGAACAAGCAAAGTCCTGTTTAAGTAAGGGTCATGATTAGAAAAAGCTGATTATAACCTGAGAACAAATTATGAAATTCTGGATGAAGTTTGTATATGATAAAATTATACTCTTTGTTAAATTATTAGGGAGGTAGTGTGGGGATGATATTTAACCATATGTAATATAAAGTAAATGGATATGGTATAATGTATGTCTTTTTTTAAAAACAAAATTAATAAAAATATATAAAAAAATGCCGAGATCCTGGTACCAAAATACAGATGCCAAATTTCTGGTTATTCCATCCAGGGATAGCCACGTTATTAAGTTGCAAATATAGGGGTTTACCATATAACTGCAGTACATTTGTAACCCTCATGTTAGGAGGACTGCCAATCCCAAGCAATTCATTATAGTGGAGTGGTAGCACTGCTATAGTTAGGGTTGTGTTGCAGTTTGTGTCAAAACCCTGTTTATGACAGCTTGCAACTCTGGTCCTACGACCTAGGGTTTTGAAACCTGGCATGTGCCCTCTCAGTCCTAGGAGCTAATTTTTTATCAATTTTCAAAACCAGAGGTTCAGTAGTTTTTTGTGCTATTAAGCACCTCAATTACATAAAAATACCCACTATCAACACACTCATTAAAACCTACACCCAAACTTACAAAAAAATACATTAATTAAAACCTGAAACTTTCAGGTTCATTAGATATTGGGCCAGACCTTTTGTTGATTTGGTTAGGGGAAAAAGCAATTAAAAAAGTTGTTACTGGTTTTATAAATGTGGAGCAGGCACATGCACAAATGAAAAAAAAAAAGAAAAAATATGAAAAAAAAATTATGCTTTGTTTCTCATTTACGATTTACTAACCAGGAAATAAATCATAAATGCATAAAAGGCATGTTTTTTTTTCCAATCTGCAAGACTCACTCCCAGTTGAATTTGTTGACATCAGGGGCCCAATATTCAAATCTGGGCAAAACAGAGGGCAAAACTTTACACTGCCCCCTGCAGTTGCCCAGGTGTCCAAAACTGCTGTATTCAGTGAAATAGTACATCAGCACTATTCCACTGAATATAGGGCTAGTGAGACCTGGTGCTAAGCCACCAGGTGGCTAGGTAGACATAGCACCCATAATAGGGCAACACAATGGCTTGATCCTGGGCAAAATTCCGATATTCCAACAGATCTATGCAGATGAGTCCATTAGGCATGCATGGTGTTAAGGGACCATTTACATGCCCATTATGGTCCATTTGCATAGGGAGCAATTCAGTACTGCCCAGCGTTGTCAATCACTATCAGTGAGCGCCTACTGTATACAGTATACGCACATTCATAGTTCAGTCGATGGCCAGCTGTGGTGGTGGTGAGATGAGGGTTGTCCTGGTCACTGGCTAGGATCGGGATGGGATAGTGGGTCACTACCTACCAGGGTGAGATGCACTAGACCACCAGGGATGTGTTACTTGTATATTTTACAGGAAGGCAATCAGGAAGGGGTGGAGGGACAACTAGACCACCATGGATTTTTTTTTTTGTAATCAAGGATGGCAGTTGGAGAATGGGGAGGGGGAGACCACTGGACCATCAGGGAATTTATGTGTTGTAACCTGGGATAGCAATTAGGGAACAGGGAGGGAGAAGAGACCGCTAGACTACAAAAGAACTTTTAAATTATTAATGGGATGGCAATCAGAGAATGGGGAGGGTCCACTTGACTACCAGGGACCACTGTATTGGGGTGGGGGGGGGTGCTGCACTTCGTTGGGGATTCAGTCGACGTTAGGTATGCCGTACAAGGGGACCAGGCAAAGTGACCTTGCGTGGCACACATGCTCTGAATATTGGACTGTGCCAATATTCAGGTCCTAACCTTCATTTACATTGTGTCCCTTCTGTCTTTCTGCCTAGACATTGACAAACCGAGATTTCCACAAACTAGGCTTTTTAATATTGCGCTTCTACGCAAAGCCCAATTTGCATGGACAATCTCGATTTTTGTGCCAGTGCAAGGTTTTGAATGGTGCCTAACCCCAGTGCTGGGTGTTTATTTTTATTTCTTGTTATGCGTAATATTTTATCACATTACATGACTATCAAGCTTCCAGAGAAAGTATGCAGAAATAATGTATACAATCAGAAATACATTACTAAAGGGTAATGATTACCTACTTCATGGGTACAAACAGCATTTGAGGGAAAAGGCATTTAGTTTTATGTCAATAATAGTAAGTCACTTGACAGCAATCTGCTGTCAATGTCCAACAAGTATAACCAGTTATGGTATAGTCCAATAGTTTATGTAAACTGACCAAATAAAATTAAGTTCTATAAACAGTCTAAAACTCCAAGAGCCCTGCATAGATAGTAACAAAAACAACCAAACCAAAAAAACAAAAAAAACATAACCCTCAACAGGGAATCAGCATGTTTGCAGTTCATTTGCATCACCAGGTAAGAAAAAAAGGTTTGTCTCCCCATACAACGCAAAGGGGTAATGCCAAACCTCACCCAACAACTAACACACCGAAATCTGGCCAATGGAAAATCATGTACACAAATGCTCACAGCCTGGGAAATAAGATCCCAGACCTGCAGGCAATAATGTCAGAGGCTAAACTGGACACAGTAGCAATTAGTGAGACGTGGTTTACCAGTAACCACACTTGGAAGACTTCAGTACCTGGCTATGTATTGTTCAGAAGAGACAAAAGGTGCAAAAGGAAGAAGTGGCCCTGTATGTCAATGAAAATATCAAAGCTACAAAATTCAGAATACATAAGGAGCCAGAAGAACTGTGGGTCACCCTGGAAACAGAAATGGGACAGCCATAAGAACTGGGGTTGTCTACAGGCCCCAGACCAGGAGGAGGACATAGACACATTACTGTTAGAAGATATACAAAACATGACAGCTAAAGGGGAGGTTCTGATAATGGGAGACTTCAACATGCGGATACAGATTGGTCAATACCAGCAGGAACATCTGCCAGAACTAGACACATAGTGGATTCCTGCAGGGAGGGCCTCAAACAACTGGTACAACAACCCACAAGAGACAGGGCTATCCTAGATCTAGTACTGACTAACAGGAAGGGATCACAGATCTCAGGTAGAAGGTCACCTGGGGCCAGTGACCATCACATGGTATGTGGTTCAATTTGGCTACTACATCTAAATCATCCCATTCCAAGGCAAAATATGGGACTTCAGAGGAGCTGACTTTGACAAGGTGGCCAACAGAGTTAAGCTAGCCCTGGCAAGAAACACAGGTGAGGGGTACAGGCAAAGTGGGTAGCATTAAGGATGCAATACTTGAAGCAACATCCCATTGTGTTAGACAGAAAAGGAAGTGAAAAGAAGAAGGAAACCACTTTGGTTCTCAAATACAGTAGCAGAAAGGTCAGAGCCAAAAGGCTGGCCTTCAGGAAATATAAGGGAACACAGCGGGATGAAGATAGGGAGGCATACCAAACTGCCCTAAGGAGTAGGAAGGCAGTAAGGCAGGCAAAGTCTCAAACTGAGGAAACACTAGCACGAACAGTAAAAGAAGGTGACAAGACTTTCTATAGATACATTAGTGAAAGAGACAGTCCAGAGGGGTATTGCTAAGCTTAATGGAGAAAAGGGGCATGTGAGGAGGAGGACCACGTAAAAGCATCTATCCTAAATAGATACTTTTGCTCAGTATTTACTGAAGAGAAGGTAGGGCAGGGCCACAGCTCAGCACCATGGACACAGGGGAGGAGGTGAGCACTGCTCCCTTCACAAAGAAGGGGTCCTACAAGAGCTTGCTAAGCTCAGGGTGGACAAGGCAATGGGACCTGATGGCATACATCCCAGGGTACTTAAGGAGCTAAAGGTGGAACTAGCAGAGCCATTAGCAGAACTGTTTAGTGAGTCTCTGTGCACAGGAGTTCCCAGAAGACTGGAGAAGGGCTCATGTGATCCCGCTCCACAAGAGTGGTAGCAGGGAGGAAGCAGGGAACTACAGACCAGTCAGTCTTACCTCAGTAGTGGGCAAGATTATGGAGGCAGTCCTTAAGGAAAGGATAGTGCAACACCTGGAATCCATAGGGGTACAGGATCCAAGACAGCATGGGTTTACAAAAGGAAGGTCCTGTCAAACTAATCTTATCGATTTCTTTGACTGGGTAACCAGAGTGGTGGAACAAGGGGAATCAGTTGATGTCGCCTACCTTGACTTCAGCAAAGCTTTTGACACTGTTCCACATAGAAGATTGATAAATAAGCTGGGTAGGCTTGGGGTGGGTCAAGTTGGTCAACTGGGTGGCAAACTGGTTGGCGGGCAGAAAACAGAGAGTGGTGGTAAATGGTATACAGTCAGAAGAGATGCAAGTCACAAGTGGGGTACCTCAGGAATCAGTCCTGGGGCCAGTTCTCTTCAACATCTTCATCAGTGACCTTGCAGATGGACTAGAGGGTAAGGCTTGTCTGTTTGCAGATGACACCAAGATCTGCAACAGAGTAGATGATCCAGATGGGGTGGGCAGAATGAGAAGAGATCTGGATAAACTAGCAAAATGGTAGAAGAGTGGCAACTGGAATTTACTGCAAAGAAGTGCAAGATCATGCACATAGGAAGAGAAACCCTGAAGCCACCTATAGGCTGGGAGGAGTTGCTAGCAGTCACAAAGGAAGAAAGAGACTTGGGCATCATCTCACTGATGACCTGAAATCATCAAACAGACCTCTAAAGCAGTAGGTAAGGCTAGGGGGTGTTAGGGTGTATTAGTAGAGGGTATCACAAGTCGTAGAGGGAGGTAATAGTCCCTCTTACAAGACACTGGTTAGGCCCCATCTGGAGTACTGTGTGCAGTATTGAGGCCACACTTTCACAAGGACATTAACCAAATTGAGGCAGTCCAGAGAAGGGCAACCAAAATGGTGCAGGGACTGCATCAGAAGACATATGAGGACAGATTAGCAGAGCTCAATATGTATACCCTTGAGCAAAGGAGGGAGAGAGGTGATATGATCGAGGCATTCAAACACCTTAAGGGCATTAACAAGGTGAAAGAGTCGAGCATGTTTAACTATAAGAAAAATAGCAGGACAAGAGGACACAGCATGAGATTAGAGGGGGGCTGATTAAGGGGGAATGTGAGGAAATTCTTCTTCACAGAAAGGGTGGTGGATGCATGGAATGGCCTACCTCAAGAAGTGGTGGCTATGAATACAGTGCAGGGCTTCAAACAGGCATGGGATAGGCATAAGGGAGCAATACAAATGAGTATGAATAGATAGGCCACTGACAGAGCAAAGGCCAATGGCACATTTATAAGGTAGAAAAAGAAATGGGCAGACTGGATGGGCCTTGCGGTCCTTATCTGCCGTCAACTTCTATGTTTCTGTGTTTCTATGTAGGTCTCTGTAAGGTAATAGAAAGTTGTATATGGAGTTGAAAAGCCAACGATGCTTAACTTGTGGATATGTATCCCAATTCAGTGCACTTGAGCAGTCATGTCCTGCACTGTCATGAAAACTGCCAGAGTCCAGGCACCCACAGTACTCTCAATGGCCCTCCCAACCCAATAGACCATGACCCATTGGCATAGTCATGGTGCTCAACAGAAACAGAACCTGCTAGTCAAAGACATAACATTATAACTTGTGTTGAAGTGAACTATCTTGTAACTAAGTCAAACAATACACTTCCCCCACTCCCACCATTCCAAAAAGGCATGAGCACGGGAAGGAGAAGGGAGGCATGCACCATCTCAGATTCACAATTTGAGGAGTACATCATGACATTCAGAATTTTTAGATGGTAATCTGAGAACCATGGTGCCTTTTAAAGTCCAGAATTGTCCACTGGCACCACTTCCCCAAAAAATAAATAAAGACCCATAGCCCCATGTGAGGCATCCTCATGAATAAGCCATGAATTAGGAGACAACAGCAATATAAAGTTACGTTGGTTAATAGGTGGATATAGCCAAACTCGGGGGGTTCTTTTCAGTTATGGAACAGTACCTGTAATAAGTCCTTAGTTGTCCTCCTCTGAATGGTTTTGTTTCTCTCTATTGCCCCTTCTTTGAAAGATAATTTTTTTTTCCAGGCATTGACCCACTTCTGCTGGGTTGGTGAACTGGTATTGCTTGTACACCATGCTGAAACACAACTGTGCTGGGAAGGCCAGGGAGTATGGGATCTCCAACTTCTGCAGTTTCTGCTTGATTTCACTGAAAGTCTTATGGCATGTTTGTGTGGCATAGGAGATATCGGGGAACAGAAGAATTCATTCCATGTTGAGGTAGCTTGGCCTTATCTCTCTTGTTGCACCCAGAAGTAGGTCTCTTTTAACCACTGATGTAAACACAATTAATAGGGTCTGTGCTGTGTCTCGGGTTGCTTTTGCATGTCTTGAAGTGGTTCTGTAGGCTTTCATAATGGTGAAGTTGTTGCTGCCACTTATCTCTGATATCCAGCCCCTCAGAAATAGTGTTGGGTCATCTCTCTTAGTCCCTTCAGGGAGGCCAAGAATCTGTATATCTGAGTCAATTACCACATCCTTGAGCTCTTCAATGAGGCTTTTGAGGGCTGTTTGCTCCTTGATAACTGTAACTGTCGACACAGTTGCCTTGCCTGCTACTTCCTCAGAGTTCTTAACTGTTTCTCCTATCACGTTGATCTTCTCTACAGCGGGCATTTTTTTAAGTGAGTGCATCACATTTGTGATCTGTGCGTTGTGGCTTACTCCATGTTCTCTTTGTCCTTAGCAGCAGACATCAGTTGAAAAAGTCCTGTTTTCTACTTTTAGGATACACAGTTCTCCCAGAAATCATATCAAAATGATCAGCAGCGTAGGACCCATTGAAATGTCTGATGCACAACCTATTTTATAAATGAAAAAGTTCCTTTTTCTATAAGAATAAGGGCTTCTGTAGAGGTGCTCTAGAGGTTTGGTGTTCCTAGCTAGGCTGCTAATTCTGCTCCCCTGAGTGTTTATTTTTATTTACATTTTTTTCTTCTTGTGGCCACCAGCTACACAACTCCTGTGGCTTATTAACCCGCCCACCCCCATCATAGAGCGTGATGCCAAGTGCTTGATCAGTTGTGAGATCCTGTATTCCTCATGACACTAAGACCCCACTGCTGAAATTTCCAATTCAAACAATCACTTCTCGCCCAATCAGTGTACAACAAGTGCCCCACCCCATTCTCTCCATAAAGTCTATGCTTTCAAATTAGCCCCCCACCCTATGCCACCCATACTACCCTCCCCCAGTGGCTACCCAAGTAATTACTTTTTACACGCATGTCCCACTGTGGGCAACCCCCTCCAACTCAGTCACTTGCCATCTTCTGTTGTGGTGTGGTCCCTGGGAAAATGTTGATAAAAAAACACTACGTCCAAAACAACCCCATTGCACAAGCTTTTCAACCAGAAAAAAAAGCTGAATTTGTTGTACCAGAAAATGTATCTAGAGGACAAATTCAAATGACAGAATTGTGTGGTCATGAGGGCATTGTAGGGGGGTTAGCAGACCCCCTTCCCCTCCAATAATGTAAAAAGCATAAACAAAAAAAGTTAGTGTTGATTGACAAAAAACACCTGAAAAAAAGTCTCAAAATGCACTGGGGGTAGTGTTTTTTTTCCAGTTTTTTTTTTCTCACTCATAGCTTTTACATTCTTTATTATGTTTTTAGCCTACATTTTAGGGATGGAGTACTTACCTCCTCCTACCATGACCACCCAAGTGGCAACTTACTGCTTCATATAGGGACCACAGAGCTCTGCGCACAGCAACCTACAGTTCTGGTGCCATAACCAGTGGGTCTGCTGCTTTGTGGAGGGCCCACAGAACCCTATGCAAGCCAAGCTACATGTGTGATACCCTGCCTGTTCAATCTGCTGCTTTTCATAGGGCCCGCAGGGCCCTCTGGATGGAAAGCTATGGGTCTGATCCTGTTCTGAGTTTAGGTGCTGCTTCACATAGAGCCCACAGGGCCCTGAACAAAGCAAGCTATATGTGTGGCACCTTGCCTGATGAGTCACTGCTTCTGGAAGGGCCCACAGGGTCCCGCATAAAGAAAGCTATAGATCAGAGGCTCTGTCCAAAGGGGCTGTATGTGAAGAAAGCTAAAGATGGAAGTTGTTATGCTGTATATAACAAGTAAGGAATTAACTGCAAAAATGATTTTGCTGTATATGTTACAGTCATAAAGAAACAAAAGTATTGAAATGTGGTACTTTCAACTCTAATTCTTTCACCCCCTTCCCATCCTACCCTCCTGACCCAAGGCCAAGCTGTAGGTCTGGTGTAGTGTTACACATACCTGCTGCTTTGGATAGGTTCTGCTGGGCCCTATATGAAGCATGCTATAGGTGGTGGGCCCTGCACCATGGGTCTGATAGTGAAGTATGCTATGGGTGTGGGGGTCTTTCAGCACTAGTTTGCACTGGTTTGCTACTTAGTGTAGGACCCACAGGGCCTTATATGAAGCCAGCTACATATCTAGGGTAAGGCAGCATGGGTACACTGCTTCATGTTGAGCCCACAAGGCCCTGCACAAAGCAAGCTACAGGTCTTGGTCTATGCCCAATGACACTGCCACTTTCATTTGGCTCCACGTCAGATAACACACATAAGGGGCACAGCCCAAGAACTGTAACTTGGCCTTGGTTGACGGGACCTGGTGGGGGTGGGTGGAGGGGCAGGAGTTTGGGTTGAAAACCCTAACATGCTATTTCCATACATTTGCTGATTTATGCGACAAACTGATGCATCAATGTAGTGTTTATGTATATCTGCTAGGAATAACACCCGCCGATGTATCCGGGTGTGGTCTGAATATACCAATGCCTCTGGTTCATTCTGAGACATGAGGTGTATGACGAGTGCCTTAAACTACCAGAGAAGTCCATATATCAGCATGCCCATACACGTTAAAGGCTGTTATTCCAAGTATAAAATAGGTCCTAAATTGATTTGTGAAGTGTAGACTGTGATTTAGTTTTGAATTGTACAGGCATGCTCTGATAAACAGACAGTAAGGTGTTGCTTTCAGACTGGTAGGATTTTATCACCTGCTTTATAAATATATATAGATATAGCTACACTTATAGATATAGATATAGACAGTACGTTCATAGAAAGAGAGAGAGATAAGCAGTGTCACCAAGCATTGACATAAACCTGAAATCAGAGATTTGATATTGGAGTGGTGAATTACCATAAATAAGCTGTTTAAAGTTTCCATCAGTTGGTGACTAAACATGAAGTTTTATCATTTATCAAGGAGTACAGAGTGTTCTGCGTCTTTAAAATAGAAACTATTTAATACAAGAAACGTTTAATCTGAAAGTCTGATTTAGGCAGCAGGAGAATACATGAAAATCAGGTAGCATTTCCCACAGTGCTATTGTTTTCTCAGCAGGAAAAGACTGCAACACAGAGCCATGACGCTTAAAAGTGATGTTTTGTTGACAAGGGATAAGGCGGTAATTTTATAAACCAGTCTCCCAGAACAAAATCAATGAATTTAAATGAAAGCACAGAAGGAGATGCTTTGCAAACAGTCTTTTATTGACAGAAAAGTTTCCTAACAACTTTAGAGCAAGTGTACTATATAGGCACAAATATAAGTACATCTGTTGAGCAGGCACACAATGGTGATTGGTTCTGAAAATAGTATCAGTGCATTGTCTTTCTGTATCTGATAGTGGAACTTGTGAGTTTTCATTGTAATCAGTTTCAGAACTAAATTTATACACCAGTATAACATACTTATGGCTGTACTTGATGTGTTAAGGGTGCACGAGAAGTGAACAGTTGACCGTTATCTGCCCACAACACTTCCAAACATGAGAGACAGCCTGTATTTCATTAGATGATGTCAGTGATTGCTAAAGACCTGGGACTAGCAATGACGGGATACTGCTGATGCACAAGAACGCACAGATGCTTCAGTCCAAGATCCTTGCAGTAGAAGTCACCTAATCCCACTGTAGGTACAGGAAATTCTTCTGTGACAGTTCAGAGGGTATATAAATTGGGTTGAGGGAGGAGGCTGCTAGACTTCATACTGAGTTGTCTAGGATGAGGTCAACCTCTTACCCCATCCAGGGGCCACCCAGTGTGACACCATTACCTCAGAGGGTGTCTAAGAGGAGAAGCACATGGACTATTTTGGGCCCTGGAAGGTGTTGGGTCAGAGGCACATTTATCAACCGATACCACCACATATTCCTTACGCCATGCAGGTGAACTGAACTGCTGGGAAGAGGCACCCATGATAGGGACTGGGGAAGATGTGGGGGCCTTCTGTAGTAGAGACATCAAGAAGGATGCTAGAGAACCCCAGAGGAGGAGGAAGCAACGTCTGGTGTGTGACTCACTTGTAAGACTGATAGATTTGGGAACAGGAAGGAGGAGAGAGAGAGAGAGAGAGGTCAGGTGTCTATGTGGTGACATGGCCTGGAGGGATGGGAATTAGATCTGGAGAATCACTAGGGCAGCAGGAAGGGAGGGAAGCAGATCTGGATGTCATTGTCTACCTGGGGACTAATGACCTGGCTAGGGATGGGGCTGGGATAGTGCAAGGGGAATTCAGTGAGCTGGGGAGATCTTAGGCAGGTAGCACATTCAGTGGCTTTTGCAGAGGTGGTGCCTGTCAATGACTGGGGAGGGGAGAGGGATCTCTACACCAAGAACTTCAACTCATGATTGAAGGAAAAGTGCAGAGATGGGAGGTTTGACTACATTGGGAACTGGGTTACAACCTGGAGGATAAGGACTTTTACAGGGTAATGGTTTGAATCCATCTGGGAGGGTATTGTGATCCTCACTGGATGGATTAAATGTTATTTCAGTGAACATTTAAACTAGCCACGGGGACTGCCTTCCCCATAGATTATTTATTTTTTATTTATTTAGTTTTTGTTGACCGGGTAAGTGCACTGGACAAATCCTGCCTATTTTCAGGCATGACCCAGGGGAGGGGGATACAGATGAATGCCAACTGACCTTGAACCAGATTAAGCTGTTGGTGGTATTTTTAGTGAAATGAGGGAAATTTGGCCAGGACACTGGGGAAATTCACCTACTCTTTTCGATAAGTGCCATGGGATCTTTAACATCTACCTGAACTACCACCAATCCAGGCAGATGGGACCTCAGTTTAATGTCTCATCTGAAAGACTGCACCTCATAAGTGCAGCACCCCTCTCATGCTGCACTACAGTGTCAGTACTGGAATATTAACCCAAGTGCCAGATGTGGGAACTGAACCCGTAGCCCTCTGATCTCCCGGCCTCAGAGGTGAGTGTGCTACCTATTGAGCCACTGATACTGATAAAGTAGGACGTAGGGAGAACCTGAGTAGAGAGGAATATCTGAGCATGAAAACTAATAAAGGAAGTAGGGTGGTAGAAATGAAGGTGAAAGGAAACGGGAGCCTTAAAAACAGAAGGGTGAAGGAGGGTGGACAAAAAGGGAAAAAAGTGGCAACAATTAAAGCGGTAACAAAATCTGGGAGGCCATGTGTGTAAATGCTAAAAGTCTAAGAAATAAGATTCTGGATCTAGAGGCCATAATGGCAGAGGCTGACCTGGATATTGTGGCTATTACCATGTCATGGTGCACCGAAAACCTTGACTGGGACATGGCCATACCAGGCTATACTCTGTTCAGGTGGAACAGAGTAGAAAAAAAGGAGGGGATGTGGCACTTCATATGAAGGAAAGCATAAAAGTGACAGAGTTACAAGGAATATTGTGGGGGGGGGCGCATGGAGGTTCTGTATGTCACTGTGAAGAAGGGGAATGGTTCCACTGTTTGCGCTGATGTGATCTACAGACCTCCATTACAAGGGGAGAAGTTAGATAAGGTACTGGTGGAAGCCATTGGCATGATGATAGAAAAGTGGGAAGTGCTGTCAGTCGGGGACTTCAATCTGACGGATATAGATTGAAGCCTTCTAGCTGTGGCTTCAGCTAGAAGCAGGGATATCTTGGACCTCTGCAGGAGGCATTCCACAGGTAACTAGTCAGTGAGCCTACTTATGATGTGGCAGTACTGGACCTGGTACTCGCAAACAGGGTGACAGCTGCAGACATCAAGGTGGGAGGCCACTGGGGACCAGTGATCACTATACAGTGCGGTTCAATATAAGACATCTGTGGAATCCAACCACACAAGGGTAAAGGTCCAGGACTTCAAAAGGGCAGATTTTTTATAAAAATGGGTGAATGCTCCAGAATGACTTGGCAGGGGACAATGACCTGGGTAGACTGGAGGAACAGTAGGCAAAGCTAAAAGGGAGCATAGTGAAGGCTACAGATCTCTTCATCAAGCAAGTGAGTAAAAGTAAGACAAAAAAGAGAACACTAAGGTTCTGAAAAAAGTGGCTGAAAAGGTAAAGAGTAGTATTCAAAAGATATACAGTAAGGAGCTGCAGAAGGAGGAGGATATGGAGTTGTATCAGGAGAAACTGAGATAAGCAGGGAAAGCAGTAAGGAGTGCAAAGGCACAAACTGAAGAGAGACTAACCCAAGCAGTAACAAAAGGGAACAAGTCATTTACTAGGTTTGTAGGTGAAAAGAGGAAGGGATTCTAAAGTTAAAAAGGGATGGGAGGACTGTGCAGAGGGGAAAGATAAAAAGGCAGACATCCTGAACAAATACTTCTGTTCAGTGTTCACAGTAGAAGGAGAAGGGACGGGACCACAACAAAAGTAACAGGAGCTCTACAAGAGGAAGGTGGACACTAGTCCATTTTTGGAGGAGCGAGCCCCTGAAGGGACTTACTAATCTGAAAGTGGACAAAGCAATGGAGCCAGATGGGTTGCATCCATGGGTATTCGGGGAGCTCAGGGAGGTACTGGCTACACTTCTCACAGTCCTATATAACAGCTCACTGGAAAGAGGAGTGGTTCTGGAGGACTGGAGGATGGTTGATGGTAGATGCAGTCCCACTTCACAAAAGTGTTAGCAGAGAGGAGACTGGTAATGATAGGCCAATCAGCCTGATATCAGTGGCATGAAAGTTAGTGGAATCACTGCTGAAGGAGAGGATAATTGAATATCTTAAATCCAATGGGTTACAAGACCTGAGGCAGCATGGATTCATAGGTGGGAGTTCATGTAAAAACAAATTTGATATATTTCTTTGATTTTGATCAAGGAATTAGATCAGGATAGAGTAGTGGATGTGCTCTACCTAGATTTCAGTAAGTCTTTTGACATCATTCCACAAAGGAGACATATAAGCAAGCTGGGTAGCTTAGTAGTGGTTCCAAAGGTGATAAACTGGGTAAAAAACTGGTTAGAGAATAGGCAACAGAGGCTGGTGGTGAATGGAGTTCACTCGGAGGATGGGAGGGTGACAAGTGGGGTGCCTCAGGGACCAGTGCTGGGACTGATCCTCTTTACTGTCTCTATAAGTGATACTGTAGAGGAACTGGAGGGGAAGGTTTGCCTCTTTGCAGATGACACCAAATATGCAATAGGATGGACACTCCGGGGGGGGGGGGTGTATAGGATGAGCAGAGACCTGAGAAAACTCAAGGAGTTGTCAAGGGTATGGCACTTGGGGTTTCAGTGCAAAAAAGTGTAAACTAATGCATTCAGGGCACAGAAACCCCAGGCAGAGTACAAAGTGAGTGGAGTGTTATTGATGACCACCAAGCAGGAGAGCGACCTGGTGTTAATCATCTCTGATGACCTAAAGGTGGCCAGGCACAGTGACAAGGCAGTTGAGAAGACTAGTGGGATACTGGGTGCATAAGAAGAGGTATCTCCAGCAGCAGGAGGGAGCTGGTGTTGCCTTTGGATAGACTGCTGGTAAGATCTCACCCAGAATGCTGTGTCCAATTTTGGAGGCCACATCTCCAGAAGGACATAGACAGATTGGAAGTGGTCCAGCAAAGGGCAACTAAAATGGTGAGAGGTCTGCATCAAAAGCCTTATGAGAAGAGAATAAAGGATGTACACCCTGGGGGGGTGGTGGGTGGTGGTATGATAGAGACCTGAAAAAAGGTGCTCAAAAACAATGGTACTTTATTATTAATCAAGATCAATCAATAAGACATTTAAATTAAAAAAAAACAAAAACAGCAGTGAGCATGCCCGTTTCCAGGGTAGCTGCACAAGAGTCATGATTCGCAGAAAAATAGTGCGTCTAATGTAGAGAGGAAAGTAGCGCTCTGATTAGTTGACAGTCCTCCCTTGTTGTATAATAACTGTCAGTTACCAGGTGCAATATACTGTACCATTTCTACTATGGTTTGATATTTTTAACTTTACTTTATCTCCTTACTTTTATTTTTGTCTTACCCTCTGTGCTTTGATAACTCTAAAGGGACAACTATTCCTACATGACAACATTCAAAATGTTAGAAATAAGAGGTTAGCAAGTTAGTACATATTGTTCGAGAAAGAGAGTGGAGAGACGTGTAGCTGGGACCTTTCTTTCAGTTTGACACAGGGGTGCTGGATGTAGGGGAGAGAGGCTGAACGGCCTCTAGGACCCTTAAAAAAATGTGTGTGTGTGGGGGGGGGAGTCATTTTTAACAGTTGAACTGGTTATATTAGTGGACAGCTTTAAAAAAACCAGATCATGACAAATGAGCAGAAATTCGCACTTTCAGGTAAAATGTGAGAATTCCATTGCCCAAAGTGGATCAGTAATGTATGTGAGAAACCAGCAAGCATTATGTAGCCTACCCAGCAAGTCAAATCCTCTGAAGTCATCAGTGGGTAAATGCCATCTTCAGGTCCTGAACCTGATGAGTTCACTGCACATCATCTTGCTCCGGTTGTCCTGGGATTCATGTTTGCAGAATCTTAAAAGGACACAGACAAAACATGTCAAAACTAAATGTCAGTCATTGTTGGCTGTGCCTAGGTAACACCAAGGTCAATGGACAATGCCTCATGTGTTTATGCAGTATTTATAGCTGTAACATTCATGCACTATCCCTTGGCTGTCATTTGGTACATGGCTGTGCTTTCACCCTGTCTGCTGATCTTCAGAACCTGTCCTGCTGTTGTAGCTCATGCCTTGTTATGCTTGACTTTCTGTTGAGGTGCACACCTTTGTGAGGAAATGTAGTTAAGTCCTCAGTCTCTGTCTATAGTTCATACAGACAGCCTGATAGTAAGAAAAGTAGCTTTTTACATATGCAGCAGTTTAAATTTTTTTCAAGTGCTGCTTTTAATTTCTCCACTTCTTCCATTCGCCTCCTTGTTTCCCTTTGTAACAAAGGACTGTAAGAGGCTGGGAATGGAGTGGCTACTGAGTACTAGGCAGAGCATTTGGGTAAAGCAAGCATTTGGGCTGAACATTGCAGTGACAGATCCTTTAGCATATGAATGTCACTTTATCAGCACAGGGGAGTATGGTCTAGAGCAGTTGGAAACACAGAAATGTGCTACATGGGGTCAACACCAGCCGGGATCCCACCAAAGAGCTCAAGGTACAGTCTTTCCTGACAACTGCAGAGTAGCTCATTCAGCAGACTAGTGAATCAAGGCAGCATAGGGCTTTTCATAAAGTAGTACGTTCCCAGTGTCCAGTTTGTGCTGTTTTATGCGAAGGTATTGGCAAAAAGCTTCAGCATTCTGAGATTCACAGTAAGATTAGCATGGCCTGTCACACTTAGTTAACAAAGCGGCAGGCTCATGTAAAAAATGAGTACTGTAGGAATGTGGTACCTTATAAATACTATCAGGAAAGGTATATAAAGAAAAAGTATTGGGCTGGGTGGGAGCCAGAGATACTAATGACAAATAACTTAACATCACTTGTTCTGGAACTCTTGTTTCAGGACTCAAAAGACAAGGCTATTAAGTCAGTACATATACGTTTTTTTTTTTTTTGGGGGGGGCAGGGCAATTAATAAATAATTCCAGTCTTAAAAAACTATTCTTTGAATGGAGACTGCTCACTCACAGTGCATTATTGGAGTTGCCTGTAGATAATTGGTTAATAATAGTGATAGTAATAATTCATTTACACTAAAATGGTTAAGCGTTTGAGCAATCAGAAAGACTGTGAGTTGAACACTCACACATTGGATTGCCATCTTTGGGAAAGATGAGAAGCTGACAGTAGACCACACCCCAAACTCTGGCCTAACTTTGCCCCCTTTCACAACTGCGATGTACATTGCATCTTCTCTAATGACATTGGTTATGACAGAGAAGACATTCCTGTAGCAGTAAATTATAATGCTTAATATGGATAGAAGAAAAGGTTAGATAATGTACTTTATAAAATGGCTAGAAAAAGTCTAGAAATTTAATTGGCTAAGAGACGTCTCCTAACCATGCAATCTATTGAAATGCACGGTCAGCTGCCGGATTTCATTGCCATTGAAAAAAAAAACATATTACCAACTAAATAGATATCAGTGCCTCCATGAACATAAAAAATGAAGCAGACGACATGTTGAAATTCCTATACTTTACTACACTGATACTTATAAAATCATTTAGAATTAACTGCTTACAATATTTTCATAAACAAACTGCACTGTTACAAGAAGAACACAGCCTGAACATACCCCTTAATTTAAATACAGCAGTTTATCTCCTTAAACACTTAAACTGTGTGGCATTTCCAAAAGAAAATCACTGAGTTTGGACATTGCACCGCTAATCAGTCGCATGAACCCAGCTTCAGGATCACCCAAAAAATCATGTTATCTCTTCTCCCGGTCATAAATTTAAATCCCATTTACATTGGGTTATTTATCTCATAGCAATAATACATTCCTGCTGTCTTTACTGTAAAAGAAGAGCACCCAATTCCTGAGCAACTGACTGAGACACTGGGCAGGTGGGCGGATGGGCAGCACTCCGACTATCATTCAGCTGAGAAACAACCCCAGACTCATCAACAAGCCACAAATGTCTGTTCCCCTAAAAGGAAAGTACAAAATAAGCATTACCTGCCATCTTCAAAATCTTATGTGACAGTTACTCAGATCTCTGATAAAACTCCCTGGCTGCCACCTAAATTATAACTTTTTTTGCCAACCCCCAGGTAACGGAGCAACACTGCAGCATCTGGCCACGCAAAATCCATTTCTATAAACCCAGTTCACATACTTCAGTTACTTCGTCCGGACTCACTGACTGGGCAACCACTGAACATAGCTCATGTTTTTCTGATCATCATTTCTGGCACAATTTCTTCAGAGACGAGGAGATTGGATGCGTAGAGCAGAGCGGGACTTGGCAAGACACATGCTCAGCTGCCATGGCAATGGTCAGAGTGGCACGCCATGAGCGGATGCTGTAAACTGCTGGAGTTACAAATTCACATCTCTCCAACAGAACAGGCAGAGTGAAATCATTTAAAGGGAAAAAAATTTTTAAACAGAATAGCACAGGCTGCCAGGAACTGGCTGACGGGAAACACGTTTTTTTCTGTTTAAGTCAGAGAGTTAGAACAGCGTTGCTGTGAGTGAAGTGCTGTAAACTTGAGGGGTAGGGAATTCACATTTCTGTCACAGAACAAGTAGATGGAGTCCATTTAAAGAAAAAAAATATTGGCGAGGGGTGCAAGAAAAGCGAGGGGCTGAGAAAGAACAAGGCTCTCCAATTAAAACAAGCCACTATCACAGTAGTCAGACCAGTGCTTTCAAAAACAGAGTGCTGTCATTTAGGTGATGTGTGTGTGTGTGTGTGTGTTTGTGTGTGTCAGCCTGCAACAGAAAATGCTGACCAACATCGAGAGCAGGGGAGAAACAGAAAGGTAGATTAAATGGAGCCCCCCCCCAGAAAACAGCAGCATGAGAGAGTCAGAGATTAAATCGAGAATAATAGATAGGCAACTGTGTGTTATGGATTTTTTTCCAACACCCGAGGTGTGTGATGACCCATAAACCTTGAGAGTGAAGCTCGAGAGGTATATAAGGTCATTACACACCGAGGGAGTGTGAAAAAAATCCATAACACACACAGTTATTTATTTTTTAATTTTTATAATTACTGGTGTAGTTTGCTCAGTGCTCAGTGTGTTTTACACATACACACACACACACACACAATCAATCTCACAGACTCTGTCACACACATTCACACAATCAATCTCACAGACTCGGTGTCACACACACACACACACACACACACCACACACACTTTCCCTTTCTCCCGCTCTGCTCGGACTTACTTTTTTTTTTCCTTTTGGTGTCAGCCATGGCTCATGCTAGGTAGGGTCTGTCCTGGATTTTAGTTGGAGTCAACGCATCTACCGATTTGGGGGCATGGCGAGATCAACCAGATATTTATTTGCTGTTTGAAAGGCAGGATCAACCAGATAAAGATAAAAAAAATGAACAGAGAAATGGGGAGGCAACAAGTAAATAAAAGCGGCTCCTCAGTAAACGGAAAACCGAGCCGCCATTTTTGAAATACTGCTCAGCCCGCCCACAAACAGAGTGCAAGCCAATGAAGTGGCTCAATATGCATGAGTGAAAGACAAAGTATGCTAGCGGTGAAAAAAAGTTTAGTGAACGCCGTAATAACTCGATTTCGGGTTGTTACGGCGTTTTTAGTGTGCCTGAATTCAGGATGTTAAAGGGGGTCACCAGTAATTATATCTAATTACAGAAGCAGCATTGCCCCATGAACATAAACCAACTCCCTACACAGCACCATCTGCTGGAAATTTCCTTTATTTGGACTGTTTTATTGATTTTACTATATTTTTATCCCCCCTTATTCTCATAACAAGAACATTCATTTTCTAAACAGAACAACTTTTCTTTTATATAGTTTAAGCAAAATGCACCATTTTATAAGTGTAATAAGCCACTCCTGGTGTGCATTTAGTAGGTAATAAGCCACAACAGGGTGTGCATTAAAGGATTTTAATATATGGATACCCTATAATAATACGATTGTAAAGCATGCAAAAACTTATCAGTAATACCATCACTCCCAGACTGATAATAGCACAGTTTGCGAGTGATAATACTATCATTCAGATGCAATAATACTATTGTTCAGGACCTGAATGATAGTATTATCAGCAAAAGTCAACAGTGCAAGTGCAAGTCTGCCTGCAAACGTCTTCCAAAGGGTGCCTTCAGATTGGCCGTTTTTCCTGTGTGGGCAGGCAAAGCAAGTTTTGAAACATGGCGCCTCTCTCTCTTGCCTAGCGAGACAAATATCCTTAGCACTAGGAGCAGTATTTTTTGTTAAACAAAGTATACTTTATTTCAAAGTATTGAAGGAGCACATCACAAAAAAGAGACAGTGATCACATATAAAGTACAAGAAAAACTAAAGTACAATATCCTGTACTAGACAGAGCAGCTATAAAACCTCCTAAGTAAGAACTGTTACAGTAAAGCTAAGAGTAAGACAATGAACCACATAACATAAAAAGACAGATAAATCCCATAAAATAAAATAGCATTGAAAGTCTGAAACATTTTCTGAAATTATGATCTACATGATTCGAATCAGCTAATGAGTGGTACCAACATTTAACTGACGAAATGTGGTAAATGTGTTAACACCATTCTAGGTGAGATTAGTACAACTAACATACCTGTAGTTGTAAGAGTATAAATAGTCATTCCCATATCCATGTAAATCCTGGGAGAGCATGTCTAAGGCTTGCCAAGGACTTTTCCCATCTGGAGGAAAGTGAGTATTTCAGCATGTTATTCTCTAAACAACAGAGGTTGGTAATCCACCCAATGTCTCAAAATAATTAACTTGACCACAGCCGATATAAGGGTCATATGATATTTCTGAGGGCCCACTAAATGTGATATTCCCAATCCTAAATGTATTTGTTTGTTTTTTTACTTCACTGTTATGTTAACTATTTGGTTGATCCTGCTTTCACGCACCTCACTAGTGAAAGTAAGACTCAGAGCGAGCGTCCCCTCAGTGCAAATGCAGTGCTCCTCTCTTGAGTAAGGAGTATGCAGAGTACACACTGGGAGGTCATAGCAAGTGTTACCTGTAGTAGTTGGGTGCCTGTTTTTTGAGCCAAGGAAATGTTAAAATTGAATCCATATACTAAAAAAATAATTGATAGGTTTGTGTGCATTGCCAGGGAGTCCTACCATCTTGAGGTTCTGGACACATTGGAACCTCTCCAGCTTGGCTCTCAAGGTTCCTATGGGTCCAGAATTTCTCAATGGTATTACTCGCTGTTAATGCACACATACCTATCCATTATTCTATTTTTAATGCATGCCCCAGGGGCATGCTGTGGCACAAGGCCAAAGGGCGAATGTCCTTGCACCCCTGGGATGTGCATTAAAATCCTTTAATGCGCTCCCTGGAGTGGCTTATTACACTTATAAGCATACTGGTCTATAGTTTTTGCAGTCCTGTTTTGCTCCCTTTTTAAAGATTGGGGTAACTATTCCTTCTCTCCAGTAATTTGCTACAATGCCAGTATTGATAGAGTACTGAAACATCCTTGTGACAGGACCTGCAAATGCATGTGACAATTCTCTAAGTAATTTGGTGAGATCTATGAATATTCAGGTTTATGAAATTTCCCTAATATTTTCAGATGGTAATAGATTAGCCATCATTTCATTTAGAGGTCAGGGAATTTGCATATTCACCCATGGATTCATGATCTAATTACCAACTAAATTTCATGACATTCCAGTACGTAGTTTTAAACAAACGGGGGCTCAAAATATGGTCATGAATTTTTTTTTTGTGATATTTGTGAAATGTTTCCAGTGTTTTCAGCTGCCTGTGACATAGCTGTCTTTTAACTTGCATGCTTATCCATGTATTAAGGCTCTGAGCAACAGTGACATTTTCATATATTTGATTATAAAGTGTAGTGTTGGACTTACATTTGCTCGGGATCTGATAGAACATTTCTTTGTGAAATTCTGTGAAGGGCTGCCAATATATTCATCTGGCTATAACTCCATCATCCTTTAAGCTACATACCTAAACACTGGCAAACTCATACATGCATTAATGTTCTAAGTATCTGCTAAACGTATAGGCATTGATGCAGCAATGCAATAGAAAATGTTTGTCCAAAAAAGCAAGCTTCAGCAACATTTAATGAAAATATTAGCTTACCTGTCAGATCTACTTTTCTGGGTACCTCCTATGCTTTGCACCTTAAATTTGTTAATTGTCTTACTTTTTTTTTATTTAGTATGCTTTTCCCTCACTCTCCAATCAGCCACCATTGGTTCTGACCCTCTCACCAAGCCCTATCATACACCTTCTCTGGGACTTACCTTTTCTCAATTCCACCCTGGCTTGCCCCCCAGGTTGGGGCTGTTGGGGTGGACCCTAGTCTCAGGTGGAAAGTTGGTCATGCAGTGGAGAGACCGTCACTGATGGCAGTGTAGGACCTACTGTGAGGAGCAGATGTCCTGCTGCAGCAGTCAGGGCTTTTTCTTAGTTTCTAGGTTCACAGACCCTAGGATGCTGAGCCCCTGACCCACACATGCACACACGAGCACAGTGCCTCTGAACACATCGGTGCCATCCAACCCAAATCCCAGCTCCAACTGCACCACCACCTGTCGTCACCCAGGGGGTGGTAGTGCAGCGGCGTCTGAACTCCCTTCCTCTTTGAGGTGGAGAGTATCCTCTGGGATGCTTGTCTCACCTCCTTCAGCCAGCCCTCTAATGACAGAGGCCTATTCCCCAACCCAGGTTATCAGTATTTTAAATGGTAGAGCTGCTGCTGCATCAGAGGGCCAGCATATTTTCTCATTTTTTTTTTTATTTATTTTTATTTAAAATTTTGGTAACAAGAAAAGGCACACTGAGTCAGAATGCCAACCCTATGGCGACACCATTACAGCGAACTTGTCAATCCCGACAGCGACAGTTCACTGTAATGGTCCACCCAAGACCCCGGCACTCTGTCCCCTGGTCTTGCACCACCTCCCCGAATCAATTCCAACTCAGAGTTGGACTCCTATAGTTTGGGGGGTGTGGGGGCATTGCTGCCTCATGCATGGGGGTTCAGGGGGCGAAGCCCCCCAAAAGTAGAAGTACCGGGGTCTCCTGTGGGATTTATGTTAACTGCAACTTGCGGTCGACATAAATCCGTTGCTATGATGTTGGTTGATAACATAGTTGTTGAATCGGCATTGTAGAGCCCACTGGGCTGATGTTCGTTTCCAGTTGAGACCCAGAAAACCTACCAGGTTCTAACCCTTACCAGTTTTACAATGGTATTTCTAAGCCAAATGGGGTGCCTATTTTTTTTCTTGGAAAAAAAAAACCTAAATTAAACAATTTAGAGAATACTCAAATGTTGGTAGAATTAGATAATTTTACCATCAAACAAAACTGGAAGATACCTGGAATCTTTTATAGTGAAGAAAAGGTAGGGCCACATTTTTTTGCCCAATTTCATTGCACTGCTGATATAAGATACACCTTTGTAAACTTACCAAGGCTCAAAATCTGGCATCTTATTTCTCTGGAGATTTTGTGAAAATGTTCCAAATATTTTTGTGCTTGTAACTCAGCCACCATTGGAGCTAAATACCTGAAAATGTGCCTGCGCATTTAGTTACAAGTGACAGGAGCTCATAATCCCACATATGACTTCTTCCTGAAAATCTGTGAACATTCTTCCGAAATGTGGATGCTTATAAGTCCACTTGCACTTAGAGGTATAGAACTGACATTTGGTGTGCTTCCCTAATGTCAGGGGGTACTTAACATTTCACGCCTGGAGAGATTCACTTGAGCAGTTTTAAAGTTGTATGGGAAACATAGTAGATTACTTACTGGCAACATTTCAGGAACATAGTCAACATTTTCTGTAAATGTCATGGGTGTGGAACAAGTAATGCTGCCACAATAAACTTTTGGAACTTAAATTTCTTACTGCACTTGTCGCCATTTCATCCTTTTTTGCTGTTCTCCTCATTTCCCCAGCCAGCTGGGCATCAAGTTTAGTTGGGCTGTTTGGAATCCTTAGCACACCCTTCTTTGAATATTTTGCCCCCTATTCTCTGATGGACTCAGTGAAAATGTGTGTCCCTCTGATAAGCCTTTTTGTGCATCACAGTGAAACATTCTCTTAAAAAGAGAGCCAGCCACTACCTTTTCTGTCAGACCTACCCTTTCAGAATAGCCTAAATCCCTCCTTTCTGGCAACTCAATCATTTCCTTTCCACCACCAGGTCTATGTGAGTCCCAATACCTGCTGACTTTTGAAGTGCATCTGGCTCTTGCACTTGCCAATTTTGTTAGGTGTGATTCTCATACTGGCCTGCAATCAAAAGAAATTGTTGTCTCAACATGCTTCTTAACACCCCCGGAAGCCTCCTGGTGTTTTACTGCTCTGCTGTTCTTCCTTGGTGATTCTCTGGATCTGACTTCTGCAATTAGTGAACCCCTTCACTAGCCCCTCCCCAGTTCTCTAGTTTAAATCCCCCTAGTTGCTTTGTTCATTCTCTTGGACCTCAACTCCACACCCTCCTTATACAGGTGTGGTCAGTGTGGACCCTAAATGCTTTCCAGTTGGCAAGGAAAAGAAGACACAAACTCTTGAAACAGTCCCTTAGCAAGATTTAGGCTACCTAATGATCCATTGTCATTCTTCAATCACTCCAAAGACAATGATGATCTCAGAAATGATCAGCCTGGATACCTTTACTTTTTATGTTTGCTTGCACGCATGTGCAAGAAACATAGTGCCATCATCCGAGTTTTCGGAGGTGTGGCAGCCCTCTTCCAATTCAGTCAGTGTGTTTGCAGGCACGGCCGCAGTTCTCCAACGCCTGCTGGAGCTGTCTATGACAGCAGTCCAAAATGCAGTGGAGTACAGTTGAAAGGGGGAGCTACACTTCGGTGAGCAGTGATAAGATATCGCCTGCTCATGCGCGCTCCCCTACACACACACACACACACACATGCATACAGCATGCCGCCCCCACACACCTGTGGCCAATGGGGTGCCCAATCCCCTACCATTATGCTGCTTACCAAAACAGAGTTCCATATGCCACGCTGGGTGCCCACCCAGCTGCACACACACATAGCCGACGGGGTGCCCAATCCCCCGCCAGCTCCACTGGTTTCCTCCCAGAAAGCAGGGCTGCCACGCTGGGAGCCCACCCCAACATGGCAACAGATGCTGTCACCGACAGGGTGCCTAATCCCCGTCGGCTCTACCCACCAGCCATCCTTGTGCCACGCTGGGAGCCCACCCCAGCGTGGCAAACATCCACATCGTCATTTAAAAACAAACAAACCTGAAACTGAAAAGCGGTCTCTCGCTGTGTCTGCCCCACCAGCGCCCACACACGCACCCACCTCCCCACACCTCCCCACCCCATACTTACCTCCAGACTCTGGCGCGACGATCTTCGGTGGACCGGGAACACGTCTGCACTCTTCAAAGCCGACTGCGAACTGAGGAAATGCCGGTAAGCTGTATAATGGGATAGATAGGGGTTTTTTTTAACTTTGCTGCCTATCTCAGGCATTTTTTGGAATTTTCGCACCAAATTTTCAACATGGGGTTTTTGGGACCCCTTCTCATGAATGCTCTCACTGTCATGGTGTTAATCGGGCCCGAAGGGTGATTTCGCAGTCACTGCTTGATATCACCTTTCAGGTTGACATGAAATGACACTGCCACTGTTCATAGGTGGGCTCTCAAAAAGCCTATGTTGAAATTTGGTGGCAGAATTCTAAAATGACTGTTTTACGAGCGCATGCTACAGGTTCCTAAGCACGCCATAAGTTCGCAAATTTTCAATATTACTCCAGATTTCAACATTGCCATTTTACCACACCTCCTTATGAGCAGTACAGCTGTCATTTTTCACATCTTGCCCAAAACGTATTTCCGCCCATGTAGCGCACAATGGCGCAATCGGTGTACGAAATCAATGTATGGGACACATTAAGAAAATCACAGTGACACTGTTAATGAGCAAAGGTCTTAAAGTGGCTATGTTGAAAATTTGGTGAAAAAATTCCTAAAAGTGACTGTTTTACGAGCGTGTGTTGCACAATTCCTATGCACACTGGTATGTTTGCGAATTTTCAATATTTTCACTCTAGATTTTCAACATTGCCATTTTATTACACTTCCTTATGAGCAGTACAGCTGTCATTTTTCACATCTTGCCCAAAATGTGTTTCCGACCATGTAGCGCACAATGGCGCAGTCGGTGTGCAAAATCAATGTATGGGACACATTAAGAAAATCACAGTGACACTGTTCATGAGTAGAGGTCTTAAAATGGCTATGTTGACAATTTGGTGAAAAAATTCCTAAAAATGACTGTTTTACGAGCATGCATTGAGCAGTTCTTACGCATGCTCGTAAGTTTGCAAATTTGCTATATTTTCACTCCAGATTTTCCACATTGCCATTTTATTACTTCCTTATGAACAGTACAGCTCCATTTCATATTACCCCAAATGTGTTTCCACACATATGGCGCGTAAGAATGGTCCGTGTGAAAGCAATATTTGGGACAGATTAAGAAAATCTCAGTTATACTGTTCATGAGCAAAGGTCTTAAATGGCTATGTTGAAATTTGTAACAAAAGTCCGTAAAATGACTGTGTTATGAGTGAGCATTGTGCAGTTTCCACGCAACCTCGTAAGTTCATGACTTTGCAATATTTTCAGTCCAGATTTTCACCAGTGACATTTTTCCACACTTCCTTATGAACAGTACAGCTGTCATTTTTTACAACATGGCCGAAATGTGTTGTCACACTTTCAGTGCAGAGATGCGTGGTCGCTGAGGGAAATCATTGTTCAGGACAGATAAAGAAAATCACAGTGACACTGTTTATGATCGGAGGTCCCAAAATGCCTGTGTTGACAATCTGCTGTAAAAAATCCCCAAATTAATTACATTATGGGTGTGCGTTGCACAGTTTCTATGCACGCTCGTGACTTCACCAGTTTTTTTATATTTTTACTGCAGATTTGCAACATTGCCATTTTTTACACCTCCCCATGAACAGTACAGCTGTCATTTTTCACATCCTGTTCGGAATGTGTTTTGCACCTGTGGTGCTAAATGCCGTAGTCGCTGTGCATAAGCAGCTTTCGGCTAACAAACTGATATTGCCATTGTTCATGAGGGGGGGTCACAAAAAAAACATGTTGAAAATTTGGAGTGAAAATATCAACGAATGCCTGAGGTGTTAGGGTTTTCAACCCCTGTAGAGAATGACAGGCATCAGGGGTGTGATTTGGGATTCTTGCCTGTAATGCTTATACCATTCCACACCCTGCAGCCAGTGAGAGGCATCAAGGTATGCCTTGGACTCTTCGGACCCAAAGTTCACCCCATTCTCCTATACCGCACCCATCTCACCGTATTTCCTGATGGAATGGGATGCACATAAGGGCCAAAGACCCCAAGGCACACCGTGACACTTGTCAGTGTCTGCAGGGTAGGGTGTGGTGAAATGGCATGGCCGTTATGCCTGACGACCCAAAGGCACACCCCAGTGCTTGTCACTCTCTGCAGGGTGGTGGTGGGTTGGCTTCAGTTCAATACTTCTTTGCCATTTCTATTATGCAGCTCTGTAACCTCTACACTACCAATGCCAATGCCAGCAAGCAAAAATTCGGCATTGACAAATGCTTGTTAGAAACATAATGCTGTGAATTACCTCCTCATATGCTGAGGACATGTGCTCCCTATGTTAGTCATGCCAATGTGGACAAAGATATCTGCTCCTCCCTCCAGCTGAATGGTCTGGCTCTGGATAACACTTATTTGAACTGTGCTGCAGGCAGGCATATTACCTCATCTGCACTAACATCATAGTTATGAAATGCCCTCAACCTCACCCAGCGTCTTAACCATGGATTCCTTAAAGAATGCTACCTTTTTGCAATTCTACACAATTTCTCATTTCTCCTATGTGGCAGGCCATATGTAGGTGCATTGAAAGTTTTAAAATTTTGCAACGTGTATCACTACATAAAGTGGACCAACTTCTTGAGGTGCAGAGTGCCACTTTACATAGTTCTTCACCTTGTGAAGGTGGGCACTTTGTTAGTCAAAGACAACATAGATACATACATAGATACATAGACAGTGTCGGCAGATAAGGGCCTATGGCCCACCCGGTCTGCCCATTTGAGCTTGTAAGTTCAGTTTGTTTTCCTAGAAGTCTGTTGCCCATACCCCTGACCTCCAGAATTCCTTTATGTCTATCCCATGCATTCTTAAATCCCATGATTGTTTCAGCCCCCACCACTTCCTCTGGCAGGGTGTTCCACTTATCCACCACCCGTTCTGTGAAGAAATTCTTTATCATGTTTCCTCTGAATCGTCCTCCCTCCAACTTCATCCCATGCCCTCTAGTCCTGGAACATCTTTTCACTTAAAAATAGTGTTTTCCTGCACCCTGTTCCTCCTGTAAGATACTTGCATGTCTCTATCATATCCTCTCTCCTCCTCTCCTCCAGGAGTACATGTTCAGTTCCTTCAACCTGTCTTCATAGGACTTGTGATGCAATCCATGCACCATCTTTGTTGCCCTCCTCTGAACCTTCTCTACCCTGTCTATGTCCACGTAGGTATATTCCAGAACTGTACACTGTACCTGTGGTGGGGCCTCACTAGTGTCTTGTATAGCGGAATTATGACCTCCCTTTTCCTGCTGGTGATGCCCCTGCCTATACATCCCAGCATCCTATTTGCTTTACCTGCTGCCTTGTCACACTGTTTCCCTACCTTGAGGTCATCAGAGATAACCCCAAGATCCCTTTCCTGCTTGGTGCATGCTATATCCTCACCCCCAACTGATATATTGTGCCAGGGTTTTTGTGCCCCATATGCATTATCTTGCACTTCTTTGCATTGAATTTCAACTGCCAAACCCCTGACCATTCTTCAAGTTTCTGCAGGTCCCTTCTCATTCTGTCTACACCCTCTGGTGTGTCTACTCTGTTACAGAGCTTTGTGTCATCAGCGAACAGTGAAATTCTGCCTTCTAGGTCCTGCACAATGTCACTGATGAAGATGTTGAATAGGACCAGTTCCAGCACTGATCCCTGTGGTACCCCACTGGTCACTCTTCCCTCTGTGGAGTGACAGCCATTTACCACCACCCTCTGTGTCCTGCCACCCAGCCAGTTACCTACCCACCACACTACTGTCCTGCCCACACCCATATTCCCCAGTTTATGTAATAGTCTTCTATGTGGCACAGTGTCAAAGGCCTTGCTGAAGTCCAGATAGGCCATGTCCACTGCCCTCCCTGATCCACCTCCTAGTCACCCAGTCAAAATATTCAACGAGGTTGGTCTGACATGACCTCCCCCTGGTGAAACCATGCTACCTTGGGTCCTGTAGTCCATTGACAACCAGATGTTCCACCAATCTCTCCTTCAGTAGTGCTTCCATGATCTTCCCCACTACCGAGGTGAGGCTGACTGGTCTGTAGTTCCCTGCTTCCTCTTTGTTCCCACTTTTGTATAAGGGGACTACATCTGCTGTCCTCTAGTCTTTGAGTACCTCCCCTGTTTCCAGTGATCGGCTAAACAGGATAGCCAGAGGTTCAGCCACCAGCTCTCTTAGTTCTTTAAGGACCCTGGGGTGCACCCCATCTGGCCCCATTGCTTTATCAACTCTTATTACTTCCAGTTCCTTCAGGACCCTTTCTCGTGTAAAGGGACTTGTGTCCATTTCTGCACCATTCTCACCTTGTACTCCCTTCAGACCCATTACCCTCCTCTTCTTCAGTAAAGACTGAGCAGAAATACCTGTTCAATATGTCAGCTTTACTGTTGTCATCCTCCATGCACCCCCCCCCTTCAGTCTCACTATCCCTCCCTTTGTCTTTCTTTTTTCACTTATGTACCTGTAAAAGGTTTTGTCCCCTCTACCACTGATTTTGCAATGTGTTCTTCTGTCTGAGCTTTGGCTTCCCTTACTGACCTCCATGCCTCCCTTTGCTTCTCCTGGTACTTCTCCCTATCCCCTTCTGCCTGTGTCTTTTTATATTGCCTGAATGCAATCTTTTTGGCTTTCACTTTGTTTGCTACCTCTTTGGAAAACCATAATGGTCTCCTCTTCCTTTTCCTCTTGCTAACCTGCTTAATGCATAATTCTGTTGTTCTTGTAATCCCCATTTTAAATACTGCCCACTGTTCCTCAACCACTGATTCCTGTCTCATTCCCCTTAATGCCTCTTTCAGGTATCTCCCCATTTTCCCAAAGTCTGCCCCCCTAAAATCCAGGATACCTGTTTTTGTGTGGTTTGGTTGTGCTCTTTCTGTGATTTCAAACCACAATGACTGGTTGCCAGTGTTTCCCAGGTGCTCCCCCACTGTTACCCCCATCACACTGTCCCTGTTTGTGAGCACAAGGTCCAGTATTGCCTTCTGCTGAGTTGGTTCCATGACCAGTTGCTTGAGGAAGGCACCCTGAAGGGAGTCCAGGATAAATCTGCTCCTAGTTGATTCTGCTGCTGGGATGCTCCAGTCCACGTCTGGAACATTGAAGTCTCCAACCAGTACTACCTACCCTTGTCTGCCATCCTTTGGATGGCTAGCATCAACTCTATCTGTTTCTTCCTCCTGGGCTGGTGGTCTATAGACCACACCTGTGCGAGATGGCTGTCCCATTTTCCTTTCAGCTTAACCCACAGTATCTCTCCCCATTTGTTCCTCCTGGATCTCTGTGGCCCTTATGTCATTTTTCACATACAGTGCCCTCCTTCTCCTTCCTGCCTGCTCTGTCTCTTCTGAATATGTTGTAGCCAGGTATGGCCATCTCCAGTCATGGTTATCATTACACCAGGTTTCAGTGATGGCCACAATGTCCAGGTCTGACTGCACCATGACAGCCTCCAGATCTTCCATCTTGTTGCTAAGGCTCCTGGCATTTGCACACATGGCTTTCCATGATTTGACCTCCTAGACTGTTTCACTGTTCTACTCCAGCCCCTTCCTTGGTTGTCATTTATCCCTGGTTCTCCTTGCTGTCTGCCCTTCTGCTGCATTTTGCCCCTTTTCTGCTTATCCACCTCTTGGGCACTAATCTCCATCTTTTGCACACTGCTTTGCAGAGATAGCCACTCCTCTGGTTCACTGGTTCCACTGCTAGCTGTAGGGGGTGAGCAAGTAGGTACCCTCCTTGCTGGCCTGCCACCCCCCTTTGCTAGTTTAAATGCTTGTCAATGTAGCATTTAAACTTATCATTGAGTGCTTGGATTCCCCTCCAGGATGGATGCAGGCCGTCAGGCTTGAACAAACCTCCATCCCTCCAGGTGGGTCCCCAGTCACCAATGAATCCAAACCCTTCCTCACAGCACCAATTCTTCAACCATGAGTTAAAGTTGCTGGTGCATGCACTCCTATGCTCTCCCTTGCCTCTCACAGTACATATAGTAGCACTTTAGAGGCAAAGGTGTCACTTCAAGTGGTGCTTGTCATTAGTGATTCATTTACACGCTGAATGAATAAGTGATGATGTGCTGTTGTAATAACAGCTGATTGGCTCAGGGTAGATGATAAAATAGTATATGACAAATTTTTTAAAAAATCTCCCAGAAAATGAGCCCATTATTAGGGAACCTGCACATAAGAAACTCTACAGAGTAAGACTGTTTCATGCACAGGGGAAAGGAGGCCTCCAATTGCTTGGAAGCACTCCATTGTCTATAACTAAATAAAGTGAGATTCATTCTCAGTTATAATCAGACTTATATTGACACGGGCAGTGCACAAAATAGGTTGGACACATCCTTCCAAATTAATACTTGTACTGTAAATTGAGGTACTGCAAAACTGACAGCAATGTTGATAACTTTGAGGATTTTATTTCCTTTAAATCAATGTAGCAAAACAAAAATACTAAATCTGGTTACTGGGTGTTTAGGCAAAATTGAGTCAATCATAGAAACATAGACTTTGACGAAAGATAAGGACCGCTTGGCCCAGCCAGTTTTCCATTTCCCTACCTATTGGATAAGCTGCAGCTTCTAGTTTACCAACAGCCTACTTCCTCCTACCCCCCCCCCCACTATAATTGCCTTATGGCTGTCCCATGCATTCTTGACTTCCCCCATTGTTTTTGACCCCACAACCTCCTTAGGAAGGTGGTTGCATGCATCCACCACTCTCTCCATGAAAAAATATGTCCTCATGGTTCCCCTGAGTCATCTGCCCTCTATCTTTAAAGTATGCCCCCTTGTTTTTGCACATCTCTTTTTCTGAAAGATGCTACCTTCTTGGACTTTGTTGATTCTCCTGAGGTACTTGAAAGTTTCTATCCTGTCCCCCACTCTCCCTCCTTTCCTCAAGGGTATATATATATTAAGCTCTCTTAGTCTCTCTTCATATGGCTTCTGATGTAGACCCAGCGCCATTTTAGTTGCCCTGCTCTGGACTGCCTCCATCCTGTCTGTGTCCTTGCAGAGATGGAGTCTCTAAAACTGCACGCAATACTCCAAATGGGGTCTCACCAACTGTCTGTACAGAGGGATAACAACTTCCTGTTTTCTGCCAGGGATGCCTCTCCCTATGCATCCCAGTATCCCCCCAGCTGTCCTAACTGCCTTCTCACATAGCTTGCCTATCTTAAGGTAATCTGATATGACTACCCCCAGGTCCCTTTCCATTTTTGTTGTTGTTAGTACCCCCCCCCCCATTGTGTACTCTTCCCCTGGGTTTTTGTTTCCTAGGTGCATTACTTTGCACTTCTTTGCACTGAATCTAAGCTGCTATACCTTTGACCTTCTCATCCTTTCCACCCCCCTTGTGTATCAACTCTGTTGCAGATTTTGTGTCATCTGCAAAGAGGTATACTTTTCCTTCCAGACCCTCTGCAATGTCTCCTATAAAGACTCTAAACAGGACTGGTCCCAGTACTGAACCCTGCGGAACCCCACTAGTAACCCCCCCTTACTTTGGGTGAGTTCATTTATTTATTGAATTTTGTTGACCGGTAAGCCCACTGGGCCTAGAAGTCCCTTTCCGGGGCAACGCTGGGGGATACAGATGGTAAGCAACTGAAATTGAACCAGATAAAGCTTTTGGTGGTATTTTTAGTGAATGGGAGAAATTTGACCAGGACACGGAAATTCCCTAATCTTTGGTAGAGGAGCTGCTTTTCTCATGGCCTCCATGTCAGATGGACATCAGTCTGCTGGTAGCCCTGCAGGTGAGCAGATCTCCTTCCCTGCAGGTCCAGCTGAGGAGATACTGTTTGCTGCTCATGATTCTGTGGAGAAGGCATTGTGTAACGACCTGAATGCATCTGCTTGTGACGTTGTTGATAAAGCCGACACTTCTCTACAGGATGCAGCACCTTTAGACGTTGCATGGCTCCAAAGGATTTGTAAGTTGAACCCCACATATGTTCTTTCCCTTTTGAACTGTGGAGGATTCTCAGCCTTACCCGGCACAACAGCTCATCCTGTACCACTTCCGGATTTTTCCACGTCTGCCACTGGGCTACCCTTGAGTACCGCACTGCTGGCTGTTTTGGATTTTCCTCCGCATTCGTTGTCTTCTGCTCCAGTCCCTAGGGTAGAGCTCCCTCACGCTGCTTTTTCTGGAAATCAACCACAGTCAGAGCTTTCTAGTGGACTTTCACAACCAAATTTGCATTTGCTGGCTTCTGATATGGTGGATCCTCTTACGTGTTCTGCTCTCAATCCTGCTTTGCCTCCCGACTTCTGTGACCAAGTAAGTGCTGCCAATTTTACCGCTGGAACTGTTTCTGTTACGCCTTCCCCTGGGCAGTGTGTGACTCCTCGGGCTGCTTTGCTTTCTGAACTTCCCTTCCCTGTTTTGTTGGCTGCTCTTGAGTTGTCTTTTCGGCAGGCAGGCTGGCAGAAAACACCATCGGGATCCTGGCTACTGGATCCTACTCATAGCCCCTTGCCGGGTTCCCCTGAGAGGGAAGCTCAGTGTATGCAGGATGGGACTCGGGCTCTTTTTACTACTTCCTCTGCCCATTTTGATCATGTTTCTGCTGTTTTCACACAGAATGCTGTTGTCTCTGACATGCCCTCTAAGGTTTCTCCACCTCCCCTTCCTGTAGAACTGGATAAGGGCTTAGGTGATGAAGGACCTAGTACTAGACCTAGTACATGGGGAGACCAAATGGATCAAGACTTACCCAACCCTGCGGAGATGGTGGCTGAATCTGCTAAATCTACCTGGGGCTCTTTTAGACATAAAGATGCCTTTACTTCTCAACCCCTTCCCACACAACATCGGAATGCTGTGCGCCTTCAGTATTTGGGAGGCTTGGAAGCCCGTCTGGATAGGCTTTATGTGGGTAGAAAGCTGCTTAAGGACTCTCTAGGTTTCTTTTCCTTCCAACAAACTTTATGCTCTCATACATGCATCTGGTGATACCATGTATGATGTGAGCTTCAAAACCCCTCAAGATCTTGACAAGTTTTGGATGAAGTATGAAAACTTAAAACATCTGCTTTATGGTTTCCCTTTAGAGCCAAACCCCTGCCTAAACCTGCGATATGGTTTGTCACTGTTCTTTTTCGGAATGAATGCATTGCTGTGCATGATGTTTCCCATTGGCTCCAACAGCGTTGTACTCTTTTAGGCCCTCCACAGCCCATTTTGGATGATGAGCATATCTGGACAGGGGGTTGGAAATATAAAGTTAGACTTAAATATGCTGCTGCTGGTCCACAACATCTTCCCAGTTGTTTTTTGGGGGGGGCTGTGAAAGGGGTCATAGTTTTTATGCAGGCCAGCCTAAGACTTGTTTCAAATGTAGCTGTTCTCTACATTTAAGTTCCACTTGTGATAGGTTGTGCTGCAATTAATGTTTAGAGTTTGGGCATTCTAGTTCAGTTTGTCAGAATGAGATGATGTGTAACTTTGTGTGAGGAACGAGGTCATACCTACCGGTCCTGCCCTTGGGCCTCTCACAATAGGTCTGACCAACCCTGTCAGGATTCTCTTATTATAGAGGCACAGAAAAGAAGTCTAGTTTCACAGAAGGCCTTACATGCCACTTCATCAGGTGACACTTTGCATGTTGAAACAATTGAGACTCCTTTGAATGACCCCCCCGACTGCTTCCCCCTCCTCCTCCTGTACAATCTCCATTGGCTCCTATGCAGCAGGATTCAGGTGACATGGACTGCAGTGTTGACTTGCTCCAGGTTTCTTCCTTGACCCCTCCTGGCATAGTCCCCCCCCTCTACGGAACCTCCTAGCATAATGCCTCCCCCTGCTTCAGTTGTAGCTCCTAGAAAAAGGACCTTGAAACAGTCCCAGTCCCCGCCCTAAGATGCCCAAATCTGCTGTGTCTCCTACTGGTATCCCTGTCCAGAATAAATGTTACCCTCTATCAAAATTACGGTCTGGCTCTGATTTGGATGAGGATTCTGCATCTTCCTCTACAGTTTCTTCCCAACAGGTTTTTTCCTCAGATTCAGATGGTGATTTTACACCTATTCCATCCCAAAAGTCCCAAAGGGTCACTCGACGTCATTCCATACGTAAGGGCACTAGGCGTGGTAAGGTTTCTTGACCGATTCTTCCTGTTTGACTGTTATTCTAACCTCTTCTACCATCTGCTTGTTCCTTACGGATTGCTACTGTTAATGTTATCAGTATCAAAAATGCTAAAAGGAAGCTTCTTTCATTTTCTATCCTACACGACCTAGGTTTTGACACTATATTCTTGCAAGATACGAGACTTAATACGGCCTCCCTCATCACTGCTGCACGTAGGTTATGGTGCTGGGGTCCTTCATACTTTTCCTATGGTACTGCTGTGTGTGAGGGGGTGGGAATTTTATTTTGTAGGGATCATTTTTGTATTTCTAAGATTTCAGATATTTCTCCTGGTAGAGCATTCCTTTTGGATGTGTCCTTTTCTGGTGCCAGCTGGAGACTTCTTGTCATCTATGCCCCACAAACCAAGAAAGAAAGAGTACACTTATTTAATGATATCTATCCTTGTTTGTTTACTGCTAATCATATTATTTGGGCTGGGGATTTTAATTGTGTAGTAGATAAACAGGATAGAGGGGCTAAAACACATAAAGACTTTTGTGACACTAACTGTCTAAATAGTATTATCCTAAAATCTGGGCTTTCAGATGCTTACAGGACAATTCATCCTACTGGCGGGTGTACTTTTTATAAAGGTACTCTATCTACCAGAATTGATTTTGTTTTTCTCTCCCACTTTGTCAAGGTTTATGATGCTTGGATTTTGCCCTTGGAAATATCTGATCATGCTATTTTATCTGTTACTGTGAGCTTAGACGACCCTGTTCCCATTGGTAAAGGTTACTGGAAGCTAAATAACACTCTGTTGACTTCTTCTTCTTCTAATTGCTTTGAAATTAGTGAATTCCTGAAAGCTAGGATGTCTATAGCATGTTTACAACATGATCTTAGTTTCTGATGGGTGGAAACTAAAGTGGGTTTACATTCTTTGCTGAAGAAATTGGCTTATTCCAAACATACTCATCAATATCAGAGGTATCTCACTCTTCGGACACAGTTGGCTAAGCAATGTTCATCCATTAATGAGGGTTCACCTGTCAATCATGGTTTTATAGCTAATATTAAACGGAAAATGATTGCTCTGCAATATTCTAGAGCTTCTTCTTTGCTGCATGAGCATAGGATCTGTACACCAGGGAAATTTTCCTGTGGTGATGTCTTTGCCAGTTGCAAAAAGAGATAGGAGACTAGGATCATGACGTCTTTATCTACCCCACATGGTGACATTGTTACGGATTCCCGGCAGATTTTGGGTGTTGTACAGCGCTATTTACAGGGTGTACATGCCAGTGTGGATGACTCTGATGCTGATATACAAAGTTATTTAGATACTGTACCTTCCCCTGTTTACCCATCTGAGTTTAAGGATTCATTGGTATCCCCGATATCCAACTTGAAATTATCACTGCTGTTAAGTCCTTGAACAACAATACTGCACCTGGCTTAGATGGTCTAACTGTTGAGTTCTATAAACATTTTCAAACTATCCTGGTAGATATTTTTTTTACTGTTTATAACTGGATGCTGTCCTCCTCCACAGTTGATTTTCATTTTTGTACTGCTATCCAGATATTGGTAATTGGAGGCCTTTAAGTCTTCTTAATGTTGACTTCTATTGACAGTTTTGGCCTTGAGACTAGCTTCTGTATCCCCTTACTTGATAGCGTCAGTGCAAACCTGTTCTGTTCCTGGTCGTAATAGTTCAGATAATTTATTGCTTATTAGAGAATTGATTGCGCAGGGTACGGATGACTTATTGCATGGATATCTCCTTTCCCTTGACCAGGAAAAGGCTTTTGACAATGTTTCTCACAAAATTTTGTTCAGGGTTTTGGCTCACTACGATATACCCAAATTGTTTTGTACTTGGTTGTCTTTTTTCTATAATGCTGCTATGGTTATTCCCCTGGTTAATGGATATTTGGGCTTATATGTACAGATCACATGAGGGGTTCGTCAGGGCTGTCTGCTGAGCCCCTTACTTTATGTTTTCTGTTTGGATCCTCTGATACGCAATTTGCAACAAATGGTTCTTTTTCGTGGGGTTCGTCCAATACATGCTGATTTTGATATTAAAGTAATAGCTTATGCTGATGATGTGTGTCTAATTATACAGGATGTTACTTCAGCTTTACGCACCCTGGATGTTGTACACACCTATGTGGGTGTAGCTGGTGCTTCTTTGAATAAGAACAAGAGTACAGGATGCATATTGAGTCCTTTTACCGAGGTTGTATCCAATATTAAGGGAATCTCTGTTTCTTGCAATGATTTGACTATATTGGGTATTACTTTTGGTAGGGGTGACAACTCTCTGGTCAACTGGACTGCTAAATTGGACATTGGAAAACTTAAGGTTCTGCTCTGGAAATCTTGGCAACTGACCAAGAAGAAAAGGGTATCTTTACTAAAAGCATTTTTTTTCCTATTTTTATGTATCTTAGCATGGTTTATCTGATTCCCACTTCATTACAGATGGTTTTATTAAGTTTGTTTTTTCAAACCATATGGAGCAATAGGTTGAATCCCATTAAGAGGGAGGTATTATATTTACCAGTGACTAAAGGAGGGTTGTCCCTTTTAAATCCCGTGAATCATTTTTTTAGTATATTTTTTCATTATAATTTATGGAACCTAGATGCTCCTTCCTTGTCACTATGGGCCCTTATGGCATTTAGCTGGTATAGGCCTTTTTTTCTCAACTGGTCTAAAACAGCTTGTCTTCCTAATAGCTTTAGATCTGTTCCACATTTTTTCAAACCAGTCCTTTGTAAATTGAGAAAATGGAAGTTGTCCCCTCTACAAATCATTGATAAACCATGAAAGGAGGTATACAGGATGGTACAAACGCTCCATTATGTTTCTGTCCCTACCTTTGGTGGCATAGACAGTACTTTTCATGAGTGTATAATTCAAACTTTGTTGGATGTTCAGACCTCCCCTAGGATGTGGGATGTGGTCTGGTTGTGCTGCCGTGGTAGGCTCCCAGTTCGGAATAATGCGAAACATAAGAGTATTCCTGACCGTACTTGTCCTCGGCTGCTGTGTACTGATGAATTGGAAACTATGGAACATTTTTTTATTTCTTGTACCTTTGCTGTAGATTTTTGGCAGTTATTTTCACGAAAATGGGGTGATGCTTGATGGCAACAAGTCTCTTATCCAAAATTGATTGGGGGGTTTTCCTTACAGTTTCGTGATTTAGATAAGGGCATAGTGAGACTCATCTTTACATGTATAAAATTAATTTTATGGCAATGCAGATGCAAATTTCTTCTACAGCAAATTGAGACTACTTAGAAACATAGAAACATAGACTTTGATGGCAGATAAGGACCGCTAGGCCCATCTAGTCTGCCATTTGCCCAACTTCTTTACAGATTATTCAGTCCATTGAACATGAACTACATTCACAGTTTTGCGTGATAGACAGTTCTATTTGGACTTAGTTTGGAAACCTAGATGGAATGTTGTACCCTTTTTGAAGGATCAGATTGGATAGATCTTGCCACTTTTTTCTCTCTCCCTACCTGTTTCAGTTTATGATTGAGGTTACTGTATCTTTTATTTTTGCTTTGTTGAGGGAGGGAGGGATGTGGTTTGCTTCATGATTTATATTTATGCATTATTTTTGACTATTGTATGAATATTTTCTTTTCGAATGACTTGTGCATTATTCTTTGTCGTACTTGTATCACTGTGTATCTTTTTCTTTTTGTTTTTGAATGTTATAATAAAAAATTCCCCTACTGTTTTTCGATAAGTGCCAAGGGATCTTTAGCATCCACCTGCACTACCAACAATCCAGGCAGATGGGACCTTTGTTTAACGTCTCATCCGAAAGATGGCACCTCAGAAGTGCAGCACCCCCCCCCATGCTGCACTACAGTGTCAGTATTGGTATATTAACCCAAGTGCCATATGTGGGAATTGAACCCACAGCCCTCTGTAGGGAAGATGATGGAATCACTTCTGAAAGAAAGAATTGTTGAGTACCTAGAGGCCAGCGGGGCACAGGACCTAAGGCAGAATGGATTCACAGCAGGAAGGTCATGTCAGACAAATCTAATAGATTTCTTTTGACTGGGTGACCAAGGTAGTAGACCAGGGAGTGGATGTGGATATGGCCTACCTAGACTTTAGCAAGGCATCTGACACAGTCCCACACAAAGATTAACAAATAAGTTAGCCAGCCTGGGAGTGGGTCCAGGGTGGTACCATTGGTAACAAATTGGCTGCACAACAGGATGCAGAGGGTAATAGTAAATGTAAATGAGATCAAACTAATAGGTCTGTAATTTCCTGCCTCTGCCTTGCTCCTACTTTTGTGAAGGGGAATCACATCCACCCTCTTCCAGCCATTAGCTAGTGCATTCCTTAGTTATTCACCCATTTTGCTAAAGTCAGCCCTTCTAAAGTTCAGTATCCTCGTTTTTGTATGGCTTGTCTCCATGGTTGTGTTTATCGTGAACCACACACTGTGTGGTGGTCGCTTGTTCCCAGATGGCTACCCACTTCTAAATCTGTGATTCTGTCTCCATCTGAGAGTACCAGGTCTAAGACTGCTCCCTCCTGAGTGGGTTCCAACATTAGCTGTCTAAGGCATACTCCTGAATGGCACCGAGTGACCCTGCTCTTGGATGTGGCTACAGTAAATGTGTTCCAGTTAACATCTGGCATTTTCAGGTCCCCCATCAACAATGTCTCCCCTTTTTCAGTCATTTTGAGAATGCCTTCCATTGTTTTCTTGTCCATTTCCTCCCCCTGGCATAGGGGTCTGTATACAACCCCTTTGCAAATTATGGTGCCACTCCCTATCTCCATTGTGACCCACAGTGCCTCCTGTCCTCCCTATTTAGGGAAAGAGAACAGGAACATTGTTTAACCAAGAGTAGCATACTAAGCCGAAGTTTGTTTCCAGGTGCGACCTGGGAGCACAAGGAAGTTAAGTGACTTGCTCAGGATTATACTGTATGCACCTAGGCAGCTGTGGGATCCAAACCCAGGTCTCCAGATCTGCAGCTCAGAGCCTTAACCCACTGTGTTATACTTACCCTTTAGTTCTGTAGCTTTGATCCCTTCCCTTATGTAGAGACCTATTCCTCCTCCTCCTCCTCTTTTACCCTACCTGTCCCTTCTGTAGATTGCGTACCCTGATATAATGACATCCCAGTCATGGTTCTCTGTGTACAATGTTTCTGTGACTGCCACTATATCCCGCTTTCCCTCTTCCATCAGGGTCACAAGCTCAGGAAGCTTGTTACCCAGACTACAGGCATTGGTACTCATTGCTCTCCATTTAATGTTGGCATTACCCTTTTTTGCCCCATCCCTGCCCTTATTGCCTTTGTCTTTTTTCCATTTACCCCTGTCCTGTCCTCTGTCATACTCTGTACCTTGGTGTTTACCTTACTAACTACCATGTTTTGTGGGGGAGGCTTGGAATTTCTTGCTTCCTATCAGCACCTCCCCCCTTGACTAGTTTAAAAGCTTACCAATGAAACATTTAAACCTATCACCTAGGGGCTTGGTTCCCTTCCTGGACAGATGCAGATCATCGTGCCAGTATAGACCCACATCTCTCCAGGTGGACCCCCAGTCCCCTATGAAGCCAAAACCCTGTGCTCTTCACCAGTCTTTCAATCATTCATTGAACTGCATGGTGTGGAGTACCCCAGCCTCAACCATGCCATAGACAAGCAGAACTTTCAAGAAGGTTACCGTGCATGCTACCTGTCTGAGGCCCTCCCCAACTCTACAAACTCCTCCCGCACTGCACTGATCCCATGCCCAGCTAGGCATTTGTCCCAAGGTGGACAGTGATGTCTGTTCTTCTCCCGTGATGCTGCTCTTGCAATCCTGAGGATTCAGCTTCCTGTCCCTCTAAGCCATAGCACCAGGCAAGCACCTTACCTCCCTCTCCCTCCCTTTCTCTTTTGAATGGAATGCAGTCAGGTTTTAGGAAATCATACAGTACCATGTCAGCCCTGGTTAAGTTTACAGGGATATACAGACTGCTCTGGATGGGAGGACGTCAGTAGGTGCAATTTTGTTGATTTATCTAAGGCCTTTGATTCGTTGAACCATGGGGTCCTCCTATCCAGAGCAGCCTCCCTGGGGATAGTGGGGCCCAGTTTACAATGGGTATATTCCTATCTGATAGATAGAACCCAATTAGTCACCATAGGTGGTTGGACATCAGGTGTCGTCCCAGTTGGATCTAACCTGGGTCCAATACTGATTCATCTATTCTTTTCTATTTGTGTGCAGATGATACTATTATTTATACTTCAGACTTTACAGTAAACAAAATTCAAGTTAAGTTACAGAATTCTTTTAATGAGTTGCAGATTTTTTTTTTAGGGATAGTAGTTTTGTTTTTAATTGAAAAAAAAATGCAGTCAATATTATTTTTTCATTCTTTTTCTGCTCAGGAAAACCCGATATTGAGGATTGATACCTTGGAGGGATCCCTGATCCAACACGTTCAGACATACAAATACCTGGACTTGTGGCTCGATGAGTCTTTAAACTTGGCAGCTCATATAAATAGTGTATTAAATAATGTAGGGAAAAAATTAGGTGCTTTGTATGGGGTTAGACATTCCATGTGTATGGAGGTAAGAGGGAAGGTGGTTAGTTCTATGATTATCCCTACATTGCATTATGTGGATTTTAACTATGCCAGTGGAAGAAAAATAGATTCGGAGAGGTTGGATGTGTGTTATGATAGACTAGCCAGATTTATCCTAGATGCTAACCGTCTCACCCCCAGGTGTTTTTTATTTAACCATTTTCAATGATTGAGACCTCAGAATATGAGACAGGAACACCTACTAGCATTTTATGCAGTGGCTGGCTGGGTACTTTACCTACATATATTGAAGCAGGGTGACCAAACAAGTTGAATTAAGCTCATTAAGAGCAGCTAATGCCCTAGAGTTTGCCTAAATGCAAATTAGAAATAGGTCAATGTTCAGTCTTATACAGGGGTTCCCTTGAATGGAATAAAATTCCATCAGACATTAAGTTTTACAGGGGGAGACTGTCCTGGTTGGGGATTAAGTTGTGGTTTTGGAAGCAAGTTTTTAGTTCTTGACAATGTTGTTTATAATGAAATCTATTTTCTTATGCTTGTGAAAATGTGATTGATGTAACATTAATGTTTACAAATATTTATTTAGTGTTAAATGTTTACTGTTTGTTCTGTTTGTTTTTTCCTTTGTATTGAATGATTGTTTTTGTCTAGGACCTCGTTGTACGTGAGCATTAGCTCAGTCAAGTCTATCCTAATTCATATATTTTGTATGAATAAAACTTTTACTTACTTACTTTCCCAGTTCTACCCCACCAACAATTGAGTCCCCCACCAGGAGCTGTTTTCTTCTCCTGTGGTGTCCCTTGCCACCCTCCTGTGGGTCTCCCTTGTGGAGGTTCCCAGCATCCTCCTTGGTCTCCACTGCAGGTGCCATCATAGAGGAACCTTGCTCTGCCAAAATGGCATATGAGTTGTGGAGAGGTACAACTAGAGGGATGCACCACTGTTCCTCCACCCTCACCTCCCAGAGCCCACTGTGGTCCAGCTGCTCCTCATTCTTGGTAACCTGTGAGGCAGCGGTGGTGGCACTGGTGCTCTTTGGCTGGGGAGGCTTCCTACTCCTTGCCAGTTCAGCCTGGAGATGGGCAACCTCCTCCTCAGAGCTGACAATTGCCTGCAAATTGGCAGCAATGCAGTTTCCAGAATGTCTCCTGAAAACTGCTGCCTCACAGCCAGTGCATTGCACCACTCCCTCATGTCACTGTCCCTTCCTGCTTATAATATATATATATATATTTTTTGGTACATGTGCTTACCCTGTTTGCACTGTGCTGGGCTATTAAGGATATGACAGAGTAATGCCCTGTCCTCTCGAGGAAGTGATGTCAGAACCTCGAGTATAAAGGAAATGATACGCCTGAGGTGGGTTGAGGGGAAGGGAGGGTGGGTGACCCCCAGCTATCAGTGACCTTCAGAAACAATCAACTACACCACTGCCCTACCATCCTAGTGAGTGCTGCCCTTCCTTTCAAAAAATTCAACCAGCACCACAATTTAACAGACCACTCCACCTACACAAGCCACTCTACTGAACCCAGGAATAAAAATGAAGTCAATCCTTAACCAGCAGTACAATTCCAAAAGGTGCACAAATATCCTTACAAATACTAGGGGCCGGATATTCAAACTGCGCCCACAATGTGCGCAAGAGCAGGAGCAAGCACAAGTCCATTGCGCACATGTGCAATAGATGCGATATTCAAACATGGAGCAAGGCCAATTGCGCACCCAGCCAACGTCTGAATATCGCACAACCTGCGCCATAGCGCAACCAGGAAGGGGAAGCTGAGCAGATACGATGCACCATAGCGCAACAAAGCCAGCCCAGCTGAGCAGTCCAGAGGTGCCATAGTGCAAGCAGAGAGCCCCCCCAGCAGCAGAGCAATGGAACTGCACAACCAGTGAGGTAGGCCAGGGCCCACGACCCATGCCACAGACGGGCACAGGAACACAATGCAGAACGAACAATACACCCCCACACCCGAGCACAGCATCACTGGGGAGGATGGAATATCCACCGGCCCATGGGGACAAGCCAACAAAGCACAGCTGGGCCGTGTTGCCCCAGCACACCCACTGGCAGGATGAGACTGCCACACATAGGGGGTCGACAACCACAGTGCACAGCAGCCCCCCCTTGTGCATAGCACACCCTGCACTGTGACCCCAAGACACCACCCATGTGCAGTGACTGTCACTGCAGGAATCCCATGCATCCCCCGCACACTGCAACCTTGTATACCACAGAACCATATAAGCCAGACCTGCTCATGAGCACCCAGCAGGGCAGCAGTAGATGGCAAGACTGACTGAAAGTCACTTCCCACACTGGAGACACCTCCCCATGCACACACACACACACACACACACCCAGGACAATACCACCCCAGATGCCATGCACACCACTGCAACTGAGCACCCATAGCCAGCTGCAAATCAGAGACCACCACAGTATTCATATCAAAATATATATATATATTCAAACCAATAAATGTACAACACCAAAAGGAACAAACAGAACTATTTACATATTTACAATACAAGGGGGGGGTAGGGGTACAAGGTAGAGGTGGGCAAGGGGTAAGGGTGAACAGCTGGGAGAGGGAAGGCAGGTGTGAGGATGGGTGAAGTGAGTGCGTGATGCGCAGCTAGCGCCTGGCAGGCTGCCTCCTGCTGCCCGTTGCTGGTCCCGGGGCCCCACGGGCGCTCACACCATGGCGCTTGCATCTCCATGAATATGTCAAGCTGGCAGTCGACACCCGCATCAGCTGCTGTAGGGAACGTTCCATGCGTCGCATGATTTGGAGACCTAGGACAAGGGAACAGAGTCAATGGCTGTGACTGTCCATATCCCTGAACCCCACCCATCATGCAAGGCATATAGCCAAGTGCCCTGCACCTGTGATGGTATGCACCCACCCACAGTGAACGTGCACATGACACGCCCAACCAGGCAGCACCAGCCATGTGTACCAATGCACACACACACTGCCCATGTCCATCACAGCACAACCAAGGCTGTCAAGTGATGTGGCTACGTGGTGGGATGCTAGTTACACAGCCATGTGCCCAGTGCATGCATGGACCACCAGTGACGCACACACAGACATGCAGTGACACTGGACAGTGATGACTGTCACCTGTGTCGTGCATGGATGTGTTGTCCATGGCTGGTGGTCATGCCCCCCCACCAGCATGCAATAGCATCCATGATGTAATGACACTCACCCTCATCAAGCAGCTGTGGCTGCTGCTGCTGCTGCCGCTGTGGCCCAACCATCATGCCACCTCTGGCTGCCACCTGTGCCCGCCACGGCCCCTCCTCAGCCCGGCCTGCCTCCGATGCTCCACACCTGTGGGCGACAAATGCTGAGAAACACATCAGTGTGAACCCAAAGCAGACAGCCCCTGCCCCAGTGAGTGTGCCTGCCCACAGCCAGACCCATGCACCACACACCTGTGCACACACTGACACAGCCAACCATGGTAGAGCCCTCCCCATGCACCGCCACCAATACACAGTCACACCCCTATGGTCAATACAGGTGCAGTGATGGGTCACCCACCTGGCCTAGGCACAATGCCCTCCTGGCACGTGGACCTGAGGCTCCAGCAGTGCCTGCTCTCCTCCGCGGGAGGTCACCATAGCGGTGCCTGCACTGTTCTGCCATCCTGCACCGCCTGTGACCTGCTCCAGTGCAGTGGTCACCTGCTGCCACACATGGGTGCGCGCATGTTGAGGGATCTCCCAAGCAGTGGCCCAAAGTGAGGCTCACCACAGCCACCAGGTTGGCCACCTCCAACGGACTCCACTGTGGAGCTCTCTCATGCCATTACTGGAGTTGTATAGTAGGCAATATGGTGCCCTGCAGCGCGGCAACCCCACGTGGAAATGTTGCGCAATAGAACACCATTAGTTCCTATCGCGCTGTTCGTATAGCGCCGTCGGTTCACATCGCACTGTCACCGAACAGCGCGACAGAGTCGGACACATGCCAGAGAACAGCGCCAGGGTGCAAAGGTCAGGCACAAGGTCAGGGGTCTGTGGCGCAAGGCCACGCACAGCGCCATCGGATGTCTACACGTCCTGCACAATCAGTCACCTGCGTGCCAGTGCCACAGTGTACTATTGCGCATTTGTGCCACAGCGCTATGAGATGACCAGCGCTGGAGTGCCACTGGCACAATGATGGCAGTGTCCTGCACTGCTCATCGCACACAGCACGTCATCAGCGTGGCAGACACCTGTGTAAGCTACCCGGGCATGCGCAATGTGGTGTACTACACAGTCACGGAAATGCGCCGTTGGCTCAGCCGGCTCAGCCGTATTGCACAAAGCACAATGGCGCGATATTCAGCCGACACATGCAAATCATCTGATCAGCCATTCAAAGGCGCAGTGGCACGATTATCATCTCATTACAGTTGCTGCACTCCTAATTTGCATGCATTGTGCTATAAATGTGCGACATTGGGCTGCGCTGGCCAGATTCGGTTACTGCAGGTGAGAGGTGGGTTGCATGCTGTGTGATGTTCTGGACAGTGGTAATGGGATAACGCTGTAGACTGCACAGTGACAGGTGTCCACTTCCACCCATACAGACCGACATGACCGAGCAGAGCCAAGGTGAGGGTGAGGATGGTGGGCGGAGGAGGAGGCCCAACTTCACCACGGTGGAGACAGAGGCCCTCTTCCAGGCCTACCTGGAGGAGGAGCCACTACTGAGTGGACGGCGGAGCACCCCTCAGGCCCGTGTGGCTGCATGGGAGGAGGTAGCTCGGGCAGTGAACCTGCACGGAAGCCACCAGTGCTCTGTGCAGGAATGCAAAAAGAAGATGGGGACAGACGGCAGGAGGGTGAAGGAGAAGGTGGCAGCCCTCAGGGCAGCACGTGCTGGCACAGGCGGGGGCCAGCCAGCGGTGGCGGAGCTGACCCCGGCTGAGGACTGACTGGCTGCATCAATGCAGCGGAGTGCTATTGAGGGCGTACCAGGAGGTGGATTCCAGACAGGTGGAAGCCCATCACTGCACGGTATGACATGGTGGTGGTGGTGTTGGGGGAGGTTGTTCACATGCACTCACATGTCCTCACTTTCTGTTACAGATCCTGTTTGTCTTCAGGGGATGGTGGTGGTGGGTCCAGGCAGTGAGGAAGACCTGCCGGAGTTGGAGGAGGGTCCATCCACCTCTTTCGCCAGCCAGCATGCACTGCACCAGCATGCACGCCTGGCTGCCAATTCTGTTGTTGGTGAGTCAGGTGTGGGGGGTGCACAGCCTGTGTCTCAGCAGTCTGGCATGCAAGCATGCCAGCACGCTGTGACTGTGGCCGTAGCATGTACCTGCACCATTGATGATGCAAGGACTGCAATGGGCAGTGACATGTGTGTGTCCCATGACGGACACACAGCAGGCCAGCATGTGCCCCTGGGCTTAGCTGGTTCCAATGTGTGTGCCAGCATGTTGGCACAGTCCCAGGCTGTGCCTGTCAGCACCAGTGGGGCAGCACCGGTGGCTGTGCAGGTGTCTGGCACTGTTGCGGCCACAGCAGTGGAACAAGTGGTCCCTGGGCGCTGCGAGTGGGCAGCAGCAGCAGTCACCCACCAGGTCTGGGGTACAGTGTCCAGTGGTGGCACATGTCCCACCCATTGATATGCCCATTCCCTGGTCCTGGTGAACAGCGCCCACCCTCAAGGGGTGTTGAGCATCAGGACCTTCCATCCCCTGGGGACAGGATGCCGCCAGGCACAGTACCCATTTGAAGAGCACACCCACCTGCTGCGGGAATCAGTCCAGCAGCAAATGTGGGTTGCAATGTCTGTGGAGGCACTGTGCATGGCTGTGGAGCGGCACAGCAGGGACTGTGCTCTGATCCTTGCAGAGATGGTCCATATGCGGATGGATGTGACCGCCGCCATTGACAGGCAGACCCAGGCATTGGTCGCTGTTGTGGCTGCATTGGGCACACAAGCAGGTGCCCCTGTACCGTGCCCCACAGTAACGCTCTCCCTCCATGTTCCGGCGTTAGCGACACCCAGCCTGTCGATGCCAGGTTCTGCTGTAGGCATCCCGGCACCCTGGTGCAGGTATGTTTAGCATACTACAGACCTCAGCTGCGGACAAGGTCGCTGGAACGCACAGTGGGGACCCCTGGTGGTCCATCGTGCCACCCCATGTGGCCCTGCTCAGCCTGCCAGTGCTGTTGGATCACGGCGGGCCGCCACGCATCTGCGGTGGCCATGGAACAGTGCAACATGACTGACCTGTCTCCCAGTGCGGGCCCTGTCTGGTGCTGCCCTGGTGCAGTATGGGCCATGGTGGGCAGTGCACGGTGGTGCCCTGCCCATCACGCCGACACACGGACCACCTGCACACCATCCCGACTGCTGTCCACAGGTGCGTGTGCATGATGATGCCTGCATTGTACTGTACACCAAGGTGCAAGGTGCCCAGCATCTGGCTACATGTATGCTTGAACAGTACAGGTGGTGGGTGTGGTCTGTGGATCTGTGTGTTTGCCATGTCTGTTCCTGTTTGCTGTGCAACTGCCCATGTACGCTTTGTGCCTGGTGTATGTGTGTGTGTGTGTGTGTGTCCATATGACTGTTCACCCTCCTGATGGTGTGTTTGTGTGCCTGGTCCTTCCACTCCTTGCCGTCCATGCACCCCTGGTGTGTTGCTCTGTGTGCCTGTGGTTGTGCCAGGACAGTGTTGGTTGCACATGGCCCCTTGACTTACCTGTGTCGTGCATAATGCTCCTCCATGATGGTGTCCCGGTGCAGCTGGGCCTGCCGGATCAGTCGGGGTCCCGCCGTCCAAGGGGGGGCTGCTCATCACCATCATCACCGGTGCCGCTGGCGTCCCCATCGCTGTCCCCCTCCTTGACCTGAATGGCTATCCCACAGTCTTTGGCCATGTTGTGCAGGATACAACAGGCCAGGAATATCCCACAGGCCTTTGAGGGGCTCTACTGCAGGGGCTCTACTGCAGGGCACCGCCGGAGGTGTCTAGGCATCGGAAGCGTGCCTTGAGCATCCCAAACACCCGCTTGATGATGCTGCGTGTGGTGGCATGCGCCTCATTATAGTGTTGCTGCGATGGGGTCATGGGGTGCCGGTATGGTGTGAGCAGCCAGGAACGGAGTGGGTATCCGCTGTCACCTGTGTGGAGATGGTGGAGATGAGTATCATGTTCAGGTCCATATTGCTAATATCCCTGTGTGCCACTACCATAGCACCTGTGGCATTCCCACCTTGCCCCACATTTGCAATTCTTACGCGCATTCTCACCCACTAGATGGCCTGTGGGGATGTCCCACTCTCGAATCGATGGCACAGTGCGGACTGATACCATATGAAGGCATCATGTGCTCCACCAGGTGTGTGGCACAGACATTGATTATGCGCCCAGTGGCATCACACACCACCTGGCAGTTGACACTGGAATAGCCCTTCCTGTTCCTATATGCAGCCCCCATCAGGGCCAGGTGGCGGTGAATGGCCACATGGGTGCAGTCTATGGTCCCTAGCACGCCAGGCATACGTATACCCTGTGGAACCCCTGCATGTTTGTCAGACGCTTCTGCAGCGGTGCTGGGGAAATGGATGCTCCGGCATGTGGCAGCAGTGCGCTGAGGAATTGGGTGAGGATGCGTGATGTGGCTGACTGCGTGATGCCTGTGGTGTCCCCTGTCGGCCTCTGGAAGGTGCCCGTGGCGAGCAGGCACATGCAGGCTGTCACCTTGGTCTCCACGGACAGAGCGTGACTCCGTCGTGAGGGTGCCTGCATCACATCACTGCACAGCTCACAGAGCCGCCTCAGTATTGCCCTGTTCAGACGGTACCAGCCCACGATCTCTACATCTGTGTACAGCTCAAAGCTGATGCGGGCACGGTACTGCCCGTTGGGGGCGTACCGCCGACAGGCCCTTCCACGGCCATGTCCCCTGCAGCATGCATTCTCATCCCCCTCATTACAGCTTCCATGTGGAAGCTGGCACTGTCCATCTCCCTGGCTTGTGACCCCCGGCTGATGTTGCTCTGTTACCCCGTTGGTCCTGATTGCTACCCACTGTACCGGTACCCCGCTGGCTCCTGCAGCCTGCGGCCCACACAACTTCCCCTTTGCCTGCCCTGTTCTGTCTGTCTCTCTCTCTGTCTGTCTCGCTTGGCATCCCTGTAGCTTCTTGTGCTCTTACTTGAGCCTTTATTTTGGCTCATTTCCGCTTGTGGCGCACCTTCCGGTAGTTCCGCTATTGCACATTGCGCAAACCTTTGAATATCGCATTGCGCTCTTTATGCATGGATCCGCCCCCTTCGGTTGCGCATGCCTTCATTTGCATTGCACTGTTGCTCAGCCTGTTTTCAATGGCGCAACTGTCTCCTGCTGAATATCGCAGAATGGCGCAAATTCAGACTTGCGCATGGCGCAACCCTTTTGAATATCCCACCCTAGGTCTCTACTCCAGCGATCAATCACAGTAAAAAGCAAATTCAGTAGTATTTCACTCCCTCTGGTTATAAAGTTAACACTCCTCAAATGGAATCATGCAAGCCTCTTCTTAATTCAAATAAGCAAAAATGAAAGTGTCAGTAAAAAAGTGTTTCAAACCTTCCTCACAGGTCCCAAACACTATTATATCTTTCCAGGCTCCCAGTTCTGAAAAATGAGTATGATTGTGCTCTCTGCAGTGTAGTTAAGTGTAGCAGCCTCCACTTAAAACAGTCAAGGCCTGTAGCTCAAATGCCCAGAAGTCTTTTTTTTTAATTCATAATCAGCAGACTTGCTCCTGAAAATAGTTGATCAAATCACAAAGGAGGGTTCATGCAAATTGTGAAACATTTGTCAATGCCGAATGTTGTCTTGCTGGCATTGGCATTGGTAGTGCAGGAGTTAGAGATGCATAATAGGAATGGCAGTGAAGTATGGAACTGACGCCAACACCACCCCCACCCTGCAGAGACTGACAAGTGCTGGGATGTGCCTTTGGGGTGTTGCTATAACGCTCATGCCATTTTACCACACCCCTACCCTGTAGACACTGACAAGTACTGTGGTGTGTTTTGGGGTCTTTGGGCCTTGTAGGTACCCCATTCCATAAGGAAATACACTGAGACAGGTGCAGTATAGGAGAATGGGCCTCACCCTACCATGTAGACACTGACAAGTGTTGTGCTGTGCTTTGGGGTCTTTGGGCCTTATACTTACCCCATTCCATAAGGAAATACGCTGAGACGGGTGCAGTATAGGAGAAAGGGATGAACTTTAGGGCCAAACACTCCAAGGCACATCTCCACGCCTGTCACTGGCTGCAAGGTGGGGGTTGGGGTGGAATGGCGTCAGCAATACAGCCAATGATCCCAAGCCACACCTCTGATGCCTGGCAATCTCTACAGGGTGGGGTGTTACAGTTGGAAACCCTAACATTGTAGGAGTTTGTTGGTATTTTAAAGTCCAAAATTTCAACATGGGCTTTTGTGACCCCACTCATGAAGGGCGGTATAATCAGTTTGTTAGCTGTTTTGCACAGCAGCTATGCCATTTGGTGACACAGGGATGAAAACACATTTTTGAGGATGTGGAAAATGACAACTGTATTGTTCATGAGGAGGCATAAAAATGGCAAAGTTGAAAATCTGGAGTGAAAATATGAAAAAGTGGTGAAGTCATGAGCATGCATAGAAACTGCGCAACACACATCTGTAACCCAATTATTTTGGGGATTTTTTTAGCCACATTTTCAACATAGGTATTTTGGGACCTCCTCTCATGAACAGTGGTGCTGTGATTTTGTTACTCTATCCCAAGAGTTGATTTCCCACAGTTGACCATGCCATTGTGTGCCACAGATGCAGAAACACATTTTGGGCAAGCTATACTGTTCATAAGGAGGTGTGAAAAATGCCAGTGTTGAAAATCTGGTTGAAAATATTGCAAATTTGCAAAGTTATAAGGGGTGGTGGAAATTATGCAATACACGCTATGTAACACAGTCATTTTGATTGATTAATTGATTAAAGAGTTTATTTTTCACAGGAAATTCATTTGTTAAGATAAAGTCCTGTTTACAACAAAGTCCTGCATGTAGATTCTAATACAATTACCAATTAACAATTGACATTTAACATAACTAATACAAACAAACATAATCGCACTCTAAATACATGCATTATTTAAAACACATACATAAAAATAAGAATATGAACTTTAGTCACCAAATTTTCAAAATAGACATTTTAGGACCTCTGCTTATGAACAGTGTCACTGTCATTTTCTCAAACTGTCGAAAACTGATTTCGCATAGTGACCACGCTATTCTGCGCCGGACATGCGAAAACACATTTCATAGACTTTGACAGCAGATAAGGATCGCTTGGCCCACCTAGTCTGCACATTTCCCTACCTACTGGATAAGCTGCAGATCCTATTTAACCAACAGCCTATTGCTTCCTACCCCCAACAAAAATTGCCTTAAGTCTGTCCCATGCATTCTTGAATTCTACCACAGTTTTAGACCCCACAACCTCCACAGGAAAGCTGTTCCGTGCGTTCACAACCCTCTCTGTGAAAAAAAACTTCCTCACATTGCCCCTGAGCCGTCCCCCCTCTATCTTCAAATTGTGTCCTCTTGTTCTGGCACAACCCTTTTTATGAAAGATGCTACCCTCTTGGACTTTGTTGATTCCACTGAGGTACTTAAAAGTTTCTATCGTGTCCCCCCTCTCCCTCCTTTTCTCAAGGGTATACATATTAAGCTCTTTAGTCTCTCCTCATATGGCATTTCTTGCAGACCCTGCACCATTTTAGTTGCCCTCCTCTGGACTGCCTCCATCCTGTCCATGTCCTCATGGAGATGGGGTCTCAGAACTGGATGCAGTACTCCAGATGGGGTCTCATCAACTGTCTGTACAAAGGGATAACACTTCCGGTTTTCCACTGGTGATGCCTCTCCTATGTATCCCAGTATCCCCCAGCCCTCCCTACTGCCTTCTCACATTGCTTGCTTACCTTAAGGTCATCTGATATGATTACCCCCAGGTCCATTTACATTTTTGTAGTTGTTACTACCCGCCCCCCCATTGTGTAGTCTTCTCCTGGGTTTTTGTTTCCCAGGTGCATTATTTTGCACTTCTTTGCACTGAATCTAAGCTGCCATACTTTAGACCATTCCTCCAAGCTTGCCAAGTCCCTTCTCATCCTTTCCACACCTCCTTGTGTATCAACCCTCTTGCAGATTTTTGTGTCACTGCAAAGAGGTATACTTTTCCTTCTAGTCCCTCTGCAATGTCACTTATAAAGACATTAAAAAGGACTAGACCCAGTACTGAACCCTGTGGTACCCCACTAGTAACTCTTCATTCTTCAGAGTGGACTCCATTTACAATTACCTTCTGTGTCCTGCTGTCCAGTCAATGTTTTACCCAGGCTACCACACTGGAACCCACTCCCAGGCTGGTTAATTTGACTATTAATCTTTTGTGTGGGACTGTGTCAAATGCCTTGCTAAAGTCTAGGTAGGCCATGTCCACAGCCCCTCCCTGGTCTACTTCTTTGGTCACCCAGCAAAAGAAATCAATTAGATTTATCTGACATGACCTTTCTGCTGTGAACCCATGCTGCCTTGGGTCCTGTGACCCACTGGCCTCTACATACTCAACAGTTCTTTCATTCAGAAGTGATTCCATCATTTTCCCTACCACAGAGGTCAAACTGACAGGTCTGTAGTTTCCTGCCTCTGTCTTGCTCCCACTTTTGTGAAGGGGTATTATATCCTCCTTCTTCCAGTCCTCAGGTACCACACCATCCTCTCATGATTTGTTCAAAAGGGTAGTCAGTGGTGTCACTAGTTCTCTCCTTAATTGTTTTAGAATTCTGGGGTGAATTATATCAGGTCACATTGCTTTGTCCACCTTCAGTTTTAGGAGTTCTTTCAGAAACCTTTCTTCTGTGAAAGGACTGGGATAGTTCCCCCTATCCAGAGTGCTTCTGTTAATTGGATTAGGCACCTCCGCCTCCTCCTCTTTTGAGAATACTGAGCAGAAGTATTCATTCAGTATCCCTGCCTTTTCACTGTCCCTCTCTGTCCACCCACCGTCCATTCTATTCAGCCTCACTATCCCTCCCTTTGTCTTTCTGTGCTTCCTGATGTACCTATAAAAGGTTTTATCCTCCTTCTTAACCGAGTTGGCTATCTGTTCCTCAGTTTGGACCTTTGCTATTCTGACTACCCTTCTTGCTTACTTCTGCCTTAACTGGTATAGACCTTTGTCCTGCTCCTTCTGTGTTTTCTTATACTTCCTAAATGCCAGGATATGTAAAATGGCAGCTGTACTGTTCATAAGGAGGTGTGGAAAAATGCCAATTTTGAAAACCTGGAGTGAAAATATTACAGATTCACGAAGTTACAAGCGTGCGTGGAAACAGCTCAATGCACGCTCGTAAAACAGCCATTTTTTTGATTTTTTCACCAAATTTGCAACATAGGCTTTTTGAGAGCCCCCCTCAGGAACAGTGGCGCTGTCATTTCATTACTTGGTCCTGAAAAGTGATTCCGCGCAGTGACCGTGAAATCACCTTTTGGGACCGAATAATGCCATGACAGTAACTGAATTCATGAGGAGGGACCCCATGTTGAAAATTTGGTGCAAAGATTTCAAAAACTGCCCGAGATACGCACCAAAGTTGAAAAAAAAACATATTTATGCCATTATACAGCTTACCGGCATTTCTTCAGTTTGTGGTCGGCTTTGAAGAGAGCAGATGTGTTCCTGGTCCACTGAAGATTGTCACCCCGGTCTCCAGAGGTAAGTATGGGGTGAAGGGGGTGTGGGGAGGCAGAGTGCAGGGGGTGGAGTGCAGGTTGGGGCAGGGAGCTGGACAGACCGTGAGGGACTGTTTTCTTCTTTACAGGTTAAAAACAAAACACTGCGGGTTGTTTTTTTTTATGGGGGCATTGGCATGCTGGGGTGGGCTCTCAGCATGCCACCTGAAATTTGGGGCTAGCCAATGGGAGTTAGACTCCCTGTTGCTTTATACCGAGGGGGACAAGAGCCAAGAGGATTGGGCACCCCTCGACACATAACAAATGGGGGTACATTATACTGATGGGGAGTGGGTTCCCCTGTCAGCATGTAAACTGGGTCAGGGCATGCCGACAGGGGATTGGGCACCCCTGAAGTTGGCATTGTGGCAGGTAGTGTGCTGCCATGTTTACGCTAATGTTTCACCAGGGAAGGCACATCAGGAGGTGCCGCTGCATATGATGAGCTTCATTGCAGCGGACCTTTCCTTAGAGGTGCTTGCACATTATATATTCCTGGTGTGGCGCCTGCATACTGGCTTGTTGCGGAATGAGGGACGCACCTACTGATGCGTGTCCTGCATTCACCCAACAGTGACCGCACCTCCAAATCTGCTACTAATGCAATATGTTGGCTGGCACACAAGCCCCAGCCAACATAAAAATGGTTTCTTTATAAAGGAGGTAATCAGTGGTTCATTGTATTAGTTTCTACATCAAGAAGCACAGAAAGACTTTGAACATGGCTGAACATGGCTCTCGTACCTCAGCCTAAGTGAACTTGACACCAGAGCCTCACTATACAGTGTGCTTGCACTTTATTTGTGGTGCACTCTTAAAATTTCCGATAGTTGCTCAAGTTCAAATAGACAGATCTTCCTTTCTAGTATGCAACATTTGGCTGGCTCCATGATAGAAAGTTGCCACCTTGTAGCTCAAAACTCAATTCTAAAATGCCGGTAAATGGTCTGTTTTGCTGCTGTGATATATAATGGAAACAACTGGATGGATGTTAAATTTTATTATACAATGGCAATAAAAAATCCTGTTCTCTGATTGGTCAGTGTGTGTCTTGGACAGTGATGATATTAAGCCATAACATCACTGTATTGAGTCAGGCACACAACTGACCGGAACAACATGAAAAATCCCTCCCTGCCCAGAAGCCCCTGTCAAACCAACAGTCCGTTAAGCCATCACAGCTTAGAGCAGCTCGCCCCCCCAAACAACAAACACACGTTTTCTGGATCACTGCCTCACTCCTTCATTCAAGTAAATGCAAGCAACAACATAAAAAAATAAAATGGCGGCTCTCCATGTTTGACTTCACTCTACCTGCCTGCGAATATGAAACCGTGTTACCCATGTGCTTGGCCGTTTAAAAAAAAACACAAACAGAGGAAATGCCATTTTAAACCCTCACCAGCTTCTCAAAACTGAAAAGCTTTTCCCTTTTCACAAAAAGCACTTTTAACAAAATAAAAATGACCTGTAACTTACAGCTCCTGCTGATGTCCAGTTACGGGCTCAGAGTAACCACTCGGCTTCAATGTTTTTTTTTTTTCACTCGCCATGCCTTTCTGTCACAGGTAACAAAATAAAAAAAAAAAGTCTTCTTCAACTGCTTCCAAAACAAGCAGCGGGAGCACACTAATTAAATACAAAACATACCACATGACGAGTGTCTTGGGGAGGGGGGGTTCCATGCATAAGAAAGCCATACATTAGCAGCAGCACCACCTACTGGACTACTTTTTCTCTTATTTCTCAAATACACCTCTCATACAAAAAACAATACAAATATTTAAAATTTTTTTTTTGGTTTTTACTTTTTAATGTTATTTTAAAACGAGCCATTGTATAATAGCAATAAGGCACTCCAGGGTGTGTGTTATTGTGTAATAACGTCACTCCTGGGGTGGTGGAAGCACTCGGCCCCTGCTCGTCTTCCACCCCAGTGACGCGTACACTAATAACACCACCCTGCCATGCCTTATTGCTTAAATATTCTTGTATTCAGTAGTCCTGCTTATAGACCCTATTTTAATTAACATATCTGGGTCTATTGGAGCGCTCCCTTTTCATTAGAAGTATGTAAATTACCATGAAAATAAGACTGCTGTCCCATTACACTTCATCTTCTCTGGCTCCATGTCTATATCTGACACAGTCTTATTCATGACATCCTAATAGTTATTACTGTATTATTTATTAGTAGACATTTTGTAATTAAATCAAGGGATGTTACTGCCCCACTTTAAAGAGCATTTATAAAGCTTCAGTTTGAGTATTCCAGTCAATTCTGGATACCATAGCTAAGGAAAGACATTGATGGACTTGAAAATTTAAAAAAACTAACACGATGATAAGAGGTTTGAGTACAAGATACATGAGGACAGACATAAAAGTTTGGACATGTTAAGTTTGAGAGGAAGAGGAGGAGGCTCATGAGATACCCGATAACAAAGTGTAGGTTATAATGATCATGAGACATGTTTGGGCATGTGGTAGGACTGGAATTTAAAAAGTAAGGCAGTTATGACTAGAGGACAGTCCCTACAAGTCCAGGGAAGTCAGTTAAGAGGGATCTCAGAAAATACTATTACCCACAGAGGATAGTTGGAGGGGGGGTAAATTACTACCAAAAGGCATAGTGTGTGTATATACTGTATGTGTATATATATATATATATATATATATATATTATATATACACATATCTGCAGGGATCAGACCAGTGTTAAAGGCTGATCAGGAAAGACACATAATGGAGATTGGCCTCAGCAGGTATTACTACTGAAACGTAGTGGACTGTCTAGATGGGTAACCAACTACACATAACAGCTTCCATCTAATATTCTGACAGTTTTAGTATAATTATTTTCCAGCTCCAGGCTGTGATTTCTAAACAGAAGATTGGTATGTCAGGTATAGTTAAGCCAGCAGAGAAGCTGTAGTCTAAAGCCTGTCCACACTGGTGATTAATAGTGAGTAACGGTTTTAAAACCAATAATGTATTTACCACGCTACCACATCCACATTATGTCAGAATGGTGTTTAAACATGGTAGCCATGGCCCACACTTGGTGAAGTTTCAGTGTGCTGGCAACTTGCTTGCTGACTGCGTGTAATCTGTGTTGCAGTATATTCAAACAACATGAAGTCTTGCTGTATTCTGACAATGTGCAGTTAGCTCCAGCTCTTGAACTGCCCCGGAGAGTGAAGGGTTAAAATTCTATGTCAGGCATAGAACATTGGGCTCAAGCTCGGTTGAAAACTCTGTCTGTGTCCTTTTGAAACCAAACCATCAGATTCTTTACTCCGCCTCACTGAACAGTCGCTCCAGAGATTTCTCCTTCTGCTCGGTTCAAACGCGGTTAAAGTGTTGGTTTTCATCCGACTTTTCGTTCCATTTCTCGGTTCGAGACTCTGTCTGTGGTACCGTAAGTACTTAGATTAGTACTGTGGACAGTTATTGTGTGGAAACTGTAAATTGTTCGATCGGTTCGGCTGAACTGATCCTTTAGTAAAATCCTTGTTAAAAGTTAGTGTGTGGTTACTGGTCCGTATCGGTTTTAAAAAAAGCGTGATTTTAACGTTTTTTTCCATCACCTGTGACACGGCGAGCAACCGATAGAGTCTTGCCTGGCAGTTGCCATAAAAAGGGTAAGTTGGTTAGGTTGGCCATGTCTGAGAAACCCAAGGAAAAAAAACCGGCCCACTGGGTTTCAACACTGCAGTGTGTGTGGGGAGGTCTTTGCTAAGGCTGATCCCCACACCACCTGTGTTTGCTGTCTGGGGTTTAACCACCTCAGTTCAGACTGCCAAATTTGTAGGAATTTTCCTAAGTCTACCCTGGAAAAAAGGTTAGGTAGACTTAGGGATAAGGAGGCCGAGAAATCCGCTGGCCCGGAAGGCCAGCCCTGTTAGTTTCCTACTGAACCAGAAGGAGTGCCCTCTGACCAGGGCAATACTTCTTCGGGCAAGAGGAGAGCCGATCCTGAGGAATCAGTTCCTACAAAAAGGAAACAAAAGGATAAATTGGCCAGTTCGGATCCAAAACTGCATGTTCTGACCACCGAAGAAATAGCCAAAGTGATTCGGATTGTGGAATCGCTTTGTCCGGTTCCAACTGTTCCGGCCTTCTGGCAGGGGTTCGGTTCAGTCAGTTCCCCGGTTCAGGATTATTCCCTGAAGATTTTACAAACCAGAGTTTGATGAGGAGAGGGATTTTGAAGAGGATGATTACGACGGTGAAAGTCTGGATGTGCCTGTGGAACCGGACATCTCCCCAGACAGATTTTTTGGGGTTTCCCCTCCTAGGCTTTCTGAGTCCCCTTCCCACTTTCTCTTCTACAGAAAAGTGGCTCAAACCCTCCAGCTTCCTATTGAGGAGGCTGTAGAGGATCAAGAGAAGCCTGACTACATAGAGATGATGGACATGCCAGAGTCTAAGAGACTGCCTGTTCCCCTTCATAGGTCATTTGGGCAACAGACAAAAAAAATTCTTAGGTCTCCTAACTCTGTACCTCCTGTTGACAAGAGAATGGACAAGAGGTACACCTTGTCAGGCTTAGATATGGAGTTTCTTTATCAGCAATGCAGCCATGTTGGGGTAGTGCAGGCTGCTGCCTGTGACAAGGCAAACATCCCCTTGGCTTCACATCCCCCAGACAAAGGCTCCAGGAAGATAGATGCCATGGCAAAGAAGCAGTACATGGCATCATCTTTGGGACTCAGGCAGGCTAACTATATGGCCTATACAGCCAGGTACCAGAAGTCCAGGTGGGACACTGTACTGGCACTGGCTAAACAGGCTTCCCCCCAGCTAGCCAAGGAGCTGGAGGGGGTGGCTGCTGATGGGATCGAGGCATCAAAGGTGCAATTTCATGCTGCTGTGGACTCCAGTGATGTGTCATCAAGAGTCATGGCTACATCTGTGGCTCTTCGGAGAATGGCTTGGCTCAGATGTACTAGCCTTTCGCAGGATACCCAGGCCAAGGCCATGGATTTCCCTGTGGTGGGTAATTCTCTGTTTGGGGAGCAGACAGAGAATTACATGAAGAAAATGGACGAGAGTACAGGACCACTTACAGGAGTGCCCAGGCCAAGGAGAGGCAGGCAACTCCTCAAAGGCAGCAAGCTAGGGGCAGGGGCAGGCCTTTTCACAGGCCTTTCTACCAAGCACAGGCCTCTTCTTCCTTTTCTCAGAGGGGGTTCTTCAGAGGGAGAGGCAGAAGGGGGATGAGCAGGGCTGCATCCACCCCTCAGCCTAAGGCTCCTGCCAAGCAGACACCCTGATGTGTCAGCCCGGGTCGACTCCTCCATTCCAGTAGGATGCAGGTTGGCTTACTTTGTCCAGGACTGGATGTCTGTTACCTCAGACAAGTGGGTCATGGAGGTTGTAAGCCAGGGGCTGGTTCTCAGTTTCAAAAATTTTCTGAAACTGAGACCCAGATCCTTTTCCACCTGCAAATACTTCAGAAACCCTTGCTTTATAGGCAGAGGTTTCATCTCTACTGGCCTTAAAGGCCATAGAGAGATTTCTTACTCCATACAGGGGCAAAGGTCTGTACTCCAGGTACTTCCTTACCCCCAAAAAGACAGGGGAGTGGCGACCCATCCTAGATCTAAGCTACCTAAACAAGCACCTAATAAAGCCAAAATTCAAAATGGTGACTCTGGGAACAATTCTTCTCTCTCTGAGGCCAGGGGACTGGCTAGCCTCCCTGGACCTCAAGGATGCCTATTTTCACATTCCCATCAGGTGCTCCCACAGAAAGTACCTCAGGTTTGAATTGCCCTCAGGCCATTACCAGTTCAGAGCAATGCCCTTTGGTCTAACTTCAGCTCCAAGGGTGTTTACAAAGTGCCTAGCCATAGTGGTGGCCTTTTTAAGAGGAAAAGGATTTCTATTTTTCCATACCTGGATGACTGGCTTCTGGTGGGCCAGTCTCCAGACCAAGTCAAGTCAGATCTGCAGGTCACCCAGCAAGTTCTCACTTCACTGGGGTTCCTTCTCAGTCTTCCCAAGTCAGTTCTCGAGCCAGCACAGCTCCTCACTTTTATAGGGGCAGAGCTGAACACCCTCAAGGCAAGAGCCTACCTTTCTTTGGAAAGGGCAAAAGCCATCTCTCAGCTGGCCTCTTCCTTTCTCCCTCTGGTTTCTCGATCAGCAAGACATTTTCTGCAGCTTCTGGGCCACATGGCAGCTTCCACAGCAGTGGTCCAAGGGGCCAGGTTTCAGATGAGGGACATTCAGTTCCATCTGAGAACCTTTTGGTCCCAAAGGAAAGATCGTCTTACCAAGCTAGTTCCTGTTACTTAGACCTTAATTCAGGCCCTTCAGTGGTGGCAGGACCTGGGCAATCTGAGACAAGGTGTTCCATTTGTCTCTCAGACTCACTCTGTGGTTCTTACCACAGATGCTTCTCTTTTGGGGTGGGGAGCCCATCTGGGGGCTCTCACGGCCCAGGGACTGTGGTCCCCTCAGGAATCCCTTCTTCACATCAACCTCCTGGAGCTCAGGGCAGTACTTCTTCCCCTACAAGCTTTCTCTCAGTCAATACAGAAAAGGTGGTTCAGATCAGGATGGACAACACTACCACCATGTGGTATATCAACAAGCAGGGAGGCACTTGGTCCATGGCCTTATGCATGGAGGCCATGAAAGTATGGTCCCTAGCTTATTCCCTGCAGACCTCTCTAGTAGCGGTCCACCTCCCAGGAAAGGACAATGTGATAGCAGATGCATTGAGCAGGATTTCCCAGGGCCATCACGAATGGTCTCTGGATCCTTTGGTGTTGAAGGTGATTTTCTCAAGGTGGGGCACTGTGGAGATAGATCTCTTTGCAGCCCCAGACAATCGCCAACTTCCTCTGTTTTGTTGCAGACCCCGAGTCTTGGGCTCAGTCCCTCTGGATGCTCTGATTTTCAACTGGGAAGGGAAGTTTCTTTATGCCTTCCCACCTTTTCCTCTGTTGTTCAAGGTTCTAGTCAACGTAAGGTCACAACCATGCAAAGTGATTCTGATTGCTCCGGACTGGGCCAGGCAGCCTTGGTACCCCCTGTTGCTGTACTTAGCAGTCCATCTTCCCCGTCTCTTCCCAGGAATTACAATCTGCTAACCTCATCTCAGGGGAGGATTTGTTACCCCAATCTCCAGTCACTCAATCTCAAGGCATGGCTCTTGAAGAGTTAGAGTATGCAGATTTACGTCTGTCCCAAGGGGTTCTGGATATCCTCAAGGCTTCTCGAAAGCCTGCCACCAGAAAAAACTACAACTCCAAATGGAAAAGGTTCAGTATTTGGTGTTCCAAGAAGCACATTTCCCCAGACACTGCTGAGTTGTCTATAGTTCTGGATTACATGGTTTATCTTAATGGCCTAGGCTTCAAACCAGCTACTCTCAAAATTCATTTATCAGCTATTTCTGCTTTCCTGTCAGTGGGGAAGTCTTCCTGTCTGTCATCTCACCCTGTATTCTGTAAATTTTTCAAAGGATTGCTTCATACCAGTCCCCTTTTTAGGGATCCTGCTCCTGCCTGGGATTTGAATATTTGTATTGCTCAGCTGATGCAACCCCCCTTCGAGCCTATGTCCTCAGCAGAGCTCAAGTACTTGACTTGGAAAACTGTATTTTTGGTTGCTGTTACTTCTTCCAGATGCATCATTGAATTGCAAGCCCTGTCATTGGAACCTGACTTAATTTCTTTCCATAGAGATAAGGTGGCCCTTAGAATCAATAGAAAGTTCCTACCTAAATTGGTTTCTGATTTCCAATTAAACCAATCTGTGTCTCTTCCTGTGTTCTTCACTGATCACACCTCCTCAGGGGAATGGAAGCTACAAAGGCTACACAGTTTAGATGTTAAAAGGGCCCTTAGTTACTACATAGAACGTACAAAGGGTTACAGGTTTGACTCCCTCCAGTTGTTCCTCACTTATGAGGAAGTAGGTAAGGGAAAACCTGCCACCAAGAGAACCATTGTCAGGTGGATTGTATCCTGTATTCAATTCTGCTATGAAAAACTGGGAAAAAATGCACCCTCAGGCCTGAGGGCTCATTCCATTAGAGGTACAGCTGCATCTCTGGCTGCAGCTAGGGATATCCCCTTGTTAGAAATCTGTCAAGCAGCCACCTGGAAAACAGTTCATACTTTCACCAAGCATTACTCTCTGGATATCCAGGCTAGGAGTGATGCTAGGTTTGGCACAGCAGTACTTCAGAGCCTATTCCCAAAAGTAGGTTGTGTCCCTCCTCCTTGGAGGTACTGATTGAGTAGTCTGCAAATTGTCAGAATACAGCAAGACTTAATGTTGTTTGAAGAAAATTACTCGCCTTAGTAATTGTATTTCTTCTAATGCAGTCTTGCTGTATTCTGACCTCCTCCTGCCTCCCTCTCAGAACCTGTTTTGGGAAGTGTTGCACCACAGGGTGTCTTTAGCCCACTCCTGTTGTGTTGGCTGCTTTGTATTTGTTTAATTAAGAGTTTTTAGTTCTTATTGCCTGGTTTTTGTTCTTTGAGTTTCCTGACATGAGTCTTTTAGGGAATCCAAAGTCTTTGTTGCCAGTTGGCTACTAGGAGTTTTACAATTTCTACATTATATAGTCAGTGAGTTTGGCTCATAAGAATCTAATGGTTTGGTTTCAGAAGGACACAGACAGAGTTTTCAACCGAGCTCAAGCCCAACGTTCTATGCCTGGCATAGCATTTTAACCCTTCACTCTCCGGGGCAGTTCAAGAGCTGGAGCTAACTGCAAATTGTCAGAATACAGCAAGACTCCATTAGAAGAAACACAATTACTAAGGTGAGTATTTTTTTATTCTCTCCCCATGCACTGGAGCAACTTTCTTCTGCATCAGTATAAGATGTATAAGCCAGCAGCACAGCTTCCCTGCAGTTAAACATAGAAACACAGAAACATAGAATTTGATGGCAGATAAGAACCGCTTGGCCCACCTAGTCTGCCCATTAAGCAAATTGAAATAGTCCACTGCTCTCCAACACACTGTATGTATTGTACTTTATTGTATTGTGTCATATCATATCATATTGTGCTGTGCTGTACCACTCAAAAAGTGTTTGCTTACAGCCCTTGATTTGCTCCCCCAACATCCTTTCCCAAAACATTAGATACAACCACACACAATCTAGCCACTCATGATGCTGTAGGAGGTGACTACTGCTTATGAGCGGCTGGACTGTTTTGTGGGCATTCCTGAAGTTCAGGAAGTACTGTGTACAGTAAAAGGTGAACAAGGCCTACTTTTATTATAACTGCACCAACTGCATTTTTTCTAGTTTAACTAAAAATGAACAGCAGTTAAAAAAGCACAGTTTTATATTCTACAAAAGATCAGGGTCCAGATTCACAAAACTTTGTCCCATCGCAAACTGGGATTTATGCTGAGCTGGTATTCACAAAAGCCCAGTCTGCAACCACAAACTAGGTTTGCAGCGGGACAAAGTTTTGAGGGGACCACAAAACAAATGAGGGGGAAGGGACCTGCATATTGGTACTGCCCGATTCACAAAGCATTAGCTCTGTGCAAGGGCCTCTTGATTGGTACCCTTGCATGGAGCAGATACCACCCACAGAGACCTGGTGGTATCCCTTGGAACCCTAGTGGCTGGCAGAGGTACTGCAGTGCCCCCCCCATCGCCGGTTCAAGAGAAAGAAAGGCTGCTTCTCTGGTGGTCCAGTGTCCCTCAGACTCACCAATCACAGACCCAAGATATATTATCGAAAGTCCCTGGTGGTCTAATGTCCCTCCCATTGGCCAAGCGTTGGCCCTCTACATGTTAATAGTAATTCCCTGGTGGTCCAGTGTCCCTCCTAGTGGCTCATCCCACTACAACATACATCTATGGGTGGTTTCTCTTTTGCAGGGTATATTTGAAAAAAAAGAAGGGTGTGTGTGGGGTGGTGGATACTGAGAGGGAGGGTCGGGTTAGGGGGACAGTTACAGGAGACCAGTAACAGACATTGATGGACAGTTTTGTTACAGCTGGCATCTGCAACAGTGCATGGCTTTTCCTAGACATTTAAATTCTTTTGCAAACTGATCATGACAGATCAGCTATGCTGGCGGTGTAAATCAGAGGACGAGACAACCCATGATTGGGTTGGCTTTTCTTTAAAATACACAAAGCTTATGCTCAGCTAGCCAAAACTGTGTCATGATCAGCTTGTCTGATGATTGGTGTGGCCCTGATGCACCTCTTGCTGACTGCTTTGCATAGGACAGACAGTGTCACACCTCTCAAAACCCAACTCTCATAACAAAATGTTTGCTGCGACACATGCACAATGAACATAAAAATTAACACCACTAAATAATGCTCTATCATTAACATTACATTGATTTCTTTGATCACAGGAAGGTAAAAACAATGGTTCTCAATGTCTGTGGTAGGAAGCTAGAGAATTCATAGTACTGGCAATCATTTTCTGGCCCTTAAAGAGCTGGTGACATGATTCAGGCAGTCAACTCATTCGGGAGTTGCCTGCCTGATTAACTAAATAAACCAGTGCTACAATTTTTCTGGGCTGTATAAATATTTAAATTTTAACTTACAATTCCCATCTTGTACCTTCCATGTATGGGCCAAGCTGCCATCTCAGAGCTGCAGCCCCACCATGAAAATCAGCATTTTGATGACATGAGGTATGGAACAGGGCTGCAGGTGCTCCATGTAGGCAGTAATAGAATATGATCAGGGGAGGGGGGCTGTCACACTGTACTAACATTATCTTTGCTGATATTTCTACATGTATAGGGCTATGATTGGCTCTAAACATGTGTAAGAACTAGCCAACAAAGATAATGGTAGTACCCAATGTGACTGCTTAAATTTTGATTATGTTGTATGTTTGTATGTATATGTGTGTGTGTGTGTGTGTGTGTGTGTGTGTGTGTGTGCATGTGTGTAGGTATATGTGTATGTATATGTTTATGTGAGTGTGTATATATACTGTATATGTGTGTGTATATATACTGTATATGTGTGTGTATGTACATACTGTATATGTGTGTATATGTTTATGTGTGTGTGTATATACTGTATATGTGTGTATGTATATACTGTATATGTGTGTGTATATATGCTGTATATGTGTGTATATGTTTATGTGTGTGTGTGTATATATATATATATATATATACTGCATGTGTGTGTATATGTTTATGTGTGTGTATGTATACTGTATATGTGTGTGTATGTATATACTGTATATGTGTGTGTGTATATATACACATTATACATAATTAACATGATTATTTTTATGCATAGATGTGTTTATTTTATTTTGCTTCTTGATTTTATGTTCAATTATCATTTTGAATTTGTATTCTCTTTATGTTTTCAATTTTGTATCTTGTACAATTTTGTTTATTCTCAATTCATTGTATTTTGTATCTTACAATGCATATTGTATCCCATCTCCTCTTTCCCCAGAATGCATCTGGAAATGAGCTATTTTGTTTTGCTCAGTATGCCTTTTCTGGTAAAAGTTCTTCAAATAAAAATAAATAAATAAAAAGAGTCATCTATTGAATAAGTAACCTCCAGCTGTGAAGAACAAGCTGTTTCGGACACCAGATAGGTATTATCATGTCATGAAGTACTAAAACAAAGCTTGCCTTGGTATCATTGAATCACAATATCCACAAGGCAGCTCATCCGGCTTGTTCATCACAGTTGTTGGTTTGTTATTTTTTTTTGTAATACAAGATTTTCATGTTTTATACCACCAAGATATCAAATATACAGTGGCAAACATACCTAGCATCTTGTCTCATCTAGCTAGCATCTGCAATGAATTGCAGTTTCTGGCATTTTTTAAATGTGCGCATAAGGATTCTATAAGAAAATGACTTGCATTAACCAACAGCCTCTATTTATTTCTGCAGCAGTAATGATTGCCTGCAGCTTGTTCTCCTTCATTGTCAGATTAGTTTCTGAATTGCCAATTTTTTAAAGAAAGTCTTATGGATCACAGGAAGCTGTACAGATTGTACAGCCACAAGGTAAACAACAATTGAAGCTCTTTTCCCTACCCCTTTCCTACCCTTTTTGAAATAATTTATTTGACAGCTTATTATGGATGTTTTCAAGCACACGAATGCTTGGTTAAGAGCAGCCACATGTTCTGCATCAGCTAAGGCAGGGCAGATTAGGTGTGAGGGTTTCATTATATGGTCTAAGGTCAAGGAAGGTTATAAATATTGAGAAAGTTAACATAATTAAATATCTGAGACTCTATCAGATCTTAGCCACTAAGGACCCAAGCTCAACTTTCTCGCCGGTCTAAATACTGTCTCAGTACTGATGTAAAGAAACAGGTGGTCTCCCACTAACCACTCCCTTCTTTTGACTATGGAGACAGTGAGCAAATAAAACTGTTCTACTGTGTCTGGATGGTTTGTATAACAAGTTGTGTAGGTTCATTCTCTCTGTAGATAGTCTACCCATCAATGTCTGCAGAATGACTAGCTTAACTGGACAAGTCCCTTAAGCAGGGGTGACTACCACTGTCTCTGTTTGTTGTATAACTGTGCACAAGGAAAAGACCCTGATTATCTCCTAGCCCTCATAACAATCAAGTAGTGCCTTCTCACTCTGTTCAACAGTAGCATTTGCCTCTCTCAAGTCCCAACATAAGTGTGAATTTGGTAGAAATGCCTTCAGCATTTGCAGCACCAGACACCTGGAACTACCTCCCTCTGTGGCTGAGGAATATTATGCTTCTAGTTTACAAGTGATCAGGCCAGTCTTTCCAAATCTCCCTGTATTTGTTTTGTTCCAAGATCCCCTTCACGATCATGTTGCGTAACCCTGCGCATGCTCTTTATTTGCTGTGACACAACTTTGGTAGCTCACTTTAATTACTATCTGGATGTACTCACCTTTATAGTTGGCTGCCTTTTTTTGCCTTGCACATTTTAGCATGTATGTAATTATTCCTTCCAATCCCAGAAATCCCTCACCTGTGCTTAACAACTGCAATCATTCCCCTTGAATGTACCACCACGGAGCTTAGAATTTTATGCTAATTAGAGAAACTTAGAGTGAAATTCAAAACTCTGATGTATGGTCATACTCACCCTCACATTCTAATGGGAGATTTATTTCTCTGCCTGAAGAAAGCAGCCCCAGAATCTTCTCTCAGAACATCAGACCGATTATGGTTTATTGTTTTATTTATTCTTTGTTTTCAAGTTTACTATTGATAATTTATTGATACTCTGCTTTAGTTAGGGTGCACATTGCATAACTTTGTCTATTTCTCTGGTTTCTTCTTAGTTTCTAGGAACTGGAAAAGGCCGTTTGTGCTGTGGTTCCTGCTTTAGGAACTGTTTTATTCTGAAAGAAAAATAAATTGTTTTACTGTTAAGTTTAACCACTTTGCAGTAGTTTGCTATAACTAGTCTCAGTTCCCTGATTTCGGGAACCAAGATGATAACTGACCTTTTTGATATTGTTAACACTATTTGGTGTTATTTTTCATTGCTTTTGTCTATAGAAAGGGCAGAATCATATGTTCCTTTCTAAACCCCTACTAAGTACATAGGACTCTTTTACTACTGGAAATTGGATTTTGGGAACCAGAATGTCTTCCCTAGTTTGTCAGTGTTTGGCATGTCTGACAGGCCTAAAAAGAACATAGGAGCAACAGGCTTAAAAATTGTAAAGTTTCTTTGCAACTCCTGGTTAAGGCAGACTAACACGGGTTGTACTTAAGGTGCCTCAGTCCAAATCACAATTTTATCAGTTGTGAGCTTTGTGTTAATATGTGCCTAAAACATGAAAGAAGGAGCTAAAAATTAGTAGATATTATGGCTTCTCAGTCTGCCTCCACTTCACCTAATGGCTTGAATGAAGGTCCAGCCCCACAAGGCAAGCAGCAGTCAGTGTCAAATTGGACAGATAAGAAGGAAAAAGCTGCTGAAGATGATCCAGAAATTCAGGTGTCTGAATGGGGAAACCCTGAGTTCAATAAAAATAAGAGTTTCTGAGCAGACATCAGAGATAGTGCCTACCAAGAAAAAAACAAAAAGAAAAATATGTCGCTGTCCCTCCTCCTGAAGAAGGAAAGGAGCAGCTAACAGATGTAAATAAAATGCCCTCCATAGAGTTCATGACAAGAACCTGCAAATCTTCCAGGCATTCCAGGCTATGGGAATTTTATGAATATGCTTCTGCCCTCCCCGAGGCTCCAGTTCCATTCCCAGTGTCTGTGGAGGAGGAGGCTGAATTGTATTTTCAGGAAGAGGAGGATGAAGGAGAACACAGAGAACCAGATGTTTCTCCAGAACAAGAGTTTGCTCCCTTTTAGATCTTCAGATGAGTATACCTCACACTATGCTTTTGTAAGGCATATGATAAATACCTTCAATGTCACCTCACTGGAAACTAAAGAGGATCAGGGTGAGGTGGAACCTTTAGGTATGCTGGGTTTAACTCCCACAAAAAACTGTTCTTGCCCATTCACAAGTCCCTTGAGAGGCCTCTTGTACAGTCAGGTCAGCACCCACTTCAGTTGCTGGCATAGATCACAGAATTCATAAAAAGTAGCATGTGGATAAGCATAGTTCTGAATACCTGTTTTCTCCATGACCATGAGGGTGTAGTACAGGCTACTGCCTGTAACAAAGCAAAGATTCCCTTTCCTTTCAGCCTCCTGAAAAGATTCCAGGAAGCTGGGTAGTGTGGGCAAACAAAGTTTATACTTCAGCTTCCTTGCTGTTAAGGCGGTGGCTTATTTGGCCTCACAGCTCAATACCAAAAAGCCCTGTGGAGCTCAGTAGTGTCAATGAGCGAGAAGGCTAATGGTAACTTGGCACAAGATTCAACAGACACAACAAAATCAGCTACTGATGCCACACAGTATCAGTTCCATATGGCAGCTGACACAAATGACACTGCATCCGGTGTATCTGCATTGTATGTCTATGTAAGCCTCACCCTGTGTATAACTGTATATCTGTATTGTATTGCCTATGTAATCCACTACCTTATGCCCCAGGATGCACCGTGAGACAAGCAACTTGTTGCAGGGGTGTAGCCAGGAATTTTAAACTTGTACTCAAAAGTGATGCACTGTTGCCCCCCACTACCTAAACATAAACCAAAATATGCACTGCTATGTCACACCAACAATAGCCCCCGTTTGCCATATCTGAGTTCAAGTAATCAGTTTCTTCCTGTAATCCACCTTCATTTGTTTTTCTGTCTGCCTGGTAACTTGTTCTTGTTTGTGTATTTGCTAGTGGCATCAGTGCCCCATAGCAAACAACAAAGGCAGAAAGGCTTAGTGCAACACAGACACAATGTGGCTCTAATGTTCTTGCTTTTCTCTTTTTGTTGCCCCTCCTAATTTTTTTTACTGTACTCTGCTGAGTACAGTGCGTATGCCTGCCGACACCCCTGATTTGTTGTTCAGTGTGTTTTTCCTGGTAAAACTCTTCAATAAATAAATCCAATGACATGGCCCATGCAGTGTCATTTAGAAGGTTTGCTTGGCTTAGAACTACTAACCTATCCCAGGACACTCAGACAAAGGTAGTGGAATCCCTTGAGAGAGAAATTGACTGTTTGTGACAAGTCAGGCTTGCATGAAAAAGGTGGATGAATGCAAAACCACCTACAAGAGCAACACTGAGAAGGAAAAGGCCTCCACTTCCTTCAGGGCTTCGGAAAGGGGAGGTGGAGGCATGTGTTATTTACCCTATGCCTACATTACCTATGACTTCCCAACAGAGAGGGTTCTTCAGAGGCAAGGGTAGAAGTGCCACTGGGCACACAGTTACATGTTCAGTCCCACCCAAGGCTCAGCCTAAACAAATCCCTGACAAATCTGCACTGGTCACCCATCCATTGCCAGTGGGGGAGATTTGATCCACTATTTTCAGAAAAAGTCAGAAGTGACCACAGACAGAAGGGCTCTGAGAATAGTGAGTCAGGGTTTGTCCCTGCAGTTCATAACATTTTCAAAACTGCAGAAGCATAAATGTTTTCATTCTCACACTCCAGCAGAAAGACTTGTGTTGGAGATGGAGGTAAAAAAGTTTCTGTGAGGCTGACCTGGTGACACTGAGGGTTGAGGCATTGGACACCACACCTCGTGCCATGCCGGTGACCTGGATTTGGGAACAACTTCAGGTCACTGGGGTGCTGGCCGGAGGGGTAGGACTGGAGCGTGTTTTTCCTTCCAGGTGTGGATGCCCGCTCCTCCATTGTCCTGCATCCATCGGGTGGAGGCACATTGGGTGCACAGGCGGCAGGAGCGGCGACATAAGTCTGGGGTGAGGTGGAATGGGTCACGGATCCTGACATGCACATGCCGTCCACTCGTGCATGCGCATGTGCAATGTGACCCTGGGAATGAAAAAAGGAAAAACAAAATGAAATTGTAAATAGAAAAAAAAGTTGCTGCAGTGAATGCAGTTGAAAGATACTTTCCTCAAAATGAGGAAAGGGACTTTCTCAAGATACAGTACTTTCTAACTCACAAGAAAATAAGGAGTTGCAACCCATGTTATATCTGAGAAAGCAGAACAAACATTTCAAAAGGAAAAGTTCAAGATGGTAACACTGGGCTCAGTGATTCCATCACTGCAAAAAGGAGGCTATCCGGGTCACTGGATCTGAAAGATGCCTTCTTTCATATACCAAGTCAGGTCCAGTCAAAGAAAGTATCTCAGATTCAGGATAGGAATTGCTGTTGCCAACTCACTGCCCTGCACTTCAGCATATCATCAGCACCATGGGTGTTCACAAAGTGCCTAGTTGTAGAGACAGACATTTGTGTAGGCAAGGGGCAGTCATTTTTCCCCAAGCTAGATGACTGTCTAGTTTCAGAAACATCATACCCAGAGGCCAAGTCCTCCCTTCTTCTCACACAAGACACCCTGGAGGACCCGAGCTTCATCATAATGATATAAAAGTCACAATTAGACCCTGTTCAGGTTCTGGACTTTATGGGTGCAGAACTGGGTACCTTGCAGGGAAAGCATTCCTTCCCCAAGCAAGGGTGACAAACCTGATTGCAACTGCAAAGTCCTTCAATGCAGGTCAGCTCAGGCTGCAAGGGATCTCCTCTGCTCACTGGGCCATATGATGTCATCCACCACAGTGGTGTTAGGTGCTAGGTTCCAAATGAGAGATCTCCAATACCAGCTGGGAAACCATTGGTTCCAGAAGTGGAAACCACTTTCAAAACTAGTTCCAGTCACAAAGTCCCTGCTAAAGGTACTAAGTGGTGGAAGGAGGAATACAACCTCATAGAGGGCGTTCCCCTTCCTTCAGCTATCACCTACAGTCATACAACAGATGCCTCCCTCCTGGGATGGAGTGCCCATCTGGAGGATCTGACTGTAAGTTGCATATGGAATACACAGGATTCTCAGGTGCACATAAATCTCCTGGAGCTCAGGGCAGTGTACCTTCTCCTGTCATATCAGAGGTCAGTCTGCCAAGATCAGGACATATAACACCACAACTATATATTATATAAACAAACAGGGAGAAACAAGATCTTCAAAACTGTGCACAGGAGCAATGAAGATCTGGAACTTAGCACACTCCTTGGAGGGCCAGCTTTTGGCAGTTCACCTGCCATGGAAGGACAATGTGCTGGCAGACTCCCTGAGCAGAATCAGCCAGGGAAATCATGAATGGACCCTGATCCAGCAGGTGCTAGCAACAGTGTTCTGAAGATGGGATACAACAAGAATAGATCTGTTTGTATCTTGGGAGAAAAAACAACTCCCATTGTTCTGTTGCAGATCCCCATCAGAGATTACAGTCCCAGTGGATACTGGGGTCCTCAACTGATCAGGGAAGTTCCTATATGCATTCACTTTGCTGAAAGCATTTCTAAACTGAGACAGGAATCATCAATGATTCTTTCATAGCTACAGATTGGGCCAGACAGATTTTGTACTCCCTGCTCCTGTCTCTCTCCAGCAGAGATCCAATCAACCTGCTCCTGAGCTACAATCTGCTGACATTGTCTCAGGGCAGGACAGCATTCCCAGATCCAAGAACTCTGTCTCTAAACACAGTACTTGAGGAACTAGCATTTTCTAGACTAAATCTCTCTGAAAAGGTTATGGAAGTGCTTAAGGCTTCTAAGAAACTAACAACATGGAATACCTATGCCTCAAAGTGGAAAAGATTTTCCTTTTGGTGTTCCTCTAGACAGCTCAGCCCATTACAGGTGAGTCTGGTTTCAATCTTGGACTACCTATTCCACCTACAGTCCCTGGGCCTCAGGACCTCAATATTGAAGGTTCATTTGGCAGCAGTTTTAGCATATGCTTTAGCTGGCAAGGACAGTCTAGTGGACTTGCAGCCATCTTCAAAAAGTTCTTTAAGCTGGCTCTGTGATGCCAAGTGATAGGGCATCACTCTGGCATGCTGGAGATCTTGATTCATACCTTGAGCCCAGAGGTCAAGAGCAGAGGCCTTCAGGGAGGTAGTCACGAGCATCCATTGAACGCTTCCCACCCAGGGTGGTGGTTCACTGTGAGTTGCTCTCATAGTGGCTCCTGGTGGTGGCTTAGCAGAAGCATTCTTGGGGGTGAATGACCACACACTGTTGAACACTCCAGCCCCCAGGATGCCATTGTGGCTGCATGCATATGGGGAGGTTGGTGGGCCAAAAACTAGAAATTGACCAGCTAAGCCAGGTCAGATGACAGTGGCCATGTCCTCCCATGCTGAAGTCCCCACAGTGTACTGTTCCTGTCCCCTGTACCTGTCATCATGGAGGACCTAAGAGAGCACGCTAATCCACTCCCTCATGTCTCCCGGGAGGAGGGGGGGGCCTCCAGCAGGAATAAACTGGAACCCTCTGGGATCCAGGTAAGATCAGGGATTCAGGTGATGGGAGTCGGCAGCAGGGGGTGAACTGGCAGGCAGCAAGGACACTGAGACACCCAGAGGTTGGCAGGCTAGGGGATATGAGTAGGAAGATAAAAAGGGTGTACAGTCTACTAATACTCAGTTATTTGTCACCTGTAATGAAGCTGGAACAGGTAATCCAGCATCCAAGAGAACCATTTCTCATTGGATAGTTTCCTGAATACAGTTCTGTTATGGCTGGCATGTTGCACCCAAAGGCCTTAGGGCACACTCCACAAGGGCACCTCTGCCTCTGTGGCAGCATCAAGAGGTGTCTCCCTGCAAGAAATCTGTAAAACAGCTACGTGGAAAACAGTACACACTTTCACAAAGCACTACTGTTTAGATATACAGTCCAGAGGGATGCTAGCATTGGCATTGCTGTCTTGCAAAGCCTTTTCCCTAAGTAGGCTCTGTACCCAGCATCCCAAAGGTACTGCTATGGAGTCTGCAGTTGTTAAGTATAAGAGCAAGATTACTGGGGTTTGAAGAAATAAATACTCACAGTAGTAGTAATGTTGTTTCTTCTGAAAGGATCCCTCACTTTGCATAACAATCCCAATCTCTACCTTCCCTTCCAGAACCTGAGAAAAGGTTCATAGAAGCATCAACACTTTCTGTTTGCTTGAGCATTTCTTGTTACAGTGCTTTTATAAGTGATACCCAGTGAACTGAGCTTTTTAAATTCTTCATAACATTTTAAAATTGTTCTGCTATGTTGAAAAGTTTAACAATTTTTTAAAAGTATTTTTTATATGTTGCATAGCCATTTAGCTAGTGGTCACTGCTCAACCTAACTTTAGAAGTAAATCTGCCATTAGATTGTGAGGGTGAGCATAACCATACAGCAACGTTTTGAATTTAATTCTAAAATTCTGTCAGTAGCATAAAATTCTAAGCTCTGGGGCAGCTCATTCCAGAGGAATGATTGCAGTTGATCCCTTTGGAAGAAACAACATGACCACAGTATTTTTTTTCTTCTGGACTATGTTGACCTGTTTAATGCTGCTATCCTCCCAGGACCTCCATAAAAAGAAATACTGCATCTCATGGGGTATCCTGGTTGGAATACTTTCAAATAAAATAATTAAATAATCTTAATACCAGGGGCTTAAGGACCCTACAGTCTGAACCAAGTTGTCTAACTGACTACAAATCAGAGAATCATGTTTTAGACAGGCCCTGTACACACTAGCAACCGATTATAAAACAATTTAAAAATTGTTTTATAAATCAATCCCTAGTATGGTTGTTGGAGCATCCACATTGCATTCCAACAACCATGCTGACAAGCCGAGTTCCCAAGCATGACTATGGCACCAAGTCTAAGCATTATGGGTGCGGAGTGAGCTGCAATGATTGACAGGATAACCGTGAACAGGAACCGAAAGTGATTGGGGAAAAAGTACATCCTCGGAACCATTGTTTCAATGGCTACTAGCTATACCGGCACAGCCTTTTTTTGATCCTGTTGCTAAAAAATACTTTTCCCATAAGACGGGTTGCCTTAATCGTAGTTAGCAGCACTGTTTGTGTACACACTGCTGTTAACATGGATTAAAGCAACCATGTTCATCAAAACCATGCTAAAGACTACCTGTCTAGCAGGGTTTAGCATAGTCTTAGAACACTGTTTTAACATGGTTTTAACTGTGTTATAGTGTGACCAAAACCGTGATCCAGGAGCTTAAACGGTTTAAGGCAGTTAAACCGTTTTAAGCTCTCTAGTGTGTACAGGGCCTTAGACTCTCCATTGTATCTTATTTTGTTAAAAGTGTCTCGCAAGACACATCTTCAGAATTCTAAAGTTCTAATTTAACTGGGAATGCTCATAGCCCCTAAAGTAATGTGATGGGTCACAGAAGTCCCAATTAAAGGCATTAACACAGCAAGACAATTTCTTCATCATTTCCTCTTCATTGTATTTACTTTGATATCTTGCTAAATTAGTGAACCCTCACCAGTCACGCTGGTGCAAGTTATAGCCTAGTGAGCTCTTCAGCTTTGATGACATGGGTGAGAGACAGCTGGAGGGGTTGCCTCAGTGCCACATATATCTGTTCAGTCTAACACAGTATATGTCATCAAAGAGCATTTCAGTACTGACTCTGTCAGTATCAGTCTACCTCCCTGGCCTCTAGCAGTCGAGAGGCAGGGTTCACAGGATCAATCTGGTATGGAAGTCAATGAAATAAAAAGTAAGTAAATTATTTTTCTCTGTGAATTTCTTAATCAGGATCTCCCAGTCTCACTGTTACCTCAGGGGCTATGAGCATTGCCCTTTAATCTTTAATACTCCATTTTGACATCAGGAGATAACTCAAGATATTTCTTTTTAATGAAACTTTTTAAAGGTATGGGGAGCTGTAAAAAACTGCTGCAAATCAGGAAGCCAGACAATTCAGAATGCTTGTTCTAATGTGATCCTCTTCATTAATGGAACTCGTTTGTTTGTCTCACTGTGTTCAAGTGTTCTGACTGATGATGATAATACAATATATTTACTGACTTGCCTTGATTAGAAACATAGAAACAGATAATTTTTCAGCAGAAAAGGACCACTTGGCCCACCAAGTCTGTCCAGGTGGTTCCTGCTTAGTCTGTCTCTGCAGACGCTAACTGGTCTCCAGTGACCCTCCCTCCTCCTAGCCTATTTACAGTATTCTGCTATGTTTGTCCCATGCATGCTTGAAGCCCCCTACTGCTTTTGTCTCCACCACTTGTGAGGGCAATCTGGTCCAGGCATGCACCACTCTTTCAGTGAGCCGTATTTCCTCACATCCCTCTTAACTCCCCCCCCCAGCTTCATCGCATGCCCCCTGATCTGGGTCCTGTTTTTCACTTGAGAGAGACTGTCCTCCTATATCCTGTTCACCTCTGTGAGGTCCTGTAGTCTCTATTCAAACCCCAGGAATCTCTCACTTAAGGTTAACAACAGCAATCATTCTCATGCAATATGCAGCCCCAGAGCTTTAGAATTTATGCAAATTATGGAATTTGGAATTAACTGCTCTGTGTGATCATGCTCACCCCTGCAGCTGCACTCTGATGTCAGATTTATTTCTCCACCAAGAGAGCAGTCAGCCTGAAATCTTCACTTCTGGTTTACAGTTTTATTTCTTTACATTTCATAGTTTTTGTTTTGGTTTAGAATTTAATATTCTGTGTTAGTTAAGGTGTTAGTCTCTATATTTGTGTTGTTTTACTTTGAAAGGGTGTTATTCTCTTGTGTTATTTTACTGTGTACTGTGTAAGTGTGTTATTCTGTATGGGCCCTATGCACAAAAAAAGGTTGCCTACATGCCACATATCTGAGGCACGTAGGCAACCCTAAGATAGAATGCTGCACAGCAACATTCTCAAATGGTGCGCAAGGCAATTACACACTGGATCCCCTGGCATTGCAGTCAGCAACGCACCGGGGGGCTTGATGGGGGCATGCCTACACTATGCACTATTCACTAAGGCACATAGTGCCAGGCATGGGGGGGGGCAAGTTATAGTAGCCAGGACCCTGTCATAACCCAGTCCATGCCACCATTGACATTGCCTACCGGTTGTGGCAGGATCAGGAAGCAACCCTACGTGCAGCCCCAGCCCACTAAGCTGATGGGGAGGGCTGTAGCAGCAGATCGGGCATGTGCCCATTCATTTGATATATTACTCCTAATTATGTGGATCCGCTCCTCTGATGTGCGCCTGAACCATGGGCACAAGGGAGCCACTATGGGACCCGAGTCAGGCATCTGATTAGATGCCTTCCCAGGTCTTCCCCTCTACATGGGGCCACCACCTCTCTGGTGATCCTGTGCACTGGTGGTGCAGGACCGTGGACACGTGCCCTATGGGTGGATGCGGTTGTGAATCGCACCCCTGTACCTGTCCACCCTGTACCTGTCTGGAGCTGCAAAGCTACATGGGCATACCTTCTGCCCCATTCGTGAATAGCACCCATTATATTTGTTATTTTACAGTGTTTCTCCAGTTCCCGAGTGGTTCCAAGGAACTGGAGAATGCTATTTTCGGTGCAGTTCACTCTATAGGGAACCGCTATCAAAAAACATTTGAAACTTTTGAATGATTGTTTTTTCACAACCATTTTGTCGGGTTTACACCTAAAGTCTTGACTCCATGTTTTGGGGAATGAAGACAATATTCTGTTCTATTTGACTATTTTAAAATCTTTTGAGGTAAAAGAAAACTAATCACGGTTGTTTTCTAAACAGCATTTGTTGTTTAAGCCCTATTTTTAACGTCATTGGGCTTATTGTTTTCTCAATGTCATTTGGGAACCGGAAGAGTTTCTCTTTAAGGATCTTCAGTGTTTGGCATGACTGACAGACCCAAAAAGAGGACAGTACCAACAGGCTTTAAAAATTGTATCTTAGATCAAGGGAGTGCTCCCGACCAATTGGGCCACTCCTTTCCTCTGTGTGAAGAGATGCCCTGGAAACGTGCACGTTTTGGGACAGTTTTTTTCTTTTAAATGTATTATTGATTGTGCTCAATCAATAATATAACAATATGTCCCCCATCGACACTCATTGCTGGATAAGGGTGGTTTCATTTGCATTCTGTTTGAGCCAGAATTGCTCAATCTTGTTTCACACTTTCTCTCTCGAGCAGAATGTGCATGAAACTTCTTTTATCCAGCAACGAGTGGTGATGGGGACATATTAATATATTCTCTTTGTTCTCAGCTCTTGGCAAAAGCAGACTGCCACAATCAGTGTTTGAAGTGTCTGAATCCAGACCACCGTTGTGATCTCTGTAAAAGGTTTTGCCCTAAAATACATTAAAAAAGGGCTAAAAAAAATCAGAAATCCTTATGGCTTCTCTGTCTGCCTCAATGTCATCAAAAGGTTCAGGTGAGGGTTGAGCCCCTCAGAGTAAGCAGCAGTTCCTGTTAAAGGGGACAGAAAAGAACAATAAAGCTGTTAAGCTGGTTCAGAACTCACGGTGTCTAAAAGAGGTAACCCTCAATTCATAAAAATAAAAAAGCCTCTGAACAGACACCACAGACAGTGTCTGCTAAGAAAAAAGGAAAAGAAAAACATGGTACTGTCTCTCCTCTTGCAGAGGGAAAGGAGACACCAATGGACACAAAACAAATGCCCTCACTAGATGACATGACAAAGACATGGCAATTCTTCAGGTATTCCATGCAATGGGGAACTTCACATTTATGCCTGTCCCCCCAGTAGGGTTGTGCGAAATGGAAAATTTCACCCAGCGAAATATTTAATGGTGAGTGCATTTGTGAAATATTTTGCTGGGCGAAAATGCAATATTTTGCCCGTGCTGGGTGTGAAATTTCATCCCAAGCCGGCAAAATTTTGCTAGCAGGTGAAAATTTGCACCTGCAGGTGAAATTTCGCCACATGCAGTGAAATTTCTCTACCTGCAGGAGTAATTTTGCTTCCCACTGCTAAATCTTATGGCCACTTGGCCAGTGGCCACTGGCCAAAGTTCTCCCTGGTGTCCAGTGGTCCCCCCGGTCGATCACTGGCCGTAATTACATTAAATAAGCCCCCTCCCAAGTTACCCTGCCCCCTCCATTTTGTTTAAAAAAAAAATAATTCACCCTCATCTCCCTGGTGTCTAGTGGTCCCCCCACCCCCGCCGATCACCAGCTGTAATTACATTAAATAAGCACCCCCTCAAGTTATCCTGCCCCTTCCATTTGTTTAATTTAAAAAAAATAATTCACCCTCATCTCCCTGGTGTCTAGTGGACACCCCACTCCCCCACCCCATCATTAGATAGCAGCAACCACTCAGTCCTCCCTCCCCAGTACCCTGATTGGACCACCGGCACAACCCTCCACTCACCTCCATGGCCGGGGGCTCAACTGAGCACCACTGAGCACTTGAATGAATGGGCATGGTACGAGCTCATTCATTCAAGTGCTCAGTGGTGCTTAGATCGAGACCACTGGCCATGGAGTTGAGTGGAGGGCTGTGCCGGTAGCCAGATCCGGGTACTGGGGGTGGAGCTGGGTGGGTATTGCTGCTCTAATGATGGGGTGGAGGGGTGGGGGTCCACTAGACACCAGGGAGATGAGGGTGAATTTTCTTTTTTAATTAAATAAATGGAGGGGGCAGGGTAACTTGAGGGGGTACTCATTTAATGTAATTACGGCCAGTGATTGGCTGGGGGTGGTGGGGCCACTAGACACCAGGGAGATGGGGTGAAGTGGGGGCATGGTAACTTGTGTATGGGGTTGGGGGCTTCAATTTGACAACTTGTGGCTGGCGGCAACAGGCGAAATTGTGAAATTTTGCCGCAATTTTGCATATAATTTTGCCCAGCGAAATTGCCAATTTTGTGGCAATTTTGCAAATTTCACTGCATCTCTACTTCCCAGGAACCAGTGCCATTCCCAATGCCTGTGGAGGAAGAGGTTGAAATGTAATATTATGAGGAAGAAGAGGAATAACCATTGAACCAGACAGCTCTGAGCAGGAACTTGGCTTTCCTCTTCAACATTCAGAGAACTATACCTCCCATTATACCTTTGTAAGGCATATGGTGAATACTCGCAACAGCTCCTCCAGTGAGACTGAGGAGGATGATGAGGAGGTAGATTTTATGGATATGATAGTCTTAGCACCCGCAAGGAGATTAATGCTGTCCATTCACAAATCCCTCAAGAAAGCCATCTTCACAGGCATGTCAGCATCCACCTTGGCTGCCGACATTGACAAAAAAAATTAAGAAAAAATATCAGGTGGACAAACAAGGCGCTGAGTACCTCTACTCCTATCCTGATCAAGAGAAAGTGGTCCAGGATGCCACCTGTGATGAAGCAAAAGTGGTCATCTTGTTTAATATGTAAGCAAGTGTGGGAGCACTTTCATTTACAGGAAGGTGATCGGCTGTGGAGGAGGGTGGGCTGAGTCAGTCCCCTTTCTGTGCCTGGTGTGGGGCTTCTTCACAATAAGAAATGTGTTTTTTGGGGGGAAAGTAGGAAGTTGGTTGCTGCTGCTGGGGTGAAAGGGTGGGGGATTATCTATTTATTTCAAATGATCTATTTAAAAAAGCATAAAAGTACTACAACAGATAGTGGCCACCCGTGGAGGCTGGTGGGTTGTGCTGGTTGCCCATCATGGGATCATTGTTGAAACAATAAATTGTGGGTGCTGATGGGAGACTAAGGCTGTAGATTTTTAAACTGTCTGAGGAAGATATTGGGCCTTTTTTTTTTTATTGTTTTTTTTAGTATTTCCCAGGTACGAGTAATCGTGCCTGGGGTGTGCAACAAAAAATATTCTGCCGGTAGAATTTCAGCAAAAGTCGGATTTTTACTTCCACAAAAGTTTGGAAATCATTTTGCCAACTTTCACGGAAAGTCCACTGAAAATTGCAGAATAAATGTAAGACATGTGGGTTAATGTATTAAACTGCGGGGAAAAAACTCAGCAGAACTGATCACTGTCAGTGTTCAGTTCTGTGGCTTATGTATTAAAGTGCGGGACAAAAACCCCGCAGAAGTGATGCAAGAGACTTTATTTCCACTTCATATAAAACGTCCGCCATTCATAATTAAATGCCACAGAACTAGGTGGAAATGCGCAGTTATTTGGTGAAAGTTCAGAATTCTGCCAAGGGTGAAAGAGTGGAAAATTCTGCAAAATTTTCAAAATTTCTCGGAACTTCCGCGATAGCGGAAATCCACACTTTTGCCCACCCCATTAGTGCCACTATTCATTATTCACATCTGAATAACGAATAGTGCATTATTTGAGTATTTAGAAATACTATTAGTCCCTCGCACTCCCTATATGCTAGTCCTCAACTGGTTGGGAAGTGTCTGTATGCCTTCCTCCATTCCCACTTCCACTTAGACTACTGATAACACTGAGGATGGATCAGCAGCAATGATTCTTATAGCTCCAGATTGGGCCAGGCAGACCTGGTAGTACATGCTCCCATCCTCTCCAACATGACTCCTATTGACCTGCCCCTGAGGTGCAATCTGCTGACAGTCTCCCAGGCAGGATACCATTCCCAATTTTGAGAACTCTGCACCTCAGAGCATGGTTCTTAAAGCGCTAGATTCTCTAAGCGAAATCTTTCTGGAAAAGTAAAGGAGGTACTGAAAGTTTCCAGAAAACCAGCAACAAGGAATAAAAATGGTACCGATTTTCATTCTGGTGGCTTCTAGAAGATTAACCCAATCCCGGCAGGCCTGTCTACAATCCTGGACTATCTAGTCCATCTCCAGTCTTTGGGCTGAAGACCCTCAACACTGAAGGTACACTTGGCAGCAGTGTCAACTTATACTTCAGCTGATAAGGGCAGATCAGTGGCTTCACAACTCATTTTAAAAAGGTTTTTAAAGGCCTTAATCACCTGTACCTCCAGTGAGGAAGCTTACCCTTCCTGGAACTTAAATGTGTGTGTTGCCCAGTTGATGGAGGCTCCCTTTGAGCCCATGGCAACTGTTGCACTGAGGTAAGTCACATGGAAAGCACTTTTTCTGGTGACAGTAACATCTGCCAGAAGGGTAAGTGAGCTACAAGCCCTCAGCACAGAGCCTAACTAGATAATGTTCCATAGGAACAATGTAGTCCTATGGACAAACAGGAAATTCCTCCCCAGCATGGTGTCTGAATTCCATCTGAATGAGTCAGTTGCCCTCCTAGTCTTCTTCACAAGAAAATACAGCTTGGGGGAGCAAACGCTCCACAGTCTGGATGTAAACAGGGCACTCATTTACTACTTGGACCACACAAAGGATGTCTGGTCCACTAGCACTCAACTGTTTGTCACCTGTGGTAAAGTGGAGAAAGGTAAATCAGCATCCTGGAGAACCACCTCTCACTGGATAGTCTCCTATATTCAGTTCTGTTAATACAAAGCTGGTAAACTGCCACCTAGAGGCCTCAGGCTACACTGTACAAGAGGCACTTTTGCCTCTGTAGCAGCATTGAGGGGTATCCCCCCTGCAGGAAATCTGTAAAGCAGCTACCTGAAAAACACTACACACTATTACAAAGCACTACTGTCTAGACAAACATTCCTAAAGGGATGCCAATTATGACACCGCTGTCTTGCAGAACCTTTTGCCTAAATAGGTTATGTACCAGCCTCCCAAGGTACTGCTATGTAGTCTGCTGTTGTTAAACCTAAGTAAGAGATTCCTGGGGTGTAAAGAAGCAATTATCATATTAATGTTGTTTCTTTCAAAGGGATCCCTCTCTAAGTTTAACAATCCTTAATCCCTGCCCCCCCCCTTCCAGAACCTGGTAAAAGATTCAGACAAGAATCACTTCTTTTCTACTTGCTTGAGCATTGCTTGTTACAGTGCCTTCACAGTTGTTGCTAAGTGGTCTGACTTATTTTATTTTTTCATAAAAAATAAGATTGTTCAGTCTCGTTTGGTAAAATTTAAAAAACATTTTCACAGCCATTTAGCTAATTTCAGTGATCACAGTACACCCTAGCCTTAGAAACAAATCTGATGCTAGAGTTTAGGGGTGAGCATGACCACACAAAGCAGAGTTAGAATTTTGTTTCAGATTCCTTAATTGCATAAATTCTGAAGCTCTGCGGCTGCTCATTACAGGGGAATGATTGCTGTTGTTAAACTTAGTGAGGTATCCCTTTGGAACAAACATTATTAATGAGTAATTTTTTTCTTATGTCCCACTTGCTCTCCTCTCTTCCAGGGTGTACGTATTGGGATCCCTGAGTCTCTGTTCTTAAGGCTTTTGATGCAACCCCTGTACCATTTTAGTTGCCCTCCTCTTGACTACCTCTACCCTATCTTTATACTTTCTAAGTGTGACCTCCAGAACTGGACACAATACTCCAGGTGGGGTCTCACAAGTGACCGATACAGTGTCAACTCCACCTTCCTTCTCCTACTGAAGATAACTCTCCCTAGGCATCCCAGCATCACACTGGCCCTGCCCACTGTTTTGTCAAACTGCCGTGTCATTTTAAGGTCATCAAATATGAAAACTCCAGGATTCCCTTCCTGCTGACTGTCATTAGCCCGCATCCTGTACTCAACTCCTGGGTTCCTATGCCCTTGGTGCATGATTTTGTACTTTTTGGGCATTGAACCCCAATTGTCATGCTCTTGGCCACTTTGTGAGTTTCCCCTAGGTCCCTACCCTTCCACATGGATAACTGTGGTATACTTTGCTGGTATGACCATGTGGCTATTAGGGCAAGCAGGAGACAGATGATAGCAGTCAATCAAGCTTTAGTAGCATGTGCAAGCTCTGTGAAAACTATCAACTGCCGAAACTGAAACCAGTGACAGTGAAAATGTCACTGGCAGGATTTTTTGGTCACTGGCTCTAGGGCTGGCAGGAGAACAAGGACTGGACTTGATGGAAGAAACTTGAGGCAAGAAAATATCTTTCCCAGCCCCATGACAAGCAGCAGGGCTAGGAAACAGGAAATACTCAGTTTTCAGCTTCAGACCAGTGCAAGAAAACTAACTGGAAGTCTGGAAAGTCAGCAGTTATACAAAAAAAAAAAGTATGGATTGAGATGTGTAATGTTTTGTCACACATACCCTCAGTGTGTGATATCTTGATAAACCTCTTGAGCGTTGGTACCGGGGTCTTGTGAGGCATCATACACGTTGGGAATGTGTAAAAAAAAACCAAAAACATTATTAGTTACATAGGACAGTCTTCTTGGTAATGCTTTTACTGTTGTACTGTAAGTAAAAGTGTGGTGGTTAGCATTGTGACACATTCCTTGGACCTGATTTGGTCAGGCTGATTACGTGATGACAGTAGTGTCTTCATGGTGCATGGCAGTGCAGCTCTCATTTCTTCAGGACTCTGTTTTTGGGCACTGTGCTGTATGTAGCTTGCTTTGCTGCAAGTAAACTAGGAAGGATGTCAGAGCAAGCCTTCCGTTCTATCATGCCCAATCCATAGCAGCTCCAGAGAGGAGGGCTAATCCCGTTTAGTCAGATTACAGCAATGCTGTGGGTGATGTTGCTAATCGCATTGCCATCAGAGGCAGGCTACTGATACACCACTCACACATAATCAGTGGCAGGATGGGATTTATCATCTCCAGCCCAGAGCAGCATCACATAAAACACCCCCCCAACCCCCACAACTGAAACATTCCTCTACCCCAACACAGGCAGCAAAGCTTGTTTATATACTGTAAATTTATAAAAGATTTTTTAGGAAAGGTAATTCTTTGCACATGCAAGTAACTTGTTTTCAAGGAGGCACAGTGGCAACTGAAATTTGCAAAGTATTAACATATACAGAGAAATATGTCTATTAGGGACACAGCATAGTAAGGATGCCTTGATATTAGGGACATTTCACACTGTTCCAATTGCATCTTCTTCAGTAATGTGCAACCTGCATACTAAGGACAAATTGATTTTAAGGACAGATTGTTTGGTCCCAAAGGAGTTATGAATAAACAAGTTCTACTTTAATAATATGTTTAATGAGTTACTGCATAAACAGTAGTTAAAAAAATGATTGGTGCCTACTAAAAGGATGGGGGAAAAGAATAGGGACTATTTTACCTGAAGTTTTGTGTGTCAGATGTTTTACCTGATTGGATCACTGCTATGTGCTAATGTAGATAAAGTGTTTTAAAGATACAGATATCAGTATTATTGTAGTGCTGTAGCTATTACTATATTAGGATTCAGTAGGCACTTTAATTAAACATGCATTTTGCACCCTAGTAGCTGCCATCCCTGGAGAGCATGATCTGCACGCCATCGCCTCTAGTTGTTACAAGGATCTCTCTATTCAGTAAAATTTGGTGACAGCCAGTTGGGCAGTTTCAAAGTCCTGCAAGGTTGAAGATCAATAGAATTATGGGGCTCGATTCTCAAACCCCAAGATTGATGCAAGGTCCCTGAGCCAAACATAAATGGTGCAAGTGGCACCTTGTGTCAGATACCACCCCCTGAGTCATTCACAAATGCAGCCTGCATCAACCTCAGGCTGCCTGCCCCAAATGGGGCTTGTGCCACCCATGCACCCAGAAATGGGTTGCAACATGGAGCTAGGGACTTGCAGCAGATGCAGACTGCAATTGCTGCACAAGTAGGATTCCCAAATCTCACTTAGATGATGAATTTCTAAGTACCCTTAGACCAGGCAGGGCTGGATTAGGGGATTTATAAATTCACCTTCTGGATGAGATGAGCACTGTGTGGCACTGTGCTGCGGACCCTCACCCCTGCCCCAATCCCCACTTCTGTAAATAAAATAAATCCCTGGTAGTCTAGTGCCCCCCCCAATCCCTGATATCACCCATCATTATAATAAGTGTTACATTGCCTGTCCTGGTGGTCTAGTGGTCCCCTCCCCAATCCCTGATATCGCCCATTAGTAAAATATTTAATAATTTCCCTGCCCTGATAGTCTAGTGGTCTCCCTTCCTGATCCCGATATCACCCGTTGATAAAATATTTAATAATTTCCCTTTTCTGGTGGTCAGTGGTCCCCCTCCTGATTCTCCATAGCACCCATTATTATAATATATATTGATTGTCCCTGTCCTAGTGGTCTAGTGGCCCCACCCTTACAGTTTGTGAGGTAGTGCCCATCACCCTGCTCCCTCCCACCAAATCCCAAAACATAGCCGGTGACCAGCACAGCTCAACCTCACCTCCACGGCCGGCCGCTGAACTGAACTGTCAGTGAGCGCCTACTGTATAGTGTACATGCATGAGCGCGTACACTATACAATAGGCGCTCACTGGCTGACAGTTCAGTCCAGCAGCCAGCTGAGAAGGTGCGGGTGGGCTGTGCTGGTTGCTGTCTGCGTTTCAGGAATTGGGGGGGGGGAAGCGTGACTGGTGGGCACTCACCTGCAAGGGTGGGAGGTGGTAGTGGGCCACTAGACTACTGGACAGGGACAATTAATTTATATTATACACATGGGTGCTAGTAAGGATCGGGGGGGACTCACTAGACTACCAAGACAGGGAAATTGTTAAATATTTTACCAACAGCGATATCAGAGACTGGAGAGGGGACCACTAGGCCACCAGAATAGGAAAATTATTAAATATTTTACTAATGTGTGCTATCAGGATCGGGTAGGGAGGACCACTAGACCACCAGGAAGGGGGCAAGGATGCTTGCCTTTGCAGCAGGAGCTTGCGTGCACTCCTCCTGTGCACCAGGTGTTTTTCGCATGGGAGTGGTTGCCATGTGTGTGGAGACTTAGGTGCTGGGACCCCTCCTGTACCTGAATCTGGTGCAGGGTCCCTGGCACACTAGGCTTTGGCACAAGCTGCTGTTTGTTGCAGCTTGTGCTGATCTAAGCCCCTTTTGTGAATCGGGGTCATGGTTTTTAAGACATTTTTTTCATGACCAATAGCACAAAAATGGCTGTGAGCTGAAACCTTAAACTTTCTTTCAGTTTCATTAGAGTTTGGCCCAAGGATGGTTCTTTAACAGTGGCTTTACTGAAAAAATGTGTAGATTTGAAAATATTTAAAGCATAAAAGTTAGTTTCTGCACATTTCTCGGTTAAATTTTATAAACTGTTTATCACTAAATTAAAAAAATAAATAAAAATTAAGTACCCCATGTCAGTTTTGTGGGCAATTTATGTTATTTTTATAATGGGTTTCTGTCATTATGTTTGCTTGCATGCATGTGCAAGAAGCATAGTGCCATCATCGGAGATTTCGGAGGTGTGTCACCTCCTCCTCCAATTCAGTCAGTGTGTTGGCAGGCGCAGCCCCTGTAAGCCAATGCATTCTGGAGCTATCTATGACAAGCTCCAAAATGCAGTGGCATATAGTTCAAAGGGGGAGCTATGCTTGAGTGAGCAGCGATAAGATATCGCCTGCTCCTGTGCAACTCCCCCACCACCACGCCACGTAGGCGTCGCGCAGACCGCATGCAGATGCATACACTGAATAGCCAACGGGGTGCCTAATCCCGCCAGCTGTGCTGCCCCCGCCCAATCTCCCCAAAGCCTTCGAAATACCACGCTGGGTGCCCACCCCAGCCGTAGCAAGTAATGATATAGCCGACGGGGTGCCCAATCCGCTGCGGCTCCACTGTCTAATCCCCCTGAGAACTAAGTGCCACGCTGAGGCCCACCCAAGCGTGGCAATCTCACTGACTGTGGCCAGGGGTGCCCAATCCCGTCGGCTGAAACAGTCCCCAACCGTTCTGTGCCACGCTGGAGCCCACCCCAGCATGGCAAATGTCCTCACGTTTTTTTTTTTTACCTGTAAAGAAAAATGGTCCCACGGTGCATCTCCCAGCCCCCATAACCCGCACCTAACCACTGGGTACTCCAGCCTCACCACACCCCCACCCCATACTTACCTCCGGACTCGGGCGACGATTCTTCGTGGACTGGAACACGCCTGCACTCTTCAAAGCCGACCGCGAACTGAAGAAATGCCGTAAGCTGTATAATGGGCTAGATAGGGGTTTCAACTTTGTTGCATATCTCAGGCATTTTGGGAATCTTTGCACCAAATTATCAACATGGGTTTTGGGACCCTTCTCATGAATGATGTCACTGTCATGGCATTATTTGGGCCCCTAAGGGTGATTTCTGCAGTCACTGTGCTGAAATCACCCTTCAGGCCTGAATAACGCCATGACAGTGACAGCATTCATGAGAAGGGGTCCCAAAAACCCCATGTTGAAACTTTGGTGCCAAAATTCAAAAAAATGACTGTTTTATGAGCGTGCGTTGCGCAGTTCCTATGAAGGCTCGTGAGTTCGCAAATTCTCAGTATTTTCACTCCAAATTTTCAACATTGCCATTTTACCACACCTTCTTATGAGTAGTACAGCTGTCATTTTTCACATGTGACCCAAAATGTGTTTCCACGCATGTAGCACACAATGGCGCAGTCTGTGTGCGAAATCAATGTATGGGATAAATTAAGAAAATCACAGTGACACTGTTCATGAGCAGAGGTCTTAAAATGGCTATGTTGAAAATTTGAAAAAACTTCCTAAAAATGACTGTTTTACTTAAAGCATGCGCTATGAATTTCTACATACCGTAAGGTCACAAATTTTCAGTATTTTCACTCCAGATTTTCAACATTGCCATTTTATTGCACCTTCTTATGAGTAGTACAGCTGCCATTTTCACATCTCACCAAAACGTGTTTCCGCCCATGTGCGCACAATGGCACAGTCGATGTAATGCTAAATCAATGTCTGAGGATAAATTAAGAAAATCACAGTGAAACTGTTCATGAGCAAAGGTCTTAAAATGACTATGTTGAAAATTTGGTGAAAAATGCCAAAACATGACTGTTTTCTGAGCGTGAGTTGTACAGTTCCTCACTGCGCTCGTAGGAGTTCGCGAATTTTCAATATTTTACTCCAGATTTTCAACATTGCCATTTTACCACACCTTCTTATGAATAGTACAGCTGTCATTATTCACATCTCACCCAAAACATGTTTCCGCCCATGTAGCGCACAGTGGCACAGTCGGTGTGCGAAATCAATGTACGGGACAAATTAAGAAAATCACAGTGACACTGTTCATAAGCAGAGGTCTAAAAATCGCTATGTTGAAAATTTGGTGAAAAAATTCCTTAAAATGACTGTGTTACGAGCGTGTGTTGCACAGTTCCTATGCATGCTCGTAAGTTTGCAAATTAATATTTTCACTACAGATTCTCAACATTGCCATTTTATTACACTTCCTTATGAACAGTACAGCTGCAATTTTTCATATGTCGCCCAAAATGTGTTTTCGCACATGTAGCGTACGATGGTGCTGTTGGTGTGCCAAAGCAATGTTTAGGACAGATTAAGAAAATCACAGTTACGCTGTTCATGAGCAGAGGTCTTAAAATGGCTATGTTGAAAATTTGGTGACAAAAGTCCATAAAATGACTGTGTTACAAGTGAGCATTGCCCAGTTTCCACGCACCCTCGCTAGTTCATGACTTTGTAATATTTTCAGTCCAGATTTTCACCAGTGCCATTTTTCCACACTTCCTTATGAACAGTACAGCTGTCATTTTTCACAACGTGGCTGAAGTGTGTTTCCACATTTTCAGCGCAGAGATGCGTGGTCGCTGTGGGAAATCATTGTTCGGCACAGATAAAGAAAATCACAGTGACACTGTTCATGATTTGAGGCACCAAAATGCCTGAGTTGACAATCTGCTGTAAAAAATCCCCAACCTAATTATATTACGGGTGTGCGTTGCACAGTTTCTATGTACGCTCGTGACTTCACCATTTTTTTTAATATTTTTACTACAGATTTGCAACATTGCCATTTTTTACACCTCCCCATGAACAGTACAGCTGTCATTTTTTACATCCTGTTCGGAATGTTTTTGCACCTGTGGTGCTAAATGCCGTAGTCACTGTGCATAAGCAGCTTTCGGCTAACAAACTGATATTCCCCCTGTTCATGAGGTGGGGTCACAGAAAAACATGTTGAAAATTTGGAGTGAAAATACCAACAAATGCCTGAGGTATTAGGGTTTCCAACCATAACGCCCAACCCTGTAGAGAATGACAGGCATCAGGGGTGTGACTTGGGATTCTTGCCTGTGATGCTCATACCATTCCACACCCTGCAGTCAGTGAGAGGCATCAAGGTATGCCTTGGACTCTTCGGCCCCAAACTTCACCCCATTCTCCTATATTGCACCCATCTCACCATATTTCCTAATGAAATGGGGTGCATATAAGGGCCAAAGACCCCAAGAAACACTGTGACACTTGTCAGTGTCTGCAGGGTGGGGTGTGGTGAAATGGCGTGGCCGTTATGCCTGACAACCCAAACGCACACTGCCATTCCTATTACACAGCTCTGTAACTTCTACACTACCACTGCCAATGCCAGCAAGCAAACATTCGGCATTGACAAATGCTTGTTTTGGTTACTATTATTAGCTGTGAAAATGAGGATACTGTGTGAGATGAGTAATTTTTCAGGGTCATTTCCCACATTCAAGTAATTGCTGCACAGCTCTACTAATGTCCTGCACAAACTAAAGTCAGAACTGTTTGCAGCTCCTATTACAGTGCCTCTGAACTATTTGAAGAGGCTCTTATCCTATAGTGCTACTGATGATAACTTTCTGATATGCTCCTTCAAATATTTGTATCTGATGTGAATGCTTCTTTTGTGACAAATTGTACTCAGAGGCCACCATGAAAACAAAATATTGCATTTCATACTGCAAACCAGTTATCCTATTGGAAGCACAATTTAAACAAATAAAAGGCACCAGAGTGTTCAGATATTGTAAAATGGAAATAGGTATGAGAAACAGAGACCTGTGATTGGTCAGATATGATCACATGACTGTGTGTTACTCCAGCACAACAGCACAGGTCAGAAATACTTAACTTTCTGAACCTCATTACTCAGTTTTTAAAATAAGAATCAGAGAAGCCATTTTAGAATCACAATAAAGCATTCCAGGGTGTGAGTAACTGTGGGATAACAGGGTATGCCCCCCTTACGGTGACACCAACACAGCAAACTACAATCCTGTTGGCAAAATCGACACTTTGCTGACAGGTCACTGTGTTGGTGTTCCCGAGATAGGGGCACACTGTCTCCTGGTCCTACACCCCCACCCTGAAGTAACTCTGACTGGAGTTAAGAATCCATAAGTCGGGGAGGATGGAGGGCGAAGCCCCCTGATAAAAAAAAAAAAAAGGACCGGGAGACTTGAAGGAATCATGACAACCACAACTTGCAGTCAACATGATTCCTGTCGCTGTGATGCCGGCCGACATAAAGCATGTTGAACCGGCATGGTAGAGCCAGATAACGGCAGTGTGTAAGGCACTCATCATTGCTTCATGCCTCACTTCCTGTAGCACACCATTATGTCACAATACTGCACACCCGGTTACATCTTATTGCTAAATTATAGCAGCAGGGCTTAAAATAGCAGTCTTTGTTACAAAATGTCTTCATATGCTTCATTCTGCGTTCTGCACTCCTACGCAACCACAATGTTGATTACTGCCTTTCAGGTTTGTTTCTAAATGCATTTATTTGGTGCCATATTTCATTTTGGGTTCACCACGTTACTAGTACTAAACTTGTGCGGCCTTCTGTTAATCCTAATGTATCCTTTGTGCCCCTGTAAGGTCAGAAAGCAGTGACTGTTGCATGCTAGTTCATCTTAAGTACAAGAAAAGTAATGTTAATCAGTGGGTATTGAAATAAGCTGTGGATATTATCGAAAACCATGGAGCAGTCATATTTAAAAGGGTTCACCTTTATTTCAAATCTTGAAAAAGATGTTCAAGCAGACTCAAAATGTGGGCAATAGGGTATTGTACAAAACGGGGAAAAAAGGGGCAATGTAAAATCAAATATAAAGATAAAGGCACAACAGTTTTGCCATAACATGGGCTGTTGAATTGATAGCTCAAGTTCACCATTACCTTGCAAACAGGAGTATATCTGCAGTCAAGCATGCCAACAAGGTAAGAACACAGTATAGAGCCAAGGTCCTCCTCTAGCTTATTACACTTTGAACCCAGCACCATGGGCCAGAAATCATTCTCTGTGTCTACCCCCAAACTATGGAATATTTTACTCTGTGATTTGATGCTGGCCTCCCGACATGCAATTTTCAAACATGGACTACGGACTTACTTAAAGTGCAAGTCAATGTCATTCGCCATAGATTAAACTGCTGGCTCATGGAGATAAGTGGCTCATGGCACAAGTGAGGGCCATGCTCCACCAGCTGATCATTAATCCCAGGAAATGACAGTCTAGCAGGTCATTATTGTGATAATAAGTCAAATCACAAGAAGCTTTTTGTTTTTAAAAAACTGAATACATTTGAGTTTTTGATTGTGTGAGTGTAGTGGATTCATGTCATTGAAAGACATGCTGCATGCATTCTGCGTGTTGCGGTTCGGTGTCCAGATTAGTAGAAATATGAAAATCAGCAGTGTCATATTTTAAAATAGTTTTTATGGCACAAAGTAGTATCCATATATTTACTACAGATGGCTGTCTGGGACTGTTTGTTCAGCTAATTTTCTTGTGTGATGCCCTTTTCAGTTTGATCAGCAATGTTGGGCATTTCTGAGAGAATAATACAGTAGCCCCTGGGATAGCGCCATCTAGGGGTTACATTAGTATTATAACTCTAATTACATATTTATTTATTTATTTGCTTTTGTTAACCGGGTAGCACAGCACAGCACAGTAGCCAATCAGAGAGCCCAATGAGCCTAGCCCACTTCCGGCCCCAGGCTAATTAGGGTGGGGGCCTCAGCGCTAACTGCACTTATCCTCATGTACTTCGTTGAGTAACTAGTACTTGACTACTCTCCCCTGTGCACCCTCCTCCCGGGGGCACTTATTCTTAGTCCTTTTTAATCTGATCGAACCTGTTATGCATACTCAGACCCACCCTGTATGTACCTTTACTGCATTGATCATGTCCCATATAGTTCTTAAATGCTATTTAGCTACCTAATGTTATCCCTATGAAGCCTGTTTATTCTCTGTAAGCTTTCCTTGAATTCCTTACTGTTCAAATCCTCCCTGTATGTACCATTACTGTATTGTCCTTGTGCCATTTAGTTCTCAAATACTGTTAACAACCTAATGTATTCCCTTCGATGCCTGTTATTCTCTGTATGCTACTTTGACTTCCTTACTGTACTCGTACTCACTTGCCCTGCAACCTTCCCGGGTCGCACCTGAAAATAGGCACTTGGCTGTCTAGTGTGCTTACCCGGTTAACAAAAGCAAATAAATAAATAAATATGTAATTAGAGTTATAATACTAATGTAACCCCTAGATGGCGCTATCCCAGGGGCTACTACCCCTGCCTGATTTGCCACTAACAGGTTGAGGGGCCTGGATCCAATGGCGGGTGCCTCCACCCAGAGGTCAGGGTTTGCAATAGTTAAACTAACTTGGTCACAGCCCTCTGGGACACTGCAACCCCCCTTTCTTCCCACTAGTGGCCCACACAATATATCAGAATTACCTTCACAGTATACACTTACCCCCAGGACTGGTTCCGGCACTGGGACCTCCTGTGAAATGAGATACAGTGCAACAATCACAGTACAGTACTTTAACATAGACAAATACCTCAGGCAGTATAACTTTGCTGAAACAAGCAGCTCTGATTTATTTAGGGGGATATAACAAGGACAGGGGGAAATCAGGTTAATTAGCTTATCACTCTAATAATCTACCTATGGCTCTGTGCACAGGCCTATCCCTATCAGTTACTGTCCTGGGTACCCAAGCCCCAGTGGCTAGTCCAAACCGTGGCAGCTGGTAGGGGCCCTTTCACACAGAGAAAAGGAAAATTAAACAGTCAGCAGTACAGTAATTCCATTTGGATTTAATGTGGCAATTCAACAGGGAGCGACCCTGAATTAGTACTCACGACCTCCAAATAAGATAGGGTCCTTCAATGTCAGCAGGGCTACTCTTGAGCTCTAAGAGACTCCTCACACATTTATATGGTAAAAGAAAGCACTATACCAGGCAGGCTGCATCTGTATCCCGATCGCAATTACTTCACAATACCCGGGAGAACACACAGCAGATTCAGTTCCTGACAGACCGAGTGCAATTCCGCAATTCCTACAGTCTTTTACAGGGTGAGCCTGGTTTCTACTCTTCAGATATCCTTTGATTCTCTTCACAGGACAGATTCAGTCCTAACAAGCAGTTACACAAGCTGCAGACCGGAACTCGGGGCCTTACACACGTTTTTTGACTAAAACTGCACACTGAAAAAGCACAGGGCTCCTTCCTTCTTTACTGCCAAAGCTCAACTGAAACTCCAACCGACAAAACTGGCACTTCCTTTGAGTTCCTCCCAGTTCTTGACTGGATTGGCTGTCACTCACAATAGACTGCTGCTGTTGGTCCAAAAAGGCACTGAAGTCTAAACTACATCTCCCAGAGTCACTGCCCATACAATCCTCTTGTGGCTGGCTCAGATTATGAGTCCAAGTTCTGATTCGTCCAAGGCACCATTTTAGAGCTAGCTTACCCCACACTGATTGGTCCAGTTCAGCAGTTCAAAACCAGAATGGGGAACTAGGCAGACACTGTTCTGACTGCAAAGAAAGCAGGTTAGACAAACTGTAATTTCATTATCACTCTAAATGGTTTCTGGCAAACAGTTACATCTTTCAGATAGGTTCCTTTGCACTCCTAGTGACTGCAAAATGGAGTGAATTGGCAGCAGCTTGAGTGGTACTCAATCAAAGAAACACACAGTCCCCCATACAAACTAATTATGTCTGCAAGCAGACAGCTCTTAAAGAGACAGTACCAGAGGTTCTAAAAACACTCACTGATAAATGGCTTAAAGGCCAAACACCATTCAGGCTTGGAGCATTCATGCAAGCTCCTGGAAGTCTTTTGGGAACCCCCATTTGCAGGGGGGGTTACACTAACCTAAGATGGGGTTCCTTCATTCAGCACCATTCCACCAACCCCTTTATGTATAAGTCATATTACTGTATTTACAAGTACTGCCTTTAATCTGTAATTGAGCCCTATTGTGTATCCGTAACAGTTTATAATGGGCCTACTGTATATAATGCAGACTATGTACGTGCAACGTGTTCCATCAGAATGGTATTTGTGATTTCTTTCATTATATTTGTTGCTACTAATTAATTTTCTTCTCATAACTGCCACCTTGTCTGCAACTCTTTTTGTCACATGTCTTGGCTGAAAACAGACAAACTTTTAGCCCACTGCACCTAAGACAATTACCAAACACATAAACTTGAGATGCAGAGAAACAGCAATGTAGCTTGGCTTATAAAGATCTGCTTTGTACACTACTAATGCACCTCAGAGGGGTTTTCACAGAATGACAAGGCCTATGTGAAATCCCAGGGAGATTGGCTCCTTTTGATCGGAAGTGCGTTTAACAGCCCATGAAATAACGGCCTGCCAGCTGTCACTTTGAGAATCAGAAGCCCATTTTTTCTGCTTGAAATGAACATAAAAACTTTACAGCATTCTTTTCTGACAGACCACCTACAAATTTTTTTAATTAGCTGTACCAGACCTATGATTTGCTGTTCTTTTCATACCTGACAGGCTGTTATTTGCAGTTTGGGGTCAGATTGCTATGTCTGTTCCCCCCACAACACAAATCTGCACTTGATTGTCTGTCATCATCATCATCAGTGCTGCTGGTAAACTGGGTATGCTAGGGCACTGAGGTGGGTGAGGGCAGGTGCAGTAGTTTATAAATATAATGTGTCAGAGGACTGCTCTTTAGATGTTCCTTGATTAGCCTTTCTGTCGTTACTGGCTGTGTTTAGTCGATGAACATATAAATGTCAGCTTCTTTAGACAGTGAGGATAAGAGGAAGGGAGTTAGCAGTAGTATGTGAATTCCTTTAGCTGAATATACAGAACCACGAAATAGTAATTATTCAGTTGTTACCTGTGTCTTGCAACAACTCAAACTCACACAACCTATCCCCCGGAGTAGTCCTAAGTCCACTCCCTACCCCATCTTTCATCTTGTGCCTGTTTCTCTAGTACTCCAATACTCTAATTTTACCCGTCCTATATTATAAAGGATCAATGACTCCTTCAGAGTTTTTTCAACCACACCCACTGACCCCTGGTCAATGATAGCAGGGTCAGCAGGCTTAGTGCCTGCTTAGCGCAGTTTTACATAGTTGGCACCATACCCCCCTACTGACACTGCCCTTTCATTTCATCCAGCCCTCAGTTAGGCACCCATCCAGCGTGTTTTAGATATAAGCAATCACCATTGTTTTTTTAACATTTGGCAGATGGACTCCAGTAGAAACAGAGACTCCCTTGGATGCGGAAATGCATACCCTTCACAAACATTGTTGGGGCCAGGATGAATAATAACCAATGGCTAGGAGCTGGCAACACGCAGCCCAGAACAACAAATGGGGCGAGATCACATACTCACACAGTGTTCTAGGCACTGTTTTGTACTTATTTATGATGCACAGTTTTCGATGAATCATTCTGTTTACAGTGCTGTCGCAAAAAAGTAATCACCATGACAAAAGAAAATGACACATACAGCCGGTGAAGAAATTCAGAGGAACAGGCTGCACAAAGAGGAATTAAATGAAACGTGGACAAAACAAGCCAGTTAGGAAAATGCAGATAAAAATGAACTGTTAATGGCTGGAGGAATTTTCCATCTCTGAGCCATCTGTGCAGTTCTAGTGTAAAAACAAATTAATTTAAAACTAAGCCTACCTGTCAATGGAAGTCCAGTGCAGACTTTTACATATCCAAAATAAATCAGTTTTTTCTGTTTGCTGCCTACAACTTTTTTTTTTTTGTGGTGGGGTGGGCTTGCTCAGCTTTGTACAGAGCAAGTTCTGTTATAGTATGTAGTACAGCATTGTTCTGACTAGTATACTATCCCTTTCAAAATGCTGTTGTACCACAGTTCAAAGGTAATATAATGTGATTGTACCCCTCTGTGGTACAACAGCATTCTGAAACCTCTAGAGAATGTGCAAGTCACGTTCATTCTGAAAGCAAAAGAACCACCACGTGCACATTTCACATAATATTATATACTATAAAGAAATACAAGATGAGCAACTTTATGCACAACCAGTATGTTTTGCCAGCTTGGGGTTCTGATTCCCACATACCTCTTGAGCTTCTCTCTCGAGGTCAGAGAAAATCAGAATCCCTCTATGGCAAAACACACTGATTGTGCATAGTTGACCACAGTGTTGGGTAGTAACTAGTGACTTGTAACTAGTAGCTGTAATCTGATTACTTTTCTAGGTAACTAGTAATAATAGTGGGTTACTTTTAAAATAAAATAATAAGTAACTGTAATGATATTACATTTCCCTAAAAGTAACTAGTTACTGTAATATAAACAGAATAACAGATTGGCATCCATCTGTTATGGTTGCTGAAATCCATCAAGGGGTTCCTGTCACCCCATAAACCTCAAGAGTGAAGCTCAAGAGGTTTCTGAGTTCCAGGGCAGGTTCTAGGATGTACTGGGCCCTGGTGCAAGACTTTTTAGTGGGCCCCCCATCCAAGGGCCTCTCCTGAAGTGCCCCCCCATGCTCATCTCCCAAGTCACCAAAAAATATTGCTGCTGTGACTAACATGTTCAGTCACTCACTCACTCATATCACTGATGATCAATCAGCTGATCCTCCTGTCTGAATTCTTGTTCAGAAAAAAAAAAAATGCAAGCCTGCATTATGCATATGATGATGAGGCAAGAGGTGAGAATGATTTCTCTTATCTAATCTTTTTACTTCTTCTTCCTGACGCCCACTCCCTAACCTGCCTGCCTAAAGTTCTTCACCTTCTAAAGTTTTCTTTCCAATTTCCAGACATAGTAGAGATACAGTAGAGTAGTAGCCCCTCAGCAGTGTCAGACCCCCACTGGGATTTATTTCAACCTGACTTCTGGTTCTTCTCCCCCAGGCTACCGCCACCCACTGGGGCCTAGGCAACCACAGTACTCACTCCTTGCTGCTCTCACTGCCTAGCCAGCTATTTTCCTTTTTTCTATCCTTGTAGTTCTGCCCCAAGTGCAAGTGTGTATTTTTTTAAATATATTGGGCCAGATATTCAAAACTTTGCCCAGGGGCAAAATTAGCACTGCCCAGCGGGCAAACCGAGCCCGGAGCACAAAGCAAGCCATATTCAAACGGAATAGCCCAGGGCAAACAGCTTCTGAATATAGCATGGTAATGAGGCCATGCAAACTGGTTGGGAGTGCAGGGCAAACATTGCCCTGGAATAAGACAGCACTGAATAAAGCAACCAGGAAGTGCAACCCACAACAACAACACAGTACACAGCAACGTGAGGGCAGGTACAGACGAACTACGTGGCCAATGTGTGTGCCAGCAAATGCATGGACTCAGTACAGTTGCAGGAAGCAGCAGATGAGAAAGAACAGTGATCAAAACATTACAATATTCCCGTACCATTAGCGCCACGCTAACACATTAAGCAGCAGACTAAACGAGATTAACCCTGGAGCAAACCACGCTTGCCGGAGCTAAAATGTGCCATATTCAAAGTGCCATGCAAATGAGCCTACTAGGTAGTCTCTGGGCAAACAACCGGATTAGCATCTCATTATACCCTGATTTGCACACAGTTTGCCTAGCGTTACTGCAGGGTCCCATAGAGCCACCTGTAGGTCAGTCTGGAAGTACAGGGCAGACAAGGTCCAACCGCAGCTCCATCTGTAGGTCAGTCTGGCAGTGCACGATGATAGCTACAGGCTACAGGTAAACAGTACAGCATAGCATAGCATAATGTACCCCAGGGGACAGGACAGCATAGGCACAGGTGGTGGTGGTGCTGCATGCAACTGTCACACTGTAGGGCATGCTACAGTGCACAGCAGACACTACAGTAGCAAGGGAGACAGTAGTGTGAGGGACGTAGCACTGCCTATGGTGTGTAGGGCAAGTGATGCTGATTGCACTGTACACAGTGACAGGCCCAACCTGCAGGTGTTTACTGACAGTCGACATTACTGTTACACTGTTGTGTGACCCACAGATGCTGTACCTGTGGCATATGATGCTCACAGTGACATGTACATATCTGGCTTTGTGTGTTGTGGCAGTTGTACAGCTGTGTGGTATGTGGCTGGGGGGCATATAGTATCCGAAAGGCACACTAGTGTTGGGGTATTCCTAATACTGGCCCATGTGCACTGCATGCTGAGTCCCAGCCTTGTGGCCACATCTGGTCTGTGGCACAGCCTGGCCACCATACACACTCCCTCAACATCCTCCATGCCCACAGTGCTGCATGTGTGCTGGCATCTGTTTTTGTCCACAGATATGTGTGGTCAGCAGGTGTGTGCTGTATGGCTACACTGCCATGCTGTCCACTGGCGGCAGGGTCACCACTTACTGCCTGGCATGGCTGGGACTGGGCAGATGATGGCATCATTGTGATGCCATTGGTTAACAACAAGCTTCCACTATGTTTGGCTTTATCTATGTGTTATATTTATGTATTAGGGTCGCGCCAAGACCCAGCGCTAAACCAGCAGATCCGCGCTGGCCATTTATGTTGCGCAAAGCTGATTGCCAGGAATAAGACCAGCTTTTTCTGGGCGGTAATCTACACCGCTAACTGTCGCCGCAGGGTCGCCACAACTACCTTAGCGCGCTGAAGCCACTGAATATAAAGCATTGCGCTTTGTATTCGCGTCGGTCTGCCCGTGCATACATTATACTTTTGCCTGGCGCTAATGCAGTTTGCCCGCGCTATTTGGCCTTTGAATATGGCAGACCCGAGCTAATCCCGCGCTACACCTGCGCAACTGATTTTTGCCAAGCGCAAAGTTTTGAATATCTGGCCCATTGTGTCTAGTTTAAAAGTTAAACACTTGTTTCAAGTTCAATTCATTGCACACTGCTGCTGCAATCAATTCCGCCGCCTGCTTCTCCACTACTCGTTCATCTGCTGACTGCCACAGTGAGAAAGGATTTATCATGAGATGTTCCCTGAGTCCCTGACACTGCACAAGCATTGTTGTTGCTGCTGCTTGCCCCGGCCCATAAAGACGGAATTATTGGAATATTTTAATATTAGAGTGACGTGATGCCTCGCAGCCTTTTGAGCTGAGCGCCCCAGCAAATCGGACTCAGAGCAGCCACCCATGGCATCAGACAGCAAGACGGGAGGCGGGGGAGGAGCTGTGTGACTGAGCAGAGCAGCGCTAGGAGGGGATGGAAGCAAACAAACCAGTAAACTGCGGTCGCAGGTGCTGAGAGGTTCGGAGCATGCCAGCATGGAGGAGAAGCTGAAGCAACAACAGACACCAAGCGAGGACTCTGTAGGATGGTGGATGGAGTCAGTAGTTGAGGAGGTGGAGCAGCTCACACACATGCACACACACACACACACACACACACACACACACACACATATACACACACACTCTGACAGTGCCACCACCAGCAGGTACGTCTGAGGAGGAGTAGGATGAGCATGTGCAGCAGGGAGGGTGTTTAATTTTTAAATGCCACCAGACCAGTCAGTTGAGTGGAGTCCTCAGTCCACACACCTGCACACTAAGGGAGGGACCAGCGAGTCTCAGGCAGGCCTTGCCCAGGCAAAAGGCAGTGGGTGATCGCTCCGCTCCATGAGCAGTTTAAAACTAAAAAAAAAAAAAGTATTATTTTGACTTAAAGGGCCATAGGCCCCACCAGCGCTCTGAGCCCTGAGCCCTGGTGCAGTCGCATCCCTTGCACCCCCCCGACGCTGGCCCTGATGACGTTACAGGAATCTGAGATTGTGCAGGTGTCTTTTGATATTCAAGTTTAAGTGTAAACAAATGCTGCTCAGATAACTGCGTCCTGAGCTCAATTTATTAAAACATCAGGCTTATAAAACGGCCTTCGGTCAAGCACTGCGTGAGCACCCTGCATCTTCACCTTGCACATTGAATACAAGTTGCCCACCATTTTTTGCCCTTTTTCACAATAAAAAGGTTAGGCAACATGTGCCATTTATTGTAGCCTTGCTGATATTCAGGTTTGCGTAGTTGCATTGTCTAGGTATTACTGTATGAGCTGCCAGAGCTACAGGGTGGTGTAAACCCATGGCATGACAACTGGAGCAAAGACATGCAGCCTTGCTACATTTAGCCTAGGAATGTTGACCTAATACTGGTTTACCCTATGAGGTCTTTGCTCTAATATGGTAGCTACAACTACAGGGTAACCTAATTTATTGCACTGCTGCTTTCTGCATGGTTACAGTCCCACTGCCGGTGGGTGTTGGGGTTATTTTTGCCAGTTGTCTCATTACAGCATATGTTAGGCTGAATGGCTCTGATGTGGTGTCATTATGCTGGATGTCCTTGTACCAGTTGTTGCAGATCCGGTGTAAATCACTGGCCCCTCCAGTCTGAGTATTTCTTTGATCTGTAGAAAATAAAAATTAGTGTGCCCACATAACTTTCACCTTTCAGCCTTCTTACTAGGTCCTGTTAATTACTCCCCACTTAAGGACTCCTCAAGTCATTCACTTCTACTATGCCTTTTCATAGAAACCTAGAAACATAGACATTGACGGCAGATAAGGACCACTTGGCCCACCTAGTCTGCCAATTTCCCTACCTACTGGATAAGTTGCAGATCCTAATTAACCAACAGCCTGTTTCTTCCTACCCTCCCCCCCACAAGAATTGTCTTATCTATCTATCTATCTATCTATCTATCTATCTATCTATCTATCTATCTATCTATCATTCATATCTATCATCAGCTCTTCATTTTCCAGATTTTATTCTTTCTTTCTTATCTGTTATCACTTTTTCTCCTACTGCCTCCCCCTAATTTCTTGCCACACATATATTTCTATTTCCCTTACCTGCTTTCTTCTGTTTTAGATAATTCCTGTAGAAGACCTATGGTTGAAACATCGATTCTAACTCAATTTTCTATTTTTAGCATGCATTTAATATTACCATTTTGTTCTATAACTGTAACGTGCTGTGCAAATTAAAGTCGGAAAACACCATTTTATTTGTCGGTTTATTATTAAATATAACATTTTGCAACATTTTATATTCAACTTATACTACTTATGCACTGCTACATGGTACAGCTAAGAATCACTATAGGAAGCGATGAAATTTATTTGAGGGGCAACAGATTGACCAGCTAATGTACAATTTATAGATAGCTAGCTACATCCCTGCATGTCATCAATCATGGCTCTCTAGAGTAGCCATTGTGAATGGGGCCAGCATAGCTGTTGTAGTGAAAAAGGCAAGTAGTCCATTTGCAGGCAGGACTCGGGGCCTATTTCCACCAACACCACATGTGCCAAACTGCCTCAACAGGCTGCTTGATCGTCCATCTACCTGCCCACCTACCAGGTCTATCATCATCACCCGACCAATCTCAAAGAAAATCCTCATCAAAGGGGTATGTACTGGAGTGCAACAAATGTGTTGTATTGTGTGATAATTTGATTGTAAATGACACTGTCTGACTTCAGTTATGGCATACTGGCAGTGGCATAACAGTCATGGCAGACTTAGTTATAATTATAATTGTTTCAGTGGTAGTCGCAAGTCAAGGTTCAGCTGTGGGAAAAAGTGTTTAAATTGTATGTTGGGGTAAGCAAGTGTGTGCTGGTTGAATTTATTGTATGTGATGTGTGGTGGATCTGTGGCTGGCAATGGCAAAGTTCGGATTCAGGCTGCTATGGGGAAATGAGAAGAGATCACCAAAGCAAGGAAGGGCAGTAGATCTGCAGGGTGCGTGCATGTGTGTGAGTGTAGGGGGAGCTATGTGAGGGTGGGATTTTATTATGGAGTTGTGGCTTTTGCATAGTCAGGAGGGGAATACAGGCTACATGTGGGAAAGATTGCCAGGTGCAGAAGATGCAGCAGGGTGTGTGTGGCGGTGGGGTGAGGGTGGGATGTAAAGGGGTAGTTGTGGCTGGCATTGTCAGGATATGCAACTGTGTGGGAAAGATTGCCAAGGGCACTTTCCATAGAAGCAGGATGTGTGTGTGTCTGTTGGAGGGTGAGTGTGGGTGTTATGGAAATGAAAAAGGTCAGGGACAGCAATGGTTGGCAAAGTCAGGATCCAGCTTTGGGGAAAAGATTTCAGAGGGCAGCAGTAGATGCAGGGTGTGTGTTTGAGTGTTTTTTTTTAGATAGTACTCTTATTTATGGAACTGTAAAGGGATTGTTGTGGCTGGCAAAGACAGATGGGTACTGCATTCTAAATTAACATAGTCATTGTCTTTAGAATCAGTTTTATTTCTTTTATACACTTCTTGGGGTTTCATGAGTACATAGCCATGTTCAATGAGTAATTACAACCATGTTATCAAAAGTAATATTAAGTAACATGAAAAGTAATGTGCATTACAGTTTCAGTCAATTACTTTTTATACAAAAGTGATAAGTAGTGGTAACTGACTACATTTATTTGAAAGTAACTGGTAACTGTAACTGATTACTTTTTAAAGTAACTTACCCAAGACGGATTGCCCATCCAGTATTCTCTATACTGCTGCATGGAATTTGTTGGGTTAATTGGGACAATGGACTGGACTGCTCACCTTGCCTTGGTAGTATAGTGTTGCACTGTTTTTTTATAACAGTGATCTTTCTGGATTTCGGTTTCTCTCTACCTGCACTCCCATCTCCCAGTTCCCACCTCCAAATAAGAATTTGTGTCCATGAGGTCAGGATCACATCCTTCACTAGTATTCCTGTCCTCTCAAAATGGCTGCCCAATGCCAGTATTCATAAGTGGAGAGGAGATCTGTTAGGACACACAGTAACCTCAGAAAAGGGAATGCATACCTTTGAGCCATGCAATGTGTTCTCGGTGTACAAGGTGTAAGCATGACTCAGATGGTAGCGTAGCAGCCTTTCAAGACTTTCATTCTGCTGCTTCTGTTTGCCCTCCTTCTTCTCCTTGCTGGGGATGTTGACACTAATCCAGGCCCAAAACTCGCTTTCTTCCATCCTTCCCTCCATAAAGGCTTATGAATCTGCCATCTAAACTCCAGTAGCCTCCTCCCTGAACTTGACCACATCAGGTTTTGGACTGTCCATCACCAGTCTGACATGATAGTTTTCATTGAAACCTGGTTGTCCTTCAGGGTCAGTGATGGAGATATTGGCATTCCAGGCTATGTGAATTACAGGCAAGATTGTGGTAAACATGATGGTCGCAGTGCCATCTATTCTGAGCTTGGTCCTTCAGTGATGTGGTCTCCAGATTTGCTGTCCCTTCCTCTTATAAGCAACTGCTGTGTCAGCTCGCTCTTCTATGTTCTCTCACTGTATTTGTTGGGGGATGTGTGTATGTCCTAAAGTGAAACCTGATTCCATCATATCATCTGTACTTCTCTCTCTCCCCTCTCCTCTCTCCTCTCTCTCTCTCCCCCCGTCTTCTCCAAGGAACACATGTTATTAGGTGACTGCAGCCTCCGCCCATTTTGTCCATAAAATTGAGGCCTAGAATATTACCCAGATCATCACTGAGCCCACCTGCCTCAACCACCAATTCACCAATCACTCCTTGCTGAACTGGATTCTCTCTTCTGATCCAAATTGCTGTGTCTCTGCTGGCACTCTACCAGATGCCTTTAGTTATCGCCAGATGACTTGCTGTGTCTAGAGGACTGGTCTCCCCAAAGTCCCCCTAACGTTCATTTGGATTACAGCAACAGGTCTCTCTACCTGGCTGCCGTTCTTGATGAAGTTTGGGCTGGCCCCCTTTCTATGTCCAGTGACATGGATAAGGCGTTTTCTTAATATATGTTTATATACACTCCCACTGAGAATGGATGGGTGACCTGTGCAGACTTGCCAGGGGTTTCACTTTGCTTCAGCTTTGGGAGTTGGTGGGGCAGCTGCAAGCCTGGTGCCCCTTCTACCCTAAACCCTATATTAGCACCTCTGTGGAGGGTAGTCACAGGAGATATAACCATGGAGGAAGTATCCCATACTCCTACCTCCCCTTCCATAATGCCTCTAAGATGTGGAGGCCTTTTCTTTCCCAGTGTTGCTTCTGTGGGTAGTTTTGTATTCATCCACCTTTTTCATGTAAGCTTCCATCATGTCACCAAACAGTGAAGTTCCCTCACAGGGGAAGTCCTTTTTGAGTATCCTGGGATAGGTTGGTAGTTCTAAGCCAGGCAAACCTCTTTAAGGACACTGCATGGGTCACGACCCTAGATGCAGTATCATTTGTGTCTACTGCCATATGGAGCTGGTACTATGTGGCATCTATGGCTGATCTTGCTGTGCCAGCCACATCCTATGCTAAGTCTCCAGTAGCTTTTTCTGCTCACTGCCAGTGTGGAATTCCAGAAGGCTTTCTGGTACTGTGCTGTGTAGGCCAGGTAAGCTGTTTACCTTAGAAGCAGGGAAGCTTATGTATAAACATTTTACTTTTTCGCCCATGCTATCCAAGTTCCTGGAATCTTTCTCAGGGGGCGGCACTTTGACCTTGTCACAGGTGGCAGTATGGACCACTCCCTCATGATCACAGGGTGGGAATACTGGTACTCAGAACCCTGTTTGTCCACCTGATATTTTTTCGCAAATGTCTTATCTATGCCAGTAGCTGAGGTGGGTACTGACATGATTTTACAAGTGGCTTTTTTAAGGACTTATGGACGAACAGCATCAACCTCTTTGTGGGCACTAAGTCCATCATATCCATGAGTTCTACTTCATCCTCATCTTACTGTGAGGAGATGTTGAGGCCATTAACCATATGTCTTACAAAGTTATAGTTATGTGGAAGTACTTTGAGAAGTCACAGGGGCTTCTAATTTTTTTAGCTTTTTTCTTTTGTGTTTCAGAGTAACGCTTGTTACTTAAGGTCCCAACCTACTGCACCCCACTCCTGTGCCATTATCCCCTCCCTTGTTCCCACTAACCTCTGTCTGCTTAACATCCTCTCTCTTCTCATGTAATTCCCCCATCCACCCTGGCTCCAGTTGAACACTATCACCCCTGTCTCTCCACCCTCCTCCTCCTCTGTACTCCCCCAAGGGGACCCACTGCTCCTCCTGTTGTCCTTTCCTTACTTCTCATTTCCTTCTCTCTCTCTCCCCACTGCAATCTCTCCCAACTGCTACTATAGGCTAGCTTGCACTTCATCATCTGTGACCCACCTAGATTCCACCCATCTCCTGTAGCACTTAGTGGTTAGTGGAGATTCCTACTGGTACTACCGTCGGTGCTCCCACCACTCCCTCCTTCACTGAACCCATACTCTCCTCACCACTGTCCTCCATCCCCCTTCCTTGGCTTTCTCACGCTCTGAGATCCCTGTGCAGTTGGACCCTCGACCCCCTTGCACTCACTATACTCCTTAACCCTACCTCTGGTCTGGCCCAGCTCTCCTGCCTGCCTGCCAGTATTCCCAACTCCTTCCTTAGCAGCTACATCTCAGCCATTAGGAAGCCTAGCATCCTCATACTGGGCAACCTCCTGCCTTCCACATTGTTCCCAGGAACACTGAAGCCCCACACACTCTACAGCACACCACCTTACCCTAGATAGGGAGTAGTATCAATCAATGACCCCTTAATTCTGTCCTGTCAGTGTTTGAAACAATTATTGTTTTTTTGTACCCACCAACTCCATCCACAAGTTGTTCCATGGCTCAGCCACACACTTTGTAAAATAAAGATTTCTCACATCCCTCAAGAATCTCTGACAGTTTTGACTCATGTCCCTGTGTTTTGACTCATTATTCCTGCTGAGTAGTTGTCACAGCTTACCCTGTTCATACCTTGAAGGTCTCTATCATATTGCCCCTCTCCGTTCATGCTTTCAATGAGTACAGGTTCAGTGCCCTACACTGCTCCACATAGAATCTGCCGTGTTGGCCTTGAATAATTCTGGTTGCCCTACACTGCTCTGTTTCCAGCCTGGGGACTCCAGAACTGGGTACAGTATTCAGGTGAGATCTCACCTGATCCATAGAAAGGTAGTATTACCGCCTTTCTTCTGCTATCAGAACCCTGCCCAATACACTCCAACATCCTGACTGCCTTACCGCAGGCCTTGTTACATTACTTAGAATCTTTTAGAGAGTTGCTTATGAAGACTCTCAGTTCCCTTTCCTTAGAAGTGGTACCCAGTTTAACCCCTCCTATCCAGTATTCCTTTCTGGGGTTCTTGTTCTCTGTGTACATCACCGTGCATGTTTGGTGTTGAAATTTGAGTGTCATACTTTGGACTACTTCTTAAACCTATGTAGGTCCTTCTGCAATTCCCTTACCCCCTCCTCGCTGTCCATCTTGCCAAAGAGTTTTGTGTAATCTAAAAAGAAGCATATCTTGCCCTGTATTACTTATTCTGCGTTGCTGATGAATATATCAAAAAACACCCTGGACCCAGAACCTCTACTGTCTCTCGCTCAGCCAACTTACCACCCATCCAACTAGGTATTTTTCTGCACCTAGATCATCTAATTTATTCATCAGTCTTCTGTGTGGCACTGAGTTGAATGCTTTGCTGAAGTAAAACAGAGTAAATCCACTGCTTGCCCAATATCTACTGCCTTAGTTACCCAGTAATAAAATACCATCAGGTTGGTCTGACAAGACCTCCCTACCATGAATATGTTCTGTTTAATATCCTGGAGACCATTTTACACCAAGTAGTTAACTAGGTCCTTCTTGATCAGTGTTTCCATTAGTTTACCCACAAAGTAGGTAAGACTGAGAGGCTTTTAGTCCCCTGATTCTTCAAACAACATGAAGTCTTGCTATATTATAGACATTAGCAGTTTGATCCAGCTCTAGAACTGCCCCGGAGTGAAATGGTTAAAACCATTCCAAAATAGAATTTTGGCACGAGAGCAGCTCTATCTGTGTCATTTCAAACTTGAACTGTCAGATTATTTACTCCGCTTCAGTGAACAGTTGCTCCGGAGATTTCTCCTTCTGCTCGTTCATTTCGGTTTAAAGTGTTTTCTGGTTGGATTTAACCGAGAATAGTTTTATTTTAACCGCAAAACCGTTCGGTTCAAGCTCTATCTGTGGTAACCGTAAGTAAATGAAGGTTTTGTCTATGTGGAACTTGTAAGTTATCGGTTCGGTTTTGAACCGATCAGTGGGTTTAAAACTCATTTAAAACTAAAAGTTACTATTTTAGAGTGCGGTTCCCGGTTCTTATCGGTTCTAAAAAAAACGGATTTATTACGTTTTTTTCCAATACCCGTGACACGGTTAGGAACCGATAAGGGCTCTTGCCTGGCAATGCCGTTAAAGGGCAAGTTTTGGTTAGCGGCATTATGCTGAAACCCAAAAGAAAAAACGGGCCCACTGGGTTTCAACACTGTGATGTTTGTGGGAAGTCTTTGCCAAGGCTGACCCACACACCACATGTGTTTATTGTCTGGGGTTTGACCACCTCCAGTCAGACTGCCAGGTATGTAAGAATTTCCCTGCAGCCACCCTGGAAAAAGATTGGGCAGGCTCAGGAACAGAGGCTAAAAAGTCCGCTGACCCGATGGTCAGCCCGGTCTGGTGCCAACCAACCAGAGGGAGTGCCCTCTGACCAGGGCCAGACTTCCTCGCAAAGAAAAGCTGGTTCTGAGGAACCAATTCCAGTAAAGAAAACAAGAAAATCAGCAGGTCTGGAGTCCAAAATTCCTTCTCCAACTGCTGCAGAGATAGCAAAGCCATACAAATTGTCCAGTCACTGTTCAGGGGTCCGTCCGAACCACCACTATCTGGTAAAGGTCGGTTCGTCCGGTCCCAGTGGTTCAGGATTATGATATTGAGGAATTTTATGAACCAGAGGAGGGGAGGAGGATTATGAACAGTATGAATGTGGCTGGGAAGGTCTGGTGTGCCCATTGAACCGGACATCTCCCCAGACAGACCTTTAGAATCTCCCCTATGCTGTCTGAGTCCCCATCTCATTTTTATGTTTTATAAAAGTTGCTGAAACCCTCCAGCTTCCTTTAGAAGAGGCTGTGGATGAGCAAGAGGAGCCTGATTTTGTAGAAATGATGGATATTCCAGAGTCTAGAGATTGTCTATTCCTTTACATAAGTCTTTAGGAAACAAACAATTAAAATTTTAAAAGCTCCTAATTCTGTGCCTCCTGTAGATAAAAGATGGACAGAAGGTATACATTGTCAGGCCCTGATACAGAATTCCTTTCTCAGCAATGCAGTCATGTTAGGGTAGTTTAGGCTGCTGCCTGTGATAAAGCTAATATTCCTTGGCTTCACATCCTCCTGACAAGGATTCCAGGAAGATTGATGCCATGGCAAAAAACAGTATATGGCAGCCTCTCTGGGACTCAGACAAGCAAATTATATGGCTTATGTAGCTAGGTATCAGAAATCTAGATGGGATACTGTTATGCAGTGGCCAAGCAGGCCCATGGCCAGCTGGCTAGTGAACTAGAACAGGTGGCTGCTGATGGCGTGAAGCCTCTAAGGTTCAGTTTCATGCTGCTGTGGATGTTAATGATGATGTTTCCTTTGGGGTCATGGCCACATCTGTAGCTTTTCGTAGGTTGGCCTGGCTCCAGGTGTATTAGTTTGTCACAGGATACCCAGACTAAAGCTATGGATTTTCCTGTGGTGGGAAATTCTCTATTTGGAGAGCAGACAGAGAATTACATGAAGAAGATGGATGAATATAGGACTACTTACAAGAGTGCCCAGGCTAAGGAGCAGCAAGCCACTCCTCAAAGGCATGCCCCCAGGGTAGGGGTAGGCCTTTCACAGGCCTTCTACTCAGACTCAGGCCTCCTCTGCCTATGCTGAGAGTGGTTTCTTCAGAGGCAGGGCAGACAGGGGTGGGCAGACCTGCTCCCACCCCCCAGCCTAAAGCTCCAGAAAACAGGCACCCCTGATGGGGTGCCCAGGCCGATTCTCCTGTACCAGTGGGGGCAGGCTGGCTTACTTCAGTCAGAATTGGGCTTCTTTAACCTCAGACAAGTAGGTTCTGAAGTAGAAGCCAGGGTCTGGTTCTCAGCTTCAAAAAGTTTCCCAAGTTGAGAAGCAGACTTTTTTCTGCAAGTGCTTCAGAGACCCTCGCTCTGGAAACAGAGGTCTCATCCTGTTAGCTCTCAGAGCAGTAGAGGTTCCTCCCTGCATCAGGGCAGGGGTCTGTATTCCAGATAGTTCCTTACCCCAAAAAGACAGGAGAATGGCGCCCATTTTAGATCTCAGATATCTGAACAAGCATCTTTTGAAACCAAAGTTCAAAATGGTAACTCTGGCAATGAGTTTACCTTCCTAAGGCCAGGGACTGGCTAGCTTCCCTGGACCTCAAGGATGCCTATTTCCATGTCCTAATCAGAAGATCCCATCGAAAGTACCAGATTCGAACTGCCCTTAGGTCATTACCAGTTCAGAGCAATGCCCTCGGCTCAGCCTCTGCTCCAAGGGTATTCACAAAGTGTCTAGCAGTGGCAGTGGCCCACTTAAGGAGGCAGAGGATTGCTGTTTTTCCTATCTAGACGACTGGCTCATTGTAGGGCAGTCCCAGAACAGGTAAAATCTCACCTGCAAGTCACCCAGCAGCTTCTCACCTCCCTGGGTTTTCTGCTAAACCTACCAAAGTCGGTTCTGGAACCAGTCCAGGTACTCACCTTTATAGGCGCAGAATTGACACAAAGCTAGCCAGAGCCTTTCTTCCCCAGAAAGGGTAAGGAATTTAGTGGCTCTGGCCTCTTCCTTCACTCTGCAGGTCTCTCGACCAGCAAGACACTTTCTGCAGCTCCTGGGGACATGGCTGCATCCACAGCTGTTGTGCAGAGAGCCAGATTTCAGATGAGAGACATTCAGTTTCACTTGAGAACCTTTTGGTCTCAGAGAAGAGACCCCTTCCAAGTTGGTCCCAGTGACTCGAACCTTGATCCTAGCTCTCCAGTGGTGGCAGGATCAGAGCAATTTAAGAGCGGGGTCCCTTCATTTCCCTTCTCACGACTTGACTCTCACTACAGATGCTTCCTTCTGGGTTGGGAGCCCACATGGGCGACCTTTCCACTCAGGGAGTTTGGTCCCCAGGAATCTCTGCTCCACATCAATTTGCTGGAACTCAGAGTTGTCTTTTTAGCTCTTCAAGCTTTTTCTGCATCTGTCCACGACAAGGTGATACAAGTCAGAACAGACAACACCACAACAATGTGGTACATCAACAAACAGGGGGGCACTCGGTCTTCGGCCTTGTGCACCGAGGCAATGAAGTTGTGGTCTCTGGCCTATTCCCTGAACACTTCCCTCATAGCAGTTCATCTTCCAGGGAAGGACAATGTCCTAGCGGATGCCCTCAGCAGGATTTCCCAGGGCCATCACGAATGGTCCCTGGATCCTCAAGTGCTGGGGATAGTTTTTGCCAGGTGGGGCATCCCTCAGATAAATCTTTTTGCAGCCCCAGACAATCACAAACTTCCTCTGTTCTGTTGCAGGCCTCCAGTGCTGGGCTCAGTTCCCCTGGATGCCCTTCTTCTGGATTGGGAGGAAGTTCCTATGCTTTCCCCCTTCCTCTCCTATTCAAAGTACTAGTCAAAATCAGATCTCAGCCTTGCAGGGTGATTCTGATTGCCCCGGATTGGGCCAGGCAGCCCTGGTACCCACTCCTTCTGTCTCTAACAGTCTAATCTTCCCTGTGCTTCCCCAGGAATCACAATCTGTTGACTTGTGCCCAGGGAAGGGTTTGGTATCCGGACCTCAATCCCTCAACCTCAAGGCCTGGCTCTTGAGGAGTTAGAGTTTGCTGATTTACACCTCTCTCAGGGTGTTCTTGAGATCCTAAAGGCTTCCAGAAAGCCTTCCACTAGGGCTACTTATAGTTCTAAATGGAAAAGGTTTTCCATTTGGTATGCTGGGAAAAATATTTCCCAGAATCTGCTGAATTGCCCATTTTGTTAGATTACATGGTACATCTTAATTCCTTGGTCTCAGACCAGCTACCCTGAGAGTTCATTTGGCAGCTGTGTCTGCTTTTGTATCAGCAGGAAAGTCATCCCTCTTTCCTCTCATCCTGTGTTTTCCAAGTTTTTAAGGGATTACTCCATACTAATCCTCCTTTCGAGAACCGCCTTGCTTGGGACCTTAATGTTTGCATTGCTCAGTTAATGCAACCCCTTTTGAACCTCTGTCTTCTGCAGAGCTTAAGTACCTAACTTGGAAAACTGTTTTTCTAGTGGCTATCACTTCTGCCAGACGATAAGTGAATTGCAAGCCTTGTCAGTGGAGACTGACTTTATTTCTTTCCACAGGGATAAGGTAGTCCTTAGGACTAATAGGAAGTTTTTGCCTAAGGTGGTTTCAGATTTCCATCTTAATCAATCTATCCCTTCTTGTATTTTTCACTGATCACCCTCTTCGGGTGAGAGGAGGTTGCACAGCCTGGATGTTAAGAGAGCTCTTAGTTATTATATAGAGTACCAAAGGTCACAGGTTCGAATCCTCCAACTTTTCCTTACCTATGGTGAAGTTGGGAAAGGCAACCTGCCACTAAGAGATCAATAGCCAGGTGGATTGTCTCTTGTATCCAATTTTGTTATCAGAAAGTGGGCAGAGCCCCCTTCGGTTTGGGGCTCATTCTCTGAGGGGGTACAGCTGCGTCTCTAGCTGCTACCAGAGATATCCCTTTATTAGAGATTTGCCAGGCTGCTACTTGGAAAACGGTACACACTTTTACCAAGCATTACTCCCTGGATGTCCAGGCCAGGAGAGATGCTCGGTTTGGCACAGCTGTTCTTCAGAGCATATTCCCTAAGTAGGTTCTGCCCCTCCTCCATGGAGGTACTGCTGTGTATTCTGCTAATGTCTATAATATAGCAAGACTTCATGTTGTTTGAAGAAAAAATTACTCACCTTAGTAATGTTGTTTCTTCTAATGGAGTCTTGCTATATTATAGACCTCCCCCCCAACCTGCCCCTCTCAGAACCTCTACTTGGTGGGGTGCGGGCAACTTAGTGTGGGCACTACTTATGTCCTGTTAGCATTTTGTCCCCTTTGGGACTTTGGGGTGTGTATGTAGCGCGTGTGTGTTTTATTATACTTATGTTCCATTTTCATATTATTAGAATGGTGTTAGTATTTCTGGTCCCCTGACTTGAGTCTTGGGTGTTGGGACCATCAATGGTTGTTATTATTTAGGTAGCCATTTGGCTAGTGTAGGTTACAGCTTCCACACAGACCTTAGTGAGTTTGGCTCGAAAAGATCTGACAGTTCAAGTTTGAAATGACACAGATAGAGCTGCTCTCGTGCCAAAATTCTATTTTGGAATGGTTTTAACCATTTCACTCCGGGGCAGTTCTAGAGCTGGATCAAACTGCTAATGTCTATAATATAGCAAGACTACATTAGAAGAAACAACATTACTAAGGTGAGTAATTTTTTCTTCTTGTCCACTCCCTTGTAGAGCAGAACTCTGTCCACTACCCTACACTGTTTCAGAACTACCCTTGAATGTATTGAGCTACTGAATAGCCCTGCCAGGTGTTCAGTCAGTGCCAATGCCAGTTCCTTGAGCACCCTGAAGTGCACCCCATCTGGCCCTGGAGCCATATCTATTTTCAGGGCTGCAAGCCCTTCTCCGAACATTTCTTCTGTAAATACCACTTGTATCATTTCTGGGATTCCCCTTGCAGCAACCTTTATGCTGCTTTCTGGCAGATTCCTGCAATCTTCCACTGTGAATACTGAGCAGAAGTAGTCATTAGGAATGGCTACCTTCAGGGGAACTAGGTGGCTCAGTGGATTGGTATCAGGTTATGGATCCATTCACCTCTAGGTCATGAGTTCAGATCCAACACAGGTCAATAGTGTTTGAAAGCCATTATCAGCTAAGGGTTATTCAGTGGCTTATGTGAAATGAGTGGTGGTGGTCTCAGTCTATTCCCTGTGGGCAGGTGTCCACATCACAAAACCACCAACACAATTGGCACTAATTGGCACCCTTGTTGGCAGGCTTACATGAGAGGCCAAGCACTAAATGGGCACAGAGTCTGAGCTACCCTCTCACTTACATGGATGGTGGTCTCGCAATGGCAAGGTTGAGGCACATTGATGAGGCAGCGTGATGAAGCTTCTACTGTGATTGCCTGTGCTGTACCTGTTATGTAGATAAATGGAGGACTTTAGGTTCCAGTGCTGTCAATCCAGCACCTTTCATGAGCACTACAAAAAAAATGTCATACATAGAAAAAAAAATCTTAAAAAAAAAAAAGAATGGCTACCTTCTGCATCTCTTTCTCCATTACCCTGCCCCCTATCATCTTTAGAATTCTCCTCTTAGCTTTTTTTTCTTTAATGTAACTGCAAAACTGTATTTCCTTCCCTTGACCTTCTCTTCAATATGCAGCTTTGTGTCTGCTTTTGCATCCCTTACTGCCTTCTGGGCCTCCCTTTCGATGTCTCCTCTGAAAACTAGGCCTCCACCTGAAAATCCTATCTGAAATGCCAGTATCTTTAAGCCCTGCAAAAATGTTTCTTCAACTAAAATGAAGCTCTTTAGATGTATACTCTGACTTCTGATAATTGTAATTCAGCTCTCTAATATGAATGATATCGTATACAAAAAGACATAAATGGAGCTTGTTCTCCTGTCTGCCGCTAAAGATTTAATTGTCTGGCTGATTTATTACAGTTACAAGATATTGAAGTAGAAAATAAAACAAAAGAACATTAAATGTTCTCAGAACTACACTGAAAAAAAGCCCCATTTATTTCTTACTTTTAATGCAGACACTTGGAAAAGGGTTGGAACATTTTACTTTCACCTCACAGACATTTATTAAACCAAGAGTAAAAAACAGCAGATGGAAAAGGAAGGATATCAGTTTTATAGAGCACCATTCCTACACACTCTATCCCAAGGCCACTGGCATAATTTATCTCTTCAGCAACATCTGGCTCTTCCCTGCCAATCAGTGCCCCCCTAGAGAATGAGGAAATAAGAAAATGTGGGTACTTGAACAAGACTACTAGAGGTGATTATGTAGTTATCCAGAGCTGCTGTTTGTCAGCTGTAAGGAGGCATGCTGGCAATTAATAACAACCAACTGATCAGTGAAGCAGTTCAGTAAACCCTTATCGGCAGCTAAAGGTAATTCTTCTGTTGGTTCTTCTGTTATTTTCTACTTATAATGTATGGTAGAGTGATATCATGCATAGAAATTGAGTAATTTATAATGTTGTTATACTATTTCCATGATGTCACGATGTTGTTATGCCATCAAGAGTACATCGCATTGATGGTATAACAACATAGACTATGTTGTGCATACACGTTCTGTATACTGTGAGGTGTTTGTGCAAGCACGAATGGTGAACGCTTCTCCAAAATGGCCGCGGTGGTGATCAAGAAGCACCACAGAGAGGGACGATTTAATCATGAGTTCAATTTACTATTGATTATACTTGCAAATAGTGGACCATATACTATAAAAGATAATGTATGGTCCACTATCGGCAACCAGCTTGTGTAACCATCTCGAGGTTGCCATGGCGCCTTAAACCTCTCGATATTTGCTCTCGAGGTTTAAATGGTCACTGTGGCAACCTCTCGATCATTAACAAGCTGGTTACCTATAGATGACCATACATTATCCTCTGTTTTATCTCAACATGTTTATCATAACTGGAACTGTATAAATATATTTATAAAATGAGTAAATAAAATAGAGTGCTGTCATTTGCTGATACCCATTAGATGACTGTGCAGTGATATTGCAAAAGGCATTGTCTCAGGTTTTTGTTTAATTTTATATATACTCTTTTTAAAGATCCATTTTATAAGTTCGGTAGCACGCCTCAGTGTGGTGGATAAATAATAATCAGTGCATTTCCTGCATGGTTCAAGTCACTTGGCCTGCAGCACTATGCTTCATAATACACAAGGGGTATGTGCTGATATAGCTTTATGCATGCACTGTCATTTGTAATTGCTTTCATGTCCAGTAATGGATACACAATGACTGGACTAAAAATGCACAATTTATTTCCAAGAGTGAGGTGTGGGATGACAGCTCATGAGTGGCATAACCACACAAACAGAGTTGTGACAGTCCTTCCCGTCATAGTTGGTGATAAACTGCATGTTTTTTGAAGGTTTCAGTATAATAATTATTACTTTTTTTATTTAAAAATAAGCAGGAAGGTGGCAAAGACAATTCTGCATTAGCTTACATTGGCATCACATATTCACATTCCATTAGTTACCAAAACAAAAATCTATTGTAAAACATTGCTATGCATTAGACAGAATAAATACTAGGGCTGCAAGTTTGGTTCTAACAAAGAATTGAACACCTTGTACTTTGGGTGTTTGATTCTTGTGAATGGTGAACTTTACTTGGAAATCGGTGGACTTTAGTATCAACTAGTTTGGCCTGGTCCAAATGGAGCAGACCAGTTGAGCTAGTGAAACAGCGAACCACAGTTCACCCCTGAAACAGTTAACACTACAGCACTAAAAGCGTACAGTGTGATGTACAGGTTCCAGCCTCATTTTGGATCTGCTTGACTAAGCTCTATCATGAGTCAGAGGGAAGCTCACTTGCGCACTGTCGTCAGGTCATTAGGTCGCTCAGGAAGGGCTGTGATTGATTCTAGTTATATTAGGGAATTGTCCAAAACACCTGAAACAGTCTTTAACAGTTAAACCGATTAGCGGGCTGCTGAATGGGTATATATTTAGGGGAAAAGGCTTACAGCGGGTCTCTCGGACTGGGCCCCTGGCTGAGACAGGGTAGGGGGAAAAAGACAGTGCCCTGAGGAGCAGAGTGTGCTAGGGTATGGGTGGTGGGCAGATGGGACATGAGGTGGCAGTCTGCCAGTGCCCACTTGTTGTCTAATAAATAATTTAATCTCAGCAGTGCAGTACCTTGTTGCAGAACTAGCATTTTAGCAGGGCATTACAAATACGAAAATAAGTTTTTGTTTTGTTTGTTAATGATTGAAGCCCCTGAGAGAAGCCTGATGTGATTTTTATGGGGGGTTGGGGTGGCATTACTGTCTCAGTAACTTAATTTTGCTGCAGTAAGTGTGTGCCAGATGGCAGCTAGACAGTGCCTGGCTACTGTTAGTTACATATGAACATACGAACATACAAATGTGCCAGCAGAAACAGATCACTTGGTCTAAATCTGCTTGAGTGTGCAGCTAGCACCCCTAGTTTGCAGCTGCCCCCCACTTTGTTATTCTACTGCTGCCCCTACCTCCCCCACCCTCACTCTCCCCTGTTCCCTGTCCCATGTCCTTTTAAAGCTGTTCACAGATTTACATGATACCACCCATTCTGGTAGTGCATTCCATTTTGCTACCACTCTCTCTGTGAAATAGTGTCTCCTCATTTCCATCCTAAATCTTCCCTCATCTTTTCTTAGCCCATGCCTCCTGGTGTCTATCCCCCTCCTTAGCTTAAAGACCTCATCTTCCCCAACCTTACTGATTCCCCTCAGATACTTGAATGTCTCTATCATGTACCCTCTGTCCCTTCTATCCTCAAGGGTGTACATATTCAGGTCTCCCAGCCTGCTCTCATAGTCTCTTTCCTCCATTCCACATATCATCTTCATTGCCCTCCTCTGCACCCCCTCCAGTAGCCTGATATCACACTTCAGGTACGGCCTCCAAAACTGCATACAATACTCCAAGTGCGGCCTTACCAACGACCTCTAGGGGGGCAAGATCATGCCTCTATGCCTGGATGAAGACCCCCCTCACTATGCACCCCAGTATTTTGTTCACTTTTGCAGCCACTCTCCTGCACTGGGCAGTGTTGTTCATGGTCCCTGTTACCATTACCCCTAGGTCATTCCCCTCCTCAGTGATCCCAACCCCCCAGCCAGTATTCTCTCCTTGGGTTCTTCACCCCGAAGTGCATAACCTTACACTTCTTTGCAGTGAACTCCAGCTGCTATCTCTCTGACTACTCCTCTAACTTGTTTAGGTCCCCCTGCAACTGCTTCCGTCCCTCCCCTTCATCCACCACTGCTCCCATTTTGGTGTCATCTGCGAACAGACTTACCTTGCTCACCACCCCGTGTGCAATGTGTGATATGAAGAGCCCAAATAATACTGGTCCCAGCATGGAGCCCTGTGGTACACTGCTCATCACTGGCCTCAGAGTTGAGAGCTCCCCTCTCACCACCACCTGTTGCAGCCTCCCACTCAGCCAGCTTGTAATACAGTTCGCCATTTTTGCTCCTCCACCTACACCAGTTAGCTTCCCCCAAATCACCCATGAGGCACTGAACTGAAGGCCTTGCTCAAGTCCAAGTAAAGGTACACCATACATGACTCGTATCCAGCTCACCTATCACCCAGTCAAAATATTGTATCAGGTTGGTTTGACAAGACTTCCTTGAAATGAACCGATGCTGCCTCACATTGTGGAGGCCGTTGTCCTCCAGTTATGACACCAGTCTTTCCTTTAGTATCATTTCCATGAGTTTTCACATTGTGGAGGTGAGACTTACCGGATGATAACTGCCCGGTTCATCCCTTGGTCCGCTCTTGTGTAATGGCGCTACATGTGCCGTCCTCCAGTCCAGGGGCACACATCCCTTGGTGGCATCCCACAAAAACTGATTCTTCATCCATGTCTCTTTTTGCAGGAGTTCAAAACAGTAGACAATACACACACTCCTTATACAGTATAGAGTACGCGTGCTCCCTGTCATTCCATACAGCAGCCAGCCAAAGCGGTGAGAGGAGGACTGTGCTTGTTGCTATATCGGATGCCCCACATGGCACCAGACAAAGAGGTGCAGGGGGGTAGAAGGTTAATATGCTTGGTGCAGGTGCTGCGGGGGAGTGCTAGCCACCAGGGCACTGGAAGACACTGGGATGGGTGCTTGGCAGTTGGGGGGGGGTACCATGATGTATACAGCAACATGTGAGTGAAGGATGAGGGGTACCACTAGACACCAGGAGCATCTTTATTAATATGGTAGCCATCGATCGAAGGGTGAAGGGGACCAATAGACACCAGGGAAGACTTAAACAATTATGGGGACAGGTGATTGGAGGGTGGGGAGTGCCACTAGGCACAAGGACCTATGTGTGTTTTATGCAGGCAGGTGATCGAAGGGTGGGGGTGCCACTGGACACCAGGGAGGACATGTAAATTGCAGGGACAGGCTTCAGGGTGTTGGGGGGGCCCACTCACAACCATACCTGATGTGGCAAGAGGCCACAGGTGAGGCACATACCTGCAGTTGCTTCCCATGCAAATGAGCCCATATGGATATGCATATGGCTTCTAACGCCTGGCATGTCCAATGGGCTTATTTGCATGTTGCTGGTTGAATATCTCATCATAGCTGCTGCTGCTATCCAGTCTGGGGCAGCAGTTCCCTGCACTTCCCTGTTGTCTCCATACGCCTGCATCCATGTTGGGGCTGCACTTCTTGACTTAGCGCTGTGCCAATATGGCCGTTTATTCAGTCAGATAGTGCTGGTGCACTATCTGACTGAATATAGCATCCTTATGGTTGGGTGCAAGGGCAAATGCAGCGCAAACCTTTGCACTCCACTTTTGCCCATATTTCTGTACCAGGATCCTGATCTCTGTGCGTATATCACAAAACAAGAACGGGAACAAATAGTGCAGAAGGAAAACACTCATTATCATCCCTGGTTGCAATTGCACTGACAGACCCGGTGGAGCAGAGGAAAAAAGGAGAATCCCAGTGTGTTTCAGCTGCTACTGATTATTACAGGAGACGCTCATTTTTGTCTCCAAGCTAACCTGCCACTCCTGCTGCACCCTACAGAAAGACAGCAATTGATGAAAAACCACTATGCAAACAACTGTCTGACTATGGCTTGATGAAAAAGCATAACAAGTCACTTTCTGAAACAGTGGTGCCTGATATGGCAGCAGACAAAATGCTGCAGGATTACCTGGATGAGAATTTGCCACTAGCAGAAGGAGGTGAGCATCTATTGTACTGGTACCATAAAAAGGCCATTTCACCATCTTTGACACAGGTTACTGTTGAACACCTCAGTTGCCCACCTGCAAGTGCTCAGAGAGGATTTTCAGTGTTGCAGGCAATGTTATAACCACCAGGAGAACATGCCTTGTGACCCAAAATGTAGAGATGCTCACATTTTTAGCAATTAACCTGCCCTTTTTATCAAAGCCCTTTTTGCCATGGTTTATGAATGATGAATCTCCTACATTTCCCACTGGACTAAACACTGAGGAAGATGATGAGATGGATGGGGAGGGCTTCTGTGTCCATTAGTTTTTTTTGGAACCAGTAGCCTAGACACACACTGTGGGATGCTGCACTGTTGTCTTCACTCAGTCTTCTTTGGAATAATGTCAATTTTTGCCAGGCCTACACACGCCAGATTAATAATTTTTTTGGGTAACATTGCCCATGAAACCAGTGTGTACAACTGTAAGGATAAAAGATGGCTGCATTGTGTTACCAAGTTATAACAGGAAGCCTTGTCCATGTGTGGCACTGTCCCAGTGGGCACACATTTTTGGAACCAGTAGCCTACACCATGGTATTCTAGACTGATATTTTAAGGGCATACAGAGGCCTTACAATTTCAACCATTTTATTTTTTATTTGAGCATTGCTACTTAGCCACATACTCTTTATTGCTGCTAGCATTGTTCATGTTTGGCACTGACTGAACGGACACAATTTTTGGAACCAGTATAATAAAAATAATAATAATAATATTTATTTTTTATAGCGACTTTCATATAACCAAAGCGCTGTACATCAAAATAAAACAAAATACAATAAATACAATAAAATCAAGAAAATCCAGATTAGGCTTTCCCCCACAAAAACGTCTTAAGTACCCCTTAGCAAGGCCAACTGCATCACCCTGCTATTTTGGGTGCTTCATCAGCCAAGTGCATTATGTTGTTTCATTTTTTCCCATTTCCTAATGCGTTCCAATAGTCGAACCAGGCCAAACTAGTTCACCATTAAGAGAACTTTGTCAAACTTTATGTGGTTTGATGGTCAAAGTTCATGTGGTTGAACTTCAGGAGGTTCACACGGCCCTAATAAAGCCATATTCAAGGCTATAATTTAAAATAAGGTGACTATACAAAACAGCATGAATCTGCCAACTCTAATGACTTATATATCATTTGTTATATTTCACAGCTCCGACATATTCAATTTAAACTGTTAAATTTGCTCTTTTTATGAAGATAAAACATTTCTGCTTAATGTGATTTTCCCGTTTTCTACAATGAAAAAAAATTCTATTTGACATCTGTAGACATCAAATCTCAGAACACCCCAAGATATTTCATTCTTTATTACAAAAGAAAACTTTACACAAAAAAAAAAAGGTTCCTTGCTCGGACTACATAGCAACATAACAATTTAAGGTTAAAAAGTACTTTAGGCCCATCATATCCATTCCCCACGTCTTCTTCATAAGCAGGGATGAAATAAGTATGCTATTGTAACCAGTCCTCCTGACATCTGGTACTATTAGACCCCAACTCTTGATACAGAGAACCAGTTGGGGGTTTTATTTGTTTGCTGGCACTGGCACAACAGCAGTGGGGTCTTCAATGGTAATACCCCTCTCTAAAATGTATCTGACCAATAAGAACATCAATGTCCACACCCAGCTTGGAGTCAAGCAGTTCTGGCTCTTTATTGACAACATACACAGGGTTCTTGACTTAAGAATATGAATCCTAATGGTCTCTAAATCAGAGTGCCATTGTACTTGATATTTATGTGTTCCACCAAAGCATAATTTACAAAGACACACAGATGAGAGGCATAGTGCTATAATGTTACAGCTACCCACTCAACAGCTCTTATACACATTATTTCTACATTGACACTTGCATGCTACTTGCTATAGGCTCCAGCTGCCTTTTAGCTTTGACAACACTCTTTATCTGACTTGCTACCTCCTCTCTCTCTCATTCTTATTGCTCACTTATCTATTCACCCCTAACACAGTGTACAAGGGGTCATATACAGAAATGGACACAGTACGCTCCAGGTGACTATTGGCACATGCGTTCTGATTACTCTACATGACCATATCTATACCACATGGATGCTAACCTCCCTGTTGAAATGGCCCCCCTTCAGCAGGAACTGGGGCTCACACCGCTGGGTATTATACCAGATCCAAATGACTTCTTTACCTCCCCATGTAATGCCCCACCACTTAAAGCATTTCTTCTTGTATCCTCTAGCAAAGAAACTTTGGCCAGACTCCCAGGCCCAGCTACAATTTATTATTCCTGCTATAGTCACCCACTCAAAACTCCATCTGCCCTGAATGGCGTAACCAGTACCATAGCTTTGGAGATGACCCCCTAGCTGACAGGTTACACTTAGGAACTGGCTCAAACACTGGAGGATCTGACTTGTGTAAGAGGATACATATAACTTACAGTATCCACATTTATGATCCCGCTGTATTTGTGCCATACTTCCCACCCTACATTACTGAAGGATATGTCTTTCACTCTGTCCCCAACAATGCATACTACAGGCTGCTGCACTATGCCTTCTGGAGAAACCCAAACCCACAAACTCACCATTGCCACATCCCAAACAAGAGAGGCTGCCACCACATCCAGGCCTGGCAAGCTTACTCTAGACTCTAGCGCTCTCTGGGGAATACCTCACAGCACCATTCCCAGTTACCTTGCATCCTAAGCTCAGTTCCACTCACACAGGATGAACTTTCTTGGACCTTCCAAGGAAAAGAAAACATAATTTTGGCAGAGTTTGGCACACATGTGTGACCTCAGCAACCGGATCTACTTGATGGCTGCTGATGGAGGATTTCTCCAGGACACCCCCTTTACATGGTCACAAGTCCTCAGAAGACTATCTTCTAGCCACCTTTTAACCTGCAGTAGGCCCCTAATTAGCATAGACACTGAACATATGTCAATAAAATGAGCTAGCAGTCTGCTGCAACTACCTGGAGCTTGGAGTTTTCTAGTCTCTGGAAGTCTTTAGAATCACTATTAACCTTTTAGTAACAAGTCTCCGACCAGGACAAAGGGTGAGAGGCTGGTTACACTGAAGGTGCATTTATACCAGGCCTCCCTAGGCAAACAGTAGGGAGTTGCTGTCTGCATGGACTCTTGCAGTTTAATACAATAATCTGCAATTCATACATTTATTCCACCGTTCTAAGTCAGAATTTCCATGAAAGTTACCAAAGTGCATTTCAAAATTTAGTGAAAGTGAGCTTCCGACTTTCGCTAAAATTCTGCCAGCAGAAGTTTAATTTCACACAGCCCTAGCAGGTGTACAAGCTAGGCCAAAAGTTTCAGAAGGGATAGAAACTGGTGAGGGCTATTGTATACATAGTGCTGGTGGCAAGGTATGAGACAAGAGTGGGAAGCTCCATTGATCACCAGTGATGTATTTATTTATTTTAAATCCACATTTGTGCATAGTGGCTAGTTTTCACATAGATACTAATGGCACTGTTACAGCAGCAGGGTTATTATCTAACATTTCAAGACTAATAAAGTAAGAAAGCAAGGCATACACATATGGTATTAATTACTTATGTACAGGCATTATTGGAGATATGGGGGAGAGAGTTTAGTGGAGACAGGAAATGGGGATGCATAAGCAAATGCTGACAGCAGTGGGAGACAAAAAGATAAGTGCATATGGCTTGCTTGAAACCTTGTGTAGCATCAATGGTCTTCACGTTGCTAGGGATGTAGTACCAGGTTGTTGGGAGAACAAAGAAGCCTTTCTGCTGATGGACTTGTGAGCACAGAGTATATGAAAGAAGTATTTAGTCTATACCTGAGCCCGTATGGTTGGATATGCTTTGTTAGTAGCCTGTGAAGGTAGGTGGGGTACTGTTCCAGCACACACATATGTATCAAAGTAGCTCTTGTAAGTTATCTTCTGTTGTCGGGGTATAGTAGTCCCAAGATTACTGTGCATCAGGCTGTGGTGGGTTCTTTTATCACACCCTTTGGTAAATCTGAGATGTTTTGTATGCCACTGTGATTTTTCTAAAATTAAGTGACTGATGCAGATCTGTAAATTTTTTTTTGCCAGTATTCCACGGCAGACAGTAGGGGGCTGTGGCAAGATTAAGCACCTGGTGTAAAGGGTGTGGCAGTTGTGTACGCAGTGTAGTGCCCCAAGCATTTAGTGGGAGCCTCTCACAATTTTAGCCATCTACTCAACAAAGTTTAGCTGAGGATCCAGCCAAAAGCCAAGGTACATGAAGAAGTAGATTACTTCTAAGGGGAGCCAGAATGTTCTACTGAATTCCATTAGTTTTAGTGCTGTCAAAAATGAGTTTAGTCCTTGCAGGTGACCATGATGCCTCCCTCATATAGCTGACCTACTTTCTCCAGCCCCTGAGATCTCCATCTGGGCAACATTTGCACAGGAACCCAGGCTGGATTCATACGAGTTGTGATCAGTGTAAGCAGATTTGTGTCAGGTGATAGTGTGGGTGAGTGAGAAATCATAGCATGATCTCAGACCCTCAAATCTACCATGTTCGATGTAACAGGGTTTGCAAGTGCAAGGGTATTCAGAGTTAGAAGCACAAGGCTAAGTTTCCTATCTACAGTAGTAGGGATACCCCTAATACTGTTTCTTCCAGGTCCCACCTTCCCATAGGCTTCTCATTAGTGGGGGAAGGTGGATGTCCCATCTTCTTTGTATGCCAGCTGAGTTGCCATATAATATAATATATTGTGAGGAAGGACTAGTCCCACTACCTGAGATGACACTTTGAGTATGTCTCTTAATGTGAGGGAGGTTTCCCTTTCATAAAATTGCTGTTAGAAGGCTGGTGATTAAAAGAATTTAGAAGGAAATTGAATCAGCAGGGCCTGGCAAAGATCCAGAAGTTTTGGTTAAGATGATCATTTTAATGTTAACTCCACCAGTAAGAGGGAGCCTGGGTCACTGCTCTCAGTTGAAATTCCTGAAAGGTCCAGTACTGCCATTATGTCCTCTGAGGTAACTCCTCTTAAAAGGCAATACTGCACCATTTCCCTGGGGGCAGGCCTACTCAAGGGAGTCACAAAATTGAACCTCAGGGCATGATAGTCAGACCATCTGACTGGATCTACCACCATTTCGGTGATCTCCATCCCCAGGAATTCCATTGATTGGAGGAGGTTTTGTCCAAATTATGAGTGCTCATCGCCAACCCAGGCTTTGCAGTCCCCCAGAACTAACCATCTGGGGAACTCCAACACCAGTCCGGTGATGAGCTCTTCTACCTCCTGCAGGAAAGCCCTCCCAACCCCTGGTGGATGGTAAATGAGAAGGATCCTGAAGCCTGCACCTACCCCCACAATACACTCGAAGGAGTTAGTAGATCCCATTCTCCCTGAAATCCAATTCTGATCTAAAACAGATCACAACTCCCCTGCCCCCCGGTCCACTCTCAAGCAGCGTAACACCTAGAACCTGCCCAGTATAGCAGAAACCAAAATGGGTCCCGCATTTTCATCCAGCCAGGTCTCAGTGATGCAAGCCAGGTCTGCAGAGGCTACCATATTAGCCACCAATGTGGTCTTATTCTTAATTAATCTGGCATTGCATAACACTGCAATAGAGGGACGAGAACCTGAGGATGATTGAGCCACCTGCCTGCACAAGTCAGAGCCCTTGGATATGGGCACAAGACTGGGAGGACCCCTGTCCTGTACCCATTTTGCCCCAGGGCACCTCCTGGTCCTCACTGTCTCTATCCGCTGACCCCTTTCCCATCCTCCTACAGACCCCACCTGCCCCCCCAACTACTCGTAATACCTAGTGTACGTCATCTTCTGTATACCTCTGGAGGAAGTGGGGGGGTATCAAATGGGCTAAGGTCCCTGAGTCTGAGGGAAGTACTGCTCGACTGTGATTGGCACCCCCTTTCATATATTACCTTCACTCACTCACCCACCTAAACACACACTCGTCCCACAATCTCATCCCAAATTCACTCCCAATTTACACCCCTCCTACTCAGTACTACTTCTTCCACAATCACACATAGTTTTTCACCCACACATCCCTAAACAGTCAGGCCTGTACTAACAAAAAAGTCTCCCATGCAGCCTGAGTAGCAGTTTACCAGGAAAAAAGCAGTGTAATCAGTCTTTAAAAAGTCACTTCAATGAACTGTATTTTGCAAAGCTCCCACCTCTGCACTTTGATATCTCAAGCACAGCGCAGACCCCTCTCACCAGTCTGCACTAATTTCACAAATTTGCAGTTGGAACAGATTTAGCCAGCCATTTCAAGTCACCAAATTACTGCAACACCTTCCTACATCCAGAATCAGAATTTATTTTAAGTCTCCTAGTACCTTCATGGGCCCAGAATTCAGGAAAAAAACTACCTTCCTCCACGATATTAAATCCTCATGATTCCGGTCCAGGACTAACCTACTCACACTCTGAGCTCCCTGATAATCAACCCCCAAACCTTCCTCTCAGAGGGATCAGGCAGCCTACCTTTCAGCCTATTCCTGGCTCCACCTAAAGACCAAGGACAAAGAGCACCCCTTCAAGGACACTAGCCCTCGCCTCCCGTCCGGTCTGGGGATTAATCCACCTAGGACGCCCCCTCTTTAGGTGGCCCCTGCCTCCTCCAGCAGTCAGGCACTCCCCCCACCTCTCTTAATTTTGTAAATTTTTTCTGCTGCATGCTGTGGCTATGGTGGTTCCTCCAGTAGGTGTGTGTGTTCCGACCAACCTCCCACCTCGGTTGGTAACGCCACTCGCACACAGCACACAGCAAAGTTCCACAGCAAGGTTCCCTCCTTTGCTGCCTGTTGGTCTGTCCTCTCAGTCAGACTGGGCCCACTCACAGTACAGACATCGACTCCATTCCTCCGTAAACCTGGTTATCACCGGAATGTCTCTGATAATCACTCCTCCTCACTCCTCACTCAGGCTCTCACAGGAAGGTTGAAACTGGAAAGGTCTCCCACAGGAAGGCTGGGACTGGAACAGTAGGGAAAGCAGTAGATCAGAGACATGGTCAGTAAATGATAGTGACCATGAAGAGCTCTGCAACTGGAACTCTGGCCCCCTAGACCCTCATTAAATCTACCACTACACTCTATGCTTGGGTGGCGTTGGGAGCAACCCAAACGCCCCAGTGTACACTGCAGGGTGTTCATTTGTTAGCCAAAAATGCTCAGAGAAAACTAACTAACTAACTCACTTAAATCCCTATCTAAACTCACTCTCTCCACTCAATACTAAACTGTTTCCAGAATAAGCTAAAAAGACTTTCTTATACATGATTTAAAACACAAAACTGCTACTCAGAACTGCTGCTCAAGGAGCTACTGCCTGCAGCTCGCACATCTGGTAGCCAGATTTGCATTGCATCTTAGTCACTGGGAACACTCCTTTCCTGGTAGTTAATTCCAAAGTATGTGTACATTTTTCAGTGGTAGCACAGTGGGCACCTCTTTGCACCCAGAACAGCCACTGACTTTGACTGTGTATGGAGCCCCTGAGTTCTAAATGGGTTGGGAATGCTAAGGGCCAAATGAGAGTCTGTGGTGCTGCTGGTAAACATATTAAGAAAAACAAAAAAACAAGCTCACATTCGCTGGTAAAGCATAAGCTTGACACGGGAAAGTATGCGGAATCTTAGTCTATTGCTAAAGTAAAAAAAATGTCAGCAACCAGCAAATTGTGGGAGAGGAGTGAGTAGCAGAAATGGATTCTAATTGTTCTTAAACTAGTTCTGGTAACCCTATTTAAGGGTTTATGGTTTAACAGATTTTGGTGAAGAAGGATTATTTTGAAAATAATTTTCTGCAATTTTTCATAGAAGTCTAACATCTAAATCCCAGAGTAAAAGAAGGGATATAGAAGAGTATTCATGAAACCAGACCATCTCTGAGCTGTTTTGGCTATCTGGAATACTCTGGAAAAAATTAGTTTTTTGAACGTAAAGAAGACTTGCTGTAACTGTCAGTCATTTTTTCCAAATCTGTTCTTTGGTAAAAACAGAAAAAAATCCAAATATCGTTATCTTAAACACTAAAATCAGTCATATGTACTTTTGAGATGCAGTGGTTTCCACTGTCTAAAGCATTGTGATTTTGGTTACCTTTTTTGTAGGAAATGAAGTGAGACCTTATCTAAATAACCTGGAGTGGTTAATGCTTTCTGCATTACTTTATCCCCAGTATGAAATGGTGCAGCTTTTGGGCTGTCTCACATGTTTAGTGTGGATTCTGCACACTCAGCATGTGTATTCCAAAGCTGTTACAACAGTGACTTCATGAATGTTATTATACATGTGTAACCCTCCTACAAATTGGAGTTCCCAAAAACTCTTCCTTGAGCTTGCCTAAATGCTCACTGCCAGGCTGGTGTTCTGCGTTTTAGCAGTTTAAATGTATTGCCAGGGAGTGCCTGTATAGCCTCTGTGTACTGTCTCTTTAAGAGCTGCCTGGATTGCAGTCATAATTAATCTGAGAGGGAGCTCTGTTAGAAGATATACTTGTTTGCTGATCATTTGTTAGTGTAGTAATAATATTGCAGTTTGTTCTAACCTGCCTTCTTTGCAGCATGGACAGATCTGTTTGTTTCCATAATCTTGGTCCTGGACTGCAGAATGGGCCAATCGGTACATTTGGGACTGTAAAATGGAGCCTGCCTACAGGGGCTTGGTGGGGCTAAAACTTGTAGGAATTGTAGTTTTGGTCTTTTGGCACCTAAAATAACCTGGAGGGTGAGCCCTTGTTGTGAATGACAGACAGATCAGCCAACCAAACCTTTTGGATCTTGGGGAAAGTCCCACACTGCTTGCAGTTTCAGTTTGATCTGAGTTGGGAAGTGAAGAAGTAACAGCTTGAGATAGTTCGAGCAGCAATCCCTAGTGGAGTTGCGTGGCAGAACTGTGGAAAGGCCTGAGTTTGGCCTGCATGCCTGCCTGCTGTTCCTGAGAGGGAACTTGTGCTTTTTTCGGACTGAATCCGAATTTGGAGAGTGAATTAAGCTACTGAATTGTGACCAGGCTTTAACCTGAAGAAGACCGAAGATTTGCTGAATGCGATCAGTCTGTCAGGACTTCCAGCTACCTCTGAACTCCTGGATTGTGCAGAGACTCTGCAATTGCAACCGGAGAGCCATTTGCCTGGTACAGTAGAACTTCCTTACATGTGAATGTGCTGTGTGCTTATAGTGGGTCGTGATTTGGTTCCCCACTGTGTGTCTGAACTGTGTTTTGCTTGCTAGAGGCTGTATCCAGCTCCACGAACTGAATCTGTATCCATTTCTGTTTGCCTGGGCCCTGCAACACTGCCCAGCCAGAATACCTGCTACACAGAGAAAGTCATCAACGAGAGACCGGCCTGGGGATCAGCCTCCTGCTCAATGTCTTGAACAGGAACGACACCTCAGTGATTCATGTGGGCCCTGCTTCTCTGGGCACTCCAGCTCAATGGCCTGCAGTCTCGATTTCATCCTGCCTGTGTCCAGTATTGGGTATTGTGAGTAAACATAAGGGTAGCTCCCTGCAACAAAAGTTAAATCTAAAAGTGTTATCATCTGATTGTCTTGTTGCCTTTTCTTTCATGAACTGAGCCCCTCCAGCTCCAGATTACAAATAGTGTGTGTTGTTCATGTTGCTTTCTTCCATCACAGGGCCCCACCAGCTGCAACATTCCTGGCTAGCCCACCGTTTTCCTACCTGGGTACCCAGTGTGTGTAACTGTGTAGGGACTCCGAACTGCATGCATAACTGTCTGCTTAATATAGCTTTTAAACAAATCAACCTGATTACACCCCTCCCTTATTCAATGCCCCTGAATAAATCAGATTTAACTTTGTTTGCATTTAACCTGACTGTGTTTCCAGTTTGTGCCAAAAGTATTGTACTGTTGCTATTTGCTGTGCTTAACCTTGTTTTACAGGGGGTCCCCAGGGGTCAAGCTAGAGGAACCAGCCCTGGTGGTAAGTGCAAACAGTGTGGGTAATTATCTGGTGAATAAGGGTCATTGTGAAAGTAATTATTGTATATTGTTCAGGCCACTAGAAGGTAAAGAGGGGGGTAACAGTGTCCCGGAGGGCTGTGCCCAGGTTAGCTTGACCACTAACAACCTTGACCTCCGTGGGGAGGCACCCGTTTCATTACCCAGGCCCCTTAACCTGCTATTAGCCAAGCAGGCATAGGTAGTAGCCCTTGAGATAGCTCCACCTAGGGGTTACACATGACTGTGATGTCACTAGTGTGACTAACAACTGTTTCAGAATGTACGATTACCAACTTCTGCTACTGTCCTATGTCTCCCAGATAATGCACCTTCAACTACTCACAAACAACAGCTTTTGTACCCAGCACAAAATATGGTTTGTGTGAACACATGCTATCTATGCAGTATAAATAACTAAAAAAAAACCAGATAGCTTAGAATAACAAGTTTATTTGCACCCTCTGGCGCATTGGGCTAGTGGTAGCACTACCGCTCACTGTGCTGGTGACCTGAGTTCATGAACTAGCTCAGGTTGTCTGGAATCAGACAGGTGAAGGAAGATTAAACATCTAAGAGGACACTCTCCTTCAGGCAGGGAGGAAGGGATGTGATCCCCACTGCTATACTGCCACCTGGTTGACCCCAGGTGGCAGTGCAGCAGGGATACATAGGGTTGGGAGAATGATGGCTGGGCTCCACACAGCATGCTTGCAGCTCCTTGAGTGCCAACATCCTGAGTGAGTGGGAAGGAACAGACAAATGGATAAACCCTGAAGTAAGCAGGATAATTCTGGGTGCACATGGGTCTGCCACTGGCCATCCTGACCAGCCGAGGTTCTCCTAGCACTGTCTTTCCCCTTACAGAGGTGGGAGGTGTGTGTCTAGCATGGGCATGACCTGCAATGAGTGGCAAGCTCATGGAGTTGAAAGGCTGTGGAGTAAGGGCTAGGAACACAGAACAGGACTGGGCACAAGTCAGTGGACAGGCGCCGTACCAGTGAAAAGAATAAAATAGGGAGGGAGGTGTGCACAAGTCCCTTCACAAAAGGAAGGGTCCTACAAAAGCTCACTAAGCTCAGGGTGGACAAGGCAATTGGACTGGATGGCATACATCCCAGGGTACTAAAGAAGCTAAGGGTGGAACTAGCAGAGCCATTATCAGAACTGTTTAGTAAGTCTCTGAGCACAGGAAAGGTCCCAGAAGACTGGAGAAGGGCTCATGTGATCCTGCTCCACAAGAGTGGTAGCAGGGAGGAGGCAGGGAACCACAGACCAGTCAGTCTTACCTCAATAGTGGGCAAGATTATGGAGGCACTCCTTAAGGAAAGGATAGTGCAACACCTGGAATCCATAGGAGCACAGGATCCATGACAGCATGGGTTTACAACAGGAAGGTCCTGTCAAACTAATCTCATAGATTTTTGTGACTGGGTAAACAGAGTGGTGGACAAAGGGGGTGCAGTTGATGTCACCTACCTTGACTTCAGCAAAACGTTTGATACTGTTCCACACAGAAGATTGAGTAATAAGATGGGTAGGATTGGGGTGTGTCAGAAGTTGGTCAACTGGGTGGCAAACTGGTTGGTGGGCAGAAAACAGAGAGTGGTGGTAAACGGTATGCAGTCAGAAGAAATGCAAGTCACAAGTGGGGTGCCTCAGGGATCAGTTCTGGGGGCCAGTCCTCTTCAATATCTTCATCAGGGACATTGTAGATGGACTGGAGGGTAAGGTTTGTCTGTTTGCAGATGAAGTGAATATCTGCAACACAGTAGATGATCCAGATGGGGTGGACAGAATGAGAAGAGATCTGGATAAACTAGCGAAATGTTTGGAAGAGTGGCAACTGGGGTTTACCGCAAAGAAGTGCAGGATCGTGCACATAGGGAAGAGAAATCCTGAAGCCACCTATAGGTTGAGAGGGGAGTTGCTGGCAATCACAAGGGAAGAAAGAGACTTGGGCATCATCATCCCAGATGACCTGAAATCATCCAAGCAGACAACTAAAGCAGTAGGTAAGGCTAGGGGGATGTTGGGGTGTATTAGCAAGGGTATCACAAGTCGTAAGGGGGAGATAATAATCCCTCTTTACAAGACACCGGTTAGGCCACATCTGGAGTAATGCATGCAGTACTGGAAGCCGCACCTCCACAAGGACATTAACAAATTGGAGGTAGTCCAGAGAAGGGCAACCAAAATGGTGCAGGGACTGCATCAGAAAACACATGAGGACAAGTTAACGGAGCTCAATATGTATACCCTAGAGCAAAGGAGGGAGAGAGGTGATATGATCGAAACATTCAAACACCTTAAGAGCATTAACAAGGTGAAAGAGTCTAACATGCTTCAGTATAAGAAAAAAAGCAGGACAAGAGGACACAGCATGAGATTAGAGGGAGGCCGATTAAGGGATAATGTGAGGAAGTTCTTTTTCACAGAAAGGGTGGTGGATGCATGGAACAGCCTACCTCAGGAAGTGGTGGATATGAGTACAGCGCAGGGCTTCAGACAGGCATGGGACAGGCATAAGGGAGCAATACAGATGAGTATGAGTAGATAGGTAATTGACAGAGTAAATGCCTATGGCACCTTCGTAATGTAGAAAAAAAAATGGGCAGACTGGATGGGCCTTGCGGTCCTTATCTGCTGTCAACTTCTATGTTTCTATGTAATGTCTGTTAGCTTCCGGTGACAGGACCACTTGAGCTTCACTTTCATTGAATTAATCTTTGGTATGACAATGCACTTGTTATTCAGAGCTGCCTGTTCAGTGTTTTCTGTGATGATTTTGCAGGCAAAGCCTGCAAAAACAAGGAAGCGTAACAGTTATGTGAAAGGTGGTGGAAATGTTCACAATGCAATTGGAAGCAAAGGGTGGATGCATACTAAGTTGCAAACTTTACAGTTCATACTTATACGTAAGGTGTAGTACTGCAGAAAATCAGAAAAAGTAAAATATTTAAGATCTCGCTTTTTGTATAAATACATAAAATTATTATATCCATATAATAACTGAGAAGCGTTTTCACCCATAGGGAAACCCAGTTATAATTCACCGTTATAACCCGCAGCAAAAAAACCAAAAAGTATGCATTGATATACATGTTTTCAACTGACATGGACAGAGATGTACCAATACATGAAAACTGATGAATATGATCTATACATAATGAATTGAATGGAAGTTAACATTTTCAAAAAAATTGCATTTCTAGCCGTAACTGTTCAAATACTAGACCTTTCAAAACATAATTTCTTTAAAATGGGCTAACTTTGGAACCATTATGACTAGAAACTTAATTTTCTTTTAATAAAAGCTTGGAGTCAGCCACAGTATGTTGCTATAGTAATATATCATTTTTCTACACCTTTCATATTTTGATATCTAAAAACATTAAACAGGACATTTTTAAATCCTGTTACTAATTTAAGAACATTCTGATTCGTGTTTTGTAACAGAATAGACATACTTTTTTTCTAGTTCTATATGTACTCAGTAGGTATCCCGACCCTGGGCCAAATAGTTGTTCCCCTAGATTTATTTTTTTGGTGGTTCCACACCCAACATTGGGGGCCATCACAGCTTCACCCTTCCAACTGGCAGGGGGTGGGTGAATGGTGTGTAGCTTGTGCCTCTTCAGGAGCTAAGCAACTCACTTCCATGATGCCAGCCCCCATGCAGGTGATCTCATGGAGCAGTGAGATGATGCACAGGCTCTGTGCACCACTGACATATTTTGTCCTTGTTAGCACTCAGCGGTGTGCCATTGCTATTGCCGCAGCCCTGGAGGCAGTTTGGTAACACCCAGCTAAACCTGTTTTTTGTGCCAATCAAGTGAGACCCAGAGGAGTCCCATATTTGTTGTGTTCACAAGCACAACAAATCACCACCCTGAATTGTCTGGGTCCTTTTCAGGTCAAAGGTTGATGACAAAGAATTCTTTGCTGAACTGTACCTTTCATGTCTTCACCGATAGCAGATAAAATGTACTGCACTTTAAATACTGTTGCTTTGTATTATCCAGAGAAAAAATAATCAGGCTTATAGCTTTTAAGCCAATGACAGGTAATTAGACTTGACATTATGAATTAATTACATACCTGCTTAGACTGAGCTAGATATCCCCTATTGCAAAGGGATGATTTTGACAAGTAATAAGGGAACAGAAAGGGCAAAATTATACCTATTAAAATAAAAAAAAAAGGCTGAGGTAAAACCTCACATTACTTTCTTTTGATTAGCAGCAAAAGATGGGCCTTGCAGCAAGGAAAAGATTGCAGGTCCTGAAGGAATCCATTTACATTTTTTTCATATTTTTATTCCATATATTGATTGATTGAAAGAGTGACAACCTCCAAATATAGACACATTTAAGCACAGTTAAAGGTGCTTATTGATGTGGATTTTTGCTAGTTTTGCACTATGATACATTTTTTGATACTGGCCGTGTATGGATTTATCAGTTCAAACACTGTTTTGCACATTTCCACTCATTTGTAAGCGCCTTTGCAACCTGCAGTAAAACATAGAGAATACTGGATGGGCAACTATGCAGAACCAGTATGTTCTGCCACAGAGGGATTCTGGTTCCCTCTGACCTCGAGAGCGATGCTCGAGAGGTCCATGGTAATCAGAACCTCGAGGTGGCAAAACACTGTTTGTGCATAGAGTTGCTCATCTTGTATTTTTTATAGCGTATAGTATTGTGTCAAAAATGTGTTTTGTGAGTTCTTTTGTTTTCAAAATAAAACTGTCTCATGCTGTCTCTAGAGTTTCTAGAATGCTGTTGTACCACAGTAGGGTAGAACAGCATTCCATGACCTTGGAACTGTGGCAGAACAGCATTTTGAAAGGGATGAAATTCTATACAGAACAACATTCAACTATACGCTATAAGTTTATACCAACAGTGGGGGATCCCAGTCTGTGTTTTGAGCTGTAGTTTTGTTACTAAGCACCCAAGTTAATGTAAGCACTACCAATTCTGTGTGTTTTTCATATGAAATAACCACTCTGGGGACATGAATCTAGTCCAGAGTCACATTTGCCTGACCTTTCATATGAATTATTCAAATGAGGTTCAGAAACTAAGTGTCCTTCAACATTTTCTAATTCACAGTCAAAAAGGTTTGATCATCAACCAACATCAAGTTATCCTTCTCAAGGAACCAGAATCTCTCAGGGGGCACAGTTTTCATTCACATTTTTACTGCTAGACACAGATTTTTGCTATGTGCACAGTCTGCAGTTTATTTACCCAGGACAGTCCAACTACGCTGTCTTGCTTCCAGTAGCGTTCTGCTTGTACCCATTTATACAGCTGGCAGGACTGCAGCACTGAGAGGTTGAGTGACTTGCCCAAGATCGCACAGTGAGTATTTGACGCCAGTGGGGTTTAAACCTGCAACCTTCCTGTTCCTGTTTCTGTGCTGCTACTCAGGCCTCTATACAGCACAGCAACATAGCTTCTTTATAGTGGGAGAAGCTCTTGAAAATAGGGCACTAAGTGATGACTCACAGGGGAACAGTCAGCACAAAGGACTCCATACTCAAGTGTGGGGCTTGCCCCAATGTTCACTTTGTGTGCCAAAACTTTTGGTTTACTTGCTGTTTTCTGTGTATACTAGATTATATCAGACAAATTTTACTTGGTTGTAGGCTGACATTGTTTACTACAAATCCCACCATCCCCTTCAGCTGACGTCAGAGCATAGGCAGTACTGGGAGATTCAATAGCCTGCAGTGCATGTTATAGCTTTTATAATTTCCAATCAGATGTTTTCTGGGACTGCTTTTCTTCAGGGGCTAAGTACAGTCCTCTGTAACTGTACATAGCTCATGGAGGACAGAGGGACCAGCAAACAAATGATCAGAGCTTATATGAACTTAAACATGCACTTCAAGCTATTGAATCTTCTCACTGTTGCCTACTGCTCTGATGTCATCTGCAGGGGATTCTGGGATTTGTAATAACAGAAGATGCGAGCCTATAACTAATTTCCGTTAACAGTATGTAAACCAAAATGTTGTACACGAAGTGCATATTGAGACAAGCCCCACACTAGTGTGTGGGGCCCTTGGTGGTGACTTCTCCCCTCTTAAACTGCAAAAAAAAAAAATAATCAAAAGTGAACATAAAAATGTAATTGTATTTTTCTCTGAATCATATTGGTATTGTAGCCCATTTTAATTGACTCAGCACAGACATATCCTGTGGTTATCGGTGCATAAGAAAACATGCAGGTGATATACAACAGACTGGCTCAAAATATGCAGTTTATCTTCAGCTATGAAGGGGAAGGACCATAATTTATAAGTGCTAGAGTCACAAGCGAGTTATAAAAGTCCTGCCCATTCACAAGTGATGATAAATTGCCTATTTTTAGTAAGGCTAGTGTGTATGCAACATACACAGCAGCAGTTTATAAGTTATAGCTTTTTAATATGCACTTTGTTGGAAGATTGTGCTGCTTTTCTTTAATTTTACAGCTTGAATCAGTGCTGTACTGGCTATTGTGATGTCATCAGCACTGTGAAAACTGCTCTCTGATTGGTTCAGTATTCTACTGTGATGGCAGTAACTTTAAAAACATCCACCGTGACAACATTTTCTTATATGTTACTGTTACTGATGTCACTGGCTAAGATATCTTTTATCTTGTCAGTTTTATCCCCACTTCTGTTGTATATAAGTCATTATAAAATGGGTCAGGATATTTCAGGCTCCTGATTGGCTAAGAGGTGCCTTTTGCTATGTCCTTATCAGTGCATATAGTGGCAACTGGCACCTCTTCAGCCAGTCAGGGCTAATTACAAGAGAGATCCTTCCAACCTCCACTGTTTAAAACTCTGGCTGCCTACCCAAACTGGAGAACGTTACTCCCCCCCCCCACACACTTTACATAAATATTAAAAAAATACATTTTGAGCCGTGTAACTTATCTTTTAATCTTGCTCAGTGAAACGAGTAATGTGCACACGCCACCACAAGGACTTCTCTCCATACGTCCTGCTGAAAAAACTGTGTCCCAGAAAAAAGTAATATTTAAACATGATTGCACTGCAGTCCTCCCCTCGAGTTCCCATCCTCCTACCATTAAACAGAAAGCTCACCAAACAAGTGCATTCCACAAGTGTTTAAAAACCGAAGGGGAGAGAGAGAGTCCTGTAAACTACGGTAGCTACTAACGGACATGCTCACTCCCAATCTACGGAGCTGTAAATCTAAATAAAAACAAGCTTCCTAAGTAGCAAAGGGGGAAAAATACATAAGCACGCAACAAAAGTACTAAATACATGAGGTGGAATAGTTCTGAATGTCTGTAAGGGAGAGGAGACTGGTTGAAGAAATGATGCACGGAACCCCATCTGAAACTGGCACTGAACAGCAAAATCCCATGAAGAAAGATACCCTGAAAATAAAACAGCAATAACAATATAATACATATTGTACACCTCCCTGCATCTCGTGGTGGGGGGGGAAGGGGCACTAATCTCAGCACTATCTATTTTGGAGGAAAGAGAGCCCTCTACTGGCCAGCTAGCCAATCTAAAAAGCAGCACAGTACAGTAATAGGGGAACTACTTTTCCTATTATCAGTATTAAAAAACTGTTTTAAAATCTTTTTTTTTTAAATATTTACCTATTTGACCCATTTTATAAGCACAATAAGACACTCCAAGGTGTTGGTTACGCCCTGATAATGGCAAGCGCCTCATGCCTCATAAGACACCTGGGGCGTGCTCTTATCAGGCCATAACTCACACCTCGTTGTGTCTTATTGCTGGCATATTTACTGTCAGAACTTATCAATGTTGCTTTTTAAGACTTACAGTATTATTTGGGGAGGGAGCTGAATGTTTAGCTACTTAGCTTAAACGCCTTCACATATTGTAAATTGTATTTGTTTTCTTTTTTTATGTTTTATTTATTTAGTGTTGGTGACTTGGAAAGGATTAGGCAATTCTGCCTATTTTAAGCCTCATCCTTGGGGCAGGGGGGTAGGTACAGATACAAACTAACATACCAAACCAGATTAAGGTGTTGGTGATATTTTAGTTATTGGGGGAAATTTGGCCAGGACACCGGGGAAATTCCCATACTCTGCTGGTAGGGGGGCCTGTCTTCCTGTAGGATGGCGAAGCTGGTCGGATGTTGGACAAGGTGGATGTGCGGCAGGCTGAGGTCTTATCTGCAACCTCTGCCTATGTTTTGCCTGGGGATGAAGCTGAAGTGTGGAGTACACATGGGAGTGGTTGCTGCAACCGATACTAAAAATGTAATGGAGTGTGAAGTACTTGACATCTCTGCACAGCATGAGATGGCTGAAGAAATGGAAATGGTGGCTATTTCCCCAGAGAGTGTGAATATTCCAGCTTTTCTTAATAGTGCTATACCCACAGAGACAGCCATTACATCAGCAGCCCAGCCAGTGGCCAGAGTTAGCTCCAAACTACCTGACAAACAGCTGATTGACGATGACATGGCGCTTCCAGAATGTCAGTCAAACTCCTCTTGACCATGCCTCCTGTGCCAGCTACAGTATTGTAGCATCGTGTGGCAGCTTTTGGACTCCCCAGTATGACTAATTACCCAGGAGACAAGGACTGGTCTGTAGACAATGCACTTTTAAATTCAGGATGGATGAAGACATCGGATGGCCACTGGGTTCCAGACCCAAATTGGACTTTGGACTCACAGGATTTTTCTACACCTATGGGGGTCCCCTCATCAACAACAAAGAGCGCTCCAATAAATACGAGCCACCAGGCTGGTGCAACGTCTAAAATCTCAAGAAAGCAGGTACCGGTACCATCAAATACTGATTCAAACAGTTAACAAGGCAATATGCAGGACAATGAATCAGAGTCTGACTCTGAAACACTACAGTCTGATACGGGACATGAGCTCTCACTGCAGAGAAGGGGACAAAATAATAATAAAGGCCCTACTTTCTCAGGCCTGTTTAGAAACAAGAGGCTCTCAGGCACCTAGGAAAAATACAGTGAAATTAAGGTATGGGGGGATTGGAAGTTCACCCAGACAGGGTGTATGTGGCCAGAGCTTTGCTTAAAAATTCTGTTATTCCAGGCTTCAGACATCTATGCTCTAATTCATGTGTCAGGAGAGGATGTTTTTGATATAAGTTTTAAGACTTTTTTCCCCTTTTAGAGAAGTTTTTGGGAAAATACAATAAACTAAGATTATCTACTCTATTGGCACCTTTTCTTGCTATCCCACTAAACAAACCCCTCCACAGAACTATTACTGTCATGTTCAGGAATGAGAGGGTGAGTGTACATTACATACAATATTGGCTAGGGAGAAACTGTACAGTACTAGGCCCTCCTGAAGCCATCATAGACTCAGAGAGAATCTGGATGGGCGGATGGAGGTTCAAGGAAAACCTTTATAGTCAGGTGGTGACGCTTTTCACATCTCAAATAGCTTTTACCTTGGGAAGGATAGGGTAGTCTGCTTCTACCCCAGCCAACCTGTGGCCTATTTTAAATGTGGGTGCAGGACACATATCAGCAGCTCTTGTGATAGACTCCATTACACCTTTTGCAACAAATTTGGACATGTCAGTATCCATCAATGTCCATGGACTGGGCAAAATCATCCCAATAACATCAATCAGGAAGAACTAGTTCAGTAAGCGTAGGAGTCTAGGCAGCAGGCCCTGGAGAGCCAGACCCTCAGTAATATCCACATGGACAACAGAGGCCCAGCTAGTTAGACAGGACAAAGCACAAGTAATCCAGCCCTGCCAATGCAGACTAGTAAAGCCCAAGTACCCACTACAGAAAAAAATCAGCAGGAAACACTCCCCCCATACAGAACGCAGAGCCCCCCCCACACACCTGTGGTAGACCCTCCTATCTCAGAGAACCTTGCTATTGAAACTCCACCCATAGAAATTGCTGGAAAACAAGCCACATCTCAGAGTGGCCTCCCTTGCATGGGTCCCTCTGAAGTTGTTTTAGTTCCCAAAAGAGTAACTAGGGCCTCGTCTAAGCAGACATCACACACAGTTTTAGTTCACAACCCTTACCAAGTTCTACAGGAGAAGGAGGGGGGTCACTCTGACACAGAATCTGACCTCTGTTCCTGGTCTGAAACTACATCCGAGCTAAAAGGGGAGGAGGATGTGTCTCTCAACGCAAAAGAAAAAAAAAAAAGAAGGGAAAGAAAAGAAAGCTCAAACAACCCCCATAGAAGGCCTCCATACAAATTGCTACTATCAATGTATGTAGTATGAAGGCATACAAGAAAAGAAAATCTGTGCTATCTTACTACAAATTTTCTCCACACAACATTATCTTGTTACAGGAAACTAGGTTTTCCTGTTTACATGACAGCCAAAACAGCATTGGTATGGGGACCTTCCACTTGGTCTTTTGGCCAAGATATAATAGATGGTTTGGGTGTTTTATTTAAGGTACATCAGTTACATTTCAAAAAATCATTGATACATGCTCAGGTAGAGCTTTACTACTTGACTGTAACTGTCATGGTTTCCCTTTCAGATTAATTCACACTTATGCTCCCAAGAGTAAGACAGGGAGAGCTGAGCTCTTTGAGAAAATTAAATCTTTTCTGTTGACTTCAAAACATATAATATGGGGTGGAGACATGAATTGCATCCTAGATACAAAAATAAAGGACAATATTAATATATATATATATATATATATATATATATATATATATAGTGATTTCAATGCCTTGAAAAACATGATCTCTATGGTCAACTTAACAGATTCATACAGGGCTCTTACTAAGGAACCACAGTTTACATACCATAGAAGTTGCTGTGCAACTAGAATCGATTTTTATTTTTCTCCAAATACCTAAAACCCTGTAAAGCCAGGGTCACTCCCTGTGAATTTTTAGATCATTCTGTCTTAATGTACCAATTTTCTTTCGGCATGATTCCCCCCAAATTTCCCTCTTTTAAGCAAAGGTGGAAGCTAAACTCGTCCCTCCTTTTTAATGAAGGCATTTGTCAAAGCATTTTAAACCTGTTTATGGCAAGAGAATCAGTGCAATGTTTCTATGATTCTATTGGGCCTTGGTGGAATGACACCAAATTAGCAATAAAATATCTTTTTGCAACTTTTGGTAAATCTAAAGCTGATGAAGACTATTTGAACTACTTAGACTATAAACACCAATTCTATAAACGTATGTCTTCCCCAACGTCAAATATAGCTCATTATAAATCTCAAATTGATCATTTAAAAGAAAAGATGTGTCAGTTCCAGTATGATAGAGCTTTCTCACTGGAAGCTGAGATGATATTTGGCTCTAGTAGTCAACCATATGCAGACCCTTTTCATGCCTGCAAGCAAAGACTAGAAGCTAAATCGATGCAGGGAATATATGATACAGCAGGGAAAATTAGGACAGCTGATGCTGAAATGCTGACTATAGTGCATGACTCTTTACACCAAACATTTGGCTCTGCTTACACGGCCCCAGATGCAGTAGAAAATATAAAATTCAATATGCCCAGCGTCTCTGTGGCAGATCATTCTATATTAACAGAGCCTATCTCTGTGGATGAATTTAGTGAAGTTATTTCCAGTCTAAAACCAGGTATTTCCCCTAGGCTCAGATGGCTTAACGAATGAATTATATAAAGCTTTCCCACAAATAATGAGTCTTTTCTTACTTCAGTTATTTAACAAACTTATAAACCACCCTTATGCATACCCTGATTTTACTAAATCTATTGTTATTTTTATTTATAAAAAGGGGGATAAACTTGATTTCCAAAACTGGAAACCTATCAGTCTACTAAATATGGATTATAAATTCTTATCCGCTATACACTGTGACAGAATGAAGAAAGTAGCAGAATTAATTATACACCCTGTTCAAACCTGCTCAACACCCAACAGATCTATATCACAAAATTTACAACTCTTAAGAGACATTTTTGAGCTCAGCAATCAAGGGAGACCATCAGGTTATGTGTTGGCTTTAGATCAGTCCAATGCATTCGACAAAGTAGCCCACGAATTTCATTTCAAAATTTTACAGTTATATAGTTTTCCCTCAAAATTTATTTCCTGGGTGAAATTGTTATACACTACTGCTTCTATGTTTCCATCTGTGAATGGTTTGTTAGGAAAACAGATACTGGTAGAGAGAGGAGTCAGGCAGGGCTGCCCTCTGAGCCCTATCCTGTGCACATTGGTTCTTGACCCTGTTATAAGACAAATCCTATGGGATAAGGCTATTATGGGGTTATCGCCACATCAGTTGATTCAGGACCAAAAAAACACCGCTTATACAGATGATTTGTGCCTATTAATAAAAAACCCAATATCGGGAGAAGCAGCTATGAGCCAACTTAAAACGTTCTTTTTTTATTCCAGAGCTGAAATCAATGTGAATAAAAGCAATGCTACTGCTTTAAATAAAACAGACACAATTATTTCAGAAGTTGCTCAGATTTCTTTGTGCCAGACACCAATAAAAATATTAGGCCTTCTTTTCAGACAAGGTGATTTAGCACTTCTATACTGGGAAACGAAGATAGAAATAGGTGAGAAGAAAACACATTTATGGAAATTATGGAGATTATCCAAACAAGAAAGGGTAGCCATCGTTAAGCAATTCATACTCCCCAAATTTACTTATGTCTAGGGCTACCACCTGTCCTGATTTTCTCAGGACAGTCCTGATTTGCGAAACTGTGTCCTGCAAAAAACATGAAAAATACTACATGTCCTGACCTTATAGTGGGAAAAATATATTCTAACTTTCCTCTAAATGTAGCAGAAAACTATAATAGCTTAACTAAATTACCTTAAAATGATAAGAAACAATAGAAACAACTAAGAAACTACAACACATAGTCTTAATTCTGATGATGTAGAGAAAACATGTCTGTTTCATTGGTTGAGGTTACATATTGTCCTGCGAAAAATGATTTTTCAGTAAGAAATGTCCTACTCTGGGCTTCTTTAAAGGTGGTAACCCTACTTATGTCAGCCAGCTATACCCTCCCCCCTGTACGGTTTAATTCCAGAATTTACAGCTTTTTTTTCAGATGCTAAGGGGGAGCCGCTTAAACCCCATCAAAAGGGAATTTACCTGTTTAAAGAGGAAATTAGGAGGGCTTGTGATGATAAACCCTCTAGTATATAATCACTCCTTTTTTTCTGTAGTACTCTAAAAAAGGATGGGACACCCAACAACATCCGTGGTTCCAGTGGACAATATTTTTGTTGAAACCACTACTAGATAAATGGAAGATAGAACCTCCTAAAATTGTAGGTTCTCTACAGATCCCTGGTTTTGTTGAGCCTGTCATCAGAAAAGCTAGGCAGTGGAAAGTGGAAAAGATAGATAGATACAGCCAGTCTAGCTAGGAAAAATCTATGCCAAAAGATAACTGAAACAAACTCAGCTACAAGGGCAGATTTTCCTTTCTGTCCCCCAACTCAGACGCAAGCAACGTTATCAGTGTTAAATGACAAAAGGTTACCCTGCTATGGGAAGCTAAGGGTTAAGGGGAACCTCAAACATAAATTTCTAGATGAGAGATATTGTTTCAAGCAAGTATGTGTACAGAAAGAGGAGACTCAAGAACATTTTTCATCTCATGCCCTTATACAGCCCATTTATGCAAAACACTTGCATAGAGATGGAACTGTTTTTTTTCTAAGAAATATAACATATAAATTATACCATGGACATTAACCAAGAGCCAATCAGAAAGGCAGACTGGCACCTTAGCCCTGTTGCAAATCCTATGATAATCACTGGCAAAGGTGCCAGTCTGCCACATCCTCATGCCACCCTGAAAAGGGATCACTCCGATACCCCCACCGCAAAGTCACCATATTTCCTCTCGCTAAGAAATTGCACTACGGCTCGTATATTAAAAAAAAAAATGGCTGCATCATGTGACCTAATCAACGAGACTGAACTCGATCAACTTTTCACAATAAACACTACATGAGAGCTAACTTGAAATGCTCCATAGTATTTTTTAAATCATTGACTAGTAAACAGTTCAGCACCGCTGCACTCACCTCGCTTGTTAGCTTTTTTGGCTCCACTCCGTCTGGTTCTCAATCTTCGCTGCTGCTCCACTCACTCTTTCTCTCTGTCAGTACTCTGCATATCACTTTTTTTTTAAACAACTATTAAAAACAGATTCCCCCGAACACCACCCTATGCCTGCAAAATCATACCTGGAAGTAGAAACAAAAACGCAGTCCCAGATGCCCCGCTCTACTCCACTCACAGCGCCGACCGACACCACTCTCTCCTTCTCTCAACCACTCATCACTCTAAACACATTTCCAAACCTGGCAGCAAAAACTAAATTATAAAAAAGTTAAATAAATAAACGGCACTCTAACTTCTTTGTCAACATCACTTACTCTCGTATTCTACCCAGCAACAAGGCACTACTTAACTATACGGTGGAAGAATATATATACACAAATACATAAAAAAATAGAATTAAGATTTTTTTTTACAATTCTTTTCTATATTTTAATAATTGACACCTGGTATAATGCAATAAGGTCGGGGTGTGGTTATCGGGGATTTACATCTAGTAGAAGTTTACCCACCCAATCGTGGTAAATCCCCTGATAACCGACACCCCCTTGTGGCTTATTGCTTAATACTCATATGAGGCATTTATTCAGGTAGACTTGAGAAATTCCATCCCAGCACATTGAATATTATTTTTGCCTGCATAAAGTTCTACATGTGGCAGGCCAGGTGTCAGCTTTTGTTGTAACACATATAATCCACTGATATGTCAATAATATTACAAACTTGCCATTAGACAGGTCACAATACAAGATTTTCGATCATTTGACAGACATAAAGCGGAGTCTTTATGGGCTCACATTAATTGGTTGCAGTAAGTGGTAAAACATACAAATTATTTTAGGATCGAGGGTATTTATAAAAGACCTATTGCAATACCTAGGTATTTCTCTTTTTTTTTACTTAAAGAGGTAAAAGGGGGGGGGGGATGGAAAATAATGAAAAACTTCTATGAGGTAATGAAATATATACTGTATTATCATTTGTGACATTTTTGGAATTTTTTTTCCATTTTCTTTTTATTTTCATATGCCTAAAATCACATATGAAATTTTGTTTTTCATTTTGCTTGGCTTGTTGTGTTATAATTATGTAAAACACATTGTCTTTGTTTTTCTTGTAAATAAAATTCCCCTACTCTTTTTGAGAGCTGCCATTGGGTCTTTAACATCCACCTGAACAACTACCAGAGCAGGCAGGTGGCACTTTGGTTTAACATCTCATCCAAATGATGACACATCATGAGTGCAGCACCCCCTGTCATGCTGCACTCCAGTGTCAGTATGTGGGTTTATCCCAAGTTCCCAGTGTGGGGTTAGAACCCACAACCTTCTGATCTTCCGACCTCAGAAACAAGTGTGCAGCCTGCTGAGCCACTGACATGGATATTTCTTAGTGCAAAATGAAGTTGATTGATTTTCTTGTCACAAGACAGGGCTAGAAATTTTTTTAAAAAGTGGTGTTCTACACGGAATACCATTTCCCAAGATTTGGTATTCCATCTTGAAAACTGGTATACAATCCCTTTTGTTTGTATACTGCTATTAAAATGGCAGAACCATGATGTATGTCACTGTTTCTGTAATAACAGGCAAAGTACAATGTTGCGGGGTGTCCACAGTACCCTTACCTCAGGGTGGAAGGTGTTTCTAAACATAAATAAAAACTGATTTTTTACATCTTATTAATTTCTCTCTACTTGCCATTCGGGTATAAAAAAGAATAAATAGCAAGAAGATCTCTTTGCCTCTATCACTTTTAAATATAATTAAATCCACCCTATGTGCCAATTGGAAAATGTATGCATGTCTTATGGCTACTCAGTTCACACTATTGTCTTCATGTTCCTTATGAGATTCTTAGTTGTACTATTTTTTCATCATGTGAAACAAGGTTATGTGTAAAAAATTAAATATTATTCCTATGTACACATGCTCTCAAGTCATTGATTCAAGCATGTGTGTATTTCAAAAAACAGAGATGGTCCTTCCTTAAATTGCTATAAATATTTCTTATTCAGCATGCTGTATAATTCAGTTCAGCAGCAATAAACAAAACAAATCAAAAATGTCCTTCACTACTCAAAAGATTATATATAACCTTTGTAAAAGGACACATTCCCCACATCCTCCCTACCTCATGCATAAAATCCATCTTGCTGCATAATGTGTCCTTGTGTGTTCCATTTTTCTAGTACATTGATCTGTTTTGCATCGTTTTAAAATGAAAATACAGGTTTTGTTGCGGCACTGGTAATGTTCCGCTCTGCCGAGTGTTGCTGTTGCATGTTATATCATTGTACGGAGCCATGGGAGTACAGGATGCACAACACTGTTGCTGCAGAGTAAATTGCAGTAGTATCTTCGACAATGGTTGAAAACAATCAGGAACATGCAGCCCAGCCAGAAAATGCATAAGATGTGATGCCTTTTCAGTACCATGCATAAGCACTAAGTGATATGTCCATAGCCATAAAGTTGCATGCAGATAATTAAAAAAAAAAAAAGTTTTCCTGACATTTGAGTCAATGTGGGTGGAGGATGAATTGGGCACGATTTATATTAAAAACTGAACTAAAAAAGATGCAGCACCACACAGTCATCACAGCACAAAACTCTTTAGTGAAATAGCCATTTCATAAAGAAATTTGTAGCAAAATCAGTCGGTAGAGCTGCTGAGCGGAACAAGCGGTGAATGCAATAAAGGCAGACATGCTGGGAAGCTGCAGAGCACTCCATATAATGATGTCACTGGAGCATTCCCAGGGCATGTAAACATAGAGAAAGTCTGCCAGTAGAGGCACAAATGTAGTACAAGTAAGACAACAAACTGCTCAGACATGGGACACAGATTAAAAAAATGAACACATGCACTTTGGTTTGGACACTACTACACACATTATGGTAAGTTCTCATGGTGGACATTGCTGATCAGGAGAGGTGCTCTTTAGGGTAAACAATCACAACCCATGTACTAATGATTCCTATACCTTGTTTTTTCCTTTCATCGTCTATTTTAAACCTCATTCTTTTTGAATATCACTTCCCTTAGTGCAGTTTCCCACTTCAAAAACAGCTCCAAACATCCTACATGATTTTGAGACAAACACCCTTTGGTCAGAACTAGCCACATATTTAGACTGTCTCTCAATAAATGTTTTTGAATTCTTTGCTATTTACTGAGTTTCCTTATCTCATTTTCATGTGGTTCCTTCATGGCTCTTCGCTGCCTTTCTACGAGTGAGCACAGAACTGTGAGACTGGGTCATTTTTTAAAGATTCTTATTAGGAGACTCAATTTAGCCATTTTTTTTAATCTGTAGTCAGAGTTCCAATTTCGCACCATTTCAGAAGATGTTGCAGCCAGTCAGATCCCTCTTCTCTGTCCAGAGCATTGGTATGCAAGATGGCATCACCACATTTGAGCATGATCTCCAGTGGGAATCTTAAATCTGGAATGGCGCAACATCGGGATTCCAGCTTCCAGAAACAAAAATTATTAAATTGAGTCTCCCTGGCCCACAGAAGGGCCAGTGCTACTCATAAAATGGCAGTGGAACTCAAACTAATGACCCTTAAAGTGTTGTACAACATGGATTACCAAGAGGCAAAATTTGGTGTTCCATGCATGATTTTTGGTATGCACGGAACATGGGGAATTTTGAGCCCTGCAAGTCACCAGCAAACTCCATTTTTTTTACCTGCTTGGTTATAAATGTTTTAGCTATTTTTCACTGTATAGTAATCCCCTGCAGCTGTCCTGGGTGCTTCCACTTACTGATTGTCAAAATCATGTTTCTTTCTGGGAGCAACATTAACACTGAGAACATGAAGTAACTATGTTTGTTAATCTTTATGTCTGTCTGCTAATTCTAACAAAACAGATAGCAGCAAAGGAATGAAATTAAGGATGGGAGTAAACAAAAGGTTCTGAGATTATGAAAGGTTCTGGTAAGCAATGAAAATGACTCATATTTATTCAAGCCTTATCAAAACTTTCAGAACCTTTTAGTTTAAAAAAAATAAATGTAAACATTATTTCAACCCATAAGGTACTGTCAGTGAAGGGAAAGGAATCTAGAATTACTGTGAAGTTGTATTATGGTAACTATAATTAGTGTCATATAACAATTAGTAGTACCCCTCATGTAGTGCCACTGTAAGTATGACAACTTAAAGGAAATGTTTACCATTATGGGTCAGTTTATTAAATATGCAACCCTTAACACCCAATCTAGCCCTAGATGGGAAAAGGCTGATGGTACTAATGCACCTGAATCCTTTTTTATTTTTAATTGTTACAACCCTCAGTACCCCAAAGTGTCATGCCATCTTGGCTTGGTGCCGTTGCACACTGCACAGTACTGGCACCTTCGATAATGCAATGGGGCCAGATGGGGTGTACCCCAGGGTCCTTAAAAAACTAAAAGAGATGGTGGCTGAACCTCTGGCTATCCTGTTTAGCTGATCACTGGAAACAGGGGAGGTACACAGAGACTGGAGGACAGCAGATGTAGTCCCCTTATACAAAAGTGGGAACACAGAGGAAGCAGGGAACTACAGACCAGTCAGCCTCACCTCGGTAGTGGGGAAGATCATGGAAGCACTACTGAAGGAGAGATTGGTGGAACATCTGGTTGTCAGTGGACTACAGGATCCAAGGCAGCATGGTTTCACCATGGAGAGGTCATGTCAGACCAACCTCGTTGAATTTTTTGACTGGGTGACTAGGGAAGTGGATCAGGGGAGGGCAGTGGACATGGCCTATCTGGACTTCAGCAAGGCCTTTGACACTGTGCCACACAGAAGACTATTACACAAACTGGGGAATATGGGTGTGAGCAGGACAGTAGTGTGGTGGCTAGGTAACTGGCTGGGCGGCAGGACACAGAAGGTGGTGGTAAATGGCTGTCACTCCACAGAGGGAAGAGTGACCAGTGGGGTACCACAGGGATCAGTGCTGGGACCGGTCCTATTCAACATCTTCATCAGTGACATTATGCAGGACCTAGAAGGCAGAATTTCACTGTTCACTAATGACACAAAGCTCTGTAACAGAGTAGACAACCAGAGGGTGTAGACAGAATGAGAAGGGACCTGCAGAAACTTGAAGAATGGTCAGGGATTGGCAGTTGAAATTCAATGCAAAGAAGTGCAAGATAATGCATATGGGGCACAAAACCCTGGCACAATATATCAGTTGAGGGGTGAGGATATAGCATGCACCAAGCAGGAAAGGGATCTTGGGGTATCATCTCTGATGACCTCAAGGTAGGGAAGCAGTGTGACAAGGCAGCAGGTAAAGCAAATAGGATGCTGGGATGCACAGGCAGGGGCATCACCAGCAGGAAAAGGGAGGTCATAATTCCACTATACAAGACACTAGTGAGGCCCCGCCTGGAGCACAGTGTACAGTTCTGGAAACCTTACCTATGTAAGGACATTGACAGGGTAGAGAAGGTTCAGAGGAGGGCAACAAAGATGGTACATGGATTGCATCACAAGTCCTATGAGAACAGGTTGAAGGAACTGAACATGCACTCCCTGGAGGAGAGGAGGGAGAGAGGGGATATGATAGAGACATACAAGTATCTTATAGGAGGAACAGGTGCAGAAATACACTATTTTAAATGAAAAGATGTTCCAAGACTAGAGGGCATGGGATGAAGTTGGAGGAGGATGATTCAGAGGAAACGTGAGGAAGAATTTCTTCACAGAACGGTGGTAGACAAGTGGAACACCCTGCCAGAGGAAGTGTGAGCCAACAATCACGGGATTTAAGAATGCATGGGATAGACATAAAGGAATTCTGGAGGTCTGGGGTAAGAGGCAACAGACTTCTAGGAAAACATAAACTGAACTTACAAGTTCAAATGGGCAGACTCGGAGGGCCACAGGCCCATATCTGCCGACACTGTCTATGTATCTATGTAATGTCCATGCTTCTCCACCTGGGGAGAGCATGGACATATAGCCACCAGCCCCAAAGGGTTTAAATGCACAGTGTGCACCTTTTACAGTCCCCAGTAGCAAAACATGAATACCACAGTACAAGTTGCCAGGGTCCAACAGTAGCATAGTTTGAAATCTGTAGTGTTTAGGTTCCAGTTGTAGTAATGCTAATTCATTGCTATTCTATATATATATGTATAGCAGGACCTCGATGCACATGCTGCCACCACTCTAACTGTGCTCTCCAGTGAGACCGTATGCCTTTAGCTGTTATCTAGGCAGCCTATTACTTCAAACTGGAAAGAAATATAAACATTAAGGAACTCCTGCACATTCTGGTTAAGAACAGCTACAGAAATGGCCAGAGTGGTGTGCCAAGCAAAAGCAGGAGTGCATCTTTCATGAGCACAGAGACGTGTGCTCATGGTAATTCATGTAGAATAAACATGTTAACTTATCATGTGCTCAGTTATGACCAGTACAGACAGACGTTTTGAAAATTACTGCAAGAGGCCCCACCAATTGTTTCTTTAGCTCCCTTATCATCCTGAAATATATCCCATCTGCCCCCATTGGGATTTACCTGGCTTGATCTTTGCAAGTATTCAGCTACAGTTCTGCATGTTACTTCATGGTTTGGTCCACCCAATGGACTTGGGGGCGTTTGGTGAATACCACAGTAAATTATCCGTTCAGCATGTTAAACATTATTGATTGGTCACACAGAGTTTCTCCCACATGTCTCCTCGTTTATGGGCCCAGTTCCCTCCCTCACCTTCCTCTTTCCATTTCTGTACTGAAAGAAATCTTTGGTGTTGCGTGCAACTCCTGTTGATATTGGGTTTTATAGACCCTCTTTGGCTTCTTACATTTTATTTGTGCAGTCCCTCTGTGCGGCTCTGTTTTCCTGTCTTTCCTGGAGGCAGCCTGCCTCTTTCCAACAGTTATAGGTATTTTGTTTTATATAGTCAAAGTCAACTTTATTTAAAAAGGCGCCCAATCCCAAAGGCTCTGGGCGCCGCACAAAACCTATACAGTATGTCATACCGTGTACATTTAGGTTAAAATAACATACAAATAACTTAAACCCCAAAAGCCTGCACAAATAAAAAGGTCTTAAGTCGACTCTTAAAGGCCTCTATAGTGGGGGCCTCTCTCACTTCAAGTGGCAACGAGTTCCAGAGAGCTGGAGCAGCAACTCCAAAGGATCGATCCCCTGCTGATTTCAACCTAGCTCTCGGAACTGTGAGGAGGCCACCACCAGAGGAGCGGAGATCCCAGACAGAGGTGGACGGTACCAGGAGATCAGAAAGGTAACCAGGGCCCTGTCCATGTAGGGTCTTATAGGTGAGAAACCCCACCTTGAACAAAACTCTCCACCTGACAGGCAGCCAGTGCAATTCGCGCAACACCGGAGTAATATGGCAGAACTTACTTTGTCCAGTCAAAGCCGGGCAGCAGCGTTGCACTAGCTGCAGTCTGCGAAGAGAAGTTCCAGAGACCCCGAGATAGAGCGCATTGCAGTAGTCAAGTCTCGAAGTGACCAAGGCATGTACCAAAGTAGGGAGGTCCATAGCCGGAACAAGGGGCTTAATCCTGGCGATATTTCTAAGATGAAAAAAACAGGAACGCACCACGGAGGATATTTGGGCCTCCATGGACAAATTTCTGTCAAAGATCACACCAAGATTATGCACCCTTGGGGAGGCCATCAATGACACAGCTCCTAGCACAATGCCAGTCGCAGAATCAGAGGCCATCCCATCACGAGCTCTGTTCGACTCCACTACCAGTACCTCAGTCTTATTTGAGAGTCTTATATAAGATCAAATGCCTTTAGCCCTGGTGATCCAGGGGCCATGTCATGTCCATTTCACCCTTATTTCTTACAAGGATGCAGACCTCCACAGCTACTTCAGTCACCTTTTCCAACAAACCCCATATATACTCTGCATTACAAGCCTCATGCATCTTCACCATATGCTTGACCACTGGATCACATATCCTGGAAATGTCTGCCTTTCTGAGGTTGTGGGACTTGATGACTGAGGTCCAACTACTATTCCCTATCACCAGAGAAAACATTGCCTTATTGTAGCCACAGCCTTCCTTTGGTACCTTGATGATTGCATTGCAGAGGACTAGAGATGCAGCGAAATTTAATTTTGCTGGTAGAATTCCAGCAAAATCTCAAATTTCACAGTGTGAAATATTTCATTAAATTTGCGCAGTTCGCAAAATATTTTGCGGGTGCAGAATGTGGAATTTCACCCTCAAATGGCAGAATTTCACTCCTGAGTGGAGAAATTCCACCATTTGCGAGCAAAATTCCACCATTCGTGGGCAAAATTCTGCATTTCACCAGCGGAATTTCACATTTTGCTCCCACAAAATATGTCACAAAATGCACGAAGTTCGCAAAATATTTAGCATAATGGAATTTGCGGATTTTGCCCATCTCTACAGAGGACCCCTATTCCTGATGAGAACAAGGTCAAGGATGTCTTTAAACCAAGTCCCTTATTCTACATACTGTTCTAGGAGGCAGTCCTTGAAAGTGGACAGCAAATCAGTTTTTGGTTTTCCATTAGCCTTCTCAAAATGCCTGTCTGTGACTGGGAAATTGAAGTTCCCTGGATCACCACCACATCTGATTTGGTTGCTCTCATCATATCCTCAAGGAGCTGGGCATCATGCTCCACTAAATTGTTTGGGGGCCTGTTGCCCCCCCCACTCTCCCCCAAATAGGATTCTTTTATCTCCCTGTTCCTCTAACTTCACCCAGATGGAGTCTGTGGCATTGTTCTTCCCACCTACTGATGACCTTCTTGTGCTCCCCAGTGACTCCTTTCCATACAAAGAAAACCTCCCCAGCTTTTTTGCTGTCAAGCCTATCCCTTCAGAATAGTTTGTAACCCTTTATCCTGGTGTCCCAGTCATTTTCTTTTCCCCACCAGGTACCTTTATTTATGTGGTAGACCCACTATGTCCTGGCCTTCTAAGTGCATTATACCCAGAAGCTTACCATTTGTGCTCATTACACTCATTTTGGCCTGCATGCAAGTGAGAATATTGACCCATCTCTTCTTCCCCACTCTCCTTGTGGGTTTCTGCCCATGTTGCTCTCCTGCTCTTCTGTCTTTCCATCAGAGATACCTTGTGTTTGCCTCCAGCCATGGTTGAACGCTTGTACCAGCCCACTTCCTCTATATTCTAGTTTAAATCCCCCCAACCACTCTGTACATTCTCCTGGCCAATACCCCCCCAACCATTTCCTTCTGCCACTGGTACAGCCCATCCTGAGCATACAGGCATATGCTGTGGAAAAGAAAACCTTCCTTCTTGCAGTCAACACCTAAATGGTCTACTGCTGCTCCTCACTAGACAATGGCAAGGCAAGGCAATGTTACTTATAAGGCACCTTTCCCTGACTATCTCCAGTCTGCCCTTTAGCAGCGTAGCCCTAGGTATTGGTTTCAGGCAGGGAGTACCCCATCTTGAATCCAACATATCCCTGGGCATTTATGAGATCTCACTACATCAATTCTACCCTCCCTAATGTCACCCCCATTATTGTCTCCAGCAGATGCTCTGCCTCCCAAGGATCCAGAGGCCACATAGTGGTTTATTACCACTGATGGCACACCTACAATGTGCAAAAGGATGGAGCTGCTGGAGATGGTCAGGGGAGTACACATGCCTCCCATGTAGCCTCACATAACACATAATACCTTACATTCAGATAGCTCAAACTGTACCCAACCACCACCCGAAAACACACATACACCAACTCACACAGTAAATACAAAAACAGGCAGAACCCTCTCAATCATTCTCTTGATTCGCATAAACTAGGCCCCAGGAGTAGAAGTTTCTCAGAAAAAATCACCATGTATACTTTTACTTTTCATGAAAATCTCTAATTCTATGAATTACCTCTTTTGTTCTTGGGACTGGTGTACCTTGTGTCATTTATGCCATGTGGGTGACAGTTGTCTGCTTCTTCCTCTAGCTGTGTTGCTTGTCCCCGGATAGCAGTCATTTGACCCACACACCAGGTATGCAAACCACCTCTCCATAGATACTATTGGCCCTTCTTCCTCTTCAAATACTATAACGGTCCCTTAAAATAATTTTGACATCCTGAGTTCTCATTGCCATAGAGATGTTGGCAGCTTTTATGGGACATCTTGTCATGAAGTTCCAGGAAGGGACACACATTTGTATCACCAGCAACATAGTGTTAAACTGCTGCAGCATACCATAGTCAGTCTCATTGGTAACAATGTGCATTCAATATTGGATTTGAGCTGCATAGTTCATCACATTTCGTGAAGTGTTTAGCTGTCTTCAACTTAAGACTAGTATTAGATTTTCATCAAGGCCTTGTATTTGGACCTTTTTCAAGTGCTTCTTTGATAGCCTCTGATACCACAAGGACAACTTTGATAAAACTGAATAAATGCATACAATTCACCTTCAAACAACATGAAGTCTTGCTATATTATGACATATGCAGTGAGTCCAAACCTTTGAACTGCTCCGGAGGTGAAAGAGTTAACTTTCCATGCCAGGTATGGAACTTTGAGCTCGAGCTTGGTTGAAAACTCTGTCTGTTGTTCTTCAAACTCAAACTGTCAGATTCTTTACTCCGCGCTCCGGAGATTTCTCCTTCTGCTTGGTTCATTTTGTCGGTTAAAGTATTATTTTCTCGTTTTTTTGACCGAATTTAAACCGCAACCGGTCGGTTCAAGCTCTGTCTGTGGTATTTGTAAGTACTAGATAGGTTTTACATTTACTTTCTGTGTGGAACTTGTAAACGGTTTATTGGTTCAGTTTGAACCGATCAGGTTGTTCAAAATATATTAATCTGTCTTTTAGAGTGCGGTTCCTGGTTCTTATCGGTTCTAAAAAAAACGGATTTAATTATGTTTTTTTCCACGACCCGTGACACGGTTGGGAACTGATAAGAGAGTCTTGCTTGGCGGATTGCCATAAACGGGCAAGTTTGGTTAGGACTGGCACCATGTCTGAGAAACCCAAAAGAAAAACTGGGCCCACTGGGTTTCAACACTGCAGTGTCTGTGGGGAAGTCTTTGCTAAGGCTGACCCCCACACCACCTGTGTTTATTGTCTGGGGTTTGACCACCTCAATGCAGACTGCCAGATTTGCAAAATTTTCCTGCAGCTTCCTGGAAAAAGAGTTGGTAGGCTCAGGAAAGGGAGGCCAAAAGTCCGCTGACCGGATGGCCAGCCGGTTCGGTTGAAACCGGATCGAGGGTGTCCCTCTGACTAGGGCCAGACTTCCTCGGGCAAAAAGGAGAGCCTACCGAGGAGCTGTTCCAGCAAAAGGACTAGGAAATCAGCTGGTGTGGAGCCAAACTTCCTCTCCAACCGCTGAAGAAATAGCCAAGCGTATTAAAATTGTCCAGTCGCTTTCTCGGTTCTGACCGAACCGGCACCATCAGGTAAGCGTATGATTCGGTCGGTTCCACCGGTTCAAGAGTATGATTTAGAGGAATTTTATGAACCGGAGGAAGGGGAAGAGGAGTATGAGGAGAGTGAATGTGGATTTGAAAGTCTGGATGTGCCCATTGAACCGGACATCTCCCCAGACAGACCTTCAGGAGTGTCTCCTCCTAGGCTTTCTGAGTCCCCTTCTCATTTTATGTTTTATAAAAAAGTGGCTGAAACCCTCCAGGTCCCTATGGAGGAAGCTGTGGATGATCAAGAGGAGCCTGACTATGTAGAAATGATGGCTATCCCAGAGTCTAGGAGACTGTCTATTCCTTTGCATAAATCCTTTGGGAAACAGACAGTAACAATTCTAAAAACTCCTCACACTATACCTCCTGTGGCTAAGAGAATGGACAAGAGGTACACATTGTCAGGCTCTGATACGGAGTTCCTTACACAAGAATGCAGCCATGTTGGGGTAGTGCAGGCTGCAGCCTGTGACAAGGCTAATATTCCCTTGGCTTCACACCCCCCTGACAAGGACTCCAGGAGGATTGATGCCATGGCAAAGAAACAGTACATGGCAGCATCTTTGGGACTCAGACAAGCAAACTATATGGCTTATGTTGCTAGATACCAGAAATCCAGATGGGATACTGTTGTTCCTAGCAAGCAGGTCCCTGCCAGCTTGCCAAGGAGCTGGAGCAGGTGGCTGCTGATGGTATTGAGGCATCCAAGGTGCAATTCCATGCTGCAGTGGACTCTAATGATGTGTCATCAAGAGTCATGGCTACATCTGTGGCTCTTCACAGAATGGCTTGGCTCAGATGCACTAGCCTGTCATAGGATACCCAGACTAAGGCCATGGATATTCCTGTTGTGGGTAATTCTCTGTTTGGGGAGCATAGGAGTATAGGACCACCTATAGGAGTGCACAGGCCAAGGAAAGGCAGACCACTCCTCAAAGGCAGCCTTCCAGGGGCAGGGGCAGGCCTTTTCATAGGCCTTTTTACCAAGCCCAGGCCTCCTCTTCAACTTATGCCCAGAGGGGGTTCTTTAGGGGGAGAGGCAGACGGGGTACGAGCAGACCTGCTTCCACCCCTCAGCCTAAAGCCCCTGCCAAACAGGCACCCTGATGCGGTGGCCAGGGCCGATTCTCCACTACCTGTAGGGGGCAGGCTGGCTTACTTTGTCCAGGACTGGAAGTCTCTAACATCAGACAAGTGGGTCCTGGAAGTAGTAAGCCAGGGACTGGTTCTCAGCTTCAAAAAATTTCCAAAGATGAGAACCAGATCATTTCCACCTGCAAATCCATCAGAGGCACTTGCCCTAGAGGCAGAAGTCTCTACCCTCCTGGCTCTCAGAGCCATGGAAAGGGTTCCACCCCTACACCAGGGCAAAGGATTGTACTCCAGGTACTTTCTTACCCCAAAGAATACAGGAGAATGGCGGCACATCCTGGATCTCAGATACCTAAACAAGCACCTTTTTAAAACCAAAATTCAAAATGGTGACTCTGGGAATTATTTTACCCTCTCTAAGGCCAGGGGACTGGCTAGCATCCCTGGACCTCAAGGATGCCTACTTCCATATTCTCATCAGAAGCTCACATCGAAAGTACCTCAGGTTCGAGCTGCCCTCATGCCATTACCAGTTTAGAGCAATGCCCTTTGGCCTCACCTCTGCTCAAAGGGTATTCACAAAATGCTTGGCAGTAGCAGTCGCCTACCTAAGAAGGCAAAAAGATTGCCATCTTCCCTTACCTGGACGACTGGCTCATAGTAGGCCAGTCTCCAGATCAAGTCAAGTTACATCTACAGATCACTCAGCAACTGCTTACCTCTCTAGGTTTCCTTCTCAATCTTCCAAAGTCAGTTCTAGAGCCTGTCCAGCTTCTCACCTTCATAGGCGCAGAACTGAACACAGAGGAAGCCAGAGCCTTCCTTCCTTGGGACAGGGCAAGGACCCTGGTTTCTCTGGCCTCCTGATTCACCCTGCAGGTCTCTTGGCCAGCAAGGCATTTTCTGCAACTCCTGGGACACATGGCTGCTTCTACAGCAGTAGTGCAAGGAGCCAGATTTCAGATGAGGGACATTCAGTTCCATTTGAGAGCCTTTTGGTCTCAAAGAAAGGACCCTCTAACCAAGTTGACCCCAGTAACTCAAACCCTGATCCAAGCCCTACAGTGGTGGCAGGATCAGAACAACCTGAGACAAGGGGTTCCTTTTGTCACTCAGTCTCCCTCTTTAGTCCTTACTGCAGATGCATCCCTCTTGGGGTGGGGTGCTCACATGGGCGACCTCGCTACCCAGGGATTGTGGTCCCCACGAATCTCTGCTCCACATCAACCTGTTGGAGCTCAGAGCAGTTTTTCTAGCACTTCAAGCTTTTTCCAAATCTGTTCAGAACAAAGTTGTACAGGTCAGAACAGACAACACCACTACAATGTGGTACATCAAAGCAAGGAGGCACTCGGTCTACAGCCTTGTGCACCGAGGCAATGAAGTTGTGGTCTCTGGCTTACTCCCTGAACACCTCCCTTACGGCAGTTCACCTCCCAGGCAAGGACAATGTCCTGGCAAATGCTCTCAGCAGGATTTCCCAGGGCCATCATGAATGGTCACTGGACCCCCTGGTCCTGGGGGTAATATTTGCCAGACGGGGCACCCTGCAGATAGATCTTTTTGCAGCCCCAGACAACCACCAACTTCCTCTTTTTTGCTGCAAGCCCCCAGTGTTGGGCTCAGTCCCTCTGGATGCCTTAGTTCTCAATTGGGAAGGGAAGTTTCTTTATGCTTTTCCCCCCTTCCCTCTCCTGTTCAAAGTGTTAGTCAAAATCAGATCTCAAGTCCTGCAAGGTGATTCTGATTGCTCCAGACTGGGCCAGACAGCCCTGGTACTCTCTCTTGTTGTCCTTAGCAGTCCACCTTCCCCTATCTCTTCCCAGGAATTACAACCTGTTAACATGTGCTCAGGGGAGGGTTTGGTATCTGAATCTCAAATCTCTCAATCTCAAGGCCTGGCTCTTGAAGAGTTAGAGTTTGCTGATTTGCACCTCTCTCAAGGTGTTCTGGCTATCTTAAAGGCTTCTCGAAAGCCTTACACCAGAAACACTTACAATTCCAACTGGAAAAGATTTACTATATGGTGCTCTGGGAAGCATGTTTCTGCAGAGTGTGCTGGCCTGCCCACAGTCCTTAACTATATGGTTCATCTCAATAGCTTGGGACTCAGACCAGCTACACTAAGAGTGCATCTGGCAGCTGTCTTTGCCTTCCTCTCAGCAGGTAAGCACTCTTCCCTTTCAGCTCATCCTGTATTTTCTAAATTTTTTAAGGGATTGCTGCATACCAATCCTCCCTTCAGGGACCCTGCCCCTGCGTGGGGACCTTAATGTTTGCATTGCTCAGCTTATGCAACCCCCTTTTGAGCCTTTGTCCTCAGCAGAGCTTAAGTACTTGGTTTGGAAAACTGTTTTCTTGGTGGCCCTCACTTCTGCCAGATGCATAAGTGAGTTACAGGCCTGTCAGTGGAGCCTGATTTTATCTTTCCATAGAGATAAGGTGGTCCTCAGGACTAATGGTAAGTTTTTGCCTAAGGTGGTTTCAGATTTCCACCTTAACCAGTCTATGTCTCTTCCTGTTTTCTTCACTGACCATTCCTCTTCTGGGGAGAGGAGGCTGCACAGTTTGGATGTGAAAAGGGCCCTTAGCTACTACGTAGAGCGCACCAAGGGTCACAAGTTTGACTCCCTCCAACTGTTCCTCACTTATGGTGAGGTTGGTAAGGGAAAACCTGCCACTAAGAGATCTATTGCCAGGTGGATTGTCTCTTGCATTCAATTTTGCTACGAAAAACTAGGTAGGATCCCACCCTCAGGCCTGCGGGCTCACTCTACCAGAGGTACAGCTCCTTCCCTGGCTGCTGCCAGGGATATTCCTATCTTAGAGATTTGTTGAGCAGCCACCTGGAAAACAGTACACACTTTTACCAAGCATTACTTTCTGAATATCCAGGCTAGAAGTGATGCTTGGTTTGGCACAGCAGTGCTTCAGAGCCTATTTCCAAAGTAGGTTCTGTCCCTCCTCCATGGAGGTACTGCTTGGTAGTCTGAGTATATGTCAGAATACAGCAAGATTATGTTATTTGAAGAAAATTACTCACCTTAGTAATGTTGTTTCTTCTAATGGAGTCTTGTTGTATTCTGACCTCCCCCGCCCCTCTCAGAACCTGGTTTTGGGATGTGGGTGAGCAGTAGCAGTGTTGGCACTTGTGGTGCCTCAACTCTCTTTTCTCACCCTTTAGTTTGGGTGTGGGTATTGTGTTTTGTTTTATTTTTGGGTTTCCTGACTTGAGTCTTTGTTTTGGGACCAAAAATCTTTTATTATATTTAGTAGCCAGTTGGCTAGTGTAAGTTTACAGTTTCCACACAGGACACCCAGTGAGTATAGCTCATAAAGATCTGACGGTTTGAGTTCAAACAGCAACAGACAGAGTCTCAACCAAGCTCGAGCTCAGCGTTCCATGCCTGGCATGGAAAGTTAACTCTTTCATCTCTGGGGCAGTTCAAAGGTTGGACATCACTGCATATGTCAGAATACAGCAAGACTCCATTAGAAGAAACAACATTACTAAGGTGAGTAATTTTTTCTTCTGTTCTACCCACAGACAGGAAGGTTGACAGAAAGTATTGGGTAGCCAAGACTGGGGCTGATTTTCTTTTTGGGCATCCCAGTTATGAAGAAGTGGTACAGGATGCAGCTTGTGACAAAGCTGGCATCCCTCTGGCCTCCCACCCCCAGAAAAAGATTCCAGGAGGGTGGATTCCATGGCAAAGAATTTTTATATAGGATCTTCCCTGGCTATAAGACAAGCTACTTATATGGCCTATATAGCCAGGTACCAAAAGAACATGTGGTCCACAGTCCTGGAGATTGCCAAAGCAGCCTCTCCTCCCATGGCTGCTGACCTGCAGAAAGCTGCAGAAAGGGGCATTGAAGCTTCTGAAATGCAATTGAGGATGGCAGTGGATGTTAACGACACTGCATCCAGACAAATGGCATCTTCTGTATCCTTGAGGAGGTTTGCCAGGCTCAGGACTACAAACCTGACTCAAGATGCTCAGAACAAGGCAATGGCTTTCCCTTGTGACCCAGTATCTCTGCTTGGGGAACAAACAGAGGCATACATGAAAAAAAATGGATGAATACAAGTCTGCCCACAAAAGTGCAACAGCTAAGGAGAGGGCTGCCAACCCCCAAAAGCACCATGCAATGGGTGGCAGAGGTGGAACTCCTTATGGGTCTTTCTTCCAGCCTCAAGTTTTTCCCCCAGCACCAGTCCAGGGGATTCTTCAGAAGTAGGGGTAGGAGGGGTAATGACCATACTAGCCCCACTGTTCAGCCTGTAGCTCAGTCCAAGCAGACTCCCTGAGGGGATTGCTCGGGTCACCTCCCCAATCCCAGTAGGGGGCAGGCTGGCCTTTTACTTCCAGGAGTGGAAAAACATCACCACAGACAAGTGAGTCCTGGAAGTAGTGGACCAGGGACTTGTTCTCAGCTTCAAGGCCTTGCCAACGCTGAGGTCAGGAGCCTTTGAATCCTCCTCCCCCTCAGAAAAAGCCCTGCTGGAGAAGGAAGTTTCAAGTCTACTACTGTTAAATGCAGTGGAATCAGTCCCTATTTCCCAAAGAGGGAAGGGACTACATTCCAGATACTTCCTCACAACAAAGAAAACAGGGGAGTGGTGACCTATCCTGGACCTTAGATACTTAAACAAACATCTGACAAAACCAAAATTCAAGATGGTCACCCTGGCTACCATACTCCCTACCCTAAGGCAGGAGGATTGGTTAGCATCCTTAGATCTCAAAGATGCCTACTTTCTCATTCCATTCAGAGGATCACACAGAAAGTACCTCAGATTCAGGCTGCCATCTGGTCATTACCAATTCAGGACAATGTCTTTCAGACTGACATCTGCTCCAAGGGTGTTCACAAAGTGTCTGGCTGTGGTAGTAGCACACCTGAGGTATCAAGGGGTGGCAGTGTTCCCCTACCTAGACGACTGGCTCATAGTAGGCTAGTCACACCAGCAAGTAAGAGAGGCTCTGTCAATAACACAAACATTCTCTCTTCTCCCGGGTTCTTAGTGAACCACAAAAAGTCTGTACTAGAAACAGTTCAGCTACTTAAGTTCATAGGGTCAGAACTGGATACAAACGAGGGAATGGCTTACCTACCCCAAGACAGGGTGGACAACCTTATCCAGATAGCCAGTTCTTTCACATTTCATGTCTCCAGGCCAGCAAGGCACTTCCTACAGTTGTTAGGCCACATGGCAGCCTCCACAGCTAGCATGTTAGGCTCCAGGTTCCAGATGAGAGACATCCAATTTCACCTAGGGGGACATTGGTCCAAAAAGAGGGATTCTCTTTCAAAACTAGTCCCAGTGACTGCCACTCTTCTTCAAGCCCTGCAGTGGTGGCAGGAAAGAAGCGACCTCCGACAAAGAGTACCCTTTCTGCAACGGGACCCTTCTCTGGTGCTAACTACAGATGCATCCCTGCTGGGGTGGGGAGCACATCTGGGGGATCACACGACTCATGGTTTATGGACAAAGCAGGAATCTCTCCAGCATACCAACCTATTAGGACTCAGGGTAGTTCTTTTGGCTCTTCAGTCATTTACCATTCAGATCAGAGGGAAGGTAGTACAGGTCAGAAGAGACAACACAACCAGCATGTACTACATAAACAGACAAGGGGGCACAAGGTCAACCCCTCTGTGCATATAGGCAATGAAAATTTGGACCTTGGCATACTCCCTAAAAGTATCCCTCTCAGCTGTCCACCTGCCAAGAAAGGACAATGTCTTGGCGGATGCTCTCAGCAGAATAAACCAGAACCACCATGAGTGGACAGTGAACAAACAGGTCTTACAGACCATTTTCAGGAGATGGGGCACCCCTGAGGTGGATCTGTTTGCAGCCCCAGACAATCACCAGCTTCCTCAGTATTGCTGCAGGTCCCCTTTCAAGGGCACAATTCCCTTGAATGCACTTCTGCTGGATTGGGCAGGGAGGTTCCTGTATGCTTTTCCTCCCTTTCCACTGTTACTGAAAGTACTAATCAATCTCAGGCTTCAACCAGCTTTAATGATCTTTATTGCCCCAGATAGGGCAAGACAACCTTGGCACCCCATGTTCCATTCATTGTTAGTAACCAAGCCAGTCAGTCTCCACAGGAGGTACAACCTACTGTCGTCCTAATAGGGCAGGATCATGTACCCCAACCTGTTGTCTCTCAGACTCAAGGCATTGCTCATGAGGACTTAGAGTATGCAAACTTGCATCTCTCAGAGGGAGTCAGGATGTACTGAGATTCTCCAGAAAGCCTTCGACCAAGAAAACCTGTGCCTCTAAATGGAAAAGATGTTCTTTTTGTCAGGCAAGGGCTTGGATCACACCCAGGCTAGTGTCTCTATAGTTCTGGATTATATGGCCCATTTGCATTCCACAGGTTTAACTATTTCCACATTGAGAGTGCACCTGGCAGCTGTCTCAGCTTATTTATCAGCAGGTAAGGCATCTTCCTTGGCTTCAAGACCAATGTTCAAGACATTTTTTTAGGAGTCACTACACTTGCATCCACCACACTGGGAATCTACCCCCATGTGGGATCTGAATATCTGCATCGCGCAACTTATGCAGCCTCACTTTGAACCCATGTCCACAGCAGACCTCAAATATGTGACTTGGAAAACAATGTTTCTGGTAACCATTACTTCTGTCAGAAGGATCAGTGAGCTCCAGACATTATCTACAGAGCCTGGTTACATTGCTATCCTTAGGACTAACAGGAAATTTTTGCCCAAGGTGGTATCAGTGTGCCACCTCAACCAGTCTTTTACTTTGCCAGTCTTATTTACAGACCATGCTACCTCAAGTGAGTGCAGGTTGCACAGCCTAGATGTAAAGAAGGTAGTCAACTATTATCTTGACCACACAAAGGGTCACAGATAGGATCTGACCCAACTCTTCCTCACTTATGGAGAGGTGGGAAAAGGCAAACCTGCCACAAAATGATCTATTGCAAGATGGATTGTGGCTTGTATTCAGTTTTGCTATAGCAAGGTGGGTAAGGAATCACCTGCAGGCATCACAGCCCATTCAACTAGGGGTACTGCAGCTTCTGTGGCCGCTGCTAGGGATATTCCCCTAGTGGACATTTGCAAAGCTGCAACCTGGAAGACGGTTCATACATTCACCAAACATTATTGTTTGGATATCCAGGTCAGAGGAGATGCCATGTTTGGTACAGCAGTCCTGTAGAGCCTGTTTCCTAAATAGGTTATAGGCCCACCTCCAAAGACACTGCTTGGTAATCTCCATAAGTCAGAATACAGTAAGATTTCCTGTTGTTTGAAGAAAAAAATGCTTACCTTAGTAATCTTGTTTCTTCTAAGGGAATCTTACTGTATTCTGAGCTCCATCCCTTCCTCCTCTGCTGGAAACCTATGGTCACTGCACTACAGCTGTGGTAGAGTTGTTGCAAACCTGGGGGAATGGATGATCTTGTTTTTGGCCATCTATGACTTGAGTCTTAGTGATGCCAGTTGGCAAGTTTTCAGAAGGAAGAACAATTCCTTCAGATTTTTCCTTTTAATTTATTAGGGAGGGTTATTGTTACTATTCTTATTGTTATTACTATTATTATTATTATTATATTATCTACAAATTGGTTAGTGCATGCTTTGTAAGAATCAGATGGTTTAGAGTTGTTTACCAGGGACAGTGATTTGAAAACCAAGCTCTAGCCTAGCATTCCATAATTTGCATAGGTTCTATTAACCATTTCAGCTCCGGGGCAGTCCTATGGTAAGACCATACTGCATAAGTCAGAATACAGTAAGATTTCCTTAGAAGAAACAAGATTACTAAGGTGAGTAATTTTGTCTTCCAGAACCCAGTGATTTCTGCTGAGCAGAAGCACTACATGGAACTCTTCACACTAGGCTTCCACTTAACTGATGCCACTGGGTTCCAGTACCCATTAAATATGTCACTGGGTTCCAGAACTGATAATTAAGCAATAATGCACAACAGGGCATGTGTTGTGATATTTACACATGCCTTGGTGGTGTGTGACGAGGTGCAGCTGAGTGACTTTAACCACACAAGAAGTGTGTAAATCCCACTACTACACATGACCTGAAGTGCATTATTGCAGTTATAAAACAAATCTGTTATTAAAAATTAAAATAAAAAATGAATTAGGGTCAAAGAAAGTAAACATTTGGTTATCAGGATCTTTACTGGTTGTTGCAGGAGTTACACATGGTCATGTGACATGTGTTGACCAATGCGGTTACAGGATTTTCAAGACCCATTTTATAATTAAAAGTTAATATTGACCTATGCTGGCCCAGTGGTGCTGAGGGTTGAGGCGCTGGATGCCACACCACGCACCACACTGGCAACCCGTGTTCGGGAATGGACTTGGGTCGCCAGGGGTTGGCAGAGGAGAGGGTGGATTGAGTGTTCCAGGACTGCTCTCCTCCCTCTGGGGTGGGTTTGGGAGCACATCGTGCTGGAGGAGCTCCTGGTGATGACCAGGGGCAGCACAGCTGCAGTGCCAAACAGAAAGGAGCACGGCAAGACATCCGCATATGCACAGTACATCATTCCACTGCCAGCTCCAGGGGAAAACATGGAGGAAAAGGCTGGGCTTGACCAAGCAGCTTGATGGCCACACTCCCGCTGACCTGGAGGACTGTTGTGGAATCTTGCTGGTAAGTCCAGTCCAGCCTGATGTGGCGAGGTAAGGGTGACCCGCCAGTTGGTTGGGACAGCCTCACTGGACCCCCATCATGCGAATGAGCCTGCTGTTCTCCGGGTTGGTGGGGGCCGGCGAATGGATGCCCCCGCTGGTAGCACTACAGAGGTGCAAAAAAAAAGGGGAGAGAAAAAAAATTCATATTGACCTGAAAAAGCAGCATTAACGATGAACACTAAACAAGGTGAAAAAATAGTTTTTTTTCAAAACAAACAATACACTGGAAAATCTTTGGGACAAATAGTTAATCAGATTTATGAGATGGAATTCTTTACTTTTTCATTGAAGCAGTTTTCCCTGTGTAATAGACTGATAGAATTCATGTGCTGCTTTATCTCATGCCCCACTACCCTGACTTTGTTGCATAATCCTTCATTTTTAACCCCTCCTTGGCTGCACACTTGAGTGTCATCTGCCCGTGCTGTGCCTCTCATACTGCAGCTCGGCATTTCCAGCAAATGCACTTGAAACACCCTGGAAATATGACTTGGTTTGTTACCTGTTGTTTTTTATGGCTGTGGATGGACCCTACAGCCATCTTGCTATCTCTAGCTGGAAAATGGAGTATCATGGAACACATGTTTTGGACTTTTCAATGTATCCTTCCATGCCAACTGAAATAAAATACTCCCTTCTTTCTGTTAAGAATGCTGGAAACATAACTCCAAGCTGCTTATCAGATGCCACTAGCAAACTGAAACAGCTTGTTAAATATTTGTTAAATATTGGTTGCCTGTTAAACCAGAGATTTGTTTACCCCCTTCAGAATGCAACAACTAGCACATTTAAATACTTAGCATTTAAAAAGCTTCTTGCTACTAGTTTCACTTGGGAATATATTGTCTTTCAAGAAAGAGCCATACCTCATAAATGTCACCCTTTTCCCAGCAAATCTATAATTTAAAGTGTTTTTTTTTTTTAAACTCTAAAGACACTATCTGATAAGTACTGTCTCAGACGTATACCAGGTCTTCAGTAAACTACCCAGAATAAATATGTAGCAATCAGCAGGCATATTCTACTGTGCCTTTTGGGAGAAAAATATATTGAGCTACAGCAAACACACACACACCCCATACAAACCATCCTCATGGCCACAAAGTTCAAAACAAATACTGCATTCTAATATATTATAAAACAATAAAGAAACTGTTTGTTTATGTTAGTGAACACAGTGAAGTTCAGTTTAGAGTAGATTTCATTTAAATATTTGTTATCCTCTATTTTGTATCCTGGACACACACATAAACATGCACACACTCTGTACACACCATCCTCATGGCCACAACATTCAAAATAAATACTGCACTCTAATATGTTATAAAACAATAATTATACAATGGCAATTACAAATCCTAGGACCTGATTGGCTGTCTGCCATTGACAACAGTGAGGTTATCTGAGCACAACCTCACTGTATTGATTTGTTATTGCATTGTTTGCATCTTCTCTTAAGAAACACAGATATATTGCCACACTGAACATCTACTAAAAAATATTTTTTTAATGTGTTTTTTTATTTTGTATAACAACGAGTCATTGTATGATAGCAATATTGCACTCCAGGGTGTCGGTCTTGCTGGGATAGCCTCACTTCTGGGACATTGGATGCACTTGGCCTATGGCCTCGTGCCTAACCACCCAGTCATGAGGTTATCCCAGCCCGACCCACACCCTCTCGTATATTATTGCTTAAAGAAACTGTTTATGTCAGTGAACACAGTGAAATTCAATTTAGAGTAGATTTCCTTTAAATATTTCTTATGCTATATTTTATATCCTGGATAGCGCATTGGAGACGCTACATCTCGTTGTCTTAGGGGTCTTCATTTACTCATTTTTGCACTGTATTTACTCAGGCTGTCCCAGATTAGATGTGATATCTTGTTTTCAGTGGGGTCATGATTTTACCATTTTGATAATGCATTTCTTCAGGGTAGCCTAGTCCAGGGCCCCCATATTCGAAGGAGATGAACGGCGCATTCTGGTGGAAAAGGTAGATGTGCCGCGCAACTCCAACAGTGCGCCACAGCATGATATTCAAACATGTGGGATGCACTGGCAGCAAAGGAATGGGCCAGGGTGCATACAAATACTATGCTGTGCAAGTCGAGGGTGCATTCCCATGCATATGCTGCACTGCATCATACTCAGTGGGAATGTGCCCCACACAGACCAGAGTGGCATGGCCCACAGTTGGGCCATGAATAACTTTCTCAACCAGGCCAGCCACCCACAGGTGGGCTGCAGAAGTGCACCCAGGTGCAGCAGCCTGGCAGCCCTGGTAGACTAGAGGTACCCCCTTCCATCCCCAATCGATCCAACTCTATCCCCAAAGAGCTCCATAGTGTAGGGCCCCCCCTCCAGACCCAGTCACACCAGAGGAAACCATGGTCCATATCCATAGCATAGAGGATCTCCACCCACTGTCTCTGTACTTAGACACCCCACTCCCCCCATACCTGACTTGTTGAGGAGACTGGCACCGCCCTCCGCACCTTGTCATGGCTAGCCGCCGACTGCACTGGACCCGGGCTGCGGACCTGCACTCTGGAATGGCCCAAGTGGCTGTACTGTGCATTGGGGCACTATGCAAGCTGTGGACCCACCAGTGTATGCAGCTGTGTGTGTGTGTGTTCCTGGCAAACTGTATGAAGGAACTGACATACCTCCAGTGCATGCCTTGTCAATGCTGTATCTTCCTGCTGTCATACACCACTGCAGGCCTTCTCCCCCATTCTCCTGTGTAACATGCCACCCTCCGGACTGCTGAGGTACCCTTGGTGCGATTGGGTGTGGTATCCTGCAGTGCCATTTGCAGTGTATGCTCCAGGCTGTGGATCATGCATCCACGGTTCCATGATTGTACAAACGAATGGGAGGTTGGCTGTAACATGCCTTTTCCAGGACCTGTGTGAGTGGGTACAGCATCGGCTGTCACCCGCATTGAGCAGTGCAATGGCACCGGGACGATGGATCCACATGTGAGTGCCTGAGGTGTATGACCATTGGGTGTTCAAACAACATGAAGTCTTGCTATATTATGACAATTGCAGTTTGTCCCACCATTAGAACTGCTCCGGAGGTGAAATAGTTAACTCCATTCCATGAATGGAACTTAGAGCACGAGCTCTAAAGAGAAGCTCTGTCTGTGTAGTTTCAAACCTGAACTGTCAGATTCTTTACTCCGCCTCACTGAACAGTCGCTCCAGAGATTCCTCCTACTGCTCGGTTCATTTCTCGGTTTAAACAGTGTTTTCTCGGTTCGATTCAACTGAGAATAGTTTTATTTTAACCGCAAAACCGATCGGTTCAAGCTCTGTCTGTGGTATCGTAAGTAATTCATAATTTAATTCGGTGTGGAGCTTGTAAGTTTTATCGGTTCGGTTTTGAACCGATCAGCTTGGGTTAAAGCTTAAAGTTTTTAAACTTGAGATTTTAGAGTGCGGTTCCCGGTTCTTATCGGTTCTAAAAAAAACGGGTTTCATTAGGTTTTTTTCCAATACCCGTGACACGGTTGGGAACCGATAAGGGTGTCTTGCCTGGCACTGCCGTTTAAAGGGTAAGTTTTTCTGGTTAGGCTGGCATTATGTCTGAGAAACCCAAAAGAAAAACCAGGCCAACTGGGTTTCAACACTGTGATGTCTGTGGGGAAGTCTTTGCCAAGGCTGACCCACATACCACATGTGTTTATTGTCTGGGGTTTGACCACCTCCAGTCAGACTGCCAGATTTGTAAGAATTTCCTGCAGCCACCCTGGAAAGAGATTGGGCAGGCTCAGGGAACGAGAGGCAAAATGTCCACTGACCCGGATGGCAGCCCGGTTCGGTGCCAACCGAACCAGAGGAGTTGCCCTCTGACCAGGGCGAGACTTCCTCGGGCAAGCAAAGCTGGCTCGATGAACCAGTTCCAGTAAAGAGAACAAGAAAGTCAGCAGGTTTGGAGCCCAAAATTCTTACTCCAACTGCTGCAGAGATAGCAAGAGCTATTCAGATTGTCCAGTCACTTTCTCGGTCCGTCCAAACCGCCACTATCTGGTAAAGGTCGGTTTGGTCGGTTCCATCGTTCAGGAATATGATGTTGAGGAGTTTTATGAACCAGAGGAGGGAGGATGATTATGAACAGTATGAATGTGACTTGGAGGGTCTGGTGTGCCCATTGAACCGACATCTCCCCAGACAGACCTTTAGAATCTCCCTATGCTTTTGAGTCCCTCTCATTTTATGTTTTACAAAAGTTGTTGAAACCCTCCAGCTTCCTTTGGAGGAAGCTGTGGATGAGCAAGAGAGCCTGATTTGTAGAAATGATGGATATACCAGAGTCTAGGAGATTGTCTGTTCCTTTGCATAAGTCATTTAGGAAACAAACAATAAAAATCTTAAAAACTCCTAATTCTGTGCCTCCTGTAGATAAAAGATGGACAGAAGGGCACACTGTCAGGTCCTGATACAGAATTCCTTTCTCAGCAATGCAGTCATGTTAGTAGTTCAGGCTGCCGCCTGTGATAAAGCTAATATTCCCTGGCTTCACATCCTCCTGACAGGATTCCAGGAAGATTGATGCCATGGCAAAAAAACAATTACATGGCAGCGTCCTTGGGACTCAGGCAAGCAAATTATATGGCTTATGTAGCAAGGTATCAGAAATCTAGATGGGATACTGTTATGGAATTAGCCAAACAAGCCCTGGCCAGCTTGCTAGTGAGCTGGAGCAGGTGGCTGCCGATGACGTTGAGGCTTCAAGGTGCAGTTTCATGCTGCTGTGGATTTTAATGATGTTTCTCTAGGTCATGGCCACATCTGTAGCTTTTCGTAGGTTGGCCTGGCTCAGGTGTACTAGCCTGTCACAGGATACCCAGACTAAGGCTATGGATTTTCCTGTGGTGGGAAATTCTCTGTTTGGGGAGCAGACAGAGAATTATATGAAAAAGATGGATGAATATAGGACTACCTATAAAAGTGCCTAAGCCAAGGAGCGGCAAGCCACTCCCCAGAGGCACACCCCCAGGGGTAGGGGTAGGCCTTTCCACAGGCCTTTTTACCAAACCCAGGCCTCCCTGCTTATGCTCAGAGGGGTTCTTTAGAGCAGAGGCAGGCGGGCGTGGGCAGGCCTGCCCCCACCCTCAGCCTAAAGCACCTGCCAAGCAGGCACCCTGATGGGGTGCCCAGAGCGATTCTCCTTTACCAGTAGGGGGCAGGTTGGCTTACTTCAGTCAGAACTGGGTGTCTTTAACTTCAGACAAGTGGGTTCTGGAAGTAGTAAGCCAGGGTCTGGTTCTCAGCTTCAAAAAGTTCCCAAAGATGAGAATCAGGCCTTTTTTACCTACAAGCTCTTTAGAGACCTTTACTCTAGAAGCAGAGGTCTCAACCCTGTTAGCTCTCAGAGCGGTAGAAAGGATTCCTCCCCTACACCAGGGCAAGGGTCTGTACTCCAGATACTTCCTTACCCCAAAAAAGACAGGAGAATGGCAGCCCATTTTAGACCTCAGATATCTGAACAAGCATCTTTTGAAACCAAAGTTCAGAATGGTAACTCTGGCAATGATTTTACCCTCTCTAAGGCCAGGGGACTGGCTAGCTTCCCTGGACCTCAAGGATGCCTATTTTCACGTCCTAATCAGAAGCTCCCACCGAAAGTACCTCAGATTCGAACTGCCCTCAGGTCACTACCAGTTCAGAGCAATGCCCTTCGGCCTTACCTCTGCCCCAAGGGTATTCACAAAATGTCTGGCAGTAGCAGTGGCTCACTTAAGGAGGCAAAGGATTGCTGTTTTTCCCTATCTGGACGACTGGCTCATTGTAGGCCAGTCCCCAGAACAGGTAAAATCTCACCTGCAAGTCACCCAGCAGCTTCTCACCTCCCTGGGCTTCCTGCTAAATCTACCAAAGTCAGTTCTGGAACCAGTTCAGGTACTCACCTTCGTAGGTGCAGAATTGGACACAAATCTGGCCAGTGCTTTTCTTCCCCTTAGAAAGGGTAAGGAACTTGGTGGCTCTGGCCTCCTCCTTCACTCTGCAGGTCTCTCGACCAGCAAGACACTTTTTTGCAGCTCCTGGGGCACATGGCTGCGTCCACAGCTGTGGTGCAGGGAGCAAGATTTCAGATGAGAGACATTCAGTTTCACTTGAGAGCCTATTGGTCTCAGAGAAGAGACCCCCTTTCCAAGTTGGTCCCAGTGACCCAAACCTTGATCCAGGCCCTCCAGTGGTGGCAGGATCAGAGCAATTTAAGACTGGGGGTCCCCTTCATTCCCCTTTCTCACACTTTGACCCTCACTACGGATGCTTCCCTCCTGGGGTGGGGAGCCCACATGGGCGACCTCTCCACTCAGGGAGTGTGGTCCCCCCAGGAATCTCTGCTCCACATCAATTTGCTGGAACTCAGAGCTGTCTTTTTAGCACTTCAAGCATTTTCTGCTTCTGTCCAGAACAAAGTGGTACAAGTCAGAACAGACAATACCACAACAGTGTGGTACATCAACAAGCAGGGGGGCACTCGGTCTTCGGCCTTGTGCACCGAGGCAATGAAGTTGTGGTCTCTGGCCTATTCCCTGAACACTTCACTCATAGCAGTTCACCTTCCAGGAAAGGACAATGTCCTAGCAGATGCTCTCAGCAGGATTTCTCAGGGCCATCACGAATGGTCTCTGGATCCTCAAGTACTGGGGATAGTCTTTGCCAGATGGGGCACCCCTCAGATAGATCTTTTTGCAGCCCCAGACAATCACCAACTTCCACTGTTCTGTTGCAGGCCCCCAGTGTTGGGCTCAGTCCCCCTGGACGCCCTTCTCCTGGATTGGGAAGGGAAGTTTCTTTATGCTTTTCCCCCCTTCCCTCTCCTATTCAAGGTGTTAGTAAAAATCAGATCCCAGCCTTGCAGGGTGATTCTGATTGCCCCAGATTGGGCCAGGCAGCCCTGGTACCCACTCCTTCTGTCCCTGACAGTCCATCTCCCCCTATGTCTCCCCAGGAATCACAACCTATTAACCTGTGCCCAGGGGAGAGTTTGGTATCCGAACCTCAAATCCCTCAACCTCAAGGCGGCTTGGCTCTTGAGGAGTTAGAATTTGCTGACCTACACCTCTCTCAGGGTGTTCTTGAAATCCTAAAGGCTTCTAGGAAGCCTTCCACTAGGGCTACTTATAATTCTAAGTGGAAAAGGTTCTCCATTTGGTGTTCTGGGAAACATATTTCCCCAGAATCTGCTGATTTACCCATTGTGTTAGATTACATGGTCCATCTTAATTCTTTGGCCTGAGACCAGCTACCCTGAGAGTTCATTTGGCAGCTGTCTCTGCTTTTTGTTTCAGCAGGAAAGACATCCTCTCTTCCGCTCACCTTGTATTTTCCAAGTTTTTAAGGGATTACTTCATACTAATCCACCTTTTCGATCCGCCCTGCCTGGGACCTTAATGTTTGCATTGCCCAGTTAATGAAACCCCTTTGAACCTCTGTTTTCTGCAGAGCTTAAGTATCTAACTTGGAAAACTGTTTTCCTAGTGGCTATCACTTCTGCTAGACGCATAAGTGAGTTGCAAGCCTTGTCAGTAGAAACTGACTTTATTTCTTTCCACAGGGATAAGGTAGTCCTCAGGACTAACAGGAAGTTTTTGCCTAAGGTGGTTTCAGATTTCCATCTTAACCAATCTATCTCCCTTCCAGTGTTTTTCACTGAACATTCCTCTTCTGGTGAGAGGAGATTGCACAGTTTGGACGTTAAGAGGGCCCTTAGTTACTGTATAGAACGTACCAAGGGTCACAGGTTCGAATCCCACCAACTTTTTCTCACTTATGGTGAGGTTGGGAAAGGGAAACCTGCCACTAAGAGATCATTTGCCAGGTGGATTGTCTCTTGTATCCAATTTTGTTATCAGAAACTGGGCAGAGATCCCCCCTCTGGCTTGAGGGCTCATTCTACCAGAGGTACAGCCGCGTCTCTAGCTGCTGCCAGAGACATCCCTATATTGGAGATATGTCAGGCTGCTACTTGGAAAACGGTACACACTTTCACCAAGCATTACTCCCTGGATGTCCAGGCTAGGAGAGATGCTCGGTTTGGCACAGCTGTACTTCAGAGCCTATTCCCTAAGTAGGTTCTGTCCCTCCTCCATGGAGGTACTGCTGTGTAGTCTGCAATGTGTCATAATATAGCAAGACTTCATGTTGTTTGAAGAAAAAATTACTCACCTTAGTAATGTTGTTTCTTCTAATGGAGTCTTGCTATATTATGACCTCCCCCCCAGCCTGCCCCTCTCAGAACTTCTACTTGGGTATGGGGTGGGCAGCCTAGTGTAGGCACTATTTATGCTCTTTTATGTGTTTTCACCCCTTCTTGGGGGTTTGGGGTGTGTGTTTTTCATTTTTTCCTTATATTTCTCTCATATTGTTAAATTATACTATTAGTTCTGGTCCCCTGACTTGAGTCTTTTGTGTTGGGACCAGCAATTGGTGTTAATATTTAGGTAGCCAGTTGGCTAGTGTAGGTTACAGCTTCCACACAGACCTTAGTGAGTTTTTGCTCGTAAAGATCTGACAGTTCAGGTTTGAAACTACACAGACAGAGCTTCTCTTTAGAGCTCGTGCTCTAAGTTCCATTCATGGAATGGAGTTAACTATTTCACCTCCGGAGCAGTTCTAATGGTGGGACAAACTGCAATTGTCATAATATAGCAAGACTCCATTAGAAGAAACAACATTACTAAGGTGAGTAATTTTTTCTTATCGCTCACACACAGCTCATGCCTATGTAGGACACATTCCAGCATCCTACTGCCTGTACTCTGACGCTCGAAAATAAGATGCCATTTCTCCTGTGAACTATCCAGGCTAAATATATAGCAATCATCAGGCATATTCTAGAAAAATTCATTGTAAAAATGTGTAAAAGGAAAACCACATTGAAACTGTCTCTCAGCAGATTTGCATTGTGATTATTCATTAGAAATAATAGGTAAAAGCATCCCAAAAGCTTTCCACAGCCATATTGGCTCTGACCAGAGCTGGTTTCTATTTGCACTGGAAGACCATCCCACTCCTCCCCTTTAAAGTGACCTAAGAGACCACATATACTGTTTGTGCTTTAGAGCCCTTTAAAGGACAGAAGAGCATTTTATTATGTCTGTCATGCCAGGGGAGATTTATTCTGCTGTTTTTTTATTTAACTTTGTGGTTCCATTAGAGGTGTGAAAAGTTGCCAAAATGCACCCCATGAAACAATTTGCAAATTTCAGCAACTTGCTTTGCCGACAATAGCAGGTTGTGCATTTATTCATCTGGCAAATTGGCCAAATTCACTGTATGAATCCATGGGACTTGTCAATTCACAGGTAAATTAGGCAATTCTCATAGGTCACCATGCAAATGGTGCAGTTTATCAGAAAAAAACTACATGAATTTTGGTAGTCTACATCCTGAAACTGTAACGAAAAACCTCCCCCCACATACTGTGCTGTTGTACCGCCTTCTTCCACCTCCAAAAAATGTTATTGTCATAACCACCTTCCATCTCCTGTTGGCACCCTCTCTACGCCCTAGTGAATTTCAACTAGTAAATGTAAGACAACATACTGTAAGTTCAATATACAGTACCCTCTCCCAACCCATGTGTCAAACACACTTTTCCCACCCGAATCCCACCACCAGCTCCATTACTCATGATACCTCTCTACCCAACCCTCTTCTGGCCCCCTGCCACCCTCCACCCCCCACAAGAACCCCCCAAAAATGTGACCAGTAATTTAGAAAACAGTCCTCTGGGGCAAAGCATTTGCTCAGCGCCCATCTCAGTAATGGTGCTTGCACACAAATGAATGGTGATGTCTTTTGGAGGTGGGAGGGGGGAGGATTACAGCAGAGTAAGTGAGTGGAGGATTTTTATTACAGTTTTAGGCTTTTATTTTTTTAGAAAATAAATTTGTGTGACAAAGTTGATATGGCTGTCAGGAAATTTGCGAAATTTGCAATGTGCGAATATCCTCTAATTTACAATAACTTTGCCACTGAATTAAAACTTTTCTGCATCACTAGGTCCCATTGCCATGCTTTTATTTTCTGACAAATCTTAATTGTTTTGGTCTAATCATCTAGAATGAAGTGTACCCTGGGTAGCATGGTGGGTGGGGTATCCCTATAAATTAGTTTCTGGTTGCCTAAATACCATAGTTTAATCACAGTTTTAGAACAAAGGGTACCCTGGATAGTAGGGTTGGTGGTAAGTCCCTAAAAATTAGTTCATGTTTGCCTAAATGCTACAGTTTCAATGCTGTTTCAGAATGAAGGGTGCCATGGGTAGTATGGTGGGTGAGTGGGAAATTGTTATGAATTATTACATGTTTGCAGAGCATACTAATGTTTTCCTGTAAATGAGGTGGAGCAGGCCTGATGGACCTAGAGTTCAATCCAACCTGAAATTACTGTGTAACTGTGAATGTATGACAGTGTATCATTCTGTTTTCTCTAAGCATTTCTGTTCATTATTACTTAGCATGTGGAATTCCTCAGGACCAAAGCCCACTCAGTTATGCCTAGGTAGCTATTTTACATAGAAACATAGACTTTGATGGCAGATAAGGAACGCTTGGCCCACCTAGTCTGCCCATTTCCCTACCTATTGGATAAGCTGCAGGTCCTAGTTAACCAACAGCCTACTTCTTCCTACCCCCCACCAGAATTGCCTTATGTCTGTCCCATGCATTCCTGAATTCCCCCACTGTTTTTGACCCCACAACTTCCTCAGGAATGCTCTTCCATGCATCCACTATCCTCTCTGTGAAAAAATACTTTCTCACATTGCCCCTGAGCCATCTCCCTCTATCTTCAAATGGTGCCCCCTTGTTCTTGCACATCTCTTTTTCTGAAAGATATGCCCATCTTGGACTTTGTTGATTCCCTTGAGGTACTTGAAAGTTACTATCATGTCCCCCCTCTCCCTCTTTTCCTCGCAGGTATACATATTAAACTCCTTTAGTCTCTCTTCATATGGCTTCTCTTGCAGACCCTGCACCATTTTAGTTGCCCTCTTCTGCACTGCCTCCATCCTCCTGTCCTTGTGGAGATGAGGTCTCCAGAACCGCATGCAGTACTACTGTAGATGGGGTGTCACCAACTGTCTGTACAGAGGGATAACAACTTCCTGTTTTCTGCTGGTGATGCCTCTCCCTATACATCCCAATATCCCCCAGCCATCCTTACTGCCTTCTCACATTGCTTGCCTAACTTTAGGTCATCTGATATGACTACCACCAGGTTCCTTTCCATTTTTGTTGTTAATACCTCCTCCCCATTGTGTACTCTTCCTCTGGGTTTTTGTTTTCCAGGTGCATTACTTTGCACTTCTTTGCACTGACTCTAAGCTGCCATACATTTTGCATCACCGTTAAGCAAGTTAAAGCTCAGATTTCAAAAGGCATTTCCAGGTAATAATTAGTTAAACCCCTCAGGATACATATAATACAACAGGGAATGAGAAAAGACCTTCAAGTGTAAGTATATTTTGATAATGATTTTCTGTATTTGGATTTAGTATGACACTTTTTTTGTGGTGTTTGATAAGGGGTAGCATGTATTAAGTTTTACTTGAATGTGTGATATTAAGCACCTTCTCTCACCCACTCCTTCTCAGCAGTAGGCAGCTACAGAGGTGAAGGTGACAGCTTCCATTTTAATACCACAGCGGAAAACAAAAAGAGTGTGTGTGGGTGTGTCATGGTCATGGGAGGGAGAGGCTAAGCAAAGATTATTTTCGTTGAAAGAAAACTTAAGAAAACATCAGATTAGGAATGGGATAATCTACATGGAAGCACAGTTCAGATAGTATGTGCAGCACAATGATACCAAACGTGGGCCCTGTTTTTATTTTCTTCTTTAATCTGTAAGTTCAGTGCCTCCTCTAAATTACATGCCAAAGGCACCACAATTATCAGTGAAAAAGTTGCCTAGTCTTTCCTAGAAAACCCTATACTGTACTGAAATGTGCAAACAATATGTGTCTTTTAGCAGCCTTTCTAGCACTCTTCCTAAAGATAAAGGTGGAATGCAAACATACATGTCCATAAACATTAACAGGGACAAGAAAATTAAAAGGCCCTGGGTCCAAGCCCCACACCAGGATTTCCCTTAACGTTTGACATAAGAGTGGGTGATTTTCCCTAATGTCCTGGCCAACATTCCCTCTGGCAATTAAACTAGTCCATTTAACTTACCCTCCAGGATAAAACTAGAAATTACCTAAAGCAGCTTACAGTGCCTCTTCTAGCCAAACTCAACGGATTTCTTTAAGCACCTAATACCGAGTGTGTGTGTAAAATTCAAGTTTTACATACAACCCCATGTTTTATTTTATGTAATTGCTGGAGAACATTTTTTCACCATAGCAATTATATGAAATGGATGCATGGAAAACTTGCAAGGCCTCAGGCATTCTAGGTGATCTGGTTAAATTCCACACTCCCCATAATGCCTGCACCAGAGCCATCAGACTTGCCAAAAAAAGAGTACTTCTCAACCACTTACCAGGAGAACATTAACAGCCTGTCCAAATTCTGGAAAGAAGTCCATGCCTTATTCTCCCCCCCTCTTCCCAAGTCTCCCCCTCAGTCCTAAGGATTGGTGATATCACTGTTTCTGACCCCCTCCCCCATTGCCAATGAATTCAACACTTTGTTCACCACCTGTGCTTCTGCCCTTCTTGCATCTCATCCCCCGGCAGCTCTTTCTCCTCCAGCCCTTTCAGCACCCTCTTCCTCTTCTCACTGTTTCTCCTTCTCTTCAGTCTCCCTTGCTGATACTGTACCCTAAAAGCGCTTTGGCCCATAACCTTCATAAGGGCAAAAGCCTGGATAGGCTTGACCCAAGGCTCCTGCACCTCTCAGCCCATACCATTGCTCTCCCACTCACTTAACTTTTTATTCTCTACTTTACACTTGGTTCTATCCCTGATGCCTGGCAGATTGCCACAGTTGTCTCCCTCCCTAAGGGTGGTGGTGGGGTGATTCTTCAAACTCAGGTAACCACTGTCCTTTTTCCCTTCTCTCAATCCCTGCAAAATTACAAGAGCACCTTGTTCTGGCTCAGCTTTCCTCGAATCCTCTTCCTTCACCCCTTTCCAGTCTGGTTTTCATAAGGTCCACTCCACTACGACCTTCCTGCTCTGGCCCAATGACTCCATTCTATCTGGCATGAATCAAGGCCATGTCACCTATGCCATCTTTGTCAACGTGGCCAAAGCTTTTGACACTGTTGCCCATCTCTTCTTAATCAGCTTGCAGTGGCTGATCTCTCAGAGTCCGCCACTAACTTGTTTTGTTCCTACCTCATGGGTAAGTCCCAATTAGTCAGGATTGGTGACTTCATCTCCCCCCCAACCCCTTCCCATCAACCCTGGTGTCCCTCAAGGTTCAGTGCTTGGACCTATTCTTTTCTCCATTTTTATGAATGACTTATCTGCTGCCTGCTCAACAGCTGATATCCAAATGTACATGGATGATACTGTCTTGTATACCTCTGGTACCTCCTCCTCTGATGTGGCAACCAGCCTCCAGCTGGCTTTCAATAATGTCCAGAGCTGGTTTTGCACAAATCAACTGTCTCTCAGTGCCAAAAAGATGGTCTCCATGACTTTTGGCACCAGACAGAAGCTTGCCAAGCTTACGGCCCTCCCTACCTTTTACACCCTTGAGGGGTCCCTTTTGCAGGATGTCTCCAGTTTTAAATATCTTGGGCTCTGGCTAGACTGGAACCTAGATTTTGCTGGACATGTGGATGCTATCCACAAAAAACTACATCCCAGACTTGGTGCTGTCTACAGACATTGTGGCTGCATTCCCCTTTAAGCCTGCCATGAGATTGTCCAGAAGATGATCCTCCCAATCTTTGACTTTGGAAACGTCATTTATTGTCTTGCTCCTCTCCAGATTGGACACCCTTTTCAACTCCTTCTGTTGCTTTGCCCTAAACTGTTCCCCACGTACACATCACTGTGACCTTTACTGTGCCCTCTCCTTCCCTCCTCTTAGGGATACATGCCTTGCCCATTGAGCCGCATTAGTTGGGAAGTTCTGGCTTAGCTCCCTTTCATCATACCTAAACGCCCTCCTCTCTATCCCTTCTTATCCCACCTACACCCTGTGTAGGACTCTTGCCCTCGCTGCCCATACTTCAACTTCAGGACGGGCTGCCTTCTCCTACATTTCCCAAATATCTAGAACTCCCTCCCTAAAAATATCCAGTCTGCCTTGTCCTCTAACTCACTGTTCTATCTTCTCCATAACCACATTTCCCTTCCTGCTTCTGCTCTTGAACACATGCCTTTTCCCTATTACTCATTTTTCTTACTTCTTCAACTTCTCTCCTGCCTAATCCCTTACTCTGTTCCCTATGTTTTTTTCTTTCCCCTTTTTTATTCTATATCACTATCCCCTCCAATGCCTGCTTCTTAAATAGACTGTTCCCCATGTACTGGCTAAGTGGGCTTCATATTGTTTACTCAATTGTGTGCTTCTGCCCCTGAGTATTCCAGTTTCCATCCTTTATCATGCAGTGAATATATTTTGTCCTTAGCATTATTGACTTTCAGTGTATATCATAATTGTTTATTAGCTCGAATCTGATTTTGTTCATTTCCCTTAGTGTTTTAATTTTTGTCTTGTGTTTGATTTTCATGTTTATTTTAGTCATTTGTTTATCATACTTTATATTCTGAATGCACCCCATTTTCCCCTTTCCCCCAGGACGTATCTGGAAACGAGCTATGTCAGCTTTGTTTGTCTTTCCTAGTGAAACTTTTTCAAATAAATAAACAAATATTACTGTGTAACCACAAGCATGATCCATAGTTGGGTTGAAGTGGCTGTTTAAAAGTTTACTTTGTTTATTTAAAAATAGTTCATCCCAAAAGTGTAAGAGTTTTTTTTTGTTTTTTCCTATATTAACTTACCACAGAGTCCAAGTGTGAAAGGCAGTGAAGTGCAGCATGATGAAGGGAAGACTGCAGCTTTGGCATGCATGGAGTGAGGGAAAGCCAGCACTTGTCTGCCATTATAACCAACTGGTTATAACCATGAATTATAACCAGGCTTCCCTATGGAGAAAAAACACTCCCCAGTTTTTATTAATAAGTAACTAATTCTTTATTTCTTTTTTATTATTATTATTTTTTTTTTATGGTCCAGTACCTCCCCGCTGAGAAGGGAGCTCAGCCATGTGTACACACTGCCCCCACATGCCCAGGCTTACCCACTTGGGCAGGGCTGCTAGGCGGGTGCTCCCTCCCCACAGTCCTTTGTATCTTGCCCTGGCTTACCCCCCAGGGTGGGGCCATAGGAGCAGGACCCCCCCCAGTGGACACTGGTGGCAGCAAGGATAGCACCAGAGCAGGGCAGTATGTGCAGGGGTCTGGATTTTTTTCTTGGCTTGCAGCAGAACCCTGGGGGTGGGGACATGCAATGACATCCTACATCTGCCCCACCCCCTCAGGGGATGGTGTCAGCACAACAGAAGCCCCAGCTTCCACCAGAGGTCTGCATTGTGCTGAACACTCTACCCCTCTCACCCCATAGAAGGAGAGTTATCCCTAGGATGCTCAGTCCTTCTCCCACTGGCCGTCCCTCCAACTTCCTGAGTCCATTCCCAAACCCAGGTTGGCAGCATCACAGATGGGCGCCCTACCTCTGCACCAGCAGTTCACTAATTTTTATTTATTCAGTGCCCAGTCCCGGAGGCTCTAGGAATTTTACACGGGTGTAAGACCATAACAGGATTGCACAACAACATATATGCAGGGTTGATAACACAAATAAACAATGAAAATCAACAATAAATATTGTAATCCAAAAATGCATTTGCTGTTGTATGTATTTTACCGCTGTGGTATATACCACCATGTCTGACGCAGAACCCCTGTTAAAGAACCTGTTTTGACTGTGACCTCAAAAATTGTATTTGTTGCTGTACGTATTCAACTGCTGTTGTGTTTACCAACAGTCTGACGTGGAACCTTTGTAAAAGAACCATTTGTTCATGGGTATTTGTAATCCTAGAACTCAGTAAAATAAAATAAATAATAAAATCAGCACTGCAGCTAATTAGGAAAAGCTTCTTAAAAACATGAGCCTTCAGACCCCTCTTAAAAACCTCCATTGATGGGGCCTCCCTCAGAGATCTGGGGAACAAGTTTCAGAGGACCAGGCTGGTGACCTCAAATGCACAGTCCCCCCATGGCTTTCAGTCTGGCCCTTGGAACCACTAGGAGCCCTCTGTGGAGGAGCAGAGGGAGCACACCGGGAGGGCAGGGGTCATTAGATCACTTAGATAGCCAGGGCCTGAACTGTAAATGGCCTTACGGGTGATCAAACCCACTTTGAAGATGATCCTCCAGCTAACAGACAGCAAGTGCAGATCTCACAGGACCAGGGTCACGTGACATAAATATAAATAAATATAAACTAAATAAAAATGGAAGGATTGCTGTAAATACCAAGGTGCTTCTGGCACCTGTACTTGCCATTGAATAGGGTTATGTTTGTTTTTTATATAGCTTCATCAGCAACCCTGACAGCCCAGAGAACTTGCACATGCAATCTTGACAGCCCAGAGAACTTGTACAGCTTTTAAAACATTTCTCCTTATTGTTAGAATCTACCAAGCTATGCTTGCTGCAGTTAAGCATATGTTCCAGGTACACTTCTTAATGGAAAGACTGCTGTGAAAAAAAAGAAAATAGCTGCAGGATGCAATACATAAGACACATTTTGGCATATACAGTTTTTCTGCTCCTTAAGCTGGGAAAGATTCTGTATTCCAGCACGTGATTGTGATTCAACCCTTTAGCAGCTTATGCTTCTTCAAAGAGCTCATGGTTGGACACAGTGTCTCCCAGTAGCTAACAACCAGTCTAGTTCAGAGTCTGGAGTAGATTCTGTTGACGGTTCGAGATACACCCAGATTTCATGCTTTTTGGCCAGAGCAGGTAACACAGAAATTTGGTGCTCCACACAGGGCTTACCTAGATCTGTATTTCCAAAGGCGATTCTCACTGTTATCTGGCCTACCTGGTACAAGTGCCACAGATAAGAAGAGTGGGTAGGGAACCCCTTTGAATTACTGCATGTTTGCACAGCATTCTTATTAATCCCTGTTTATGAAGTGGATAGACATGATGGACCTAGTATCTCTTCGGACTTTCAATTCCTATGATACCATGTTTAATAGATAATCTTCCCAGATAGTTCTGAATTAATTAATTAATTTAGTCATTCATTCATTCATTCATTTAATAATTGATGCCCAGAAAAAGCATACTGAGCCAAGGCTCATTTTGTGATACATCTAGGGGACAGGTGTGTGGGAGAATACATCATACAGGTAAAAACAAAGTAACAGTATAAATACCCAGCAGGAAAACAATATAGACCAAAACGATGAACAATAACAAAGGAACCAGCAACAAGGCTAACCAGGGTGATTCTAAGTGGCTAGGGAGGCATAGACAATGAAACAGACCCTAAAAAGAGCATTGAATGGCCAGAGAGGAACTAGGAGCAGGAACAGGATTGAGTACAAAGACTGAAAGAGAATGCAGTTTGCCATAAAGTCGTTTTGTTGTGAGACAGAGCAAAACAGTACTGGAAAATTTATTTGGATAATAACCAGGATTCCTCATTCCTAAAACTGCATTAATCCTGGATAACCAAGCATTCTGTGATTGACAAAACTCCAGAAAAGAAAAATCTGTCTCAGTAATGGTACAAATGATCTAATTTAATTTTGATTCCACTAGAGCAAACATTTCTTAAAGAGCTAGTGGCACCAAAACAGGCTGACAGAAAATAATACAAATTTTAAGTAGTAGTCAGCTATAACTTTGTATTTCTGAAGTATTTTTCTTTTTTCTTTTGGTCATCAGAAAGTCTTCTATGTGATATTATTGGGTTGGATGTGTGGAGCAGCTCTTAGCCTGGCAGCTGACATATCTAACTCTACTACCCCCACACTACATCATCTGCATTATGATCTCACTGATAGTGGCATCACAGGTGAATGATCTGACAGTTGCTTACTTGCTGTTCCTAAGTAGCAGTGATGTCACAGTGAGGTCACAATGCAGATGATGTAGTGTGGGGCAATAGAGCAAGATATATCAGCTGCCAGGCTAAGAGCTGTTCCACACATCACACCTACTAACATCAGGTAAACAATCTTTTAATTAAACAAAGTGAAAAGGAAAAGCACTTCAGATATAAAAGGTAATGGTTGGCTGCTTTTGAAATCTAATATTAGTTTTAGGCAGTACACTATCTGTTTAATGCAATGTTTTGTTGAAATGTTTCAACTTCATCAGGGAATAATTGGGAAACAGATTTGCAAACAAATGAAATGAAACAATAATATTATGACACAAATATGTTAATGCTTTGATAATAAACAAAGGAACAAGGTGAATAAATCAAATTAAATTAAAAGTCCCTTTCTGCATGACAGAACTTGGCATCCCAGGTGCTTGAAAGAAGCAAGGCAGCATCTGGGTCGGGGTATGTTCTACAGTTTATTTCAAATAGAGTTTTCAGAGAGTGAATTTGCCACTACAGTTACAGTAAATTAACTTATGAAAAAAAAAAAACCCACATAAACTCAGTGAGGCTTTAACCGTGAATTTATTGTACGATATCACAACCTGCCAATGAGTGAATCTTTAGCCAGTAATGGCATTAGTAGTTCAGTTAAGGTAAAGTAGAAAAACATTAACTGAAAACAAGTGAACAACTGCCAAAATAACCCAAATAATATATAAAAAATTACTAATTTCTTATATTTACAGTGCTCATGAAATGTGAAATATAAAAAAAAACATATTAAAAGCATTTAAGAAGGCAATTTCTTATTAGTAAATTGAAACACTAATTAAATCATAAATATCCAAAACTCTTAAGGAAGCTTTCATTAGAGGAAATGTAATAGAAAGTCCTTTTTGGATATCGGAAAAGTATATGAAAAAGTTACTTTGCTGTGGCGAGACTGTTGATAGTCTTTGCCTCACAGGCAAGATGGCCATTTAATGATTTCTTCAGGTTGGTACTCTGATGCTACAAAGCATCCAGCACTGAAGGTATGCATTAAATTATAGTTCTGCACCCCCAACCCATGTGTTGTTTTGTGTAATTGCTGGGTACTGTTTTTTTTTTTTTTTGCCAGCTACTTTAGAAATACAAAAGTTAACAAAAAATCAATTTGTCTTGTGTTGTATTTTTCCAGTTAATTTTACAAGCAGGCACCATGAAACTCAACTAGTAGTATAAAAAACACAATTTAGTTTGAAAAACAATATTTGATTTTTTTAAAAAAACATCATGTGCAGTCAAGAGTTAGCACAATACTAAGACCATGTGAATAGTCAATCTCAAAACGGCAAGAGTTAGAAGACAAGTGGGGTTTAAAACACAGATGAAACTAGTCAAAAGTAGCAAGATATATTTAGGAAAAACTGTTTTGTTTTGTAGTGATTTAAGTATCCTGAAAGTGTAAAGTATTGTTATTCCTTGAATCCAGTGTCGCTCTGATATATGGCTTTATAGCGATAGCCAACTGAAGAGCTTAGTTCAGAGATCGCTGTGGTTTCTATGGGATACAGAGAACCAAAAATTTAGTACTGTTTTTCCAATTTTACTTTTCAGTGAGATAGCATCTGATTGATTGAGGTGGTGAGGTGAGTTCAGATAAACTAAAAGATGATGGCACAGTTTATTTAGTTTATGTTTTGTACTGTTAAGCATTCATGGCAGTTGTGGGGTTTGCCTTGTGGCTGACTGAGCACTATGCAGCTGAATGAGTGCAAACTGCCAATTGGAAACTCAGAGGTTATAATGGTGAATTATGACTAATTTTTCCAATGGAAAAAAACAGTACCCAGTTATTACAATGAGAAAAATACATGTGATGATGGGTGAATCCAGAATTGTACACGGACTAGAAGTGTGGAATGTTACATAGACTCTGAGAGCAGAGCTTGAGGGGTTTATAAAAGCATCCCAAACCAAGGGTGTGTGTAAAATTCTGTGTAACACCCACCCATGTTTTGCCTTTTTAGCATTGCTAGTGGAGCATTTTTAATCAGTGAGTGTTGTGTGTGATTGCTTAGATTAATGAAGCAAGAATAGCTGATGTACCATATAAAATATACTTTATTATAAGAATTAGCAAAGTCAAACATGAATACAATTAAATGTCTCGTGTGTTTTTTTTTTACTACTTCAAACCGTAAAAGAGAAACTGAAATTTGACTGCTATTTTGTGTAACTGATTTTTAGGGCTGCAGTGGGTGGAGCCCTGCAGACCTCCTGAGCTGAGTAAAAAAGTACTCCTGCATTCCTTGTGAACAAACATGTTGAGAGTCAAAAAATGTTGACTCCTCATTGGAACACTTTTTATTTTTACTTTCGGCAGTCCATGACCATCAAAATATATAAACTCCTATCTGACCCTCCCTGTTAGCACCCAGTACCCCATACACCCCCCAGAAACATAGTAGTGACACTGGGGGTGCACAGTCCCCCAGTGTCTTGATCACGAAATCTCCCCCCCCACTACTACACATGCGCGGTTCTGCTTTATTTTTTAAACCATATATTTTCATACTCCCTTCACCTAACCTTCCCTCTCAGCACCCAGCAACCCCATTTCCCCATCCCAGAAATGTAACAGTGACACTGGGGTGCCCAATCCCTCAGTGTTGTGATTGGCCTCTTGTTTTTTTTCATTTGTTTTAACCTGTAACAAGAAAACCGTCCATCAATGTCTTTTGTACTGTTTCTGACCCCCACCCAACCTTCCCACTGAGCACCACCCTCCTACCCCCCCAAACCCTTACTTACCCATTGAGGTCCAACAATGTAATCCTCTCTTGACTGCAGACACATCTTCACTCTTCAAAGCCTGACTGCAAACTGATGAAATAGGTATGCCATTCAATGTAGTGTATTTCAATGGGGTTTTGAAATTAGAGGCATACCCTGGGTATTTTTGCATATTTTTGGTCCAGATTTTCAGCATCTCTTCTTTGGGACCCCACCACATGAACAGAGTCACTTTGGTTATGCAAATCGGTCTCAAAAGGTGATTTGGGGTGCCTGCACAAAATCACCTTTCAGGCAGGAGTTGAAAATGTCTCTGCCCTTGTTCATGAGGTGGGGTCATAGGAAGGGTATGTTGAACATGTGGTGCAAAAATATTAAAAAAACAACAAAGGTATGCACCTATGTTGAATTTTGTGAGTGCAGCCTCGTAACTTTGGTAATTGCCAATATTTTTACACCAAATTTACAACTGAGCCATATCTTTGCAGCAGCTCATGAATGTGACAGCTGCCATTTTCAAATCCTGGCCAAAATGTGTGTTTTTTTTTTTTACATGCCGAAAGATAATTTTGCTGTCACTGCGTGAAATCACTTTTCAGCAGGAGTTAACCATTTTCTCTGCCCTTGTCCATGAGGTGGGTTCATAAGAAGGCTATGTTGAAGATTTGGTGTAAAAATATTTAAATAAAACCAAAGTTATGAGCCTAGATTGAATTTTGTGAATGCAGCCCCATAACTTTGGTAATTTTCAATATGTGTACCCCAAATTTACAGTAAGCCATATCTTTACAGCACCTCATGAATGTGACAGCTGTCATTTTTCAAATCCTGGCCAGAATGTTTTTTTTTTTTATATCCTGAAAGCTGACTTCACTGTCCCTGCACAAAATCACCTTTTGAGCAGGAGTTAAAAATTCTCTGCCCGTGTTCATGAGTGGGGTCATAAGAAGGCTATGTTGAACATTTGGTGTAACAATATATATTAAAAAAATTAAGTTATGAGCCTATATTGAATTTTGTGAATGCAAGCTCAAGAGTTTGGTAATATTCAATATTTTTACTCCAAATTATCAATATATCCATTTCCTTACATCTCATGACTGTGACAGCTGTCATTTTTCTACTCCTGCCCAAAATGTGTTTTTGCATCCCGAAAGTTGATTTCACAGTCCCTGTGCCAAATCACCTTTCGGGCAGGAGTTGAACATTTGCTCTGCCTTTCTTCATGAGATGGGGTTATAACAAAGCTATGTTGAAAGTTTGATGTAAAAATATTACAAAACAAAAAATTTATGAGCCTAAATTACATTTTTCTAACACAAGCTCATAACTTTGGGAATTTTCAATATTTTTACCCCAGATTCCTCAGCTGCAGCCCTATCAGCTCTGGCCAGAATTTGTTTTCATTAGTGGCAGTTGTGAGGTTTTGCTTTACCCAGCTCTGCCCAAGCATGATTGACAACCAGTGGTTACAACTGCCTGATGGCAACGCAAAATATTAACTAGGTGGTGGTAATGCAATTTTGAAAATGCTTTATCTGAGCATTAAAAATGATCCCTAGTAATTATAAGAGCATAAACATCTTCGTGATATAATATTTTTGTATAATTTTGCTTGTATGTAGATATATTTTGTATAATTATTCCCTAATGAAATTGAAACATTTCAGTGAAATATAGGCGGCCAGGAACCATTTTCCCCCTCAGTCTTATTTTATGTTTATTGGACTTGACTGCTCTTGCCTCCTTGTCTGATGAATTATCTGGAAAATGTTCCTGGAGCAGAATACAGGTAGGGTTAATTGCCAGATATCTAACCTGTCCAGCAGAGTGTGAGCCATCCATAATGCACTAGCCACATAAGGTTAGTCCTGAGGCAGGTCTAGTAAATGACACCTCAAGGGCCCCTTAGTTACATCCAAGTGGCGGTCTGCTGCCAGGAGAAGCTTTCATTCCTGCAGTGCCATCCCCAGCTGTGTCTATCCCCTCTACATAGGCAGAAACACCTCCAACCCATTGATGGGAAGAACATTTGGGACCTTATGTCCTGCACACGGTATCTCTGACCAAGAGGTCTCGCTCTAAATCTCACCACTGGCTTATGATGATGCATAATGTGCACTAGCTCCTTCCCCCTTGCTCAGAATGTGAGAGTTCTTTTCAACTAAAATTCAACAGCAATACTCTGACTTATTCTTAGTGTTCATGACTAGATGCCACTGCTTTGTACAGACTGCCTTTTCTTATACACAACAGGACTTTCCTCTTTTCAGGGCAAAGCTTCTCATATCCTTGTGGCCAAGGTTATGTCTGTCCTCTCCAGCCACTGCTGGGAATCAAATGTGGGACCCTGAATCCTCACAAGCAGCAACTTTAGCCATTCATCTTAAAGGAAGAAATCCCCCGCTAGCTTTCAGGTTACAGAGCTTCTTGGACTTTCCTACTTGCTTCTCATGGACCACCACTACATGTCTCCTTTTGCTGTTAAAATGACGTGGTCTACAATTAGCCCAGTAACATGGCAGCACATACAAACATATGAAAATTCCAGCAGAAGCAGGTCTTATGAACTATTGAGTCTGCTCGATTGTGCAGCTAGCCCCTCAACTTGCTGCAGCCCCACCCTCCCTACCCGTAATCAACATAAACCCCTCAACATGTCCCAAACCCTCTTAAGCTGCCCACTGTTCTACAGGATACCACCTCCTTTGGCAGGGTATTCCAACTGTCCACCACTCATTCTGTGAAAAAGTGTCTCCTGATTTTCCTCCTGAATCTTCCCCCCTTCCAATCTCAGTTGATGTCCTATCATGTCCCTCCCTCTTCTAAGCTGGAAAAAGTGTCTCCTGATTTTCCTCCTGAATCTTCCCCCTTCCAATCTCAGTTGATGTCCTATCATGTCCCTCCCTCTTCTAAGCTGGGAAATCCCTTCTGTATTAACCTTATTTATCCCCTTGAGGTATTTAGAAGTTTCAGTCATATCTCCATCCCTCCTCCCCTCCATGGAGTACATGTTTGCCCAATCTACCCTTGTAGGACTTTCTCTCCAATCCCTGGATCATCTTTGTCACCCTACATTGCACCCCCTCCAACAATTTGATGTCCTTCTTCAGGAATGGGTGCCAGTACTGCACACAATACTCCAGGTGAGGCCTGACCAGAGACCTGTACAGGGGAAGGATCACCTCCCTATTTCTGCTGGAGTTTCCCCTTGCCATACACCCCAGCATCCTGTTGGCCTTTGCCGCCGCCTTCCTGCACTGTGCTGAGTTTTCATGTTGTGCTTTGTAAGCACCCCTAGATCTTTTTCCTCCTCAGTGCTTTCCAGCCTCACCCCTCCCAGTTGATAGCTCCTCCCCAGGTTTCTAGCTCCGAAGTGCAGTACCTTGCACTTCTTTGCATTGAACCCCAGCTGCCATTTTTCTGACCACTCCTGTAGTTTTGTCAGGTCCTGCTGCAGTCCCTTTCACCCTTCGATGTCATCTACCACAGCTCCCATCTTCATATCATCAGTGAACAGCCTAATCCTGCTGTGGACCCTGTGTGATATATCAGCTATGCATATCCCAAACAGCACTGGTCCCAGTAGCACCCCTCACATCACTTCCCTCGGTGATGAGAGTTCCCCCACCACCACCCTCTGCTGCCTTCCTTTCAGCCAGTTGATGCTCCATTTGACCATCTTTGTTCCTACCCTTATGTATTCCAGCCTCCCATGTGGCATGGAATCAAAGGCTTTGCTGAATTACAAATGCAAGACATCCACCGCCTGGCCCCTGTCCAGTTCCCTGGTCACCCAATCATAATACTCAGTTAGATTTGTCTGGCAGGATCTGCCTGACACAAACCCATGTTGATGACTACCCTGGAGACCATTGTCCTCCAAAAAGGTCACCAGCCTCTCTTTTAGGATTACCTCCATGAGCTTCCCCACAATCTGTGTGAGGCTTACTGGTCTGTAGTTGACTGGTTCATCCCTAGGGCCACTTTTGTGAATGGGAACCACATGGGCCATCCTCTAGTCCTGTGGTACTCATCTTGTGTCCAGGGAGGTATTGAACAGGTCAGCCAGTGGTACTGCTAGGATCTCCGCCAGTTCCCTGAGAACTCTAGGGTGAATGCCATGTGGTCCCCATGCCTTGTCCACCCTTAGTGCCCTCAGTCCCTCCAGGATCCTGTCCTCTGTGATCCCTATGTCAGTCACCCCCTCCACCCTACTTCCCACTCTACCCCTCCCTTGGGGAATCTGCCCCCTTTCGCCTGTGTGAACACAGAACAGAAGTAATTATTTAATTCCTCTGCCTGTTCCACCCCCTTCTCCACCCACCCTCCGTCCTTCCTGATCCTCACAATCTGGTCCTTGTTCTTCCTTCTTTCCCTAATGTAGCTAAAGAAGTCCTTTTCTCCTTCCTTAATACCCTGCACCAGTCTCAGCTGTCTTGAAGCCTTCACCACTCTGACCAGCCTGGTAACCTCCATGGACTTCTTTGTATACTCGTCCTTGTTACCCCCTCTGATTTCTTGAGTTTCTGAAATGCCATTCTCTTGGCCCTCACCCCCTCCATAACCTCTTGAGTCACCCCACTGGGCCTCTTAGCCCTTCCCTTCTTAGTACACATCCCAGTGGCCTCCGTCAGAAATTTCTTAATAATATCTCATTTTTGACTAGCATCCATGTCTGGTTGAATTCTCACCAGATATCTAGTCAAAATTTCCCCTATCCTTTTAAAGTCCGCCCCATTAAAATCAATCACCCTGGTTGTCGTACCCCCGTTTCCCTTCCCATGTTGAGCATGAACCACACCGAGTGGTGGTCACTCCCAGCCAGAGGGTCCTCCACCCCAGATCTCTTACAGCCTCCCCATTCGAAAGTACCAGGTCCAGAGTCTTCCCTAATCTAGTTGGTTCATGTACCAGCTGCACCAGGAAGCTGTCCTGAAATGCTTCTAGTATGACCTGCTCCCTTGCACTCGTGGTTGGAGTGCCCCAGTCCACCCCAGGTAGGTTGAAGTCCCCTACCGCCACTGTGTTCCTCTTCCAACAGACACTTCTGATTTGCTCAGCTAGCTGTCTGTCTAGGTCATCCCCTTGTGCTGGTGGTCTGTATACTACCCCCATCCTCAGCGTCCTATCCTTTGAGTCCTGAATCTGCATCCACAGGGCCTCTGTTCTACCTTCCTCCCCCTCCTTCCTTATACACTTTATCCTTCCTGTACATAGATTGCCATGCCCCCACTTTCCCCTTAGCCCTATCCTTCCTGAATATTCTGTACCCTGAGATCATCATATCCCAGTCCTGGTACTCCATGGCCTATGTTTCCATGATGGCTGCAATGTCCGCCCTCCTCAATATCAAGAGAGCCTGCAACTCAGTTGACTTATTACCCAGGCTACTTGCATTCAGTGTGATCACCCTCCACCCCATTTCTTTCCTTGCCTTACCCTGGTTCCCCCTGTGCCTGTACCCCAACTTCTTCCCTGTTAACTTGGGGGGGTAAGCTCTTCAGGCTCCTCTCCCTGGGATCCCTGCCTATCAACTGTCCACTTGCCACCCCCCACCTAGTTTAAACCCACCTTTGCTGCTTTGAACCCCTCTATCCCCTGCTTTAATACTCCCTTTCCCTCCCTGCTCAAGTGTAGCCTGTCCCGTGTATAGATCGTTATTATCCCATGTACCACCCCAGCCCCTCACTAACCTGTACCCCTTGGATTGACACCATTCCCCTAGCCATGTGTTGAACTCTCTAATCCTCCCTTTCCTCACTGTACTTGTGCATGGCACTGGGAGCACCTCTGAGAAGGCCACTGATTCCCCCAGCTCCTCACACAACCTTCCCAGTTCCTTGAACCTCTCCTTCATGACTTCCACTGTCTGTTTCCCACTAGGTCATTTGTACCCCCATGCACCATGAGATGTGGTTCCTTCCTACCCCTCCTTGCGCACTTTAGAATTGGCTGCCCCGCCCTGACCACCATTAACCCAGGTATGGACTCGACCAATATACGACTGTGCCTTTACCTCTTACTGCCTATTTTATTCCTTTTAGTATGGAATCCCCTAGCACTAGTATCCCCCCTCATCCTTCCTTATTTCTGCCCCCACACTATTACCAAGGTACCTATCTCTAGAATCTGCTCCATTTGTATCTCTGCTCTTCACCCTATGTCCCCCTACCCCCGCCCCTAACCTGACCCCTGTCTCCGTCCCTATTCCTTCTCCTTCCTCCACATCCCTCCCAACCTCCCTGCACCCCCACTTCTGCCCTTCTTAACCTCCCTACCAACCTTGTTCCTCTCACCTACCCCCCTGCTCCCTTCGGTCATCCTTCCAGGTGTGCCCCTTCCCCCCATTGCCCCGTCTCCCTCCTCTGACTGAATACTGTCTCTTGTGTATTCCCCACCCTTTCCCTCTCCTGCTCCCTGCTGGAGGTCCTGACCCCCCTCCTCCTCCACCAGTGTCACCAGCACCATAAACCCATTACCTGTCCTCACCCTTCCTGTCCTGACTATGGCCTTTCCTACAGTGCCAGGTCTCCTGTTTAGTTTGCCCCCCATACCCTGTCCCCTCTCTCAAGCCGATGTTCCTCTCATGTGGTATCCTCCTGTTACCTTCTGGGGAGGTCCTCTTGCCCCTGAAGCTCCCCTCCTTCTTCCCATCCTCTCCACCTCCCTACCAAGCCACAGCACTTCCTCCTCGAGCCTTCTCAGCCTGTGACAGATTGGACACCCCTCTAAGCATCCAAACCACCACCCCACAGCCATTACAGCCCACTATTCTACCCGTGCTTAAGCAGTATTTAGCTATCAGAAAAGGACAACAGTAAAAAAAATGTTTTTTTGTCACCAGTACTATTTATACATTTTTAACTAGTGCTGCACCCCCACAAGAGACAGAAATAAACATGCAGGACAGTTAAAGGGAATACAGTACTACCTACTGTCTACCAGTATTTAACTAACTCTGTCCCTAAACAAACAGAAATAAATTTACAATACTACCTATATGTTTTTTTCTCTTTTTTTTTAACCAGTCTCATTGCTGCCTAAAACACCTTACCCACAAAGGTAACTTCCTAACTAAGAAATACAGTGTCCTATGCCCCAATATTGCTTAAAATGCCACTCTCTTGCCCTCACCCCCTGTACACCATAGTGCTAAACAGACTCACCATCTGTATTCAGTCTGAGTCCATGAAGTTCGATTAGTGATCAGCTCCTTCCTGGCCCTCTCTTGTGTTTGTGCCTCCCGCTAGAGGGCAGTGCCTTCTGTTGCTCCCAGCCCCTGGCTCTGCTGCACCGTGAAGCTTGACCATTAAATAGAGGTTGGGACCAGGGTGCGAGGGCGGGACAAAAATCCTCTGAGGTTTTGGCTCCTTCAGCGGCTCCTGCCGCTCAGTTCAAGCCACTGATGCAGCTCATGCAGTGCCCCTGAATCCCTCAATGGCTCCCACCACATGACCCCACACCCACACCCACTTGACAAGCGGCAGTAAAACTACCGTGGGCTATGCTGGTAACTCAGGTTTGGGGAAAGGACTTGGGGTGCTCAGAAGCTGGCTTGGAGAGCCCCATCCTGCTGGTCAGCTGCCACCTGGAGGAATCTAGGTGGCAGTGCATTGAGACCACAGGCTCATGGGAAGGGATCTCCCCACCAGGATGTCAGGGGCACCTTCACAAAGGCAGATCAACCACATCATATCATTACACTCTGATGGGCCCAGGCAAATGATGGAGGAAAAACACCTCCAACCGTGGCCAAGTGAAGGCCTGGTGACCTGCAGCTTCTGCTCTGATGACTAGATTCCTCCAAACAGGTCTTGTGGTGAGGACACTGGAGTAAAGGCAAGTCCCATGGAAGTTGAGTGATGGGATAGGGGGTCTGGTTAAAGGAGAACAAGGCGAGGAACAAAGGTTAAAGTTCAGTGCTGCTTTGACTTATTCATAGCTTTCACTACTAGGTGGCACTGCTTTTTGCAGGGTTTGTCTTACATACAACACCTACTCTCCTTCCAAATGTTCTTAATCTCTTTAGTAATGATGGAATAGCATTCATTTTCACAAACCCCAGCAAGCACTGTTCAGAAGTATGCATGCTGCCCTGGTGCTGCATATGAGGCTCGTATGGGGAAAAAAACCTATATTCCCCAGCCCTTCCAGGAGGATATCATGGTTCGCCATCTAGCTACCTGTACTTCTGCCGCTCATGACTTATTATCCTGACTGCTCCACCCCCACCACCCCTTGGCACACCGCAGTGATCACTGCAACACTGGCCCACAATATTAACCATCTCCAGCTGCAGCACAGTGCCAAATGGCTGCTACTACAGTATGGTCTGGCCTATCTGCCGATGCCGTGTCTTGAGTTTGCTTCTGATATCAGGTGGCTGCTGAACCATCTAGTCAGCCTTCTTATCTTGGAGACCCTATTAGCTTTTTAAGATTGAATGAAGTATTTTAAAGTGATTGGGGAAACAATAAACATAAAACTGAATTTGTTAATTACCAGGGAGACAGATTTCAGACTAGATAAAAAGATCTATTGAAAGCCTAGACATAGTGGTAACAAATATCCCCTTTAATTTAGAAGGTAGTCCTTATTTACCATGAGAGAAAAGGGATGTGGTTTTGTGTTGCTTGATTTTTTTAATTAGAAGGAGGAGGGGAAGATTACAGTGGAAAAAAAAAAACAGATCTCTGTCTTAAGGGGTAACCTATATTTATATGCTGCCTATACTCCATGTTACATTTTCTGATCACTCCAATTACTGCTGATAAAACCTACAGGATGAGTCAGAAAGAGACAGAAAAGATGAGAAAGATGAGCCATTACTGAAAGTTAAGAAGGTACCATATACTCGTTATACACTGTGAATTTACAAGGTGGGCGTTAACTGCTTCAGTAGGCATTGGTTCCACATAATATTATCAACTTGGATGAGATTTTCTGAAGTTATAATGATGTGTGTAAGCAGAATTTCACACCAGCACCTTCTTTTATTATGGCTGCCTGTTGTGTGAAATGACTATTTTGGGATTCTACTCTGCTTCTTATTAAGAAGCCGGGAGAGAGTTGTATAGTGCAGAAGAAAAGAGTTTATTTGTGTTCTTAGGCCAGTGCTGCACTGTTTTGGGTTGCCCATTCTCAGGTCACATTTTGTATTTTATCCCTGACTATAAGGTGCAAAGATGCAGTAGCCCCACATCACACATGACCAGATCTATTCATAGACCCATTAGAATCACCAGCCCTCAGTCCAAGAGTAGGAGCTCTGTCAGTTGCCAGAAGAATCTCCATTAGGGAAATAGTAGTACTGCTGTATGCTGATACCATCAGTAAAAGGTGTTGGTTATTTTGTTGAGAGGGGTGGTAGTTGAGATCCTTCTTGGATCCAAATTTTAAATTCATTCCAGCTTTATGAAAGTCAAAATAATTTCCAAATTTGCTGCACGGGACTGAAAGCAGGTGGCAAGAGAAACACAAATCTTTACTGCGTGGCTGCTAATGTGTGAAGTTCAACCAATGAGATACATCAGCTTTGGGTAAAATATCTTGAGGTAATGTATGATGTAGAACTCATGGAGACCTTGTAGAAGGATGAAATAAGCTTGTATGCAGGAGTAGAGGGGCACAATCTCTTCAGGAGGGATAGTGAGGGTCAGAGGTGGGGAGCGACTGCTTTATACAGTATGTCAGTATGTCAAAGAAGGGATTATAACAAGCTGGAAAGAGGTGACAAGGGTGTGGAGTGCTAGAGACAGCCGGTTGCTAGAATTAGTATGCATAGGACGTGAAACCACAACTCTGGGATTATGCTACAAATGGCCAGGTAGTACAGTAAGGAGTGATTTGGAACTGGCAAACAAAACCAAAGAGACAACTATGGGGGTATTTTTCTGATTTGGGATTTCATCCTCCCTGACATTGGTGAAACCGTGTTGGAAATGGAAATAATCCACTGAGGGAATTTGTCACCCTTAAACTGTATGTTTAGAGGCGTTATTGTGATGTGGTATACAGTAGGTCACCCATGTGAGGATCCATGGCTACTACCATGAATGGTGACTAAAGACTTGGCTTATTTCCTGGTTGGGTCTGATGCTTGCTCTCCAGTTGGAGTAGTGCTTACTGGTTCTGTTTCTTTTGTGGAGCTAGAGGATCGAAGCATTAAATGTCAGTGCCACGGTGGGCCTCGGCCATCTCTTTGCATGCCTGTGGGTATGGCAGAGTCACACAACTAATACCATTGCTAACATCTTTGGTACGCACGACTACCTCAGTTCCTTGTTGTAACTGTCAGTCTCTGCTGAGTGCCCAAAGGCTCAAGGTGGACACCATGAAATCTGCTACTCAGAAGGTTGTAAAAAGAGAAATCCAGTTTGTCTACTAAGGTGTCTCTCTACAGAAATGGTATTTCCCTGGGAAGTTACAATTGCCTACCAGCTCTGCACTTATAATCTTCTTCCTTGGTGTGGTGTGAGTGTATTATTGCTTGAGGGATTTGTCACTGAAAGCTGTTAACATGGATTGGAGCATCCACAGTGTTTTACACCTGCTATCATCTGCATGTATAATAATGTAACATCTAGACTTGACAAATGTTGTGAACATTGACTTCTGTAACCGTAATTGCAATTAATGGTGTCTGGTTCATCACTTGGTTCCTGCCACCCTAACTCAGGTTTCCATCTGTTGTATTATGAAATATAAAAGCATTTGCAGTGTGCCACCCCTCCTCCAGAGCCAGGTGTCACTGCCGGAAAAATCCCCATGACTACGGAGGTGGCTTACACAGTAGTTACTTTTTACTGTAAAGTTACTTTTTCCTGTACTTTAAAAGCATTTCACTTTTCTAAATGGAAAGTTTCCTAGCAAACAGTTCTAAATGTGTATGCTGTATTAAACAGAATTGTGCTATATCTGTAAGCTAATTTTCCTATATAAGCTGTGGATCAAATACTGGATCACATTCTGTCAGTGGCCTATAAATTCAATGGCTGTTTCTGATTTACATGCTGTTGGTAGTGACCATTTTAGAACCATAAGAGGTAGTGCCTGCCCCTGCTAATGTGATTTTCTGATTTCCGGAAAAAATTAAGAGTTGGTACCAGTAGAACTCGCTTACCAAAACTCATCCAAAATTTTAATTTCTGGTCAGTCAGTTTTATGTTGCTGAAGACATTTTGTATGACAACAGACTCATAGCCCTTTAGACTTTGTTAGTTTCAGCTGCTCTTCCTGCCTTGTGGTCGCAATACTTCACATGTGACATTAGGAGTCAGAAGACTATGACTTCAAAGCAGAAAAAGCAGTAGCAATAGAGAAACTCTAAGATGCAAAGAGCCTGATGTTCTTTATATTTCTTAAGTAATTAAGAATTGAATGTCTCAAAGTATAAACTTTTGGGAAATACAGTGCTATGAGATTTAAGCTCTGCTAATGCCAACTGCCAATGTTTTATTTACTTATTTATTTTAAATTACTTCAGCTGGGATAACCCCATGAGATGAAACATCTCGTTTTTCATGGGGATCACAGGAAAGATAGCAGCAGTGAACTGTGTAACATAGTCCTGCAGGAATAGTTACCTACAGGTTAAAATACACAGGAAAGAAAAACTGTAAAGGTAAATATAGTTTTACAAAAAAAAAAACTTGAAAATTAAGATTTTATATTATTGTCACAATGCATCTATGTTCTGCTAGAGTGCGAACTCTGTGGTTGACAGAGACATGCATCACACTGCAGGAGAGCAACAGCCAAAGAAAATTGAATGCTGGGCTGTATAGCCAGAGATATAACCAGCAGATGAGCAGAGGCCATACTGCCACTGTAAAGATCACTGGTTTGGTCATATCTTGAGTACAGTGTGCAGTATTGGAGCCCTTACCTAAAGAAAAACATCAACCTGCTAGAAACAGTCCAGAGAAGAGCAGTCAAGATGGCCAAGGCACACAAAGGCAAGCCATATGAGGAGACTCAGCAATCTCTATCTGTATTCCCTTGGGGATAGAAGAGAGAGGTGTGACATGATCAAAACCTTCAAATACCTTAAAGGTTTCAACAAAGTGAGCTCTGAGGAATTCTTCAACCTTACTGGGTACAGGATCACTGGGGGGCACTGCCCCGAACTGGTGGTGGTGGGGGGTAGTCAAGAAGGAGATGAGGAGACTCTTTTTCACAGAAAGGGTTGTGCCAAAATGAAATGAGTTGCCAGAGGAAGTTGTCTTCTTGAAGACTGTGGACAACCTCAAGAGAGGCTGAGACAGAGTAAAGTGAAAAGTTGCTTATTGGGGGGGGGGGGGCCATTGATGGGAAGGAAAGTAGATAACGGGGAGGGAGCAAATCCTTCATTAGATACTAGATGTCTGCAAACTCGAGCAGCCATGATAGACTGCAATGACCTTTTTCTGCTGGCTCTAATATATGTTCATATGTATGTATGTTCATATTCTATAGTTGTAAAATGGTGCTTATCTCCAGAGAGCAAATCAGAAACACCTACTGGGCTGGGCTTTCACCAAGCCACATCAACAACGAAGTTGTCAAAATGCGGCACAGAGAAATCCAGAATGCCGACAGGTGAAAGTTTGTCTGTCGGACATTCACTTTTTTTTTTTTTTTTGCCGGAGGGGGAGTCACTGCCCCCCCCCCCCTTGCATCCTGATTTTTTTAAACAGCAAACTCTGAGTCAGAGGTTAATGAGAGGGTGAAACATGGCAAAACAAATGAAATTTCAACATTGGTTTCATTACAGTGGCAATCTCTAATTCATTTGAAGTTATTGCTGTAATGGTCTTTGATGTCAAAATGTTGCTGTTCCTTCAGTATAGGCTGGGCAGGATTATCGGCCAACTGGACACAGTACTTGTGTCTGTATTTCGGTCGTATGCTTTATCCATGCCAATGTGTCAGGATATGCAGCCTATTCTAATACATCCAGACACATTTGCAACATTTTCCACAGTGTACAACATTTTGGGCTGCAAATGAGGTACCTGGGACCATTTTTCAGGCACAACTGTGGACTTCTATCCTGAAAGTTAGACCAGCTTTCTGTGGTCTGACTTATAGAATTGAAGTTTGCAGTCCTGTTCATAAAACAAATGCAAATGTATGAACATCTCCTCATTGATTTTAATAAAAGGTCAGTAAAGAACTACTCAACAGAAATGGAACTTGTATTTAAAAATAAAACTGCCTCTGTGGGATAAAGTAACATATTGTACATGGTCAGCACAGTTAACCTTTAATCAAAATTACCTGGAAACTGACATGTTTAGTAATATTCCTCTTCATACCTCATCAGCACTGTGACCTAAGCCATTGTAACATCACTAGGATCCATTCTGACAGAAGGGAAATTGTTCTTGGTCATATGTGATGACATAATAAGTGAGATTGCAATGCTGATGAAGTATGGGAACAGATCTAGATAGGCTGGAGTTTCAAAGCTATTTTTCAGACACAGTTCCCAAGTGTGGCGAATATATGACAAATGGGACTTGTGGCAAAACATCAAAGTTTCCATTTATGAGTTGAACTGATGCCTACTAGATCACATTTCCATGGTCTAACATGTGTCATTGCTGGGGCTGCTTCTTATTATAGATGCAAGTGGCCGCAAAACACGTTGAAGACCCATAAATAGGTACAGCAATTGAAAATCACACGTAGCAGCGGCCGATGAGCATGGAACATCAGCACTGTGCCGGCTTTGGAAACTCAAGCCCTGTATGTCAGTTCCCAAGTAGAGTACTGTTACATATATCAAACAGCACTGTGGCAAAAGTGACATCATGAATTTTCACATTGAGTGTTGTGCTTCTGAGCACTACTGTCAGGTGGACAATGGAAAAGCAAAAATGCTTTAGATATCAAAAGCAGCAGCTAGCTAATTTTAAAAATGTTCAGTATTTTCAAAGATTGTATGAGATCTTACACGAGCACCAGGCAAACTGAAATGTAACCTACAGTGAGCCTTGAAGAATATTAAATGCAGTTATAGATGGCATAGCTTCCAGCCCAGCCCTGCATCATTAAACCATTATTAGAGCCTAGTAATGATTTACTTTTGCTGGTACTTTTTGTCACAGTTGTCTAGGTTGATCCAAGTCATTGCATAAGATGAGAGGATCAAGAAATAAAGAGAAAACTGAAGAGATTTAGGCACAGAGCAAATCCACTGATCAATAGGGCTGTGGATGAAATGAATGTTAATACCTGCAAACCACAAATAATAGGGTACTCGGCACACAGGCATAACACCACAAATAATAGGGTTCCTGGTTCTCGGAACCCAATACCATGGATAATAAAATACTTGGTACTCAGGACACAGTACCAAGAATAACAGGGTACATAGTTCTCAGAACTCAATACCATGAATAATAGGGTGCTAGGCACTCGGGGAAACAATACCATGAGTAATAAAGAACTTGATACTTGGAACTCAATACCATGAGTACTAGAGTACTTAGTACTTGGGACTGAATACCAGGAATAATAGGGTACTTGGTAATTGGGATACAGTGCCACAAAGAATAGGGTACTTGTCACATAGAAACATTTAATTTGTTGGCAAAATAAGGACCACATGACCCACCCATTCTACCCAGATGGTCTCTGCCTAGTCTGTCTCTGCAGACCTGACCTGGTCTCTGGTGACCCTCCCTCCTCCATGATTATTTTCTAATATTCCCCAATATCTATCCCATGCATGCTTGAAGCTGGTCCCTATTTTTGCCTCCACCACTTTTGCTGGCAGTCTATTCCAGGTGTCTACCACTCTTTCAGTGAGAAAGTGCTTCTTCACATCCCCTGATCTTCGCCACCTCCAGCTTCATTGTATTCCCTCTGGTCCTGGTGCCCTTTCTCATTTAAAAGAGACTCCTGTCCTGAGCCTTGTTCACCCCCATGAGGTACTTCTAGGTCTCTATCATGTCCCTTCTCACTCTCCTTTCTTCTAGGGTGTACATGTTAAGATGTAAGAAACCACTATGGTTCTCAAAGGAAGTGGCAGTGAAGGTTCAAGAGAAAAAGAAAGCATTCAGGAAGTACAAGGAATCGCAGAAGGAGCAGGACAGAGAACTGTATCAGTTAAAGCAAAAGGAGGCTGGGAAGGCAGTCAGAACAGCAAAGGCCCAAACCGAGGAAAAGATAGCCAACTCAGTTAAGAAGGGGGATAAAATCTTTTATAGGTACATCAGGGAGCAAAGGAAGACCAAGGGAGGGATAGTGAGGCTTAATAAAGGAGAGGGAGGGTGGGCAGAGGGAGACTGTGAAAAGGCAGAGATACTAAACAAATATTTTTGCTCAGTATTTACAAATGAAGAGGGGGAGGTACATAAAACAAACAATAGTAACACTCTGGATACAGAAGTTGATACCAGCCCATTTACAGAAGAAAGGGTTCTGAAAGAACTCTTAAAACTGAAGGTGGACAAAGCAATGGGACCTGATGGGATTCATCCCAGAATTCTAAAAGAGCTAAGGGTAGAACTAGTGACACCACTGACTACCCTTTTTAACAAATCATGGGAGGATGGGGTGGTACCTGAGGACTGGAGGAGGGCAGATGTGATTCCACTTCACAAAAGTGGGAGCAAGGCAGAAGCAGGAAACTACAGACCTGTTAGTTTAACCTCTCAGTGGTAGGGAAATGATGGAATCACTCTGAAGGAAAGAATCGTCGAGTATCTAGAGGCCAGAGGGCACAGGACCCTAGGCAGCATGGATTCACAGCAGGAAGGTCATGCCAGACAAATCTGATAGATTTCTTTGACTGGGTGACCAAAGTAGTAGATCAGCGAGGGCTGTGGACATGGCCTACCTAGACTTTAGCAAGGCATTTGACACAGTCCCACACAAAAGATTAATATACAAGTTAGCCAGCCTGGGAGGGTCCCAAGATGACAGCCTGGGTAAAGAATTGGCTGGAGAATAGGGCACAGAGAGTCATAGTAAATGGAGTCCACTGGAAGAAAGGAGGGTTACTAGAGGGGTACCGTAGGGTTCAGTATTAGGACCGTCCTCTTCTAATGTCTTTTATGTTTACTTCATGGAAGGACTGGAAGGAAAGGTGTGTCTCTTTGCAGATAACACTAAGATCTGCAACAGAGTTGATGCACAGGGTGGGGTGGAAAGGATGAGAAGGGACTTGGCAAGGTTAGAGAAATGGTCAAATGTATGGCAGCTTAGATTCAATGCTAAGAAGTGCAGGTAATGCACCTGGGAAACAAATACCCAGGGAAGAGTACACAATGGGGGTGAGATACTAACAACAACAAAATGGAAAGGGACCTGGGGTAGTCATATCAGATGACCTAAAGGTGGGCAAGCAATGTGAGAGGGCAGCAAGGAGGGTTGGGGGATACTGGGATGCATAGGGAGAGGCATCACCAGTAGAAAACAGGAAGTTATTATCCTCTGTACAGACAGCTGGTGAGACCCCATCTGGAGTACTGTGTGCAGTTCTGGAGACCCAATCTCCGCAAAGACATAGACAGGATGGAAGCTGTCCAGAGGAGGGCACTAAAATGGTGCAGGGTCTGCACCAGAAGACATATGAAGAGAGACTTAAGGAGCTTAATATGTATAGCCTTGAGGAAAGGAGGGAGACGGGGACATGATAGAAACTTTTAGTACCTCAAGGGAATCAACGAAGTCCAAGAGGGTAGCATCTTTCAAAAAAGAGATGTGCAAAACAAGAGGGCACAATTTGAAGATGGGGGGTTAGAGTTAATTTAAGAAGTATTTTTCACAGAGAGGTTGTGGATGCATGGAATGGCCTTCCGGAGGAGGTTGTGGAGTCAAAATCAGTGGTGGAATTCAAGCATGCATGGGACAGTCATAAGGCAATTCTGGGGGTAGGGGTAAGAAGAAGTAGGCTGCTGGTTAACTAGGATCTGCAGCTTATCCAGTAGGTAGGGAAATGGGCAGACTGGGTGGGCCAAGCGGTCCTTATCTGCCGTCAAATTCGATGTTTCTATGTTTCTATCCTTTAGTCTTTCCACATAGAACTTTGATGCAACCCTGCATCATTTTAGTTGCTCTCCTCTGGGCTGCCTCTACCCTGTCTGTGTTCTTTCAAGGTGTGGGCTTTGGAACTGGGCAGAATACTGCATGTCGTGTCTCACCCGCAACCAATACAATGGTAGCACCACCTCCCTCTTTCTGCTGGTGATACCTCTCTATATGCTTCCCACCATCCCATTGGTCCTACCCACTGCTTTGTCACACCACTCTGCCATTTTGAAATCATCAAGTATAATTACTCCAAGGTCAATTTCTTGCTTGGTAACTGCCAGTACTTCCACACCCCCATCCTATATATTCAGTCCCTGGGTTTCTATTCCCAAGGTGCATGATTGTTCACTTTTTGGCATTGAACTCCAGCTGCCCTGCTCTTGACCACTCCTCGAGTTTACCAAGGTCCCAATGTAGTAATTCCACCACCTCCTGAGTATCCAGTCTATTACAGATGTTGGTGTCATCTGCAGAAAGGCACACCTTCCCTTCCAGTCCTTCTGCAATGTCACTGATGAAAATATTGAAGCGGACCAGACCCAGTATTGTGCCCTGTAGCACCCCACTGTTTTCTCTTTCCTCCTTAGAGTAAGTGTCATTTACCACCACCCTCTGTCATCTAGCCAATAACCTGTTACTTACTCAATTAACCATGTTAGATCCCACTCCTAGACAGCTTAATTTCTTTATCAGTCTCCTGTGTGGCACTGTGTCAAGGCCTTGCTGAAGTCCAAATAGGCCTTGTCCACTGCCTCTCCTAATGTATTCCATGGTCGTCCAGTGAAAGAAACTGATCAGATTCATTAGGCATGGCCTCCCCATGAATCTATGCTGCCTTTGGCCTTGTAGTCCATTAGATTCAAAATACTCTACTAACCTCTCCTTTAACAGGGTTTTCATTAAGTTTTATTTTATTTTTTATTTAGTTTTTGTTGACCGGGTAAATGCACTAGACAAATCCTGTCTATTTTCAGGCACGACCCGGAGGAGGGGGATACAGATGAATACCAACTGATCTTGAACCAGATTAAGCTGTTGGTGGTATTTTTAGTTCACTACCACTGGTGTGAGATTGACAGGCCTGTAGTTGCTAGCTTCCTTTTTGCTGCTGCTCTACTACAGCAGGACCATGTCTGCCCTCCTCCAGCCCTCTGGACTATGCCTGTTTCTAGCAGCTGGTTCAATAAGGACATCAGTGGTGCAGTAAGCATCTCTCTGAGTCCCATTATTACCCCTAGGTGTATCCTGTCTGATCCCATGGCCTTACCCACTTTTAGATCTGTACATCCATTCAGGACTTTCTCCTTTGAAAATAGACTCAAGTCCACCCATTTTTCCTACTGTTTCTTTGTGGTCCCCTCCCCCTAGTTTGAACCCAAAACCAGGAATAATGAGTACTCAGGATGCAGTACTACATATAGTAGGATACTTGGGTCACAATACAAGAAATAATAGCATGAGTGGGACAAAATACGAAACATTACAATGAATATTAGGGTACTCAAGACACAACACCACAAATAATAAGGTACTTAGGATGCAATACCATGATTAATAGGGTATTTGTTACTCAGAACCCAGTACCATAAGTAACAGGGAACTTGGTAATTGGGACGTAGCACCATGAATAATAGGGTGTTCAGGACATAATACAATGAATAATAGGATATTTGTTACTAGAGCCCCAATATTATGAATAATAGAGTACTTTGTACTCGCGGGATTAAATACAAGGAATAATAGAGTCCTCAGTACTTGGGAATGAAGACCATGAACAATAGAGCACTGGGCAGGTACCTAAAACAGAGTATTTTCTGTTAATTCCGGTACTTACTCAGGAAAAGTAAACAATTACTAGTCAGTCTGCCTAACACTATCAATGACACAGACTGCTATGCCAAATCCTGCTCCCTCTGTGTCATGTATCTACTTGCTTAAGTGCTCTGATGCTTACAATGGAGTAGAAATGCTGCAGAAGAGAGAGGGGCAACATAGCTAGATGAAATTTGAACTACTAAGTGGCCTACTTAAAATCATGGACTAGGGGCCTCACATATCAATATGAATAATTGGAGATGAGGGCAAGTTACAGAATTGGAATTGTTTAAAACATTAGGTCACCTCATAGCGCAGTGCCATAAGCCAGCATTTGTTTTTTTAATTCAACTATTTAGGGTCCAGTGGCAAAAGGGGGTAGGGTGAAAAATGATTGGGAAAGGGAGGGGTTGGCCCAGAGACTAGCCCAGCCATCTGATGAGGGCTAGAGGTGTTATTTTTTTTAAATACCCCAAGTAACAAGTACATTATCTGGGAGTGTTGAATATGAATACTTACTGTGTATTCCAGAAAAGTACTCATATGCTTCTACTGATCAACCACTAGTGCTCATAAAATCCATGGCTTCATAAAGATTTTCTAACTCTGCTAAAGGCCAGGAAAAAAAAGGTAGGCTAAATATAAATTCTAGACTCTTCTGGCTGACTGGGCCGAGTATAGAGCTCAGATGAATGAATATAAAAAGGTTTTCCAACATTCAAAGAGAACTACTGCAAAGAGCTGCTTCTAGCACCTCCTGACAACTTTTTGCAGGTTCTGGAGCCATAAAGAGGGCTTTATGAGTAGAGGTGTAACTTACTCTTTAACAGCTTGATACTTGACTAAATGAACTGTATCTACTCTGAAACAATTGCCAGGCCTTCGACACCCATTTCTCTGATTGGCTAAGTTTTCGTGATTTACGTGTGATATATCTAATTTAAATGACATCGTCTCCCAACAAAGTAACCCAACCTCCCCTCTGTTTTACATGAGAACTGTATAATCTAGGGTTTTTACCCCAGGAGTTATTTAGCATCAGTAACTTTAGCTTAGTGAGAGCAGCCTGAAGGTTTCAACATTTTTTCTCCGCTGGACTGAGCAACATTGCCCCTGAGGTGCCTCTCAGTTTTCCTTCTTGTCAGCCTCCTAGCTCTTATCTGGGTAAAGTTTTCCTCATATTTTATTGTATGCTGAGTTTCGGTTAGTGCCGCGCTAATTTTATATTTTTAGTGCAATCATGCTATTTTGACTTTAATTTTACAGTGGCTGTTTGATTCTTGTGCTATTTTTATGGTGGGGTGCTTAATTTCGACAGTTCCTCTCATTTTAAACTTAATTCTTGAAGGAACTGTCAATTTAGTGTTAGTTGCCTTGTTTTTTTACCTCAGACCTTGCAGACTTTACTGTTAGGCACGAATTGGGACTTCAGTTTTTGACCGTTGCCTGGGGGTTCTCTGAGGATTGGCAATTGCAGAGAAACCCATATACAATACAAAACTGGACCTAAGCTGTCTCTGTTCAGTGGCATTTCAACAGAAACCTGTGCACAGTTAACCAGTATTACTGGGCTTTTCTATTAAGACTGGCACTGGTATAGATCCTAGTACTAGCAAAAAAAAAGGCACTTTCAAATTAGACAAAGTTATTTAACTGAGGCAGGACTGGCCAGTGGCATTTCACAGAAACCTGCAATCGGTTTGTGAGGTCCAGAACTTGATGTGCTTGGTTTAAATTGGCACACAGCAAAGAAACCTGGATTATTGTGGCTGAGAATAAATCAAAGGCTTCCGACAAGGGGCCATCTAAAAGTACTAACAATAAAATTGTGAGCAGAGGTGCTGAGGAACCCTACAGATCCCAGCCAAAAAATAAAGCTTCTGAAGATGAAGTTCCTCACAAATTAAAAAATAATAAAAGTGATGAAAAAAGGAAGCTGGATCAAGTCCCTGATGAAGTGGCTAAAAAGAAACTCTGTCAAGAAAAAAATGCTCCTGTTACTTCTGGGAAAGACAATAGCTAGACAACAGGCAACTTAAAGCATAAAGAAAAAGCAAAACACATACAACCAAAGTCTGCATAGGATCTTCCATCTGTGCAAGACATGGCAAAAGCATGGCAACTGTTTCAGACCCTACAAAATATGGATCCTACATTTACTGCAGCTGGTAAGCACTCTTCCACAGTTCTCTCCTCTGTAGACTATGAGGGTGACACATATGACAAAGAACATTATTATGATGCCCTGACATAGATTTTGAGGGCCTTGAGCCCTACGAGTCCCCAGACCCTCTGTTCAGGGACAATCCCAGGTGACCAGGAGACCTCCTCTATGTTTACATTTTTACAAAATATACTAGACACTGGACCTCCCTATGCAGGATCCCAACCAGGATGTTGATGAAGATGAAGATTATAGGGAGATGAGAGGTCTTTCAACCTCCAAGACCCTGGTCATCCCTATCTATAATGTGTTCAGAAGAAAAATCATGAAAGTGCTTCAAACCCCAACTACGGTATATGGAGTTGACAAGCAGATTGAGAAAAAATACAGATTGTCTTATTTATTTATTTATTTATTTATTTATTAAAGAGATTTACCAGATAAGCATACTAAGCTGGAATCCACTCGTTTCCAGATGCGACTTGGAGTTACATTACATTAAATTGCTGAAGTACATAGGTACATAGGTAATGGTGCCTTCAAACAGGTACAATATGGTACAGACATCAGGCACAAAAGACACAGAAAGGGGTGAAACAACAGGTTCAGAGATGTTACAGGCTTTCACAACATGGACTTCTTAATTCCGACAAAACTCATCCTATGCTCTTTTGATCTGCGCCTTAGCTGAGAGCATGTGTGTTAAACTACTTTAGAAGTTTTTGTATAGATGGCACACCACTTGTTCTGTTGAATCATTTAATCACCTTGGACTTACCCTTGACCCTTCTCTTGATTCATCTCTACACATTTCTATTTCCTGTAAAGCTGCCATTCTTAAACTGAGCATTGTCTATATGACAGGGCATGATCTTTTTCCTGTGGCCTGCCTTGTCATTGGACATGTCACTCTATTACCTAACCTTACTTATGGTTTCCTTGCTTACTTTCTCATCCAAATGCAACCACAACAAATGGAATACGCCAATAACAATATTAGTCATTTTGCCTCATCTGTGACTTGCCTTTCCCACCATGGTTTGCTTTACTTCGGTCTGGGCTATCTATCCTTAGCTGTTTGATGATTGCTTTCCCTTGGTTGCCTCACCAACAAAGTCCTAAGGTCTGCTGCACCTGCTTCCCTGTTTGCCCTTCTACAGCATCCTGCTCAAGCCTACCCTCTAAGATCTGGCGACACTGCTACTGTGTGTCCCTTTATGTTTAACTAGTATAGGTGGACAGAGGTTCTCCTTCTTTGCTCCTAAACTATTGAACTCCTCTCCAATGTCCCTCCATCATTCACATTCACATTTGCACTTTGTAAGGGAATTATATAAATTCTTAAGTGCCTCTGATTATTGCACGTATATCTGATGCCATGCTTAATTTATATAGTTACATATTAATAAATAAACTAAAAATAAATACATATTAGTTATTGTGTAGTCATTACATGTTGCAACTAGACATGTTATATTTAACATTAAACCCTCTTGAAGTGTTTGTCATTGATAAGCATTTACAAACTTGATATGAGAACATGACAAGCAGGAAAAACTAAAAAAAAACACTGCATTTTTTTTAAAAAGAGTGTTGTTACATTTGCACATTAAAATGGAATAAAAATGGAATTTGACCACCTCATCCACACAGACCGAGACTCCACAGCAGCACTACTACTGTGGTACTAGAGAGGCTGTATAAAGTAGCTTTGGATTGCATAGCAATTAAAGCATAGATATGTAAAGCAAGAGATTCAGATTGACATACCATGATAGTCACTTACTCACTTTATAAAACTCATGAACAAATCACACAGCCTCTCTGTGCTGCAGTCCCTCTCAGACATTGATATTTAGTAACAGCAGGATCCCATTGAAAATGAGATGCTGCATCTCAGTGTGGCTACCCTGGGCAAATGAACTGTATAATAACAGATAAATAATTAAGTAGTGCATCTAAAATGTGTGTTAAAGTGCATTATAGATCATGGGAGTGTCCCAAGCAATCATAGCATTTCATTCAGTTGTGCATGAGGCACTGTATTATGCTAAGCCAGTGTAATGAACTTTTCACTGACTGCTCGCACTGTCAGCATTTTATACTAAAAAAATGATTTTTATATTAAAAAAGTTAGCAACCTATAATAATTTTATGCATCCAGTTGAAGGGCCTCTTATGGATGTAAGAGAGTCACCTCTTGTGTCCTTGTATCCTTGTACGACTGCTCAATATGAACATATGTTAGAGCTGGTAGTGATTCGGAGAATATTTTTATTGTTGAATAGTACACCAGATGCAGACATGAGAGTCTGCACTTTGTGTGTGTGTGTCTGGGGGATTTGATGAGGATCTTTGCCTTGAATTGTACACCTGCTAGTTGAAAACATTTTTGGGTGCCGGTGACGTGCAAAGGGTTTTAACACTGAATTGTATACCTATTATTGGTTGCAAGCATTAGCTGCTAAATATTATGCTCATATTTTGGGGGTCTTGAAGAGGATTATTTCCTTGAATACTACCCCTGCTGGTTGCAAATATTACCAGCTGCAAAAACATATGCAATATGTTTCCAAAAATCATACTTATTTGCTCCACCAGACCCAGTCCTTTTCCTGCTCCAATTATCCACTCTGTATTATTAATTCGAACACGATATTCCTGTCCTGTTAACAAAAATGATGAATTGGTCAAATTAACTGTCCTATTGGGGAAGTAGATAGTGGAAAATAGGGCAGCCTAGATAAGCACAATTATACAGATGAACCAATCTGGCTTAATAAAAGGGCATAATGTGAGGTGTCTGATGCCCAGCAGATATTGTTCTTGCATCCCTATCCTACGTCCAGTTGTCAAGCAGGAAAAGCACTGTGCACTTGGGTGAATAATAATATTCAATGAACTCAATAAAATGCTGAAACATAGGCCCTTGCAATCAAATAATTTATTCTACGAGTCTCTCTCTTTCCTTCTTTCTCTCTCTCTCTCTCTCTCTCTCTCTGTACCTCTGTTATATACGTGGCTGACTGTCATATTTTGTGTCTGTAACATACTGGAACATAGCTAGCAGAGAAAACGGCCCTCAACAAGCTTTTGTAGTGCATTCACTTCTGTAGTATTTCCTTTGTTCTGAAATGAAACATTCAAACTCCTTGCCATTTACTGTGTGGGTGGAAAATGTATAGATCCAGAGAACGTTATATATAAGTGCACTGCTATAAATTGCTGTAATTCTACAGCAGTTTGTAACCTTGCTAGGAGCAAAGTGAAATCTCCCATAACCTGGCTCGCCACATACTGTACCAAGTCCGATGCAACCTTTTGTGCCTTGTATCCATCTTTGTGATATCAGACTTGAATTCACTCATTCTCAGAGCAGAGTTGAAAATATGTGTTTCATTATACCAGTGCACATAGTGACAACCATAGTATGGCAGCATACTACCAAATATTGTTTGCATATGCTACACTGTTTTCTGTTTGCAATTATTTTTTTATTTTTTTTGTACGAGTGCAGTGGATCAACACAAAAGAGGACTCATGTCTCAGATAAGAAGTATCAGGAGAAATGCTTTTAGTCAATTCGGAAAAAGAACTAGATGGCATATCTTACACTGAAGGGGAATAGAGTTTAGGGCAAAATAAGGAAGCACTGTATCATCCATTGAGTGATAAATCTATGGAACAAGCTCCCAAAGGAAGCAGTGTGTGTGGAGAGTGTTGAATCATTACATAGTAACTTAAGGTCAGAAGGGATGCAAGGTCCATCCTTCCCCCCCCTTCTGCCCCCCACAAACTTCATAAGCAGAAATAAATAAATATGCTGTGCAAATATGTACTCATGTTTAAGGATTCTCTAACCACTCTATCAACGGTATCTTGTGAGTCTCTTGATAAACAGCAGTTTCTGTAGTCTTACAGTACCTTGACAGCCTTTATTGCCTTGATGTTCACTGTACCCACTGGTAGGCTGTTCCATAGCTTTATCATCCTCTGGGATAAGTGCCTTCTGTTGTTACCCCTGAATCTACCACCTATGGGCTTCGTGGTATGTCCCCATAACTTGATGGATGACCCACTAGATCAAATATCTCTTTCTGTTTAATCTTGTCAGTACTTTTGTGTAAGTGAAAGACTGAGATCATGTTCCTTCTCAACCTCCTTTTCTACCAGGTAAACATAGTAAGTGCCCGCACCCTCTCCTCATAGCTTTTGTCCCGATATTGTACCACTGATAATGTTGTTGTTCCTGTTTTGCAGCCTCATGACTGCTTCATTGTTTTTTTCATATTGAAAAGCACAGGCCTGCACACTGTACTGAAGATAAGGCCTGACCAGGGCTTTGTAAAGTGTCAGGATTATTTCCTCTGCCCTGCTGAAAAACCATTATTGATGCACTACAGCATTTTTCTTGTCCTTTTGACAGCAGCCATGCATTGCTTGTCATGCTTCAGCCCTTTGTCTGTTATGGCCTCCTGATCTTTTTCCTCTTCCACTGTAGCAAAAGAAAAGTCACACAGTGTATAGGCCCTACCTCTTTTTCCTTACCAAGTGTAGCACCTTGCATTTGACTACAGTGAGGCTATTTATACTGTAGTTCAGCCCTCAAAACAACAAAAAGTATGCACTGTGAAGGTGGTGCTCCTTGACATACCAATAACTGCAAAAACAAAAAAGTCGGGCCCTCACCACCTCTAATGAATGGACACCAAGCTCCAAACTAACTTAATGGATATGTTGTCCTTTTATTCAAAGTAACAATCACACATGTTTTTTAGAAGGACAAGACAATGCAGATTTTATAAAACAATGGGATGAGATTTTAACTGAAGCAAGTTTTAAATTAATGAAATTAATCATCAAATTCAGTAGAGAGAGGGAAACAGTACTGCGTGAAGAACTGAAACAAAAAGAAGGAAGTTTAAAATTTTAGAAGTCACACAGATTTTGATGTACTAAATGATATATTAAGAGAATCCATTATTAGACTAGACCAGGATCTCATAGCATTGAAACAAAGCATGTTTAAAAGGGATAAAGGAGATTATGAAAATCATTGTGTTTATAATTGGAAAATAAATAATTTCAGGGTAATTTTAAAAAGAGACAGGCATGTTTCCTTCACTTTTAGCACCGATGCAAGTGAATCAGAGCCAGAAGGTCAAACTAGTCAATCTTCTTTTCACTGGGACTGCCCAAAGACTGAACCATCTTTCCAGACATGCTGCAGTCCCAGACTGACTGGAATGCAAGAAGATTATCATATAAACAGAGGAAGAAGACGAGGAGGGGAAAGAGACAGCAATCAAATGAGTCAAGAAGGCTACAGCATGAACAGACAAACAATGACCAGGAGTTATCAGTCATACTGGGGCAGACAGAAGTAATTGATTCTCCCAGACTGCAGGTAATCAACCTATCTAAGCACAACTTAACAGGTACAGAGACAGACCTCCTGACTAACGGTTTGGGTTTTGCCCTGACTGTACCGGTTAACAGATTTCAAACATTTATGGATTTGAATTTGGCATTCAGGAACCTAAGTTTTAAGTCCTTTTTCAACAAAAGACAACCTTATGTGGAAATAGAACAGATAATAAAGATAGTGATTGTCATCCCAAATCTGATTTCTGCCCCCCCATTGCTCAGTAGTCAGTGTAAAGAACTTGTGGAAAGGGACTTAAATGTGTTATTTGAAGACCTCCCTAGTTTGACTTTTAACAGTTTAACAACTTATAAATTGAGCGGCCATTGAGCTACTTAGACAAGATCATGAACTTATTATTGAAGAGGCAGATAAAGGGTGATGCATAGTGCTGATGAATAGATGTGACTATGTGTGTGAAGTAAGAAGGCAACTGAATAATCAAGAATACTATTTGAAATTACATTCAGACCTCATGATCGACTACAAATATGCAATAGATGAGACTACAACAATAGCTTTTAATAATGGCTTTTTTTGATATAAAGTTAAGGGAATTTCTAATAAATGCCACATTTATTCGAGCCACCTCTTATGTACTACCAAAGGGGCACAAATCACTGGACAACCCCCCAGGCCGCCCTGTTGTAAGCAGCATCAGTTCCTTAATGAAGCTCTTCTACCAATATGTTTATTCATATTTACACCCCTTTGTTAATGGTTTACCATTGTATTTGCAGGATACTAAAGATGTTCTGAACGTGTTTAATTGTTTGACGTGAGAGAAAATACACTCTTATTGACAATGAACATTGAAGCACTGTACTGTACACCAATATCGCTCATGATTTTGCCCTTGATATTGCTGCTTACTTTTGGAATCAGAAAAGTCAGGACTTGAACCACCCAACTGAATTTCTTATACAACTGTTGGAATATGTTTAAAGAACAATGTGTTCATTTTTGCTAGGGTAATGTTTTTACAAGCTAAGGGTACAACAATTGGGGCCACATTTACCCCCTCCACAGTAATTTTATATGTCGGGGAATGGGAGAATAAACATGTTTTGAACCCAAATACAAATCTATTTTTTCAGAAACTGACACTCTGGTGTCATTATATTGATGACGTGATTCTGCTCTGGCAGGGTAACCTCGAAGAAGAGGGAGCCTTAGTACCATATTTACATAGTATGAATCCTTACCTCAAGTTCGCTTTTATAGCAGATGCTAACACAGTTAATTTTTTTAGATGTCACCTTAATTAAACAATAGGATGGTACAGTGGTTTCAGACATCTACAGAAAGGAAATAGCTGGTACTACATTACTATTAGCTAGCAGTTACCATCCGAGACACATGGTGCCAAACATAGCAAAGTACCAAAGGGAAAATTTGTATGTGTCAGGTGCAACTGCAGCATGGAGGATAATTTTCAGAGGGGTGCCTTTGTATTGACTAGGGGGCTACAAGAGAGGGGCTACAGTAAAAACACTATAACCAGAGCTAGGGAATTTGCCTGTTCCCAGGATTGGCAGTCACTGCTACAAAACACGAGAAACGGAGACTGTATAGAACCTTGTTTCAATTTTGTAATTATAATTTCGGCATATGCTGCAGTTCTTGAAAATATGATAAAAAATCATTGGTCAGATCTTCCTGGACCCAAGTCTCCACCACTCATTCACACTAGTGGGATAGCGCCAGAGGCACTAGGACCAAATGGGAGCCAAACATTTTCTGAAGGGTCTGCGCCAAGACAGGACCACGCATGCGCGGCACTGCAAGACTAGCTCACGCCTGTGTAGCCTATCTCAGCATCAACCCTCCAACCACCTCAATTCCTTTTTCTCCCGCTATCGAGTGCGCTTCGATGTCAATGTCACTTGTCTGCCGGAGTCAAACTTTTGGTCTGTATGACAGCAGCTTTTGGCTGTTTAGTATTAATTTTATTTAACATTTTTAGTAGTATTTTCTTATTCTATGAAGAAGAAAAAGAAGATTATGAAGAAGAAGAAAAAGAAATTCTCACCTGCCATCAACGGAGTCATCCTTAGATGGTAGCGGTGACAGTAGGAAGACTTTGTTTGAAAGTTGTTATGACAGAGGGGCTGTATCTAGTCCGCCACCCCTTGTTAAAGTGGGGGGATCTGACTGTGGACAGTCCTGTGCTTAGGGGGGAGGACAGTCCACCGAAGCACGAATCTGATGGTTCCAGGGATCCGGCCCCGCTTAACCTCAAGCTCTTCTTCCTCATAGGGGGAAAAATAATTGGTGCCATTTGAGGCTGCCCTCTGATATGTCTGCATGGGGATTGTCTGTCAGGAGGGGCAATAGGCCTGAACTGATTTTGATGGGTTCCCCTTGGTCCCACTCTTAACGGCTGTGTTCTTCAACTCTGGACTCCATCTTTGTAATCAGTGGAGTTTCGGTGAGCAGTTTCACCTCTGGGCCACTCCTGTGGAGTGGGGTTCAATTTCTGTCCAGTTTTACTGGCCAGTGTTCCCGATTTCAGGGCCTCCAGGCCTCAGAGCTGCTGGGCCAGGGCTGGGTCGATTGGATCAGGATGTGTGCAGTGCCCTTCTGGTGCCTTCGCCATCTTGTTGACCCCTCCTGCCTACCCCCCTTCCTCTTTCCATGCAGGGGCTGGCACAGGCACCACTTTTTTCTTTCTCCTCGGGATTTTCTCCATTGGTGATGCCACAGGTCCGCTGCTGTGGAGCGGCACCATGGTGGCACTGCTGGAATTGGCATTAGTGCCGTAGGTGGCACCGTTGGTGTCGGTGCCATGGGTTGGCACCATTACTGCCATGCAGTGCCACAGGTGCTGTTGGTGCTGCTCAGTGCCATGGGTGCTGTTGTTGGTACCATTGGTTCCCAGCACCACTGGTGGTGCAGCGGGTGTCATGCATCACAGCAGGTGGTGCTGCAGATGGTGCTGTACACCCACGGGTGCTGCAGGCGGTGGTGCGCACCTACAGGTGCTGTGGGTGGTGCAGCAGGTGGTGCGGGGGGCAGCACTGGGCACCTGTGGTTGGCACTGTGGGCACCCATGGGTGCCAGAGGTGCCTGTTGGTGCTGCCATCGGTGCCCTTGGGTGCCATGGCTGCCAAGGGTACCTGTGGGTACTGCTGCAGGGTGCCCTCAGGTGTCACCCAGGATGGCATAGACACTGCTTGGTGACATCCTGTGCCATGAGTGATGTAGGTGCCACAGGGGGTGCCAGTTGGTGCTGTCTGGCAGAACTAGTGCTGGATTTTTCCTTCTGCAGATCTCTTCTTCCGCAGAGCTTATGGCGAGATTTACCTCAGAATTAAGTCCTGTTCTGTGGATTATTTTTCCACAGATCTTAGTGAGTGGCGGTCTGCGTGGGGTCTTGTGACATCCAGCAGTTTTCCACTGCTGGAACTCTTCTGTGCTGTTCTGCCAGCGGAATCCCTCATTCTGCTCAGCACTTTCTCAGCTCCTTACGTGGTGCCAAGCTCCTCAACACCCTTCCTGGTGGCAGAGTCTCTAGTGGCTGTGACCTAGACCTCCCTTTAGGGGTCCTTCTGGGGTAGAAGTGCATCTGGATGAATCTCTCCCTGTCCTACTTGTCGGTGATACAGCGAATGACTCATTTTATAGACTGGAGGGCAAGCCTTCTCTATCACCAGAGTCCATGATGGAAGATCTTTTCAGTTGTTTCTCAGTGAAGGGGTCCACTACAGTATTTCAGACTGCATCCATGAACTAAACACTTCTGTGTCTAGACTCTTTTCAGTCGTCAGGACAATTACACTCTGTGGAACATTCTTGTTCAATGGTCAGGAGCCATACAGGCTCTTCCACTTCTTTGATAGGGGTATATAGCCCCCTTGGGTGGCTTCATTGGCAACAGATGGTTAACATCTCTTCAGTTGTGATTATTGGTCCAATCACGATTTCAGTTATGGATGCTCAGGCTCCTCCTGCCCCTCTGATGGATGACATCTTCGTAATTTTTATATCAGGCAATCCTTGCGACATAGCTGCCTAAAAGCCTTGTCAGGCTCAGACTAATGGTAAAAAAAAAAAGATAAATCATCACAGCACAGGCCTAGCCCAAAATTACTCAATACCATCCTTTTGGATCCGGTCAGGTTCTGCCTCAGCCCCTGAGGTGGTTGTCTCTAAACTATGGTAAAGAGTACCTGACTTGTTCTACCCCTAGGGGGAGTCTGATCCAGCGGAGGAATGGGTCATCTCTTTTCTCCAAGAGAGCTTTCTCTTATTCAGAGATATTCCCTAGGCCTAGGCGGCTGCCCAGTCTGTTGGTTTCCCTTTTTTTTGTCAGGCTTTCTTCTCTTGATCAGAGCCTTACAACAACAGAAGTGACTCTCCAGCGAGTTGGAACTTAGGTTCTTAATTCCTTGCTTGCTTCAAGTTAACAGATGGCATGCTCCTTTCTTGACTGTAGGTCAAGTAGGTCTTTTTTCAAAGATGGCTTCTCGATATTCTGCCGGTTTCCTGCACACTGGCTCGTGCCAGTGCGCTCATGAAGTTACCCACTTCGAGTGGGCGACAAAACTGTGATGTTTGTTTTTCATCAGCAAGCAAACTAGAGTCCTTTCCTACTCCCTTTCAGGAAGGCTGGAGCGAGTGGTGCTTCACCACATTGAGTCACTTCTACTGTTATTCAGTCACTTTCAATGAATGGGTTAGCCCAAACTTGGTCCTGCTGTGTGCCCCGCTCGACGCACATCTGCCTCTATTTGTTTTAGAAATCCAGATCCTGTTTTTTTCTGTCAGAATGTTTTTCTGCAGTGGACATGTCCTCCTGTACACTTTCCCTCTCTTCCCTTAATTCATAGACTGCTGCTACAGTTGTAGGCACACAGAGGCAAAGTGATTCCTTTTGGAATATGAAGTGGATGGGATCTGGTTCTACTAGACTACCAAAAGAAGCTTCTAGGCCGTGCTTGGCCTTCTATCAGGAAGGTTTCAGTGACTAAGTGGAAACCATTCTCCTTGATGGGCTAACCCCACCTGGACCCCCTTTGCTCACCAAGTAAGGGGTTCAAGTGCTCCTGGACCTGTTGTCACAGGTCAGCCATACTTGATAGTGGGGGTTTCCATCTGTGCTTTCTGGTCTACCCTGAACCAGTAGACTTTACCTCCGACTCTTTCAGTTCCTGAGGTCCCTTTTCATTAGATTAGTACATGTCTTTGACACCATTAATTTTTGTCCTAGACCAAATTGTGGGTCCGGGTTCTTGCCGCTGTCCTAGAGTGGTTGTGGCCTCCTGGCAGAGTTTCATTTTGTGCCCATTGCAGTTTGCTGCATAGTGGTGAGTTTGAGCTCAAGCGCTTATCTTGCAAGCACTGTGTTCTAGATGATCTTTCCAAGACAGCTCTTTTTATTAGCAGGACAGTCCTTGGCCATCCTTTCTGAGTGACCCTTATCTCCTACCACCCTACTCAGGGTTGTTTGTTTTAGCCTGGTACTCTCCCACTAGTGTGAATGAGTGGTGGAGACTTGGGTCCAGGAAGATATGGAAATTACGTACTTACCATAATTGTTGTTCTTCTTGGACACAGTATCCATCATTCATTAACATGCCCACCCTCCATCCTCTGGGCTCATTCGTTTTCTTTCCTGATCTTCACAGTCCTATGGTTCAGGCTGTGAAGACATTGTCCTTTGTCCCTTCTTGCAAGGGCCATCTGGGCCCTCTCAGGCCAAGAAAGTCAGGATAAGTTACTTTCATTAGTTATGCTACTCCTCCTTGGTTGAAAAGGTACTGAGGCGGTTGGAGGGTCGATGCCAAGAGAGCCTACACAGGTGCGAGCTGGTCTCGCGGTGCCGCGCATGCGTGGTCCTGTCTCGGCGCCGACCATTCAGAACATTTTTGGCTCCCGTTTGGTCCTAGCGCCTCTAGGCCTATCCCACCAGTGTGAATGAGTGATGGAGACTGTGTCCAAGAAGATCAACAATGATGGTAAGTACGTAATTTCCATTTCATTCAAGTGACACATGCTAGAGGGAAATAGTGCAGAACCTCTCAGAATGGCTTACTGGAGGGCAACTACCTTGCAAGATATCATGGTACATGGCTAGTATATAGAAAAGAAAAGTGCTGCTTGTCTCAATCAGGGTACTACTGGTTGTTATCAGTGCAAAAGGTGTATTAACTGTAAACACATATTGACAGGCAAGAAATTTAGGGGTCATCATACACAAAAAGGTTTTGGAATTCATCAGCTGACCACTTGTGACACTACAGGGGTATTTATTTTGCAGAATGTTTGTTTGTGGAGCTTTTTTTGTGGGCAGAACGAATAGAAATTTTGAAAACGGGTTGGGGAACATATAAGAGCCATCAAGAGGGGTGATCTGATTTATGCCGCAGCAGCGCATATATTAGGGGTGACAGATGAAAGAGAACACAAATTTATGTTCAGGGCTGTAGACAAAGTAAACCCCAAACAGAGGGATGGTAATTATAGCAGTTTGGTGCTTAAAATGATAAGCTTTCTGGATAATCAATTTGGGAGCTACAAAAAGGCCAGGGTTAAGTACTGGTTTTGATATCAGACCCTTTTTAAAAGTCAGATAACATTTATAAGGTATATGTTATGCATGTCTCAAGCTCACTTTTGAGATTTTATAATAAATAATGCAAGGTGCACATTTACAGTTATGTATATATAAGTGTGATTATGTATTTGATGTTTTTATTTAAGTCATCGTTGTATTAATTATTTTGTTCCTGTTTCTAACAACTCCCTTTCCCTTGCTTACCCATCCCCCTCTTCCCTCTCTTATTCCCGATTCTTTCCTCTCTTTGACTTCCTTCTCTTTTTTGAACAGTCAACTGACTTAGACTTTAGTCCAATGATTTTAAAGTTTTAAATGCTACGTTTCTAGGACGTCGACACAGATTGCCTATTTAATGTGTGTGCCTTCATTTGCCTCAGCCTTTGATAAAGGACCTCAATCTGAAACACATCAGGCAGGCATCTTGTATGTCTAGATTTCAGCACTGTCTGTCATGGATTGCGCTCCATTGTCAGGGAAATGGTAGCATGACTGCAGGCAGCACTTATAAGACAACTTGGAGTCTTGCCGTATTCTGCCTGTCATTGCACTAGCATTTCCCTGATGACTGAGAGTAATTGATGACAGGCAGCACTAAAATGTAAATAGTCTCATTGAATCTGAGATTTCAGGAGTTGGACCAATCATGGGGAATACATGTGGTCATCGACTATGCTGTTTTTGGTTTTGTGGTTATTTTTAAAAACAAGTTATTGATTCCACATCATTTGGGGCTGGAGACAAATTGATTTTGCAAAATGAGTGAATGCTGTACAGCCAAAAGAAGCTGTTAATGTCACGCTGGAGTGCACTACTTGGAGGCATTGGTTTGTCTGGGGTGGCTCCCTGGTTGTATGTGCACCCTTTCTGGATGCGGTTTTGCATTTCTGTCCTTTTGGGAATTGGACCAATCAATCAACTTGTTCAGGTCCTCCTAAAGATGATTTCGCTAAAATCCCTCCCTCATGAATCCACTACTCACTTCAGCAGTTGCCGCTGATCCTCGGCTAGTCTCACTGCTACTACCCATATTACCTCCTGCCCCCTTCTGCTGTAATTCGTTGGTCCCCAGTACCCCTTGGACTTGTCCCCATTGTACTCCCTATCTCCCTTCCCTCCTTCATTTTACTACCAGTTGGACTTTACTTAACTGAAGCTTTTGATATGCTATGTTTTACAGTATTTGATCACTGTGCTTCCTTGTAATTGTATACCATGTATGTTTATTATTGTTATTATTGGGAGGCAGTATAGCATAGTAGTTAAGAGCTGTGAGCTGTAAACTTGGAAAACTGGGTTGCATACTATGTGACCATGAGCAAGTTACTTAACTTCTCTGGGCTTCCAGGATGCACTTGGAAACAAGCCTCAGCTTAGTGTGTGTTTCCTAACCAAAAATCGTAAAATAAAAATAAATAAAACTAATTTAATAATTGTAACATTACTGATGTAACTGGTTGCACTCTCCTCATCCCCTCCCCAAGGAAACATCTGGAAACAATCCTTTTATCTCAGTATGTATTTCCTGGTAAAACTCGTGAAATTAATTAATTAATTAACATGTTAGTCCCCATCTTCAAAGGAGTCCACTATCCTGGCTTACTTAGTGTCTACAGCCTACATATCATCAATGAAAATGTTGGACAGCAGTGGATGTGGTACCTGCCCCTGAGGGACCCTACTGATTACCTCTTTCCATTTAAAGTAGTGCCTGTTCACCACAACTCTCTGTTTCATTTCCCAAGTAAGTTAATCCACATAGCGAATGCTTCATGTATCCTGCACTGGTACTGTATACATTGTTCAAAAGCTTGTCATGCACTACAGTGCCAGAGTCCTTTCTGAAGTCTAAATAGACAATGTCTATTCCTGTACCTGTCTACCTCCCTAGTCAGTCAATCAGAGAAGTTTGGCACGATCTACTCCTTATAGGACCATGCTGAGGAGGGGCAAGAACCATGACCTCTAGCAAGTGTTTCAATTATTCTGCTACTTAAAATGGCTTTCAGGACCCTGTAGCGCACTGATGTTAGGATGACCAGCTTGTAGTTGTCTAAGTCAAGTCAGATACTTACTTTTTTTTTAACACTAAAAATCTATGTATTAAAAATAAAATGCGGGAGGCATTGTCAACTTGTTTTTTTTTTTTTTTTTTTTTGCACTTCATTGGTTTGTAATGACCTGGCAAACTATTAGAGCAATGCTGAGGTCCTCATACAATTGTAGTGTGCAAAAAAAATCTCATTATACACAGCCCATCATACATTATTTAAGCTTTAATAAACAACAGATGTGGTGTATCATGAGATATAGGCCAGGTAAAGCTGTGTGCCTTCAACCAACCTAACAGTGTTGATATTTCATTATGTATCACACCCTGGAGTGTAGTATTGTGATTATAAAATGGACTCAAACTGTTCAGATATGGCTAATCTTGGGAATCATTTTTTGACCTGTGAAGATAAGTTATCATGGGTTAAAGTCTGCTGTAGTCAATCAGCTTTTGTGATTTCGTCTATCAATTTTATAAGAAATATATATTCAATTTCTTTGTAACTTTTTATTAATTGTTGAATATGAAGCAGAGCTGCAGCCTGGTTTATGGCAATACAATGGATGTTGTGCCTTTTGTTTGATTAGTGGGGATAGCAGGAGTAAACCTTTGCCACTGACTGTGGATTGTTTGTGGACAGAAACAGAGAAGAGTGCTGCAGAAGAGGAGTGAAGGAACAAGCAGGAGAATAGTTGGAGACAAGGTCAGAGAGTTAAGGAATGGCTCACAGAACCATAGAGGATTTTATAGACATGTAGTGCAGTTTTGAACTAGATTAAGAAAGGACCGGGTGGGGCCTGGAGGTCATGGGGAACAAAATAGATGTGACCACTGTAGAGCGTGAATAGAATGTGGAGTCGACTAAGGTCATGGAGAACAGGAGTGATGTGTTCATTGTTGATCCTGAAAGAAATGGGTAACCTGCAGAGGTTACGGGAAACAGGAGTGATGTGATCACTGTTGATCATGGATGGAATGTGAAACCCATTGAGATCACAGTGAACAGGAGTGATATGATCACTGTTTATCCTGAAAGGAATGGAGAGCCGGTGGAGGTTACAGAGAACAGGAGTGATGCAATCGCTATAGATCCTGAACAGAATGTGGAGCCCACTAAAGTCATGAAGACTAGGAATGATGTGATCACTGTTGATCCTGGAAGAAATGAATAGCCAGTAGAGGTAATGGAAAACAGGAGTGCTAAGATCACTCTTGATCCTGAATTGAATGTGGAGCCCAGTAAGTTCACATAGCACAGGACATATGTGATCATTGTTGATCCTGAAAGAAATGGGTAACCTGCAGAGGTTATGGGAAACAAGAGTGATGTGATCACTGTTGATCCTGAAAGGAATTGGGAGCCAGTGAAAATCACAGTGAACAGGAGTGATATGATCACTGTTTAACCTGAAAGGAATGGAGAGCCAGTGGATGTTACAGAGAACAGGAGTGATGTAATCGCTATAGATCCTGAACAGAATGTGGAGCCCACTAAAGTCATGAAGACTAGGAGTGATGTGATCATTGTTGATCCTGAAAGAAATGAATAGCCGGTAGAGGTAATGGAAAACAGGAGTGCTAAGATCACTGTTGATCCTGAATTGAATATGGAGCCCAGTAAGTTCACATAGCACAGGACATATGTGATCACTGTTGATTTTGAAAGGAATGGGGAGCCTGTGGAGGTCATAGAGAACAGGTATGGCATGGCTAGCTGTAGGGTCTCACAGTCACTTTCTGTTTGAGAACTGCAAATCCTGCAGCTAAAAAAAAGTTGAGATAGCAGTTCATTTTTGGTGCAGTATCAACCACTGCTAAACATCTGAAACAGAAATTGGGATAACAATGTAATAAAACATGAGGACAGTGTTTGCAGGGGGGACTGGGTTCAGTTCTCAGTTACTGTATGTCACATTATCTCTTTCTCATTACAGTTTGACTAGTCTAGTCATGAGCTCAGTTCTAAAGAATATGAAGGGCTGATGGCATGTTTGGGATCCTTGTACTAGGTGGACAGCATCATATTCTTTGAGTCTTGAGTTGATTTTCAAACTGCCCCCACACCAGCACAGAGAGGCTGGGATTAGCTTTCTTTAGCTTTTCTTCCTGGAGACCAGAAGAACAAGAGGGGACTTACTATTTATGTACAAAGTTATGCAAAATCTAGCTCTGGGAAATCAATGCGGTGTACAAAGCCTACATAGAAGTAACAACTTTAGATCTCATAGCAGGTAGAATGGGATTCCTAAAGTCCACACAGTCAAATGTTTTATTATAGCATATGTACTGCCAGAGTATGAAATATATTGCCTAATCAAATAGTCAGTGTACCTACATTCAACATTTTTCAAAACTGGATGATTTCCTAGTGCGAGATGATGATGAGAAATAAACCCACTATGAGTGGAAGACAATTAAATGGGCACTTGACCTACTTTGTCTCACAACACCAAGTTATACCAAGTTAACTTTACATTTTCACTATTTAAAATATGTATATATTGTGAGGCAGACCTAGACCTCTTTTTGCCTTGCAGCTATTGAAAAACAGATTGTACTCTACTGCATCTATTGTTTTTATTAAGAAACTGCAGTATGCATCTGTTTTCCTTATGCCTCCTGCCAGGCATGTCTTGACTGCTGAGGGCTTTCTGTCACATGAACTCACGATCCATCTGCTTTGGTGGATACATCGCTAGTCTCAGGAAGCAAATAAAGAAGATCTCAAGGGTTTTGAAGTTGAGAACATGCAGATTTGTTTTATTGTTCAATGGAAGTCTTTCTTCCTCTAAAAAACAAGCTGCCATTTGTTTTTATCAAACAACAAACTGAGAGTACTGTACAGTAATTTTCTTATATGCTATAAAATGCGTTCTGAGCTTTTGAGTATTAAAAAGCAATACGTGTTGCCTTACCAGAGTCATATAGCAGGACCATGTTCTCATGTGGGCCAGTTAATCTTTCCATGGGGAAAATGAAGAGTTCTAGGGACATGGATATGTTGTTCATCCACACTTATTGGCAGGCTCCTTGCCGCTTTAAATCTTGCCGGAAGGTCTTCAAGCTAGCTCCTCCCACCCACCCGGGTGGTAAAACTCTCGGCTCTGCCCCATGACGCCAGATCTTCCTTACCGCTTGGAAGCTCAGGTTCCCTCCTTAACGCTCTGCGTATAAGACTGGTTCCTAATTCTTCGGAAGTTCGAAATCAAAAAGTTTTGCTAAAAAGACTTGGTCTTCTTTTCCTCACGGCTGCGATGGACAAATCGACTCCGGTTCCGGAGGTGCCCTTGCGGGCAGAAGATATCTGGGAGCGGATCCGCACTCACATGCGCTACTGCTTGGGCCTTGAGTACGCACCCACAGGCCTGCGACTTGTGCTCGTCCTTTTCGCCTATGTCCTTGAAGACCTGCTGCCCGATTACAACTGGGCGCCCGAAGAGAAATTCCACGGTGAAATCTAAAGAGGCCGGTTGGCGGTGTCCATGACGGGCTCGGTGGATCAGCTTTCGAGCAGATGATCGCCTCGAAGAGGAGGCGCGGGCCGCCTACCTCGGCTGTGGCATTTGTCCCGCCTCTCCTCGGTGCCTCGCTCGGCTTCTTTCAAGGAGCTTGTCTGACCCTCTCTGACAAAAAGGTGAGGGTCCAACTTCTTCTGGACCCTTTTCAGGTCCAAAAGAGCAAGAGTAAGTCTCACCGTCGACGCTCTTGGGAGCGGGAAAGATCCTCCCCTTCTTGTCGACAGTCGACTTGGTCGACTTTCAGCTTCGCCACTGGTCTCACGGTGTCCCCGGCCAGGCCAGTTGGACCGAGACTCCTGCCCGACGCTGGCCGAGATTTTTCTCGATCCGTTAGACGGTTGTCGGCTGGAGAAGCTGCAACCTCCTCCCGTTCCCCGGGTGGGAGTTGAGGATCCTGTCGGCTCGACTCGCCTCCGGGTTCCAGAGCCTTCGTGGATCATCAGCCGAGGGAGTGCCGATCGGCACTCTCCTCGCCTCGGCCTAGTCGAGACTCTCGGTCCGGTCTCGACATCCCGCTGTCCAGTCGATCCCGCCACAGGCGGTCTCGGTCTCAGCACCGCAAGCAAGCGCGGCCGCCTCTTCCCCTCCTCCTCGATGAGGGGAGGCTTCAGCGCAAGTTGCTCCGGAGGTATGAGGAGCTCATATGGCAACAGTTTCTTTTGACCGGAATAAGCCGACCCAGTCGCCTTCCCCGCCATTATGGTTGTCACCGAGCGCCGAAACAACCCCTCGTTGCAGCCGAGGAGCCTGTTCCCAGGCCGGTTGTTCGGCCAATTCCAGCTGCCCCACCGATTCTGGTGGAACCTCCGCCTCCACAGCCGTTAGTTGGGGCTCCGACCAAAAATTCTCGGTCGGCTATGGGTTTGCCCCATAGGCTGTCTGTCACCCTCACTCCCGATAAACCTCGGCAGGTGGAGGGTGGCTCAGGCTCGAGGCAGCTCTTTGAGGACTCTTCCGGGTCCGAGGATGATTCCTCCCTTTTCTCCAAGCGCATGGACTTGGAGTCCTCGGGAGGACAGTCAGTGGACGATAGTCCTTTGTCCTTTAGGATTTCTTCGGCTCATCTCGGAGTCCACCGGGATGAAGCTCGAACCCGTTTCTAAATGGGCTAGGTATCCCCTCACGGAGATTCTGGACCGGGGGGATTCTCCTACGGAGGTCTTTCCGGTGGCCGAGGCCATAGTGGGTCCGGCCTTGGAGCTTTGGCAGCGCCCTGCTTCCTGCCCTGCACCTTTGGCCAGAATGGCCAGGAAGTATGCGGTCCCTACCGGTTCCCTGTCCGGTTTTTCGGAACACCCCTCTGCGGAGGGGTTGGTTACCGACAGCATTTTCCGGCATGCCAGGTACGCCAGGGATGTGGACAAACCTGCCGACAAGGAATCCAAGAAATTGGATTATGCCGGGTGAAAAGTCTATGCTGTGTCCTCTCTCGGCCTTCGTCAGGCCAGTTCGGCCGTCCTCATGGCACATTTTTCTCATGCCCTGTTGGGCTCCCTGGATGAGATCGTCCCTCATCTTCCCGCGGATCTGCACACTACGGTCAGGCAGGTGCGGGACCAGGGCAGGGCAGTGGCCAAACAGCAGCTCCAGACTGCTTTAGACATCGGGGACTCATGTGCCAGGTCGGTAGCGGCCGCAGTGGCCATGCATCGTTGGGCTTGGCTGAGGATATCCACCTTTACCTCGGATACCCAGCACAAGTTGGCGGATGTTCCCTTTTTGGGGACTGACCTCTTCGGCCCTGGGGTGGAAGGTCACCTGCAGAGGATCGAGAAATCCAATGCTACCTCGGACTCGGTCTCTTCTGCTCAGAAGGACAAAGGCCGCAAGCCACAGCCTAAGCCCTTTCGTCCTTCTGCGCCCGCAGCGCGCCCGGCCCAGCAACGTCAGGGCCAGCAGGCTCGACCTTGGCATCCCAAACCCAAGCCATCGGCTTCCTCCAACAGGAAGCAGGGAGGAAAAGGCCCAGGAGGTCCCTCGGCCGGTCCCTCCTCCAAGCCTGCCCAGTGACGGGCTGAGGGGTGTCGCCCCATCCCTGTCACCTTACCCCTGTTCCCCTTGAAAGCACCGACACTTCCTTTCCGCCTGGTCCGCTGTTACCACAGACAGGTGGGTACTGGAGGTGGTGGGAAAAGGCCTGCCTCTAGAATTCGAGCAGGCCCCGCCCTTCAGAGCCGTCGCACCTCGGGGGGCCTCGGGGTCCGCAGCCTCACTGGCGGCTCGTCGAGCCGACATCGCTCTCCTCCTCCAAAAGGAGGTGATAAGGGAGGTAAAGGACCCCCCCTCAGACCTGGGGTTTGTGTCCAGGTATTTCCTGGTTCCGAAACGGACGGGGGGCTGGCGCCCCATTCTCGACCTGCACGACCTGAACAAGTTCCTAAGGTCTCGAACCTTCAGAATGGTCACTCTGGCACAGATAATACCATCTCTGGAACACGGCGTGTGGTTCTGCTCTCTGGACCTACAGGACGCGTTCTTTCACGTCCCTATCCGTCCGTCACATCGGAGATTCCTTCGCTTTCGAGCGGAGGGATCCCTATTCGAGTTCCAAGCCATGCGCTTCGGCTTATCTCCAGCTCCCAGGGTCTTCACCAAATGCATGGCAGTGGTGACAGCATTCCTGCGGCGCCGAGGGGTCCGGGTGTACCCTTACCTGGACGATTGGCTGATAGCAGCCCCCTCCAGACAGGAGGTGGAGCGGTCCAGAGATCTGGCCTTCCAGGTTTGTTCTCTAGTCGGCCTTCTCATCAAAGAGGCCAAGTCGGAACTCGAGCCAAAGCAGGTGATCCTGTTCATCGGGGCAGAGCTCGACTCTCTTCGAGCCAGAGCACGGCTCCCGGTGGACAGGGCCGAGGTTCTTACCTCCTTTGCACAATTATTTCTGGTTGGGCAATCGCGCCCTGCCTGGGACTTCCTGCACCTCCTTGGTCTCATGGCGGCCTGTACCAGCGTGGTCCGTTGGGCACGCTGGCACATGCGCCCCCTTCAGTGGGGACTGGCCAGCCAGTGGTCACAATGCTGCGATCCATTGGACCAGCTAGTGATAGTGACCCAGGAGATGTGGAACGCTCTCCAGTGGTGGACCGTTCCATCTCATCTGCAGGAGGGCATCCAGTTTGTCCGCCCGAGCCGATGGTCTCTCTATCGACGATGCCTCTCTGATGGGTTAGGGTGCCCATCTGGGGAACACCAGTGCGAAGCCTGGTCCCAGGAGTCCGATGCCACATCAACCTGCTGGAGCTCCGAGCGGTCCGCCTAGCTCTCACCGCCTTTGCTCCGTTTCTCCGGGGTCAAGTGGTCCGAGTCCAGACGGACAATACCACGACCATGTACTACCTGAACCGCCAGGGCGGGACGCACTCCATGCTTCTATGCAAGGAAGCTCTCCACATTTGGTCACTCGTGCGCAGCCTGGAGGTGGATCTCCTAGCCATTCATGTGGCAGGAGCCTCCAACACCCTGGCCGATGCCCTGAGCCGGATAGGGGCTGCATCTCACGAGTGGTCTCTCCTGCCGGAGGTAGTACAAGATCTGTTCTCCCACTGGGGCACACCTCAGGTGGACCTGTTTGCCTCCAAGGAGAATGCGAAGCTGAGGCTGTTTCATGCCCGCCCCTCTCAGCAGGGCTCGCTGCAGGGGGATGCCTTCTCGAGGCTGTGGACCCCGGGCCTCTTCTACGCCTTTCCCCCATTTCCCTTGATTCACAAGGTGCTTCTCAAAGCAAGGAGGGACAAGGCGCAGGTGATTCTGATAGCCCCAGACTGGCCCCACCAGTTCTGGTACCCAGATCTCCTCAGCCTCTGCTCCAGGCTCCCGAGGCAGCTTCCAGCTCGCCCGGACCTGCTCTCAGTCAGTCAGGGGAAGGTGTTCCATCCGGACATTCGATCCCTGCACCTGACGGCCTGGTTCCTGAGTGGCTAGAGTTCCAGGCCTTGGGTCTTTCTGACGAGGTCCTCAATGTAGTTGAGGCGTCCCGTAAGGAGTCAACCAGAAAATGCTACGCCTTCAAATGGAAGAGATTCTACATTTGGTGTCAGGGCAAGGGCTTGGACCCTTCCTCCTATTCTGTGGAAAGCATTTTGGACTATTTATGGTCCCTTTCTAGTCAAGGGCTTAGGTCGACGACCATAAAGGTGCACCTGGCAGCCATCTCTGCTTACCGGGCGCGGGCCGGGGAGCAGTCGGTGGCGCAGGAAAAGGTGGTCGGGCGCTTTTTCCAAGGCCTTGATCACATTTTCCCTCCGGTGCGAGAACCTCACACCTCCGTGGGATCTACCACTGGTACTGGCAAAGCTCATGGGCAAGCCATTCGAACCAATGCACAGGTGTGAACTCTCTCACCTGTCGTGGAAGACCGCCTTCTTGGTGGCTATCACGTCAGCCAGAAAGATGGTAGAGCTCCAGGCACTTTCCATTGAGTCTCCTTACCTGGTCTTCCACAGGGACAAGGTTGTCCTGCGCCCCCACCCGAAATTCCTTCCGAAGGTGGTGTCGGAGTTTCACCTTAACCAGGTGCTGACTCTGCCAGTGTTCTACCCCAATCACACCTCGGAGGCCGAATATAGACTCCATACTCTGGAACCTAGAAGGGCGCTCGCTTATTATAAGGAGCTCACGGCTGAAATTCGGGGAGAGGTTCGCCAGCTGTTTGTCACCTATGCTGAAGCCGCATCTGGCAGACCTGCAGCCAAGCGGACGATAGGCAGGTGGGTCACCTCCTGCATAGATCGCTGCTTTGAGTTGGCGGGCATGGAGCCTCCCAGAGGGATAAGAGCTCATTCTACCCGTCATACTGCTGCATCGGTGGCTGCTTCCAGGGACGTCCCTATCCAGGAAATCTACAGGGCTGCTACCTGGAAGTCAGCACACACCTTTATTACCCATTACCACATCGACCTTGAGTCACGCCGGGATGCTGGTTTTGGGGCCTCGGTTCTCCAGTCCTTATTTCCCAAGTAAGTATTAAGGGTGTGTGCACCTTGCCTCCCTCCTCCCGGAGAACTGCTAGGAGTCTGCCAATAAGTGTGGATGAACAACATATCCATGTCCCTAGAAATACAGGTTACGCACCTGTAACAGGAGTTCTAGGAATGGTATATGTTGTTCATCCACACGACCCACCCGACCTCCCCGGCTTCGACGCACAACCTGAGCTTCCAGCGGGCCAGATCTGGCGTCATGGGGCGGAGCCGAGAGTTTTACCACCCGGGTGGGTGGGAGGAGCCAGCTTGAAGACCTTCCGGCAAGATTTAAAGCGGCAAGGAGCCTGCCAATAAGTGTGGATGAACAACATATACCATTCCTAGAACTCCTGTTACAGGTGAGTAACCTGTATTTTTCTTCCATACTGGCTGGTACGTATGCATAACTGGTATACTCCAACATTGGACATAGACATTAAGTACTATGCTGCCTCATGTGCAGGGAGCACACTAGAAAAGAGAAATGGCACATCATTACATAAATTAATGTTAAGTATGCCAACCACCAAAGAACTGCAAAGAGTATTAGGAAAGGCACAGATGCTATTCCTGGTAAGGAAGACTGTGACAAGTGTGTTGCTAACTGCAGCTACCCAGTGCACATTTTCATGCCCGGCTGGCAGTCTTGTCCTTATTTGTGCATCAGATGGCTAGTAGTCTACCTCTACTTGTTTTTTATTCTGCATGAGGATATTGAGAAAAACCTCTGCCCTTTCTGCTACCTGCATGCTTCAGTTGTGAGACAGTGGCCCTTTTCTCCTTGGCCATTGGGTACCATCAAGTATCCACTCCAGGTTCCACTTGTTTAGTAGCTTGCACTCTGGGTAGGGTAGACACTTTTTTTTGTAATATGCTATGCCAGAACTGATAAATGTCCCTGCTTATTGTTTTTTTATTTAATGATTTATTTAATGAATAAGGCATTTCATAATCTGAAGTGCAGATCCCTCATAGCTTACAAATGTATGGATGTACAGGCTCACACACAAGTAGAGAGTAGGTTTAGAATAGAGCTGTAAGTTTAGTTCTACCTGTGAATTGAACACGTCAAACTTCAGGTGGTCAGCTCTAGTGGACTCTCACAAATATATGGCTTGACTGGTTTGCTTGGTGTGAACCAGATAAGCCAATCGAACTGCCAAATATCAAACCATGCCAAATGCAATATTTTCCACCACTTTCCTCTGTCTCCCATTGTGCCATGTGAAAAAAAAAAAATTCTGGTCAGAGTTTAAATGGTTGCTTATGCATTAGCCTAATAAGGATTGTATAGCTCATGTGTGCTTGGATTGTAATTTACTTGTTGTATTATGTAAGGAATAACACATCTTAGGCAGGTAATTATACATTATAAAATAGGATGGAAAAATCATCAAATCTTATTGGCCGATAGGTGTGCAGCAACTTCCTACGCTCACACAGTAAGATCTAGAGCTCCTGGCATCACACACTTCTTCACTTAAATCATAACCTAACACCCTACAAAAATTATGCTGTTCAGACATCTTGTTTCATTTGTTTAAAAATGTCTAACATTTACAAATAGCAATTTGTCAAGTAAAAGACTCCTCAAATATTGCATTTCCACTACCTAACCACCCAGCTGTGGAATACCCTCCCAGAGCTCCTTCAAGTTCACTGTATATCTTAAAATCAAAGCCACTAAGAGTCTTGCAATGTTTTCCAAGTCGGTGGCTCACCAATTTGTTGGAGATGTGTACACAAGTTTTACTGTGGCACACTCATATAAGACGTGCGCTCTTATAAAAATTGCCAAAGTAACTCTTGCAGATGTGTCTCTCTCAATTTGCTGAGTCACTGACTCAGAAAACTGCCTAAGACAGTTTGAATCTCCAATTTTAAGGGCCAAAGGGACGGTGTTTGGCAGTTAGACGGTTGGGTAGGAGAACTATAACACACGGTAGCCTTCTACTTGACAAATAATATCTAAGTGTTGTGAAGCAAATGACTACTTTTGGGGGGCAGGGGAATACTTGCACTTTTTGGGTATATTTAAAGAAACTCTACCTTCAGGGCCATGTCTAGAATAACAACATACCTACAATATGAGCATATTCCCCAATATCCACTCACCCCGTTGAGTGTTACTGATTAAATAACATTCTCACTGGGCTGTTATACCTATAAGCCTCTGGCCAAAGGATCCTAACACCAGGAAGGATATTACTATCACCAATAATTTCTTGTCTAAAATGTATTATTCCACATATAGATTTTAAAAAATGTTTAGAAAATGGGCTTAAAAACGTAAGCAGTCTGACTGACTGCCAGGCATGCCAGGAGGGTAAATTGCCTAGCAGTTAGAACCCTGGTAAAAAAGAGTGCCAGGCATGCCAACCGTACCACATGTATCCTGGTGCCACTGTAAATTTTCAAAGGCAAGACCTGCCATTTTTTAGCACTCGCTAACCAGATGACCAAGTGAGGCAGCACCCCCCTGAACAAGAAACGCCCCAAGTCTGTCTTAGTTAAAGTTTAATAATTTAAATAAAGACTAGCCACAAATCCAAAAATCAAGGTAGCAAACAAAAAGGGGAGCCATCAAAGTGATCAGCTTCACGTAACCGCCATTTCTCACTACGGTTTTCAAAAGGACAGTGTGCACCTGTCATTAGCACCTAAATTCAGAAGTGGTGCTTGGCCAAGGTGCTTGTCATTCAGTGCTGCCTCTCAGAAACAAAATTACAAAAGTCATGCCTCCAAGTGCATTGGTATAGCCTACAGCTACCACCCAAAAGCCTGGAACTGGAGCTGAACTTCAGCGCGGTTCACATCTTACCATGATCAGTGATTGGGCACTTCAGTGATAGCAGCAGGAGAGGTTTTCCTCTTTTTCTGAAGTAACAGCATTTCTGCTTTCTCCTTCATTCCCATCTCGCTTTCATAGATAGTTAGACCAATGGGGTGCCACAAAGAAAACAAGGAAGAAAGTAAAGAACAGACAGAAGAGTAGACAAGATGCTGAGGAAAGAAACAGGTACCTAAGATTGTAGTGCTCTCTACTGACTACACAGCAGTACAGGGACTACTTTACCAAAAAAGGACTAAAGATGCATCTGTAATCATTTTTTGTAGCATTACTTTAATTGTTTGTAACCCTATAAAAAAATGAAACATGTAGCCCATATTCTAAGTGCAATAATACTCTCCAGGATGGGCGGTATGTGAAGTAGCTGACCTTCCAGAAGCTAAAAGGCCCTCTGCCTGTGGCATCTGGCCTCATAATGCCCCTGGATGGTCTGGTATTGCCCAATACCACCCACCCTGTTGGTTATTATTGCTTGCTTAGAGAATTGGCAAGTGAAATACTGTATTCTGACTGGCTGTTGATACTCCTTTGGCACATGTTTATGAGCCCATGTAGCCCTATAAAGAACAAGGTCCAACCATGTTTGCTGAAATTTGGACAAATCACGTACAGAATTCATGACCCACTTCACTAATTCCTGATTTCCATCACAATGTAGCTTGAAGACTGGACAAATGGCTCATTCACTGCAGAGTCTGATATTTAGTTGAGTATTTATTACACTCCTTTTTATTGCCAGTGCATCAAATTGCCAATGGTTCATAGGTTCCCCAATCCATTTCACCAAGGAACATTTTACATTTTGCAACCTATTTCTGCATAGATATTCAGTACTGAATTGCTGAACAAAACACCTCTAAACATTTTTATAAATGTATATCAATAAACTAAATTAGGGATACATCAGTGGAGCACAATTTGTATTACAAATTATATTTCATGTAACAAATTCATACATTTCTCTGTTGAAAATAAAAATACATATATAAAGGGCAGTTAATCAAAAACACTTATTTGTCCTTGTATTTTAAATATATACAGATAAAAAGTAGACATTTTAATACTTCTAAAATGAGTTTTCTAGTTTCTTGGTTCAGGGTCTTTTGTTAAGAATTGATAGCCTAGGCCACAGCTTACTGAATATATGTGTTTCAAAGATGTGGATGCCTCCAGAACATCCTCTGTTTAATTCTGATGAAAAGTTAATCAATATGTCTTTTATTTTAAATATTTATAGGACGTTTCTGCATAGCCATTTTATAATGTGTTTTTCGTTCATTCATAATGTAAAATATTTCAATTGCAAACTGTTATAATGGATCATGCTTCAACCTAAATAGTGTGAATAGCGGAGCAGTAGTAATTAGTTAAGTAATACTTCAGGAAACTGTTTTGCAAAACGCTTCTCCGGCTATCAGAAATAAATATATCTTGGTTCTTGAAAGAAGCTAGACTGGCAGTAGCCCCTTTATTAACTTCTGTCACTTACTTCTAATATGAAAGCTTAAAAGCCTAAATTAAATATCACTGTTAAAACTCCAGTATAAAGCGGTAATTTAAAACTTTTACCTGGCGTCTGCAAAGATTTTTCCATAAGGCTGTAACTTTCCTGATCAAACCTGAAATATGTAGGATGTTATGCAATATAACTCCCAGTTTAGTGTTTATTTTATAAATGAAACAGAATCTTTTATGCTTACACTAAAACATTAAGGTTTACTGGGCATTTGTAGGGATTTTAACACAATTGCAAATTTCCCCTTAAGACCTGTAAATATAAAATCCAGTATAATATGGCTCTTAGATTAATATGTAATTTTCAATTAAAAACGAATTCTTGTTTCATGCTGGAAGAGAGTTACTTACCTTAAATGTAAAGGCAATGGATAGTATCTGGAATAGTGGCCATCCTCACCAATTCTTAGAGAGGTCTGAGCAGAGATTCCTGCCTTCCTAGATGGCGGAGAACACCAATGGATCAGGTCAAGTGCATGGTCGGGCTGGGCTACTGCCAGCACTGAAGTCAAGGAGATGATAGCATATGCCCAAACCTGACTTGTTAAGCAACACACTAAAGTTGGAAACTGGCCAAGGAAAGAGAAAAAGCTGTGTCATTCTATGCCAGAAGATGGTACCCCTCTACTAAAGACAGACTGCAAAGGGCATCAGGCTTATAACACAAGGGCTAAAATGTAAAATATCTGAGGGTAATTGAAGAGTACTGTTCAAAGACTAGTATTATCCCTAACAAAACGATTTTCTGAGTCAAATATTCAGATCCTTCTACTTAATAAGGTGTGATACTAGAAGAAGTATTAAGAAAAGTCTTAAGTGGAAATAAAAGACTACACTCTTATCTAATTTGAATAGGGCAGAAGTATGCAATACTCAAATAATGCTCTGAATATGTAGAATGGAGATCCATTGCACAGAAATTACACAGAGGAGGGTGGATACTCATTACTGAAGAAATCATTATCAAATATTAAATAGACTCAGTAGATTATAAAACAACTTGCCGGTCTGTTTCTTCATTTAGGTGGTATCTGTATTGTATAAATCTTTGTATTCTTTAATTATGCTTAGATAGTGTACTGTTGGGCCCTTGTGTTGAAGGGTAACGTCTTCTGGTTTTTGATAACATCTGCTGGCTTTTGGATCATTGTGTTATAAGCGTGATGCCCTTTACAGTCTGTCCTCAGTAGAAGGGTAACATCTGCTGGCATGCAATAAAACAGCCTTGTTTGTTTCCTTGGTAGGTTCTCCAGCCTTAGTGCAGTATGTTGCTTAACATGGCATGTCATTCCCATGCCATCAGTGTTGGACAGTTGCCTTACTCTAGCCTCATGTTCAGACTGATCTGGTGATGTTCTCTACCATATAGAAAAGCAGGGATCTCTGCTCAGATGATTCTAACAGATAGCTAGGATGGTCACTAACACCATGCATAGCCTTTACATTTGAAGTACAAAATGCCCTTGCAATACAAAACAAGAATCTGTTTTTAAATAAAAATTACAAACTAAACTAAAAGCTGTATTACACCGGACCTTTACATTTACTGGTTCTATAGGGAAATCTACAATCATGCGCTAAAATTCCTACAGACACTGGGTAAATATTTTAAACCTTAGCAGTTTAATGCAGGCATAACTGATTCTGATTCATATATAAAATAAACACTAAACTAAGAGTTATATCACATAAGAACCTTTTTATTTCAGGTTTGATGGAGAAAGTTGTGGCCCTGAAGTAAAATCTTTGCAGGCGCCAGGTAAAGGTTTTAAATTACCATGCTATAATAGAGTTTAAAACGTTTTTTTAAACTAGGCTTTTTAAGCTTTTATATTATTAGCAAGTGGCAGAAGTTAATAAATGGGTTACTGCCAGTCTAGCGTCTTTCAAGAACCAAGAGATATTTATTTCTGTTGACTAGACAAGATTTTTTCAGCACAGTTTCCTGAATTATTAACTGATTAGTTACGACTGGCCCAGTATTTGCATTGTTTCCCTTGATACATGACTCATTATAACAGTTTGCAATTGAAATATTTTTTTTTATTAATGAATAAAAATACATTATAATGGTGGCTATGCAGAAACATCCTATAAATATTCAAAATGAAGATATATTGATCACATTTCTTTAGGAAAATTAAACTGAGGACTTTTACAAGCATTCTTAAAAACACATACAGTATGTATGCGAAGCTGTGGCCTAGGTTATCATGTCTAAACAAAAGATCCTGAACAATGAAACTAAAGAACTGGTATTAGAGGTAGTGATATATCTATTTTTATCCATATATGTTCGGAATACAAGGTGGATAAGAGTACTGGATTAGTCATCCTGTTTAAGAGAAATACAGTAATATTTTCATTTTGTCTTATGTGTTTATAGCTGTTTTAGGTGTTTTATTTTTTTCTTGAAATGTTATTTCTGTAGTGCTCCACACTGTCAATAGGTAGTAATTACAGATGGGTATTGTGCACCTCTACTAGGGGAAATGGCACAGCCGAAAGGCTGAATCAGCCTTGGAATGTTGGGTACATGAGGATTCCAGACAGCACCAACTCTCCAGTTGTAGCTGTGCCATCGAAGGGGAAACATCTTGTCAAGTTGCTCTGAAGAAAAACTTGACTTCTAGGCCTTGGGGCTGCAATTCTGCTTTGCGTAGTGATAAGGAGCACCCATAAATTAAAATTTGTGCCTGTTAAGCTGCCACTTTCAAATTGGCTAATCTGCTTTCCCTGTTTCCATTGCCTGTACTTGGATTGGGGGCCACATGTGCCTCATAGATCAAAGATGTTTAAGTTAACAGGTCTCCATTTTTCTTAAAAACTGGTGCCTCAGGTGTGTGCCTGTTTTTTACCTGTTAATTGAATTAGGGCATTCCTTAGGGCTGCCCTCCATCTTTGGGTACTGGTCCCCCCAGTCACATAGGGTGTCTTATTTTTTTGTTCTGCCTGGCAGGTGTCCTTCATTCTGGCATTTTGGGACTTTATTTGATCCTACCTTCCTGTAGGAACATTGCCCTTTTAAATTTCTCTTTTAAAAATGTATCTGTAGTAAACAAAACAAGTGAACAAAAATAGCCTGTCTGGAATGCAACTTTTCTCCCTGCAAGGATTGCAGTCACTGGGTTTGCAGTTTTTTTTTTCTCATCCCTCAGACTGTGTGGAGGGGCCTTTTCTACTTGGCTCCATTGAGCCATGGCTTCCAGCCATTTTTCATCTCCTGTCCATTGGGTACGCACTTCTTCTGTTCAGAGGCTTATTAGACTCAGCGCAGGAAAAAAATATGACTACTGCCATGATCCCCACCTGCTTTTGTGGAGAAAGGTAAAGAAAACAACAAGAGACACTCCTGTCAGCCAGGAAAATGAAAAGAACAACTGATAAGGCTAACAACACCTAAACAACAAAGGCATGTTTTCTAGCTGAAGAAACAGAGCAGGCGTGTGTGTGCACTTCCTAGTGTGATGTCACAATGCTGTGCATGACATCAGCATGTCGAGGGGGCACATGCACAACACAGGTACACACGCCACCTTGATGTGCCGACATTCCTCATGTGCATGCTAGGGAGCGCACGCACATGTCAGCTCTATTTCTTCAGCTAAAAAATGCAGCTCTATTGTTTATGTATTGTCAACCTGGTCCCAACTGTCTGTTCTTCTAGTTTTCATGGCAGCTGGCTCAGCTGATCAGAGTGTTTCTTGCTGTTTTCTTTGCCTTTCCCCACAATAGCAGGTGGGGATCATGGCAGAAAACATATATTTTTTTCCAGTTGAGGAAACTGTGAGTGCTTTAACTTTGAGATCCTGCAGGGTTTTTTTTCTTGCTTGGCACCATGGCTCATCAGAGACCTCTGACTTTCAAAAGATGTAAGACCTGCAAAAAGGTAGTGAGACCCTTTTCTGTGGGTTCATATTGCCTCCATTGTGTTTCTCAGGCTAACATGTCTTTTACAGTTCCCCCAGTTGGACCTCCAAGCTGGGGGGAGGCACACCTGGTGTACCACTTGGCAATGGCATAACAGAATTGTGTAAATCCTTATTATTGCTTTTAGGAGAGCACTTGGGCCCAGATGTTCTGCAGGACATCTCATTAGACACACTCAACCCCAAACTGGGCCCCTCAGGTTGGGGGGGCACACAGACACATCCAGGTTTGCTGCAGCAGGACAGGGCTGCTTTCACAGATCTACAGGCAGATCTCAACCCTGTCCAGGATGATGATATCAGGAATCTTGGGGAAAATCCTGACCTAAAGAAGTTACTTAATGAGGAGAAGGATGAACCCTCTGAGAAGGAGGAAGGGGAGTGGGCAGAGCCAAAGAGGAGGATTCCTAGCCCTTCCCTGTTTGATACCAGATCTTTCTCCTATCTAATAACTGAGGCATGTAGGCCATTACAGCTCAAGGAGATGCAGTCCATGGAAGTGGTGGATGTTAATCCTATCCTGTCCAAGTCCTTCTCCATTACAAAATGTTTTCCGCACTTTATTCACTGTGATCATATATTGAACAGGAATGGGCAGGTGCAGACCAAAAGAAAACATCTGCCAAGACCCAAGAAATGGTGTTTCCCATTTCTGGAAGAAAATATTGGCTGATAAGGTGGTTCATAATTCTGTCAGACACACCACTGTTCTTATTGAAGAGTCCTTGGCCTCAACGGATTCACATGACAAGTGGGTGGATGCTATGTGCAGAAGAGCCTTTGCCTGGAACAGCACAAATCTGCACAGCTCCTATGCCTCCTTCATTGTTGCTAGAGCTTTAAACTTATGGGTTACAACCCTGGGCAGCTTTGTTCCCCCAGATTCAAAGGGGGGAAAGCATTTTGCAGTTGGTGTCCATGGCCTCTACCTTCTTAGGGGATGCCACAGTGGAAAACTTCTGCATGTCAGCTCGCTCTGCCTATCACATTGTGTCGACTATGTGAGGCGTGTGGCTTTAGCATTGGGTAGCTGATCAGGATTCAAAAACCAAGCTGTTCAATCTAGCCTTTGAAGGAAGCTTGTTGCTTGGTTCCATCCTGAATGATATTCTGAAGGATAACCAGGATAAAAAGGACAAGCTTCTAGTGTCAAAGCAACAGCAAAAGGCTGCATCACCTCCAAAAGGTCAAGGAGGCAGCCGACAGATGCAGTTCTAAGGGGGGGTTTGTCCCCTTCAGAACTTTGGGAACCAGAGGAGTAAAAGAGCCTATTCTGATTTCAAGAGCAGTAGTAGCAGAGGAGCCCTTCCCTGAAGATGCAACGGAGACCTTGGGCAAAAAGCAGGCACCTGACAATGAGGGTACATAGGCCCATCTCTGCCTCCCTTCCCTTGGTTGAAGACTGCACAATTTTTACATAAGATGGGCCTAGGTAACATTAGATGCTTAGGTTTTGGAAATTCTGGCTTTAGGTTATGCAATCGAATTTTCAAAAATTCTCTCAAAAGGGAACTTTCTGCCATCCCCAGTTCTGAAGGACCCCGTGAAGAGACAAGCGTGTCAGAGACCCTGGACCTCCTCACTCAGATCAGGGCAATTGTGCTGGTGCCTCCTGGCAAGCAAGGCCAGGGATTCTGCTTGATCTATTTCAGTCCCCCAGAAGTCAGGGGGGTTTTAGGCCCATTCTGGATCTGAACACCTAAACACATTTGTGCACCAACGACCTTCAAGATAGAGTCCCTGCATTCAATCATCTGAGCTGTCCAGTCAGGGGATTACATAGCTCCATAGATCTGAGGAATGTATATCTTCACATCCCCATCTAGCAGTCTTATCAAAGGTTTCTCAGGTTCATGTCCTGGGCAGTGGAGCAGCACTGCCAGTACAGGGAACTTCCTTTTGGACTGGTAGCAGCCGTCAGGGTCTTCTTGAAGGTGTTCATAGTCCTGGTGGCTGAACTCTGACAGGAGGGACATCATGCCTGTCCCTACCTGGATGATCTGCTCATTCCAGTGCCATCTGTGCCATTAGCAAGGAAATCAGTGACCAGGTCTCTGGACATATTGTAGTCCCACAGCTGGGTGGTGAATTAGGAGAAAAGCTCTCTTGAGCCATCACAGACTCTGGAACACCTGTAAGCAGTGTTCAAGACAGATCAGGGAAAGGTCTTCCTCTTGCCAGCTTGGAAGGAGACCCTGTTGAGAGAAGTTCATGGCTGAGGAGCCAATTGTCAGCTTCAGCTCACCACTTGTTATGAATTGTGGGCCTCATGATGGTGGGCAAAAGAACTAGTGCTGTGGGCTCACCTTCACTTGAGACCTCTGCAGGTGAAGTTATTGTTAGCCTGGGGTCCAACCTCAGAGGATTATCAGGCCAGGATTCCTCTTTCATCATTACTGTGGCAGTCTCTGAGTTGGTGGGTGAGTTTGGAGAATCTGTTCAGAAGGTCCCCCTTGGAAGTCCCCCAGAGTGGATTCTGACATCTAATGTCAGCCTTCTGGGTTGGGGGGGCAGTCTTGGACCACATTGCCATTCAGGAGACTTGGTCAGTACAGGAACTGCACCTACACATAAACACTGTGGAGGTGAGGGTGATGCACCTCACTCTCCTTCATTTTCAAAGTCAGGTGCAGTCAAAAGCCATAAAAATAAGGCCAGATGATGCTGTCATGGTGGCATACATAAACAATCAAGGAGGCAGAAAGAGGAGGGAGATACTGAAAGAAACCACCACTCTCCTGCTGTGGGCAGAAGAGCATCTTCTTTCTCTGCCAACAGTCCAGTTGGTGGGGTAGTTCAACATTTAAGCAGATTGGCTAAGCTGTGAAAATGTTCATCCAGGGTAGTGGATGTTGAACCCAGAGGTGTTCAACCTTATGTGTCAAAGGTTTGGTCAACCCCAGATTGTTCTGTTTGCCTCCAGCTACAGTGCTCAAGTTCAGAGTTTTTCAGCTATTACCATTGTCCACAGGCAGAAGTAGTGGGCACCCTGTTACAAGAATGGAGTTTTGGCAGAGCGTATACCTTCCCTCCTCTGCCTCTCCTCCCCAAGGTCATATGCAAAATGAGGCACTCAAGAGGAAGCTTTCTTCTAATAGCTCCGGAGTGGCCCAGAAGACCATGGTTCTTGGACTTAGTGAACCTAGCACTGTTTCATCTTCCAGTGCAGGGGGAACTTCTCTCACGGGGCCCCATTCTACATCCAGTCTGGGAGCGATGCACCTAACAGCCTCACTCCTGAATGGAGGAGACTTCTGAAACAGGGTTTCTCTAAGAAGGTGGTGGATACCCTGATGAATTCCAGGAAGCTTTCGACCTCAGCAGCTTATACTTGCATATGGAACATGTTTTTAACTTGAGCCAGGGAAAAAATATCTGGACTTCCAAAGCCATAGTTCCACAGGTTTTGGGTTTCCTGCAGGAATGGGTGGTAAAAGGTTTGGCCTTGAGCACCCAGAGAGGTCAGATCTCAGCCCTTGGAGCCTCCTTGGGTTTGTCCCTGGGGACTAACCAGAAGGTTCATTCATTTTCTGTGGGCTTTCAGCAGGAGCCAGCCTTTGTTCTGATGCCCTGTTCCCCCATGGGATCTAAATCTGGTTCTGAATGCTGTCTGTAAAGAACCTTTTGAACCTCTTTCATCAGTACTGTTGGATGTGCTGTCTTGCAAGGTATGTTTTTTAGTTGCTATGTGATCATCCTGGAGGACTGGCATGATCCAGGCTTTGTCCCACAAAGAACCATTCTTTGTCATGCATGAAGACAAGGTGGTACTCAGGTAATTCCATGTTTCATTCTGAAGGTTCCCACGGTCTTCCATGTGAAGCAGGAAACCTATCTTCTGTCTTTCTGTTCACGACCCACTTACCCAAAAGAGAAGGAGTGGCACAGGTTAGATTTGTAATGGGCTGTTAGGACATACCTTAGACGGACTGCTGAGTTCCAGAAATTAGATTGGTTGTTCATCCTTTTCAGAGCAGCCAAGCAGGGGCCAAAGGCCTCCAAGTTCACCCTAGCTAGGTAGGTGAGGGTCTGCATTGCCAAGGCTTATGTCACAGTAAAGAAGAGGCCTCTGGCTGTCATCAAAACTCACTCAGCCAGTGCTTTGGCCACATCCTGGGTGGAGAGAGGTGAAGCATCAGTTTTATAGTTATGTAAGGCCGCTACATGATCCTCCATCCACACACTCACCAAGCACTACAGGTTGGATGTTCAGAGCTCTGCTGATGTGGCTTTGGTTGCATAGTTTTGCAGGTGGCAGTTAACAGGTAAATTCCTTTCTTGTACATGGTTGACATATGGGACAATATTCTCTCCCACCCATTTTTTTTATGGGACATGCTTCTTAGAACCCATCTATAATTACTACCCATTAACAATGTGGAGTGCTACAGAAACAAGAAATATCTTTATGCTTACCATAGTTTCCTTTTCTGTTAGCTCCTTCATTGTCAGTGAGGCCCACCTGAGAGTCTCTTTTCTGCAGGAGTATATTGTCCAGTATGCCACCATGGGGATGCCTGTCATCTTGTTACGATCTCTGTTTGTAAGTCTTTCTGGACACCCCTCTATAATATACCTACTGTGCTTGCATTTATTAAAAAAAATAATGACAGCAGTTCTACATTAGAATATTTGTTGCTATCATGCAGATTTAACAGATTCAAATTTGGTGTTAAACAAGGGTCCCTCCTTTGTTGCAGATGAGTACTTACACTGCATGCAGTCCTTTGCTTTTTATAAGTCTGTTTTGTTTCAAGTTGCTTCAGTTCTGCAGGACCTTCCAAGGTATAGACTTTTGGAAGAAGAGCTGTAGTCACTCACTTTCCATCATCTGACAAAACTAATGCATTGCCAATGTTTTGTTACAACAAAAAAAAACAATTGAAGTGCAAGATAGTAAACAGCAACTTAAACTTGCAGAAAAATGGGGTAAGCAAGTTTTGTTATTAAAATGCTGACTAGCAAGTAAAAAGAAATGAAGAACTGGGTTCCTTTCTAAATGAAATATATTTGTTTCAGCCAGAAGACAATGCACTTACATGGTGGAAACTAAACATTGGTATAAAAAATAAGGAACAAATGATAAATAAGATAAAGCCATTTAGAAACTCTAAAAGACACATATCCAGTATATTAAAAGTGATACTGGACATAGTCTAAAAAGTTTATAATTAAATGTTATAACTAAAAATAATCATGCAGTTATGAGAAGATCACCACCTTTCAATATACTTTAATATAATGAATACATTTTAATAAATGAAGTGTTAAAAATTGCTCTTAACTATACTTGAACTAGTGTGGTTTAATAAAAAAATAAGCAAGTGAAAAGAAAAAGTTTTTGCAATTGAGTGCTTATTTTTGTTTTTTTGATAGTGCAGAAAGGTGAAGAAATTAATACTAAAAGGTGAAAAGAAGGATGTGTATACACTTGTGACATCAAAAGGCAACTAGGAGCTTTTTCCACTTCTAGTTTTTACAACTTTGATAAAATTATATCAGCTTGTGGAATTCAACACTGTTACAATTATCTAAAAGTGCAACTTTTATATTATTTTAGCCTATTCCCCGAAGAAGATCAATTAAAGATCTTGAAATGTTGGATGAACTAAAGTGAAGGTTTTGAATGAAGACATTTGAACAAAAATTGAATATTAATGGTCCAGAGTTTATGGGGCAGCCTGCTAAATCCAGCAATTAGAGCCACCAACAGACTGCTTACAGGAACACAATCTATGCAAGTACTAGAAATAAAATATACAAAAGGTAGAATGCCTGGAGGGTTGAGACTAATGCAAAAGCCTCCACAACTGGAAAATAGCAAAGCCTAGGCAATTAATGATCAATTTCTGACTGAAATGATACAAGGCTTTACTAATATAACTGACGGTATGGGCTCACTTAAACGGGATATCTCTGGTTTATTTGGTAGAATGGAGGCCCTGGCAGGGATTTTTAAAGATGTGCATCTGTCTTACAGACACAGTTACACACTTCTGGCAGAAAAGTTAGATCACAAAAAGGTGGTCTAACTTTATATTGCAAGTACCGCAATTGCAGCTGAGTAATAGACATGAGTACCATATTTGCAGCCAAAAGTACTGAAGACTGCATAAAGTGTCACAAATGATCGAAACATTCAAACACCTTAAGGGCATTAACAAGGTGAAAGCATCTAACATGTTTCAATGTAAGAAAAATAGCAGGACAAGAGGACACAGCATGAGATTAGAGGGAGGCTGATTAAGGAGTAATGTGAGGAAGTTCTTTTTCACAGAAAGGGTGGTGGATGCATGGAATGGCCTACCTCAGGAAGTGGTAGATAGGAATGCAGTGCAGGGCTTCAAACAGGCATGGGATAGGCATAAGGGAGCAATACAGATGAGTATGAATAGATAGGCCATTGACGGAGAAAAGGCCAATGGCACATTCATAAAGTTAAAAAAGAAATGGGCAGACTGGATAGGCCTTGCAGCCCTCATCTGTCATCAACTTCTATGTTTCTATGCATTAGGATGCATGAAAATAGGACATACACATCATGACGCATTTGCATGGATGTATCACACATCCAAAACACAGACACACCTGCTGTGTTCAGTGCTTTGGAAATCCCATCTCCTATCTCTAAGAACTGCAAAGCTAGAGCAGAACGTTTCAAATGTAGAAGACCAGATGATTCCTTTAAAGATAAAGGTAATGATATGATATGGAAGTAACAGCTTTGCAAAATAAGATTGGTGATATGGAAATGATGTCCAGAAGAGACAATGTCAGACCGGCAAATGTACTAGAGAGGTAAGAAGGGAGTAACCCTGTGATATTCTTTAATAAGCTGTTTTCGGAAGCTGTCAGTAGGAAATATCTAGAAAAAAAAATTGAAATGGACAGCACCCACAGAGGGTTTGGGAGACATGGAGAGGATCATCCTAGACTAGTGTTTATCCAAGATCATCACTATCAAGACCAAGAGAACATTTTGAGAAAGGACGTGCTTTAGTTACTTTAGATGTGGAGGTCTTGTATTCGAATGTGCCCCATGTGGAAAGTCTTTTGGCCCTACGTTTTTGGTTAGAGAATGGTTTGACTTATACACTAGTGTTCATTGATTTTTTATGCCAATTGACTGAATTCATTCTTACTAAAAATGTCATCCTTTTCCTGGGGCAGTTCTGTTTATAAGTAAAAGGGACTGCCATGGGGGCAATGTTTGCCCCCACATATCCCAGTTTATATCTTGGTAAATGGGAATTGTTGGTCATTTATGACATGATACAGAATCAGTTCTATGATACTATAGACATGTGGCATTATTATATTGACGATGTGTTGATGGTGTGGTGGGGGGACTATGACCACCTTATGAGATTTGTACAGTATTTGGAACAGTCCGATTCTAATCTCAGGTTTTTAGTTTGTTACAGTAAAGATCATGTCTCCTTTTTGGATATTAAAATCAGCAAAAAGCAGGATGGAACTATTGCCACTGATTTATATAGGAAAACTACGGACCAAAATTGTCTGTTGGTGGCCAGTAGTTGTCACCCCCGCCACACCATCAACAACATTCCCAAATCTCAATTTATGAAAGTCAGATGCATTTGTTCTGATGAGACGATGTACATGTGCAGAAGTCAGGAACTACAGAGCAGATTTATTAGTCGAGGATATAGTCCAGCTATAATAAACAATAAAGCTAGAGAAATTAATCATGTATCTAGGGAAGATTTATTACAGTATAAACAAAAAAGTTCCGATGAAGGTAACTGAGAGATCAGGCTAATTACCAGATATTGTGCCAAGAGTAACATCATTAGGGACACAATTGGTAAGTTCTGGCATATCCTCGACACTAAGCCAGCTTTGGAATTAATTGTAAAACAGAAATCACAGGTCACTTTTAGGAGATCTAAGAATTTATTGGACTATCTAGTCCATAGTTTTCTCCCAATACCACAAAAACGTACTTGGTTGCCATCAGCACCGTTGAGATGTTATTGTTGCAGTAGATGTACCTACTGTGACAAAATACAACAAACTAAAGTCTTTACATCTGCAAATGTTACAACTGTGTTTGATATTATGGGATTCATTAACTGTAGCACCGTTTGTGCGGTCTATTTGGCCACATGTGGTTGTGCTGCTTTTTATGTGGGGAAAACGTTAAGAGCATTCAAAATAAGGGTGGCTGAACATCTTAGTGACATCAGAACCAGAGACTATGGAAATCACGTTTTGTCATGTTAATTCTCATCAGGTTATGTGTGTGCATCAATTTTCATATTGTGGGATAGAAAGGGTGAGGCTGGGTACTAGGGGAGGTGATCTTGATTTGCTTCTATCTTGAAGAGAGCAGCATTGGATACACAGGCTTAATGCACTGTGTTATCCAGGATTAAATGATGTTTTTGAGTTGACACCATTTTTGGAAAAATGATAAAATGAACAAATGAACTGGGTGAATGACAAATGTGTATTATTGATTAGCATTTCCATGAAATAAGATGTGTTGTTGGGTTATGTTTTGGATTATATAGTCGTTCTTTCCTATGTCTATTTGTTCATAGATCAACTGCATTTCAATATATTTATGCAATTAATATGTTTTTTCAAAAGTATATCATTATTAATATATGGTTTCTCAAAAGCACTGTATTAACATCATATTATTCAAAAAATTTAAACAATTAAACAACAGTTAGAAAATTAAGCAATAATGCACGACAGGGTGTGTGTTGTGCTGGGATAACGTCACGCCTGGGGTGATTAGGCATGAGGCCGCAGGCTGAGTGCGACTAATCACCCCAGAAGTGACATTATCCCAGCACAACACACAACCTGGAGTGTATTATTGCTATTATACAATGGCTCACTTGTAAAATCAGAAAAAATATATGAAAAATATATATTTTTTTTACATTTCAGTTCATTTTTTTGTATGTGGAGGTATATTAATTAACAAAATAGTGCGCAATTTTCATTGTGTCCAGAAGGTGGTGCTGTTGCTATGTATTGGTGTCCTTCTGACATGTTATTCTTCGTGCCCCCCCGTCGCCATTGTGTGATGTCTGGTATTGGTGTTTTTTTTGTTTTTTTTTATCTGTGAAGATTTGACACAAGAGGATATAAAACAGAAGATGAGTGAAAGCCATCTTTATGATCGCTTTACAACAATTCCGCTCCACAGCTGTTCCACCCCAACGTAGCGAGTGCACCCCCACAGTAATTTCCTTGGCATAAAACAAACCGTACCGATATTTTTTAAAAGTCCCGCTTAGCTGCCAGCCTTTTCTGCTTTCACACTGTCACACATATTCGGAATCAACTGCTCCTCTACCAGCGACATCACACTTCAAATCTCCTTTTCCTCAGACTTGCTGGTCACGCGCTTCAGTAAAGTCGCTCACTTTGGTTCGTGGTGGAAAAAACCAGCAGTACTTTCTCTTTACTCTACAACAGCCTCGTAAGTAAATCCATCTCCTAACACCCTCTGTTAGCTACAAAGCTTCATATCATTCAGCATAACACCTGTTTTGCCTGGCCACGGGTTGGCAACGGAACAGAAGAAATTGTTTTATGCCGAGGAAATTACTGCGGGGGTGCACTCACTACGTTGGGGTGGAACAGCTGTGGAGTGGGAATTGTTGTAAAGCTGATCATAAAGACGGCTTTCACTCAGATTCTGTTTTTTTTTTTTAAAGTGAAGAAACAGAACATTTGGGGAATATGTGGAAGTACTGGGTTACAGTGCTGTGCATTGCAAATGCTACTTTTGCGGGGAGTCTTGAAGGGTGACAGAGATGGCTGTGGACTAATTTGTTTTTACATTTTATGCGGTCATAAGTGTGCTGGGACTTGATCCGTGATGTTGTACTTGGATAAAATCACGGGTCCAGTACCAGACTGACCAATCAGAGTCCAAGAGTTTTTTTTGCCATTGTATAACAAAGAATAATATATGGTTATATACATATACAAATATTTGAAATATTTTTACTCTATGTAAGAATCATTTTTAATATTATGCTCCTTGAACTAACTGTAACTGCTATAGAGAGTTATAACTATCTCTATATATATATATATATATATATATATATATATATATACACTAAGATGCAGCTATGTTTCTATTTTGATTTTGCCATAATTGATTGAGGGGACATGTGTCATATTTACAAATGTACATTTCAGGTGTCTTTTAAGTGTTGTATAGTATTAATTAAATGTTGTAGATACTATAGGAATTGTTTGTTTCATCTGCACTTGTAGTGAGTTATTTGATATATGTACTTGTATACATTATAGTAAATATTTTATTAGGGTTGTATGTCACTCTAAAGTGAGGTTAATTTGATTAAGTACACTGTCACTTAAAATTTTGCCTTTAAAATAGAGTACATCACCTGTTTGAACACTCCCTGATGATGCTCTGAAGTGAAACTGGTAGGGGGCTTGTGGGTCTCATCTGAGCCCCCTTCTTTAGAAGGCATTTGTTGTGTCTCTCTGACTGTCTTTTATGTGTGTAAGTACTGAATAAATCTTAAATTGTTTCTCAACATGCAATTTGCTTGTTGAGTGGTTTGCTTTTTGGGTCCTATTTGTCCTTCACTGCAGTGAGTGGTGCGGGAGTTTTTTTAGTGTCGTTGGCCTTTGCTCTCACTAACACACTCAGTCGGGTGGGGAGTTTTTTTCCTTGGTTTGGTTTTTACTGTGTAAGAGGCCTTAGGCTGCATACCTTCTTAGATCTACTTCCTCAAGTGGTAGCAAAAAGAAAAGCATCTGATTCTATCCAAGACATGTTGGGAGAGGGGGCATCCCATACACCATCATCCTCTGGCAAGATGGAGGGTACATATGGAAGGAAAAACTCACATATTTAATACACAGAAAGAGGCAGCTAAAACATTATATGTACCAGTATGGAAGGAAATCTTTAGATAGGCAGAAGCAACACCCAAGCTCGGGAAACTAGAATAGTTAAAATACCTCTGCAGATACAGCAAATACAGCAAAACCATCAGACACTGCAGGAGCCAGACAATCACAATCTCTGACAGGGCCTGTTGCTAAACCCACATCAAAAGAAAGTGCTGTAATCTTAACCAGAGAATTTGGTAAACCAAAAGAAAAATGGAGATCAGAAACCCCCTGAAGCTGAGCCAGCAGGTACAAGCACTGATGTGAATGCCATGTAGAATCAAGGATCAGGTACTTCAGAAGTCTCAGCTACATCAGGTAACCACACAATAGATCAAACAGAAGCCCGAGATACCTCTGACACTCCAGAAGAGAAGAAGCAATCTAGATCAAGTACAAGGGTTCTTGTTACACAAATATAAATCTCTCCTGGGGAGGTTGATAATATATCCTCCGTGAACAAAAGCAAAAATAGCTCATATGCAAGAAAAGGGTAAGAAGGAAACAAAATTCAGTGGGAGGAATGTCATTACTGGTGCACCCTGAAATAAATGAAAACATATGATATATGGGGGAGAAATAATTTACTCTAATTTCAAAATGATATGGAGGGGAGACATTGAACAGGACACAGTCACTGTCACTGGTTGACTCTGTCTACCAACTTTACGCACAACTGACACCGACCGTCCTATATTGATTCGTTTTCTTTTATTCATTTGAAGGATGGGGAAACTCAGGACCCACCCACAGGGTGGGGACAGAAGTCGAAGGGGGTAAAAGGGGAAGAACAGACGGGAATGAAGATAGTGAGGAGGCAATGATTAAGGGGAACTTCTCTTTCCACATAGGCAAACACAGGGGTTTGGTGATACAGGGGGTATAGCACCATAAACAGGATAGTTAAAGCTGCTAATACTGGGAGGGATCAAATGTAAAATATTTGAGATAAATTTTAACAGGTTTCTATAAAGAAACAGCTATACCAATCAGGTGACTAAACAAGGCCAAAAATTAACCTTCTAAGGAAAATGTGATGGAACATAAAAGAGACAAGGGAAAGATATAAAATAAGAAAATTCTGTGAACTGGCAAATTCTAAAAATGCAAACTGTCTTCTCCTGCAAGAGATGCATTTCCAGGAAAAAATAATTTTTATACATTTGGAATCTCTTTCAGGGAAAAAGAATTCATGCTTTGTACACTACCAGTTCCCATGGAGTTGCAATAAAAATAATAAAAAATCATTTAAACCCCTTATTCTTGAAGTCTCCGAATGGGAGTTATGCAATATTGGCAGTAAAAGTACAGTATCAAACCTAACAGTATCATTGAGCAGCATGTATGCTCCCAACGAAGAGCATCAAGCCTGCATTAAAAAATTATTTTTGGAGTTGACACAGTTCCCATCCCTTATTTGTCAGTTGGGGACTATAACTTAACTTTGAACCCGATAGGCTGCTCTAGTGGTTCTAGAAAATATAAACAGAAAACAGTAAGAACAATAGAGGGATTTATGAGTGACCTCAAACTGATGGATCCATTTTGATATAATTACCCACAGTTAAAACAATATTATTATTCTACAACATGCAACTCATACTCTCACATAGATTTTGCTTTAGTTTGGGAAACACTTCTTGACCAGCTATCAGCCATAACATATAATCCAGTCAATATTAGTGGTCATGCAGGCATTACAGCGAAATTAGATACAGGTAATAAGGAAAAAACAGATCGAGTCAGGAGATTCAATAATCTTTTATTAGAAGATAAAACATTTCTAGACAAATTAAAAAGGAAATGTATTACTTGATTACATTTAATCTTAAACCTGACATGACATGGGCTATATAATAAGGAATGCATTAAAAGCATGCTTTAGTGGGTAGTCCATCTCTTATGCAGAACAGCAATCCAAGGAATGGACTAGGGTGGTACAGGAGTTAGAAAAATAATTAACCTTGTTTGAGCAGAGGCATGTGTCTTCAATGTTGGAGTCTGATTTACTTCACACCCTGCAAATAGGAGATACAATCATGTTAACTCAGATTGAAGTGTAACTTTCATTAATTCAAGCAATATCTAGGTTTTTATTTTCAGAGAAACCTGATAGACTCCTTGCTTATCAGATTCAGTGTGAACACAATTCTTATGTCATAAGTTAAAATACAAACTCAGGATGGCACCATCACCACCAACCTGCAGTGAATAAATGAGACCTTTTATGAGTTTTACTCCCAATTATATACTCCTGAGCACAACCTGGATCAAAAAGAAGTAGACAGCTTTTTGGATAAACTCGAAATCCCCAAAATTTTGCAACAAGAATTAAACATACTGGATGCAGATGTAACCCTCAAGGAGATTCAAGATGCTGTAATGGAACTTTCAAATGGAAAAATATCTGTTCCAGATGGTTGTACCCTGGCGTTCTATGGAACCATCAGTGACTCCATAGCTGCATGTTTATTGGTCATAATAAAAGAGGTTGATGGAGTGGGATGTCTCCCTTCCCTCACTGGAGCAATTATCACACCAATACATGAAAAGGGTAAACCAGAAGAAGCATGTGGGTCATGCAGGCCATATCCTTACTGAATTTTGACTACAAAATAACTGTAAAGTTTCTTTCAATCTGTTTATGTCAAATTGTTAAAAATATTAAACAACCAAATCAAACCAGCTTCAATAAGGGGAGGAGGCTATCTTACAATATCAGAAGCCCATAACTATCATAGATGAAGTGTCTTCACCACATGCAGCCCTTCTCATGTAAGATATCAAGAAGGTATTCAGTAGTGGTAACTGGAAATACATATTCTGTACCTTAAAAGCATTTGGAATTAGAAACTATTTTTGGAAATGGGTAGAACTGTTATACTTTCAAGCATTCTCATTTGTTAAAACAAAACAAACCCTTTCATCACTGTTCTTTCCCCACTGTATCAAACCTTTGCCATAGCAATTTGGACAGCAGATGCAATACACGATGTTACACTGGCAGGCATTAAAAATCCTAAAGCTTTATATGCTGATGATATCATTATATACTTGAGCAGCACCAGTCATTTAGTTCCAGAACTCCTAGACCTTAATATAAAATTCAGAAACATGTCATGTTGCAGGGTGAATTGTGCAATGACCATATTCTATCTCTGGATCCTGCAATATCAAGCAACCACAAAATAGACCCTAATTTAACCCCAGCTAAGACATCAATAAAATACCTAGGGTTAATATTCAGGAAGATCTAAGCATACGTTATGATTGGAATTTCCTTTCTTAGATGGAAAGCATTAAATCTGATCTAGGGTGATGGGAAAACCTACCAATAACTCCTACTGGTAGAGCAAATCTTATTAAAATTAACATTCTACCACTTACCTTTCTTAATTACTGCCCCACCAATCTGGATCCAGAGAGGATTTTTCAGGATGGGAAAAGGTGTTCAGTAGTGATGTGCAGAATACAGAATGCTGCTGGCAAAATTAGAGCAGAATGACCATTCTGCTGGTGGAATTTCCACCAGACTTTCACTGGTCCTTCTGCAGAATTCCGCCTGCTGTGATCCATGGAATAATATTCTGCGATAAAGCATTTTTCCATGGAAAATCTTTCCACAACCATTTCTGCAGAAAATACTGAGATCCACAGAATATTGTTCTGCAAAACAGCAGTTTTTCTGTGAAAAATTATTCCTCAGCTATTTCCGTGTAAAATAGTGAGTTCTATGGAATAAAATTCTATGGAAATGTTGTGGAAAAACTCATTCTGCATTTTTCTGCTGTGGAATTCTGCCATTCCATTTCTGGTAAAATTCGGTGGAAATTCAGTGGAATTTCAAAAATTCCACAAAATTTAGTTCTATCAGAATTTGAAAATTCCACTCTGCTCTAGTGTTTAGGAGACTCCTCAAGCAGAAGAGGCATCCTGGGGGTGTCAATAGAAAAAATGTATCAACCATCAGAATTAACAAGCCTAGAAGTCCCAAAGATGCAGCTATATTATACTGCATCTCAGCATGAGATTATTTGTGAATGGTTTCAACCAGGTATGGATAGAATACGTTCAGAAAATATCAAAGTAACACTGTTATCATTCACATTAAATCAGCTCTTGAGCAACATTTTTTTTGTACTTGTCACTTTGGGTATTTTATGGAGGTCAAGAGGTTATGATGCATATTAGTAATGCACTGTCACTTTAAGATCAGCTTACTATCAACTTACTATTAAACTGAGGTGTCATTATTCTGTGTTCAGCATTTGAGAAAGCATCACTGTGATGTGAAACCTGTCAGGTGGAGTCTCCTCCGTTTGTGGAGTCTGCACTTTGTTATGGAATTCACTTGCACTTTTTACCTATGTGTGGCATCTGAATAAAGTATGAAGTGAAGTTCAAAAATGCCTATGGACTGTTCTGTGGTGGTGAGTGCCAAGCTTTTCTTTCTCTAGTATTTTGATTTATTTTTGCTGTGAGCACCCAGATCCGAGTGCAGCTTTCTTTCCCACCCTTGTCAATTAGCATTAAATGATTTATTTATTTATTTTATTTTATTTATTTAAGAGTTTTGCTAGGAAGGCATACATAGCAGGATTGCTCATTTTCAGATGCATCCTGGGGGAGGGAGGAGGGGAAAAAGTTTTTCAACAATAGTAATAAATACAGGGATAAACAATTCATATACAAACAATAGATACAGCACTGGATTAGCAAGACTGCATAGAGTACATGAATTGTGAGTCAATAATAAGCATACTATTTCCGTAATGATAGCATAAAAATAGCAAAAACCATAGGGCACAAAGCATCTTGCAGAGGGTGATGACCTAGTGCAGATCAGTTTCAGTAGGGTGTTCCAGGAACATAGCGCTGAGGCAGAGCTGGGCATGATGTGGTGAGGATAGGCTTAGGGTTTAGCCTAGGTAGGCTTAGGAAGAAGCAGAAGTAGACACACATACCTGTTAGTCCACAAATTAAGTTTTTTAAGGTAATGCTATCAACCCATAATAACATGTAATCAATAACTTTGGCTAAAAATGTGTACAGCACAACTGTTCATTAATCAGGGCTCTTCTTTCAGTATATTTAACATCATTACATTCTAGCATTTTTTTTTAGCATAGTTTTTTTAAGCAGGTTAATTCTTTTTACTAGATATTCATTTCAGAGACCGTCCATATACCTAAAAGGCACAAATGAAGCTGTGCAAAGTGAAGTGTTCATTTGACAGCTCTGTGCTATGTCTTGCATTCATTTGAAAGGGCTGCAGTGTAATAATGTAAGAACTGAACATTTTATTAGGTAACAGCAAAGGCTGTTTTTTTCTGTAAAGTTCAGAGAACTGACTCTTTAGACAAGAATGATCTAAATCATATTTTAGAGCTTGCAGCATCATCGTTACCAAAATCTACTGCCTTGAAATGGAGGGGGGGTATTATTGGTACAGTTATCTTACCACAGCTCCCTTAAGAAATGTATATGATTAACTCCAAACTTTGTCAACATTGTGTTACTGGTTTGTTGCATGATAGTATAGCCTTTCAATTTTACAGCTACAACAAACAGATTATTAAATTTTTCACAGACTGGAGGATTTATAGCCTTCCAGTGCATGAAGATAACCCTTTTCCCCTTCAGTAATGCTAAAAAAATACAAACTTGCTTGTGTTAGCCTGTTGTTTAAAAATCTTCCTGTGAGGGCAATACCTGGATCAAATGGTATATTGCTGTTACTGTTCTTTCCCAATGTTTGTATTTGCATGACTTTGTTACAATTGCTGTGTCAGTTCTCTCTCTCTCTCTGTTTGTATAGTAACCCCGCTTCTCCGGGTTGCACCTGGAAACGAGTCCTGGCTCAGTGTACCTTCCCTGGTTACAGGGAAGACAGCAAAGGGTGGCTGGTGGTGGGGGGGGGGGACTCTCATCTCTAAGGGCTATGATGAGTAAGGTACCACAGAGTTCAGTACTGGGCCCAGTGCTGTTTGGGATATTCATAGCAGACATCTCATATGGCATCAAGAATAAGATCAGTCTGTTTGCTGATGATACCAAGACAGGAGTGGTGGTGGATGACATAGTAGGGTGGCAGGGGCTGCAGGGCGACCTGACTAAACTGGAGAAGTGGTCAGAAATGTGGCAGTTGGGGTTCAATGCTATAAAGTGCAAAGTTCTGCACTTCAGAGCAAGGAACCCAGGGAGGAGCTACCATTTGGGAGGGGTTCAGTTAGGAACCACTGAGGAGGAAAAGGATATAAGGGTGGTTATAGCAGGGCAATTGAAGAACTCAGCACAGTGCAGGAGGGTAGCAGCTAAAGCCAACAGGATGCTGGGGTGTATTTTGAGAGAAATCTTCTCCAAGAGAAGAGAGGTGATCCTGCCTCTGTATAGGTCACTAGTGAGGCCACACCTGGAGTACTGCATGCAGTACTGGCACCCATATCTGAAGAAGGATACCAGATTACTGGAAGGGGTACAGCGCAGAGCAACAAAGATGATCCAGGGTTAGAGGACAAACTCTATGAGGAAAGGTTGAGTGAGTTAAATATGTACTCCCTGGAGGAGAAGAGGGACCTGGGGGGATATGACTGAGACTGTTAAGTTCATAAAGGGGATAAACCAGACAGGTACAGAAAGGGTATTTAAGTTAAGGATGGGGAGGGGCACAATTGGCATAGTCTTCAATTGGAGGGGGGAAGATATACAAGAGAAATGAGGCGACACTTTTTCATGGAGAGGGTTGTGGACAAGTGAAACACTCTGCCCGAGGAGGTGGTATCCTGTAAGACAGTGGGCAGTTTTAAAAGGGGATTATACAGGGTGAGTGGGGGGGGGGTAATTGTGAGGGAGAGGGGGAGGAGGCAGCTGCAAAATAACGGTTGCTGGCTGCACATTCGAGCAGACTTGATAGACCATGTGGCCTGTTTCCGCTGGCAGATTCATATGTTCATATGTAAAAGCTACTTAACTGAATGGTACCATATTTTGCAGACCTTTAGAGTCCTTTGCAGCAAGTAAATATGCCAGTTGCCAAGTCCCTAGCTAACTGGGTGGCTAAGTTAGAATCAAAAAAGTCACTACATTTTTTTTAATTATTTGCTAATTTTGCCCACCCTTTTTAAACCAGCAGTGCAATGAAAAATGATCTTCCTGGACCCAATTCTCCACCACTCATTCACACTAATGGGATAGTACCAGCAGTGTTAGGACCAAGTGGGAGCCAAATATTTTCAGAAGGGTCTGCGTGGCACCATGAGACTAGCTCACGCCTGTGTAGGCTATCCTGGCGTCGACCCTCCAACCTCCTCAGTTCCTTTCCTTCCGCTGTTGAGTGCACTTGGATGTCGATGTTGCTCGTCTGCTGGAGTCAAAGTTTTTGTCTATACGACAGTAGCATTAAGCCATTCAGTATTCATTTAAATTAACATTTTAGTATTATTTTCTTATTTTAAGGAGAAGAAAAAGAAGATTATGAAGAAGAAAAATAAATTCTTACCTGCCATCAATAGAGTCGACCTTGGGAGGTAGCGGTAATGGTAGAAAGATTTCGCCTGAAAGTTGTGATGACAAAGGGGCTGTGTCCAGTCTGTCACCCTTTGCGAAGGGGGGGGTCTGACCGTGGACAGTCCTGTGCTCGGGTGGGGGGGACAGTCCACTGAAACACAAATCTGGCAGTTCTGTGGATCTGGATCCACCTGACCTCAAGCTCTTCTTCTTCCTGTGGGGGGGGGGGAAGAATCGGTACCACTTGCGGTCACCCTCTGGTACATCTGTATGAGGATCATCGGCAGTGGGGGGTGATAGGCCTGAACCAACTTTGGTGAGTTCCCCTCTGGCCCTGTTCCTAACGGCTATGTTCTTCGATACTGAATCCCATCTCTGTCCTGGTGGGATTTTGGTGAGCAGTTTCACCTCTGGGTCTCTCCTTTGGAGCACGGTATTTGACTTCTCTTCAGTTTTTTCCTGGCGAGTGGACCCGGTTTTGGGTCCTTCGGGCCTCAGAGCCACCGGACCAGGCCTGGAGGATTGGGTCAGGATGTGCACAGTGCCCTCTTAGTGCCAATGCCATCATGTCAACCCCTAGTGCTAACCCCTCTCACTTTTTTCATGTTGGGGCCAGTATGGGTACCACTATTCTCTTTCACTCAGCACTGTTTGTGGTGCTGTGGGTGCTGCCCAGCACCAATGGAGGCAGCTGCACCAATACTGTTGGCGGCGCTGTTGGTGCTGTGCAGCACTGATACTGTTGGCGGTGCCGTTGGGGCTGCACAGTACCATTGGCAGTGCCGGGGGAGCCACGCAGTGCCGATAATGCTGGCGGCACCTTTGGCAGCACCGTGGGTGCAGTGCAGCGCTGATACTGTTGCCGGTGCCATTGGGGCTGCACAGTACCATTGGCAGTGCCGGGGGAGTCACACAGTGCCGATAATGCTGGCGGCACCTTTGGCGGCACCGTGGGTGCCGTGCAGCACTGATACTGTTGGTAGCACCATTGGTGTTGCACGGTGCTATGGTTGTACTGCTCAGAACTGTAGTGGTGTCAAGGTGCTGTGCAGTGCTGTGGGCACTCACCAGTGGCTCTGAGTAAAAAGTGGGCACCAGTGGGCAGTTCCACGGGCACCTACAGGTGGTTGGGCACCTGTGGGTGCTGCAGGTGGCATCTACACCGCTTGGTGCCATGGGTGGTGATAAGGCACCCATGGGTGCTGTGGATACCCATGAGTGCTGTGGGCACCCGTGGTGCTGTGGGTGGCATCTACACTGCTCAGTGCCAAGGGCACCCATGGATGCTGCAAATGGCACTGTGGGCACCTGACCTGCAGGTGCCATGGACAATCATGGGTGCCATAGGTGGTGTCTTCACTGCTCGGTGCCATGGGCACCCATGGGTGCTGTGCGTTACACTGCAGGCAACCAGATGCTACAGGTGGCATCTGTGCTGCTCGGTGCCAGGGGTGCCCTTGGGTACCATGGGCACCCACAGGTGCTGTGGGTGCCACAGGAGCCTATGTGTGCTGCAGGTGTCATGGGCACCCATGGGTGCCACGGGCAGCATATATGGTGTTTGGTGCCATGGGTGCCATGGGCAGCATCGACTCTGCTTGGTGCTGTCCCATACTGTGGGTGATGCTGTTGCCATGGGTGGTACCGGCTGGTGCTGTCAGAACAAGTGGTGGAGTTGGGTTCCTGTGTATTTCTTCTTCTGCAGAGAATGTTGTCTGCGGTTCCTGGTGTGTGGAGATCCGTGGAGGATCCCCAGAAATTCCTATGGTGTTTCCCATTGGTGGAACTCTGTTCTGCCAGCGGAAATCAGCATTCCATGCAGCACTAGTGCCGGCCCCATGAAATGATTTTGAGCTCCTCAGAACCAGTTCCTGGTGCCAGAGTCGCTTCTTATTCTATCTAGACCTCCTTTGGAAGTTCTTCTGGGTATGGGGTCCACGTTTACATCTCAGACCTCTTTTGTGGACTAAAGTCTTCTGTGTCAGGACTTTTTTAGTCGTCGGTACAAACATACCCTGTGGAACTCAGGTAGAGGGTGGACACCTTTGTCATGCTCTAACAGCAGGTGGTCTAGGCCAAAAGCACCCGATACCATCCTTCTGGATCCTGCCCAGGTTCTGCCTCAGCTGTCTGAGGCAGTCGCCTCTCCACTATGTTGGAAACATAGAAACAGAATTTGATGGCAGATAAGGACCGCTTGGCCCACCCAGTCTGCCCATTTCCCAACCTAATGGATAAGCTGCAGATCCTAGCCAACCAACAACCTACTTCTTCCAACCTCCACCCCCTAGAATTGCCTTATGTCTGTCCCATGCATTCTTGAATTCCACCACTGTTTTTGACTCTACAACCTTCTCAGGAAGGCTGTTCCATGCATCCACAACCCACTCCGTGAAAAAATACTTTCTCACATTACCTCTGAGCCGTCCCCCCTCTAGCTTCAAATTGTGCCCCCTTGTTCTTGCACACCTCTTTTTCTGAAAGATGCTACCCTCTTGGACTTTGTTGATTCCCTTGAGGTATTTGAAAGTTTCTATCATGTCCCTCCTCTCCCTCCTCTCCTCGAGGCTATAAATATTAAGATCCTTAAGTCTCTCTTGATATGTCTTCTGGTGCAGACCTTGCACCATTTTAGTTGCCCTCCTCTGGACTGACTCCATCCTGTCTATGTCTTTGCGGAGATTGGGTCTCCAGAACTGTACTCCACATGGGGTCTCACCAGCTGTCTGTATGGAGGGATAACAACTTCCTGTTTTCTACTGGTGATGCCTCTCGCTATGCATCCCAGTTTCCCACCAGTCCTACTTACTGCCCTCTCACATTGCTTGCCCACCTTTAGGTCATCTGATATGACTACCCACAGGTCCAGTTCCATTTTTGTTGTTGTTAGTATCTCACTCCCCATTGTGTACTCATCCCCTGGGTTTTTGCTTCCCATGTGCATTACTTTGCACTTCTTAGCACTGAATCTAAGCTGCCATACGTTTGACCATTCCTCCAACCTTGCCAAGTCCCTTCTGATCCTTTCCACCCCACCTTGTGTATCAACTCTTTTGCAGATCTTTGTGTCGTCTGCAAAGAGACATACTTTTCTTCCAGTCCCTCTGCAATGTCCATATAAAGACATTAAAGGACTTATCTAATACTGAACCCTGCAGTACCCAACTAGTAACCCCCCTTTCTTCAGCGTGGACTCCATTTACTATTACCCTCTGTGTCCTGTTCTCCAGCCAATTCTTTACCCAGGCTACCATCTTGGGACCCACTCCCAGGCTGGCCAACTTGTATATTATTCTTTTGTGTGGGACTGTGTCAAATGCCTTGCTAAAGGAGGGTAACTGACTTCTTCTACTTCTGGGGAAGTCCAATCCAGCGGAGGTATGAGTGACACATGAAGAAAAAAAGCACCCAGCAGAGCAGAATCTTATATAAAAATATACATTTATTTAAATATAAAGTGTACTAGGCTGCAAACCATAATGGTGAGGGGTAAAAAAAATCTTACATTTCGCCAAGCAGAATGCCTGGCTTCATCAGAGATGGTTCAATTAATGTAACAAGCACCTACATAAGGTGAATAACCACATGCAAAATGCGAATGCAATCAGCAATAAAGTTAAAACAATTATGTAATTTCAGATGTCAATAATACCAGCATGTTTTTTATGTGGAAACAACATGTAATTAGAGCAATCATTTATAAGTTGATCCCAGTTGCTATAACAACCCTATTTCAGTAAAAGACATCAATTTAACCATATAATTGAGCACTTTTATAGTGAACACTGAACAAAGAAGAAAAAAAAATTTACAACATTAAACTACAAATTATTTACAAATGTTTACCATCTAAATTGCTTCAAAGTACACTGAGGAATATATATATATATATGATTGTAAAATTCCTCAGTATAAACTTAATCATTTTATAAAAGCTGCTAGATCTATATTATCATTAAGGCCCATGCCTTCCCTAGATCTCAAGACAAAAATCCAAAAGTTTTCTCGCTGGCCTATCAACTGTTTTAAATTTCCTCCTCTAGGACCCACAATAACTTTTTCCAATTTAATATTATGTGTTAGTACAGGATCTCTGCAACTTTGGACATGCTGTACTATAGCATATGTCATGTCCTTTTCAGCCAAAGCCCTCACATGTTCACAGATTCTCACTTTAAATTCTCTGGTAGTTCTTCCAATGTAAAAATATCCACAGGAGCACTGTAATTTGTAAACCACCCCGTAGTATTACACAAAATAAGATCACGAATCTTGAAAATCTGATTAGTCACAGGATTTTGAAACTGATCAGTAACACATACCGAGGTGCAAAAAGGGGGGGAGGAGTGGCCCTGTATGTTAATGAAAATATCAAAGCTACAGAAATTCAGAATACACATAAGGAGCCAGAAGAACTGTGGGTCACCCTGGAAACAGGAAATGGGACAGCCATAAGAACTGGGGTTGTCTACAGGCCCCCAGACCAGAGGGAGGACACAGACACATTACTGTTAGAAGATATACAAAACATGACAGCTAAAGGGAGGTTCTGATAATGGGAGACTTCAACATGCCAGACACAGATTGGTCAATACCAGCAGGAACATCTGCCAGAACTAGATTCATAGTGGATTCCTGCAGGGAGGGCCTCAAACAACTGGTACAGCAACCCACAAGAGACAGGGCTATCCTAGATCTAGTACTGACTAACAAAGAAGGGATCACAGATCTCCAGGTAGAAGGTCACCTGGGGCCAGTGACCATCACATGGTATGGTTCAATTTGACTACTACATCTAAATCATCCCATTCCAAAGGCAAAATATGGGACTTCAGAGGAGCTGACTTTGATAAGATGGCCAACAGAGTTAAGCTAGCCCTGGCAAAAGAAACATAGGTGAGGGGTACAGGCAAAGTGGGCAAGCATTAAGGATGCAATACTTGAAGCAACATCCCATTGTGTTAGACAGAAAAGGAAGTGCAAAAGAAGAAGGAAACCACTTTGGTTCTCAAATACAGTAGCAGAAAAGGTCAGAGCCAAAAGGCTGGCCTTCAGGAAATATAAGGGAACACAGCGGGATGAAGATAGGGAGGCATACCAAACTGCCCTAAGGGAAGCAGGTAAGGCAGTAAGGCAGGCAAAGTCCCAAACTGAGGAAACGCTAGCACGAACAGTAAAAGAAGGTGACAAGACTTTCTATAGATACATTAGTGAAAGGAGAAAGTCCAGAGGGGGTATTGCTAAGCTTAATGGAGAAAAGGGAGCATGTGAGGAGGAGGACCCTGTAAAGGCATCTATCCTAAATAGATACTTTTGCTCAGTATTTACTGAAGAGAAGGTAGGGCAGGGCCCACAGCTCAGCATCATGGACACAGCGGGGAGGGAGGTGAGCACTACTCCTTTCACAAAAAGAAGGTCCTACAAGAGCTTGCTAAGCTCAGGGTGGATAAGGCAATGGGACCTGATGGCATACATCCCAGGGTACTTAAGGAGCTAAAGGAGGAACTAGCAAGAGCCATTAGCAGAATGTTTAGTGAGTCTCTGAGCACAGGAGAGGTCCCAGAAGACTGGAGAAGGGCTCATGTGATCCCGCTCCACAAGAGTGGTAGCAGGAGGAGCGAGGAACTACAGACCGGTCAGTCTTACCTCAGTAGTGAGCAAGATTATGGAGGCACTCCTTAAGGAAAGGATAGTGCAACACCTGGAATCCATAGGAGCACAGGATCCAAGACAGCATGGGTTTACAAAGGAAGGTCCTGTCAAACTAATCTCATAGATTTCTTTGACTGGTAACCAGAGTGGTGGACCAAGGGGGAGCAGTTGATGTCCTACCTTGACTTCAGCAAAGCTTTTGACACTGTTCACATAGAAAGATTGATAAATAAGCTGGGTAGGCTCGGGGTGGGTCAGAAGTTGGTCAGCTGGGTGGCAAACTGGTTGACTGGCAGAAAACAGAGAGTGGTGGTAAATGGTATACAGTCAGAAGAGATGCAAGTCACAAGTGGGGTACCTCAGGGATCAGGTCTGGGGCCAGTCCTATTCAACATCTTCATTAGTGACCTTGCAGATGGACTAGAGGGTAAGGCTTGTCTGTTTGCAGATGACACCAAGATCTGCAACAGAGTAGATGATCCAGATGGGGTGGGCAGAATGAGAGAGATCTGGATAAACTAGCAGAATATGGTCAGAAGAGTGGCAACTGGGATTTAATGCAAAGAAGTGCAAAATCATGCACATAGGGAAGAGAAACCCGAAGCCACTTATAGGCTGGGAGGGAGTTGCTAGCAGTCACAAAGGAAGAAAGACTTGGGCATCATCATCACTGATGACCTAAAATCATCAAGCAGACTTCTAAAGCAGTAGGTAAGGCTAGTGGGGTGTTAGGGTGTATTAGTAGGGGTATCACAAGTTGTAAGAGGAGGTAATAATCCCTCTGTACAAGACATTAGTTGAGCCCCATCTGGAGTACTGCGTGTAGTATTGGAGGCCACACCTTCAAAGGACATTAACCAAATTGAGGCAGTCCAGAGAAGGGCAACCAAAATGGTGCAGGGACTGCATCAGAAGACATATGAGGACAGATTAACGGAGCTCAATATGTATACCCTTGAGCAAAGGAGGGAGAGAGGTGATATGATCGAGGCATTCAAACACCTTAAGGCATAAACAAGGTGAAAGAGTCTAACATGTTTAAATATAAGAAAAATAGCAGGACAAGAGGACACATCATGAGATTAGAGGAGGCCGATTAAAGGAGATGTGAGAAATTCTTTTTCACAGAAAGGGTGGTAGATGCATGGAATGGCTTACCACAAGAAGTGGTGGCTATGAATACAGTGCAGGGCTTCAAACAGGCATGGGATAGGCATAAGGGAGCAATACAAATGACTATGAATAGATAGGTCACTGACAGAGCAAAGGCCGATGGCACATTTATAAGGTAGAAAAAGAAATGGGCAGACTGGATGGGCCTTGCGGTCCTTATCTGCCGTCAACTTCTATGTTTCTATGTTTCTACATATGTATTGACAAAATTTGCACCTGACACATTTCTTAGTACCACTAGATGGTGGTGTTCGCCACAGAGTATGTGATTTTTGTTCTTCAGGTAAATAAGACTTGACAATTTTGTTTGCAATGGTTGGTGCCCTTTTATAAACCATCTTCGGTCCATTGCCAACATATTTTTTCATATTAGACTCTATTTGTAACATCCCCCAAGTTTTGATCAAACTCTCCCTTAGCTGGTGGCTTTTAGTGCTAAATCCTGTTACAAAACCAGTTTCTTGATAAGAAATTTCTTTATTTTTAGGCTTCTGAAGTAAAGCGTCTTTCCTGGGTATATTTGCTACTTGGCTTACAGCTTTATGAATAAGGGAATGGCTGTACCCCCGTTGCTGAAACTTATTTATTTGTAAATTGCTCTGGACTTCATAATCATGTATTGTAGTACAGTTTCTAAGGGTCCTAATTAACTGGCCCCTAGGGATATTTTGAGACACGTGTCGAGGATAGAAACTACTAGCTGATAATAAAGTATTTCTATCAGTGGGTTTGCTAAAAAGGGAGGTTCCTATATTCCCACCTCCCAGTTTAAACAACTTAAGGTCCAAAAATGAAATTTCTTCACTATTCACATGGGCTTTAAACCTGAGATTCATAGCTAAAGAATTTAGCCAATCAATGAATTCACTGAATTCCTCAACAGTACCCTTCCAGATGATAATGACATCATCAATAAAGTGACGACACAAATCCAACTTAGATAAATAAGGATTTGTGGCATCGCTTCTTATCCAGTCCATTTCCCACTTTCCCACATATGGATTTGCATAACTGGGGGCCATAGTTGCCCCCATGGCAGTGCCTTTCACCTGCTTGTAATAGGACCCTTGAAACAAAAAAATGTTAGACTCTAACACTGATTCTGTCAAATGAAGCAAAAAAGAAGTAGGAACAATATGAGGAAGTTCAACACTGATTTAAGAAATATTCAAGGGCTGTTAAGCCACCAGAAAGTGGAACATTAGAATAGAGAGACTCTGTATCCAATGTGGCAAACAGCCATTCATTCTGCATCTCAGTTTCATCAAGGATATTAATAATATGTGTAGTATCCTTGAGATATGAAGGAAGATGCTGCACAAGTGGCTGTAAGAAAAATTCAACAAACTGTGACAAGGGTTCAGTAAGCTACACATGCCCAGATATGATTGGTTGACCCCTGGAGGGTTAACAGGATCATTATGGATTTTTTGCAGACAATATATAGTGGGAATCTTAGCGTCAACAACCACTAAAGCTCGATGTTGTACAGGAGAGATATAGTTGTTAAATAATCCCTCTTCCAAAGTACTATCAATTCTCATCTTTAACTGTTTAGTATTGTTATAGCACATTTTTTGATAGAAAGAAGTATCAGACAGCTGTCTCTTGATTTCCAAATTATATTTGTCTCTATACATAATTACTATTGCCCCACCTTTATCAGCACTTTTTACAATTATATTGTTATTTTCAGACAATGACTTAAGTGCTGCTCGTTCTCTTTTGGAACAGTTATTATAACAATCAGATTTAGGTTGTGCTACTAGCTCTGCAATGTCAAGTTCCATTTTTTAATGAATAAAAACATGGCAGGGCTAAAGGGAGGACAAAAGTAAGATTTAGGTCTGATAGGAACTGCAGAACTAGCATGACCTACAGTTGTATCACTAATATCACCATTATCAAAAATAGTTTGTAGCATAATTTTTCTTGCAAAATGATGTACATCTACTACTATTTGAAAATGATTTATATCAATAGTAGGAGAAAATGTGAGTCCTTTATTTGAAATAGACTCTTCATCTTGGGTCAAACAATGACTAGATAAATTAATAACAGCAGATTGTAAAGGCACAGATGTTAATGTCTCCATCCCCTTCGACCTCTTCCAGGTCTTACCCCTCTCTGCGTCCTCTTCTTTACATTGTACTCTCTTGAAAGCATGTTCACCTTAAACTGCAACACTGGGGTGGGGTTGTGGGATAACTGTGTGGTGGATGCTGTGTTCTGCGATCTGGAAAAACCTCAGAATTACTATCTGTATCACTAGGTCCCGAAGTATAGTCCAATATAGTTACCCCATCACTAGACTCATGATTTCTCAAAATAGACTTTATGGGTTTGGATTCACTGTCAGTGTCAGAGGGAGGCAGATAATTCAGTTTGTTCAGCCAGTGTTCCACTACTTCTGTTGGAAGTCCAGTCAAACACTAGCCCAAACTGATAGTCATCTTCATCCCATTTGAATTTTTTTTGTTTAGCATTTTTTAACTGAATACCGTAGTGTGCCACTTTAGCTGACAGCTGTTTTTTTTATTATGTCAAACTCCCCAGGATCATTACATTTTTGTAAATTACTTTCTTTAGCAGCAGTTTCAGCAGAAATAAGTTCTCTTACTGGCACAGCATGTTCCAAGATAAACTGGACAGATTTAAGTCCTGTTTCCTCCATCAAAGTCCACCATTTATTCATGAAAACTGGATCATCAGTGCTGTAAGCTGGTTTATTCAATACTCGTAACCCACACAGCACTCGTTTCACCAAGACATATGCTTCTAAAGTAATTTTATGCCAGTCCATTCGTCGACCCTTGAGAACTAATTTCTCTAATGATCTGTAAAGTTCCTTACTCGAGATGACAGGAAGATCTAAATTAACATCATGGCTTTGGGTAGATGAAACAACAGAGAATTTCCATCTTCAAAATCAACAAAAGCAGTCATTGCAAAACTAGTAGGATCAATTCCTTCTTTGCTCAATAATTGGTTCACATGTAGCGAATTGTTACAATTAAACCCCATCTCTCCAGCAATGTCCGTCTGCATATTGCAAATTCTACCGTTCACTATTTCCATTTAATATTATGGAGAATGTAGCTACTCGGAAAAACAGAACTGGAGAAAAAGTGCCTATTAGTACACTAAAGACTGCTCTTTTACACCGTGATTATGTAACTTGTGCGGCTTTGAATCAATTAACACCAAAAAACACAGAAAAGCCACACTGAGTTAAATGCTGGTGCTTATTTGTTAAACATAGAACCACACATGAAGAAAAAAAGCACCCAGCAGAGCAGAATAATATAAAAAATATATGTTTATTTAAATATAAAGTGTACTAGGCTGAAAACCATAATGGTGAGGGGTTAAAAAACATCTTATGTTTCGCCAAGCAGAATGCCTGGCTTTATCAGAGGTGATTCAATTAATGTAGTGAGCACTTATATAAGGTGAATAACCATGTGCAAAATGTGAATGCAATCAGCAATAAAGTTAAAACAATCATATAATTTCAGATGTCAATAACACCAGCACGTTTTTCATGTGGAAACAACATGTAATTAGATGAAGCATTTATATAGTTCTTCCAATGTAAAAATATCCACAGGAGCACTGCAATTTGTAACCACCCCTGTAGTATTACACAAAATAAGATCACGAATCTTGAAAATCTGATTAGTCACTGGATTTTGAAACTGATCAGTAACACATATTTATTGACAAAATTTGTACCTGCCACTTTTCTTAGTACCACTAGATGGTGATGTTTGCCACAGAGTATGTGATTTTTGTTCTACAGGTAAATAAGACTTGACAATTTTGCTAGCAATGGTTGGTGCCCTTTTATAAACCATCTTCGGTCCATTGCCAACATATTTTTTCATATTAGACTCTATTTGTAACATCCCCCAATTTTTGATCAAACTCTCCCTTAGCTGGTGGCTTTTAGTGCTAAATCCTGTTACAAAACCAGTTTCTTGATAAGAAATATCTTTATTTTTAGGCTTCTGAAGTAAAGTGTCTTTCCTGGATATATTTGCTGCTTGGCTTACAGCTTTATGAATAAGGGAATGGCTGTACCCCCGTTGCTGAAACGTATTTATTTGTAAATCCCTCTGAACTTCATAATCATGTACTGTAGTACAGTTTCTAAGGGTCCTAATTAACTGGCCCCTATGGATATTTTGAGTTACATGTCGAGGATGGAAACTACTAGCTGATAATAAAGTATTTCTATCAGTGGGTTTGCTAAAAAGGGTGGTTCCTATATTCCCACCTCCCAGTTTAAACAACCTAAGGTCCAAAAATGACATTTCTTCACTATTCACATGGTCTTTAATCCTGAGATTCATATTTAAAGAATTCAGCCAATCAATTAATTCATTGAATTCCTCAACAGTACCCTTCCAGATGATAATGACATCATCAATAAAGCGACGACACAAATCCAACTTAGATAAATAAGGATTTGTGGTGTTGCTTCTTATCCAGTCCATTTCCCACTTTCCCACATATAGATTCGCATAACTGGGGGCCATAGTTGCCCCCATGGCAAGGCCCTTCACATGCTTGTAATAGGATCCTTGAAACAAAAAAATCTTAGAATTTAACACTAATTCTGTCAAATGAAGCAAAAAAGAAGTAGGAACAATATGAGGAAATTCACACTGACTTAAGAAATATTCAAGGGCTGTTAAGCCACCAGAAAGTGGAACATTAGAATAGAGAGACTCTATATCCAATGTGACAAACAGCCATTCATCCTGCATCTCAATTTCATCAAGGATATTAATGTGTAGTATCCTTGAGATATGAAGGAAGATGCTGCACAAGTGGCTGTAAGATAAAACCAACAAACTGTGACAAGGGTTCAGTAAGCCACCCATGTCCAGATATGATTGGTCAACCTGGAGGGTTAACAGGATCCTGATGGATTTTTTGCAGACAATATATAGTGGGAATCTTCGGGTCAGTAACCACCAAAGCTCGATGTTATACAGGAGAGATATAGTTGTTAAATAATCCCTCTTCCAAAGTACTATCAATTCTCATCTTTAACTGTTTAGTATTGTTATAACACATTTTTTTGATAGAAGGACGTATCAGACAGCTTTCTCTTGACTTCCAAAATATATTTGTCTCTATCCATAATTACTGTTGCCTCACCTTTATCAGCACTTTTTACAATTATATTGTTATTTTCAGACAATGGCTTAAGTGCTGCTCGTTCTCTTTTGGAACAGTTATAAGAATCAGATTTAGGTTGTGCTACTAGCTCTGCAATGTCAAGTTCCACTTTTTAATGAATAAAAACATGGCAGGGCTAAAAGGAGGACAAAAGTAAGATTTAGGTCTGATAGGAACTGCAGAACCAGCATGACCTACAGTTGTATCATTAATATCATCATTATCAAAAATAGTTTGTAGCATAATTTTTCTTGCAAATCATCTCTGATGAAGCCAGGCATTCTGCTTTGCGAAACGTAAGATTTTTTTACCCCTCACCATTATGGTTTTCAGCCTAGTACACTTTATATTTAAATAAACATATATTTTTATATATTATTCTGCTCTGCTGGGTGCTTTTTTTCATGTGTGGTTCTATGTTTAACAAATAAGCACCAGCATTTTACTAGGTGTGGGTTTTCTGTGTTTTTTGAGGTATGAGTCATCAGTTTTTTCCAAGGGGATCTCTCCCTTAATTCAGACATGTTCCCTAGACCTAGGCAGCAGCCCAGTCTGTTTTTTTTCTATTAGGCTCTCTTCTCTTGATCAGAGCCTCAGAGCAACAGAAGTGACTCCACGGTGAGTCAGAACACAGATTCCTACTTCCATGCTTGCTCCAAGTTAACAGATGACATGCTCACTTCTCAACCATAGGTCCTTGTTTGGAGATGAGTTCTCAGTATTCATACCTTCATTTCCTGCACACTGGTTCTGTGCCAGTCACTCACAAAGTTACCCACTTCGAGTCGCTTACGAAACTGTGATGTTTGTTTTTCATCAGCAAGCAAACTATAGCTTTTTCCTACTCCCTTTCAGGAAGGCTGGAGCAAGTGGAGCCTCACCACATTAAGTTATTTCTGTCATTATTCAGTCACTTCCAATGAATGGGTCAGCCCGAACTTGGTCTTTTCTGCATCCCCTCTCGACACAGATCTGCCCCTATTTTGCCTTCGAAATCCAGACCCTGTTTTTTTTTTTCCTGTCAGAATGTTTTTACACTGTACACTTTTCCCCTCTTCCCTTAGTTCAGAGACTGGTACTAGAGTTGTAGGCACTCAGAAGCAGAATGATTCCTTTTTGGGATACAAAGTGGGTAGGCTATGGCTCTCCCAGACCACCACAAGAGGCTTCTAAGTCATGCTTTTGCCTTCTGTCGGGGAGGTTTAAGTGACCAAATGGAAACCATTCTCCTTGTTGGGCTAACCCCACCTGGACCTCCGTTTGCTCACAAAGTAGAGGGTTCAAGTGCTCCTGGACCAGTTGTTCACAGGTCAGACATACTTGGTAGTGGGGGTATCCATCTGCGCTTCTCTGCTTATCCTGAACCAGTAGACTTTGTCTCTGGCTTTTACAGTTCCTGACATGCTTTACATTAGATTAGTAGTATGTCTGCGACACAGTTAAATTTTGTCTTGGACCAAACTGAGAGGCCAGGTTCCCACCACTCTTCTAGAGTGGTTGCGGCTTCCTGGCGGAGTTTCATTTGTGTCCATTGCAATCTTCTGCAAAGGGGTGAATTGGAGCTCAAGTGCATACCTTTGTAAGCACTATGTTGTAGATGTTCTTTCCGGACAGCTTTTTTTTATTAGCAGGACAGTTCTTGGATGTCTTTTCTGAGTGAGCCCTATTTCCTGCTGCCCTACCCAGGGTTTGTTGGTTTTAGCTTGGTACTCTCCCATTAGTGTGAGTTAGTGGTGGAGAATTGAGTCCAGGAAGATATGGAAATTATGTACTTACCGTAATTTTTGATCTTCTTGGACACAGTCTCCACCACTCATTCACATGCCCACCCACCATCCCCTGGGCTCGCTTGTTTTATTTCTTTGGCCTTCACGGTCTTCACTTTGTGGTTCTGGTTGTGAAGACATTGTAAGTTAGGATAAGTTATTTTTATCAGTTACGCTGCACCCCCTCGGTCAAAAAGGTACTGAGGCGGTTGGAGGGTCAATGTCAAGATAGCCTATACAGGCATAAGCTTGTCTCATGGTGCCACGCATGTGTGGTCCTGTCTCGGCGCTGACCCTTCTGAAAATGTTTGGCTCCCACTTGGTTCTAGTGCCTCCAGCGCTATCCCATTAGTGTGAATGAGTGGTGGAGACTGTGTCCAAGAAGATCAACAATTACGGTAAGTATGTAATTTCCATTTTTTCCCCAAAAAGTTAATTTGAGCTACAATTCAGAAAAATATTAGCATACTTGTCAAATGTACTTGTCTAGGTATCATCTATGTTGTGCACCATAAGACTTTTTTATGTTTTTGATTCTAACCCTTTGCCAGGTCAACAGTACTATTTCTAAGCAAAATGTGATGCCCAACTTTTTTTCTTGAGGAAAAACCCAATTTCAACATTTATAAAATACTGAGATATTGGTGGACTTAGGCAGTTGTACCACCAGATTAAGCTGGAAGATGCCTGGAATCTTTTATAGTGAAGAAAGTTAAGGTTAAATTTTTTGCCCAATTTTGTTGAGCTGCTGCTTAAAATTTAAATTTTTTAAGTAACAGTTGGAAGATAAGGAGTTCGTTAAGTGAAGTTCATCTTTAATCAGAGCAAAAACTGTAGTTCAGTAAATCACACTTCTGTAAAAGAATGGGATAACAGTGGGACCTGTGGCATCTGTTGGCATTGCGCTAGGATCCCTTGAACAGAAAAGCAAGCCTGGTCCCTTTAAGACACCAGAGTTGTACATTAGTTTGCAAAAGGAGGTTGTTTCAGCTCAGTGATTCCTGTGGAGAATTGAAACTGCCCACAATCCTTCCATTTTTCTTTCATTCTAACTCTATTACTGCTCATCTGTTCCTACAAATAAATATCACTACGAGTACAGACAGACACATCAAGAGTCTGATTCACTGTGAAACTTGCTGAGCTGTGCAATTGCTTGTAAGCTCCCTATATCTTTCTCAGATCCTGGTATAAAAATAATGTCCTGTCATTTTTCAGAGACAGTTTTTCTGTCTGCAGGAGATTAGAAAAAATAAATGAAAAAACAAATTCTAGAAAGCAATTCTGTTGATAATATGCTTGTTTGTTTCCCTTGAAATGTTGGCATGATCTTTGTGAATGTTAAGAGTTGGAGATTCTTGGCTCTATCTATTAATTGTTGAATTATTTTTGTTATGGTTAAGTATTTATGTCTGGGTGTCTGCTTGTAATGAGCACTGAGTGACTTGCCAGAATATGAAGATAAAGAAGATAGATGTACAGATTCAGATAGCTAGATAGATAGACAGACAGACAGCTAAAGATACATATACATATAAGGTATTTTCCCCGTAGAAACCCCAATCAGTTATTTTCCTGTATACCTATATGCTACAGTAATTAAAAATATATATGACAATTACAGGTATATACCACAATTAAAATAATCACCAAAGCAAGTAAAACAAATAGCACAGTAAAAAACTGCAGAGAAACTGGCACAAACCCAAAATACCAGCAACAATTAAATCCCACTACCAAACCTCTTACTGCACAAACAAAAACTCTACCAAACAGGAAAAAAACACCCAACAAACTATTTGATACCCTAAAACACATCACAGAATGCTGCAAAATGAAGGTAATTTCAGGTACACACCCTAAACCTACAACCCCTACAACACCAGAACAAGTAAAGAAAGAACAAATTTACCCTACCCTAAAATATCCTTCATTAAACAAACACCTTGCTCCAAACTATTCCCCAACTCACTCATCAAACACTCATGTCCCATGACAGTGCACCAAACCTGTCTCACCAAATACAGATCCCCATGGCACTGCTCCATGCCATTTCTCTGATCCACTCTCCATGTGCCACCACTGACCATATAAAGGAATCACCATGGCTATGCCTCCTACTTTTATATGGCAGCCAATAAATGTGTTGGTTGACTATGGCACTGCTTAACATGTAATATTATACCATCTCACAATAAAGCTAAGTTTAAAAAAATGTAGAATGCTCCCGCCATTCTCCATGGCTGCAGATACCTGCACATGGAGCCAGATATACGCCATGTGCATGGGGAAATGCAGCATACACCTCCACAACAATGTACACAATTGTGCATGTACAAAAGGAAAAGTACATAGTGTGGTGGTGCATGCACAAAAACTACATAGCACAGCCACAATTGACAACAATTGCAATCAGAAATAATGGTTACCATCCCACTGTACTGTACTGTATGAAACTAATAGTAGTATTCTTGTGAAATACACTCTTTTGGGAAGTTCTTGAGGCAATGATTGCCACTTTTCCTTCTGGCTTATGGTTAATTACCTCATGATTGCCTCTTGATAGTATCAAGGTGTTCTGTTTTACAGTTAATTACCTCATGAGCTCCTCTGAGCTAGCTATATAGCCTATAGGGTAGTGTAATGAGTAGTGACTGAGCATGGTAACTATGGTACATCCAGCAGACCTGGGTTTGATTCCCACAACGTCACCCTGCATACTGTGAGAACCTAAGTAAGTCACTTAACCTTCCCAGTGTTCCTTGGAACTCCTAAAAACAGGTATTGTTCCTAAAGGGCCTTACCCACTTACCAAAGAATGAAATATATCCTTGTACTCAACAGTTGTGTATCATTTATTCAATGTATTACATGGTTTACCCCTATGTAACCCACCTGGGAGGTGACAACGCCTGGTAGTTGGCCAGGAGTGGCTAAGGACTCGATCCACATAGGTGGCCAGGATACACTTAAACTGAGCACATAAACAGCTCTGTGCCACCCAGTGCTATCTGCACTGGATGGCAGCTTCAAACCCCATGCACTGCGTTCTGCCAGTACAGTAGCAGGGGGCATTGGGGGGCAGTGCTGGTCCAGACCACAGGTATTCAACTGAGTGTTCATGCTGGTCTGTAAGTAGGTCCTTGCCTGCTAGAGTTTTGGTGAACATAAAATTCCACCAGCAGAATGCCCACCAAATTACCATTCTGATTCCATAGAATTTTGCAGAGTTTGTGCAAAACGTTCACAGATGTTCTCCAAATTTTAAATTCCAATTAGTTTGATCTAGTTTTCAATGTACATGTCCAAATTATACCATATTTGGCAGGTATACCGGTACTGATAGCTGTCATAAGTACCAAACTGCAGAATCCTAGACAGAAAGGAAGCTGAGTTATGGTTGACCAAACATTTAATCAAAATTTAATTTTCAATTATTTCCATTTAATTTTAAAAAATGTTATCCAAATATCTCCACAGTTTCAGGATTTACAGGAACATGCGATATGGGCATGTGTACCAATGTTAAAGTCTCAAGCTTTAAAGAGGCTTTGTTATAAGTACCCAACCTTTTTGCCAAAATTTAGATGTTTATTATTTTGGTATAATTTTGAAAGCATTCATCAACATTTTATAAAATTTTACATCTCAATGGGTCATTACTGTATTTATATAAGTACCTATTTTTGGATTTCTAGCTCTAAAAGTGTCAGAAGTATATGCGGATAAAAATGTTCCTGAAATTTCCCACAAAAAAAATAAATGAAATAAAATGACAGATTTTGAGCACCTATAAGTTTACATGATAACATGATGTGTCCTAATGCCATGATATCTGGCACACCATTAGTACACCTGTCAGCAAGTAACAATGTTGTATTTCAGATCTCTAGCTTAAAGTATGGTAGCATTATGACCAAATTAATACATTTCAAAAATTCCATGGAATTTTGCTAAATTCCAAATTTCAGTTATGTTGGTGTAGTTTTCAAAATACATATTGAAAGGATACCAAATCTGACAGGTATACAGGTGCTATGGAATTTCATAAGTACACCAAATTTCAGAGTTCTAGATTGAAAGAAGTCTGAGTTATGGGTGTCCAAGCATGTAATCAAAATTATTTTTTTCAGTTCGTTCCATCTAATTTAAAAAAAATGTGTCCAAATTTCTCCTTATTTTCAAGATTTAGAGAAATGTGCAACATGGGTATGTGCACCAAGTTTTAAATCTCAAGCTTTGAAGAGGCTGTGCTATAGGTATCCAAACATTTTGCCAAAATTTAGATTTTTGTTATTTTAATATAATTTTGAAAGCGTTCATTGAAATGTTATAACATTTTGTAGGTGTACATGTTATCACTACATTTATATACTGTATGGACCCAAGTTCAGATTTCTAGCTCCAAAGGTGCCTGAATCGTGTGCAGATAAAACGTTTCTTGACATTTCCCACAAAAAGTAGACTGACAGACTTTGAGCACCTATACTTTTGAGATACTGCTTCCTAATGTCATGATATTTGGCATGCCATTCAAGTTTGTATCTGCAAGTAAAATTACCAAATATCAGCTCTCTTGCTCAATAGACTGCTGAGTTATGACAAACTTAATAAATTTCAAAAGTTCTATAAAGTTCTAACAAATTCCATGGAATTTCACAGAATTCCAATAATTCAGAAATTCTCATTCCACACAGCTGTACTGTCTACACAAAGTGCAGAGAAAGATGAAGTCATCCAGGACTGTTGTATCCCCACTGGACGTCTACCGTCTTACCTCCTGTCATGCTGGTGACCCTTGTTCAGGAATGAACATTGGTTGCCAGGGTTTGGGGAGGTTGAAGAGAATTAGACATCCCAAGAACAGCTCTCCTCTTGCAGGGAAGGGTGGCAGCTGGATTGGACTTTGACTGCCGTCAGATGGAGGCCTGCTGGCAGTGTAGGGAACAAACAACTCAGGGGTGGGGATGTGGATCTACAGGATGTGCACACCTCCATGCACACATTTCTGATGTGATGCTGCAGTTGGGGTTCAGAAGAAAATGAAAAAAGGGATCCTTCTTCTGCACTCGTCCTTGGACCTACACCACCTCCTGGATGCCTGGAACCAAATTGGATGTGGGTACTGGGGGAGAGGATAGCCCTCCCCTCTCCACTCCACCACAGAGGGCAGTCTGTGGGGGAACAAGCTCCAGGTAAGTCCAGGGGAATTGAGTGCCAACTTAAGGGGGGTCTGGAGCTTAAGAGCTCGATGGCAGGAGTAAAAAAACTAAGTGAAAAAAAAAAGGATATTTGCTGAACACATCAGCCTGTGCCGGTCATGCCCAGCTGGGTGCAATTGGTGGGGAGGATCAAGCTCAGAACTGAAAACTGCGGCCTGGTAGAGGGCTAAGTAGTTTTCTCCTTCCATCACCTCTCTGAACTATGGAGAACCTGTTGAGGATTGGGAGCATATCCACCCATGCCCCCCAGCTCTCACGGTAGCCATGCACAAAACTCAGGATTGGATCCGTGGGAGGTAAGCTTTCAGGTCTGTGGATGCAAGGAGGTCCCCTCATATGCAGTGTGGGACCTCTTCACACCACAATCCCTCATGAACTCCCCTCAGCAAGTGTGGAAGGAAATGCTGGGTTTCTCAGGATTAGGCCCTAAGTCTTTAGGTCTTCAGGTGGATAGCACCAAGATTCAGGGTTCAGTTGGAACTTGGAAATGATGCAGTGTCTCCACCTTTGGATATTGACATGAGCTGCAAGGATGGCTGCTCAGTGGGAAAATAAACAGTTTAAAACTACGGTGACAAGGGACCCAACTAATATGCACATTGTGCCCCCTATATAGCAAGTACTATAAATATGTAACACAGTGTATATATAAGTAATAATACCCAACAGGGTGGGTGTTATTGGTATATAACGGACCGCCCAGGGGCGTAATGAGGCCCGACACCGCAGGTGGAGGGCCTTATAGCCCCTGGAAAGTCCGTTGTATCCCATAACGCCCACACTGGAGGGTATTATTACACTTAGATAATGGGTTAGAGATGGTATTTTTGGTAAGAATATATAAGAAAAAAATATATTTAAAAAATAAGTAAAATCGAAATAGATTTAATATTTGATGTAAAGTAGTTCTTATAGTGTTAAGTACTGGAATCACCACAGGAGGTCGCCGCTGTGTATTTTTTTATGCTGTTTCCAATTAGCTTGCCCTCCTGCTTTGTGTGTCTCACACACAACACACACACACACACACACACACACACACACACACACACACACACACATATCCCGATTGAAAAGCGTTCGAGAACAGGAGAAATGTATACTGGTGATTTTTTGTGACAGGTACTTCAGTTTTATGTGATATGCTTTAGAAGTGTGGCAAAAGTATGTAGATGGGTTTAACATTGTGGAAACGTTTCACAGGGAGTGTGACAGTGAAGGGAAACAGAACATGGCAGAGTGGGAGGTTTATATTACGAGAGGTGGAGTGAGCTGGGAATGTAATTATTTAAAAGTGAATGTTTTTTTTTTTCGGTGGTGTTGAAGAAAGTGAGTTTTGGAGGCTGTATCGGGCTGTCAGTGGCATTTTAGTTTAGGAGTATGGTGGCGTCTGGGTTGCAACTGCCGTCTCAGTAAGTGGATAATAAAATGGCAGATAGCAAGTTTCGGTTCCGAATGATCGAGCTGGCACTTTTTGTGAGTGGACGTTGTTAAGAAATAACGGCCCGGGTGGGAGGGTGTTTGAGCCAATCAGGAAGGGAGTTTTATTTTCAGCATTATCTAAAACACAATATAATAATGGCAATGGAGTCCAAAATATGGTACAACAATAGAGAGGGCTTTTATTTTAGGGACCAGGAACATGGTTCTAGGGGAAGAAAGGGTAAGGGAAGGCAGTGTAGATTATTTGTAAATATTCATCTCTTGACCCAGGTTTTGTTCATCTTGATGTGCCTGTAGGCATTATCAAACATTTATTGCCAGTGCACAAGGTGCCCAACCCCCTGCAAGTCCATCAGAGTTAGGCTATGTATGTGTAAGTATCTTTGAGTATTCCTTAACTCTGGTCACTGTGCATGATCTCCATGCTGTTCTCCATGCTGGCTTTGTAGCAGTGACAGCACTATTTTTGATTCCTCACTTGCGGCTGCTGAGCTATGCTCTTGGTCTCCCACTAATGTGTGTCTCAGTGGCATAAAGTTGATTTCTGCTGTAGTGCCCAGTCCCCACAATGCAGTAGACAATGGTGGCAGTAGGTAGGGCCTTGGAGAGGGCTCAGGAAGTGATGGGGTCAACCCCCACAAGTTGGGGGGGTTATACATATTACCATATATTTCAATGCAGTTAGAAAAGCTGTTATTCAGTTCACATTCTGCCAGTCAGCACACACACTGTTATTCATCCCTATCTCCATGCACTGCTCTTCCCCCTCCCTACTGGTGCCTAAGCTGATGAAGAATTGACTAATACTGGCATGCTTGTGCATTCCCCTGCTCCTCCTCTCAGGAGACGCTCCACCCAACCTGGGACCTGCCCCCGGTTACTGCTCCTAAGAATCTGATAGTTGCCTCCTTAATATATGCAGCCTCCTCAACAAATGTGACTCTTTTCAGGGCTGGGTTGCCCAGAATCGTCCTGATGTCGTCTCAGTAGTTGAAACTTGGCTCAACGACCACACCCCAGACTCTGCAGTCTCACTCCCTGGTGTTACTCTATACCATGCTGAAAGAACCTCAAAAAGAGGGGGTGGATGTGCACTGTATGTCCAGGACTCATTACAGTGCCTCGTCCTCCCATCCCCAATCCTCGAACATGGGGCCCAGGCTCTCACTCTGAAAATCACTCTTGCACCTAACAGAGCCCCTCTGTTCCTCTCCTCTGTATACATTCCTCCCCGAAATCAGAAGAGTGCCTTCCACTCTGTCCTCGCCCACCTCCTGACACTCCCTCACAGGGCTGAAATCATTGCCCTAGTGGATTTTAATATTAACTGGCTAGCTGACGCATTGGCTCCCTATAGGTTTGCTGCAGCCTCTCAAAATCTGTCCCAACTAGTGACCACTGCCACTAGAATCAACCAGAAGACTGTCACCGCCACCCTCCTTGATCTTGTGCTCACCAATGTACCCCACAAAGCAACCCAGGTCAGGGTACTATGCAATGCCCTGAGTGACCACTTCCTGGTGCTTTGTCATTGGTTGTATATTGTTAGAAAGCCCCCCCCCCCAAAAAAAAAACTATCCTCCAATGCCATCTCAAACCCAGCAAACTTCGGTCCCTTAGACAGTGTCTCTTAGCTAGTGACTGGTCCCCCAACAAAACCGCATTGAACATTGTCTCTGCCCTCGACCACTTCATCATCACCTTCAACTCTGCCTGCGACTGGTATGCATCCCTAAGCAAAAAGATAGTTAAAGGGGTTGACACACCTTGGATGTCACTAGTCTTGTTGGACCAGATGTGTGAACATGACAATCTATGGCACATTGCTCTGGATACTGGTAAACCCGCTGATGGGCAGCACTACCAAGAAGCACGTAATAAGTGTACTTGGAGTATTCGTAAGGCAAAAGCTGAGTACTACCAAACCTCGCTCACTGCCACATGGGGCTCAGGGCGCAACATTTGGGACTCCCTCAAAGAGCTCAGTGGCAAAGCCTCCACTGCACCTCCCTCCCAACTCAGGGCCAATGGGTCTATCACCGCAGACCCTGGCTGATTGCAAATACTTTAAATGCCTCCTTCTCAAACCTCAGTAGTGTTCTCCCTCCCCAGTTTCTTCTCCCCCAACCCCCAGCACCACCTTGCTCCCTCTCTGCCCCCGATTCCGCTTTAAAGCAATATCTCAACGCGAAGCTGCCCCTCTTCTACTCTAGACCCTCAGCAAATTATGTTTCAGCAGTGACACACTAGATCTTAAACTGCTTAGGCTCACCTTTAATGAAGTTCTCACCCCTCTCACCATGCTTCTGAACTGCTCCCTATCACTGTTCCAGTTTCTCTATAAATGGAAATCTGCCCTCATCATACCCATTCTTAAAAGTGGTGACCACACTCTGCCTGGGAACTACTGCCCCATCTCAATCCTGCCTTCACCCTCGAAAACCTTGGAGAACATTGTGGCCACCCAGCTTATGGACTACCTCTCCAAATATAGCCTCCTGTGTCCTGAGCAGCATGGCTTCTGCCATAACCCTAGTACCACCACCACAGCCCTTTTGGATTTACAAATGCCCTGCACATATCTCTTGACACTGGCCACATTGCTGGTGCTGTTTTTATAGACCTTTCCAAGGCATTTGATACAGTGCACCACACACTACTGCTGGATTTCCTCAGACAAATAGACCTTTTCCCAGAGACCACTGGCTGGTTTGCCAGCTGTCTGTCTGAGAGAGCCCAGACAGTCAGGCTTGCCCATACCATGTCCTCCCCCCTCCAAGTCAGGTCGAGGGGCCCACAGGGCTCTATTCTCAGCCCCCTACTTTTCTCCCTGTTCCTCAACTCCCTGCCCAAGGATTGCTGTGGGAAACTATTCCTGTATGCGGATGATGCTGTCCTCTATAGCTCACACACTGATTCCACAGCCCTCTGTTTTGCACTCCAGAAATCTTTAATGGAAGCTGAATCATGGTTTGTTCGACACAGGCTAGTTTTAAATTACAAAAAAACAAAACCCATGGTGTTTGCACACCACCAAAACAAGAACATAGGACAACCCCTGCTCATATTGAACTCTGTAAATGACCCCCTTGAGCAGGTTACCTTGTTCAAACACCTAGGCATCACCCTAGACTCTGGACTCACCTACCATGACTACATCCGAAAACTGAGCACCGCTGTCAATGTGCGTATTGGCCTACTTCACCAGTACAAGCACTGCCTCCCACCAGAAGCTCTCCACCTAGCTGTCTCGGCATCAGTACTATCACTCATAGACTACAGAATCATTATCTGTGGGGCAGCTGACAACACGCACTTAAACAAAATTAGGCTGGCCCTTAATAAGGCCTGTAGACTAGCTACTGGCTGCGCCAGACTCACATATACCTGCACCCTTTATGCCTCAACCAACTGGCTAAACTTTGACGGGGAGGCTGAAATATCAGACCTGCCACTTTGCTAATGAAAATAACAGCAGGGCTACTCCCACCCGTTCTCACCCTTCCCCCACTCCAGGCACCATTGTCCACCCACCTCATTCGGCAATCGGTGACAACCCACTTCAGAGTACCTCACTACAAGACCACCTCGGGTCAAAGAACTTTTAGGTACCTGGCCCCTAGCTGACTTAACTCACTCACAAACTCCCTCATCACAGAACCCAAACTTGGTCAGTTCAAGTCCCAGCTAAGAGACCTAATCCCTCATGACTCAGTCTGTGACTGTCCTTGATTTCTAGCCCTACCCATTCCCCCCCCCAATGACTATGGACTTAACTCTGGTCCAGCTGCCCCTGGGCATGCCTATATTTGACAGTGGACACCTTAGTCCAGCCTAGGCCTGCAAATAACCACCAGGGCATGGCTGGCGCCACCGCCCTGCAGTATATGTTTCTGTTACCTGCTACCGCCTGTACTATGTACCTATGCTTGGCAACACTCTGTATCTCTGTATCGCCAGCTGCTTTACTGTGTTAGCTGTAACCATTTTGTAACCATTTCTGTAACTATTGTGTCTAATTGTTGCTATTGTCCCTAATGTCTCTGTTCTCAATGCCGTGGAACCTTTTTAAAGGAGTCTTTGACTCAAAGGTATGTTATTCGATATATTCAATAAACAAATAAAATAAATAAATAACTTTGACATTAGTCTTCATTGGAGTAAGATCACACCCATATGTGACAAGTGTGGTTTGTGAGTAGTATAATAGATGTCTGATTCTATTTGGTTTTGTTTGGTTTTATTTATTTAATTATTCATAAGGTACCCTTCTACCAGGGTGCTAAGGGCACCCAAACAATACATTAAAACATCACAAGGAATAAAGTGCATAAAAGTATCATGTTCATATAGCAAAACAATGTTAAAAACATGCAGACTGCAGGTTCATTGTTACTTGACTGTTAGATTTTTCTCAGGTAGTAGTGCAGTTCAGTGTTTTGGGGGCAAAGAATAAAAGCCCACTCCCAAAAGAATCTTGACAAATGTGGCACGACCAAAAAATCCCTCATTTGCAGAACATAAACTCTTGGTGGGGTGATGAGACAGCAGAAGGTCCAAGGTATGCACTGACCACAACCCTTAAATGGTCTTATAAGTCAGAATTAACACCTTGTACTCAGTCCAAGAACTGACATACAGCTGAGTTTGGGCATCACTGATGTAATGGAGTCATACCGGCCACTTGGCCACCACCACTACTGAGCATCCCTAAACTGTGGATATGAGCCTCCCACAGGGATATCCCATCTACAGTGTTGCCCAGGATCAAGTTTCCTCATGCCAATCAGTATTTTGAGTTAAGAACAGTTTAAAATAGTCAACAATAGTCAAGGCTATCACTTGTAGCTTGCCTGTCTTCTTGCAGTTTGCCAGTTGACTATTAGGGACTGCAGGCTAAGGGGCTTTTGGAGTTACAAAGAAGCACAGCACTGTTTCTGTACATTGTCTCCTGCCAACTTTTTATCCAGCCTGCAGATAACAACACTTTTAAATAACACTGACACCAAGTATTACAACTAGCTGCAACTGCGGACATTGTGATTGCAGTATGAGGATATCTTTATAGTATGTGGTTTGGCCTTATTGTATATGAAAATCCGTAGCTTCTGAAAACTTGTTGTGCACATTCTGCAAGTTGTTGTGCATGTTCTAAAAGTTGTGCACATTCTAAAAGTTATTGTGCACATTCCATAATGAGTATACATGAGTGGTGCGCTGTTCGGCACCTGACTGGAGGAAATAGAGCAGTTAAAAAAAAAATCAAACAAGCATGGCGACACTGCTTACCAAGCAGATCACCGAGATGGTTTGGACATGGACTGCAATAGTCGGCTCCATGTTTCCAAAGCCATATTAACCTCACAGTTGTTTTCTTTCTTGTTTGTTTTGTTTTGTAAATCAACTGCTGGTGCTAATGTTTGGAGGGTTAGGATGGGAACAGGACCGAACTGACAGACTTCCAAGCAGACCGAGCTTCTGACAGCAAGCAGAGCATGAACACAAGGTATAAAACTTTGTGAAGTTAAATGCTCAGTAATTTGACTTTTTTTTTTTTTCTGGGAACCATGTACTATAATAAATAGTATGTGGGCACCCATACATGAACAAGGTTTCGTTTCCATCTTGGAGTTGAGATAACACTGGGACCTATCGAGCTTTGCTCTTGAGGTCCCTCTGATGTCATTTCAACCCCTCAATGGAAACACAGCCTTGTTGTGTGTGGTTGTCCATAAACTATTCATCAAACTTATGATGGAGCTTGACACTGGGCACCACTGCAGGTATGGGAGCCCTATAGACTGAGTGTGTTCCCTCACCACCATTTCTAAGCCCACCTGAATCACCTACAAGAAGCTCAGATTCATTCTCTGCCAGCTTCACCATCCACTAGTCAGTCTTGATAAGACAAATGGACAAAAAAAACTTGGTGCAGGAGTTTTTAAAGGATCCACCGAAGATGATTTTGCTGCTGTTTTTGAAGCAGAATTGCATCAAAACCTGTTATACCATCTATCACATGGCTTAAAAGCATCCAAAGTTTGCATCCAAAAACAGATGCAATTGCGTCCAAACTGGACACAACTAAGAACTGCATCTGTGTTCTATCACAGATTGAGACGTTTCATCATAAATAGACATAACGTCCGAAAACAGAAGCAGTGCCTGGCCTGGATGCAAGTGGATGGATGTAGATGCAGGCACAGCATATATTGGTGTCTGCATTCAACCCTTTTGAAAAATCCTCTCCCCCCCCCAACTGTATTTTCTTGGTCTGTTTAGACATGGAAAGTCATTTGAGATGCAGCATCTCTTAATAAGGAATTTCAGTGGCAGCAGCATACTACCTACAATTAAAATATGTTATACAGTACATATTATGGATTTAAACAACTGCAGTACAATAAATAATAAATTTAAAGCCAAAGTCCACTTATTTTTGGCATTTACAATTAGATTGTGCATGGATTGTCCACATTTAGTTCTACCTGTGACAAGATACATGAGCAAGCAAGAGTAAGGGAAAATGTGTATATTTTGAACACATTCTTTGGTGTATCCCTAGGGCTGAGTGGTTTATGACTATAGCTGGCATTTAAAGGAATTATTTTGTCTGTCAGAGACAGGGCTGTGAAGCTTTTAAGACATTTACAAACAATCCTTAATCCAGTTAGCTTCACATTAGACCAAAGAGAGAGTCAGTCTAAATTCACATCATTTCACAGTAGTACAGGTTAGCTTCTCTGCTTCCACAGACCACAAGCCATATGTATTGCAGGCTGGTCTTGGAATCTCTCCTTAACCACAGAATCTGGAAACACCCATTTCATTTGGAGTTAAAGGTTGTTTCTGACCTACACGCATGAACTCCTGGTGAGCAGAGTTAGGCAGTTGTGGGAGACAATGTTACCAAGTGGTAAGAGAGCAGAGCTGTGAACCAGAGGACCAAAGCCCCGAAATGGCAATAACATTTTCAAACAGTTCACTCCTGGATTGCAAAGTGCATTGGGATACATTTTGTATAAGATGTGTTATATACAACCAAATTCCTTTACTTTCCCTTGTTCAGCAATACCAGTTAGTAAGTTATTATGAGTCCATTCCTATAAATGTGTTAATGGAGACTAAAACTCACTGTTTTTATGGCATATCAGTGAAATCTGAACCAAGGCTGAGTGGTGAAGGGAAAGGGAGGATGAGAAATGAAAGAGTGTTTTTCCTGTCTGGTAATTATATAATACTGTGTACTATGGGTGGGCAGACAAATCTGCAAAATAAAACATACTGTTTTATCTGTCAACATAGCTACTAGTAATATAATATTGAAAAATTGTGCTATTTTGCCAGTAGCTTTCAATATAAATTTACTAATAGCTATGTTATTTTACTAGTAGTTATGTTATTTGAATCCCATGTTATATGGTACATTGCATTTTCTAAGAGATGATTTAAAATTTGATTTTTATTCAGTGTAGCTGTTACCGTGATTACTCTCTTGCATTTGTGGCTTTGCCTTGCTCAGCCTATCCTAGCTGTGTGTTTCAATGCTGCTGCAGTGGCATGATCTGCTGGACTTATAAGGGTGGACAAAAGAATAAATTATCTTATCCTCATTGTAGAGTGTGGTTAGTGCTGGTTCTTCTGGATTCCACATGTATTAATATTACGTTGCACAACTGGGGTTGAAGCTGCCTTATCTGGATTTCTCAACCTATCCTTGCAAGGGAACAATAACATCAGCATGCTACACTAAATAACAAGCATACTGTATTTTATGCTACCTCATAGAATAATCCCTGTTTTAAAGATTCAGTTATTGAAGATATCTTTTTGAGTAGCCATTCCAGAAATTAACATGTGGCAGTGCCTCTACACACATTAATATGTTTTAGTAAGTGACATTATTAAAAATGTATATTACAGAATTGCCTGCAGTGTATTTAGAGGCCACATCCCTATGGTGTAGAAATGTAATGTACCTTCCAGGGGAAAACATGGCCATGGCACCAGGTTTAATGCACCTCAACTTCTCTTGGCCCAATTTCTTGGGGCATTTAATGTTCAGAACACCTTGGTTTGACATGACATCTGAAAAATATTGAACCCCCCACCCCCACCCAGTATTTCCCCATCCCCAAACACTTTTCCATGCATCATGCTGAATATCAATCAGAATACACGTGGATCTTCCATAAGCTGAATTTTTATAGTACCTGTCACCACCTGGCTGAAAGTACCGTACAGTTACCCTAAACAGCCAATAAAGGGAACACTGCATTGTCCCACCAGCAGGGGATTATACTGTCATAAAACCAAGCGGAAAGCTGAATGGGCTACTGCATAGATCCAAGTGTTGTCTAAAACAACTGGTTGGGGCATGAGAGACACATCAAAATGCACTTACATCACTCTCTTGATACAAACAGTGTTGGAATCCAATTAAAAAAGCAAATAAAATTATCGCCTTCATGATAGAAGAAGCATTGGGGTACTTTTCCCGCTGCTTTTCAGTATTACATTTGCTGGGAAAAAAATGTTTTACAAGCATCTTTACCTGACTTCCAACAGCTTTTGTGATGTGAGAGTGATGTAAGTGCATCTTAGTGAGTCCCTCACACCTCATGCTGTCATGCAGGTGACCCAGAGTTGGGCATGAGTCCGGGAAGTATGCATGTGGATGACTGCAGTCAAGAAGTGGTGGCAGTGGCAGGGTCTCCCCAGCCATGGAGGCAGGTGCTGCATATCTGCTGCCACAATGACATGACAACACAATGACCCATGCATTGGGGCCATGCATGGTGCCCCCTTCTAGTGTAGGTGATTTGAGTGCTGTTGTGGTCAACAGTGGGCTTGTGCAGCACTGCTGAGGAAGTGGGTAGTGGGAGGATCAGGAGGAATCTGGGGTGTGTGAACACCCAGGCATGTCAGGATGATGACTGGTACCCTTGGGCAACAGTCCACTCAGCGAGATCCCACTAGGACACATGCTGATTAGGATGGGAGGTTGCCAGCCCAGTTATATGGCCAAGACAGCCTGTTGTCAGTGGTAAAACCCTCTGTCTTACTCTTTGACCACTTTCTTTCAGATCCGAACTTCACTGAGCTCCCGCATCTATAATTGTTTACATGGCTGTACCCTATATACCTAACCTACCTGCTTACTAAATCAGTATACTGTATGTTTATTATCTGTAGTCCCAAGTTAAAATAATTCTTCATATCCACAGAACTAGTAATGCTATAGATGAAAAGGGTTTATCTTACTCTTCTTCTTTTACCTAGAAGTATTTGCCAGCCTGTGTAAAAAATGCCTTCTTCCTCCTCCAACTTCTCAAATCTCCCTTCTTTAACTTTTGGAACTACAGTTGCAACAATCAACATGTCCAGATATTTTCTGAAATTTCTGTACAATCACTAGAAATATTTCTAGCCTGCTTGAAGTATCACTGTGGGCTACAGGAGAGAATTTCTTTAGAAATACCACAAACTACCTGGAAGTATCAAGACTACTTAATTACTGCAGCTGTAACCATGTGCTTGTTTCTGGTCAGCTTTCTGCCTGTTTAATGACCATGACATTATCACTGCTGTGTAACAAGGTATAGATGACTCTCTACTGAACTGCTTCTATGTACTTGTGTCTAGTGTGTACTGAGTTTGTGCCAGGGCAAAGTTTTGTGAATCCTGGCCATGATGTTAAAATCCCCCACCAGAAGCAGCTTTGCTTTACTATACAACTTTTGAATAGATAAAATGTCATGAAGTATCTTGATAAAGATGTTCTTATTATATAATGACTTTTTTGGCAGATTATAAATACTAATCAGAATTAATATAGCCTTTACAATTCTAACTACTAATATTATATCACTTTTGATTATCATTAATTGCAGCTGTAACTTAAAAGTATTCAGTTACTTTAACATAGGTAATTAAACCTCCACTTCCTCTGCCCATTTTTTTTTTCAGTTTTTGTGCAGGTATTTGAAAGAGCTAATAACCATTTAGATTTATTAAATCCAATTGCTCATTACTGTGCCAGGTTTCTTGCAGATTTGTTATATCTGCTGTCATTAAAATTTGTGAATATTCTGAATCAATCAGCTTTGAGGCATGTCCAGCAACATTCCATGATAGAATGCTGAGATATTGTTTACTTTTATTAAGACAGGTAAAGGTACCATAATCCATTCATTGCCTTGAGTTGACTAAGATCCAGAACCTCATCTTGTTTACTCAGAGTCCAATTTTCACTTATAGAGTTTACTAGTCAATTGTCCATATCAGCCAGTTTCTTGAAACTTATTGTTGATCTGTACATTTTAGTCTGATTCAACTTGGCTCATTTGCTTATTCTCATTTATCTGTATATGACCCTCCATTTTTTGCTTATTTAGTTGATCAAAGTTAACAATCAAGATTCCCAAGTTGTCAAGTGTGTGCCCCGCATTAATATTTTATCAGCTAACACTTTGTTTTGTAGAGTTAGATCAATTTGATCACCCTGTATCCAAGGTTTAAAAATTAGTTGGACATCAACTGTATCTTCCATAAAAAATTTGAATCACAAGAAATTTCCAATAAGGTGGCAACTCATATGTTTTAGATTTGTTTTGTTTTTCATAACCTACAGTATATGATCAGTGCAAAAAACTGAGAGCACTATATCGGTTACAGAGAAAGTTTTTTTCTCAACTTCATAGTAAAAATCTTCCTAAACTTGGGTATGTTACCAATTCTGCAATCAGTTTTGACTTAGTCATAATTTCCAAATTTCCACTTTCTGATTTAGATTTAATTTGAACAGGGTAACCCATTCTTAAGTTGTATATATTTTTTTTCATTTTATTACATTGCGTCAGATATAGTGAGCCACTCTTGCATATTTGATTATAATTAAACAATTGTGTTTTTTTTGTAAGATCATCATGTCTACTCACATCAAGAATATCATTAATGGCAGTTTCTAACCCTAATAAATTCACACATATCATATTAGCAAGGATTTTAAGCATATATGGATTCTCATACCTGGTTCTTTGCACTCCTCTTAATGTAATTAATACTTTCACTTCTGCTAGACTATCTGGCTTCAAGTGTTCCATGGCAGGCTGATTTTATGCTGGAGGGGGGATTATTGCCTCATTCCCTGGGCCAGTGCGATCCTCATTCTTTTCTCATCTGGTCATTTTTCATAATTCTTGGGCCATCCTTTTCTTGTTTCTTCTGTGGGTGTTTCACCACCAAATTATTTTGCAAAATATTTGTATTTTTTTTTCCTTTTATTATTGTTCTTTCATCCTTCTTTTGGTGTTGTTTCATCTGGTATTTCTATGATTGTGAGACTCAACTTCTTTAATTCATTTTTATTAATGACTTGATTTGTTTCATTAAGAATTATGGAAACAAAGGATTCTTTTTGTAATTTATTTCTTCTCTGAAATTCTAAAACGTCCTCCAAGCCTGCTCCATTAATTGTAACATCTCTTAAGGATGCAATTACATTTTTTTAATATTACTAGCTGTTCTAATATAGCTAGACTTGCCACCTGTGAGTTTCTTAAACCCTCTACCAGATTTTCATCTAAGAAGGGGGAGTAAGTAATCAGTCTTTCCATTTTATGTTCATATATTTTCATTTTGTCAGCAAGTTCTTATAATCCTATGATGGTCTGATGTAGCTCCTGCATTATTTCTGGGATCTCAGATTTAATTTGCTGAGAAAATCTCCCAGAAGAGCCCCAGTTCTCTTGATACTTGCTCTTATCCAGTGTTGGGTTTGGGGGTTCTGATAGTTGTTCTGCAGAGACCCTTGTTCATTTCCAGTAGAAGTCTTTTGCTTTACCCATTCCTCAGTAGAGCTCTCCAAACTTGACTTTATAGTATTACATTCTTGCTGTTTTTCAGAATTTTCCAGAAGAGATATTTCTAGAGAGATGTTATTATTTGGGTTCTGATTTAAGTTGTTGTGAGATTTTATAAGGATCAATGTATCAGGTATCTGATGGGATTTTTTTTCCTTTATGTAGTTTTGTATCATTTATAGGGGTGGAGGTTAGAATGTTAACTTCTTGATCCTCCTCTGTTTTTTTTTTTCCATTCCATTTTAAATGGTCAATAATTACAGGCTGGCCTGGTTCAATGCCTTTGGAGTTATTTGCTTTGTTTTTCCCAGTTCCCTTTTTCCCCAGAAGTTCTTTTAGAGGATTTTCTTTCATGATTTTGATTTGGCTCTATTTTATGCTTCTAACCCCAGGGATTCTTCAGTATTATTAATTCTAGCAGCCAGCCTCCTGGATTGCACTGCCCTGGAGATAAATGGAACTTTATGCAAACAGTGGAACCTATTGGCTCATGCCACCATTCAAACCTGTTGCCATACTAGCTGCTGCATTCTATAATGCTCAGATTTCATTCTCTACCTGCCTTGTTGGATGCTTCGGAGACTGCTTCTCAATGTGACTGAGAAAAACTTAATTTTTTATGAAAAAATATAAGCATTATCATTATTTTACTTCATTTATGCTGCCCTTTATAGTGTTATTACATTATGTTAAGTTTAAATAGTTTGAGGTAATTTTTTTCAATTCCTCACCGTTTCCTGGAAACCATTGGGGAATCAATTAGTTAGTATTTACTAGTGTTTAAATCATCTTATTTTAAAAGTTTATACTGACTTAAGTTGTGATTCTTTACTAGGTTTACTCCAGTTATTTTATTTCTAAAATTGTGGTTTTCCTTGGTTGAGGGACCCACCACTAGGGTCTTTTGATTGCCTCATGGTGGTGCTTAACTGGATCAGCTTGGTTCAGAAACCGACAGGGTTTTTGTTTGTGTTTTTTATTATAGTAGTAATGTCTGAAAAGCCTAAAAAGAAGACTGGGCTGACTGGATTTAGAAATTGTACTCAGTGTGGAGAAGTTTTTGTGAAAGCAGACAAGCACAACTTGTGCTTGTATTGCCTTGCAATTGAACACTTTGAGGCTGATTACAAGATTTACAAAACCTTCCCAGAGAGGACTACTGAATAATGCCTTAAGCATTTTAAGGAAAAAATGCCCTCAAACTCAGTTCCAGATCCTGGAAGATCTCACTGCACAACTGAAAGAAAAGTCTAAGGATGTTGATACAAATGCCCTTGAAAAAGGCGAAAGTTCTAGACTAAAATGACCTGGTGAACCGGTAAAGGATTCAGTTCCTTTAAAGAAAATGGATAAAAAGAAACATACTGATTCCCTAGCTGGAAAAGCAATGGGGCTCCCAGTATATTAGCCAAATATGCCAATAACTGATCAGGTTGCACAGGCTGTACAGATGTTAAAAGCCTTGCAAACAAGCTTGTCACCAGTTCAACAGCAAGTGACTGCAACCGGTTTATCGGTTTCAGTCTTGGGCTCCTCAGCTCAGAGTGCAGTTATGTTTGATTTCTCTCTGGAGAAATATGGACAGGATGAGGAGGAAGGGGAGCCATTTGAACCAGAGATTTCACTAGAGCAAGAGTTTGAATCCCAACTAAGTGCTTCTGATAATAAAAACAATAAAATGGGAGCCAAGAATAGGTTATACAAGAACACACACACACACAAACACATATACATATTTTTTACAGCTCCAATTTAAAAACCATCCAACCCTTCCCTATGACTTTCTTTCATACTCCAATACAGCTTCTGCTCTCTATTCTCTGCTCTCAACTTTCCCCTTCCATATGATGAGACCCAATCCAATAGTACTCTAGTTTTCTGGTCTCACAGTTCTTCTCCATTCTTCTCTGTTCCACTCCACTGCAGCTCTGCTCCACAATTCCAGTCACAGACATCCTGGTCAGTTTGGTGCCCTCAGCTCTCTTTTCTCCCTCTTCCACAGTTCCTCTTTTGCATCATCTGGATTCTCTGCATAAACTACACTCAGGTGCAGCAAGTTAGCATGTTCGCATATAGAAAGGTAATGTCTGTGAATATCAGTTCTAAAAGAATTCTGTTTAAATCACCAACTGTATTTAAAATCCACCAATGTTCCTCTTCAGAATTAGTTTCCAGTATGCCTCTTAAGAGTTTTAAAATGTAACTCAAAGTGAGAGTTCAAGGTCAGGTAGCTTTGCAATGTCAGCTCAGTCTTGGGCTTCAGAATGCCAATTAGGAGTATTAGAAGCAGCTCTGCCACATGTAATCCGAAAAAAAATCTAGTGAAGAAAGTCAGAGGCAGTTGGCTAGCAGAAAGGCATAATTCAGTAAAGTAAGTAGTTTCATTCATTATTTTTAAATTGTGCCACCATAGAAGCAGGGTTGGTATTTTGTGAGAAACAGGAGTTTGGCTGAAAAACAGTTACTGCCCAGAGGTATAAAGAAATCACTCCTGAGTAGTTAAAGTGCCGGCATAAGTAATAGCAGTGTTCCTTAGCTGTAAAAATAAAGTGTGGTTTGCAGTACAGAGGAAGTAGTGTGCAAAAGAAGCAATGTGCAAATAAGTAGTTTGTATGAAGTGCCAAAAAAGTCTAATTCTCAATGGAACAACAGTTGTTATTGTGTTATCGGTACCAGCTACAGCTAGTCTAACAAAAGCAGTAAACAGAAAGGGGTTGTTGCCATAAAGGTCATACTTGCTCCGTTCAGGTGGTTCAAGTTTCAAGTTCCAATTGACTGTGCTAAAACCGTAAGATACCAGACCCCTGGGTTTTTCTAATCCATCAGTAGCTAAAAGGTCTTAGTTCATCTCAGCCAGAAATCATCCCCTCTTCACTCAGTTACTAAAGTTCCTGAGAGAGTCAGTTTATTTTGGGGGACTAAAACTTTGGTCAGAGCATGTGTGCATGTCTCTTACTCAAAGCTGGGCAACTACACACAGCTTGGCAATGTGTTTCCATCTTAGGGTTGAGGTGATGGCTTGAACCTCCCAAGCTTCACTCTTGAGAACCATATGGTGTCATCACGACCCAGTGATGGAAACGCAGCCTTTGTTGTGTAGGGTTGCCTTGCCCATACATGGTTCTTGTAAGTAAGTCATTTAGAATATCAGTCTGATAGCATTTCTTTCTGGGCCTTGATTGTTCTCAGAGAGCTCTTTTTAAAGAACTTAAAATGTTTAGTAACTTCCTTTAGACAGCAGGACATCCAAACATTTTACCACAAAACACATGACATTGCATAAATCAAATATGGCGTGGGACCAATAAAAATATGCCTGATAATTTTACTTGTGATCCGTGATGCCTGTGACATATCTTGTGGCATCACCACTTGTTATGTCATGGGTTCTTGAACCTTTCATAAAAATTAGCAGGCATACTTTTACTAGGCCCATGCCATATTCCTTATTTATATTTCAGGGCCTTTTATATGATTTAAGAAAGCACTGACACCAGCTGTTGCCATTCTTATCCACTGTGGTCATCTTAGAACTCAGGTACCACATCTAATTGAGGCTATTCTGGAGTGCAAAATGAATAAACATACAGCAACTTCAGATGGTGGCTGATACTCATTAGAGCTTTTTAACAGTTGTCAGAGTCACACACTTTAGAAGCCCACTTAATTCTCATCAGTCCAACACAGATTGGGATGGGGTACCTGATGTCAGAATACTTCCACTATGTCTGTACCTTGACAGTCCTTTCAGGCTTTTATATCTTCTCCAAATGGATAGATTACAAGTTCAAAGGCAGTCAATCTGCTTCCCACAGCAAAGAGATTGATATTGACATCTCAGGGGAAGGAAGACAGCTCAGGTTTCCTCCTTTGACAGTTTGGTAACAAATATTTTAGTAGCCTGAGGGCTCTGAGCTTTTTTCCCATCCTTAGTAAACAAGCATTTGTCAATGCTGAGTGTTCCTCAATTGCATTGCTGTTGTACTGGGTCCTGCTTGTACACATTTTTCACTAGATATCAACCCAAGATAGACCTTATGAGATGTAATATGTCATATACAATGAGATCCTGATTTTCCAGTTTTTTACTGCATTTACCCATTATAGTAGAGGTGAGATGCAATGTCTTTTTTTAGTGTGATCTTGATTTTATGATGTATTTTTCTAGGGCAGATCATTTTAGATGCAACAGCTCCTTTTCAGTGTGATTTGTCAAGTGTTCTTTCACTTATAAGTATATACTGTAGGTGGGGTAGCCATCAAGCTGTCACTCACAGTCACAGTTGGAATGCATCCTAGTGGAGATCCATAGCTTTTCTTACTGATATTTACTATATAATTAAAACATGGGAATACTGAAATGCATGGAATTAATCAGAAATTGGCTAAAAAAAGACACAGAAAAATGGGTAACAATATAAAAAGTTAACTAAGGAAAAAAACATTTTGAAATGAATGGTAATTGTGATCCCATTCATTTCAATTTATTTTTTCTTTAGTTCATAACTTTTTTGTATTTTAATATTTTTACCTACCTTTTTCTGTCAATATCTTTTTCAGTCCTGCTGTGATGAACACTATGAGTGTCAATGTTCAAATCCACCTTGAAATGGGTGTTTGCGGAGTATAAATGTCTGTTGCTTGTATTTGCTGTGCAGTTATTGGGCATACTTAGCACACACTTGTTCTTTGGACTAGTGGTATTGGTATTCAAGGACACCACCTGCCCCCTCTCTAACAGCCACAGCCATGGATGATGTATATATGGTGCCCTCTAGCCAACTCTAGTCAGGTGGAGGCTACTATTACATATCTCTCTGCCTTGTGAGATGTTTCTCGAGGGTGACACAGTTTTGGGTGTGGCACTGGGTAGGTCCTGACTCCACACCTTAAACTTACAAATCACGAAACACAGACATCAACATGAATATCATAAAACATCACCATATTATACTTACTAACTTTGGGCATGCTCACCTGTCCAATGCTGGATAAGCAGTTCCAGAGTGCGAAGAACAGGAAATTGGCTGAGTGCTAAACCACTAGGGTGTGACATTGCTGAATGGCTACATTTTGCTATTCAGCATATCTAGGTGTAGATACTATATAGTGATGTGAGGTACCACTCAATCAAATGGTTACAGCAAAAACTGTGGCTATGGGAGCTCTCAGGTGCCAGGTATCTGTACACTGTCATGGGCTTTGTCACCTTTGCTGTTGCTTTGTATCTCATCTGTTAAGGGGAAGGCATGAGACCAAAGTCTGCAACTACTCTCCATGGTATATTTGTGTGGGACAGATTCCTCTCAAGGAGGGAGAAGGAGCTAGGCCAGCCCTTCCTCCAGCCCAGCCCCTCCCCCTTACTATGGGTGCCTGTTCTCTGCATACTGTTGCTATGCTTCCTTGTGGTGGGACTCATTTCCAGGCATATGTGGTGGTGTCTTTGTAAGACTCAAGCTTCACTGAGAAACCTTCTCCCTGAAAGGCTGGAAGGTTACCCCCAGATTCTGGCTCCAGGTCTAGGTTATCAGCATTATTTCCTTCAAAGGCCTGTCCTTCTTGGTGATGTGGGACCTCACAGCACTGTTTGAGCTGTGGTTTCCTGGCAGGGCATAACCCCCCTCCCCACCAAGGGCCTGGTCCATGGTCAATTGAGCAAACTTGAAGTTCAAAACTTTGCATGACAAAAGACACCCCCACTCGTCCCTCACAGCCAGTTCTGGATCCCCTTTCCACAACAGGACTTGAGACCTAGCATGCCTTATTAAAACAGTATTGTAGATGCATGCACGTCCATCTTGCTCAATCATATTTTCAACTTGGTTCAAGGATAAAGCGCTACAAAGAAATGATGAACCACCTTAATAGAATACAATTGTAAGTCCTCCCCATTCAATATTGGGGTGTGCAGTCTTTTTGTGAGTTGCCTGGGGATGAATTCATCAAACTTTCATAGAAATATAGAAACATAGACTTTGACAGCAGATAAGAACCGCTTGGCCCACCTAGTCTGCCCATTTCCCTACCTACAGGATAAGCCGCAGATCCTAGTTAACCAACAGCCTATTTCTTCCTACCCTCCACAAGAATTGCCTTATGTCTGTCCCATGTATTCTTGAATTCTCCCACAGTTTTAGACCCCACAACCTCATCAGGAAGGCTGTTCCATGCATCCACTACCCTCTCTGTGAAAAAATACTTCCTCACATTGCCCCTGAACTGCCCCCCCTTTATCTTTAAATTATGTCCCCTTGTTCTTACATGTCTCTTTTTCTGAAAGATGTTACCCTCTTGGACTTCATTGATTCCACTGAGGTACTTAAACATTTCTATCATGTCCCCCCCCTCCCTCCTTTCCTCAAGGGTGTACATATTAAGCTCTTTTAGTCTCTCCTCGTATGGCTTCTCTTGCAGACCCTGCATCTTTCTATTTGCCCTCCTCTGGACTGCCTCTATCCTGTCTATGTCCTTACGGAGATGGGGTCTCCAGAACTGGACGCAGTACTCCAGATGGGATCTCACCAACTGTCTGTATAGAGGGATAACAACTTCCTGTTTTCTGCTGGTGATGCCTCTCCCTATGCATCCCAGTATACCCCAGCTCTCCTACTGCCTTCTCCATTGCTTCCTAACCTTAAGGTCATCTGATATGATTACCCCCAGGTCCCTTTCCTTTTTTGTTTTTGTTACTACCCCCCACTGTGTAATCTTCCCTAGGTTTTTGTTTCTCAGGTGCATTATTTTGCAGTTCTTTGCATTGAATCCTAGCTGCCATACTTCGACCATTCCTCCAACCTTGCCAAGTCCCTTCTCATCCTTTCTACGCCTCCTTGTGTGTCAACCGTGTTGCAGATCTTTGTGTCATCTGCAAAGAGGCATACTTTTCCTTCCTGTCCCTCTGCAATGTCACTTACAAAGATATTAAAAAGGAATGGACCCAGTACTGAACCCTACGGTACCTCACTAGTAACCCCTCTTTCTTCAGAGTGGACTCCATTTACAATTACCTTCTGTGTCCTGTTGTCCAGCCAATGTTTTACCCAGGCTGCCACTCTGGGACCCACTCCTAGGCTGGTTAATTTGACTATTAACCTTTTGTGTGAGACTGTGTCAAATGCCTTGCTAAAGTCTAGGTAGGCCATGTCCACAGCCCCTCTCTGGTCTACTACTTTGGTCACCCAGTTAAAGAAATCAATTAGATTCATCTGACATGACCTTCCCGCTGTGAACCCATGCTGCCTTGGGTCCTGTGCCCCACTGGCCTCTAGGTACTTAACAATTCTTTCCTTCAGAAGTGATTCCATCACTTCCCCTACCACAGAGGTCAAACTGACAGGTCTGTAGTTTCCTGCCTCTGTCTTGGTCCCACTTTTGTGAAGGGGAATCACATCCACCTTCCTCCAGTCCTCGGGTACCACACCATCCTCCCATGATTTGTTAAAAAGGGTAGTCAGTGGTTTCACTAGTTCTCCCCTTAATTCTTTTAGAATTCTGGGGTGAATTCCATCAGGCCTCATTGCTTTGTCCACCTTCATTTTTAGGAGTTCTTTCAGAACCCTTTCTTCTGTGAAAGGACTGGGATCGACCCCCCCATCCAGAGTGCTTCTGTTAATTGGATTAGGCACCTCCCCCTCCTCTTTTGTGAATACTAAGCAGAAATATTCATTCAGTATCCCTGCTTTTTCACTGTCCCCCTCTGTCCACCCACCGTTCATTCTGTTCAACCTCACTATCCCTCCCTTTGTCTTTCTACGCTCCCTGATGTACCTATTAAAGGTTTTATCCCCCTTCTTAACCGAGTTGGCTATCCTTTCCTTGGTTTGGGCCTTTGCTGTTCTGACTTCCCTCCTGCTTTCTTCTGCCTTAACTGGTACAGCTCTCTGTCCTGCTCCTTCTGTGTTTCCTTATACTTCCTGAATGCTATCTTTTTCTCCCTGACTTTCTCTGCCACCTCGTTTGAGAACCATAGTGGCTTTTTCTTTTGTTTTGATTTGTTTATTTGTTTCACACAAAGGCTTGTTGCTTCTGTGACAGCAGTTTTGATTATTCCCCATTGTTGCTTCACCCCTCCTTCTAGCCTGTAGTGCTTTTCTAAGGCACTCTCCCATCTTGCCAAAGTCAGCCCTCCTGAAGTCCAGTACCCTCACTTTTGTATGGCTTGACTCTGTAGCTGAGTTTAACGTGAACCACACTGTTTAATGGTCAGTTGTTCCCAGATTGCAACCCACTTCTAGATCTGAGATCCTCTCACTGTCCCCATTTGAGAGTATGAGGTCTAAGATTGCTTCCCCACGAGTGGGTTCTGAAACTGGCTGTCTGAGGCATGCCACCTGTAGGGCATCGAGAATGGCCCTGCTCTTGGCTGTGGCTGCAGCAAGTGTGCTCCAGTTAACATCTGGCATATTCAGGTCTCCCATCAACAGTATCTTCCCTTTCTCTGCCATCCTAAGAATGCCTTCTATCATATCCTTGTCCATTCCCTTCCCCTGACCTGGGGGTCTGTATGCAACCCCTGTGCAGATTGTGGTGCCACTTCCAGTCTCCAAGGTGACCCACAGTGCCTCCTCTCCTCCCTGTTTACTCTTTTGTTCAGTTGCTTTTATCCCTTCCTTTACATAAAGAGCTACTCCTCCCACTCTTCTCCCCTCCCTGTCTCTCCTGTAGGTTATGTACCCTGGTATGTTAACATCCCAGTCATGGTTCTCTGTGTACCATGTTTCAGTGACTGCTACAATATCCAGGCATCCCTCTTCCATCAAGGCCACCAGTTCAGGGAGCTTGTTGCCCAGGCTACGGGCATTGGTACTCATTATCCTCCATTTCCTTAAGGCCTTATTCCTTTTTGCCCCATCCCTGTCCTTCTTACCTTTATCACTTTCTCCATTTACCCCTGCCCTTCTCCCTACCAACATCTCTAAGTTCGTGTTTACTGCACTTACTACCATGACTTTTTTGGGGGGGCTAGGATTTCCCTGCTCAATTATTAAATAGTACATGTATCATGGGTGTTGTGATTGAGAGTTGAAATATGGCTTAGGATTAGGAGGGGAAAGTCAACCGAGCAACTCTGCCACATGGTTCTGTATGGTGCCACAGAAGAGTGTTTCATCATACCACAAATGTCTCATTAACAATCCACAAGTACAGACAACGTAACATTCAATGTTCCAGTTAGCCAATTGTTGTAGTTAGAGCAAGATGTGGCACATATGGTGATTTAGAGCAATATGCTTGGCCATCAGCGCCCGCCCAGCCCCTTAAGTCTTGTGAGTTTGTCCCTCGTGGTGGGTCCCCAGCCCTTCAAAGAGCATATACCATAACTGTCCTGCTTGTCCAGTGTTTTTCCTTTTAACAAAGGATTGGAGGAGGGTTCTGATGTCCATTAAAGCCTCCTCTTTGTGTTTCCTTTTTTCAGCAGTTGATCTCGCTGCAGACCAGGCCTCCCTCTGCAGTGCTTATTTGTCCGCCAGTTCCTTGCTTCTCTTCATGGTAGTGGTATTTCTATCCCCCTCACTTGTAAGTCTTAAGTATTTCACTCTTTTTAGAGATATCGTGGTACAATGGTGATGATAAACCAGCAGATACTGGGGGAACATTGCCGCCAAGCACAGCTCATTTCATGATCTGCAGAAATGTTGCTCTGCTGATTGGCGAGTGGCATTATGCAGGTGAAGGAAGGCAGCTGCTGTCTGATAGGTGTGGCAACCTCATTTCAACTACATGAAGTTTCTGCCCATCAACCGGCAGAGCAGCATCATGATCAGCCTCACTGATCATTGAACTGTCACAGTTGAGTCCATGCCAGCTTGAGCTGCATTGGACCCAACAGTGACACACCTCTGAAATCCTGTATCATAGCAATATGTTCGCTTTGCACAAGCACAAGGGTGAACTTGAAAAGGGATGATTGAACGTTACTAGATTTATCCTACCACAGCATTGGTAGTACAAGCTTTGGTCACAGATCAGAGACAAGGAGGCTGAACAGCTTTGTTCAGCCAGTCAAAGGAGGCTTCTGCACACATATACCCCAGTTTTGGACTGCTCACACTCACATTCATTGTTCTAAAAGATAAGTGGTATGGGATGAAAATCTGTTGTATTTTCCTCAACAGGTGCTGTTATAATCCATTAATGTTTTATAATTTATTACACAATGCACAATAAAGGTGAAATATTTTCTAATTGTAATTACATCAGTGGCAGTTCTCTTCCGGTGTCCATCAGTTTATAATGGATCCATAGCACTGAGGGTTTCATTTTACCCTGCTGTACATAATGCATTGTCTCAGTTTTATTTATTTTTTAGTTGTTTATTTCAGGCTTGCCATTTAGGAACAGAGTGAAATATAAAAATGGTTGTGTTTTAGACTCATAGAGAGCCTGAAATAATTAGTTCAGTTTGCTGCTTGATCGCTCTGTTTAGGGACTGTTTACCACACAAAGATACGGTGAAGTTAACAGAAATTAATCAACGGTCACCTGGTCAGTCTCCACCAAATAACTCACAGAAACCTAGCAGCCCATGTTATAAATTTTTTAATGTTCAGTTTCCCTTTTTCCTGGTTGATAACAAACCTTGGTAGTCTAGCCAGAAAGTCAGTCTAAAGAGCATTTAATTAGCCCCAACTGACCTCATGGTGCTCTAGTTTATACCAGTTTAGTGCTTACCATGACTATAATGTCACAAACAGTAATTGTAAAATTAGTTGGGGACAGTTCCTTGTTTGTGTATGACTACTCATACATAGTCTTTTGTAGTATATGAGCAGTCACAGCATAGAAATCACACAACGCCAGCTAGTGAAGACAACTGACAATAGAAATGTTAACATTTTCTTTTTTTTACTAACACAGTGTGCTGCAGATGTTTCCGCAAATTCAAGTTTAAAAAAAAACTTCCGGCTTAAGTGGATAGAGGAAAGCAACTATGTGGAAGCATTCCAAGTTTTGCTGCAGTAGTGACATCACTACTGCAGCAGAACCACATAATGATGTCACTACTGCAGCAGAACAAGCATATTCCAGGCATGGAATTCCATGCATAACAGCATTCCACCATACGCTATATGGAATTGTATGTCTAGAATACAGGATGAAGGTGAAAATGAAGGCTGACATGAGCAGAAATTAATGTATGGCAATGTGAGAATTTTTGAAGCCTCAAGTGTCTGGGACTTTGCCTATATCAGTTCTGCTTTTTTTAAGTTTGCATAAGAACCAGAATAAGGAGCTTTAAACAGGGGTCTATAGTATAGATGCTATAGTATTCCTTTATTATTAAGTAAATAGTATATTCTATACAAGGACAGGGGTCTCCCTATACCCACTCTATTTAGAGCAACCTCTGCCAAACAACCTGTGCCTAACCATAAGGGTACCTGAATCCTTAGCTTGTGCTTTTCTGTGTACTCCTGCCTCTTTATTTCACATCCCTTTCTGTCCAACCATCAATACATTGCTATCTGTTTTGTGCACCTCTCCCCCATTGGAGTGTGTTTTCTGGAGACTAGTCACTTTTCCTGTCACCATGTATGTGTGCATTACGTTCCTTGTTGTTCAAGTTTCTAAGGAACTGAAACTCTCAGTATTTTGTATTGGACACTCCCATGTAGCAAACAACAATCCTTCATGTGTCATATGTAGTTAATGTGCAATTCCTGTATTTACATTAATTGAACATACAGAAGAAATAGATTAGTTGCCGTATTGGTCCTTGTAAGAACAGATCCAGAAGCGGATGGTTTGATACCTTTTATTGGACCAACATAGATGTTACAAAAAGAAAACAATTAATTGAACAGTGATTTGGTCAAAAGTGCCCTTATACCTTAATAGGTGCCCTTTTTCTTCCAACATTGATGATGACACAGACGCAGGGAAACGATTCTTGGAAGGAATGAAAAGACTTTACTGAACAGTACGGCAAGTGGTTGCACTTGAGAGCCTCTCACAGACAGAAGAAGATGCTAGTACCAGGGAGATTGTGTAGGATGGGAGTTCTTATGGACAGTACTGAGGGCATTGAGCAGATGAAGAGATTCTAACAAAGTCAGTGGGGCTTCAGTCAAGGGTATCATGCAGGAGGTGAATTATTTTTGTGGATAATACTGGGGGCACCATGCAGGTGGGAGATTCTAACAGACATTAATAGGTAGAGCTGTGCTTTTGCCATGGTAAACTAGGGAGAAAATCACGGTATTGTCATGGTCAAAATAGCAAAGATAATGGAAATCATAGTAAAAATCACAAAAAGGCATGAACCCAATTTCTGTTTAACAAAATGATCTTTTTTTAGAATATTTTTGAAACATACACATCAGAAAAGATATAAGTGTTTTAAAAATTACGTCATTAATCTGGCACAGTGGCAGGAGACAGCACATTGTACTGCTATCTCAGAGATACTGGATCATGTGCAGGACTCAAAATACCACACTGGGGCCAACTGAGGACCAAACACATTTCAGAAGTGAGGCATGAAATTATAAGTCTGTTTTCTGAAAACACCAAATACTATGTTATTTTCATGGAAAATGCTGAAGGTCAAGTTTTTGTCATTGGAAATTACAAAAATCATAGGGTTGTCATGGAAAATGTAAAAAATCATGGAGTTTTCACAAAATGGAAAAATCATGGTGTCCATGACATCCATGACTTTAGTGGCAAAGGTGCAACTGTATCAGTGGGGCTTCTTTCAGGGGAATTGGGCATGAGGGGGTTACTGGGCAGGAGGGGTACCACTGGATGCCAGGGATGACCCTAATGGAGGGACAGAGTGAGAGGGGGTTATTAGACATAAGAGATGTACTGTTAGGAGACTGCTTAGGGTGAAGAGGGCCCTTGCACTCTGCACAGATTTAAAACGAGATTTTTGGAAGCATAACTAACACTGCACTTACAGTAGTGCATCTAAAAATCTTTGAATATGCCAGACAGTACTATATGGAAGCCCCAGTGGCTCATTTTCATACATGTCTGGACTTTGTTAGCACTCCTTTACAAACAGCTCAGTACCATGCTAACTGTGCCCCAGAATATGGCACCATTAGTGCAACCATATTTTCACATGTCTAAAACAAAGTTAGCGTGGTGTTGATTTTTTGAATATTGGGCCCAGTTCTTTTAAAAAGGCCTACCTTTTGAAGTCTTACAGCTAGAGATGTGATTTATTTTTTTAAGAAAACTCAGGGTCAAGTTGGCATGATTACTCCATGTCAACTTGCTTTCAATGGACCCTGTGCACTATGCCTATGTGCCGCAGAAACCAGGCACGTAGGCATATATATGCATGAATGTCATGCAGTGGGGTCCTGCAGACCCCCTTGACATTCATGAATAGCACACATGTCAGTAATGTGCCAGATCCCCCAGCTGTGTGGACAGCAATATGCTGGGATGGGCGGGGGGCATGCCGGTGGCATGTCTGTGCTATGCGCCATTCACTAAGGCACATAGTGCTGTGCACCAGTGGCAGAGGAGGTCACCGGTTACGCCTGGGGGGGACCCTGCCATAACTGCTGTATGTGCCCAGCCCCACGCACACAGCTGCCCCGTTACCATTCCTGTGAGACACCCCACCACCCCAACACAAGGCTTTCTGGTCCCCAATACAGTATATTGCCCCTGCCCCAAGACATGCCAGCCCCAACCCTGATACGTATATTTCCCCAACCCCACCACATGCCAGTGCTGACCCTGATGCAGTAAATCAAACCCCTGCCCCAACACATACCAGCCCTGACCACAATACAGTAAATCATGCCCCCGCTCCAACACATGCCAGCTCCTACCCCAATACAGTAAATCACCCCCTGCCCCAACACATGCGAGCCCTGACCCAAATACAGTAAATCACCCCCTGCCCCAGCACATGCCAGCCCTGACCCCAGTAATCATATGCATAGCCCCTCATCCCACGGCCACATGGCACCCCCGACCCCAGTGTAGAATAAGGTCATACCCAACACAGTGTTCCCCTGGTCCACTGTACCCCAACCCTCAATCCCGAACCCTGTTGAAGCACTGGTGGCCAGTGGCCCCCCCCAGCACCATACCTGTCTGTCAGTGCTGGGATGACCAGTGGCACAGCCCACTGCACACCTCCATGGCCACGGGCCATCTAAGTTATACAGGGAACATGCAGCTATGTGGCAATGCATTCAGACAACATGAAGTCTTGCTGTATTCTGACAAATGCAGTATGACCTACCAGTTCAGCTGCCCCAGAGAAGAAAGAGTTAAACTCTATGCAAATGCATAGAATGTTGAGCTCGAGCTTGGTTTTCAAACCACTGTCCTTGGTACATTCCAGTAACTGATAAGATTCTTTACTCCGCTCGCCAGTGAAGACGCCTCGGAGATTTCTTCTCATTGCCTTCAGTTGCAATAGAGTTTAGTCAGTATTTCTACTACCATTTCTTAATTTCTTGCAAAGTTCTTCAAACCTCTGTCTTCAGTTCATGTGTTTTCTAGGTTGGGTAAGTGTTTGGTTTTCCTAGTGGTTCTGCCAACCATGAGGAGACCAGATTTTGTTTTTCCCATCTAGTCTCTATTTTAGTTCATTTGGGGATCCAGTTCAAAGCCCTGACTAAAACCAAGATTTGCTCTTGGTTTTTCACTGGCTAGCGCTAAACCGTTAGTCAATACTTTGGTTCTCTTTCTTACCTGGCCTAACTAAGCCTCCAGGGTAAGCTTTAGTTTTTTTATCCGGGCCTAAGTAAGCCAAATTTCGGTTAAAATATCAATTGGCTTTTTGCTTGACTGGCCTAACTAAGCCACTCACTTGAGCAGTTTGAATTTTAGGGTCATGTCACAGAAATCCAGTAACAAAAAGAGGTTGTACATGGGAGCAGGTGCAGGGTTAAAAAACATATGGAAAAAAAGGAAGAAATCCTGTACTCTGCCAACCAAATAAAGGGCTGTTCACCACGTATTCAAAGAAAGTGCTTCATTTTATTCCAGACCATGTGTACGGCCCTGATGCATTTCGGAACTATGTTCCTTTATCAAAGGGTCTGCAGTGGTAGAAAAGGACTATAGCATTCATTCACATATGTACAATTGTAATAAAACACATTCATTGTCATATAACTGTACAATAAACACCTGTATCTTTAACAGTAGTACTGCCAGGTAGCAGAAGAATCAAATGAAGTTTGCATACTAGGTGTCCCAGTATGCTCCATTGATTGGAATACTGCTGGATAAAAATCTGAAAAAAATATATTTAAATTGGATTAAAAACATGTTTAGTGAGCCCTTATAATTAAACCTCTTGTAATCAATAATTATGGGGTACTGCATAGTATTATATTAGACCCAAAGTTGGTAAAGCTAATACTCGCTAAGTAACCTGTAGTGATCCTACTGCTACTTAGAAAATAATAAATAAAAGAACATGACAGTAGGACAGTGGGTCCCTCTATGAGGAGGTAGGTTTGTGTAAGCAATCCATTGTCCTATCTCTTCCTTCAAAGGAAGGGTGTTGTTTCAAACTTCTCACTTGATCCTGGTATTTTATAAGCATTCGGTGTATAGATCCAAAACCCTTCTCTTTCTAAAATAAAATTATCATAATCCCCTCCTCTTGGGTTTCTGAGAACCTTCTCAATACCTTGGAATGAGAAAGTGTGCATTTTCTCATCTCCACTGTCCATGATGTGTTGTGCCGTGGCATAAGTGGAATCCTTGTGTCTAATGGCTCTTACATGTTCTGCTACTTTCTCTTTCGGCTTTTTTTTTTTGGTTTTTCCTATGTAAAATGCTCCACAGGTGCAGGTGGCCGTATACTGTAGAACTAGAATGATTCGCTGTAAAAATAGTTTCACTATAATCGCTAAATGGTCCTGTTCAGTGTAATTATTTTTACAGCTACGATTTAAATCTACGATGCTTGTTAAACCAAGAGTACTAAGGACACAGTGATGGGGTTATGTGAGAGGAAACTGTCAGACATACAATAGATTACTGCACTACTTAGACTCATGCTTTGCCTCTGACTCTTCTTCAATTCTGAATTATGCTCTACCGTGTTGTACCACCGACTACATGCATGCTGTAACTCGTCAATGGGGTCCACGTGGTCGGTACAATTACTTACTGGTTACCGCAATGTTGTTTTCCTTGGGTACTGAGTACTGTGTACTGTATGAATCAAATGAGACCATTAACATGTTTGCCAGGTGAGAAAAACATTTATTTAATGCGAAGTGTAAAAAAAAAAAAAAAAGGCTTTAAAGTGTTGCCACAGTTGTACGAGCAGTACGAGCAATACGAGTGCTTCAGGTCTCCGTCTCAAGTCATGCTGTGTCCGTCTCCATCACCATCTGCAAGACACAGTAACAGGGTTAAAAACTTTGGTAAACAGTCAGGGCAATTCTAAGCGGGTGAGCAAACTTACCATTTAGACATTCTGTATGCGCCTGTAGGTTGCCAGCTTGCTCAAATCCTCGAGAGCAGTCCTTTTGGTCGAGCTGCCAGTTTGGCAAAGCTGTTTACTAACCATTGAGCATTGCAATTTTTAAGGGAAGTTGTCCTGAGATCGATGTTCATCTTTCTGTTTGGGTCAGTATCAGAATTTGCTGCTTTGGCAGCTACCTCATTCGCATACCATTCTGTAAAATTATGCTTCGGCTCATCCTTAAAAATTTTATTTATGGCAATGTCCAGTAGTGTCCATCGTCCATTCAGAGCATGGAACCAAGTTAACCCCGGTCTCGTCGAGATTTAAGACTAGCTCAGGTGGAATGAGCTCCTGACGAGACGCTGTGACTATTCTGTTGAGGTAGCTTGCTTTAGTGCTTCGAAATCTTGTGGTGTTTTTTTTGCAGCCTTGGTTCCCTTTCTTTTGCTGAAACCCATGCAGTTTAAAAACAACCAGGACCATTGTCTAGAAAAGGACAGACTGCCACCATTTTCAACAAGTAGTTCAGGGCATTTGGCTTTAACTACCCCAGTCGCTATTGCCAGCAACAGTCTACCATTAATAACAGCACCCTCAGATCTCAGTGTTTTAACAATGTTTTTTAACTCGTCTTCAACATCTGCCAGAAGCAGACATAGGCGACCATGGGCTTTTATGGGCAGCACTTTAGAAAGTTTTTCTGGGTCAGGAGTCTGTGCCAGTTTCTCTTTGTAGTCACGCTTGAAGGTGCGGACTGTTCTTTCATTAATTTTCTGCTTTTACTTGCTCTCATAATATCGAGCAGCATTCATTACCCCATGTTCACAAGAATACTTGCCAATTTCAAATGTGACTTCAGGGGTGTAGATGGCATAATGTGCTCTGCATTTCTTTGCAGGAGGAGAAGATACTGCAAGTTCATGTGCTACAGATTCTGCCATCAGATTTGATATGCCGGCAGTGACAGAAAGAATATCCGAATCCAAGTTGCCGGTTTCCAAGGCAGTAAAGTCTCTTTTTGTTGCTGGTCTACGAGGGGACTTTAACCACTTAATTAAGGACATCACTGTACCTGTACAGTTTAACAGTTTAGCAGTTATTGCAGCCAATCAGACAAAGTATGGCACTAGGAGACAGAAGCAGCAAACAGCTGCGCGAATAGCTGCTTTTGAAAGGATAAAGCGCGCGAATGTAAGTGTGCGCAATATAAACTTTACGCGATTATAACTAGTTCTACAGTATATATCACTCCACTAGTGTCACAAGTGATTAGGCCTCTGATCAAGTATTGCTTCTGGTTCTTTGCAGTTACACATGTAAAGTCTTTTCCTGTCACTATGCTACTATAGGTGCTACATTTCCCACATTTAAAACTACCTATGTTTGCTTTTAACCAAGTCTCTTTCACTGGTAGTGTCTGTCTGCTGTGAACTAACTGATCTCTGATGGTGCTGGCATATCTGTATGTCATTCCGGGCGGTTTGTCATGGTGTATGCTGAGATATGGGTCTCCCTTCAGTATATTCCGATTTGTTAAGATAATGTCAGCTATTCTCAATGAGTGTATAGAAAAGGTGCTAACAAAATCCAAGTTCTCACTGTTGTTGCGATCTTTATATTTCTGTTTCAGTGTCTCTTTTCTAGGTATGACTGCAACTTCTCCATGAATTTTCTTTATATACTCTTCCTGATAGCTGCTCTCCATGAATCCTGTTTCTAGATCTGTTGCTGGTTTTTGAAAATCTGTATCCTCACTACAATTTCCCCTTATCCTGAGAAACTGTCCTTTCGGGATGTTCCTAACAATATGTCGTGGGTGGCAGTTGCAGGCTAGGAGTAGGGTATTCCTTTCACAAGGTTTTCTAAAAATGTCATTGAATATTGTCCCATTCTCACCCTTTCTAATCTCCAAGTCTAAAAATTGTACATTTTCCTGACCAGTTTCATATGTGAACCATAGATTGGGGTTAGAGTCATATAGGAAAGAGACAAAGGAGTCAAATTCATTGAGATCCCTGACCCAGATGATAAATATAACATCAATGTAACACTGGTATAAATTGAGTTTCCAAAAAAAGGGGTTGATGTCTACATTTCTCAAAAAAGTATCTTCCCATTTCCCCATGTACAAATTTGTGAGACTGGGGCAAAAGTGGCCCCCATGGCTGTTCCTTTCGTCTGTAAATAAAACTGGTTCAAGAAAGAAAAAGCATTAAACTTAAGCACAAATTCAGATCATTTTAAAAGATCTGTTTCTCTGGAATTAAGAAAATATGCTAGACTATCCAGAGCATCTTATTAGGGAATATTATAATACAAAGATTCAACATCCATAGTGATCAGATAAGCATCAGGGTCAATATCTATGTCATCTAGAACCCTTAAAAATGTCCCCCGTGTCTTTGATATATGACCCCAAGTTTGTGACAAAAGGTCTCAAATAATGATCTACATATTGTGATAGTGGTTTGGTTAGAGATCTGATCACACTCACAGTGGGTCTATCTGGTGGTGTTGGTGGTAGGGATTCAGACTCTTTGTGAACCTTCAGTAGTGTGTAAATTGTGGCCCTTATAGGAAAATCCACTGTTAGAAATGTTTTGACATTCATGTCTAGTCACCCTGTATTATAGGCCTCTGTGATGAATTCATCAATGCAGTGTTTAAAGAAGACTGTGGGATCTGGCTCAAGCCTCTTATAAAATTCACTATTTGACAGCTGTCTATTTATTTCAAAAATGTAGTCTGTAGTGTCTTGAATAACAACTGCCCTACCCTTATCTGCCTGTTTTATCACTATATTTTGATCACCTTTTAAATTTTCCAAAGCCTGTCTCTTCATGTCTGTTAGGTTGTCATAGGTGATTCTAGGCAGATTAGAAAAAAACTTTTCAAATTCATTTTTGCATACTATTTGAAAGGTCATAATGGCTGAACTGAGTGGGGGATAAAAAACTGACAGACCCCTAAATTGCTTGATTTCTAACATCGCATCATTTACAATATCATTATTCCCCAGAATAGTATATACGGTCTGGTTATTAGTTCCAAAGTGGTTGGTATTCATGTCATCCTTATGACCCTGTTTGGAAAACAAGGATTTAAGGCTTAAGTTATGGCAGAATTTCTGGAGGTCCAAAAATGTTTCAAATTTGTTTATACCTACTGTGGGTACAAAAGATGAGCCTTTATTAGGGACTCTTTCTTCAAACTCCATTAATGTTCTGCTAGACAGGTTGTTCACCTTCTCTGGTGTCTGCCTTGTCTCCTGTAAGGGTAGTAGTTCTGTCTGAAACCCCGAAAATTGTACTGTGCAGGTGGAGATTGATTCATCTGTCTCTGATGGGTTTGGGGGTGTGGGTAGGAGTAGGGGTGGGGCACTTGAGTTTGTTGTCTGTTGTTTTGGTTGCCAAAATCCTGTTGTTGTCTTCCCTGTTGTTGTTGTTCCTGATGTAGATTGCCTCTTGAAACCCCCTTTCCCGCTATGTTTTCCCCTTCTTGTCTTTCTTGTTCTTTGTTTCTTCTGTAAGGGTTCCCCCTGCCAGGCCCACTCTGTCTGGGTATGTGAAAACCTTGGTATCTATTCGACCTAGTGCTTCGTCTAGGTTGGGGTTCTGTTGTTTTGTTAAATTGCATATTAAAAGGATCACCCCTTGAAATATTGTTTTCATTGCTGCTTACATCACTATTGTCTGTGCTTGTATTAAAAGACACTCTTCTTTACTTTCTAAGAATTCCCCTTGGTTGTTCCTTCTTTTTCCATGTGTATATCTTATTGTTTTGGTAGTCGCCAAGATCTCTCTTGAATTTAGTTCATTTCTTCTTTTTTAGTTCAAAATCCAGTTTCTCTAACGTCTCTCTTAATTTTCTGTTATAGTGATCAAAGTCTGTTCGTTCCTTAAATTTCAGCATATTTTTCTCATATACCTTTATTTCATCTTTAAGTACCACACTCACCTCCCTCCCATATTGAACAATATGTAATATCAGTTTTCTTGAGGCCTCATTGAGTATTTGCCTCCAATGTGTCATAAAGGTTTCTACATCAAGGCTGAAGGCCAGTACTTTTAAAATTCTTAAACCACGTGGTATTCTCTGCACATTTAAATATGCTTTGAGTCTTGTGATATTCCACTAAATGCATCTTACCTTGGTCGTGGTCCACTCTAATTGTTTGAAGGTGTCTAAGAAGGAGCAACTGTTCCACCGATAACTCCCCTGCATGTTGTCAATTTCCAAAAGGAATGGATTACCACTCCCAGCTTCAGAAAGTAGGTGATTGACAAAGAAAAAATGGATCCATGTCACCGCCAATATTGGGAGGGCCTGTGTGTGTACCATGGTGAACTTCCGTGAACACTAGATCCGGGCGTTCTCTTGAGTGATGCTGCTATTCCAACATTCATCTTACGTTGATACACCATATAAGGCTGTAGAACTTCATTTGATTCTTCTGCTACCTGGGCAGTACTACTGTTAAAGGTACAGGTTTTTATTGTACAGTTATATGACAATGAATGTGTTTTGTTACAGTTGTACATATGTGAATGAATGCTATAGTCCTTTTCTACCACTGTGTGGCACTATTGTGATGCACTAGCACCTTATTTCATATTTATTGCACTAATGACGCTGTATTATAATGTCATCATCTCTTGACTATAAAAGGCCTTCAGCCTTATCATTGTATTAGACCCTTTGATAAAGGAACATCATTCTGAAATGCATCAGGGCCTTACACATGGCACTTTGGAATAAAATGAAGCACCTTCTTTGAATACATGGCGAGTAGTCCTTTATTTGGTTGGCAGAGCGTGGGATTATGTCACAGAAGCCTAAGAGAAAAAGTGATCCCACTGGGTTTCAGCACTGTACCGAGTGCAGGGAGCAATTTGCAAAAGCTGATCTGCACTTGGTTTGTCTGTATTGCTTAGGTTTCGACCACTTGCAATCAGACTGTGCTATTTGTAAAACTTTCCCTCAGTCTACCATCAACAGATGGCTTGGTAAACTGAAGAAAAGAATGGAGAAAACTTCTACATAGGGTGGCTCTGGTTCAACCGAACCTTCGGTTCTGGCTGCAGATCCCTCAAGCCAGTGTGAACAGTTGGCGGTTAAGGGATGCTCAGAGTCTTCAGAACCCATACTGTCTAAAAGGCCAAATGGTCTGGTTTGGAACCGCGTAAACAACCAGTTGTGGTTCCAACCTTGGAAGAAATAGCCAAAGCTATACGCATTGTACAGTCTTTGCAGTCTGTGTTTGGTGAACTTTCGCAGGTACCATCTGGTCAGCCAATGGTTCATGGTGCTGGTTTAGTACCCTCAAGACTTCCTGATCCTGAGGAGTATTACATGTCTGAGTGTGAATATGATGAGGAGAAGGAGGATGAAGGGGAGCCCATAGATCCTGAAGTGTCCCCTGATCATCGCCAGTATGAATCTCCTCCTAGGCCTGTCTCAGAGGCCACCTCTCATTTTGCCTTCATGAGGCAGGTGTCTGAGACCTTATAACGCTCTGTGCAGGAAGCCAGACAGGCAAGAGGATGAAGAAGAGGATTACAGGGAGATGATGGATCTCCCTGTATCCCAAGGACTTTCAATCCCCATCCACAAGTCTCTGAAGAAGCAGACTTTAAAAATCCTACAAACGCCTAGTTCTGTCCCTTCCTTAGACAAGAAGATGGACAGAAAATATTTTCTGTCTGGCAGTGGCAATTAATTTTTATCTGGTCACTGTAGCCATGCAGGGGTAGTATAGACTACAGCCTGTGAAAAAGCTGCCATTCCTCTGGCTTCATATCCCCCTGACAAGGATTCCAGAAAAATGGATTTCCTTGCCAAGAAGACATACTTATTTTCCTCCCTGGGCATTAGGCAAGCCTCCAATATGGCTTATGCCTCCAGGTATCAGAAATCCCTCTTGGAGTCAGTGGAGCAGTTAGCTCAAAAGGCTCCTTCTGAGCTGGCTTCAGATCTTCAGGAGTTGGTCACCAAGGGGGTACAGACATTAAAGTCCCAGTTCCATATGGCTGTAGACTCTAATGATGCAGCCTCAAGAGCCATGGCATCTGCCATCTCTCTCAGGCATTTTTTCTGGCTGGCTAAAATGCACCAGCTTATCCCAGAACAGGCAGAATAATGCACTGGACTTTCCCCTTACCCAGAATTCTCTGTTTGGGGAACAGACTGAAGCATATATGAAAAAGATGAACGAGTACAAAGTGGCTTACAGGAGTGCTTCAGCCAAGGAGAAGGTTGCCACTCCTCAGAAACAACAGACCAGAGGCAGGGGCAGACCTTACCTCAGACCTTTCCATCAGGCCCAGGCTTTTCCCACTTACCAGCAACCCAGGGGCTTCTTTAGAGGGAGAGACAGAAGGGTTGCCGGCAGCACTGCTTCCACCTCCCAGTCTGCTACCCCAACTAAACAGACACCCTGAGGACTCTGTCCGGGCCGCCTGTAAGGGGCAGGCTGACCTATTATCTTCAGGCATGGCAATTCATTACGTCAGGCCAGTGGGTCCTGGAGATAGTAGGGTCAGGGTCATGCGCTCAGCTTCAAGCTGCTGCTAAAACTGGCTCCAAGGGCTTTCTCACCTGCGAGCCCTGCAGAAACAACCCTATTGGAGGCAGAGATTTTCAATCTTTTGCTTTCAAAGTCAGTGGAGCCTGTGCCCCCTCAGCACAGGGGAAAAGGACTGTACTCCAGGTATGTCCTAGCATTAAAGAAAAATGGGGAATGGTGGCCCATTCTAGATCTCAGATTCCTCAACGGGAATCTTACGAAGCCAAAGTTCAAAATGATAACCCTGGCTACCATTTTACCTACTCTCAGGCAAAGGGACTGGCTAGCATCCCTGGATTTAAAGAATGCCTACTTCCACATCCCCATCAAACAGTCCGACAGAAAATATCTCAGATTTTAACTACCTTCAGGACACTATCAGTTCAGGACAATGCCCTTCAGACTAACCTCTACCCCAAGGGTATTTACAAAGTGTCTGGCAGTGGAAGTGGCATACCACAGAAGGCAAGGGGTTTCAGTTTACCCCTACCTGGACAGCTGGCTGCTAGTGGGTCAGTACCCCCAGCAGGTAAAAGAGGCACTAAATCTCACTCAGGACACTCTTCAGTCCCTGGGTTTTCTGGTGAATCTAAAGAAGTCAGTCTTCATCCCAGTACAGGTGCTGGACTTTATAGAAGCAGAACTGGACACCATTCAAGCAAGGGCCTTTCTGCCCCCTGTAGGGCACAGGCCCTCATTGAGCTGGCGAAATCCTGCCACCTTCGAGTCCCTCAACCAACAAGGTATGTCCTATAGCTCCTAAGTCATATGGCCTTCACAATAGCTGTGGTCCCGGGGGCCAGGTTCCAGAAGAGGGACATTCAGTTCCTCCAAAGATCATTCTGGTCCCAGAAGAAGGATCCTCTCTCCAAGCTGATTCTGGTGTCCTCCACCCTTAGCTCTTCAGTGGTGGCAGGACATAGACATTCTCAGAGTAGGGATTCCCTTTCTCCCTCAGGTACCCTCTCTGGTGTTGACAACAGATGCTTCTCTACTGGGCTGGGGTGCTCACCTAGGGGACCACACAGCCCATGGCAATTGGTTTCCTCTGGAGTCTCTCTTGCACATCAACGTTCTGGAACTCAGAGCTGTGTTACTGACTATCCAGATGTTTGCCAGTCTCTTACAGGGCAAGGTGGTGAGGGTTAGGATAGACAATACCACCACCATGTACTACATCAACAAGTGGGGGGAACAAGGTTCTCACTGCTATGCTCGGAGTCCATGAAAATTTGGACTCTGGCCTATTCTCTGGACATGTCCCTGTCAGTTGTACACCTGCCAGGGAAGGACAATGTACTGACAGATACTCTCAGCAGAATCAGCGAAGGCCATCACGAATGGACCCTGAACAGGCAGGTCCTTCTATCGGTATTCCGGAGGTGGGGGGGTGCCAGACATAGATTTCTTTGCAGCCCTAGACAATCATCAGTTGCCACTGTATTGCTGTAGGCCTCCACTCTAGAGCTCAGTTCCACTGGAGGTTGTGCTTCTGGATTGGTCAAACAGGTTCCTTTTTGCCTTTCCTCCATTTACTCTGATACCCAGAGTCTTAGTCAAGCTGAGGACTCAGCCTGCCACCATGAAGAATTTCTCATAGTCCCAGACTGGGCCAGACAACCGTGGAACTCAGTGTTACTGTCCCTCTCAATGACCAGTCCCATTTGTCTCTCCTGCTGACAACCTCTCAGGGGAGAATCCTCTACCCCAATCTTCAGTCCCTTCACCTCATGGCCTGGCTCTTGAGGACTTAGAATATGCAAACTTACATCTTTCTGAATTTGTGCTGAAGATATTAAGGGTGTCCAGGAAACCTGCAACTAGGAAAACCTATTCCTGTAAATGGAAAAGATTTTCAATCTGGTGCTCTCAGAAGGGCCTGGATCCATAACAGGCTGGTCTACCAGCACTTCTGGATCACCTAATGCATCTTCAGTCATTGCATCTGCAACCATTTTACCTTAAAGGTGCACTTGGCAGTTGTCTCTGCACATCTCTCAGCAGGGAGGGGGTCCCTTCCTAGCTGCACACCCAATTTTCGAAAGATTTTCAAGGGTTTGCTACACCTTCATCCTCCACACAGGAAGACTACCCCTGCACGGGATCTGAATATCTGCATAGGTCAGTTCATGCAACCTCCTTTTGAACCCATGTTTTCTTCAGAGCTCAAGTTCCTTACTTGGAAGACTGTATTCCTGGTAGCTATCACTTCTGCCAGAAGGATCAGTGAGATTCAGGCCTTGTCAGTGGAGCCCAACTACATTGCACCCCACAGGGATAAAATTGTCCTTCAGACTAATAGGAAATTCCTCCCTAAGGTGGTTTCTGATTTTCACCTTAATCAGTCCATCACTCTGCCTGTATTCTTCTCTGAGTGCTCAGGAGAATGCAGGCTCCACAGTCTAGATGTAAAAAGAGCCATCAGCTATTATATGGACAGAACAAAGGAGCTAAGGAAGGATTGTTCCCTGTTATTCCTTACCTATGGTGAGGTAGGCAAGGGCAGGCCAGTTGCAAAAAGGACCATAGCCAGATGGATTGGGGACTGTATCCAGTTTTGCTACAACAAGCTGGGAAAAGACCCACCAGCAGGCCTTAGGGCTCATTCCACTAGGGGGACTGCTGCCTCAGTGGCAGCTGCTAGGGAAGTCCCCTTGCTTGACATCTGTAAGGCTGCCACCTGGAAGACTATCCATATAGTCACTAAACACTACTGCCTGGACACCCAGGCTAGGAGTGATGCCAGAGTTGGTACAGCAGTGTTGCAGAGCCTATTTCCAAAATAGGTTATGTGCCCACCACCAAGGGGCACTGCTTGCTAGTCTGCATTTGTCAGAATACAGCAAGACTTCATGTTGTTTGAAGAAAAAATTACTTACCATAGTAATGTTGTTTCTTCTAATGGAGTCTTGCTGTATTCTGACCTCCCACCCTGCCTCCCCTCCAGAACCAGGGGAAAGGTGGCCCTCTGCATCACAGTTCTGATTTATCCATCAGTGGGTACTTATTTTTTCTTTGGCATCAGTGACTTGAGTCCTCTTTATGCCCCTTTTTGATTGTAGTGTTGCCCCTGGGGGGCTTAGATCTGGTTAGACTTTTTTTCTTTTATTAGCTTCGTAAGAATCTGATCAGTTACTGGAACATACTGAGGACAGTGGTTTGAAAGCCGAGCTTGAGCTCAACGTTCTATGCATTTGCATAGAGTTTAACGCTTTCTTCTCCAGGGCAGCTGAACTGGTCGGTCATACTGCATTTGTCAGAATACAGCAAGACTCTATTAGAAGAAACAGCATTACTATGGTAAGTAATTTTTATTTCCTTGAGTAAGTCAGACAGCCAGTGGCCATGGAGGTGTTGGAGGGCTGTGCCTCTGGCTGTCCTGGCAATGAAAGACAGGTATGGTGTTGGGGCGTGTCAGTGCCATAGGGGGTGAGGGGCCACTGCTCACCAGTGCTTCCACTGGAGTACCAGGATTGGGGGTTGGGGTACAGTGGACTGGGGGAAACTCTGTCTTGGGGGGAACCTGTGCTGCACCGGGGTCAGGGCTGCCATGTAGCAGTGGGGGAGCTATGCATATGCCTATCGGGGTTGGGGCTGACGTGTGCGGAGTGGGGTGCCTTTGCAGTGGGACAGGCCTGGGGCACCGATGTGTGTGTGTGGGGGGGTTTCTGTGCCTACACCTGGACCAGGCATACAGTACAAGAGACGAGGGGAGTGGAGAGGGGTCTGCCTGGTGCATACAGGGACCGGGCATACCTGTGTCAGGGATGGGGGGTTGCATTGTACAGATGGCAACAGGGTGGGGGAGCTGTTGTGGGGACATCAGTGCAGCAGGCGCTGCCACAAGGTCTGTTGTCTGATGGGGTGGTCCTGTGGACTTAGGAGCATGGCAGCGTGGGTCCAGGTGTCTACAGGAGCTATTCATGCACCTGGACCTGTGTAAATAAGCCACTCTGGGACCCAGGACAGGCATCCCATTGGATACCTGCCGAAACTGAAACTCTGTCCCTGGCCACCCTGTGGAGTCCTGCATGCTGGGGGCGGAGCCATGGGCAGGTGGTGACCGTTAATGCATACCAGCCTGTGCACACCTGTCCGAGAGTGGAGAGCTACATGGGCATGGTACATGCCTCAGGTGTGTATTTCCTGCCCGTTCATGAATAGGCAGCAATGTACTGATATTCTGAAACATGGTTTAACTATATCAGTATACTGTACTGTACTAATAAATGCATTTCCACTATAGTGACCGAATGAAGTAGTTTCAGCATGTTTATATACTGTAGTGAAAATATTCTTCTACTGTATTGATAGTCTATTAATATACTTACACTATCACTACAGGACAGTACACTACTACTACAGCTACTACTACTACTAAAAGACACCACTGAAAATGATCTTTGGCTCAATGTGTTTTTTTTTCCCTGAAAAACTTATTTTACTATTACTATTACAACATACAGTATCAACAGAAAGACAATTAAAAAAAAACTTTCAGATTTTGTTATGATAATTACTCATCAAATACTTTTTCATGACATATATACATAACAGCCTACAGATAGGGAGGAAGGGAGGGAGGGAGGGAGGAAGGAAGGAAGGAAGGAAAGAAAACTAGTGGTATCCCATCAAGGAGAACTACAACCTTTTTTTCTAGATATGTTCAAAACTATACTGTGGCTGTCTCTGGCTAGTTATACAACACCAGCAGAGATAAAATGATATGATAAAAAGTGAGATCTTATAGCCAACTCCCAGGATATTAAGTTATCTTGTGAGTTGGGTATGTCACAGACAATAGCAGAGCTCCTGCTATCCCCTACCAGGCTGCAATCCTGGAGGCAGGAAAACGGAAGTCACTGGCAGGCCGTTCTGGTCCATGCAGCATTGTAAGTAGTGAACTGATATATAAATCAAATACACAATGTCCTGGCTCACAATATGCAGTTTATCATCCCTTGTGAGGGGGCAGGACTGTCATAACTCAGTCTTGGTTCTGCTTAATTGGCTGTCATGTTTGTCTGCATACAGGTCCTGCTTTACCACTGTTGAACTCATTCATTTGAAATGTGCTTTCAGATGGTGTTCATAGGTCTTGATTCTCATAGGTAGAGCTGTGTGCTAAGTGTCCACAATGACCACTTAGCATCAAAAGTTCAGTTAAGGCCCGGTCCAAGTATAAGAAGTCAAACTCGCCCGTGCTCCTCCAAGAGTATAAAACACTCCGCAATAGATGCAAGTTCGCTGTCCAAACTGCAAAGGTGAACCACCTCAGGAATACTCAACTCCACAACAAAGCAAACTCCAAACAACTTAGGGGTATGCTTAACTCCCTTCTGGGCAGTGACAGGAAGTCTGACCAGATAACCCCTCTTTCGCATGGTAAATTAACTAATGATCCAAAATTTGTGGCAACCAAGTTTAACACCGCCTTTGGTGATCTCAACAAATATGACTCCACTTCTCTCAGCCCTCAATGCACAGCCCCCAACCCTCCCCGTTAACAGGAACTCCCACTTTCTATTTCAAAGCTGTCTCCCCCTCCTATACGGTCAAGCTCATTAACAAGAATAACCCTAAACCCATCTCTGGCCTTAATGGCCTAGACTACCACATTCTCAGATTAGTCATTAAGGACATCACTATCCACCTCACCAACATCCTGAATCTCACACTCTGTTTTGGCACCTTCCCGAACTTGTGGAAAATTGCTTCTATCAGACCGCTGCATAAGGGAAGTTCAAAACAGGAAATTGACAACTACAGACTCATCTCCCTCCTACCCCCTTCAAGATCTTGGAGAAAATTATCTATGAACAAATCTCAGAGCATTTAAAAAAATATGAAATCCTAACAGAGGCTCAGCATGGCTTTAGGGCTACATATAACACCGAAACTGCCCTGGTGAGGTTCACCATGGATGACAGACTTTACACCGGCTTTGTCTTTGTGGACTTAACCAAGGCTTTTGACTTGGTGGACCACAACCTGCGCCTAGAGACCCTCTTCCACGTAAACTTCTCTGCAAACATGGTAAACTGGATCAGTAATTTCCTCCACTCCAGATACCACAAAACTGTTATTAAAGGCCAATCCTCCCCCAACTGCCTCGTCAAATATGGGTTCCACAGGGATCAATCCTGGGGCCTCTCCTATTCTCTCTTTTCATTAACAGTATCCCTTCAGTATGTTCCCGCACCAAAATCATCCTCTACGCGGATGACGATGCCCTCTACTGTGATGATGGCAATCCCACCATTTTACTATCCATACTACAGAAGGATTTCTCTAGTCTCCACTCCTGGTTTTCCTCCCGTGGAATGGTATTAAATTCTAAAATAATGAAATGCATGATTTTCTTGGGCACCCGTAAATCCTCAAATTTAAATTTCTCCCTCCTAAATAATGATGGCATCGCCACTGAGCGAGTCCATGAATTTAAATACCTTGCCCTGACCCTTGACAAGCACCTCTCCTTCGGACCACACACAACTCAGCTAATCAACAAAATTCATCAGAGACTTTGGCTCCTTTACAGGATCCATCAATTCCTCATTCCTGAGACTAAAACCCGACTTGCACCCAGCCTACTCCTCTCCCTTTTTGACTATAGGTCTCACATTTTCTCAACGGCACCAAATTCCACTAATTTTACCAAGCTTAAAGTGGCCTGTAATAACATTATTAGTTTCATCTGCGGTCTCCCCCATCACACACACAGCTGTACTCTCCATGAATCCGTAAAATGGCTCTCCCTTGAAGACAGGTTTGCCTGGAAGACACTCATGTTTATGCACAAAATCCTTAACAACCACCTTCCACCCAGTGTCGCTTCCCTCTTCCCTAGATCAGTTGTGGCCCATCCCACCAGGAGTGTTCCCTCTACCTTTTTTAAGGTCCTTTTTTGCTATTCCTCCCTGGGACAGAGAGCGCTCTCTTTCAAGGGCCCTAAACTCTTCAACGCCCCTTTGCCCAACCTCACCTTATGCCCTTCCATCCATACCTCTCAACTGTCCCTGATTTTCAGGCAGGTCCCTGATTTTGACCCAAAATGTTCCTTTGTCCCTCACAAATATGTGTTTTTATGACAGAACAGGGGTGATTAAAATCACAGAATAATGTCAGACATCAAGGTAACAGACGTGTTCTTCAGAAGATGCATCTTAACACAAATATCCTAATTCTGTCCACTTTCTGAGTGAATAGTACCAGTTTTTAAGATGTGTCCCCGAGTTTAGGTCTTTGTCCCTCATTTTTTGCAAGCCTTGTCCCTGATTCGTGAGGCAAGAGATTGAGAAATATGCTTCCATTGACTCATTTAAGTTTATTTGAAAAAACACTTACTAAACAAACCCCTTTTGCAACTGTTTTTGAACCAGCACTCCCCCACCCTCTCATAACCTGTCCCTTACCCCTTGCTAAATCTCTCCCCTACTCTCATCTCACTTTCCCTTCACTTACCTCACCCCATTAAGCCTGGGGATACTATTCTGTACTGATATGCAGCTAGGCATTGCCCTTCCCCCCAGCTAACTATCCTCCCTACCCCTATACACCCTACCACTTCCTCATCTCTCCCCTCATATCTATATCCTTTGGCCGCTACATATGCAGCTAGGTGTGCACTTACTCAGTATTGTGTTTTGGTACTTAATGCTTATACCTGTCTGACCTATTCTTCGCACATTCAACATGCTACTGTTGTACATTTGTACTCAGTGTTCACTATGTATAAAAATTGTATTCCTTAACTGGGTGTTGATACCCTCTAGTGATGAAGAGTACCTCTGTTAAAGATTTTTCTTTGTAATTTTGTGTATATACCCTCTCATGTATAAGTGTACCTCTGCAATTTGTGTTTTCTCTGAATTTGTGTACATATTCCCACCTAAATATTGCTGTACTCCTATATAAGTTTATGCTCTGTATAGTCCCACCATTGCTTTTTACTTCAAGGGGACACATGTGAAAATGGACATTTTGCTCACTTGCCTTACAGTATAAAATAAAAATGAAATGACCTAATGGAACCAGGCTCAGTGCTTTTGCAAATGCCCCCCGGCACCTCCAAAGATGTTTGTGAGAAAAGTGGCAGAGGAGGCATTGCTAATGGATCACAAGGTGATGTTCAGGCTTAGAGCATTATAACTGTTATAAAGGGGGTCACACCTGTAGGTTGGAGCAGTTGCATGGTGTTATTGTACAGTATATTATATCAAGGTCAGCTCCTCTCAGCCAATCAGATTATTTACTTACCGGACATTATTTGATGAGAATGTCCTAAAAATAAGGTAAAAAGACACTCTGTGTATGCAGATTTATGAAAAAGGCATTCAGCATGTAAATGAGTGCAAAAAGGTATTCCAAGCATGCACATGAGTTTCTGGCCGAATGTGCATCATGTAAACATTTGGAGAGAAACAAATGACATTGGATTTGTGGTTCATAGTGCTTTCTGAGACTGAGAAGCTTAACTACTAAAAAATGCAGGTTAACAAAAAATGAAGTTATTTTGTTGTGAAGTCCCATTTTTCCTCAACTTCTGTAGCAATATAATAACAAACATTTGTCAATGCCGAATGTTTGCTTGCTGGCATTGGCATTGCTAGTGCAGGAGTTAGAGAAATGCATAAAAGGAATGGCAGCACTGAACTAACGCCAGCTCCCACCATGCAGAGACTGAAAGGCATTGGGGGTGTGCCTTTGGGTAGTCAGCCATAATGCTTATGCCATTCCACCTCACCCCACCCTGCAGACACCAACAGGTGTCGCGGTGTGCTTTGGGGTCTTCAGCCCTTATGCTCAATCCATTTCATAAGGAAATAAGCTGAGATAGGTGCAGTATAAGAGAATGGGGTGAACTTTAGGGCTGAAGAGCCCAAAGCACACCTTGATGTCTGTCAGTGGCTATAGGGTAGGGGTAGAATGCCTTGAGCATTATGGCCGACGAACTCAAGTCACACCCCTGATGCCAGTCAGTTTGTTAAGGATGGACGTTATGGTTGGAAACCTTAACGCTCCAGATTGGTATTTTCATTTCAGATTTTCAAAATAGGGTTTTTGGGATCCCACCTCATGAACAGTGGCATTATCACTTCATTACTCAATCCTGAAAGGTGATTTTGTACAGCAACTATGTCATTTGGTACCACAGGGCAGAAACACATTTTGGCCAGCATGTGAAAAATGAAAGCTGTACTGTTCATAAGGAGGTATGAAAAAATGGCAGTGTTGAAAATCTGGAGTGAAAATATTGCAAATTCGTGAAGTTACAAGTGTGCATGGAAACTGTGCAATGCATGCTCATAACAGTCATTTTTTGGAATTTTTTCACCAAATTTGCAGCATAGGCTTTTGGAGCTCCCACCTCATGATCAGTGACACTGTTGTTTCATTAATCGGTCCCAAAAGGTGATTCCAAGCAGTGACCATGAAATCTCCTTTTGGGACCAAATAACGCCATGACAGAGACTGAATTCATGAGGAGGGATCCCAAGAACCCCATGTTAAAGATTTAGTGCCAAAAGTTGAAAAAATGGCTGAGATATCCACATAAGTTGAAAACAAAAAACGTTTATGCCATTATACAACTTACCGGCATTTCTTCAGTTCGCAGTCAGCTTTGAAGATTGCGGACGTGTTCTCGATCTACCGAAAAAAATCGTGCCAGGCTCTGGAGGTAAGTGTGGGGTGAGGGGGGTGTGGAGAGGAGCGGTGCGGCAGAGGGCGGCTGCGGGTTGGGGCAGGGGCTACTGGACTCAACGAGGGACCATTTCCTTTTTTTACAGTTTTTTTTTTGTTTGTTTTAAAGACAACTCTGGAATTTTGGCATGCTGGGGTGGACTCCCAGTGTGCCACCTGGAAGTTTGTTTATTTGGGGGGGGGAGTGGAGCTGATGCGGATTGGGTGCTCTGTCGGCCATACACTGTGCTGGGTTGGGGGAGAGTGCATCAGCTGAGGGGATTGGGCACCCCCTTGGCACACTACAAATGGGGGGAAAGGGCACATCATGCTGACGGGGATTGGGCTATCCCATCAGCAAAAGAAGTGGAAAGGGGGCATGCTGACAGGGGGATTGGGCACCCCTGTTGGCTTCCCCAAGGACTGTGAAAGGCGTCAGCTGTCCATCGGCTTCCTGGGGGCTGTGAGAGGCCGACGGAGAAGCTGTCACCATGTTAATTAAAAGGAGACACCACCAGACAATGCAGCTATAATTGACTGCTGCAGTCAGGGACTGCCCCGCAAACACAGATTATTGTGATGGCACTCCCTGATTGTAGCAGTTCAATTGCTTTGAGCTTAGTGGCATGCTCATTAACTGCCCGTTAGTAAAGCAAGGTGTTTCTTGCACATGCACAAGCAAACACAAAAAGGGGTTTGTCTTGGCAAATCATTTGTGTGGTGTTTCTTAGGGTTGCTAACCTTAATACCCACCCTAACCCCCAGCCCTTAGCCTCCCATCTGAAGCACAAGGTACAGCTCCAAGCCTGCGCCTCATAGGCAACTACTCTTTTAAGAAAAAGAAGTACGTCTCAGCACATAAGGCTAAGACAAACAGTCATAGCTTTCTTCCACAGGTCCTGGGTGATCAAAAGATCATGATTTGGGGGGCATTAGGCTTGACAACCCCAAGGAGCACCATACCACCGATTCATCAAGTCTCCTAGGACTCAAAACCCTAATGTTTTTATTTGTGTACTTTGTGCGCTTTGCATTCTTCCACCCTAATGTCTGCATTAACAGTTTTTTTGCAGTATATTCCTCTTTCTTTTGTAATAGTGGAATCTTATCAGAATAGTGGAGATATTCCAAATCCTGCATCACCAACCACATAACAAGTAAAACCCTACAGTGTCATAATACTTGGGGTTGCACCATTACAGGTGAACATCCTAGCACAGATAAGAGATCTCTTACCTGGTTCCTGTGGGGCCTGGGATAAGGGCCCAGGGGAACAGTCATACCTGTCAAACAAAGAACAGCTATGGGGTCACAAAGGATCTGCAGCTCTTTATGAACGAACTATGACAAACAATATAGGGGAAACAAAAAACAATACTTATCTGATACGTATGATCAATGTCCTCCTACACCTGGTCAAAGCCGCATCAGACCTGTAGACATAAAAGAGAAAATATTCATATTCAAGAATGCATGGGACAGACATAAGGCAATTCTTGTGGGGGGGTTGGAAAAAATAGGCTGTTGGTTAACTAGGATCTGCAGCTTATCCAGTAGGTAGGGAAAAGGGGAGACTAGGTGGGCCAAGCGGTCCTTATCTGCCGTAAAGTCAATGTTTCTATGTTTAAATGGGTCAGTAAGAAGAATAAAAATACTGATCAGTTGGGTTGGTTGGGAAGGTCCTGTAGAGGATGGAAAAAAAAGTGGTGTGTGTGTGTGTGTGTGTGTGTGTTGGGGGGGCGGCTGATACCGAACTGGTACTACCGCATTGACTTGGGTTTTAGAATGGACTCAGTCACTCAAGGGTTGTCATGGTAGTGGTTGGGGGGGGTTCAGTGTCCCTAGGACTGCCCTCTCATAGGAGTGGGGGGCCATGTTGCTCCAACCTTTGACCAACACAGGGCAGGATGGAGATACCTAGGGCCCCGATATTAAAAACTTTGCCTGGCCAAAACCTAAGTTTGCCTGTGAAAACCAGGTTTTATGCAGAGGGGCAATATTGAAAAGCCCAGTTAGCATGGGCAAATAGAGTATGCGCCCTGGCAAAGGATTAGCGCGGGGAGTGCATGTAAATGAAAGGGTGGGGATACGAATGTTGGCACAGTCCAATATTCAGATTATGTGCTCTGCACAAGGACATTTTGCTTGGTCCCCTTGAGCAGCGTACATACTGCCAATGGAAACCCCAGCTTACTCTTGTGCAACCCTAGTGGTTGGAAGAGAGCTGAGGTGCATTCCCCCAGTACAGCAGTCTCTGGTGGCTAGTGGTTCCACCCCCTTAATGATTGCCATTCTGGTATTAAAAGAATAACAGTTTCCCTGTTGGTCTAGTGGTCCTTCCCCCACCACCAGTCGTGTTCCTGGTAATAAATCACAATGTCCACAGTGGTGCAGTGGTCCCTTCCCATCGCCAATTGCCATCCTGAATTTAAAAAATAATTTCCCTGGTGGTCTAGTCATCCCTACAACATCGCCAATTATCATCCCAATAATAAAACGTAACAATTTCTCCAGTGGTCTAGTGGTCCCTCCCCCCACCCAGTCATTTGCCCAATACATATACAAAACATTCCACGTGTCCAGCGTAATCCCACCTCCCATCCCAATCTCTGTATTGCCAAGTGATACATTTCCCTGGTTGTCTAGTGGACCCCCCATCCCCGATCCAGCGTAGTGGTGGCAGCTCAGTTAGCAGCCAGCCATGGTAGACAGAGAAGGGCTGTGCTGGTTGCCAGCTCTGGGTCAGGATAGGGGGAGCGGGGTGGCATGTTACTACCTGCCAGGGTGGAGGTCCACTAGACCACCAGGGAAATTGTTTTATATTATCAGGACAGCGATCTGTGATGAGGGAGACCACTAGACTGCTGGAGAATGTTTTTTTTTTAATTATTATCAGGATGGCGATCGACTTGGGGGAGGCCAGTAGCACCACGGATAGCTTTTAGGAAACATGTAATGGGGGGGTGGCTGAACCACACTATACAGCCTTGCTCCACAGGCCCCTCTGACACTAGCCCCATCCTTCCACAGCACCTGACACTAGCATGTTTCCCTTACAGCCCCCCATGACATTAGCCCCTTTGACTATACACCCTCCACAGTCCCCAACATTACCCTGGCTCCCACCATCGCGCCAGACACCAATCCCCTTCCTACGCTTCCCAACACAACCATACCACACCACACCACCACCCCTTCTACCATACACCCCCTCTCTAGGTACCCCATTTTTCTAAGCCCATGGATACCATCTCCTCCTGGGTAGCCTGACTCTCAGAAACCACACTCCTTCCACTATAGCCATTTGAGAATAACCACATCCTTTTTGCACACCTTTCCTGCAAGGCTCCTCTGGACACCATCTCCTCAAACACCTGAGGCACACATACACCCTCCCTCTATACTCTCTCCATGGTCCCAACACTAGCCACCTCCTTCAGCAGACACTAGCCCACATTAGTCCCACCTCCTTCCTTGGTAGACATTAGCTCCACCTTCTTCACTGGTATCAAAACTGGTACCATCCCACTAGCCAAAAGCTGGTAGATTTTGTGTCTAGCTAGCCCTGTAGGCCCCTTCTCCCCAACACAGGAGCCATTCCCCCTCACCCCCAGACAGGAGCCATGCCCCCTCCAACAGGAGCTGTGCACCTCCACCCCAGCCATGATCTGGGCTCCACTCTAAACAGAAGTGCTCCCCCAGACAGGAGCTGTGCCCTTTCCCCAACAGAAGCACTCCTGCACCCCAGCAAACACACAAGATCTGTCCCAATCAGATTACCAAACTGTCAGATTTACAAAATAATCCCATTTCTTCACTATAAAAAAATGGGCTGACTAAGAAATAGTAAAATAATTAAAATTAACATTATTTCCTGCACATTTCTTGATTTTCATGCATCCTCAAATCATGGCTTTCATGCTCTTTACTAATAATTTCTAAAGACCTACATGGGGGACAGGGACACTTGGTACATCCAAAATTAATCATAATGTACTTGAGAAAGGTTCTTGATGGTGTTCACATAAATCTTTTCCATGACCGTAAAGTAACAATTAACTTCACACTGCATGCTGTATTTTCAATAAATATTGCTGTTTCTGTCCATTTGTGCATATGGCTACTGTCCCAGATTGCCCCATTTTTGCTTTATACCCCCCCCCCCACTGTATTTTCTGCTTTGTGCTTTACTTTTTCACGGTTCTCAGGTGAAATAACTGTCCTTAGCTGTAGGTTTCAGTAGCCTTAGCAGACTCAACACTGATCAGCAAGGCCACTGTTTTTCTGGAATTCCATGAATGCGGATGGAATATCAGAATCCTGATTGGCCGGTGATCAGTACTTGGCTTGCAAACAGCCACTCATCACATACATTACCATAAGGTACCCAACAGATTCCCCGTCTCAACTGCAGCTGCTCCGAACACCAATTTAAAGCTCAAACAATCCAACACACAAAAGACAATTTGATTTTTCAGAGCTCATCTTTGTAAAATGTCTTACCCTTTCCCTTCTATCAGTAGTTCATCACTAAAGTTTCTGAGTCAGATGAGATTTTTAAACAGATGGTGTCTGCCATCCACCTTCTAATCCACTACCTTTTTATAAGCTGTTTGGGCATCCACTTCATAATGATTATAATTCAAATAAAGCTTTTACTGCAGCCACTAATATTTTAAACAAATGGTCTTCTCTGCCATTAGCCAGAGTCACCACAAACTCTACTTCCTTTCTTCTCGCAAGCAGAAGAGCGGGTCACAGGTCATCAGCGTGTCTTGGCTACGTCACTAAGTGACATCTTCCAGCATATAGAAACTGTGTTGTCACGGAGGGGAACTTACCTGATGGTGAGTATTGTTGTAATAATCACTCAATATTTGTGTATGACTCGATCTGCACTGTCTGCTCCTTAGAACAGCTCATAAAAGCTGGGAGATGTAAGGATTAGAAATTTGGCAGCAGAGACGATCTGTTTAAAATCTCAGTGGCTCTACTTCCTTTGAACTAGAATCAATATACTCATAAATGAGCTGTCTATGACAGCAGTTCAGATGCAGTGCTGACATGTAAGCAATTTACATACTACTGACAGTAGTATGCAAATTGCCTGCTGACGGCAGTATGCAAATTGCCTACACATTACCACTGCTGAGTATAGCGGTTGTTTACTTTCAACTGTATGTCACTGCATCTGAACTGCTGTCATAGACAGCTTAGACATTCATTAATGCGATGTGTCCGTGCCTGCAAAAATGAGCAGGGCATTGGAAGCAGGGGTGGAACACCTACGAAAGCTCGTATGGAGGCACTATGTTTCTTGCACATGCATGCAAGCAAACATAATGATAATGCGAGGTCTTAGAGGGTTAGTGCTGAGAAATAATGACACTTTGGCCTTGGTCTTTAGGTACAGTGTAATGTGCCATCATTCCCTTTACACCCTCCAACAACTCACTTTAGTAGATGCAAGTTACACACTCATGAAATTGCTTACAACCATGTCAACATGTTGGCTAGGGTGCCTTTCTAAACATTAGGGAGGGGAAATTAGATGAGTTGGGGCACTTCAGGACACCAGAGTTTCTCCTATGGGTTGTGGATAGCAAAAAGGAGAGACACTGGGCACCTTACACTGGGTCTAGAGGGTTAGGGTGAGGGGGTAGAATAACATGGGTCTAGGAGTCTGGGTGGGGGAATACATCAGTTGGGTCGGGTGGGGAACAACTGAATGCCAGTTCCAGATGTTTCAATGTTGGGAAGAGGTAGAGGGGACTGAGATTGGTCTGGGGGTAGGAGGAGACTGCTTGGTACCAGAAATATGTTTGATACAACTTGAGGGATCAGTGACCCAGGAGAGATGTCACAGTATGTAGCACTGAGCCACATACCATGTGCACCATATCTAGTACTGTTACATAGTGCCACTTTTGTACCCAGTCACCCAGATGTTAGCAGATGCTAACCTCTCTGCACTAACATCTGGAATGGTGAGTTTCATTGCTCTGCACAATGTTAAGTGACATAATATTGGGTGGACATGATTAAAAGGAAATGACTGGCACAAAAACTACAGCATGCTATACCAAAAAAAGGCTTTACCCCACATCAGTTTAGAAAGTTAGACAGGAGAGCTATATCATGTTAAAGATTCTCTTTTATGAGGTCTGTATAATTTAATTCATTACAACCTAAAATCTTCCAGAGTCTCTATAGTTACTGAGTATGTTAGAAGAGAAAATAAAGCTTACTCTTTAATGGAATCCATGGCATTGCCTCAAGTGCAAAAATGCCTTTAAATAAATCTGTAAAAGCAAAAAAAAATGTTTGTTTTCCTGCCATTAGTAGCTGTAAAGTACAAAGATGAGTGATAAGGCATCAAAAGAGAACAAAATGGGAGAACCGCTTCTGCAGCCCCTATACCTAAGCACAATACGTCGACGCAGATAAAAATAGGAGCCTGATGGCTTGGAGGGGGAAGTGTCTCTGCAGAGAGATAAGGTACGCTACATTAACTCTGAGCTCACAGCACAGTCTCTCCAGGCACTTACATTTGCAATTACAAGCGACAGCATTCTCCTCGATCTTGCTTGACAGAGAATGCAGATGACTATATTTCTGAATGACAGAAAATGACATTTGGGTCTTTCTCCGGTAAAAGGGTACTAAACATTTTTGTCCAGAGTTCCATAAATGGCATTGCTAACTAATAGAATTATAGTTCTCTTACAGTCAGACATTCATTTAAATTGATTTATCTGAAGTCAGAAAAATTGTAGCAAATGAAGGAACAGAAATGTAGGATCAAGGAATTAGATTATAATTGTAAGATATGCAATTCATAAAAAAATTGTTGTGATATGAGTATTATCTCCGAATACCATCCTTGCTTTGACTTATGAGAGCATCCTTCCATCTGAATGACACTATCAGAGCTGTCCTAACAAATGCCTGTCCTGGTGTACAAACCATATGCACCTGCCCTGGACTGGCATTTGGCATGGCAATGATGACTGTGCCATATAAATGGAATGGCTTTCTTGTTAGTGGAGGTAACAGAGGTTGCTGTTTTGAGACTCAGTCTAGCACAGCAAGAAACACTAAGTTGTGTTAACAGTGTGGTGGAGAAGAAGGCGGTGGTACCTCACAAATACCATCCACACCCCTTCCATGGCAAGTAGTGCCAGGGGGGACAGTAACGAGAACAATGACAGCAGTGGTGGTGATGATAGATAGATAGATAGATAGATAGATAGATAGATAGATAGATAGATAGATAGATAGATAAAATGTTTATTTTTATACATGATAAGTGCATGTTATTAGGAAATAAAATCCTGTTTACATGACAGTCCTGTTTCAAAGTAAAATATACACATAAAAAGGAGGGAAAATAATAATGTACATACCATAAGTACATGGCGTACACTGCATCATACATTGTATCAGAACTGGTCCTGATGGGGTCAAGCAGTGGCAGGTTTTGGTAACATTAGGGGTAATTTGAAGGATTAACATCCCCTCAAGGGCTGGCTTTAGCAGGACACTGAGGGACCAGGACAATACACAGATCCCCCTCTCAAGGTAGGCAGTAATAGGGCACTGAAATAGCTGGTTAATACATGGATCCCCTCTCAAGGCAAGCAGTGACAGGACACTAAGAGACCTTGACAATGCATAGATCCCCCTCTCAGGGCAGGCAGTAACAGGACACCGAGGGGCAGAGACAATACATGGATCCCCCTCCCAAGGTAGGCAGTAACAGGGTACTGAAGGTGCTGGTTAATAGATGGATCCCCCTCTCAGCACAGGCAATGATGGGGCACTGAGAGACCAGGACAATACATAGATCCCTCTCTCATCAGGGTAGGTAGCAACAGGACACTGAGGGGACCAGGACAATACATGGATCCCCCTCTCAGGGAAGGCAGTAACAGTGCACTAAGAAAGTTGGACAATACATTGATCCCCCTCTCAGAGCAGGCAGTGAAAGGACACCAAGGGGACCAGGACAATGCATTTATCTCCCTCCCTGGGCTGGCAGTGACAGGGCACTGAGAGACCTAGATTATGCGTGGCTTCTCCCTCACAGCACAGGCAGTGGGTGCTTGAGTAATTTGGACAATACATGGTTCCTCCTCTCAGAGTAGGCAGTGACAAGGCATTGAGGGACCTGGACACTACATGGATACCCCTTTCGGGGCAGGCGGTGACAGGGCACTGATGTAGCTGGATAATACATGGTTTCCCTTCTCAGGCTAGGCAGTGAAAGGGCACTGAGAGACCTGGACAATGCATAGATCCCCATCTCAGGGCAGGCAGTAATAGGGCACTGAGATATCTGGACTAGACATGTATCACCCTCTTAGGGCAGAGAGTGACATGGCACTGAGGGACTTGGATGATACATGAATCCCCCTTTTAATGCAGGCAGTGACTGTGCACTGAGGGACCAGGGCAATAAACAGGGCACTGAGAGACCTGGGCTGTACATACATCACCCTCTCAGGGGAGGCTGTGACAGGGCACTGAGAGACCAGAGCAATACATGGATCTTCCTCTCAGGCTAGGCAGTGACATGGCACTGAGAGACCTGGACTGTACATGGATGCTCCTTTTCAGGGCAGTTAGTTACAGGGCACTGAGAGATCGGAACAGTACATGGCTCCCCCAGCTCAGGACAGGTAGTGACAGTGCACTGAGGGACATGGACAATACATGTATTCCCCACTCTGGGCAGGCAGTGACAAGGCACTGAGAGTCATGGACAATAAATGTCCTTCCCAGGGCAGGCAGTGGCAGGGTACTGAGGAACCTTGGCACTACATAGATCCCCCCTTTCAGGGCAGACAAAGATCTGTTCACACCTTAGTTCCCACGCTATAGTTCACACACTTAACAGCTAATACAAACTTTCTAGACAGTTAGTCACATGGTACAAGCATCATTTGTGTGTCAGCTCATTGCTCATTGCATGCTTAGTGCCGGGCAGAGAGGTAGCTTAGCTAATGTACTCTCTGCTTTCACTAGTTTAGTTAGGAAAAGTCTTCTGCTACCAAAAGCTTGTGTAAAAACAAAAAACTGAAACTGAAGGCAGCAGAGAAAAAGAAACTAGGCGAAGGAAGAGAGGGTCACACATCAGGATGGATAATGGGAGTGCAATCCCCCCACTTCAGACCATATTCTGACTGGCCTGCATATGCCCTGCATTGGGGCAAACATGGCCCAGGGCACTGCTGTGTCTAAGGGTATTGATGGTATGCTCACTGGCAGCCCTTGCACTTGAGCAGTTATGGGTTGCTTAACTTCCTGTAGGAGATGCCGTATGTGGGCACCCATCAATGTAGAACAAAATGTACAAAAATATCTGGATTTCAAGCACTGGAGTCTCTTTGCTGCTGGCACTTTTTGACAAAGTTACTTTGTACAAAACACAAGTCACAAACCCAGGGGCCCAATTCAGCAAATCATATGCAGTTCATTGCGATAATTCTACATGCCTTTTCTCAGTAATAGTTTTCCTTACATCTCTACTCTGTATGGTCATTCAGCCTAGTGACAGCAGCCTGCTGTAGCGGGTAATATCCCTTTCCCTCTTCCAGAAGTTTGCTCTTAGCACCAGGTTCTTGGACTCTCGGTTTCCTTTTCTCCATCACTGAGTAACAAGTATGGCCAGGCTAACTGCACTTTTTGGGCAATGCCATGCTTGGTAATATCCCTATCCTCATCTACTCGTACACTGAAATCTTAAACCATCAGTCTGCCTATGGGTGCTGTTTATCATGGCATGATTACTTTCCATAGCAATGGGTTTTGGTATTCTGGGGTGGCACCCACACTTTCAAGGTGAACTTCTCTGTTGTAAGGGGCCTACTGGGCTGGAGCTTCCTCTTCATGTTGCAGTGTCCAGTTACCTTAAGATTTCAGCCACATGGCTCAGTGATACCTTATACCATAAACTGATGCACTGCATGCACCCCATGACCCACCCTCTGCCAGGGTATATTCCGTCAGATAGGTAATGTGTGCCACTCTCATTTTTAGGGGTTCCTTTTCCCACACTGTTCATGGAGATGTGTCTCCTACCGTAGTGCTTCTGTCGATTAATGGTAGTAGCCACTTCACCGTAGCTAGGAATGTCAATGGTCTCTGCAAACAGGTCTGTGGGATTTCCCTTCCACTAAGATGTCCTGTACTGTTCTTTCTGGAAATCCACTGCAGGCCTAAAAGCCACTGGGTGGTTTCCCTTGATGAGAAACCATGGGGATTTCTACACCCTCGTGGTGGTTCCCTTACTTACTTGATATCTGCCAATCTTCAATGGAAAAAAAAAAAGATCCAGGCCTCTTCTGAATCTCTGTAGGACTGACCAATTGCTCTCACAGCCTGATCTTTCTAACTCAGCCTGGGCTAGATTAATGATGCATTTTTATTCCAGAAACTCCTCCCACCAGCTACACTGTGAGACCTGACACTAAAGTGGCTGTCTCTGTATCAGCTAATAAGGTGAATGACCTCCTTCTTTTCTGGTAGGAGGGTGTTGTTACAGGGGGGAAAAGTTTTGTTTGTGACTATCAGCCTTATCTGTGCACTGTCCACTGTGGCAGTAGATCTCTGAGATCAGTGCCGGTTTTTGGAATGGGAGGAAGTTTGCTTCTGCCTGGGTAGTGGGCAGTAGTGTGGTGGGAGCCTGCCAGTGCCCAACTTCCTAGAACACATTTTGTTTACTAGAAGAATAAGTATTGGACTTGAGCCTTTTTGCTGATTCAGTGATTACATTTTTGCAGACTAAACGAAGGCCCCTGAGGCGTGGGGTTAGATTAGGGGCACCTCTTTCTCACACATCAGCCTCAATGTCAGTGTGTCACAACAGATCAGTGGATGCCAGAGATCACAACAGAAGGTCTCAGTCTGCCTTTTCAGCAGGCCTCCCCCTCCTTAGTCAGTTCTTAGAACACATATAATCATTTGTTAGGTGGTGGTGCCTCCTGCCCAGACCCCAATCAATAATTTCAGGGAGGAAGGGGCAAGGTCTCTCAAATGTGGCTAGCCCAGTTACCCCCCCCCCAAAGATTGCCCAATCCATGCATCAAGTTTACTGGCTAGCAGTCGAACCTGCGAATAACACCATAGCCTTTGTTCTAGTATATACATGGAGTGCATACATGGAAATAAGAAGACTTAGTGTGCCAAAATAAAATAAACTTAAAACATTAAAACCAAATCCACCAGAAGAGATGCAGCAATTAAAACTGGAAGTTCAAAAACTGCAGTCTCTCAATGTGTAGAAAAAGTACTAGAGAATGTTGACCAATCTTTGACCTAGATTTCCGAAAAAGAAAAATTGAAAATGATCACCTGGCAAACAGTAATTCCTTCTCTACAGCATGGGGACCAGCTATGTTCCTTGGTCTGTATGATGTTTACTTCCATATCCCAATAAGAGCAAGCCACAGAAAGTACCTTCAGAGTAGCTCTGAGCCAGCACCAGTAGAGGCACTGCCCTTTGGACTGATGTCTGCCCCAAGAGTGTCACTTCAAGTGACTGGTTAGTGTGTGGAAGAACCAGTGAACAGACTCAGTCATCAATGGAACAAACTATGTCCCTGATAAGAATATTGGGATTCCTGGCAAATTTAGAAAAAACACAATAGGAACCCACACAAAACCCATAATTCATAGGAGCGGAAATGAGCACAGTACAAGCAAGGGCCTCTCTTCCTCAGGAGAGGATCCAGACACTGGCTCTATATGCAGCCTCATTCAAAATTGGGACATGAAGGACAGCACAGGATTTAGCAAGAATGCTGGGCCTCATGTCAGCCACACTCTCTCAAGTATGAGTGTGCGAGTAACAAATATTGATTCCCGAATACGATGAACAATGGCTTGTTTGTATTTGAAACCGATTAACAAATTGTACCCACAATTCATTATATTGTTACTCGGGATTTTTTTTTAAATGTCAAGCAAATACTTGAACTCTCTCCAGGTAGCTAGGGCTAGTCTCCCAGCCACCCCCTCCCAATCTCATACTTCTACTGCCCATCTCCTTGCAGTCATCTTGCCACAAAACTTAAAACCATTTTTTTCCCATAGGCCAACTCCTAGCACTGTACCAGGAGTCAACAACATATTTTCAGCAGACCTCCCCTCCTTAGCTAGTCCTTACAACATACATAATCATTTATTAAGTGGTGATGCCCCCTGCTCAGACCCTGGATCAATAATTCCAGAGAAGAGATGGCAGTATCTCTTGAAGATTCAAAGATGGCTAGTCCAGTCACCAATCCCCTCCTCCCACAGCTCAACATCAACTCTATTTGCAAAACCAGAATTAAGTAGGCCAAGGAGGGGGTGTGAAACCAGAATAGCAGTAGGACCAGAGGATAACACTAAACCTTTATTCCTGTACATACATAGAAATATGAAGGTAAAGATAGTGATTGGGCCCCTCAATCAAAGTGAAGGGGTGGAAGAATCTGTAAAAGAGCCAGAGTCATCATCTGAGATGCTGACTGAAAAAATTGCTTTAGTGTTCACCAAAGGGCCCCTTGGAAGAGGGAGCTTATTGGGAGGGCCTATAGTATGGTATAGTATGGTGTGGTGTGGTGTGGTATGCTGTGCTGTGCTGTGCTGTGCTATGCTACGCTATGGTACAGTACGGTATGATGCAAATTGAGGACATCACATCCAACCTGGCAGTTGAATATCTGACAAAGATCAAGCCAGATAAATAGTAAGGGGCAGATTGGATACACCCTTGGATCATAATGGAGCTGAAGAAACAATTTATGGGGCCACTTGCAATAATCTTTCATGAGTCTCTCTGTGCAGATGAGGTGCTGGAGGATGGGAAAGTGACCAGGGTGTTCCCCATCCTCAAGAAAGGGGTAAGGTCAGACCCAGACAACTACAAACTGGTCATTCCCACATCAGTACTGTGCAGGGTCCTGGAATCCATTATCAAGGACAAAATGAATGATTACTTGATTAAGGCCAAGATGCTCACCCACTCTCAGTTTTATGAGTGACAGATCATGCCACTTTGGTTCTCAGAAACAATAGCAGAAAAGCTCAGAGCCAAAAGCCTGGCCTTCAGGAAATATAAGGGAACGCAGCAGGACGAAGATAGTGAGGCACACCAAACTTCCCTAAGGGAAGCAGGGAAGGTAGTAAGGCAGGCAAAGGCCCAAACCAAGGAAACACTAGCACAAACAGTAAAAGAAGGTGACAAGACTTTCTACAGATACATTAGTGAAAGGAGAAAGTCCAGAGGGGGGTATTGCTAAGATCAAAGGGGATAAGAAGTCATGTGAGGAGGAGGAGGACCATGTAAAAGCATCTTTCCTAAATAGATTCTTCTGCTCAGTATTTACTGAAGAGAAGATAGGGCAGGGCCCACAGCTCAGCACCATGTACACAGGGGGAAGGAGGTGTGCACTAGTCCCTTCACAAAAGAAAGTGTCCTACAAGAGCTCGATAAGCTCAGGGTGGACAAGGCAATGGGACCTGATGGCATAAATCCCAGGATACTAAAAGAGCTAAGGGTAGAACTAGCAGAGCCATTATCAGAACTGTTTAGTGAGTATCTGAGCAAATGAGAGGTCCCAGAAGACTGGAGAAGGGCTCATGTGATCCTGCTCCACAAGAGTGGTAGCAGGGAGGAGGCAGAGAACTACAGACCAGTCAGTCTTACCTCAGTAGTGGGCAAGATTATGGAGGCACTCCTTAAGGAAAGGATAGTGCAACACCTGAAATCCACAGGAGCACAGGATCCAAGACAGCATGGGTTTACAAAAGGAAGGTCCTGTCAAACTAATCTCATAGATTTCTTTGACTAGGTAACCAGAGTGGTGGACCAAGGGGGAGCAGTTGATGTTGCCTACCTTGACTTCAGCAAAGCTTTCGATACTGTTCCACATAGAAGATTGATTAATAAGCTGGGTAGGCTCGGGGTGGGTCAGAAGTTGGACAACTGGGTGGTACAGTGGTTGACGGGCAGAAAACAGAGAGTGGTGGTAAATGGTATACAGTCAGAAGAGATGCAAGTCACAAGTGGGGTACCTCAGGGATCAGTCCTGGGGCCAGTCCTCTTCAATATCTTCATCAGTGACATTGCAGATGGACTGGAGGGTAAGGTTTGTCTGTTTGCAGATGACACCAAGCTCTGCAACAGAGTAGATGATCCAGATGGGGTGGGCAGAATGAGAAGAGATCTGGATAAACTAGCAAAATGGTTGGAAGAGTGGCAACTGGAGTTTAATGCAAAGAAGTGCAAGATCATGCACATAGGGAAGAGAAACCCAGAAGCCACCTATAGGCTGGGAGGGGAGTTGCTGGCAGCCACAAGGGAAGAAAGAGACTTGGGCGTCATCATCACAGATGACCTGAAATCATCCAAGCAGACCAATAAAGCAGTAGGTAAGGCTAGAGGAATTTTGGGCTGTATTAGTAGGAGTATCACAAGTCAGAAGAGGGAGGTAATAATCCCTCTTTATAAGACACTGGTTAGGCCCCATCTGGAGTACTGCATACAGTACTGGAGGCCACACCTTCACAAGGACATTAACCAAATTGAGGCAGTCCAGAGAAGGGCAACCAAAATGGTGCAGGGACTGCATTAGAAAACATATGAGGAAGATTAACGGAGCTCAATATGTATACCCTAGAGCAAAGGAGGGAGAGAGGTGATATGATTGAAACATTCAAACACCTTAAGGGCATTAACAAGGTGAAAGAGTCTAACATGTTTCAATATAAAAAAAATAGCAGGACAAGAGGACATAGCATGAGATTAGAGGGAGGCCGATTAAGAGGTAATGTGAGAAAGTTCTTTTTCACAGAAAGGGTGGTGGATGCATGGAACGGTCTACCTCAGGAAGTGGTAGATATGAATACAGTGCAGGGCTTCAAACAGGCATGGGATAGGCATAAGGGAGCAACACAGATGAATATAGATAGACAATTGACAGAGCAAAGGCCGATGGCACATTCATAAGGCAGAAAAAGAAATGGGCAGACTGGATGGGCCTTGTGGTCCTTATCTGCCATCAACTTCTATGTTTCTATGCCAAACCAACCTGATCAACTTCTTCAAGGGAGTGACCAGGGATGTCGATAGGGGCAGGGTCATGCACTTTGTCTGTTTTTTTTTCTTTAACTTAAATTTTTTTGCAAATTGTCATATTTTGTACATCACATTAAATGATGTAAAAAAAAAAAAAAACAAAAACAAAATCTCACTTCATTAACAAAAAACTCATACCATTATAATTATCTGTGGTGGGTCTAGATCATGACATATGTCTGTGAGGAGAAACAAAAATAATAAACTGTTTCTAGCAAGTTAAAGCTGCTAACTATTTTAGTCACACAGGTATATAACATTGTCATTCATAATGTTTTCAATGCCACGAATTACCCTAAATTTGCCTTATTACAATGTAAGTATAGTAGTGCAGCTCTTGCGCACATTAATTATGCTTACATTTTACACCTCCTCTCATCCTACCACCAAAACACAAATCAGTGCCTAACTAATTTTTTATCTAAATCCAAATGCATCACTTGGAAGTTAACTTAACTAATTTCTCTAATTTGATCTATACTTCTAAGATTCATAAAATCTAATAAACATGAACATTTTAATTCAAATCTGTCATCATATTAATTTCTTCAGAAGGTGTGGGCAAGTTGGTTTCATCTTTTTTCTCTTGTTCATACTGTGCTCTGATAATATTAGCTAATTGGCTTATATTGAAAAACAAATGCTGAATTTCTTAATATTTGATTCTGAATTTTGTGGGGGCTAGTAGCTGAAACCCAGCCCTCATTTCCAGTATCTCCTGATGAAACCCCAGAAAGCAATGTCTGTGCTACTGTGTAGCAAAAGCAAAGTACAGAAAAATGGAAAATTTAAAAGTCTTATAAGATAAATAACCTTTTAACCTAGAAAGATGCATAATCAAGTCTCTATCAGATTCGAAAGCAAACTGTAACTATTGTAGATTTCTTTATCTCAGCAACTGGGTGAGTGACAGGCAAGTAGGGGGTGTTGTCATGACTTACTTGTGGAGGAATCCGATAATTTTAATTATAAATGTGAGCTTATCTTGGAGCAGGTCAAAGGCATTCACAAACAGATCTTTCATCACATTGCATGTTGTTTGAAAGTTTGAATCCAAAAATACTGGTAACCCCACCACACAGAGATTTCTTATAGTGTTGTTGATTCTCCATTAGTTAAGTTTATTGAGACTTGAAAAATTGTCCTGACTCCTGAATTAAATGTGCCATTATAGCCTCCATTACTGTAATCTTAATAGCTGATTTCTCAATATTCTTTCTTTCTATTTTCTGCTTCTTTGGTTATGACCGCAATTTTATATCAGTTATGCTTAGCTTAATGTTGTATTACGTCAACCTTTTTGACAGGGCATGCAACTTATGGTCAGATGTCTGGGACCATTGAACTAATTTCTCCTTATCTCCCCCAATGGGTCTATTGTATGTTTTCCACCTGCACCTCCAGTTCCACTTGCACCTGTACCCCCAGTAGACATCTTTGTTAAGTTGGAACAGTCAGATATATGTTAAAAGTGGATAAAGTACAGCAGTCCCAAAGAAAGAAGAATGAACAACTTTCTGCTTCCGCACTGATTCCCTTTTTACAGTATCCACCTGTGTCTTGTTCTGAGCAGAAACTGCAGCAAATTTTTTGGCTAAAGAAAAATTACTGACAGGGAATGTGAGCTTCTCCCTTGTAGTTTGTTCTGTCTGATAACACCCTGGATTTAGTATTTAAGCTGTGGCTCTGTGAGTATATGTTTTTTAGTTCTGCAGCGATTACAGCATTGGCAGCAGTAATAGAGAGGTTAAGTTGTTTTTTTGGCGCACTCACCTGTACAGGTTTGCCCATGGGCTTTCGCGGTGCAGCAGTCAGATGAAGTACTCCTGAGCTTGAGCTTTATTCCCCACCTCTTCTGACACCTATTGTACCAGATTCCAGCTGAAAAATAGTAGCTTAATTCTTGGGGATTCCTCAGAAGATGTTGATAGTGCTGCTTTTCTTTTTATCAGCCATCCACAAAGAAACAAAGAGAATGAGTATCTTGCTTTGAAAAGCAGCATTTATTTAAGATGCCAATGTAGAGCTCACTCTGAGAGCAGCTACCTGCAGTGAGCTGGCTTTTCAGACTTTGTTACTTTGGACTTCAGCAAGGCCTTTGACACTGTGGTCCATGACAAGCTTCTGGTCAAAATGTACCAGAGATGTTTCATTTGGTATGCTCCTGCAGGACAGAAGGACAGAGTCAAGAAGCTTAATGTTGATTTATTCAGGGGTAATGTTAGGAGGTGGTTCTTCTCCCAGAGTGTGATGGGCCTATAGAAGATCCTGCCAGCAAAGACAATAGACATGAACACAGTGCAGGCTTTTAAAGTAGGCCTAGACAAATTTGTGCTTTCCAAGTGAATCACCTGGTACCCTGCATAGTATGGTGGGTGGGAAAAAGCACTATAAATTAATACATGTTGGAACAGCTTATGAGGTGGGGGCAGACTTGATGGCACTATAGTTCCATCTCACTTTAAATTGTACTGTTACTATGTCATAAGCAGAAAATGTTTGCCAGTTACAGACTAGCAGCTAGAAGAGATGAAGAGTAAGGGACAAATAACCTGTTGTATGTTTTCATGTTAATGTGCATAGTTAAAATAAAGAGAAAGCAAAACACCGCAAATATATGAAATATAAGCTGATCTGTGTGTGAAAAAACATATGTTTTTATAATATCTCTTGACTAGACCTGAGCAAAATTAGAACATTTTATTTGGCACAATTAAAATGTAAATATTGTTTGGAGATTTCACATATTTATTTATTTAGTTATTCCAAAAGTTTCACCAGAAGAGACATACTGAGCTGTAAACAACTCATTTCCAGAAGCGTCCTGGGAGATAGGATAGATGGAGAAATACATATCCATACAGCGTAAAAATATTTATAGAGAATGTACGCTCATATTAAGGCACACTTTTATACAATATATCATAAATTAACATAGAGTAATATACATTGAATGTACAAAAGCATATACATAGGGATTATTTTGCAGAAAATGCAGCAACAGCAGTAACATTTGCCTACAAGAATAGGGGATGAACCTGGTTAGTGCAAGTGGTTAAGGGTAGTCTAGCAAAGGGTGAAAAGTAGAGAGGGGGAGAAAGAGAAGGTAGATCATAGGAAGCAGACAAGGAAGATCCAGAATTAGGGTGGGTAGGTAGAAGAGGTAGAGGAATGGGGGGGAGGCGGAGGGGAAGATATGTAGTATGAGAGTCAGGGGGTTGGGGAGAGAAGTGGGGTGGAGAGCCAGGAAGAGAAAGGTATGAGGGCAATAACAGGGTGGGGGAGTCAGGGGCAGTTACAGGAGGGGGCGGAGTAATTGTGTATAAGACTGGAGACAGAGCAGATGGAGGTAGCAGAATGAATAGGGCCAGGGAGGGAGTTCCAGAGTTGGGAAAGTGGAAAGAGAAAGCAGCTTGCCCAGCCGAGGTCCACCTGGACGGGAGAGTTAAAGAGCGGAGGTTAGAGCTTTGGAGAGAGTAGGAGGGGTTTAAAGGGGAGGAGATGAGAGAAGAGACACAAGGTAGGATGGGAGGGAGCCCAGCCAGCACTTAGCAATCAGGGAGGAGCAATGAACAAGCCATCTGACTTCAAGAGAGGGAAAGGAGAGTGAGGTGTTGAGGTGGCAGTGGTGGGTCTGGGGGAAGGGGCAATCCAGGGCAAACCTACAGAAGGAGTGGAAGAGTGGATCCAGTCTGGCCAGGGTAGACTTGGTAGCACTAGCATAGACAGTGTCATCATAGTCAAAGAGGGGAAGAATCATTCTCTGCACAATGGCTCTGCGGACTGGCAGAGGGATGCACCCTTGGTTCCTATACAGTGTACCAAGTTTAGGGTGAAGCTTTTTGTGTAAGTAGTCCACATGAGCAGAGAAGTCTAGGTGACTGTCGAGCCAGACTCCTAGGTACTTGAAAGTTGTGATGTTCTCAAGGCTAGTCCCATCCAGAGTGTGGAAGGAGGACAGGGCTGGCAGTTTAGGGAGTTTTTGTCTAGCAACAAAAGTCATAGAGACAGTTTTTTTTTACATTTAAGGAAAGCTGATTTGACTGGAACCAGTGCTGGATATTAATGAAAGACAGTTGGAGTCTGCTTGTCAGGTCTGGTACGGAGGAGCCTGAGGCAAATATGACAGTGTCATCAGCATACATGTGTATGGATGCAGATGTACATGCATAGTCAAGGAAATTTAGAAAGATGGAGAAGAGGATGGGTCTGAGCACTGAGCCTTGGGGGACACCAGTGTGGATAGGGAGGGGGGTTGACAGGGAGTTGCCAATTTTGACAGCTTGAGTTCTGACTATGAGGTAGGAATGGAACTAATCTGTGGCTTGACTAGAGAGCCCAGCAGCAGAGAGCTGGGTTAGAAGGAGGGCATGGGCTACAGTGTCGAAGGCTTTGGCCAGATCGACGAAGCTACCAGAGGTAACCAGGCCCTGGTCCATACCAGTCAGGATGGCATCAGTAAGCCTGAGGAGGGAGGTAGATGTGGAGTGAGATTTACAGAAACCAGACTGGAAAGGTGCGAGGAAGGAAGAGTAGTCAAGAAATGTGGAGAGTTGAGAGAGTACCACATGCTCTTGGAGTTTAGCAAAGGTAGGGAGAAGAGAAATAGGGTGGTAGTTGCCCAGAACTGAGGGGTCATCACCCTTGGGGAAGGGAATGACAGTGGCTGATTTCCAGGAAAAAGGAACAGAAGCCAGAGAGGAAGAGAGGTTGAAGAGCAGAGCAATAGGGTGGCAAATAGCAGAGGCAGAGAAGTGCAAGAGCTTTGGGTCCAGACCATCTGGACTAGTACACTTTGTAGGGTTTAGAGCAAGTAGGGCTTTAAGGGCTTCAGCAGGTGTAACAGTGGAGAAAGAGAAGGAGGAGGGTAGAGGGTGATGATGGGGAAGAGAGAGGAAGGGGCTATGAAGGGAGGAGAGGAGGGTGGAGGCACAGGTGGTAAAAAAAATGTTAAATTCAGCAGCAACAGCAGAGGGTTCAGAGATGGAGGCCCCACTCACCTTAAGGGAAGTGGGGGGTAGACTGGGTTGGAGCGGAGAAAAGGGAGTAAATGACTTTCCAAAATTTGGATGGGTGGTTAATGTTGTTTTGGAAGGTAGAAGTAAAATAATCAGCCTTGGCGAGTTTAGTTGCCCTGGTGCAGGCATTGCATAAAGTTTGATATCTGTGGTATTCAGCAGGGGACCCAAAAGATTTGTGAATCTTCCAGGCCTGATTGTGTGCCTGCAAGCAGGCTAGTAGCTCAGCAGACATCCAGGGGAGGTGAGAGCCTCGAACCCTGATTTTCTTAAGCGGGGTATGATGATCCCAAATGGACATGAAGCATGTTGAGAAGAAGTTTAACGTGGAGTCCATGGAGCTGGCAGTGGAAGGATCAGAAAGAGATGATCTGGATGAATTTGGGTGAGGCTTTGGGGCGGTGAACCTTGCAAACACAGTACACCATATGGTGGTCACTGAGGGCATCTGAGAGGGTAGCCGATGCAGTAATTCTATGGTGGTGTGAGGTGAGAGCCCAGTCCAGAAGAGTGCGGTTTAAAGTTTTAAGGTTCAAGTGAGTAGGATCAGAGATTAGTTGAGAGAGGTTAAGGGATTTGATGTCATCGCAGAGTTTGGTATTAGAAGGGGGTAGCCAATTTTTATTAAAGTCCACAAGAATGAGGAGTTCCCCGGTGGAGGCATGAGAAGAGACAGTGGAGAGAAGTTCAGTAATAGTGGAAGGAGTTATACCAGGGCAGCAATATACACCGGCAACAAGAATGGGGAGGGAGAAGGGGAAGGAGATTTTGATGAGAAGTTCATAGGTGGAAGGGTAAGAAATATAGATACTAGGAACTGACTGTAAGGCAGAGGAGAGGTATATGGCCATTCTGCCAACCCTGGTAGCGCGGTCCTGATGGATTAGGGAATAGCCATGGATGACCGCTGATGAGTCAAGAATCTTTGTGGGAGAGCCAGGATTCAAAAAGCATTAGTATGTCGGGATTGAGGTTGACCATGAGAGGCTGAAATAAGTCTACTTTATATAGTATATATACATACATATAGATATACAGTATAAGAATTTGCATGTTTAAAATGCGTAGGTGTACAGTACAGATATCATCTTTATGTGAAAATGCACTTCTGCATATTTTGCACATACAAATTCCAAAATGCAAATTTTTTTAAATACATGTTTATTTTTAAATGTGTCATTTGTTCAAAAAGGAGCACTTTATGGAACTTTGTGCATACAAATTCCAAACTGAACTTTTTTAATACACAGGTTTTAAAACAACAAACCTTTTGGATAATGAGGACACTTTCGCATAATTTGCACATAAATGTTCCAAACTGCTAATTTAAAAAAAAAGATTTTAAAAATATGTCATTTGGGGAAAATAGTGTATTTTCATATGTGAGCAAATAAGTGCTAAAGTATGCTTGTTTTACAAACTGAGTTTGAAAAATATGCAATTTGGAAAAAGTGTATCTGCTAAATTTGTGTATTTTCCATGCAATTTCATGAAAATTGCACAAATACAGAAACAGCAACTTTAATTCACAGGCATAATTTACATTTCACCTTTTACTACCACTACAGTTGACAGGTGATGGGCTCTTTAATTCAAGATACAGTTGATTAGGGGAATAGTTTCTTTAGACTAATGTATATGAATAGCTGAAACTTTGCAACTGTGATTTATTAGCATGTAGCATTGAGCCATGTACAATAACCTTGTTTTGTTTGTGATGGTTGCTGTTTACATTGATAGTTCTTTATTCATGTGCAAGGTACTATATACATACATTGTTTGGTATCTTATCGAAAGAAATTAAAAATCTTATTTTGAAAAAAAGAAGGACATCTCTACATGAAAATTTGCTCTTTATCCCTTACAGTTCTCTCCAAGCTGATAACTATTTTGGACTTCTGGAGCTGAAGTCCTAATCCCTTGCTTGTGATAACATAGCTTGTTGCCGTGGAAATGACTGTGGTGTGACAAGCAGATCTTTATGATTTTAGCTCCAGAATAAGCCTCAGCTGTGTATGAATTTCTTCTTTTTTGAAACCCACATTATAAAAGTCAGAAGTATCAAGGATGCAGTGCACATACCTAGAAGCATGCTTCGAAATTCTTCATCTTCAAGCATTTGTTTCCTGTTTTATAACCTGTGTTTACGTGTCCATACCAGCTATGGAAATGGATTCCTGAAATAAACCAAATACAAAACAGCTAACTGTCCTTGCTTTATGGCTGCTGTCTCATTAGTTCGTAATGCCTTACATTTGACTTCACAGCTTAGTTTGTTTACAGCTTAGAAATGTAGTTTTGTTATTATGTGCCTGACTACTAGTTATGCTTGGTGGGTGTGGGGGCCAATAAACCATTACCAATGAGGAAGAGGTAACTATTTGCCTAAGGCCCAGATACCTCTAGCTCCTTTACTGACTGACTCCATCTGAATTCGTCCTCCTCCCAAGGGCACTTCACTAAATATTATTTGGGAGGTCAGCCATATTTGTCATATACAGTAGTTCTCCTAACATTCCCACAGCTCCAGAAAATTATCTCTGTTGAGCCTCAGCTCCACTGTTGCACATTTCTTACACTGGATGTCTACCCTCTAATTGTGGGATGTCTTCTGGACAGCTAGTTGAAGGTTAGCCCCATGACTGTGGATAGGCGCATTAAGGAGACCAATTATTTGTGCTTTTGGGACCATAGCCCCCTTGCACATAGATTTTAAGGGGCAAAGTTCTTGTTTCCATGTAAATACCCCCACACAAAAAAAGAATGTAATAACTTTAAATCTCAAGTCTTTTTTAATCATATTGCAATAAAGTTCTGCTGATACCAGTGGTATTTTCTATTTTTTTTGCTAGGGGCAAGACCCTCCTAATTAAAGCCCACTTAGACAACTACCAGTGACAGGCAGAAGGAACCTTATTTTTTTTTACTTTCCCTTTGTCTCCCATGATCACTCAGCTGGCTACTGGCCCCATCTGAGTGCCCTATTCTTCTCCAACTCCGCCACCACTGCTGTCTCATAGGGCTTACCATACTCCTGGTGCTCCTGGTGGTATCTCTCCCCACAGTGGAGTTGTACAAGAATGGCACCTTCAAGTTGACAGCACCCAGCTACTGTAGCACCACACAGCAGTACCAGTTTTGGATATAAGACAACCCGCCCCAGTGCAGGACTTGGGCCGACAAATTTGTGGCCAGACAAGTGGACACCATCAGCCATTATCAAACTGGAGGGAGAAATCCAGCCTTCTGATTGGCTGTGATCCACATGAATATTACATGGTATTCACATGACTTGCATATAGCTTGCCATTGCTTGAAACAGGGCACATGCTCAGGAGCAAAAGTAATTTTTTTTTTTTTTTAAATGAAGTGCCACTAACTCACTTTACCAAGCTTCTTCATATCAGAAGGATTTGGGGGGGGAAGGTGTTACCAACCAGTAATCCCACCCCCACAACAAACCACGCTCACCTTTGACTAATGGTTAGGTGCAACAGGGGTTAGATTACCTAATAGTACATCCTTTGACCCATTGTGCCCTTTCACTTAAAGTCTCCCTAACAGAACAGTTTAGGTTGAACATTGCTAATTTTATTTATTAAGATGTTAGTAAGTTTTCCTCAGACATGTTTCATTATTACTGACATAACAGGTGTGCTGTTGGGTATTCTGTGCATAACTGTCAGTCAACATCAGTCAATCAGATGACAACATTTTGTTTTAGCACCTTATACAATTCACATTATATTGTGCTTATTCTCATAATGAGAGTTTCTGAACCAAAATCAAGACTCTATGTTTATGTATTAAGATGTATCATTCATGTCCTCTCTCTGACTCCTGGTAATCCTTCTGCATTCTGAGCAATTGCTGCTGGCATGTTTAATTGAAACTGGGTACTGGGCTGAGTTTAAAGAATTTATATTTTAAGTAAACTGGTCTCTGCACAAAAGACCTGTTTTTTTTAGTGAAATTGTTACTGCAATCAGTAATGGAGAATGGCTGTTCTTGACAGCCCAACTTTACAAATTAGTATTTCTCAGCAAATGGATGGGATAATTAAAAGCTTGTTCCCAAACCTGGTCTCAAGCGAGAAAACTATACCAACAGCATTTTGTCTTAATCATGAGAACTGCATCAGCATTAGAAAGCATCTTGGTAGGTGGACAGCCTCTACATGCATGAGGCATTGCTTTTTGCTGCATCACAAACAGGGTCACTGGTCCCAAGTTACATAGCTTTCTCAGTGCTATGATTGTGGGGGAAGGGGATATATAAGACTTTTATTAAACAGTAGAAGAACATTGTGGTCTGTGCTTGGACCAGAGCCAGTCAGATGTCATAGAAGTTTTATGAACTATTGCCTGGTTCAAAACAAAGAACCAGGCAATGACTTCTTTAAAACCAAGCAGTAGTTCATTGGAACTGGGCAATTGTTTTTTCAGCTATTGCCCAATATAATCCTCATAACTCAGGAAAGGTTTAATAAAACAGATATTGGCTATAGTTGTGTTAGGATATAGTGGTACAGTATGGCCCCTCTCCGGATGAATTACCGCTTTCTGGTAGATAAATTGCCCTCAGTCATCAGCTTTGAGTGATATAATTGTTGTGTGAGGCAATAGTTCATCACTCAGGGCCGGTATTTTCACACTATTTCCTTCACTTCTGGTCAATATTTGTATAATGTTTGTGGCCTAGCTGGGCAGGAGGGTGGGGTGGGGTGCTGGCTGGGGGAGGAAGGTGGGAATGGGGTGATATGAGGGCTGGAGGAAGGGTATATTACTTATGTCTATGGTTGGCTTGGAGGAGGATGGGTTGGAGTGCTACGCATGATGGGAATGGACATATATTTGTGGGCTGGCTGGGAAGAGGGTGGGATAGGGTACTATGAGTGCTGGGAAAGGGGGTATATTACTTTTGCTTATGGGCTGGATGATGGAGGGGGGTGCAGTGGAGTGCTGGGTGACAAGGTAAGTGGAATGGGGTATTGCAAGGTCTGGAGAAAGGTGGTATATTACTTATATTCATGGGCTGGCCGGGGGGTAAAGGGTGGGATGGGGTGCTATGAGTGATGGTTGAAAGGGCTATACAATTTGTACAGTATCTGTTTGCTGGATGGGGAGGAGGGTAAGATGGGATGCTTTGAGTGATGGGGAAAAGGGTATATTACGTATGTTTGTTGACTGGCTACGAAAGAGCATAGGATGGGTTGCAACAAGGGCTGGGGAAGGAGTATACTACATATGTTTGTGGACTGGTTAGTGCAATTGGGTGTGTGACAGCGTTGAATAGGATCCTGTCTGATTTGTAATGCAGAAAGAGTTAAAAGCAAGGATCTGTTCTAGCCTTTGTTTTTCTGTCTCTTGTCTATTTGATTGCGCAATCAAATTTTCATGTGAGATCTAGAACCTAGACCTTAGACACTGTTTTCTTTTTGTAACATCTGTGTTGGTCCATTGAATGGTATCAAACCATTTGCTTCTGGATCTGTTCTTACAAGGACCAATGCAGCAACTAATCTATTTCTGTAAGCCATGTGAGACCTAGGAGCTGGTCACTTTTACAGTCTCACAGTCCCCCCCTCGCTAACTCCCTGCCTTCACTTGCTGTTTCTATCACTTCTTCTCCATTGCTTATCTGTGGTTATAAAAATATATGTGGCTCTTTATGTGAAATTGGGATCTCTTTGTTTGCTAATGTACTGTATGTAATTATATTATTAAGATGATTGCAAAAAGCTATTTGGAACTCAGGGGTTAATTCTGAGATGTAGTTTGGCCTTCAGGAACTCTTGCAGAGTTTGCAACAGGAGATTAATTCTGGAACACAATGTTATATTTCATTACACCTTCAAGGAAAGAAACTGACAAGAACTCTGATACATTTTGCGAGAAACAGGATGCTTCTTAATGAGCTCAGGATGAAGAAGTTAATTACCAGGAAAGGACATTATATATAAAGAGAGCAATCTTTTGTTGGAGAGAGAGAGAGAGAGAGATTGAAATTCAAAATTAGAGATACTCTCAGATGAAGGACTTTGTTTTCTTTGTTTCTATTACCTTTGTAAAGAGCTATCCTGAACAATTTGTTTTAATGTTATTGATGATAATAAAATGCTACTGGTGAACTTTGTAACTGCTTCTTGTTTTTCTTATGCTTCCTGACCTGTGCCTCGATGACAGGGCAGAATTGGGTGTTAGGATTATGGGGCAAAGGGGTACTGTATATTACTTATGTTTGTGGGCTGGCAGGGAAGGAAAGTGAGATGGGATGCTACTGTTCCTAGGGAAAGGGGGTATATTACTTATATTTGTGGGCTATCTGGGGATGTGATGGGATATACTGCTCTGAGTGTGGAGGAAAGGGTATATTATTTATATTTGTTGGTTAGCTGAGGAGGAGGGTGGGTGGTGTGCTATGAGTGCCTTGAAAAGTGGATATATTACTTATGTTTGTTAGTTAGCTGGGGAGAAATGTCAGGGGGATGCTACAAGGGCTGCAGGAAGGGTATATATTACCTATGTTTGTTGGCTGATTGGGGAGAAGGGTGCAATGGAGTGACCAAGGACTGGGGAAAGGAATAAATTACAGTTGGGCCCGCTTATAATGGACACAGTGGGTAATCCTGTTTTCATCCATTTATAAATGTGCCCGCTTGATCTACGATGCCCATTATTCCCTTTTGGCAGCAAACTGCTGGTTACCCAGATTGCTTTACCCTGATCGTGGTGACCAATAATGCAGCTTTGTATATCTGCCATGATGCTGTTGTGATGTTGTGCTTTGGTGCTTCGGGACTTTGCTACTTTGTGTGAGGCAGAATTTTATTGATATTTTAAAACATAACTTTAATTGTTTGCTTAAAACTTTCATGTGGAGTGGAGCCGCTGGTTAGTGTATACTGTAGTATAGGAGCTCAGAGTGTGTTTGGTGGTGGGTGGGGTGATGAGATGCTTTTTATTTTCACAAGGTCTGAGAAGGTAGACTGGGGAGACCAAACTGCAGTGCAAACTCACGGATGCTTGTCTTCAGCATTTTCTCCATTTCATTCAAAGTTTCTACCTTTTGCATGAGAGTGAGTAGAGCACACTTGGAAAACATTCAGGCAGCACAGTAAGACCACAATGAAGGTAACAGAAAGCTATATCAGTAAGTTGTAACATGTTTAAATTAGATTACCATTTGAAACAGTTGCTGCCAAAACAGGTTGGCACCTACCAGTAATTATTACCACACTGTAGTACCATAAAGCTGCATGAAGTTGCTATGCGAGGGCTATAATGAATGGTATATCTGTGATTTTATGTATAGGAAGCATATAGAAAGGCTTTTGTTTTTAATGAAATGTCTGTTATAAATGGGCATCCAGTATAAATGTGTCCTCTATAACTGGGCTGGACTGTACTTACATTTGTGGGGTGGTTAGGCAGGTAAGATTGAGTGCAAAGAGTGCTGGTAGAAGGGGGTACATTATTTGAGTTTGTGGCTGGCTGCAGGAGGACCGTGGGATGGGGTGCTATGATTGCTGGAAGAAGGGTGTATACTACTCATATTTGTGGGCTGACCATGGAGAAAGGTGAAATGGGATGCTGTAGTGCCTGAGAAAATAGGTATATTACTTACGTTTGTGGGCTGGCTGCGGGAGGAAGGTGGGATTGAGTGCAGTGAGTGCTGGGGTTGCATTACTTAATTTTGTGGGCTGGCTATGGGAGGACAGTAAGGAGTGCTGTGATTGCTGGGAGAAGGTTGCATATTACTCATGTTTATGGGCTGAGTGGGAAGGAAGGTGAAAAATGGTGCTGCAGTGGATGAGGAAGGGGGTATATTACTTATGTTTGTGGACTGGCTGAGGAGGAGGGCGGAATAGGGTGCTATAATTGTGGGGGAAGGGGGTATATTACATACGATTGTGGGATGACGGGAGGAAGGTGGAATGGTGTGTTATGATTGTGGAGTAATGGGGCGTGTTACATATGTTTATGGGATGGCTGAGGAGGAGGGTGGAATTGGGTGCTGTAATTGTGGGGAGAAGGGGGTATATTACGGTTGTGGGTTGGCTGGGGAGGAAGGTGGAATGGGGTGTTGTGACTGTGGGGCAAAGGGGATATATTACTTATGTTTGTAGGCTTGCTAGAAGTGGAGGGTGGGATAGAGTACTCTCATTGTCGTGGCTGGGCTGCATTACTCATGTTTATGGACTGGTTAGTGGGTAGGAGGATGGGATAGGGTGCCACTGTCAGGTTGGAATAGAGTATTTAATTGCACAGTTGAGTCTGTGTTTTTTTTAACTCCACAAACTGGCACTTTGTAAAATGTAACTTTGCACAGGTTTTCCTTCACAAAGTAGCCATTTAATGGGGGTGGGGAACTATATGATGTGCAAGCCTTCTAAGTAAAGTGCCACTTTACAGAGTTTTCCCCCATGAAGTGCTCACTTGGCTTCATAAAGGTGATGTAAAGCACTTTGCAAAGTGTAGCAACTTCACAAATTTCTCTGAAGGTCAAAGTCAGGCAACTTTGCACATCAGTTTTTTTGCACCATTTGTTCTCTTGTACCAGCAATTTCAAATAATGTGCCCGTTTGCTGGGTGTCCATCTATTATGTGGTGTTTACTTTGCTAAAGGTAATGAAACAGTGGTATGCAAAAAAAACACTTGTATGGCATTTAGCAGCAATTTCAAAGCATACAAATGTTGTATCGGAAACACATGACTTATGGACACTGGTTTAACTTTTTGTGGCTAATTGTCCCAGAATAAACAGATCTGTGAGGAATTCCTCGGCAAAGTTCACATTAACACAATCATGTCTTGAAAATATCTATTGCTGGTAATTCAGTTTAGGAACACTTTAAGAGACTCATCTGACTTTGAGAGGGTGGTTGTATGCATCGTAATACTTTGGGATTCCCACACCAGACCCAGACACAATGAATATAACTTCTGTTGTGTTAGATGGCCATAGCCATAAGTTTATTTAAGCAACTGACTGGAATAACTATAGAAACATAGAATTTGACTGTAGATAAGGACCGATTGGCCCACCCAGTCTACCCATTTCCCTACCTAATGGATAAGCTGCAGATCCTAGTTAACCAGCAGCCTACTTCTTTCTGCCCCCACCCCCTAGAATTGCCTTATGACTGTCCCATGCAAGCTTGAATTCCACCACTGTTTTTGACTCCACAACCTCCTCCAGAAGGCCGCTCCATGCATCCACAACCCTCTCTGTGAAAAAATACTTCTTAAATTACCTCTGAGCCGACCCCCCTCTATCTTCAAATTGTGCCCCCTTGTTCTTGCACACCTCTTGTTTTGAAAGATGCTACCCTCTTGGAATTTGTTGATTCCCTTGAGGTACTTGAAAGTTTCTAACATGTCCCCCCTCTCTATACATGTCACAGGCATACATGACATGCATAGATGGGACTCTCCCTTACACACTCCACACACTTTTCCGAATCCACCTGGGTCTTCCCTTGCCACCATAAGGGACTTATTCAGAACGTGATGAAACTGAAACCTCACTAGGAGTCAGGATCATTGTGTCTGTAAAAGACTGGGCCTGCTTGGGACATTCCTACCAGGTATTCCTGCCATGTGGACTTCAATTCCTACATGGCCCCAGCCCACAGGCCTTCATTCAAGAGCCCAAACTTCTATAATTGAGTTGATTTCCCAATCTAAACCATAGCAGCCAAGAACACACAATTATGCCCTTTGGGTAACCCCTGCCTTGCAAAAATCTTATTTCACTACCACTACTGCTTCAGAGACCCTGAAGACATACAGAAGGTTAGCATAACAGACACTTTGAAGAGGTGGTTTCATATGCACTGCAGAAACATTTGGTGAGTACTGAGGGCACTGTAAAGGGTAGCCAGCTCAACCAAACTGAACATGCATTTTCAAAGAGTTGTTGAGCTACTCTGCTCAAACCCTTGATTACTCTTCTAACTCTTTTTTGACGCTTGTTTATTCTATTTTAACAACAATTCCTAGTAAAGCCAGACTATGCTTGCCAGTCTCCCACATACCTTTGCTATAGTTGTTGAAACACACTTATCTTTACTCAGGAAACCTACTCCCATCCTCCCTCCATTTCACTGCCTCCCGTTTCCTTCATGTACCAGCTGAAACTCCCCCCCCCCGCTCCTGTTCTCCCCCTACCTGACTGCCCCTTACACTTGCCTCTTACCCTGGTATAGGTGTGGGTGAATTGTCTGATTTTTGTTGCTTACTCTTATTGTACTTATTCCTGTTTCAATGTACTTTATTCCACTTTACTGTAACCCTGAACTGTGTCAGTGCTATGCAATTGCATTTAACTGTGTACTGTGCCTATGCTAAGTATTTGCTCCCGTTTTCCCTCCTCCCAGGTCACACCTGAAAATGAGCCTTGGCTCAGAGTACCTTTGCTGGTCACCAATTTTCAAATAAATAAATTTACTGATAAAAACTAGTGCAACTGTTTTTCTGGTATTGTTCATTGTTCAGCTTAGCTACAGCATGCAGGTCCCCAACCTATGTTGGCAGCACCAATTAAATTATGTTTTAACCATTATCTGACCAAATCCATTTCTGAAAACCATGTGGTAAATATCAAACTAACGCTGCACCTTGGGATGCATTCTAACACACTGTAGCAATCATAATCTGAAGCTATCAGTAAACACTGGAACGTTGCTGAATGCCCTGTTCTTCTGAACTTGGACAAGCTGATGTCAAGCATCTGTAAACCACAGTTAACCATTGTCAACCCTTGTTCAAGTGTGGTTACTCCATAGTCATAAAAGGAAGTGCAAGAATACCTGTCCTTGAGTGGGGAGTTAAATTTGAGAGTTTAATGTTGAACCCTTTTAATAACTGTGTTATGTAAGTACTCAAAATATGTGAATTGACTATTTAAAGCACAAGTGTCTTCACACGTAACATTACAGCACAATGAATCCTCACAGACTCATCCCTTCCAAAGAGTTTAATGTCATACAGTAATGGATTTTCTGAGGGTGAGGAATAAAGCTGAAACAATAATGTATGCTAAACTGGTGGAGCATAATAACAATCACAAAAGCTATTGCCTGGCTACATAACAACAACACTCACTTTACAGTTTCAAATACTGGTATAATTAGTTATGTCTAAGTTCAGTACTGTTGATGCATGTATGGATGCTGACAAGAGCAGTATGGAATGCAGAACTGCACCAGCGAAATTCATGTGGAATGGAGTTTCACTTCTGAAATTCATTTGGGACTTTCAGTAAATTCTGCAAAATTTTAAAAGTCTTTAAAGGGGCGCTGTCAACCCTTTTTGCATCATACTATTTTAAGTTTAAACCCCACATTTTATGATTGCTTATCTTCTCTAAAATTCATTGGTGCTTCTGGAGGTTTAATCTGTCTCCTTTCTTGGTAGAACTGAATTGCATGTCATTGTGCAAAGATACTGTACCAAACCTTGTTTTGTTTCAAATCCTTGATCAATTCTTATTACTCACTTTCTGAACATTAAGAACAACCCCTACCAGTGCAGCCACCAATGATGCAATGGTCTCCTCTGCTCCCACTGTATCTTGAGTGGGTAGACTGTTGGGGGTGTTCCCAAGTTCAGTAAAGATGCACTGGGATTTGATGAAGGAATGTAAACAAACACATTTTGGTGTATTAACACCAGTGTGGTGGGCAGTCTGTTTTTCACTTTTAAAAAGAATAAAAAGGAATCAGAATCAAACTGCCAGTCACATCAGCACATTCAACAGAACGCAAACAATCATAAAATATGTTGTTTTAAACTAGAGACAGTTTAAGGCCTAAAGGAATTGACAGTGTCCCTCTAAATTTAAATCGCAGTTTAGTTTGAAGAGACCTAATCTGTGGTGTATGTAAACTGTGAAACACTAATCTGCAATTCTTGTAAACCACAAATTATTAATCCATGGTTTAAGTAGAGGTGCAAACTGCATTTAGACTTCTGAATTCTGCTTCTGGCAGAATTCGGTGGGAGTTTCTCAAACTCCATTGAATTTCTGAAATTCCTTGAATTCCATTTGAAGTTGAATTTGAAAACTTTGCACTGCTCTAATGCTCAATCTGTGCTCAGAATATGGATCTGTCCTATTTTTTTCTCATTCAGCTGTTATTTGTCCCTTCGTAGCCACTGAATAGCTGTTTCTTTTTGCATGCTCTTGCAAATGGCACAAAAATAAACCATAGCAGTTTTTGGTGGTTAACACGACCTGCTGCATTAAGTTACCTTTGTTAAAGTATTGTAACCACAACAAAAGAAACTGGATGTAATTCAGTTAACAAAAATGTTACCATGCTCTGCCATATTTATCCAAAATTTCTTTCAGAGTGGGGAAAGTGTGTATGGTATCCCTCAAATACAACATGATATCATCCATGTAAAGGGAATTTTTTTTTCCACCTGCCCCCTCACCACCACTCCTTGCAGGTCCCTATGACTTTGGAGTAATTTTGCCAGTAGTTCCATGCAGTTGGCGAATAGGAGTGGGACAAAGGGGTACCCTGCCTAGTTCACCACTATATGCTCAACATGTTAGAAATTGTCCCATTTATTTTGACTTGTGCTGATGACTTGGTGTACAGATCTGACACCCAGCCTCAGAAACATGGACCAAAACTGAATTTTTGGAGAGTTTTACCAATAATCCTCATCACAGCCTGTCAGAGGATTTTTCTGTATTGATAGTTTTGGCTGTTTGGGTTTCCCTGGAAGCCTTTGCCCCTTGAAGGAGAGTGAGACATCTTCACAAATTATCTGTAATTTGTCTATCTGAGATGTAAAAAGTTTGATCACAGTAGATCAGTTTCTTAATCATTCTGTTCACCCTGGTGCCCATTAGCTTGGCAAAAATTTTCATATCTATGTTAAGTAAGGCAATAGGAGTCACAATTCCTGATCCTAACCAGGTTTGAGGATGACAGAAATGTGGGTCTGTCTCTAGGACTCAGGAAAATCCTCCTCCCCCTTTCACACATTAAAAGCCTTTATTTTTAACTCTGGGTCATACACTCCACTTCTCTTTTAACCACCAGTGGTGATGTTTAGATTTGTCATCTTACCTCCTCGAGACATCAGTACAATGGACTATATGGTCTGTCTAACCTGTACAAAAAGAAGAAAAGGAGGGGAATCATTGGGGGGTAGGGATTTCAAAAGCATGTCAGGAGCTAGAACACTGTACTCATTTTCAATTTTTCAATTTTCTTTAACTGTCATTACCTGCCAGGATGTGTTTAGCAGGAACACCCAAGCATTCTACCCACCTGCAAGTCCAGTAAAAGTCATTTGAACACCTGCATACAATGTAATCAGTGCATTCAGTGGTGCATTAAAGCATATCTAAAATTTAGTTAATTCCATTATGACAGCATATGTACAGCTGCAGTAATCAGTTCAGTTCAATGCAGTGTTCCATTAGCATGCACAAGTCCTCCTTTACACATATATGTGTTCAACGAGCTGTGAGCTGTGATTCTGACTGCGAGGCAGCAGAGTCCTGATCTGGAGATCATCCTTTGAAAGTTCTCCTTCATGTTTGCTGGGTAAAGCTCCAGGTAGAGCCATGTCATTTCAGCTTTCCTGCCTTCTGTCCTCTTCCTCCGATAACTGAATGGGCAAGGGTGGCCTACTGCTCGCAGTGGATCCTGCCTCCCCATTGCCTTACATCAGTGCTTTCAACTTTGTGTCTTGGGTCAGTGCCTTTTGAGCTCTTGTGCTAGACATCTTTTTGGAAGCTGGTAGGTGTTACTTCCTTTTTCCACAGTTAATTTATTAAAGGAGTATTACAGTCAAAAATATGCAAAAATATATGTTGTGCAGAGTGTTGTGATTTGTGTGTGTAGTCCAAGTGTGTTCTCCTCTTTGTTATTATGAGTTTTTTTTCTAAATTTGCCTACTAGTTTGTGGCCCCTGGGGATCCCCATGTTAGCACTGTTTATTGCTCTTCTTTTTCCTACTATGCCTCCTGTCTTACGTGGCATTTATGTGTTCAGGACACTTGATTCAGCAAGGGAGAGCTGTTGCAGCAGCAACAACAACAATCAGCTGTTAGGAGCCTGATGTTCTGGCCTCAACTGAGTAACTCTAATGCACTCATTTTGTTTTCTAGGTACGTGTCTAGGTCTGGTTCTAGCCAGCAGGAGTAAATGATTTACAGTGCATAGTAGAGCATTGTTCTCTATACTAAGGATCATACTAAGGATGGCAAGGTGCCAAGAGGCTTTTTGAGCCCACATTTGCACCTGTGAAGTTAATTGTAGTAGTTAAAATTAAACCCAGATAGAATAAGGTTGTCGAGATGACGTTTGAATTCAGCTTTTGTCCTGCTCACAATTACATCAATTGGAAGTATATTCTAGGGGTTTATAATTCCTTGAGTAAAGAAATATTTATGAGCTACAAAATGAAACCTTTTCCTAGTGAGCTGGAGTGGATGGCCTCTGGTGTCGTGTGGGTTATTTCTAAATTCAAATCCCAATTCAGACAATAGATAAGGGTCCTGTACGAGATCAAACATAAAAAAAAAATTGAGATCTCCCCTAAGGCGACAAGTTGCCAAGGGCATAAGGTTTAGTAGCTGGATTCTATTTTTATATGACTCATTATACAATCCAGATATATGCTTTGTATGCTTTCTCTGGACCCTTTCTAGTAGTGTTATGTCAGTTTTTTTTATAGGGGCACCAGAGTTGGGAGGCATATTCTAGGTGAGGTCTAGTGTAAGCCCTGTAAAGTGGTATCATCACGTTTTGGTCCCTTGATCTAATGTGTCTTTTTATGGACCAGATAACATGGTTGGCTCTGTTAATAGCCAAATTCCTTCTCTTTCAAAATGCAGTTGTACCACAGTTCAAAGGTCATAGGATGAGATTGTATCCTTCTGTGGTACAACATAATTCTGAAACCTCTAGTGATTGTCATCCAGGAAATCTGCTTTCTCATACCGTCTCCCCTCTCTCTGGAACCAGCTACCCTCCTCCATCCTTCTCTCCCCCCCCTTCCCTCCATTAAACATGAGCTAAAACTCCCCCCTGCAACCTTTTCCTGCCAACCCTCTTTGTGACCCTTCCTTACCCTTTCCTGGCTTTTGACTACCCATTACCCACCCCTCCTGAAAGCTTCATCGTTTCAGCAACCTCATTAAAGTTTATCATCCTGTTTTGACTCCTACTTTCAGCACCAGCTCAGCCTCCCTTCACTCTTGCACTGTGCAGTATGAATTTACACAGTTTGGACAGATGATTTGTATGCTAATTCATTTATCCTCATGTACAATTTTTGCCATTTTGCATGTTCTGCACTCAACTTATGCTCCTTATGTCATCCTCACTGTAACCCACATAACCTGTTTTTGTTTGTAATTGTGCTTCTCACTTTCCCCTTCCCCAGTTGCACCTGGAAGTGAGCCTCGGCTCAGTGTGCCTCTCCTAGTTACCAATTTTAAATTAATCAGATAAATAAGTTGGCAACAAAGATCTCCCCTCCCTCCCCAAAAAAATAAATTTTACAAGATCAGGAAAATTCTAGTTCAAACTGCTAACATTTATATAGTGCTTGTGAAGCATGCACTTAATTGTTTGCATTTACACAGCAGTTTAGATGCCTGTCTTTTATTACCTACATTTATGTAGGGTTTCCAGTGTGTACATTTTATTACTAACACCAGCATAGCAATTTTTATGCATGCACGTCCTTACCTTCATTTATATATCAGTTGTTTTTTATGCACACATTTGATTAGCTGCAACTGTATAGTGCTTTTGATACTGTAGATGAATTTGATATTACCCACATTTAAATGGTGCTTTTGATGCATGCATTTCATTACTTGTGTAAGTATTGAACTTTCAAGGCATGCATTTTCAAAACATTTTGCAATGTTAACTCTTGACTAAAGGCAGCATTAAACTGCATTTTAAAATTAGAACCGGCTGAAATGCATATATTGTCCTTTGATTTGATGCCAGGCTGAGAACAACTAAAGCAAAAAAAAAAAAAAAGTTTAGGTTCTAGCCCAGCTGATGGGACTGGGACTTGTAATCAGATGTGACAGGGCAACTTACAAATAAGTGATAACTCACAACAGGATATGCAGTTGTGCTCTGATACACAAATCCCTCAGCTGCATTTTTTCAACCACCCCAGAAGTGTAACTGTCAGAGTGGGACAACACATGCTGAACTGTGTTATTGTACCTTGAAAATGGGCATAATCTTTAGGAAAAAATGCATGAAAAAGTTGCAACCATATGGTTGTTGGAGAATAATGCTTTGTAATGTGATTGCACGAATGGTACAGCAGGATTTTTCTTACCCATTTTTATGTTTGCTTGCATGCATGTGCAAGAAACATAGTGCCATCATCCGAGTTTTCAGAGGTGTGTCACCCCCTTTTCCAATTCAGTCAGTGTGTTGGCAGGCGCGGCTACAGTTCTCCAATGCCTGCTGGAGCTGTCTTTGACAGCTACAAAATGCAGTGGAGTACAGTTGAAAGGGGGAGCTACGCTTCAGTGAGCAGTGATAAGATGTCGCCTGCTCATGCACGCTCCCCCTATACAAACACACACACACACGCATACTGCGTGCTGCCCCCACGCACACACACTGTACAGCTGGGGGTGCCAACCCCACCGCCGTGCTGCACCCCAAAAAGCTCTCCACATGCCACATGCTGGGTGCCCACCCCAGCGTGGCAACTCATCGTGAGGTCGACGGGGTGCCCAATCCCCTGTCAGCTTCACTGTCCTCCCCTCCCAGAGTACAGGGTGCCATGCTGGGAGCCCACCCCAGCATGGCAACTGATGCTGTTAGCAAGGGGTGCCCAATCCCCATCGGCTCCATGCCCCCCCAACTAGCCATCCTTGTGCTGCCATGCTGGAGCCCACAGCTGGCAAACATCCCAGGCCGTCATTTAAAAAAAAAACCTGAAATAAAAACTGTCCTCGCGCTTTCCCTGCCCTCCTCCCACAACCCGCGCCAACCCACTGCGCACCCTGCACCCCCCTCACCCCATACTTACCTCCGGACCTCGGCGCGACGATCTTCGGTGGACCGGGAACACGTCTGCACTCTTCAAAGCCGACCGCGAACTGTATAATGGGATAGATAGGGTTTTTTCAACTTTGCTGCATATCTCAGGCATTTTTTTGAACTTTTGCACCAAATTTTCAACATGGGGTTTTTGGGACTCCTTCTCATGAATGATGTCACTGTCATGGCGTTATTCAGGCCAGGAGGCTGATTTCGCAGTCATTGCGAAATCACCTTTCGGGACGATTAATGAAAGGACACTGCCAGTGTTCATAAGGTGGGCTCTCAAGCCTATTTTGAAAATTTGTTGGAAGTATTTCAAAATGACTATTTCTGGCGTCGCGTTGCACAGTTCCTATGCGCTTCGTAAGTTCATAATTTTCAATATTTTCAATCCAGATTTTCAACATTGCCATTTTATTATACTTCCTTATTTGCAGTATAGCTGTCATTTGTCACATCTTGCCCAAAACATGTTTCCGCCCATGTAGCGCACAATGGCGCAGTCGATGTGCGAAATCAATGTATGGGACACATTAAGAAAATCACAGTGACACTGTTCATGAGCAGAGGTCTTAAAATGGCTATGTTGAAAATTTGGTTAAAAAATTCCTAAAGATGACTGTTTTACGAGCGTGCATTGCGCAGTTCCTACACGCTCGTAAGTTTGTGACTTTTCAATATTTTCACTCCAGATTTTCAACATTGCCATTTTATTACACTTCCTTATGAACAGTACAGTTGCCATTTTTCACATGTTGCCCAAAATGTGTTTTCGCACATGTAGCGCACAATGGTGCAGTCGGTGTGCGAAAGCAATGTTTGAGACAGATTAAGAAAATCACAGTTACACTGTTCATGAGCAGAGGTCTTAAAATGGCTATGTTGAAAATTTGGTGACAAAAGTCCATAAAATGACTGTGTTATGAGTGAGCATTGCGCAGTTTCCATGCACCCTCGTAAGTTCATGACTTTGTAATATTTTCAGTCCAGATTTTCACCAGTGGCATTTTTCCACACTTCCTTATGAACAATACAGCTGTCATTTTTCAGAACATGGCCGAAATGTGTTTTCACACTTTCAGTGCAGAGATGCATGGTCGCTGTGGGAAATCATTGTTCAGGACAGATAAAGAAAATCACAGTGACACTGTTCATGATCGGAGGTCCCAAAATGCCTGTGTTGACAATCTGCTGTAAAAAATCCTCAAACTAATTACATTACGGGTATGCGTTGCAGTTTCTATGCACGCTCGTGACTTCACCAGTTTTTTTAATATTTTTACTGCAGATTTGCAACATTGTCATTTTTTACACCTCCCCATGAACAGTACAGCTGTAATTTTTTACATCCTGTTCGGAATGTTTTTGTACCTGTGGTGCTAAATGGCGTAGTCGCTGTGCATAAGCAGCTTTTGGCTAACAAACTGATATTGCCACTGTTCATAAGGTGGGGTCACAAAAAAACCATGTTAAAAATTTGGAGTGAAAATACCAACGAATGCCCGAGGTATTAGGGTTTCCAACCATAACACCCAACCCTGTAGAGAATGACAGGCATCAGGGATGTGACTTGGGATTCTTGCCTGTAATGCTCATACCATTCCACAACCTTCAGCCAGTGAGAGGCATCGAGGTATGCCTTGGACTCTTCGGCCCCAAAGTTCACCCCATTCTCCTCTACCGCACCCATCTCACCGTACTTCCTGATGGAATGGGGTGCGCATAAAGGCCAAAGACCCCAAGGCACACCGTGACACTTGTCAGTGTCTGCAGGGTGGGGTGTGGTGAAATGGCGTGGCCGTTATGCCTGACGACCCAAAGGCACACCCCAATGCCTGTCACTCTCTGCAGGGTGGTGTTGGGGTTGGCTTCAGTTCAGTACTTCACTGCCATTCCTATTACGCAGCTCTGTAACTTCTGCACTACCACTGCCAATGCCAGCAAGCAAACATTCGGCATTGACAAATGCTTGTCTATCTTTGTCAGAGTGTTAAACCAGTGAAATCCTGTTATAAGAGTACCTTTGGGACTGAATGACCCTATTCTCATATCAAGCCCTCTTGAGTACTGTACATGATTACTTTACATATTTTACCTGTGAAATGTACAAACCTTACAAAGGGCTAGAAAAGATGTGTCTCCAAAAGACTAAGTTTTCCTGGCGGAACAAAGCACAAGCTGTGAGAAGGAGCTAAGTAGGAGGGCTGTGCAAGTAGCAAATATTTTTTTTCAAATACCATGAATAATGCACTGTTAGTTGTTTGGATCTGAATAATGAATAGTAGCATTGTTTGTGCCAATTCATAGTCGGTAAATACAATAAAAAAAGGAAAAGAAATAGCCCTCCATCCTCCTCCCCAACCCAACCCTTTAAAATATACAAACTCCCTGCCCCACCACTGATAGAGTTTCAATACCACCTTCTTCCCAGTATGCATGATTTCATATGTTTTTTATAATTTAACAAAAACTCCCATGATGTGCAACTGGCACAGCTCATCTGCCCCCAAAGACAGCTCCTTAGTTGTCAAATAAATACTTGCCCCCACCCCCACCCTGGCAGTACCCTCCATCCAAACCTCCTACCCCCCCCCAGCACCCAATTCTTCTTTCAAGAACACATTCACGATGAAGAAGAAGGTGAGTAGTACAGTCTTCCCTCCCTCCTCCATGGCTGCCCACCTTGTACTGAATGAAAGCATTCCTGCAATTGCACACAGTAAAACCAGCTGACCATGTGATCAGCTGATTTTGCTATGTGCAGGAACAGGAGTGTAATCAGACTAGCAGGGCTAAACTATTCATGGAAGCTTACTGAACATTGCTATCTAAAACATAGTAAATGCTATTATGACAGGTTAAAGGGTAACACAACAGTCAGCACAAAGGGCCCCCACACAAATGTGGGACTGGTCCCAATGTGCACATTGTGTGCAGAAACATTTTGGTTTACTTACTGTTTACTGTAGTATAGTAGATTTTATCAGACTCATTTTGCTTAGCTGTAGGCTGACATCTTCTGTTACTACAAATCCCAGAATCCCCTGCAGCTGACATCAGAGCAGTAGGAATCACTGGGAGATTAAATAACCTGCAGTGCATATTAGTCATTTTATAATCTTCAAACAGATGTTTCCTGGGTCTGCCTTTTTCCCTGGGTGAAGTACAGTCCTCTGTGACTGTACTTAGCTCAGGGAGGAGAGTGGGACCAGCAAACAAAAGATAAGAGTTTATGTGATCTCTAACATGCACTGCAGGGTACTGAATCTACCACTGCTTTGATGTGGATTGGGACATTGAGACCAACCCCACACTTGAGTGTGGGACACACGGTGCTGACCATTCCCCTTTTAGGTTTTATGTATTTATTTGTTTTACAATTTGTTGACCCAGGACAGCCTAGCTGAGATGCAACATCTTGTTTTCAGTGGTTCCTGCTTGTACCCATTTGTGTGGGTGTACTGGTGTACTGGCAGGTTAAGTGACTTGCTCAAGGTCACAGAAGGAGTTTTCATCTCTAGCAGGGTTAGACTCTGCATTTTCCTGGTTTTCAGGCTGGTGCTCTAACTACTAGACTGCACTGCCTCAGGATATCACATTTGTAGTATGAACATATTTCAAAATATAGCCAATATTCTGGTGAACAGTTCATGTCTATTTATAACTTTAACTTTATTGAAATAGAGTTACTGAAAAGTGAATTTCACGTCATTGCCATTAACCTGTCAGCCGATCTCAAGACTGTTTCCCACTGATTGCCTAAACCTTTAAATGCCCTGAGAGCACTTGATTCACTTCAAGCAGGGAAATGTGATATATTTCTTGACCTCGTGGATGCTCATTTTTGAGCAGCAGGCCTTATCAGTAAAGCACAGATCATCTTGGTTAGCCAATAAAACCGTAATAAGATAAAACAAAAACACTTTGTTATAACTAACTTGGCTGTACGACAATCAGCGTTTCATATAATCTGCCCTTACAGTACACTTCAAGGCCTTGCATTAAATGTCATCCTCTTCTGACGTCTGATTGCAGTTGTTAAAAGACTCTTGCTGCTAAGTCAGACCAGTCCTGTTCCTTCTCATTAAAAGTGCGACAGGCTTACCTCTGTCTCATAGTAAAGCTGGTGTACTGACTCACATTCCTGAATTAAAGGCCAATCTTTAGAAGTAGGTTTGGCTGCCACTCTATGCAGCTCATAAAAGAGAGCTTGAAGTTGGATGGTATGCTGAAGTGTGTGAACCATTTTGTGTAATAATAGTATGGACCCATCAATGATTCACTGCCTCACACTGGACAGCATTGTATGTTCATGTGCACACCTTCGGAATGGTCTCATTTTCTGTTTTGTCTAAGCACCCACCTTGTGTGCCATGCCCGAGTTCCTGTAATTGGCAGATCATTTTTTCCACTGTACTTGCCACATCCCTGTGTTATCCTCTCCAGTCTGTATACTCTCAACATGTATTTTATTCTTCCATGGCCTTCAGATGCTATGCGCTGTTTCATACAAGTCTTCTGTAAAGGAGCCCTATAGACAAACTTTACAAATATGTTGAGCAGAGGGTCTGATTTGCATGTGTCTTTTCTTTGCTGTTAGGAGTTTTTTCTAAATTTGCCTAATTGTTCTATGGTCCTTGGGGAGCTCCATGTCTGTGTGTTTATTGTTTTATTGCCTTTCCTTTTCCTGCAGTGCCTTTTGTCACCTGTGACAGTGAGCCATTGACCACTAAGTCCACTATGTTGGAGTTTGTAGGTATACAATACATCCTCAGCTACCAAGGGGAACTGTACTCAACTTTCTGAGCAGAGTATGGTGCTGCAAAGCAGCAACTTGCAGTAAATGCTAATGGCTTCTCAATCTGTTGCATATGTAATGAACCTAGCTGATCATAACCCAGACTCCCAACTAGTTAAGCTAGGGGAGCCACTCCTTTAGTGCAGTGGTAGAGTTCTGGCCTTTCATTTTTTTTTCAGACTAGCAGACAGGGAGCAAATCTAGCCAGGGGGGATCATAGTTTAAGGTGTGTAGTTCAGTGACCTCTGATTAGGTGGCTGTGAAGAGTACTGGCTTGTCTAGCCTTCATATGTGATGAACTTTACAGTGGCACCCAAATATGTTCCGACTCCTGGCCCCACTTACAACCATAGGTATTTTCTGTCACAGCACCCCAGTAATAGGGGACTGAGCTCAAGGGTGAGCTTTTCTGTTGTGGCAAAGGGCTGTAATGAACTCCTACTAGTTATGGTAGGGGAGCCATTCCTTTAGCATACTGGTAGAGTTCTAGTCCTTCATATTTTTTAGCCCTATAGGCAGGGTTTGAATTTATCCAGGTGTGATTCTAGTTTGAGGTTTGTGGTTCAATGCCCACCAAACAGGTGGGTGGGAAGAGCACTGGCTTGTCTGACCTTGATGTGTAATGTACTTTACACATGCTTGTGGCTTCTTCTTCATACTTTAAGAATGTCTGGCAAGAATGGAACAAGATGATTGTAATAGCTTAAGGCTGAGCAGGAAGTCCTGGTATTGAGTTTTTTTAGACTGAATGACCACTTGTGTTGTGCAAAGTATGGGAAATTCACTTTCCGGAGTTTTCTATGTATTTCCGTCATTTTGTGGGATATTTGCACACTTCACAGGAAAAAAAGCCATAAAGTGTGGATTTCTTGAAACCTCCACAGAGTTTTCTCATGATTTCAGCAACATTGAAAATAAGCACATGACAAATGCTCTGTGAAGCTTGAAGTACCCCACTTTGTACCAAATCCGCCTGCAAATTTTAAATTTGCTACACCCCTAGGGATCACTGCCTCTGCCTGCAGGCAGAACATTCTTTGGAGTCTCTAAGGGAAGGTGGCTCATCTGGAGCTGCAGGAAGATTGTTCCCATGATGACTGATCTGGGACCAGTTTGTGCCCTGCACGTATTTTTTGTGTTACACTTTACTCTTAGCTGTAGATTTACTATTACAATACTATGCTGCCATGGATCACCAGGTCAGTGAAATTTGAGGTAAAACGAATATTAGTAGAATCATGATTGAATCCTAGACCTGCAGGATCACAGTGAAAGCACTTCTGATGGTAAAAGGAGAAACTGGTCCCAGACTAGTCATCACGGGAACAGTCTACCTCCACCCCATCTGGATGTATAATCCCTGCACTAAACATGGTTCCTGAAAGGCTAGCATTGTTAGTTTCCATCTCTGTCTTTGAAGCTCCAACTTATGATTGGAGGAGCGGCGCTCTCATGTCCCATGTCAGGTGATGCTGCACCCATGCCTTAGGTGCTGAAGAAAGAATAAAATGTGTTGGAACAGTGTGGATAAATTGATAAGTTGAGCAAATACTGTATTAACTCCTAAATATTTTAAGACGCTAGTCACTCAGTCAGTATGCAGCTAATATAAGATGATTCTTTAAATATTACAGGTCATCGTTGTTTTTATTTTTTTTGTATAGTTTTGCCACCAACAGGGTGTTCTTGTGACTATGACTATTGGGTTACAACAGTCATCCTGAATAAATATATTTTACATAAAACAAAATAAACCAAGCCAAAGATAGCTACACCTGCCCCTCTCTCTCATTTAAATAATTTCTACTTAATTTGCTCTAACTGAGACTAGGATTTTTACCATTGCAGGACCTGCGTCACCTTCTTTCAGATTTTAAAGTGAACAACTGTTCTGCAGAAAGTCACATATTTTTACATTATCACTTTATGGGCAAAACAAGTATGAACAAGTAACACAGTTATGCCACATAGAGGATAATAGATGGCCAACAGTTAACAGCAGCGCTATGTTTGCTTCAAGAGGTTGTTGGGACAAGAAGAAGACCTCAACAGCAAAGCTCAAGAGGTCTGTGGTTGTCATGACTACCTTGAGAAGTAAACTCTGCAGTGTTGTTAAACGTGGCCCATTCATTGTTTTTTATAGTGCATTGGCAGCTCTGTGCAGCAACTGAGAGTTTAGAAAAGTCTGGGGAAGCCATCCAGAATCGCTTGTTTTTCTGTCAGAAGTGACAAGTGAAAAAAAGAGCAATTGATGCAGCTGACAGGGACAGTTGAGCACGCAAGGGCATTCGATGTTGTTGTACCATCGTACTGACGTACTCACAATGGTACAACAGCAGTTTGACATCACCACAATGGTACAGCAAGCCTAGAAATTCATTGAATTCCATTTGTAATCGCACTTTCCCAACCACTATATAACTATATTATTTGTTTGTATTTGTTTATCCTTACCCTCAGTGGTGTAACCCTCTTTTCTTGGAGATGAGTCAGGAGGAACTGGAATGATTAAAGGGATAAGACAGACACCGTCCACCTACAGTACTGTAGGTTTGGATTCTGATACACTGTAGAGGACACAGTTTCTGCATATTGCACAGAATCAGGGGAATCAGAGGCCTCTCTTCACCCACCCACCCACCCAAATGTGCATGCAGATTACTAGAAAGCATCATTTGACCAATATGACAGTTTGTTGTGCTTCAGATGCTTTGACTAGCTCATCTTGTTAATTTTGTTGCTACTTGATTGTTGGACTTAGATTTTTGATTTTGATTTTGATTTGTGCAACTGAGTGTTGTAACTTATTGCTGTACTCTCCTCACCTCCAACCCCAGCACATCTGGAAGCAAGCTATTTTGGCTCAGTATGCCTTTCCTGGTAAATCTTTTGAAATAAATAGAAAACATGAACAGTCACAGGTCATAATCACTGATCAATAATCTCTATTGCAGATGTCATTCTCAGGCGGACAGCACAGATCTGGGGTGTAGTTGTTTTTGGCCGACCATTCATGCACCTCTGGAAACCTATATGATCATTTGTTTGGGTCAGTACCTGAATGCATATATTTCTAGGAGCAATACAAAACCCTTCACTAGCATTAAAGAGGTGTGCTGTTAGGTGTAAATTGTAGTCCACCTCCATATCTGTGTGTACTCTGTACGTGCTTTGTGCCTTCCTCACTCGCCAACACTACTGTTATCAGAAGAAGTAAACCTTATTACTGTAAAATTGGGTTGAGAGAGGCAGCAACTGCCAGCTGTTTTACAGCAGCATTAGTCCTGGCTGGGTAAATTGCTTCTTCTGAACTGCACTTGTTGGAGTCTATAAGATGGAAACGATTTCCTAAAATGCTCGTAGCAGTAAGTGCTTGCTTGCCTACAGTTTAACATTTCTGTATTTTTCTACTGTCCTTTCTGTTCAGTAGTCTTGTTTAGTAAAAACCTAAAACATTCTGTCCTGTTATCTAGAATTTAAGATGTGTTGTTCGTAATATAGTTATGTCTGTAGTATGTCAGAACCTCTCTCAAATTAGTGACTCAACTCTGATGTCAAATCAAAGTGTCCAGTCCATGAAACTTGTTTAGATATGCTTGGGACAGGTTCTGGCCTGGTCCTGATAATATAAGTGATAATGGATCTTTATTCCTGTCAAAAATGAGAAACATTGGAGGAAAAGATTTGAAATAACATTTTTATTAATTCTTTGGTAACCAGTTAAGGATCACTAAGCACAAGCAGGGCCGGTTTTAGGACTTTGGAGGCCTCCAGCAAACTCTATGACTGGGGCTCCACAGACAGGGTGGGGCCCCCCCCCAGTAATCTTTCTACATAGTATTTAAATTTCGTAAGATGTATGCCAATGCATAATTAGGTGCTAAATCACATTTGGAAGCCTAGAAACAAGCCCACCACATTTGTAAAACTGAAAAAAATGTTATTCAGACTAACTAGAAACCAAACCAAAAGTAAATTCTGGGGAACAAAAAAAAAAGACTGTGCTGTACAAACAAGCAAGCAACCCGGACGGACATCCCAGTATGATTAATCCAATCAGTCTAAGCTAGCGTCCTGACAGGCCTAGCACAGACCACATATGTACCAGCCATTCTAAATACTTCACAAATATTCCAGATCACCTTATCACAGAACTGTTCACTTTGTTCATGTATTAGGCTTACATAATAAAACGCTCATTACAATGAACAGTATGCAGCAAGCCTGTCTAGGGGTGGAGAGAGATGAGGACAGAGTGCACAAAATCATAAGAATCTGAAACCAGTAGATTTTCAACTCTTGAGTCCCAGACTGTCTGCTGAAGGAATCCACCTTGGTGGAGCACTCTTTTTTTTTTCTTTTAAATGCTCACCGTCTCGGATTAGCTTGTGCATCCTGTTATCACCGATAATCCTTAATGTACTAGGTACAGACCTCTGAGCCACAGGGACACGGGGTTTTATAAATTAAATTTGTATTACCTTTTGGGAGTACAGGTTCAGTGTATGACCCACATATTCAATCGCCATCTTTCTGCACAGGGGTCCTCTGGTCCAGGTCACACTGCATTCATTCCATGTGCTAAAAAAACTAAATTAGAATTGGGACTTACCAGATTTAGGAGGATATCTGTAGACTGAATTAGAAAGGATATCCAGCTCTTCCAAGATCAGGAACCGGGTAGTTGGCTTCAGATACAGTGTGGTCTCTGGTCTTCTCTGGTCTTCTCTCTCTCTCTCTCTCTCGACTCTCTCCTCCAGGCTCAGCTCCGCCTCCAAGTTAGCAACTCGCTGACTCGCCAACAGAATTCTCTCCGACGCTCTGGAACTGGTCCTCAGCTGAGTAGTTCCAAGAGTGCCGGAGGGATCATCTTTATGGAACAGTCACAGACCTGAGTGGGGACCAAACGTTTCAGGTCTGAGGTGGAGGAGGTGCAAAAACAGCAAGGGACTGAGTGGAGCCCAGTGATTGGCTCCAACAGCACCTCCGCGTCACCATGATGTGCAGCACAATAGGGGACCGTGTGGAAGCAAACATCCTTTTTGCAGTCTCAGTGGGACAGCGTGGACATGCACAAGCGGCAGCTGAGTGAGAAAGATTGGCGGGGCCCCTGACTTCTTTGTGTCTGTGGATGTGGGCCATGCGGCAGAGTGACCTTGCGGCTGGTCGGTTCCCGAATCCCAACTACAAACTACTTGCCAGACTGAGTTGCTTCTTGCCTAACTTGTCTATGCCTAGGGTCAGGGAAAGGAAATCAGGTGGGCAGGCAGGCGGTCGGAGGCCCTGGCTGCAGCCGGACAGCATTAATGGTGACCTAGCGAGGCAATACATTGTAGGACCAGACGAATACAAAAAAACATATAAATGAAAGGATTGGAAGGTATGTAATGCTGTGCTGGGCTGCTGCTTTTCAATTTAAAATGAAAGTTTTTTTTTGTGTGTATTTTTTAATATGTGGGACTTGGGAGTGCAGCAGGGATTTGGGAAGGGTCACCGCTTTATCCTTACATGTGGGGGTTGGCAGGGGCCTCCCGCAGCTGCGGGGTTCGCGGGTGCCTAACGCCGGCCCTGAGCACAAGGCCTGTTTTCAGGGGAAACCTAGGAGCACTGGGGAGATTAAGTGACTTGCTCAGGGTCACACAAGATGCACGTGGAGGTTGTAGGACTCAAACCCCAGTCTGTTGGATGTACCAAGCTCATTTACTGCTCATTAATCTAAACTCTAAACTATATTACTAGCCCCAAAATAACTCTAAACATTAAATAACATAAAGAAAATATATATTAAGGGGGAGTAGATACAACTTGATGCTGTCATTTGACTCCCTGGAGTTCTGTCACAGACTGAGTTCTGGTTCAGTTGAGAACATTTTCAGATTTATGGTAAATCAGAACCTTCTGAATAAAGATCAGAGTCAGCATCAGAAACAGGTCACAGCTATCTCATTCATCCCGAGTCTGCCTTGCCTCCTCTGTTCTGTGGGATTTTAAAGAGGAAGGGCAATCAGCAGCAACTAATCACCATTGGCTTTGATAGAACTCAGTTGTACTAAAGTCTAAAACTATTTAAATTTGAATCCATGCCAATTTTCATTACTAAGGGTATCTTCATTACAGAGGGTATTTACATGAAAACGGGATCCCCTGAAAAGCCGTTAGGAACTGTAACTAAATAGTTGCAATGACCAGTTAACATCAGCCCTTGTTTAGTAACCCTGGATGAACATTAAGAATAGCTACAGTAGCTCATAGCTAACGAACATCAAATGTGGCTTGTAAAAAATACTCTGAGGTTGCATTTAACTGTATGTTTTAAGCAGAAGTACTACAATTTGATATATGTAGGTAAACATGTTTCACAAAGCTCTCACCCAGTGCTTTATTGTGATAATGCACAAAGGTTTCATAGCCTTGCTCTGCAGGGTTCCTAACTCCGTTGCAACCACGAATGGAAGAGGTTAAGGCTCTAAACATTAGAGCATGTCCCCATGTTCTGAAGGAGCATACCAGATCAGTACTGATCAGACTGGTATCAGCATTCAGGGCAGCTTTTCAATGAGCCAAGATAACTCAATCTCTGGCAGATATTGGAAAGTAAAATGAAAGAACTGCAGATTCTGTTTCAGGTTTGAAAGTATTTACCTCCACTTCCTGGTGGCATGCCTGGGGCCCTGGGTCTGACATTCCAAATGGAACCTTTCTAAATGCCATGTCAACAACCTTTGGGTGCATGTTCAGGTAGAATATTACATCCCAGAGATACTGGCTCATACTTTAAATAAATCAAAAGTTGGTTTTATGTTATGGGGCATTCTTAAAAAGCCTATTGTCATGGAGCTATGCAAAAAAGTTTATTAATAGATATTATAGTAGCATAACAGCTCCACAAGCACTTCAAAAGAGATTATGTGTGCTAATGTTTGGCTGTAATATGTATTAAATATTGGCTATAATATTTACTAACTATTAACTATTGGTTTTTATGTGTGTTAACTATTTTCTATTGTGTTTTTAACTATTGGAGATGCAGCAAAGTTGTAGTTTGCCAGCAAATTTCCAGTGAAGTTTCCAAATCCTCATTCATGGTTCGTTTTGTGAAGTTTTCCTTTTTAATAGGAAATACGCCATTTATAAATTTGCCTTGCTTTTGGGTCTTTTTAAGTGCAAATTGTACGTAACAAAACCCCAAAAGCAAGGCAAGGTCACAAATGACGAATTCTCTGATTGCTAGACCAATCTTTCCTTGGTATCTAGTTGTCTTCCCCCAAACGCGGGCCCAACATAAAATAACATTCCCTGGTTTCTAGTGGTCCCCCCCCACACTGATAGCTGGCCTGATAATGAATAAAATGATACTTTCCTGGTGTCTAGTGGACTCACCTCCCTATCCCTGATGGTTGTCAGTTCTCAGTCCCCCGAGCAGGTAGTGCAGCCTAACTGCATGTTATTTGAACTGCATACATATACCAGCTATTCTGTCTTGCACTGTCTGTATAAATGTTTAAACTGATTACCTCAGTTTTCTGTCTGATTGTGTTGTACAGCAGGAGTTCCAGCCTCAGCTCAAATAATCATTGATGCAAGATGTATTGTATGTGAGTATCTCCTATATTAGGCTACGGTTAGGTACTACAGAATACACAATTCCCTATCCCCAATTGTTGTCAGTCCCCAGTCCCTGGTGACTAGCAAACCCCCCACCCCAGCAGGCAGTGTCGCACCCCCTTCCCCACTCTGACCCCGAGCGGGCGACTAGGCTCGGATCATCTGATTTTCTATCTGTACGAGTCTTTCAGTCTCAAAATGTTTATTTGCATTAAGTTTTGCACTGCCACATCGCATATGAGATGAGTTGGATCCTATTTATGGGCAAGAGATTTTTTAGTAGCCCTGCATGCAATCGACTCCCACAGAGTGACTGAAGCTTGAGATTTGTTTACTTTCCATTTTTGTATTAGCCTTTTCCTAGTGGTACTATTTCCAGCTGCCACTATTATCTTTGACAGACTTTGCCTTTTTTCTGTTATTACAGCCTGACAATTCCATATTGTGATCGAGTGGTGCATTTATATTTTTTCATAAAATGAGTTTGCCATAATTTAAGGTGCATCATTGGTTGTTTTCATTTTTCAACAAGCAATCATATTATTAAAAGAAAATACAAAATCACACATACCCCCACAATGCAAAGCATCATGGGCTTAGCACCCTTTGCAAACTGTGTGAGAGGCCTTTCGGCACCATGCAATTCTGCTTAAAGTTGGACCAGCATAACATTCTGTGGTGATTTGCATATGCAGCCCATGCTGCTTCGCATTGTGGGGGCATGTGTGATTTTGTATTTTCTTGAAACTTGGCTTCCCAGCCAAATGCCCTTTGGGGTAACCCTTGCCTTAGTGTTTACACACAGAGGTTCTTTGTCTTTTTCATATTATTAAAAGACTCTGTACATCAGATGTACGAGGGCTGGATGGTTTTATCAATATCTAATAATTTATTAACTCCATTGTTTAACCATGGGATACCAATAATTTTATGTTATATTATTTTGATCTTTTGAGTTTCTTAGTCATGTAATCCTTTTTTGCTCCTATTATGCACCACCATTTCACATATGAGATTAAATGATTACTGTTTATGGGCAAGTTATTATTTGTAGCCCTATTTGCACTCAACTCCCACCAGAGTGCCCAGAGAGCAAAATGTAGATATGTATAATGCTTATACGGTTATTTATTTTCTAGAACCATGCAAATGGTAGATATAGATATACTTTGTTCATGCATACAAAAACAGAGCATAGGAATATACATATGTTGCTATACATACATAGTAAAGATTACTCTAAATAGCATGCACTAGTGCCAGCAAGTTTAAAAGAGGCTCAATGAGCTTAGAAGATAGTGTACATTCAATAGGTGATCTTTGTAAGAGGGGACAGTGTCACACACATGTGAGGTGGTGATCGGCGGGGGAAGGGGACCACTAGGCATCAGGCGAAAACAAATCTGTGAAATACCGAGTTCGAACTCTGCCAGCAGTACACAGTTATTTTTCTGTTTGTTTTTTTTTTTTTTTGGTGGGGGGGCAAATTTGGGCTTCACACCACAGATTAATTTTGCAAAATGAGGAAAATCTGTGAATTATTCCACAGGGCGTAGTTTCCCAACTTCAAACATCTCTATTGACTGTTGTCAAATACGTGTATTACTTATTGGCTAATATGTGTAACTATTGACTATTATGTGTATTAACAATTAGCTATTATGTGCATTTACTATTAGCTATTATGCATGTTAACTATTGGCTACTATGTATATTAACTATTGCCTGTTATGCGTGTTAACTATTGGCTATTGTAGGTATTACCTAGTAGCTATCATATGTAATGACTATTGGCTATTATGTGTGATAACTATTAGTTAGAATGTGCATTACAGTAACTGCTGGCTATTCTGTATGTTAACTATTGACTACTGTGTGCATTAACCATTGGCTAACTGAGTGTATTAACTGTTGGTTATTATTTGTGTTCACCACTGACTAGTATGTGACTAATACAGAGCTATGTGTGTGATGATGGTTTTGTTACTCTGCTGCGGTTATCTGCGATGACACTACTGCATATGAGCCGGTGGCTCTCAGCGATTTGTTCCTGAATGCTAAATAAACAAAATACTTGCTGTCCTTACACTGAAGGCTGTATGCAGCGGTCTGCTCTGCTGTCATGCTGCACTGCCTGGAAGTATGTTTTTCTTCTCTGCTCTTTTTCTGTGTTGTTCAGTATTGTCACTCAGCTATTCAGGGCCACAAAGCAGGAAGTTGCTCCACTGAGGAGAGTCTTTGCTATGTAAAACTAGCAACAGGAAAAACAACAAAAACAACCCATGGCTGTTATTTTGAGTGTGCCCATGACATGTACTGGTAGTTATGCCTTTGAGTGTCTGTTACTTTACTGTTTCACTGTTTTGCACTATTTAGCACTGTTCACGCTTTTTGTAATAAATTCCTGTGCAATTACTTAAAAGTCCTGTGCTGACATTTTTGTGCCCCCCCCCCCCCACCACCACCTACTAGGGGCTGACATGATCCAAAGCTATAACATTTTCAAAGAACCCTGACTCCTCACCATTTCGAGGCAATTGGCTTTGAATCCTCAGTCTTATTGTGTTGACCAAAGGAGTACGTAGCATAGCAAGGAGGCTTTCTTCAAAACTTTTATTGTTTCCTTCCACTGTAGTAACTCTCAGCAGACAATCCTTTTTGTTTTTGAGGCAAAATTCCTAAACTTTAATCTTGCCTGTTGTTTATGCACTTAATTGACTCCTGCTTTAACCCAAAATTCCTGTCGGAGGCTGGGTGTTTTGCCATTCTGCCCGAAATTTGCTATCATTTCTCAAAGGATATAAGATAAGAATTTGAGTTCTTGCTATTATGGTTTGCATTTAGCCTGGTGCCTAGTAGTGCTGTGTGGAATGCGGAATTCCGTAGCAGAAATAGTGAGGAATGACCATTCCACTGGTGGAATTTCCACCAGAATTTCTCTGGTTCTTCTGCAGAATTCCACCTGCTGTGATCCACGGAATCATTATCTGTAGAGCAGCATTTTTTCCACAGAAAATCGTTTCCACAACCATTTCCATGGAAAATATTGAAATCCTCAGAATAGAGTTCTATGGAAATGTTGTGGAAAACTCATTCTGTGCTTTTCTGCAGCAGAATTCCACCATTCTGTTTCTGGTGAAATTTGGTGGAATTTCATAGGAATTTTAAAAATTCTGTGAAATTCTGTTCCACCAGAATTTGAGAATTCTATACAGTGCTAATGCCTAGGTAAGCCTTTTTGGGGTTGGGGAGGTACTGACAGTCATGAAGCAAGAAAGGGACATTGGGGTAATCATATCTGATGATCTCAATGTGGTAGAGCATTGTGACAAGGCAGTAGGCAGGCTAGTGGGATGCTGAGGTGCATAATGTGGGGGATTTCTAGCAGGTGGAGAGAGGTGGTGTTGCCATGTATCATTCTCTAGTAAGAACCCACCTAGAGTACTGTGTCCAGTTCATATGGCAGCACCTCAGCAAAAACATTTACAGGGTGGAAGCAGTCCAGAAGAGAGCTATCAACATGGTGCAAGGGTTATATGAGAAGCCATATGAAGAGAGGCTGTGGAACCTCAACATGTACTCCCTGAAGGAGAGATGAGCAAGGGGGGATATGATTAAAACCTATAAATACCTCACAGGGATAAGCAAGGTGCAAGTGAGAACTCTCCTTCAGAGGAGAAAAAGCACTAGAATACATGGACATTGCAGTGAAGCTAGGGGGAGGTTTAGGGGGGATGTGAGGAAATACTTCTTCACAGAAAGGGTGGTGAATGCCTAGAACAGCCTGCCAGTGGAAGTGGTAGGGGTGAAAACAGTTGGGGCACTTCAAGCATGTGTGGGATAGGCACACTGGCTTAATAAGTAGGGAAGAAAGGGAGATGGGAGGGACACTGGTGATCAAATAGCGTTCAAGGTGCTGGAATAGGCAGAGGAAAATTAGGGTAGACTGGATGGGCCTACCAATCCTTTTCTGTCAACAAATTCTGCATTTTAATGTTTTTTCAGTCCCTCCCCCCTTCTCTACATTGGCTGCTCAGGTTCTCTTCTCAGCATACGCTTGCTTGGGTTGGGTTCTTTTTCTCTTTCCTGATAGTTTGTGGAACCTTTCAGGGGTTCCTTGACTTTCTTGGTGTTTAATTGGCTTTTGCACCCTTTTTCTTCCTGTTCATGGATGCAGCACCTTGATACAGATTGTGGCATTCTTTCCTGTGGTTTTATCATTTGTAAAGGGGCTTGCATCATTTTGGTCAAAATTGATAAAACAATGCAAAAAAATTAATGCAAGGGCACAGAATTGATGCAAGTGTGCAAAATTAATGCAAACACACAAAAAGTAATGCAAGTGCACCAGCACAAGAAAACGGAGACAAGTGACTGAAGCATCTGACACAGACCTCCTTTTGACAGTCTTTCAAAGTAGAGGAAGAAAGAAGGCACCATGGCATTCCTCTAGTCCTTGTTCATTAAAAGAAAGGTCCCCTCAGCCTTTTTTTCTGTATACCTGTGCGGTTTGCAAGCATGGACAATGATTGCCTCTACTGCATCCTCCTAATTTCATCAGAATTTAAAAGAAAATGAAGTTACTTTAGTCTGGTGTGAATGCTTGACTGCACTGCAAAGGTCATGATCCAACTCATATAAGGCATCCTGAGATTTTATGATGCTTTAGAGATGACACCTGCAGTAATTCTACTGTATCAGTCAGTGCAGTAAATGTTCTGTGCAGTCTCTGGGTGGGATATTCAGACTGCGCCAGGCTGTGGCGCAATGCTGGGCGCAGCGCAACTGGGATGTGCCAAGGCGCTGACAGGGTGATATTCAATGGTGCTGCACTATGGCTCAGCACTGTTGAATATCTCTCTGTGGCACTGCACCAGTGCAAGTGGCCAGAGAGGAGCAGGGGGATGCGCTAGCGCAAGTGCCATTGCGCTAGTCACATCAACTGCGATATTCAAAGGTGCACATGCAAATGGGGCCATAATGCATGCAAGGCACAAATGGGGCCATTTGCATGTCATTATGGCCCTATTTGCATGCAGGTGCACCCACCCCTGGTGACTTGCACCTGGCGCCCTGCCAGGCTGCAGCCGTCGGGGACCAACGCCCCCTGCACAAGCGGCAAAGTGCCCCACAGCCCGATCGCGGGCATAAGTATAAACATAATAAACTCCTATATCCCTGGTGGTCCAGTGGACCGCTCACAGTCTGATCGCGGGCGTAAGTATAAAAATAATAAACTACTATACCCCTGGTGGTCCAGTGGATCGCTCGCAGCCTGATCACAGGCAGAAGTCTAAAAAGATTAGATCCCATCCCTGGTGGTCAGCCCGTGCCCCCTCACCCTCTCACTGGGCCCCTCCGCCTTTCCCCAGTCAGCGGTGGCAGCCTCATCTGCAAGCCGCCCAGCCACCCGCTGACTGACTGCATACAGTACAGCTGTACGCCCATTGGTCCACAGCATGGGCCAGTGGGCATGTGACGAACCTGCTGCTACACAGTCCAGATATGTGACAGTCGGTGGGAGGCCGGGCGGCTTGTGGGGGGAGCTGCGCGCCACTGACCGGGGAGCAGGGGTGTCGGGGCTCAGTGGGAGGGTGGGAAGGGGGTTACCGCTGGACCACCAACTTTAATATTTGTTTTAGAGGTTAGGGTTTTGAATGTCACCGCAGCTGTCATGGCAGTTTTCATTTCTCTTGAAGATATGGAAACTACAGTCATAAAGTAGAGGCATATTCACCGGTTTAAAGCCTTAACAGAATAGAGGCCACTTCTCCTTTAAATGCTTCAGGGGCGCCAACTTTAGAGACAATTTGCATGAGGCTCTGAGGGCTCATCTTTGCCCACAAGCTGTGGGCAGATGGTTACAGAGGTTTCATGCTGGATGGGCCCCGGCCATGTCGGATGTCTGGGTACTGGAGATACTTTTGCAGGGCTATGCAACAGAGTTCTCTTCTGTGCCTCCAGGGGGTGCTTTTTTCCAGTCTCCAGTCTCTAGAAATCCCAAGAAATGTCTAGCAGTAGACCAGACCTTAGCTCATCTGCTCAACATAGGGACGGTGATCCTGGTTCCCTTCAAAGAGAAGGAACTGGGTTTCTACTCCATTTACTTAATAGTCCCCAAGAAATCAGAAGGATTCCTTGCAATCCTGAATCTCTCCAGTTTGAACCAGTCTGTGTGACTTGTTTGGTCATGATGGAGTTCCCCAAGAGCAGTCATTATGGCAAATCAGCTGGGCAATTTTCTGGCCTCTCAGATGCATATATACATATTGCAGTTCAGCAGTTGTATAAGAAATGTCTCAGATTTGCCATTTAAGATCAACACTTTCAGTATCAGGCCATCCCCTTTGGGGAAATATCTGCCTTGAGGGTGTTTTGAAAAGTCCTGATAGTCTTGGGGGCTTTCCTTTAGTGGGAGGGACATTCTGATTAGAGATTCAGCAAATTTATAATTCGCCAGTGAAGTTGGTATAAAGTCAGGAACTTCCCACTTCACAAAGCTTTGTGAAGTTCCTGATGGCTGCACCCACTTTACAATAGTTTTTTTTTTATTTAAATTTTTTTCTTTTATTTATTACAGTCCCCCACCCACTGTGCCATTCCTCCACAGAACACACCTACCACTGTATGTATTGTAACCCACCCAGCCACCTTCTGCACAGAAAAATCCCCTTCCTTTCTCCGGGGGACTTCTACGCTGACTGTATTAATCTCCACTGTGTATTATAATTCCTTTGCCCCGCCTGCATACCAAAAACCATTACCACTCCTCTGTCCACCCAACCAGACTCTGATGTTCAATGCAACCCCCTTCTAGGACCCACCTCCCCTTCCCCCCTTAGCATCCAAAAAATTGTTTCTGATAATTCTGTAAAGAAGAAAAACATACATCAGTGCAGAGTATCTCCTCCGTTCAGTGTAAGTATCAGTAATGGAATGAACAAATGGTGACATATTTGCTTATAGTAAAACCTGATTGGCTGAGCAAGGGTTCAGTGAGTCCATATGGGGGTGGGGGATAGAAGCTATGTACTTCCCATCATCACAATACTGTCATTATGCATGTATGTTACTATATTTAATCACAGTATTGGCCATTTCATGAAACCTTGAGAGAGAAAGTGATGTTACAGTTGTGGAAAGTGCTTTCCAACCATGACATTTTTGTCTATAAGTTCCATGACATGAATAGAAACATAGAAACATAAACTTTGATGGCAGATAAGGACCGCTTGGCCCACCTAGTCTGCCCATTTCCCTACCTACGGGATAAGTTGCATATCCTAATTAACCAGCAGCCTATTTCTTCCTACCCCCCACAAAAATTGCCTTATGTCAGTCCCATGGATTCTTGAATTCTCCCACAGTTTTAGACCCCACAGTCTCCTAAGGAAGGCTGTTCCATGCGTCCTCTGTGAAAAAATACTTCCTCACATTGCCCCTGAACCGGCCCCCCATTATCTTCAAATTGTATCCCCTTGTTCTTGCACATCTCTTTTTCTGAAAGTCTACGGATAAGCTGCAGATCCTAGTTAACCAGCAGCCTACTTCTTCCTACCCCCACCCACTAGAATTGCCTTATAACTGTCCCATGCATGCTTGAATTCAACCACTGTTTTTGACTCCACAACCTCCTCCGGAAGGCCGTTCCATGCATCCACAACCCTCTCTGTGAAAAATACTTCCTTACATTACCCCTGAGCCGCTCCCCCTTTATCTTCAAATTGTGCCCCCTTGTTCTTGCACACCTCTTTTTTTTGAAAGATGCTACCCTCTTGGACTTTGTTGATTCCACTGAGGTACTGAAAAGTTTCTATCATGTCCCCCCTCTCCCTCCTTTCCTCAAGGGTATACATATTAAGTTCCTTTAGTCTCTCCTCATATGGCTTCTCTTGCAGACCCTGCACCATTTTAGTTGCCCTCCTCTGGACTGCCTCTATCCTTGTGGAAATAGGGTCTCCAGAACTGGACACAGTACTCCAGATGGGGTCTTACCAATAGTCTGTACAGAGGGATAACAACTTCCTGTTTTCTGCTGGTGACGCCTCTCCCTATACAACCCAGTATCCCCCCAGCCCTCCCTACTGCCTTCTCACATTGCTTGCTAATCTTAAGGTCATCTGATATGATTACCCCCAAGTCCCTTTCCATTTTTGTTGTTGTTACTACCCCCCCCCCCATTGTGTAATCTTCCCCTGGGTTTTTGTTTCCCAGGTGCATTATTTTGCACTTCTTTGCATTGAATCCAAGCTGCCATACTTCTGACCATTCCTCCAACCTTGCCAAATCCCTTCTCATCCTTTCCACACCTCTTTGTGTATCAACCCTGTTGCAAATATTTATGTCATCTGCAATGAGGAATACTTTTCCTTCCAGTCCCTCTGCAATGCCACTTATAAAGACATTAAAAAGGACTGGACCCAGTACTGAACCCTGCGGTACCCCACTAGTAACCCCTCTTTCTTCAGAGTGGACTCCATTTACAATTACCTTCTGTGTTCTGTTCTCAGCCAATGTTTTACCCAGGCTACCACCCTGGGACCCACTCCCAGGTTGGTTAATTTGACTGTTAATCTTTTGTGTAAGACTGTGTCAAATGCCTTGCTAAAATCTAGGTAGGCCATATCCACAGCCCCTCCCTGGTCTACTACTTTGGTCACCCAGTCAAAGAAATCGATTAGATTTGTCTGACATGACCTTCCTGCTGTGAATCCATGCTGCTTTGGGTCCAGTGCCCCGTTGGCCTCTAGGTACTTAACAATTCTTTCCCTCAGAAGTGATTCCATCATTTTCCCCACCACTGAGGTCAAACTAACAGGTCTGTAGTTTCCTGCTTCTGCCTTGCTCCCACTTTTATGAAGGGGAATCACATCCGCCTTCCTCCAGTCCTCAGGTACCACCCCATCTTCCCATGATTTGTTAAAAAGTGTGGTTAGTTGTGTTTCTAGGTCCTCCCTTAGCTCTTTTAGGATTCTAGGGTGAATCCCATCAGGCCCCATTGCTTTGTCCACCTTGAGTTTTAGAAGTTCTTTCAGTACTCTTTCTTCTTTAAATGGACTGGTATCAACCCCACTATCCAGAGTGCTTCTACTGTTTGGTTTAGGTAACTCCTCCTCTTCTTCTTTTGTGAATACTGAGCAAAAGTATTCATTCATTATCTCTGCCTTTTCACTGTCTCCCTCTGCCCACCTCCCCTCTCTTTTATTAATCTCCCCTATCCCTCCCTTAACCTTTCTATGTTCCCTAATGTACCTATAAAAGGTTTTATCCCCCTTCTTAACTGAGTTGGCTGTCCTTTCCTCGGTTTGGGCCTTTGCTTTTCTGACTGCCTTCCCCACTTCTTTCTGCTTTAATTGATACAGTTCCCTGTCGTGCTCTGTCTGTGATTCCTTATACTTTTTGAATGCAGCCTTTTTCTCCTTAACCTTCCCTGACACTTCTTTTGAGAGCCATAGTGGTTTTTTATTCCGCTTTGTTTTCTTTATTTGTTTCACACAAAGGCTTGTTGCCTCCATGTTGGCTGTTTTGATTTTTCTCCATTGTTCTTCCACCCCTCCTTTCTGGCCATTTGCTAATGCATTTCTCAGGTATTCACCCATTTTGCCAAAGTCAGCCCTTCTAAAGTCCAGTATCCTTGTATTTGTATGGCTTGTCTCCATGGTTGTGTTTATTGTGAAGCACACTGTGCAGTGGTCGCTTGTTCCCAGGTGTCTACTGACTTCTAAGTTTGTGATCCTCTCTCCATTTGAGAGTACCAGGTCCTAATATTGCTCCCTCCCGAATGGTTTCACCCACTAGCTGTCTAAGGCATGCTCCCCTGTAGGGCACGAGAATGACCCTGCTCTTGGATGTGGCTGCAGTCCATGTTGCCCAGTTAACATCTGGCCTATTCAGGTCCCCATCAACAGTATCTCCCCTTTTCAGCCATTTTGAGAATGCCTCTATAATTTTCTTGTCCATTTCTTCCCCTTGAGACGGGGTCTGTATATAACCCTGTGCGGATTGTGATGCCATTCCCTGTCTCCAATGTGACCCAGAGTTCCTCTTGTCCTCCCCCTTTACCTTTTAGTTCTGTTACTTTGATCCCTTCCTTATGTAGAGAGCTACTCCACCTCCTCTTTTACCCTCCCTGTCCCTTCTGTAGATTGTGTACCCTGGTATGTTGACATCCCAGTCATGGTTCTCCATGTACCATGTTTCTGTGACTGCCACAATATCCAAGTGTTCCACTTCCATTAGGGCTACTAGCTCTGGAAGCTTGTTTCCCAGACTACGGGCATTGGTACTCATTGCCCTCCATTTAATGTTGGCTTTATCCTTTTTTACCCCATCCCTGCTCTTATTGCCCTTGTCCATTTTTCCATTTACTCCTGTCCTGCCCTCTGTCAAGCTCTGTACCTCAGTGTTTACCCTACTACCTGCCATGCTTGGGGGGAGGCTTGAACTTTCCTGTTTCCTATCAGCACCTCCCCCCTTGGCTAGTTTAAAAGCTTGCCAAGGAAGCCTTTAAACCTGTCACCTAGGAGCGTGTTTCCCTTCCTGGACAGATGCAGACCATCATGCCAGTATAGACCTTCATCTCTCCAGGTGGACCCCCAGTCCCCAATGAAGCCAAAGCCCTGTGCTCTGCACCAGTTTTGCAACCATTCATTAAACCGCATGGTGTGCAGTACCCTAGCCTCACCCCTGCCATGGACTGGCAGCACCTCTGAGAAGGTTACCGTGCTTGCTACCTGTCTGAGGCCCCTCCCCAACTCCACAAATTCATCCTGAACTGCACTGATCTCATGCCTAGCTAGGTCATTTGTCCCGAGGTGGACAACGATATCTAGTTTTCTCTCCTGTGATGCTGCTTCTGCAATCCTGAGGATTCGCTTCCTGTCCCTCCAAGCCATGGCACCAGGCAGGCACCTTACTTCCATCTCCTCTCCCTTCCCCAGGTCTACACCCCTGTGCATGTGCCAGATTTGATTGTGGCAGATAGCAGATACTGAGGGTGGTAGATGCACGAGTGAATTAATACAGAGAATGATCGGCACAGAGGAAAAAGCTGGTGGATTGCAAGGGTGACAGAAAATTATGAGGCAGATAATCATAGCAAGTTCCCTGGCCCACCACTAGGGGTTGCTGTGGCAGCAGAACATGTTCCAAACTGTCCCTTGCTGAGATGCACTGCCATGTGCAGCATGCCTCTTCCCCAGCTGGCCGATTGATCCCACCTCCACATGCCTGCTCATGAACCAGATTGCGAGCACTGAGGCGAGTTGTCAAGGGAGGACAGCCTCAAACATATTAATGTTCCTTTGGTTCTACACAAACCAACACTGTCTAACAGTTAAAGCAGCAATGCATAATAGCAGTGAAAATTTTGATCTATACTTGTGATTCTGTTTCAGATTGTCCCTTATCTCCTAATTTGTGTGATACTCTTCATTCCCCATGCCGAGCCTGCTTTGGCACTTTCTTTCACATTTGAAATATTTAAATGAGCACTCCTTTTATTATAGCTTGAACCAGGTCCTCATCAGTTTTCTCAGCTGTGTTTGTACACTTGTTGTCCCATACGATAAGCAGTGCCTGCTGCATGCTAGTTCATTATAGTCACAAGAAAAGTGATTTTAAAAAATAGGTGTTCAAAAACAACAGAGAATATTGATGAAAACCTGGTCCGAACCATTTTGAAAGCAGTGCTCCTTTTATTATTTAAACTGTAAAAAAAGTGGTAAAGCAGACTCAAAATGTTGGAAAAAGGGCAGTATACAAGTCAGGAGATAAGGGGCAAACTAAAATAAAATAAGAACGAATAGGTCAAAATTTGCTTTAATTTGCAGTTTAACTTTAAAGGAGGACATAGTTGTGCAAGGTACTTCAAAATCTGAAGACCTCAAAAATATCTTTTTAACGAGGTACTGGGCTTTCCTGTACTGCAGTTCCAAGATATCTGTGTCAGAGCCTGTCTTATACTGTTTCAGGGCAACATCCTAAGACATGATGGGAGTGGTGCAGTACACTGGCTGTGGAGCAGCAGTCTTCCGGGAGACGTTCTGGAGGTTGCGCTGTTGTCCCATCTGCAGGCACCTCTCTGGGCTGAGAAAGGAGGTTGCTCATCTCCAGGCTGAGTTGGCCAGGATTTGTGAGACTTCCTCTCCCATTCAGGGACCACCAGGTCCACTGCCGTTGCCTCAGAGGTTGCCAAGAAAGAGGAGCGGTTGGACCACAGTGGGCTCAGGGAGGGCGAGGGTGGTGGAACAGAGGCGCATCCCTCCAGTTGTACCTCTCCACAATTCATATGCCATTCTGGCAAAATTTGGTTCCTCTATGGAGGCACCTGCAGTGGAGACCAAGGAGGATGCTGGGAACCCTCCACAGAGGAGACCCACAGGAGGGTGGCATGGGACCCCACAGGGGAAGGAAACAACTCCTGGTGGGGGACTCCATTGTTAGGAAGGTAGAACTGGGGGAGGAAGGGGAGAGGGAAGTAAGGTGCTTGCCTGGCGCCATGGCTTGGAGGGACAGGGAGCAAATCCTCAGGACCGCTGGAGCAGCTGCACAGGGGAGGGAGCTGGATGTCATTGTCCACCTAGGGATAAATGACCTGGCTAAGAAAGGGATCAGAGCAGCGCAGGAAGAGTTTGTGGAGTTGGGGAGGGGCCTTAGACAAGTAGCATGCACAGTAACCTTCTCAGAGGTGCTGCCTGTCTATGGCGCAGGTGAGACTAGGATGCTCCACACCATGGGATTCAATCAGTGGTTGAAAAAAACTAGTGCAGAGCTCAGGGATTTTGCTTCATTGGGGACTGGGGGTCCACTTGGAGTGATGCAGGCCTATACCGGAGTGTTGGTCTGCATCTGTCCAGGAGGGGAACCAGGATCCTAGGTGATAAGTTTAAATGCTTCATTGGCAAGCATTTAAACTAGCCAAGGGGGGAGGCACTGGAAAGGAGCAGGGAAATCCTAGCCCCCCCAAAAAAAATTAGGGTAGTAAGTGAGGTTAACACCGAGTTAGAGATGTTGATAGGGAGAAGTGCAGGGGTAAATGGAGAAAGTGACAAAGGCAATAAGGACAGGGATGGGGCAAAAAGAGGGGTAAGGCCATCAGGAAATGGAGGGTGATGAGTACCAATGCCCATAGTCTGGGCAACAAGCTCCCTGAACTGGTGGCCTTGATGGAAGAGGGATGCCTGGATATCGTAGCAGTCACAGAAACATGGTACACAGAGAACCATGACTGGGATGTTAACATACCAGGCTACATAACCTACAGGAGAGACAGGGAAGGGAGAAGAGGGGGAGGAGTAGCTCTCTATGTAAGGGAAGGGATAAAAGCAACTGAACAAAAGAGTAAACAGAGAGGAGAGGAGGCACTGTGGGTCACCTTAGAGACTGGAAATGGCACCACAATCCGCACAGGGGTTGTATACAGACCCCCATGTCAGGGGGAGGGAATGGACAAGGATATGATAGAAAGCATTCTTAGGATGTCAGAGAAAGGGGAGATACTGTTGATGGGAGACCTGAATATGCCAGATGTTAACTGGAGCACATTTGCTGCAGCCACATCTAAGAGCAGGGCCATTCTCGATGCCCTACAGGTGGCATGCCTCAGACAGCTAGTTTTGGAACCCACTTCTGAGGGAGCAATCTTAGACCTCGTACTCTCAAATGGGGACAGTGAGAGGATCTTAGATCTAGAAGTGGGTAGCCATCTGGGAACAAGTGACCACCAAACTGTGGTTCATGATAAACTCAGCTACAGATGACCTAAAGGTGGGTATGCAATGTGAGAAGTCAGTAGGGAAAGCCAGGGGGATACTGGGATGCATAGGGAGGGGCATCACAAGTAGAAAAAGGGAAGTGGTTATCCCTCTATACAGACAGTTGGTGAGACCCCATCTGGAGTACTGTGTGCAGTTTTGGAGACCTCATCTACGCAAGGACATAGACAGGTTGGAAGCAGTCCAGAGGAGGGCAACTAAAATGGTGCAGGGTCTACATCAGAAACCATATGAAGAGAGACTGAGGGAGCTTAATATGTATACCTTGATGAAAGGAGGGACAGGGGGACATGATAGAAACTTTTAAGTACCTCAAGGGAATCAACAAAGTCCAGGAGGGTAGCATCTTTCAGAAAAAGAGATGTGTAAGAACAAGGGGCACAATTTAAAGTTAGAGGGGGGATGGCTCTGGGGTAATGTGAGGAAATTCTTTTTCACGGAGAGAGTGGTGGACGCATGGAACCGCCTTTCTGGAGAGGTTGTGGGGTCTAAAACAGTGGAGGAATTCAAACATGCATGGGACAGACAAAAGGCAATTATAGTGGGGGGGTTGCAGGAAATAGGCTGTTGGTTAACTAGAATCTGCAGCTTATCCAGTAGGTAGGGAAATGGGCAGACTGGGTGGGCCAAGTGGTCCTTATCTGCCGTCAAAGTCTATGTTTCTATTGTCATTTCTCTCATTGTTAATCTCGTAAGCAATAAGAAACAATGGGATATGCATTAGACAGTTCTAAGGCATCAGTGGTCAATCATTTAGTACAGTGGTCTCTGACCTTCCATTTGGGATTGCCTTCCATAAGTGGCCAAAAACTAGGTAAACAGAGTACTTTGGGATCAGGGGTTTCCACAAAGGAAATTCCATTATTAAGCGGTGTGTAATACAAATTTATGAAACCATAATGAAAGCAAAATGGGAGGGGGTTTCTGGGCCCCCAGGAACCCTCCCCCCATCTACATCTATGGTGAATAAAACTTTCCAGGGATGCGCATTAGACCGTTCTGATGTATATCCAGAGGCTGAAGATACTCAGCCTGAAGCCTTGTGCCTTACTACACCCTGGGCCATGTGTTACAACATAGTACAGTATATGTTTTAATATACAGTTCAGTTAATCAGGTACACATGTGACAGTGAAGCATGCCAGGATGCAATGCAACATACTGCACAGTTAATCCAGAAAACAATCCCGTTTCAATGGCAGTTAATTCCTTTTGTCATGCAGAAATTTGTGGCTCCATGCTACATCCTGCGCATATTAATATATTTAGTTAAACACTTCATCTGCCCTATTTTCAAAAATGGTTTGGCCCATACTGTTTGAGACAGAACTCTTTTAAAAATGATGCACATACTGATCTTATTGTCAAGGTCATGCCTGAAAGTAGGCAGTGAATAGTGTAGCTCATTTTCCCACTTAACCAATCATTAACATTTCCACTGTTCTCAGTGTACTTGTGCTTCTAAAGGGGGTACAAGCTTAACACTTATTCCAGTCTGTTCTTCATTTATAAATGTGTCCTTTTAGTCGAGTAAAACAAATGCTGTCATTCTGTCAGTAGGAAGAGCACATGAAAAATGTGGCATTTTCGGGCTTTCATGACAAGACATTTTTCATTTGATTGGTTTTTATATGGATAGACTTATTATCCCAGTGGAAAAGTGAACAATAAATCACCGGAGAGATAATGCATTTCTTGGGTGTGTCCCAGGAGACAGTGGCCAATCAACAGCTGTTGTCTGTCCCCACAGGGGTAAAGAAGTAAAGCAGACAAAATAATTTTCAGTGTCTCTTGGCTACTTTGCTATCATAATTAAAATGTATTTTTTGCCATGACAACCATGCTACAATAAGGTGCTGTCAGACTAACAACAATGGGAAGACTAAACAAATTGTAACTTTCTATACAGCTGAATTCTTTACAGCAGATAGTTTTTTCACACTTAAAATTAAGTTTTAAGAAATACAGTTCATAGTTACACCATGAAAACAATCTAGTTTGTAGACCCTAATGTGGAGACTCTGCTACTACTGTACAAGGGTCAAGCTGGACTGTTACCAGCTGCAGGTCATCAGGTTTGAATGCCCACCCCCCCTTGAACTTCTGATTTTTTTTTTATTTGTGTTTTTCTCCTTTAAATACCCCCACTGCCACCAACTGTAGTGGTGTGCATGATTGCCCTGTGCCTGATGTCATCCCCACTCCTTCCATTCAACCCCTATGCCAGTCATGATCAGCCAATCAGTATACGACTGATGTCCGTGAGTCACACTAATTGGCCCCTGTTGCAGCCACAGCCTGAGATCACACCACACTCCAGTACTGGTCAGACCAGGCTTGTACTATGATTTCAGTGGGGGCCTATGTTAATAGCGAATGGTGCATGCTTCATGGCAGAGAGTCACTATACTGTGACGTGGATTTGGTGGATGGGACTCCTAAAGGCTGAATAAGAGATGGCCAGGGAATGATGAGACTCAGTGGCAGATGGTGCCAGAGAACTGCACCACTGTTGACATGCAGGTAGCCTACTGAGGCAGAGATTTTTTCCCCTTTTGCTTTCTTTTTTTTGTTTGTTTTGTTTTGCTTCGCTAAGCAGCCAGAAAATGTGAAAGGCCAGATAAATGTAGCTTGTGGTAGCTTATGGAGCTGAGCTGGGTGGATGGATGGACAAGGACTCAAATGAGTGAGAGAGTGTGTGTTTGTGTGTGTTTTGTTTATAAAAGGGCAGTGTACTGCAAGTCTTCCTGTAGTGGTAGGCAACTGGAAAGGTAGGAGGGGCAGCTGGGCTCCAACCGGCTGCTATTGTGGCACTCTCTAGACTCCTCCTGTAGGAGTTGATGTGAGGTATTAAAACAGTTCTTCTGCATTTTTGCACAAGGTACTTTACTCCAGACTGGCCCGGTAGTGCTGAGGGTTGAGGTGCTGGATGCCACACCTCACACTGCACCGGTGACCTGGGTTCAAGAATGAGCCCAGGCCATTGGGGGTCGGCAGTGGGGGAGAGAGGAGCTGGATTGAGCTGCTGTCAGTCAGCTCTCCTCTCCAGGGGAGGGTTGGACACTGATCCAAATAGTGGACGGTGTCAGGAGGGGAGGTCACTGTTAGGCACTTGGCGAAAGCCACGTCTCTGCACGGCTTGCTGCTGGTATACCATCATAACGGCAATTGAAATTGAGCGACTCAGATATGTTACTCAAGTTCAGCACTAGTTATGTGAGCTACCCTGAAAGGGTAGTGATTGGTGAACAGAAAGGTGACCGGAATCACAGGATGAGGAACAGAAGAGGAGGGAAGGTATATGGGAGGTAGTGCAGCAAGAGGCTGCCAAGCTGGCCAATATTTTGTGCTTTTTGTGAGCAGTTGTTTATTTTTTTTTCAAGGTTCTCCCCCTCCCAGAAATGCACCCCCTGGAGTTAGTAATCATTATTTAAGGGGGTGCGGGGGCATAGCTCCCCCCCGCATACATAATAAAATAAAGATTTATTTTCACCCCACTTGCATCGCTGGGAGTGTACATCGCTATTTTGCGATCACCATTATGACATGGAACCCTTGCCACATGGATCCCGCTCCTTCACACTGGTGCTCTTGGTGGGGGGGTTAGGGCTTACCACAGATACTTCAATACCTACTGTATGAAAAACCCATACCCTCTACTGTGCACTGTGATCCCCAAAAGGGGGATGGAATGGATGGTCAGTACGCTGCCATGAAGCTTTGCTGGCAGTTGGGGGAAAAACTGTCCCTATTAAAAAAAAATGATACTTTTCCCCATGTGTCACCTTTTTCCTTGAAGTCAAGAGTGAGGGGGGACCTAACAGAACTTTGCTTTATCTTTAACATTAAGCCTTGAAAAGCACCAAAAAGCACCTACAACCCCAGAGCTTCTCCTGGCCTAGCAGTCTCCAGACCCCAGGCTGTTTACAAAACTTTTTTGTGTGCAGTGCATGCAAAATATTTCTACCACTCAGTAAAAGAACCCTGCCCTGCAAAAAACCTGGCAATGGCCCTGCCATGGGTTTTATTTGCTGTGCTCTGCTTTACCAAAGTGGTGCACAGATAAGGAGACTCCAGGCTTCCATATAGGCCCTGGGTTCAAATACCATCATGGCCATCTCACCACACCAGTGCACCAATATGGGAAATCCCTCTCAACTGTAACTGCAAAGACTATGAGCCCAGTACTGAAAGGGTGCCATTCAACTTAATTGCATAGCAGCCCTCTCAAGCTTTATGTAAGTGTGCTCACACTGTATGCACAATGGGGAGGAGCCCCCATCACCCATCTATCATGTGAGCATAAAAATAATTCCATTCTTCTGTGTTCCCTGAACCTGCACTGTTCCACTGCAGTGGTTACTGTAATATTCTCTATCTCGAGCTTTCAGTAGGTTTAGCACATCATCTCCACCAGGTGCAGAACACTGTGGCACAGTTAATATCTGGTTCAAGCAATTTTGATCATATCACACAGGTACTGTGCTGTCAGCACTGGCTACAGTTCGATGGCCATTGGAAGGTTGCTCTGTTTGTTTGCTTAATGGTCTTGAAGTAAAATTGATTTTTACACTGATAAAACCTGCATTTTCACATAACTTTTCTATGTCTGAGAAGCGTTTGTCTACATTATCTCAAAAGAGTTTTGCTTCTCCTTGTGTTACACATCTCAAAAACCAGTTCAGGCTTGATACAGAAATGAGAGGCAAGGTCAGTTCCAGACAGCCATCTGGCTCACCTGGTACAGTTTCCACCCTCTGAGCACCATCCTCGCTGGGCTTACCTGGATCTCCCAGTAAGTTTACATGAGCGAGTTCACTTTAATCTGTCACCGTCTATAAGCCTGGGATGCTGCGCTGCCACTGCTGTAACTGGACCCGTCACTGAAAGAGAAATACCAAATGAAATTAAAATGACTACCTCTGATGTTCTGAAGCATACCATAGAATCTCTTGGAGAAACCATGAAGAAAACCCTAGCATTAATAGAGAGGTGTGATCGTAAATTTGAGTCCTATACGTGCTGATGTCGACTTTTTTCAGAATGATACAAAAATGAACAGGGAAAACTAGATAGTGTGGTGTTACAAGTAAAAAGAAACACAGAGGTCATCACTGGGGTTTCAAACAAATTACAAGCAGCCCTGAGGGAGGAAGTTGCCTGTCTTCAGGCCACATTGGACAGTAGTAAGGGATCCTCCCCCATCCAGGGAGCACCAGAGCCACCACCACCACCTCAGAGGTTGCGAAGAAAGCACAGCAGTTGGAAAACACAGTGGACTCAGGGAGGGTAAGGGTGGTGGAACAGAGGCACACCCAGTCAGTTGTTCCACTTCACAATCCATACACCATTCTGGGGGAGCATAGTTCCCCTATGGATGCACCCGAAGAGGAGACTAAGGAGGTTGCAGACAACTGTCATACAGGAGGCCCTCAGGAAAGAGGCAGAGGGCACCACAGGGAAAGGAAGCAGCTCCTGGTGGGGGACTCAATTATTAGGGGGATAGAACTGGGGGGAGCAGGGAAAACTGAAGTAAGGTGCCTGCCTGGTGCCATGGCTTGGAGGGACAGGAAGCGCATCCTTAGGATCATGAGAACAGTTGCACGGGAGTCTGAGCTGGATGTCACTGTCCACCTAGGGACAAATGACTTGGCTCATCATGAGATTAGAGCAGTGCAGAAGGACTTTGTAGAGTTGGGGAAGGGCCTAAGTCAAGTAGCACACACAGTATCCTTCTCAGAGGTGCTGCCTGTCAGTGGCATGGGTGAGGCGGGTACTTTGCACCATGCAGTTTAATGAATGGTTGAAAAATGGTGTGGGCGCGGGGGTTTGGCTTCATTGGGGACTGGGGTTCTACCTGGAGGGACACCAGCCTATACTGGCAGGATGGTCCGCATCTGTCCAGGAAGGGAACAAATCTTTTGGGCAATCGGTTTAAATGCTACATTGGCAAGCTTTTAAACTAGTCAAGGGGGGAGGCACCGATAAGCAGCAGGAAAATCCCAGCCTCCCCCTACAAAACAGGGTACTAAATGAGAAAAAGACCAAGGTAGAAAGGTCAGTGGGGATGCTGCTATAGAAGGTAAAGCCATCAAAAATGGAAGCCAAGCCGGCCCGCGGCGCAGCGGTGGTTTCTGCTTGCGTGCTGGCGACCCCGGGTTAGGAATGGACCTGGATCGCCGGAGGGTGCGGCCGGTGGAGAAGGATTGAGCGCCCATTGGGCAGCCTCCTTCCTCCGGGAGGGTGCGGGCAACACTCAGAGCACTGAGGACTCCTGGCGGAGGATCGAGAACCGGCTGCCGGCGTTCTAACGGGGGAGTGGAGGCGGGCGGACGCTGGCGCCATTGCATGTCCCCACCTCCTCGGGGAGGGAAAAATGGAGGAACAAATCACGCCTTGCGCCTTTGGTGACGCTCTGCCCCAGGAAAGCCCTGATTGGTCACCGGAGCCGTTCCCCCAACCAGTCACAGTTCCGTGGTCCGATATGGGGGGTCGGGACTGCAGCCCCACTCTCTGGGGGGTAAGCCAGGGATGACCGGGGGAGATGGCAATATCTGGTGTCCGGGGCTCCAGGGGTCTGTGACCAGAGTCGATGGTCGACGAGAGGCGTGGGGAAAAAATAGGAAAATTAAAAAAAAAAAAAATGGAGAGCAATGAGTACCAATGCCCATAGTCTGGGTAACAAGCTTCCTGAATTAGTGGCCTTGATGGAGGAGGAACATCTGGATATCATGGCAGTCATAGAAACATAGTACACACAGAACCATGACTGGGACATAAACATACCAGGATACACTATCTACAGGAGGGTAAAAGAGGAGGAGGAGTAGCTCTCTACATAAGGGAAGGAATCAAAGCAACAGAACAAAAGGGTAAACAGGGAGGAGAAGATGCACTGTGGGTCAATTTGGAGGCAGGCAATGGCACCACAGTCCGCACAGGGGTTGTATACAGACCCCCCTCTCAGGGTGAGGAAATGGACAAGGAAATGATAGAAAGTATACTTAGAATGGCAGATAAAGGGGAGATATTGCTGATGGGTGATCTGAATATGCCAGATGTTAACTGGAGTGCAGTTGCAGCAGTCACTTCTAAGAGTGGGGTTATTCTAGATGCCCTACAGGGGGCATGCCTTAGACAAATAGTATTGGAACCCACTCGAGAGGGAGCAATCTTAGACCTGGTTCTCTCAAATGGAGATGGAGAGAGGATCACAGATGTAGAAGTGGGTAGCCATCTGGGAACTAGCGACCATCGAACAGTATGGTTCACAGTAAACACAGCAATAGAGTCAAGCCACAAAGGCAAAAGTACTGGGCTTCAGGAGGGCTGACTTTGCTAAAATGGGTGAGTGCCTAAGGAATGCACTAGCAAATGGGCAGGAAGGAGGGGTGGAAGAACAATGGAGAAAAATAAAAACTGCCATCACAGAGGTAACAAGCGTTTGAGTGAAGCAAATAAACAAAACAAAACAATGTAAACAACCTCTGTGGTTCTCAAAGGAGGTGGCAGTGAAGGTTCAAGAGAAAAAGAAAGCATTCAGAAAGTACAAGGACTCACAGAAGGAGCAGGACAGAGAATTGTATCAGTTAAAGCAAAAGGAAGCTGGGAAGGCAGTCAGAACAGCAAAGGCCCGAACCGAGGAAAAGATAGCCAACTCAGTTAAGAAGGGGGATAAAACCTTTTTTAGGTACATCAGGGAGCGAAGGAAGACTAAGGGAGGGATAGTTAGGCTTAATAAAGGGGGGGGTGGGCAGAGGGTGACAGTGAAAAGGCAGAGATACTAAACAAATATTTTTGCTCAGTATTTACAAATGAAGAGGGGGAGGTACCTAAAACAAACAATAGAAACACTCTGGATACAGAAGTTGATACCAGCCCATTTACAGAAGAAAGGGTTCTGAAAGAACTCTTAAAACTGAAGGAGGACAAAGCAATGGGGCCTGATGGGATTCATCTCAGAATTCTAAAAGAACTAAGGGCAGAACTAGTGACACCGCTGACTACCCTCTTTAACAAATCATGGGAGGATGGGGTGGTACCTGAGGACTGGAGTAGGGCAGATGTGAGTCCCCTTCACAAAAGTGGGAGCAGGGCAGAAACAGGAAACTACAGACCTGTTAGTTTAACCTCAGTGATAGGGAAAATTATGGAATCACTTCTGAAGGAAAGAACTGTCGAGTACCTAGAGGCCAGAGGGGCACAGGACCCAAGGCAGCATGGATTCACAGTGGGAAGGTCATGCCAGATGAATCTAATAGATTTCTTTGACTGGGTGACCAAAGTAGTAGATCAGGGAGGGGCTGTGGACATGGCCTACCTAGACTTTAGCAAGGCATTTGACTTAGTCCCACACAGAAGATTAATATACCAGTTAACCAGCCTGGGAGTGGGTCCCAAGATGATAGCCACGGTAAAGAATTGGCTGGAGAATAGGACACAGAGAGTAATAGTAAATGGAGTCCACTCTGAAGAAAGGGGGGTTACTAGTGGGGTACCGCAGGGTTCAGTATTAGGACCGGTCCTCTTCAATGTCTTCATAGGCGACATTGCAGAGGGACTGGAAGGAAAAGTATGTCTCTTTGCAGATGATACAAAGATCTGCAACAGAGTTGAGTTGATGCTCAAGGTGGAGTGGAAAGGATGAGAAGGGACATGGCAAGGTTAGAGAAATGGTCAAATGTATGGCAGCTTAGATTCACTGCTAAGAAGTGAAAGGTAATGCACCTGGGAAACAAAAACCCAGGGGGTGAGATACTAACAACAACAAAAATGGAAAGGGACCTGAGAGTAGTCATATCAGATGACTTAAAGGTGGGCAAGCAATGTGAGATGGCAGTAAGGAGGGCAGGGGGATACTGGGATGCATAGGGAGAGGCAACACCAGTAGAAAACAGGAAGTTGTTATCTCTGTACAGACAGCTGGTGAGACCCCATCTCGAGTACTCGTGTGCAGTTCTGAGACTCAATTCCACAAGGACATAGACAAAATGGAAGCTGTCCAGAGGAGGGCAACTAAAATGGTGCAGGGTCTGCACCAGAAGACATATGAAGAGAGACTAAAGGAGCTTAATATCTATAGCCTCGAGGAAAGGAGGGAGAGGGGGAACATGATAGAAACTTTCAAGTACCTCAAGGGAATCAACAAAGTCCAAGAGGGTAGCATCTTTCAAAAAAAAGAGGTGCAAGAACAAGGGGGCACAATTTGAAGATAAAGGGGCGGCTCAGGGGTAATGTAAGGAAGTATTTTTCACAGAGAGGGTTGTGGATGCATGGAACGGCCTTCCGGAGGAGGTTGTGGAGTCAAAAACAGTGGTTGAATTCAAGCATGCATGGGACAGTTATAAGGCAATTCTAGTGGGTGGGGGTAGGAAGAAGTAGGCTGCTGGTTAACTAGGATCTGCAGCTTATCCGTAGACTGGGTGGGCCAAGCGGTCCTTATCTGCCGTCAAATTCTATGTTTCTATGTTTCTGTAACATTTCCAGGAAACTTAAGAAGTTGGAAAACCAAGCTTGGTATGAAAATTTATGTCTGACTGGGCTATCCATTTTGCTTGAACTTTCTGGGGACAATCCCCTCCTCCCTTCTTATGAAAGCTTTTAGAGTTCAAAAAAGAAAATCATATACTTTGCCTAATGCTGATCAGAACAGCCTATATTAGAGATGGAACAAGATTTAAAAGTCACTTTTATGGCTGTTTTTGCTTTCAAATCTGATAGGGTTTTAACTCTTTGAGTGCTGAGTGTGTCTGAATGTATATAGATTAATTTGGACATATACAGTATATATATATATACTCCGACAGTACTGTAATTAATGAAACTGGCAAGAGTAGGGGGTCAGTTGACATACAATGGACATAAGTTCTATATTTTTTATGCTACACAGCAAATACGTTGGCACTTTTTGTTTTATCGTCAGGAGATTCTTGAGTTGGGAGCACAATTTCAGTTGCTGACTTGGACTAAAGTGACAGCTCCCCAGGCTCTGCTCTGGTCCGGGTACAAGGAGCTATTCTGGGGGCCCAGGGCTGGGGAATCGGTCGGAATGGGGTGGTCAATCGGAGGTGGAAAAATAGAGTCATGATAAAAAAAAAAGTAGTACAAATTTTTTCTTTGAAGTGGGTCAGCTATCTTTCTCCTTATGGGAGCAGCATGAGAGTCATGAAGTCAAAGATGAAGGTTTAAACTCTCTGACACAGTCCAAGAGAATTTTGGGGGGCATCATTATCTCTTTCCCTTTTTGTTCATTTATTTGAGATCACTGAAATTTGCTGTTAACTACATATGCACCAGTATGGAAAGCAGTATTCACAATGTGTTTTTTTTTATTAGTAAAAAAGTTATTACAATGATTTGAACAATGTAGCAGTGAAGATATATTTTTAAACATGGAGATGCTGAGTTTAAATAAGTGTTTAGGTTAGGTTATTACTTTAAATGTCTCATAGTAAGCAGTGATGAAAGTGAACAGGAACTTAGTTCCTGTACCTTTTCTGCAGCAGGAATGGAGTCCCTGTACTTCTTCCCACTGACACTGGAACTGAAATTCTTAAACCAGCAGCATAATGACAGTTTCTGTGCCTGTGACTTGAAATCAGGGGATTTCCACCACAAAATCTGACTTGGATAACAATGTACTTTTCCTATACATACTTTGATATCTCGAACTGAATCTACTAGTATCTATACAGATACCGTAGATGTATCTTGATAAGAGTTGTCTTTTAGAGATCTGCATTCTGCATTTCATATTTGCCAGTATCTGAGTTTCTGCACTTTTTGTCTACAATTTGGACCACTGGTAGTGTCTACCAGATGAAGTAGATAAGAGACATATTGATAAATAATGTATATAAGAAGATGGATTCTTGGAGTGAATTTTTGTCTTTTTATTGGGTTAGTGTTCTTATATAGTGCTGCTAAGTCAAGACCGAGCATTCAAAAACAGTGTGGTCAATAACTGCGCCGTGCAGTGAGTACAAAACCATGTGGTCCAAAACCACACTGGATTAGATATACCAACTCCAAAACTGTGCAGCACTGTTATTACCACACAGTTTTTGACCACACGTTTGCTGTTGTGGTTTTGACTGGACGCTTATATAGCCTGTATAAAATGAACTTAACTGGGCACTCCTTGATATTATGGAAATGATCTTTTTTCTTTTGTTGGAATTTATACAATCTTGCTTTTTCTTCACTGTCAGGGACTATAGCTTTTTGTTTATATACATAAGGCAGAGATAGTGTTTATCTTTTCTTTTGTATAAATATGTAATTATATTTAAAAATCAGTAAAAATGAAATACAAAAAAGATGGTGCACCTTCTTCAAAATTTGCGTGATTTATTTATTTTATTTATTGAATTTTGGTAACCAGGTAAGCCCACTGAGACATGACAATCCCTTTTTCCGGGGCCACCCAGGAAGAGCGGTACAGTTGATAGTGCAGCAGTTGATACAACAGTTGTACAGAATAAAACTCATACATCAAATGAGTACAGCAGTTGATACAAAAGTTGAACAGGATAAAACTACTACAGCAAACAAGTACAACACTTCATGCAGAGACAAACAGATTAATGCAATAGGGTACAGTACAACATAGGATAATCAATACTATGTATCGGCCACCAACTTATTTACACCTAGTTCTCAACATAGCTTGAGGGAGACAGAGGTGCTGAGGTAGATCTTGGGAGCCATATTAGCAGTCAGAGAAGAGTTAATAAACTCAGGTGTTACTGAAAGCAGGAACAAGTTGGAGCAGCAAAATATGCTAGCAGAACATTCAAAGAACTGCAAAGTTTGGGTCCTACTGATATAAAAGACTTCCTGCCCCATATACTCTGGCTTGGCCCCTCCACTCCAGCATGGAGAAACTTTTAGAGGCTCCATGTGCTCACATTAGATCATTGAGGATGGGTCCTTTTCTTTGGCCACCCCCTATTCGGGGAACTCTCTGCCCTTGCAATTACAGTACATCAGCTTTGCTTGCTTGAGGTTTTTAATAGGCCCACAAAATCCATCTGTTCTCACTGGCTTTTGAAGGCACCTTTTAACTTTGACCTGTTACTGACAGGATTCTGGTTATGCATACTGTGGTTTGAAATTATGTTCTATGTGTTTAACTGAATTTTCTGTGTAGTACTTTCAGGCCCTCAGGATGAGGCACTTTAAAACAATAAAATGTGATGATGATGATGATGACTACCCCCTGTTCTGTGGGAGCACATGGGAATTCATATTCAAGTCCTTCTTCAATGGCCGGCCCGGTGGTGCTGAGGGTTAAGGCGCTAAATGCCTCACCTCATGCCATGCTGACGACCCGGGGTCAGAAACTAGCCTGGGCCATTGTGGCTCAGCAGGGGCGGGGAGGGATTGAGCATCTAGCAGATGGCTCTCGCTTCCCAGGGAGGGTGTAGGGCACAGCGTTGCTCCTGAGCGACCTCTGGTGGCAGTCAGAGGTGGCCAGGAACCTTTGTCACTGCCGCATGGCACTGGGGGCGGAGCTCGGCAGACACTGGCCATCATTGCATGTCCGAGCTCCATGGGAGGGTGGAATGGTGGGGAAAAAAACACAGGGAAAAAACTTATGCCTCCTGATAGGCAAAGGAGGGTCCATGGGGGCTGGCCAACCACTCCCAATGCCAGGCTTCTCCTCTCAATTCCTCTGCTCTCCCTGCCTGGCTGCTCATCTAGATTCTAGATAAAGTGCCAGGAGGCGTAAATCTGGTGGTCCCACATCAGGGGACTCAGAGCCGGGGGGGGCTTGGAGGCCAGGTAGTGGATGGAGAGCTGGGTCCAGGAGGAGCAAGAGAGAGCTTCAGGCAGTCGGGATAATGATGGGCACTGAGAGACCCTCCAGAGAGAGTTCAGGTAGGGAGAGAGAATAAACAGAGTTTTAAAAAAAAGTCCTTCTGCAATGGTTTATGGAAATTAACTGGATTTTTTGTTTATTTGTTTGTCTGTTTTAGTTTACATTTTTCTTGGATTTTTTTTTTTAGAAAATACTACAATATGTCAAAGAGATAAGTTTTGTTCCTGAGTTTAAAATCACAGCACAGTGCTTTCGCACAACAGCTCACTACTGATCTGCAGACCCCTGCAAATTAATGGGCCTTGATAAAAAGGAACTAATGTCTGTACTGTGAATTTTGAGTTGAGGGTGGCATGGTTAGGTGGGGTGACACCACAGTGAGTAGTTTCCAATTGGATTGTATTTTAATTGTCATGGTCTTTGACCGAACAATAAACTTGAACTGGAACTTCAGAGACTGGTAGTAAAAGTCAATGCAGAACATGACCAGCATTGCCCGAGCTCAGCAGTGAGGGACCTAGCTGTGGTTCATAGCCCAGCTGATACCAGTTGGTCAGTGTGCACTGACAATTGGAGACACTTCAAGGCAAATGGGAAAATATGAAAAATACAAAACACTATAACCATGTGCCAGCTCAGTGGCTCACTAGGTTGACAGTTTCAGAACCAGTGCAACCAGTGATGCCCTAATAACACATTTCCATTTTTCATGGTACCAGGTAAGTGTTTTTTGTAAAATAATAAGGTATGTCTGATGCTTGTACATATCTGAGCCAGCACACACTGCCAGAATTATGGATGGCATAAGATGGGTCCCACCACCAGGGATGCCCTCATTAGGTACAGTATATACTGGAAAGGAGGGGGATCAGGTATGGAAAACAGAAAATTATCCCAAGATTAAGGGTTAGCTTATATTTACATTAATAATATACAGTTCAGTTAACCAGTTGCACATGCTATTTTAATACATTTATATAAACTGTGTCTGTCCTATTTTCTAGATGGTTTTGGCCATACTGTTTGTGACAGAACATTTTTGAGAATGGTGCACATATTTGTTTTCACTGCTGCTTATGAAGGTATGGCTACCTGACCTTGAAGTGCTGGGGGTAATGTGAAGCCTTTCAATGTGGGAGACCAAGGTTCTCATCCAAGCACAACCCCTCTCACTGGACAGGTGAAGTCTGTGCTGTAATGTGAAGGCAGAATGCTCAGTCTACAGCAAGAGGCTGTTGCTGGTTCTTCCACACAAACACCTTCTTCAGTGGGAAATTGGAGTGGGACTGACATCAGACATGACTGCAGACTGTCATCTCTCCTACTCATATAGGTTGGACATGGTGGAGCAGCCTGCTATTGGTGAAGGGAAGGGGAGATGAAGGTGAGAAACACTGGTGTGGAGAAACAGCCAAATGTTCCCATCTTTCTGGGCATCAATGATCCACTGGCTTTGCAGGAGACTCCTTGCCCCCATGTTGGCTCTGAAAGGAGATGGGAAGTGATTCCAGTTGTAACTGGGAAGACACAGAAACAGATGGGTCAGTCATGTCATGGCTTTCAGGCAAGAGATCCAGTGCTACAAAGATGGGACTCTGAGGGGGTAAAGTTATTTTTGTCCTGCACTACCTTATCCCTCCAGGCAAATATAATGGTATTGCCATTCAGTAACAGCTAATTGTGGACCTATGGTATGAATGTTTATCATTTACAGCTGAAAATGTGAGTAGCTTTATGAGTTTTGCTGATATACAATCGAGAAACAGTTACTAGGTTGTGGGAGGGAACAAAGAGGAAGGCTGCAAAGGAGAACCAAGAGGATTAAGCAGGAGAGTAGCAGCAGATACCAGAGGAAAGGTAATCAGGAGCTTAACCATGCTAAACATAATGTTAATGAGGGCAATTATGAAGTGAATTCTGCAAGGGTTGGGGAGTCAGTGGATATCACGGATAAAACTGGTATGTTCACATTTTTCAGTGCACATTAGAAAGTGGACAGGAATATTATGGACAGATTAAAATCTTAATGATAGAGGTGTTGTTTATATGCCAAAGAGTTGAGAGTTTCAGTAACTGAGACAAGAGCAAACATGTACTGTAACATACATTGTACATATAATATCAGTGTTGGTCCAATAAAATGTATCACAGTCAGTCTTGAATGATACCAGATTATCATGATTTACATTATGTAGAGTACAGGCGCTTCAGGATGGTCACCCTTCATGGCCTGATACCCCTCCTCCACCAGGGAGACTGGCTCTGTTTGCTGGACATGCAGTATGCTTATCACCATATCCTGGTTTTCCCACACCACCATTAGTTGCTCCATTTTTGTTTTCAGGGGAACCATTTCCAGTTTTGGGCCCTCCCCTATGACCTTTCCTGAGCCCCCCGGGTCTTTACCAAGTGCCCAGTGGAGGTAGCTGCGGCCCTTCGCAGTCAGGGGCATTACATATTTCCTTACCTGCATGATTGGCTGTTTAGAGTCCCCTCCAGGACACAGTTGCTGAGGAATCTGGATGCCTTTTTTCCACCTGTTCCAGACTCGGGGGGGGGTTACTATCAACCTTCACAAGTCTTGTCTTTCACCAAACAAGCAACTCCAGTACATAGGGGCAGTCCTGGATTAGGCACAGGGAAAAGCCTTCTTACCACAAGACAGGATGGAATACAGTGGTGTGAAAAAGTATTTGCCCCCTTCCTGATTTTCTCTATTATTGCATATTTGTCACACTGGATGTTTTCAGGTCTTTAGACAAAATGTAATATTAGATAAAGGGAACCTGAGTGAACAAATAACACTTGTTTTTTTTTTTATTTCACTTATTTAATGAAAAAAAGTTAACCAACACCAATTGGCACTGTGTGAAAAAGTAATTGCCCCCTTACACTTAATAACTGGTTACGCCACATTTAGCTGCAATGACTGCAACCAAACACTTCCTATAATTCAATATCAGTCTTTCACATCGCTGTGGAGGAATTTTAACCCACTCTTCCTTGCAGAACTGCTTTAATTCAGTAACATTTGGTAGGTTTTCGAGCATGAACTGCTCATTTCAAGTCCTGCCACAGCATCTCTATTGGGTTTAAGTCTGGACTTTGACTAGGCCACTCCAAAACTTTAATTTTACTTCTTTTTCACCATTCTGATGTGGACTTGCTTTTGTGTTTTGGATCATTGTCTTGCTGCATGACCAACTACGCTTCAGCTTCAGCTGACGGAAGGATGACTGGACATTCTCCTTAAGAATTTTCTGGCACAGAGCAGAATTCATAGTTTCTTTAATTATGGCAAGTCATCCAGGTCCTTAGGCAGCAAAGCATCCCCACACCATCACACTACCACCACCATGTTTAACTGTTGGTATGGTGTTCTTACTGTGGAATGCTGTGTTTGCTTTACGTGAGACATTATGGGATCCATGTTGTCCAAAAAGTTCCACTTTGGACTCATCTGTCCATAGAACATTTGCCCAAAAGGCTTGTGGATCATCCAGGTGCTTCTTGGCAAATGAGAGATGAGCATTTATGTCCTTCTTGGTTAGCAGTGGTTTCCGCCTTGCTACTCTCACATGAAGCCCATTTTTGCCCAGTCTCTTTCTGATTGTGGAGTCATGAACACTGACCTTAGCTGAGGCAAGAGAAGCCTGCAGTTCTTTGGATGTTGTTTTAGGATCCTTTGAGACTTCTTGGATGATTTTACTACGTCCTTGGAGTAATTTTGGCAGGCCCACTCCTGGGAAGGTTCACTACTGTTCCAAGTGTTCTCCATTTGGAGATTATGGCTCTCACTGTGGTTTGATGGAGTCCCAGAGCCTTAGAAATAGCTTTGTAACCCTTTCCAGACTGATAGAGGGCAACAAAATGTTTTTCTGATCTTTTCAGGAACTTCCTTTGATCATGGCATAATGTGCTTGTTGAATCTTTGTCCTGGCAATGTGACTCTGATGGTAAGGGCCAAAATAAGTGAGGTTTATATTAAGCAGGACTGGCTGTAATCAAGCCTGGCTGTGTTCAATCAGCTGACTCTAATTATCCCTTTGAATTGGGTTGATTTAACTAGGGGCAATTACTTTTCACACAGTGCCAGTTGGTGTTGGTTAACTTTTTTCATTAAATAAATGAATAAGTAAAAAAAAAAAAAGTGTTATTTGTCCACTCAGGTTCCCTTTATCTAATATTATATTTTGTCTAAAGACCTGAAAACATCCAGTGTGACAAATATGCAATAATAGAGAAAATCAGGAAGGGGGCAAATACTTTTTCACGCCACTGTATCTAGTGGTGCAGGCCTGTCTGGTCTTTACCTCTCATCAGGTTCCAGCCAGATCCATCCTGCGACATCAGGAATACATGGCAGCTGCTATAGCCATGGTGCCTCTGGCCCATCTTCACATAAGGGTGATCCAGTGGACCCTTTGAGCCCAATGGGTCTAACACTCTGACAACTTGGACCAACAGATTTTAGTCTACAGTCCAGTGAGGCAGACTATGGAATGGTGGTAGGATCCCTCCAATCTCCTCAAGGGGGTTCCATTCAGGACAGAGTACCCGAAGCAGATTCTTTTGAAAGACACCTCAGGCCTGGACTGGGGTGCCCATTTGGCCAACCGTCAGACTCAGAGGATTTGGTCACAGTGCGAGCAGCATCTCCACATCATTGTTCTGGAGATGCAGGCAGTCTTTTATGCCGTGCAGGCCTTTCAGACTCATGTTCTTCCAGGACCTCTCCTGGTTCAGACAGACAATATGCCTGTCATCTTCTACTTCAACAAACAAAAGGGAACTCATTCCTTCCCTCTTTGCAGGGAGGCCATGAGAGTTTGGTATTGGGCCATACAACACAACCTGGAGCTAGTCTTAGTTCATGTTCCAGGTGTCCAAAACATCCTGGCTGGCCACCTAAGCTGGTCCAGGTCGAGAGCTTATGAGTGGGAACTTTTACCCTCAATGGTAAAAGACCTCTTTGATAGGTTGGGCCATCCAGAGTTGGACCGTTTTGCATTCCCACTTAACGAAAACTACCCAATTTCTGCTTGTTCGATCCAGGGTCTGGTGTTTTCCGACAAGACGTGTTGTCTCTCTCCTGGAGAGTGAGATTTATGTATGCCTTTCCTCCCTTTCTGCTTCTGCAGAGGGCTCTTCTCAAGTTACAGTCTGAGGGAGCGGAGATGATTCTAATAGCTCCCTACTGGCCATGTCAGATATGGTCCCCACTACTACAGCAACTGGCAGTGTAACCTCCAGTCCCCTTGCCCCTATGCTCTGACATGGTCTCCCAGGAGCAGGCACTCTGGTCCATTCGGACCTCAAGTTGCTACATCTCCATGTATGACACCTGCAGACTTAGCTATTGCGTGCTTTGGAGTTTCCTTCTGGGTAGCAAATGTCTTAGTGGCTGCTAGGAAACCTTCTACAAGGGCTACTTATGCCATGAAGTGGAAGCGCTTCTCTATGTGGGCCACTGCTCAGCACTTGGATGCTTTCACTTGTCTGGTGAACCTCATCCTAGAATACCTCCTTTTGCGTTCAGATTCCGGTCTTGGTTACTCTTCATTTAAGGTGCACCTTTCTGCCATCTCTGCATACCAAGCACCTGTTGAGGGCAAAACTATTGCCCAGATGGATCTTTCGTGTACTTTCCTGAGAGGTGTTATGCATTTGAAGCCTCCCATTAGAGACCCTGTCCTGCCATGGGATCTTTTCTTTATTCTACAGAAGCTTACTTTATCTCCCATTGAGTCAGCCGCATGATGCGAGGTATGCTTCCTGTCATGGAAAGTGTTATTTTTAGTTGTCATTACTTCAGCTCAGAGGATTTCCAAGCTTCAGACTCTGATATGTAAAGAACCTTATTTAGTTTTTCAGAAAGACAAGGTGTCTTTACATATGAATCTTAAGTTTTTACCTAAGGTGATGTCTGAGTTTACACTGAATCAAGCCATCCACCTGCCTTTTTATTATCTTGAGTATTCCAATCATGGGGAGGCCTTACTTCAAACTCTGGATGTTCATTGGGTGCTCCGCTATTATTTGGATCACACCTGTTCTGTTAGAAAAACTGATCAGTTGTTTGTTTCATTTGCCCCCAGGAGTGAAGGGGCTCCTGTTTCCATACAGTGTTTGTCTAAGTGGTTAGCTAACTGCACTGTTTATTGCTACTGCAAGTACGATAAGCCTTTGCCAGGATCGGTCCGAGGCCATTCTACCAGAGGCATGACTGTCTTGGTTGCCTCCTTCAGGCATGTGTCCTCTACAGACATTTGTGCAGCCACCACTGTGAGTTCTGTCCATACCTTCATCAGGCATTACAGTTTGGACATTGTCTCTAGGCACAGGGCAGGCTTCAGTCTTGGAGTCCTTCAGAGCCTCATTTCCTGAATGCCTTCAGTTTGTTGTTTCCTCTTCCTTACTGACTGGGTCAATTCCACCTGCTTGGGACTCTGTCCTACCAATGTTGTCTACTGCAAGAGCCTCCTCAAAGTAAGATAGTACAGTTACATAAGAATTTACAACAGTAAATCTTCGAGAGGAGCTCTTGCAGCAGGCATTGCTTTCCCTCCCTCCCTCCCTTCTGCCCCCTGATTGCTGTCTTTCCTTCTTGGCTACTGTGCCTTCCTCATTTTTGAGGAACTGCCTCAGTTCTCTGTTTTCTACCTGTGCCTGGGTCTCCAGTGGGATAACTGAGGTTGGGCTGGGGGACCATCCCTTTTATATCATAGGTGGATGTTAGCATGCTGATGTTGGGGGTGGTCCCCCATTGTAGACTACTAAATAGAAGTTTTCTGTGTGGTCCTAGCACCTGGCAGCAAAGTCCTACCAGTGTTACCTGCTGCAAGAGCTCCTCTCAAAGTCTACTTTTATGGTAAGTTCTTGTGTAACTACTTTATGGAGGTGCACTACTTGTGAATTGCTGACATAAAAGAAGGATTAAAGAAGCAGTTATATACCTGGGAGGATGTCACTTCAAACCTACAAATTTCCTGCCACTGTACACTAAAGGCTTGGGTGAGAACTCATAAGTCCTAGTTAACAAAATACATTCTGCAGAATGCAAACACCTATATTTCATGTGGTTTGCACTCTTTATTGGGGTCTATGCATTGAGCTTATGCACCACATGTAAATGGCTTCCCTAAGTTGACTTGCCATGCATTGGGGGTCCCGCAGACCCCTGCAGCAGTCACAGAAGGGGTGTAGACCCCTTCTGCACCTGATCCCCTGTCTGTTCATGACTCTATGCATGTAGACAGACTGGGAGAGTGGCCAGGGGCTGGTGCTTCACTCACACCATTCACCAAGACCCATAGTACTGGTGGATGGGGGTGCAGGCTACATGGCCAGAAACCTTTCCACAGCTACTGCAGACCCCCTCCGACTTAAATCGACTGGTGATGCCAGGGAAAGTGACCCTCCCCCCTACCATGCTGTCCCAGCTTTCCAGACATGCAGAGGGCTGGAGGCAGCTGTCAGGGCACTCACCTGGTCTATGCTGTTTTAATGGGACCCACTGTGTTCCACAATCCTCTGCTATATGCGGAGCAGAGGATCCAGTCTGATGCCAGATGCCTGCCTATGTCCACTCAGCAACACTCTAGTGGGTCTGGCCATAGACAGGTGACCAGCATTTGTGAATAGTGCACTGTGCATGCCTATTCATGGATGCAGGTGCCACAGTCCGGGTATGTGCCTGTCACGCATTCTTGGGCTGCAGTTATGCATAGGCCTAATTGTGAGTGGAATATTTTATCCTTTGTCGATCTCAGGGCATTTTCTCCAGACTGACTTAAAGGGGCATTGTCAATCCTTTTGGTATCATATGTTTTTTTTTATTTAAAGAATAAATTAAAGCCAACTGTGAGTTGCTGCACAGAATGATAATTCAATTTAGAGGTTAAGGACAATGAGAGAAAAGCTGAAGTAGTTTACTTGTTCCATAAACCCCGAGATTGAATTATCATCTTCGAAATCAAACCCTGAGACTGAATTATTTATCACCTTTAAAATCACAAATTAACTTTTATTTTATATGTTAAATAGCAAATCCAACACTTCGTTAAAAAAAGGATTTTCCTAGGTCCCTCACTGCTGACATGACAACCCTCAGCATTGTCATGGATCCTACTCTTCTCCCATGTGTACTAGACCCCTTAGCATAGTCATGAGAGACTGCTGCCAGCAGCTCTGCCACTAGTCCCACTCCTGATCTGGTCCCCTGATTTTAGCTGATGATGAGGGATGAAAATGGGTAGAATACAGGGAGCATCTTCTTAGCCTGCGTGCAGACATTAGGGTAGATATGTATCATAACATCACCTCTTGGTGCATTCAAAAGCATAAGGGTAGTAGTGTTGTTTGTAAGTAAGAAAGACAAAATGTTTTAAAAGGGTTTGGATTGACAGTGAAAGCTCATTATTCATGGCTGCTCATTAATTATGAACTTTTTACTATGAATTTTGACACTTAGAAAGTGAGTATCGTTTGATTTGTTGATTATTGGTCTTAGCCGTGTAATATGATTGCTTACCTTCTGCACAGTTTGTTGATGCTGCTGGTTGATCTTCCAAGAATCAACCTTCAGCACTGCAGCTGGTCCCACTCTTAATCTGGTTCCCTGATTTTTGGCTGCTGAAAAGCGATGGGAATAGGTACATCTTTTTAGCCTGAATGTAGACTTTAGAGCAGATGTTTGTCACAGCAGTACCTCAGGGTGCATTCGAAAGCAACAGAGTAGTTGTGCTGTTTGTAAGTAAGAAAGGCACATGGTTTTGAAAGGGTTTTGATAAACAGTTAAATATTGTAATTCATGGCTAGACATGCATTATGAGCATTACCTGGAATTTTGGAACTTAGAAAGTCAGAATCCTTTGTTGATTATTGGCCTTAGCTATGCAATATGATTGCTTACCTTCTGTACAATTTGTTGATGCTACTGGGTGATTTTTCAAGACTCAATCTTCATTATTGTTTCCCACTTATAGGTCTGGGCCAGAGGCAGTAGGGCTCCATGAAAGCAAAGCTTTTGCCTGGTCACGTGATGAGGTGGACTGTGTAGCAGCCTTCTTACTGAGCTCCTGCCTATCTCGATAAAAACTACCTGTTTGAGCATTTTACAGCATTTTCTCTGCTTCACAACAGACAACTGCTTAATTGTCTGCAACTGGAGAGCTGAATCTGCTACATCTAGGAGTGGCAATGGAAGCTGAGATGTGCTCAGCCCTTTCCAAACATACACCCCCTCCTGCACCAGAGAAATAAAGCAAGAAATCCAGGCTGCAATCCTCGGCCTCAGGAAAAACATCTAGCGCCACTACTGACTCAAAACTCCTCACTCTAGTGCACTTCTTGGAAGAATTTCAACCTTTTAGAGATTAAATTAAATTGCACACCTCCTAAATGAAAACCATGGCTGCAGCTTTTGAGGCTCTCTCCAGGTGCACCAGAGACAATGAGATGTGCATCAAATCACTGGAGAACAAGGCGGACCACGTGTATCCCGAATCCGCCATTACCAGGCAGCAGATTGCATGTCTGGAGGCCATGGTGGAGGACCTGGAGGGCAGAAGTAGGCACAATAACGCTGTTTTGATTGGTATGCCCAAAAAGGAGGAAGGGAGGAATGCGGTGGTATTTGTGCAGAAACTCTCACTGAAGCTGGCAGGTCCTTCCCCATTCAGCCATGCCTACTGCATTAAAAGGGCCCACAAGCGCTAAGGCCAATGCCCCACCCGATGCACCACCTCACCCCCTTCTTATATTCAAATTTCTTAATTTCCAGGAGTGGCAGCATTTCCTGTTGAAAATAAAGGAGCTGCAAGAAGTGAAATGGGCGAATCACAAAATCCACATAGCCCAGGACCTCCCTGCCATTGTCCATCAACAGCGTACAGCATTTCATCCACTTGTATCCAAGTTAATTCCAGCTTGAGTGAAGTTCTGGATGACGTATCTGACCAAACCGCAAATTCATCTGCAAGGCCAGTGGAGGCGTTTTGAAGACCCCGTTGCAGCAGAGACCAACCTCAAATTAGCTCTCCCTGACCTCTTCAAATCCCAGTGAGCACCCTAATGATAGTACCTGGGAAGCAGCTGCTCTTTGTGTAAAGGTACTGTGTTCAGTTTTCTGTTCTACTATTATGCCCCTGAGCTCATTGACAGCAGGCAGATTCTGGACTGACCAAGGTTGCAGAACCTGTTCTAACTTTGTCTCTTTGTGAGTTTTCTTTAACATGCCACACCACTGAATGTTTTTTTTTGTTTGTTTTGTTTGTTAGTTCTGCGGGCAGCTGAATCCCAGATCGAGCTCAGCCATACATCTCCTTCTGTTACATCTCATGGGCGCGCACTGTTTCAGTTGCGTGTGGGCACTGTTATGTCGGACTGTTTAAGGAAGCTCTAGCTGATCTCCTCAGACTATCTCCCCGCTTTTGGCTTCTAGGTTCATGAGGCAACTCCTGCAAGAGAACACTTTAGTCAGACTGCATAGATGTTATCTCATTGCGCTGTGCAAGAACAGTGTCTCGCATTTGCTTTGGCCAAATTGGGAAACGTCTAATTTCATTTTAAGCAGGGCATGGGACTGTTGGTTCTTTTGGACTCTTCAAGAAGGAAGGGGAGATGCTTACAATATTTTATCCACCCTCTTAACAGTCAGAAAGAGTCTTATTATTATTATATTTAAATGTCAACAACCAAGGAACAGATCTGCGATGTACAAAATGGCCAATGGGGGGAGCAGCCCTCCTTTTTAAGTTTACCGCAAGAGTGTTATATCTGCCTGCAGTTCTGAGTTTACTATATGTTTTTAGGTAGTTTGGTGGATTTCTCCAGCTAAGCATGGTTGATAACAGGGCAGGAGCAGGGGGGGACAGCAATGTAGCGAGCCTGTACATCATGGTCAGAGTACTTATTGTTGGGTTCTGGGGGGTGGATGTCATCTCATTTCTGTGAATCATCGTTTTGCTGGATTGTCACATGGGGTCAAAGGGAAGGGAGGGTTTGTGTCATGAATCATATGGTTTTGTACTGGCTTACGTACAGGGGGGAAGATGGGGTGGGGATACAGAAGTGAGGGTTTGCTGGGAGGTCGGGGGGCCAATGGCATCACTTGTACTGAGATGTACCAGTTATCACCAAGGTTTACCAACAGCTGTTTACATGGGTACTAAATATTATGTAACTACATGGCAGGTCAGGTAAAACTTTTCTTGTGGAATGTGAAGGGTGCCAGAAACAAGACAAAATGTTACAAAATCCTGAAGCATTTAGGCCATCTTAAGGGTGATATCATCTGTCTGCAGGAGACACACTTATTGGATTCTGAGACAGGACTCCTTCAGGGACAGAATATTGGCCAGGCATTTACATCTGGGTCTAACATGCAGAGTAGGGACATTGCTATTCTTATAGTTCACCAGGCAGCTTTTACCTGCCTGCAGATACTTCGGGACCCTAATGGCTAATAGCTGGTACTCACAGGGACTCTAGACCATGTCGAATTGATTATTGGGTGTCTTTATGGACCCAACATGGATTCACCACAGTTTTTCTCTGAAATTTTTAAGCTCTTACACCCTTTCTTCAACCTTCCAATTTTCTTGGATGGAGACTGGAATTTCCCCTTTACTCCCAACCTGGACAAAACATACCGCAGATCCCAAGGGCTGTCACTGGCCCAGCAGGCCTTGAGGGACCTAGTGGACCACTTCTGATTGCGTGACCCCTAGAGGGCTCTCAATCCATCTTCCAGGGAACATTTATTTATTTATTTAGGAAATCAGAATTACAACCTTTTGAGTCATAGACTCATTTCCAAAGACTCCACGTCAGAATAAAACATAGACCTACATACAGTACATACATAGAATAAATGTGGGTGAGCAATCATGCAGAGTATAAGTACAATGAATACATTTTGTAACTTAAACAGGGCAGCGCTATCGACATATTTACCTAATGAACGGTTAAGACCTATATAACTGGTAGCTAAAGCAATGCATGAAATGAGTTGGTTGTAAGCTGCCTCAGGGAGGTCTTGTCTTATACATAATACAAAGCATTCATAGTCCAGTGCAACTATATGGTAACCACGGGAGCTGAGGAGCCTGTAGGCTAGAAATAGTGAGGGCTGTCCACTGCCTTGCGAAGGGCGGGTGCATGGCCTAGCAGCATGGTGCAGGATCCATGGGTTACTGGTTACACTGGCATTGATATGAGGAGAGGATATGGGCCCTTAAGGAAGCTTTAAAAAGACCTAGATTGGTGATTGATGTGACGGCTGGTGGGAGGGCATTGTACCAGGATGGAGCTCTAGAAGAAGAAGAAGAATCAACATTTATATAGCGCTTTTCATACATCCAAAGCGCTTTACAAGCAATGCTAGGCTGGTAGCGAAGTGACTGAATATGTGGTGGCGGCCATATCGCACATCATCACCCACACACAGCCTGGATAATTGCATGAACCAGTTTATGGGAAGGGAATGTTGGCCAGGACACGGAATGTTCCTACTCTTCGGAAGAGTGCCCTGGGTTCTTTTACTTCCATCTGGACACCCACCAGGACAACACCAGGATGGGCAGAAGGGACCTCGGTTTAACATCTCATCCGAAGGATGGCACACCCCAGCAGTACAGCACACCCCAATACTGCACCCGGATGCAAGCGATTTTAGGTGCAAGTCCAATCCCGGTGTGGGACGAGAACCCATGACCTTTTGGTCCAGAGGCAGATGTGCTACCAACTGAGCCACGCTGACACCTCTAAGAGAGAAGGATCACTGGGCCAGGGTGGTCCTGACCCTAGACACCTTCCAGATAGTTTTTGGGGTGGCCCATGTGGACACTGAGATGATGGCTGCCTGAAGAGAAGCCATGATGCCTGTTGGGGTTAAACCCAGGTGAATTTTATTGGTGAAGTGACAGGTCTGGTATAATAGTCTTTCCTCAAGGGAGAGAGGATATTAGTGAGTGCATATAGGGTGCAGATATGTGTATTTCTGTCAGCACCAGAGAGTAGCTGGCAGGACTTATTTATGACTACTTGTATTTGATGAAGCGCCATAGGGTCGGCAGCAGCATAGATTGTGAGGCCATATTCCACCAGTGAAAAGACTGAGGAGGTAATGGCTAGGTGAAGTGCTTCAGGTAGCAAGCAGTTTTTATGTCTGTAAAGAACTAAGAGAGGTGGTGGCTGAACCTCTGGCTATCCTGTTTAGCTGATCACTGGAAACAGGGGAGGTACCCAAAGACTGGAGGACAGCAGATGTAGTCCCCTTATACAAAAGCAGGAACAAAGAGGAAGCAGGGAACTACAGACCAGTCAGCCTCACCTCGGTAGTGGGGAAGATCATGGAAGCACTACTGAAGGAGAGATTGGTGGAACATCTGGTTGTCAATGGACTACAGGACCCAAGGCAGCATGGTTTCACCAGGGAAGTCATGTCAGACCAACCTCGTTGAATTTTGACTGGGTGACTGGGGAGGTGGATCAGGGGAGGCAGTGGACATGGCCTATCTGGACTTCAGCAAGGCCTTTGACACTGTGCCACATAGAAGACTATTACACAGACTGGGGAATATGGGTGTGGGCAGGACAGTAGTGTGGTGGGTAGATAACTGGCTGGGTGGCAGGACACAGAGGGTGGTGGTAAATGGCTGTCACTCCACAGAGGGAAGAGTGACCAGTGGGGTACCACAGGGATCAGTGCTGGGACCGGTCCTATTCAACATCTTTATCAGTGACATGGCACAGGACCTAGAAGGCAGAATTTCACTGTTTGCTGATGACACAAAGCTCTAACAGAGTAGACACACCAGAGGGTGTAAACAGAATGAGAAGGGACCTGCAGAAACTTGAAGAATGGTCAGGAGTTTGGCAGTTGAAATTCAATGCAAAGAAGTGCAAGATAATGCATATGGGCACCAAAACCATGGCACAATATATCAGTTGGGGGTGAGGATATAGCATGCACCAAGCAGGAAAGGGATCTTGGGGTTATCATCTCTGATGACCTCAAGGTAGGGAAACAGTGTGACAAGGCAGCAGGTAAAGCAAATAAGATGCTGGGATGTATAGGCAGGGGCATCACCAGCAGGAAAAGGGAAGTCATAATTCCGCTATATAAGACACTAGTGAGGCCCCACCTGGAGTACAGTGTACAGTTCTGGAGACCATACCTACATAAGGACATAGACAGGGTAGAGAAGGTTCAGAGGAGGGCAACAAAGATGGTGCATTGATTGCATCACAAGTCCTATGAAGACAGGTTGAAGGAACTGAACATGTACTCCCTGGAGGAGAGGAGGGAGAGAGGGGATATGATAGATACATACAAGTATCTCACAGGGAGGAACAGGGTGCAGGAATACACTATTTTTAAGCGAAAAAGATGTTCCAGGACTAGAGGGCATGGGATGAAGTTGGAGGGAGGACGATTCAGAGGAAACATGAGGAAGAATTTCTTCACAGAACGGGTGGTGTACAAGTGGAACACCCTACCAGAGGAAGTGGTGGGGGTTGAAACAATCACGAGATTTAAGAATGCATGGGATAGACATAAAGGAATTCTGGAGGTCAGGGGTAAGGGGCAACAGACTTCTAGGAAAACATAAACTTAATTTACAAGCTCAAATGGGCAGACTGGGTGGGCCATAGGCCCTTATCTGCCGACACTGTCTATGTATGTATCTATGTATGTATCTATGTATGTAAAGGAGACCAATGCGGCTGTTGGTGGCTGAGGTGAGGCTTTTTATATGTTAGTAGAATGAGATGGAAGAGTCAAATGTAATACCTAGATACTTATACTTTTCGACCTGTTCCAGTGGGATGAGAGAGGCGGAGAGTATTTCCAGAGGAAATCCATTGATTTGCTTTGGCGGTGGGCATAGAACATTGTCTTACTTTTTTTAATGTTGACCACCAATCTGCGTTCAGCAAATCAGTGTTCAATCTGAGAGAAGGAGTTTTGTAAGGTAAGCTGGAGAGAGAGAGGATATGGGTGTGCAGCATAAAGAACAGCGTCATCCGTGTAGAGGAGAAGGTAGCCAGGGCAGAATTTAGGCAGGGCATTGAGGTAGATGCTGAATGGCAGGGGACCCAGGATAGATCCCTGGGGAACTCTTGAGCTCACAGGCAGCATAGTAGAGATGGTATTATTAATTTTAACACATTGGGTTCTAGATGAAAGATAGCTGGAGAACCATGAGAGTGGACAATGAGAGACCCCAATTTGTTGTAATGTGCTAAGAAGGAGGGGGTAAGACATCATGCTGAAGGCCTTTGAGAGGTCTATAAACATGGCCCCTGTGAGGTGCCCCTTGTCAAGCGTGGAGTGCAGAGAGTTAGCAAATTCTGTGAGAGTGGTCATAGTGCTATGACCTGCTCTGAAACCATGCTGCTCCCTGCATGAGAGGTTGTGTGCAAGGAGGTAGTCAGTGAGCTGATTGTCCATGATCTTTTCAGGGGCTTTAGAGAGTGGGGGGGATCGAGATGGGCCGGTAGTTGTTTGGGAGGGAGCTGTCGCCACACTTCTATATTGGTGTTATCACTGCTGTTTCCCATGAGGTTGGGAACTGGCCCAGGCTCAGGGACAGATTTAGAAGGTCTGTGAGTGGGGAGATAACTGAGTCTAGCGCAAGGTATAGGATACGAATATCAAAGGCGTCTTTGCAGTAATTGGAGCTCTGGAGGGCTTTGGACAGGTAGGCTTTTGCTTCTGTAAGGGTAATGACTCTTAGTTTGAAGGGGAGTGGAGGAGCTCAGGCAGTGGGGAAGGCTGAATTGGATCAAAAACGTTGCTAGGAAGGATTAAGCTGAGGACTGAGAAGGTGGAGTTGAGGCAGTTAGCTATCTGAAGAGTGTCTGTGGTGGTAGCACCGTTAACACTAAGTTGTGAGGGGGGGGGGAGTGGGATTTACTTTTAAGCTACTTGATGTTATCTCAGAACTTTCTTGTGCTACCCCAGGAGGGCGCTAGGGCGCTTCTGTAGTGCCCCGACATGGCCTTGTGGATTGCCCAGATATACTTATTGTGAGCAGCATTATAGGCCTGCCTATCGCTTAGCAAACCAGAGGCAGTGGCATGATGCTAGAGGTTGTCACGCATTTTGAACTGTTGTAAGAGTTCTGGGATGATCCAGGGGGCACTGTGTTTTTTAGTGGTCACTTTGATAGTCGGTGCAAAAGCATCACAGGCGGTATTAAAGGTGGTGGCGAAGTAGTGCAAAGCATCATCTGTGTACTGAGCTTGGGAACTAGGGGACCAGTCCCAGTTAATTAGATATTGTTTGAGTTTGTCTATGCCTCTTGGGCATATTCGATGACAAAAGGTGATATTTGGTGGTAGTTTAGGTAGCTGACAGGACCAGGTGAAGATGATTGTGGAGTGGTCGCTTAAGGCATTGGGTAGGACACCCAGGTCGGTAATATGGTGGGGATTATTAGTGAGCAGTGATTAGTAGGGTGTGAGTTCCATTAGTGGGGTTGGCCCTGGCAGGCTGGGATACCAGTTGGGTCATATCTAACGCAGCAAAGGTATCTTTGGCGTATGTTGATGAGCTCGCCAGCCAGTTTATCTTGAGATCCCCAACTAGGATTTGTTCCATTTTTGTGGGGGTGGCTGGCAAGGTAGTCAGAGAGCACTTTACAGGCAGAGGATTGGCTCTGGGGTGGGATGTAGGCAATGGTGAGAGTAAGAGGAACACGGTTTGGGTCAGGGGAGAGTTTTATTGAGAGGACTTGGGCACCATGGTCTAGGAGGGTGCAGGCAGAGCTTGGTAATGCAGTGAGTTATTTACATAGAAGGCGCAGGCACAGCCACTGCCTCTCTTGCCATTACGATCAAGCCTAGTGAAACAGTAACCAGGAATAGAGACAAAAGAGTCTGGGGTCTTGGCTGACAGCCAGGTTTCTGTTAATGCCAGAATGTCTATTTGGTGCTGTGCTGTCCAGCATTGCAGGGGTGCCATTTTTTTAGGCAGGCTGCAGATATTCATAGTAGTTATTCGAAGCCCCATGGGTGACCACAGTTGGGGGGGTGCTGCTGGGCCAGGATTGAGGTGAACATTGCCAGATAGTAGAAGAAGCAAGTGGAAGATCCTGACAAGGGCCATGAATTGGGGGCATTTTTCAGGGTAGCAGCAGCTGGCAAGCTTAGAAGGTGATGAGCAAGGAATGGGCAGTTGCGTGAGGGCTGGGATGGCCAGGTGGAGGAACAGACATGGAGGGCTCAAGGCACAGAGAGATGGAGGGTAGGGGGGAGGGCTGTGGGGGGGCTATGGGGAGAGACAGGGTGACGGAGAGGCTATGAGGGGTGAGGTACTCCCCCAGCAGCAAAGGTGCGTACATATCAGAGGCAACTGGAGGTTTGTTGCTGAGCAGAGTAAACATGGTTAGCAACAGTAGTATGGTTAGTTTGTGTGGGTGGGTGTTGTGAGGGAGTACAGTGGTGGTAGATGTGACCATGGGCAGGTATGAGTGGGTCTTGCTGACACCTAACATTGTGGCAGACACAGTTGCACAGTGGTAGGGTTGCTGCCTTTGGAGCCTAGTGATTGCCTGGGAGACTGTGCAAGGGACACTACAGAGAGGGGTGAAGGGCAGAGAATTTAGGTATGAATGACACAGGACAGAAGTGTTAGGGGGGAGCAGTGGGAAGAGGATTGCAACCTACACGTCTTGTTGCCCTCTACACTTTCCAGACTTTCCACTCCCCAATACATGGTACTTCCTCCAGAACTGACTACATTTTACTGAGTCAAACTTTATTAACAGGGGTCAGAGGATGTGGAATAGAAGCCAGGGTCATCTCTGATCACTCCCCAGTCTGGTGTACGCTGTCTCTCGCCCCTCACCAGCAGAAAGACACCATGTCGAAGCTTAATAATCAGCTTCTAAAAGATTCAGCCACAGTTAAATCAGATCACCCAGTCCATTGAACACTAAATGACAGACAACTTGCATTCCACAGGAAAACCTGACATAGAGTGGGGGGCATTAAAGTGTTACCTCAGAGGGGAACTCATTAAGATAGCCTCTCACAGAAAGAAGCAGAGAGAAGTCTAACTTTCCAACATATTGACACAAATTCGACAGTTGGAAAGTACTCTCCTTCTAGCTGGAGATGAGCACACTAAAACTACTCTTCTAAAATTACGAGAGTCTTATAATGAACTGCTGAGAGAAAAGGCGGAATATGCCATTCTCAAGTCCCGCTCACTTTATATAGACCAGGGAGAGAAGGCTGGACACTTACTGGCTCTGAGGATTAATGACAGGAGTCTGCCAGAATAGTACAGGCCATCAAGTCATCTGCTGATGGCTCCATTAAAGTCACCCCAAGGGACATAGTTTCCGAAATTGAACAATATTACAGGAATTTATACAGTGCTTGGCCAAATCCCCCTGCCCCTCAAGAGATAGAGGCATACCTGGACTCTCTCCCCCTACCCTCCCTGGGAGAAGCAGAGAAGAGCATACTGCTAGTCCCTATTATAGAGGCGGAAGTTAGAGCAACAATCCGTTAGCTCCCACTGGACAAAGCCCCGGGCCCTTACAGATTCTCCCCAACTTTCTATAAGAATTTCCAAGATCAAGTTAGTCCCATGGTTATGTAGGTTTTGTTTCTCTATCCTGTCTGAATGCCCCTCGGATCCCCATATATTGAAGGCCCTTATATTTGTGCTTCACAAGACAGGTAAACCAGAGGACAAAGTCACGAGTTTCAGACCCATCTCTCTTACTAATAATGATATCACGATCTTAGCTAAATTATTAGCAAATAGACTAAGCAAGGTGCTTCCTGATTTAATAGGACCCGAGCAAGTAGGTTTTATGGTAGGCAGGACATCCCAAGATCATCTGCGAAAATTGGCACACTTTTGCTCCACATCCAGGGATTCTGAACTCCCTGCTGTCCTGGTCTCCCTGGATGCGGAGAAAGCGTTTGACAGGGTGGACTGGGAGATTATGTTTTGTGTCCTGGCAAAGTTTGGCATCCCGGACCTGTATATTCGCTGGAGCAGAACTATGTACACTGAATCCACTGCCAAAATATACTGCAGTGGGGCGATCTCCCCTTCTTTCCCCTTAAAATCAGGTACCCAACAAGGATGCCCCCTGTCACCTCTCCTATTCAGCTTGTAATTGGAACCCCTGTTGTGGAAACTTAGGAACAATCCCAGTATCCACAGTATTCAGGTAGGCTCGCACATTCTGAAAATATCTGCCTACTCGGACAATATCTTGTTACACCTTACCCAACCCTCCTCTTCTATCAAAGCTGTCATGGAGACTATTCTGGCCTTCAGTGTAGTTTCCAGTTACAAAGTCAAGGATAAGATGGTGGTCTTCCCTCTGAATAATAAAACTCATAGTGCACTTACATCCCACATCGGTCTGCAATGGTCCCAAAATACCCTCAATTACTTGAGTATAACCCTGGTGAGAAGTGACGCCAAGCTGAATTACTTATCCTAGACTCCCTGATATCCGAACTACAACAGGATTTAGCCCGTTGGAAGGATATGCCTCTGTCTCTCTGATGAAGGATTAGTCTGAATAAAATGAACCTCTTGCCCAGTCTGTTTTATCCCCTCAGCATGCTGAACCTGTGGCTGCCTCTCACATGGTTTAAGAAGCTACATGAGATGGTATCGGATTTTCTCTGGTGCAGCAAACCCTCTCGGTGGTCATATCATAAGCTGGCCACTCCAAAAGAGAAGGGGGGGGTTGCGGCTTCCTCATTTTGGCTTATATTATTGCTCTGGCCATTTAAACAAATACCTAAGGTTGCTGCATCCAGTGGAGGCCCTGTATTCATTCCTGTATGTTCCATTCTGGCTTTCCATTGAGCAGGTGTTAATTGACTCAAGTGGTATCTCTTGAGAGGCCATTTCACATACATGAGTAAAATACCTTCCCACATCTTGCTTGGCTTCCCCATTGCCACTTTATTGAGGGTGCATTTTCAGTTATACACAGCCCTAAGATATAACCTCTTCAGAGATCCAGTGCAGCCCATACTGTGGAATGTTAATCTCCGCATAGGGGTGCCCTTGTCTCAGAAGCTTGGCTCCCGTCACTTGCTGGGCAGAGTTCTCAGGACCTAGCTTCTGGTGACTCCTATCTTTTGATAAATGATATGATGTTAAAGTTCCCATCAGCTCCAGGAGGCTTTTTTCAAATTCTACCAGATCCGACATCTCTTGCTTACTAAGCAGATGTTACTGGGAAAAACTAGAGGGAAAGCAGAGATAGTTTTCCTTTTAACTAGTCTGGCTCTGCAGGCTTATTCGGTTTCCCATATATACGCCTCTTTATGACCTGGTTTTCCTTCTTATAGATGGATCCTCTCCTTACTGGGTGGATAAATTTCCACAAAGGCCCCTCAGATGGGATCAGATGTGGAGGTCCTGTCACTCACACATTACACAAGACAGGCTGTGACTCATGCAGTTCTCGATCTTGCAGAACAAGTACTTGACTCTAGCGAAGTTACACAAGATGGGAAAACTTCCCTCCCCACTTTGTAACTGCTATAACCAGGCAGAGGGCAACTTCTGTCATATTTTTTGAGTTTGTCCCCCGATTGCTGCACTTTGGGAGACCGTTAAACAAAGGGTAGACCCCCTATTGGGACTGGACAACCTATTTTCCCTGGAAATTTGCCTTCTGGGGGACTTCACCAGTGTCAGGGTCAAGCAGCGCAGATTTCATATGACAATGATTGCTCTCTCTCCCTTAAGGCCTTGGTTCTCTGGCACTGGAAGGATGCCAATGTCATCTCCTACACAGAATGGCATCAGAAGCTGTTAGCCAACCTGCGGGTGGAAAAAATGGTACTGAGTCTACATAATTGCACAAAACAGTACAAAGATAGGTGGGAGTCCATGTGCACCTTATACAGTCTATGACATTCAATTGTATTTACACCCTTGAGTAGAGTGATGCCTTGGTGGGGTGTTGGGAAGGAGGTGGAGAGGGGTTCTTGTATCTTTAGTTGTATGTCTTGTCTTTTTTACTGTATTGTGCTACATTATTGTCCTGTGTATTTTGTTATTGAGTATGTAATTTTTGGAAAAAGCTTAATAAAGTTGAATTAAAAAAAAAGAAAACAAAGCTTTTGGCCTGGAGGCTGGCAATGGCTACTGTGCATAGTGGCTGCACACTTCCTATGTGATACTGCACACTACTCAATAACCGTTGACAGCTCCCTCATTAACCTCAGTTCTGTTCTTCCCACCATCAAATGCATACTGTGAGAGTGTAGCACCTCAGTTCAGCTCATCTCCACTTAATTTTGCACTGTGTCATCATGTTTTTCTTCTGCTCATGTTGCTGCCTGTGTTTGTTATTTTACTGTGATGCTGAAATCTGACAAGAAAGGGGCTGCACAGTTGAAAAAGGAAGTCTGACAGCCGCCCATCGTGCATCATTGCCTCTGTGGGAAACCAATGGCTATGATGCTGTGATGGACCAGTATCAGTCCTGTGTAGCCTGTCTTGGACTGGAGCATGACATGGATGCATACGGTGCCTGCTTTTTAATAAACCACCATACCCTAGGAAACTTTGCATTAAGGTGGGGGGTTGCCCGATTCTCACCATTGGAGGTAGGCCTTGCACGCATGAGTTCAAGACTAGGTCTTTAGGCCTTCCCTTGACCTCTTCCTGGGACCTCTGGTTCCTTGGAAGTACAGAGTTCTCCTTGAGCTCACCGCATTGAAGCATAAGAGGCTCCAGTGGATGGGTCTGGTGCAGAGCTGACTACTTCTAGCTGGTCATCTGCAAATCATCCGCATTCTGCCTGCCTTAAGCAATGGATGTCCCTGATGATGGGGCCACAGCTATACACTCAGTCTACACTAGTGAATATGCTAAGGTCACCTTCTGGTGCCATCCATGCTGTTATCACCATTTGTGATGACAGCACGCCATGTGTGCCAGTTCAGTTGTTATCACTATCCACGATGTCTCTAGCAACACCAAGGAGGGTGATGGCTCTGAGAATGATGATGGAGATGGCAACAGCCGTGGTGCCAATCCTGAGCCCAGCCCAGAGTGAGTTGTTGATGATGTTGTCATCTCAGAGGTTGTCCCTGACTCTAGTGCTGCCCGTGACACTGAGTAGGGTTGATGGCATGAAGCATGACATCAAAGTCCACACCAAGGGGTTGAGGATGGTGCCTGCCTTAGCAAAGGGGAGAACCCTGCCTGTGAGGATATCACCTATCCTGAGCCCAGTGTTGGAAGCAGTACTGACTCAGGGTCAGATAATGGCCATGAGTTGGAGTTTTCTCAGGAGCTCTTGAATGTCACTGTCACCTGTGAGCAATTGGTTCCCCTGTGGGACCTGTCTGGCTCTGCTCTCCTCACCTGGGTGTGCCCCCCCCACAAGCACCAATCAGTTCATTCCTCACATGTAGGAGGACACCCTTTGGGTGACCCTACTAGGCCCTCCCATCTGGCGAGGCCCTCTGCACAGTTCAGCAGCCCAGGACAAAGACCCTCTAGACTAGGAGTCTTAACTCTCACTAGATGGGTTTGTTGCTTCCTTGAGAGGATGCCCTCATTCATAGGCCCTAAGGAACTGTTAATGTGGTGTCAACACCTGGCCTTCATCAGTACCTTAGAGTCTTGGTATAGGAAGACTGACAGGGCCAAGTACAAGCCCTTCTCTTCAGCACTGATGATACCTGGAGGTGGCACCTCATCTCCATCAGTGTTATCCTCAGAGGGCAACAAATCATCTGTCCACCTTTCTTCTGCTGCTGAGTATACCTTGTACCAATGATCTGTGATAGAGATGCTCTGGACAATCAAACTACTTGGTTTTAACAAGCTGCAATCTGGCAGCCCTGCAAATGTGTCTCCTTGGAGTTCCCTATGTCTTCATGTATACAAGGAATAGGCACAAGGGAATCTTAAACAGAAGAGGGGAGAGGTAGTCAGAGATCAGGTAGGGTCTGTGGTGAAAGTGTAGCAGAGGAAAAAATGGACTGACTGGGTGGGCCAAGCAATCCTTTTCTGCCAACAAATTAAGTGTTTCTTTGATTCTGTGTTTCTATTATCAACACTTTTGTTATTCTTCCATGGCCTGGAGCCTTCGAGGTGGTATCCAGGGCATTGTGGCGGTATCTCCTCTCCAACCCAGCCATCCTGAAAGACCTCCTTATGTAGTATTACGTACCCACAGGGTCCACAGGTGATGTACCTCACCCCCTCCTTGGGACTTGAAGTACTGCAGATTGTGTCATGCCTCACATGACTGACCTCCAGAGACAGATTCCGTTCAGGCAAGCACCCTTAGAAGGAAGTCTTTTTCCTCGTCAGATGCCCTAATGTGCATTTCTGCACACTGGCATATATGGCAACTTATAACTGTTGTTTACGGATGCAGCTGAACAAACTCATAGCTGCACTGCTTCAGAGCAAATCAGTCAGTTAGGCCACTGATCTTTCTACCAGGGCTTGTAGGCACCATCTAGTGCCACAGGTCTCTTCCTGGCAGACCCCCGTAGGGTAGCTTATTGTTTTAAAAAAATGGGTTAGGACCCATTGTTGGGTTCCCATCCCCTCCCAAAAAATACTTGCAAAAACTGTGGTGAGGGTCCTCTTCAGGGCCCCATACCAACCAAACAAAAGGGAGTTAGCTTCCTCCTTCTTTTCCCTTCTTGTCCTCCTTCTCTCTGCCTGAGTTTATCCCCTTGTCCCTGGGTAGATTACTATTAGTTGCTAAATGCAACCTGTGCCTCTGGGCATTATCCAAGTCTAACTCCACTTGGCAATAGCACTGCCTGTGGATGTTCACTAGGTTGGATTAAGGTATACTAACCTTTACTCAGGGTACATCCCTATTGCTGCAGGAGAAGCAAGTCAATGTTTTCTTCATGTGTTTTGTTTTTCTTCTGGCTATGCCAGGTTATTCCTCTTTTGGCTGGTATTTGTTTTCTCCTTCCTAGGCCAATTACACTATTAGCCACTGCCTTTATGGATAAGTGGAGAGATGAACATATTTTGACTCCCTTGGACTGTCCAGCCCTGCAGCTCCAGTGTGTTCCAGAATGCCATTCCCCTTTTTCCCTCTCGTGGAAAAAGAAGGCATAGGTAAATAACTTAGGTCAGTTCTCCATCTGGTGTCATGAGGCTGCCTTTTAGGAGTCTTGTGTGGTTTATTTCTGCTTGTGTCACATTAGTGTCATCTCATTTGCAATGGGGGGGTCCCAAATTTTTGGGCACACTCCTCTTGGTTTACCTGCCAGAGCCACATGATTCAGGGCTGCTGCCTTAGTATCACTACCCAACTGCTATCTGGCTAGTCTTGTTGAGGCTGTAGCTCAGTACCCAACAACTTCTCTGTGCCACTTAGTGTGCCATTCTCTCTATCTAGAGGTTGGTAGTTGGGTTTTATTTTATATATTTATTTTTCTGTACCCTTCCCCTAGCCTTTTGGCCTAGGGAATTTTGTTAGCCTGCTCCTGTTTCCCTATTTTTGTTTCTCTGCTGGCAAACAGACTTGGTAGTTGCCGTATAGGTGGTGAATGAATTTAAACATGCATGGGACTGACACTATGGTAAAAGCAAAACAAGCAACCTATAGGGGCAGGGGTAGGATTCATGGGCAGACTAGATGGATCACAAGGTTCCCGTCTGCTGTCATCTTATGTTCTTAACTGAAGTTGGTGAGGGAGCTAGCAATGGTTATTGGCTAGGGTCTGGCATCACACGGGGGGGTGCATATGCTGTGCCCAGTAGCCATTGCAACTCCCTCGACAAAAGCTTTGCTCCTGCTAGGTCCTAGTACATCTAGCCCAAACCCATTAATGGCAATCAATGGTGAAGATATTCTGGAAGATCAGTAGTTAGAGTATGCATATAACTTTCATATTTTTCTTATTTGCTTCCTTTTTTTATTGAAACAAAAAAGTATGTTAGTGGTGACATCATACCAAAACTTGTTAGTTTCAAATCATTAAATTTTCTTACTGCATACCTCCTATACTTTAGTAATGCCCACACACAGTCTAACCACACAGAATGGAGTAGTTTCTTCTCAACACCACATGAGATGTTAAACTGTGTTGGGAGTGTTCCCAAGGTATGGGAAGAATGTAGTGTAAGTTTATCAAGCATTATAAGCAACTGGTTTGTGTGTTAATACCAACATGGTGGCTAGTAAGTTTTTCACTTTTAGCAAAAAAATTAAAAAGAAGAAGCACATACAATCCAACCAGCTACAGCAGCAAATTCCACAGAGTGAGCAATTGTAAAATGTGTTTCTCAAACTACAGATAATATGAGGTCTAAGGGTGGGTTTGTGTTTGTGCAGCTTGCACAGAATATAGTTGGGAACTGATAGGATGACTAGTGATATGTTGCATCTGCCATGAACGTATATACCAGGCTTATGGGAATAGGTTATTGGTTGCCTTTATGACCCAGGAAGCAAAGGTCTTTAAAGCCCAGTACCTCCTGTGACAGGGTTGAATAGGACCCTGTCCCATTTGTTATGGAGAGTTTGAATGCAGGGATCTGTTCTGTTTTTTCCTTTTCTGTCTCTTGTCTGTCTGGTTGCACAGCCAAATTTTCCTGTGGGACCTAGGATTTGATCACCCCAACAGTCTCGCAGTTCTTTTGCCTCTCAGTGTCTCTCAGTCTTCCCTTGCTGTTTCTGTCATTTCCTCCCATGCATATCTGCTGGTATAAAAATATATGCAGATCATTATGTGGACATGTAACTGATATTGGGATTTCTTTGTTTAGAAATGATATAGTGTTACTGTTGAAATATATATAATTATAGTTTGAGATGATTGCAAAATGCTATTGGGAACTTAAGGGGTTACCCTGAGAGAAGCTTTAAGCCCTTATTCAAGAGCTGTGGAGAAGGGGCCTCAGTTCTGGGATAATGTGTTCTTGCTGCACTTGCCTGAAACATACAGGAACATTTTACGAAAAAACAGGGTGCTTGTTAAGGGGGGGGGGGTTGCAAGGACTTATAGAAACAGAGCTACAATTTCGACACCAGATTCTAAGATGGCCGCCTGAGGGTACGGATGTGTGGAAGTGAACTCCACACCTCTTTAATCTAAGCGAACCTTCCTTTCTCATGTGAGCAGCTCTCCTGAATACACTCCAAGATTAAAAAGTGGAAGGAGATGCTGTCATGTCGAAACCTCTAAGAAAGGTCAAATCGCAAGATGAAGCACCTGAAAGAAAAAAAACTAATAGTTTGTCCAAGAAAAACTCAAGACAACTTGAGCTAGGAAATAGAGCTCTATTGGACTGCGATGCTGCATCTGTCTCATCTGGCTGTGCTATGCTTCCTATGGTGTGAACGAGGTTTCAGCAAACAACATTGCAATTTCTGCCAGTTTTGGACCAAGGCCTGCTAAAAATACCTAATCTGCTATTCCCGCTCAATACAACCCCAATGCAATCACGGTTTAACATGCCAAATGAAAAGGTGAATCCCAGGGATGTTCAACAGGACATAACTATCTTCCTCTCTGCAGATGAAAGGCTCATTCAACCAATGACTTCTGTGACAGAGGATGGTGGCTCTTCATTGACGGAGACCTCTGAAATGTTGTCCCATTCTGAATCTGAAGAAGTAAGACAAACCATGCTTCTACCTAATGACAAAACATTACAAGAGCCTAGCAGCAGTAATCACTTGGTTAATATTGCAATCACACCCACTGCAGTGGCGAAATGTACAGTAGGGGAAGGATCTTTTACATAGCAAAATCCAGCAATAGCAATGAAATGTAAGGCTGCAGTGACAGGGGGCTAAAACACAGCACTGAATTTAACTAGAGCCTTGCAAAATCCCTACGACTGTGTTGAGCTTACTAAATTTAAAGATGAAATTAAATGAGACATTAAAATGGGGTTTTACCAGATAACTAAGGCACTTTCAGGGCTCACCTTATCTATTAAGGATCTCAGCATAAACATGGACTGCATATCCAAACGAACCACTGAAGCAGAAAGCAGGATTGGCTTATTAGAAGATACAGAGGCTCCATTACAACAACAACTGACAGAATGTAAATCTCAACTAGAACTTCTGCAACAAAAAATAGTAAATCAAGAAGACAGGTCCAGATGAAACAATCTAAGATTAATTAACGTTATGAAGAGTGCTGAAGGCAAGGGGGACCCTACACAACTTTTTGAAAAACTTTTAACCAATGCTTTGGAGCTAAAATATCCAGATGAAAAAATCCTTTTAGATTGGGCTCACAGAACCGGGCCCAGTCCCCTCAAACTTCAGAGTGCTTCATCTCAGTGGCAACTGGCTACACCAGTATATGTCTGGATTCACAACTATCAGAATCAAGAATACTTCTTCAAAAAGCAAGACTTGAAAAGGGTTTAATGGCAGAAGGCATGAAATTCTCTGCCTTTCCTGACTTCAGCATAGACACTGTTCATTCAAGAAGAAGCTTTGATAAAGCAAAAACAATATTGAAAGAAATGGGGATCCATTTTTCAATTCTACCACCAGGAAAGCTTAGATTTTTTTTTGGCATGAGAAAATGCACTATTTTACAGACCACTAAAAAGCAGAAACTTTTCTGAAAACTCAGTTTAATAATAATACGGTGATACAATCACATCCCTTGTCTGAAGAAATGTCTAATGTCTAAGCTTAAAAGTTTGCCTTTAAAACATTTTATTTCTCAAACAACAAGGCTATGATTATATAAATATACAATCCATATCTTCTTCTTAAGGTTTTTACATGTCCCATGTCCCTCCCTATCCCGTTTACTGATTGTTGCTTAGGGGGGTCAGTGACTTTCAAGAAAACATAGGAAGAATTTTTAGATCACTCCATATAACATTGCTAGTAGTTAAAATATGGAAGATTAGTAAGGAGGAATAAAAGGACAGGTTTAAGGGGAGATTTGTACGTTGCTCACATGATGAAAAGATGAGGTTAATTAAAAGGGGAAAAGGAGGAGTGGGACTATACTTACTTCCGAAGCACATACCGTCACGTCTCATTCATTTAGGAGTCTTGTATGGTTTATTTCTGCTTGGGGCACATTAGTGTCATCTCAGTTGCAATGGGGGTACCCAGGTCATTTTGTTGTCAGCATGCCATTATAAACAAGCATTTGTCAATGCCGAATGTTTGCTTGCTGACATTGGCATTGGTAGTGTAGAAGTTACAGAGCTGCATAATAGGAATGGCAGTGAAGTACTGAACTGAGCATGCTCCACTAACAGCCAAGCCCCTAAACCCCCCTGATCATGTGATGACTACATTTTCCAATCATGCAGTAATACAAAGGGCCTTTTCAAACACACAAACATCTCAACCAAAGGGAGATATGGGAACAGTAAACAGTTTAAAATATATTTTATTTGTATATATGTATTTGCATGTACACATGTATAAACAGAAAGAGAGAGCGAGAGAGATGGCATGATCAATCTGTACTTCACAAAACATTTTTTTTTCTGTTCTGTTTTATTCACAGAATGTGATGCCTCAAAAAAGTAATGCTTAAACTCATGATGGAATGTCAATGCACAGACATCACTATTCTAGTCACCTCCTATTATTTTGCTGTTAAAATGAAATTCAGGCTGGGATTAATGTGAAACTTCTTTTCACAGTTTTAAAACTGTATTTGTAAAGTACTAAAAAATGTTGTGCAGTTGTCCATTATGCAAAGGCCTGTGCTTCTTCAAATCACTGTTAGTGATGCAAGTTTGTGATAGCGGTTTTTTATTGATATAATTTTCTACAGCTTGTAAATTATTCACATTTTGACAGTTTTGTTAGATCAAACCTACAACATATCCACTCATACTTTTAAAATTCCATTATTTATATTTCTTAGATGTTTTACTGTAGTTAAGGAAAACAAAAAAATTATAATTTACTCTATCACCTGAGGAATACTGTTTTGCTATTCCTATGTTTAACATTAGGGCAACTGCTATAAAAGAACTTGTATTTGTTGATAAATTGGGGAATAACATACCTTCTCAGGAAGAGTTATTTGCTTGCAAAAAATACAATAAAAAAAATAATGAAAAACATTGTTACATATGTTATTACCAACATACAGTTCTAAAAAATGAGACAAACAAGTAAAGGGGCAACCAACTGCTACATTCCTGTTATTGCTTACAGGAAATTAAAGCTGCAACTGCAAATCACATTTTACCGCTAACCAGTGTCATGACACATTTAATATTTTCAGAAGGTTTAACAAACTGAACTTCTTTTAAAAAATAAATCCAATAAGAAATGTAAAAACTAATACGATGAAAGGTAAAAGAAATAAACTGAAGTACCCATTGTTCAAATACAGTATGGCTCCTCATTTATGGAAGGGACTGATTCGGGATACCTGGCTGGGAGCTATAGAACAACTCGCAAAATCCCCCAAAGAGCTTTATTGGGGGAGGGGGCAGTCTTAGAGCAAAGATTGACCAAACATCTCTGTTTCTTCTGCCCAGTATCAGCCTTCTGGTGTCGGGACTCTCCAGACATGTCCACAGTTTAGCAGGCTCACAGAAATCCTTTACAATAACATACTGGACAGGAAGAACACACAGCATTTACAGTATTTTTTTTTACCAAACGTTGGTACAGTACCTTATGCATAATATCATCAGCAGCAAATGACCAAATTCAGGACTTACGTTGTTGATTTTTTTCTTGGACAGGGCAATAGGTATGCTTATAAAACTGTTTAGGCTGGACTTTCAATAGCAAAATGTTTGCATTTAACAATTTTTTTTTTTTAAGAAGACTAGTAAGGATTCATGTGATACCAGTCGAATTACCAATACTTAGCACAAATGTATGTGTACGTATTCTAGACCATCTTTTCCAAGACGGGAGTAAGAACATAATTTCACTGAAATGAACACCTTCGGTTTTTGTTTCTGTTTTTTTGTAACAACGCCTTAATTATTTAATTATTACACTGATCTGTTTCTTGATTTCCTCTTGTAATCCAAGACTCGTGCATGAAAATCAAAGTTTTTGGAACACTGTGTAAGTTTAAATGTTTTTAAAGTTTCCAAATATTTCTGACTTGACGATGTTATAATACATTTTTGAAAGTTTTTAGAAAAAAAACTTTCTTTGTTAGATAAATGCTATACAACACCACTGGACGTCACCTCAAAGATAAATAATAAACTAATCCTTTTCGTTTACAAAAAAGTGGTGTAGTGCAGTAGTAACTTATCACACTCATTTAGTACTGATGTCATATAATGATGCTAAAACAGTTACAGCAAGGTGCAATTTACAATAATTGCTGTCGCGAAATACAACTACTGTAATTCATAAAATTGCACTTTTTTACAAAATCTACAACTTCTTAACTCATTGGGCTTCTTTACAGAACAAGCAGGGCAAACGCACATTTACCAATAAGTACTATAAAGAATGGGAATTAGGGGTTCATTCCACACATGCAGGGTTCTGTGTGAATTTGTTTTAAGACTCTGATCATATCTACTATATTCCATAAAGTTATCACAACCACAAATACAGATCGACTACTAGAAAATAATAATGAATTGCTTTACTTCAGCAAAATTGCCTCCAGAGAGTGAAAGAGAGAAAGGGACAGAATTGGTTATATGCTATGCAACACTTCAGCTGATCTAGCAGGTTAAACCAAAATCCAAACATCCAGTCTATCTACTATACTCAATCAGTTCCAAAACAACTCTACTTAAAAATTTCGACAGGCTACAGTTTATCCAATCATTTCACCAAAATAAAACACACAACCTTACAGATCTGTCACTAACTACCCGCCCGGAAAGCAGTATCTGCATAACTAGAGCCATGCCGAGATATTTCAAATGTCAAATCGTCGGCCAACATGTTCAAAACAGCAACTGTAAAACATTCACTGACCATATCAGCAAGATCCAAATACAAAGATTACTATAATACTGCAACTACATAATTTTTTTTCAGATTCAACTACAGAAACCGCTCATTTCCCCCTCCTCATACATTTATCTTACCACCTGAACAAAGTGGCACATTAACCAGAAATACCTTAATGTCTTATATGACCTGTGAGACTATTACATGAAAAGTAATTGCACAGCTAAATTAGTGAAGCTTTCATGCATCCTGCTACCATTAACTATAAATTAGTAGAGATAAATGCAGAGGGGTAAAATGAAGCTGCTCTCTCTCCTGTGTGAAATCATATTATAACAGAGGTGATCCCTGCTGCCAGTGCCTCTCAGTGGTCCTCAATGGCATTATGTCCCGACTCCTTAGTTCTTCAAATTATTGGAAATAATAAAATACTATTACTAGTAATAATAATCTTGAATCGTATAATCCCCAAATAAAAGAGTGTTCTTTTCTGATCCCCTCTAGTGCTGGTAGATGCCCAAGAATCATACACCTGACTATATATCCAATCTTTAGTAATAATACAAAGTAGGGCAAGACAATAAACTGCAGTGGTGCTAAATCGTGTCCCCACCCCAACAGGCTACTCCAGAGTACATAGCTGTCTGCTCAGAGAGGCTTCTTTTGCTTGGTTGCCGAGTCTCACAGGTGGCATTGCCCCTGAGTGCTATGGTAGCCCTATACCTACCTTGTGCAGCCTGCCAGAGCCCCCCGTGATGAGTACGGTGGAGATTGGATGGCCGCCTGTTTGGCCCTGCCTTTATAATCATTTCCACTACAATGATTCGGGACTCTACTACAAAGCTAGAGCAGCAGCAGCAGCAGCAGCAGCAACTGTATAACTCCAGCTCCCTCCAATCTGCATGCAGCCAGGCAACCACCCTGCACTTTTACTTCATCTGATTAACAGCCCACCAGCAGCACACATTGTGATTACAGAAAACATAAATAAATAAGGAGAGAAAGATTATTTTGACTACTGGAAGTCTTGCTGTATCTCACTTCAACGTGAAGTGCTGCAACCATAAAGGACTTGATTATTACCATTTCAGCTCCAACTATGGGACTTGAGTTGTTCTTTTGGGAGGGATCAAGGATCAAAGATTTTTATTTGTTTGGCAAAAAAGCCATTACAAAATACACCAACATAAAAACAATCCAGGACAGATTCCATTAAAATACAGACAACATCAGTAGATGCAGCATTTACATTTTCTTCATAATGAGCATTTAAGAGAGTATATGTAAATACATCCATAATCCTATGCTCCCTTACCTGAAGTCACATTCTCTTTCTAGTGAGTAGCTAAGATCATACCACAATAGATGCAAACAAGGCTAAGGTAGCAGTATAATTCTATCAATTCAAGACTAAGCTGAAATTTGTGTGCATAAGAACACATATTTACTGTTCCCTCCAAAAGTTAGCAGGTATAAACAAATCTTCACCTATAGGGAACTGCTAAAGGATTTTACCTCACCATTCGTTCACTCAATCCCCAAAATTCGGACTACCTCTAGTTAGTTAAGCAAAGGAGTGTAACTTCGGCCCATTTGAAGCCGGCCATATGCAGGCCATGTATTTCTTCAGTTAAGGCCATTCTGGTCCTCCCAAAATACAAAACCTCCAGTAGAGGGGCCCATAATATGAGTTAGCCAATGATTTAGCCTAGTACCAAGGCCAGACCTGTCCCTACAACTCCAGAGCTCGCTAAGTCAAGCCAACCAATTGGGAGGTCAAGAAACCTTCCTGCTCATATCAGTGATAATTAGTTGTTAAAAACTTTAACCCATAGCTACACACTAATCAGGAAAATGACAATTTGTAACTTGATGAATCAACAATTTTCTACCGAATTTGTAAAGAAATACGAGAACATGCTCTAAACCATGCATTCAATTACATTCTAGACAATTTAAGAATAAAATAAGATAAAATAAACTTGAATAAAGTTAAACTAAGGAGTCATTTTACTGCTCCAAATCAACTAGAAGTCTCTCAATTTTAAACAAGCTTAGATGTTCCATATGTTTGTAACCATGAGTGAAGGCTGTGTTTGTGTTCAATATAATTTTGGAGTCATACATATCCCCTTGAGGGTACTTATCTTAATGCTAAGAAGTGTCTGTAAAAGGTTTTGTCCAAGTACAGCCCTAGGGAGTTTAAGAAAAGCATGACTAATGTCTCTTGCACCAAGAATTGGTGGAGCTACCCATACCAACTCACAAATCGCGGGCCTCAAGAAAGTGCACTGTGGGCTCATTTTCACAGCCAAGCAGCAGTGCACACTAACTGAGAAATCTCCATCCTTATAAACATGTAAAACATGTAGATGACACAGTATTTTAAGTTTTTGTGCTGCTTCTCATTGCTGGAGTCTGTTCCTGCATTTCCAAAGATTAATAGCATAGCATTAAAAGCATAAAAAGTTTGCCTTACCTGGGTTCATTCAGTAAAAGGTGTACAGAAAGAATTAAGTAGGGTACTTTATAAAACACAACTCAGGCATACCATACTTCCAGCGACCAAGATAAGGCCATTGATTACCCCAGGTTATTATTATTATTTACTTGCTTTACTGGTAGTAGAGTCTCCACTATCTTTTCCAAGTCTCGTAATTCATGACATCCTTTACAACTAACAGGGATAACTTTCCAGGTCCAAAAAAGCTGCTCCAGTGATTTCCAACAATATCACCTTCCTGAACTGGCAGGGAACATCTGTTAAAATAGAGGAATAGAAACCCTCCACTCAGTGCAGTAACCTAAGGGATTCATCACACAGCTATAACTCTGGTAAGCTTGACCCCAGGCAACGTTAGTGTGCTTTTAAAAGGCTGAATAAGCCTGTAGGCATTTAAATGCCACAACATTCCAAATCCTCCTCCTTGGTTGCAGCAGTAAATCCTAAAGATTCCCATCTCGGCTTCTCATCTCCTTGGTTCACATACAGTCACCGCGTGCAGCGATCGCCACGCTACTGCTGCGTTAGGCCTTTCAAAGTTCTAGGCTCGGGCCACTACTCCAGTGCTGGTGGTACTTCCAGCAGGCCTGAATGGGCAACAGCACAATGCAGTGAAAGGACACCTCTGCTAGTCAAAAGAGGCGTCTCTCCAAGTAGTGCAATTGATAATGGTATGCATGTCATTCATGAAAACTCCATTTGATGCACTCCTACTTCACTAGCACTGTCAAGAATTAAGGCTTCCTCCAAAAGAGCCATGACTCGGGCTCTGACAAGTAAGTCAATTCAACCATATATAATAACATGAGAATCACAAACAAATCTTAGGAGAGCCGCAATATTTTTCTTGGTAACTTTTTGAACACCGGACCGCCGTACTCAGCGTAGCCTGTTTCAAAAGCAGCTCCTCACTATCAGAAGAGCTTTAATTCAATATGTGAAGCCCAATGAAGCAGTAAGAGCTTTGTTCAAACTACAGCATACTTACAACGTTCTCACAGCTGTAGTTTGCACAAATGGAGTGGTGCATTTACCCCAATATAGCGGTCCAAATAAAGTTTAAACTTATGTTTCATTCATCAAAAAAAGAAATCTCACATGTAGCATGTTTAAATTGAAAGTTTAGTGAACAAAACTGCAAATTCGGAGCTGCTGTGAGGAGTGGAGCAGCGTTGCAGATATCTTGCTGCTCCACCCCCACTTTGTTCCATCGCTCATCTAAGAGCCAGAACACCCCTTTTGGGAGGGGGTTAGGATCTGCCCACTTTAAATAGCTGTATGAGCACAGCCTTGCATGCGTTACTGGAGTTTCACTTTGCTGCATCCCTGTAACAGTGCAGACTCGCTATGGTTTTAAGGGGGGAGCACGCATGAGCAGGCGATATCTTATCGCTGCTCACTGAAACGTAGCTCCCTCTTTCAACTGTATGCCACTGCATTTTGGAGCTGTCATAGACAGCTCCAGCAGTGATTGGAGAACTGCGACCGTGCTTGCAAACACACTGACTGAATTGGAAGACGCTGACACACCTCCAGAAAACTTGGATGATGGCACTGTGTTTCTTGCACATGCGTGCAAGCAAACATAAAAAGGTATGTAAGATTTGGTTTGGACTGATGGTAAAAGGTAGGACAGAAGGGGGAGGAAAGGGGAGGGGAATAGGTACACACAAGTGGGTGAAGGGAAAAAAAATAAAAAAATCTCTGCAAAATAAACTTGTCTTAGTACAAAGGGTAATAGAATTCAAAACAGTAATAGCATTTGTACAGAACTTGATGGTATAAATAAGTACAAAGCTATATTTGCAAGTTCAAATGTTTCAAATGAGTTCAAATGAGCGAAAGGTAGAAAAATATTTAATTACATTAATAACTTATCAGCCAATGTTTTAATGGTGCAGAAATCACACCTCTTACCAGCTGACTTCTAATATTATGCTAATAAATGGGGACAAGGAATCAATGCACCATATTGATCTAATGCTGGAGAGGTGGCAATTTTCTCTAAGAGGAATTCAGGTATTTCTATTTTAGGGAAAACATAGGTCCCAATGGTCAGTTCATATTTTGCGAAGTATTGGTGAAAGGTGTGATCCTCACACTACTTAATGTTTATGGACCTAATGATTGCCAGATTTCTTCACTCAGATTTTTGTGACTGCAGCAACATATAATTCACCGCTAATAATGGGGGGAGATTTTAACTTGGTTCTCAACCCAGTTTTTGATAAATCTACCATGATGGTCTCCCCAATTCAAACTACTGCTAAAAAAATCATACAGTTAATGGAAAATTTTAATTTGCTCAATCCTTGGCGTCATGCTTTCTCTTTAATTAAACAATATTTGTTCTTCTCTTCGGTGCATCAGTCCTATTCCAGAATCTATTTTACTTTTAATACAGAGGCCCAGATATTCAAAAGGGTTGCGCATGGCACAACAGTGTTGTGCATGACACAACAGTGTTGCGCCATGCGCAACCCACTGATGTGCCCCAGCATGATATTCAAAAGGGAAAAGTGCACGGCACAAATCCCGATGTGCCGGAGCACATCAGTAATGTATGCAGGCACAGGTAGGGGAGTGTGCCCTTGCATAACCTGCACAGCCTGATATTCAGCCCGGGATGTGCAGAGCCATGCATGTGCACCCCCTACCTGCGCCAGCACAAAGTTACACCAAAAAAAAAAGGAACAACTGATGGCCACCCACAGGTGAACTGCCACTTTGCAGGACACAACACGGCAGCTGCCACCTGTGGGTGGCCACCCGAGTTCCGGCTGCACCTGGTGGCACCCACTCATGCCCGATCATAGGCATTTGTACAAAAAAGAATAATCTGTCCTATATCCATGGTGCTCCAGTGGACCGCTGTCTGCCCGATTGCGGGCATATGTATAAACTAAAACGATCCAATATCCCTGGTGGTCCAGTGGACTTCTATTTGCCCAATTGCAGGCATATGTATAAAAATAAAATGATCCAATATCATTGGTGGTCCAGTGGACCTCTCTCTGCCCAATCGCGGGCATCTGTGTAAACAAATAAAATGATCCAATATCCCTGGTGGTCTAGTGGTACCGCCAGTAGCCCCACCGCCCGCTCCCCAGTCAGCTGGTGGGTGGCAGCACCACCCGCCTGCTGCCCGCCCACTCACCGACTGACACCTTGGTAAGGCTGCACTCCATTGGTTCTGGCGGTAGGCAATGAGCATGAACCTTCTACACTCACACATTCCAGATATGTGAATCATTCACATATCTGGAATGTGTAGTACGGTAGAGGCTGCACACCCATTGGCTCACGCAAATCCCTTTAGCTAAAGAATCAAGAGACAAATCTGCATTTGTCACTCCTGTTGGATTCAATTAGTTTACCACCATTCCATTTGATTTACATGGTGCACCAGCTATATTCCAGCGGTGCATGGATGTAATTTTATCACCTCACATTGGTTATTGTGCTGCATACCTGGATGATGTTGAGGTGTATAGTCCAAACTGGAAAAGCCACCAAGAACACCTACGAGCAGTTATTCAAGCTATCAAAATGCAGGTCTGACTATTAATCCTACCAAATGTGCATTGGACATGCAGGAAACCAGATATTTGGGCTATGTGTTGGGAAATGGAGAAGTTAAGCCAGAAATTTCTAAAAAAGAAGCTGTAGCTAACAGCCCTGTCCCTAAAATAAAGAAACATCTCAGGTAATATTTAGGGCTGGCTGATTATTATTGGAGATTTGTTCCCAGCTTTGCAGAGTTAACTACTGCCCTCACTGAACTCATGAAAAAATGGTACCCAAATAATGTGAAATGAACCCCAGAGTGTGATGACGCTTTTCAAGCCATTAAGGCTGCATTATGTTCAGCCCCTGTTTTAAGAAGCCCAGACTTTGAGAAACCATTTTTATTACAAACAGATGCATCAGAGGTAAGCCTAGGTGCATTCCTGAGTCAAAATATAGATGGGATGGAACATCCTATTCTGTACATAAGTAGGAAGTTGCATGACAGAGTGAAAATGTACTCCACCATTGAAAAGGAATATTTTTTAGCAGCAAAGTGGGTAATGGAGTCCCGTAAGTTTTATCTACTAGGAGCTGACTTTGTACTTGTAACAAATCACAATCCAAATGAAAGATAAATATTCCAGACTCACAAGGTGTACCTGGCGCAACGGCCATTTAAATTCAAGGTAATACACAAATCTAGTAAAGAGAATAGCAATGCTGATTTTTTGTCAAGATATGGATCAGGAATTGAGGGTTCTGAAGGTTGAAAAACAAATGCATGCGTTTAAACTTTACTGTTTGGTATACTGTTATAGAAAAAAGGATACTGCACATGTGCTTAATTTCTAAAAGGTAGAAGCTAATGTTAGTAGAGAATTAATAGAAAGTTTTGGAAACCTGTTTGATAAAATAGGTTCCCTCTTAAAGAGAGGGGTGTATATGACAGGGTTGAATAGGACCCTGTCCCAGTTATTATGGAGAGCTTGAATGCAGGGATCTGTTCTGTTCTTTCCTTTCCTGTCTATTGTCTGTCTGGTTGCACAACCAAATGTTCCTGTGAGACCTAGGATTTGATCACCCCAACAGTCTTGCAGTTCTTTGCCTCTCACTGTCTCTCAGTTTTCCCTTTCTGTTTCTGTCTTTTCCTCCCTTGCATATCTGCTGGTATAAAAATATATGCAAATCCATATGTGGAAATGTAACTGATATCTGAATCCCTTTGTTTAGAAATTATAAAGTGTTAATGTTGAAATATAATTATAGTTTGAGATGATTGCAAAAAGCTATTGGAAACTCAAGGAGTTAACCTGAGAGCAATTTTGTAAGCCCTTTTTCAGGAGCTATGGAGAAGGGGCCTCGGTTCTGAGACTTTGTGATCTTGCTGCACCTGCCTGAAACATACAAGAACATTGTAGGAAAAAAAACAGGACACTAGTTAAGGAGTGGGGTTGCAAGGACTTATAAAAACAGAGCTGCAATTTTTTGCAAGAGAGAGCGAGAGAGACGCGCACACAGAGACAGAGATTGAAGGAAAACTCAGATGGATCTTCTCTGTTTATTCCGCCTTTGTAACTAGTTATTCTGAACAATTTTGTTTTTTGTTACTGCTAGTACTAATAAACATGTTTTACAAATTCTACAACTGCTCCTGTTTTTTTCCTGTGCTTCCTGACCTGTTCCTGGATGATACCTCCCATCATTTGTTTGCTAAGCTTCAAGAGTTTCATTGTGCATTACTGTCCATTTGCACTGGTAAACAGTTACTCACTAGTGGAATGGTTTTACTGCAACTACCTCATTCTGAAAATTCACATTAGAAGTTATCAGTTTTGCAGCATGCAAAGCTGACTAAGCACAGATCGATCAGAAGTTAAACCTTTGCTGTTTTCTCTGTTACTTCTTCCCTGATTAGATTATTGATGGGAAAACAGAGAGCAGTTAATCTCATCTCTCTCTCCACCCCCCCCCACCCAGCTTATCCAGAAATGGCTAGCTTGACTTGATTCCTTAAAGGGAATCTGTACCTAGGATATTACCTGTACAGAAGTATGACCCATACACCCAATCTAGCCCTAGATGCATACCTACTGGAGTAACTAGGACTCCTGCATACTCTTTTTTGTAACATTTATAACCCTCAAGCATCATGAAGCATCACACCATCTTGTCCCACTATTGTGCCTAATTAGAACAAACCACTATATGAATAGTCTTGATTACATCCATGCCTCACAGTCTAGTGAGAGCATAAACATATAACCAGGCACTCCAGCATTATCCTCCTCACTGTATGAACCTTCCCCACTGTTAGCCCTGCGAGTGGTCGTGAGGGCGCATGGAACCGCCCAGCCTCCCCGGGCCAAAATCTGAAGCGCTGCTATGGCCACTGCTGGTGGTGCATGAGGGCATGCAGAGCCTCCCTCCCTGTTGAAATCTGAAGCTCCCACTGCTAGCTCCCACTGGTGGTCGCGCGGCACATGAGCCACCTTCCCTCGAGCCAAAAATCTGAAGCCCCGCTGTTAGCCCCACTGGTGATCATGAGGGCACACAGAGCCACCCTCCCGAGCCAAAATCTGAGCTCCCCACTGTTAGCCCCGTTGGTGGTCATGCGGGCACATGGAGCCGCCCTCCCCTCGAGCCAAAATCTGAAGCTCCCCCGCTGTTAGCCCCACTGGTGATCATGAGGGCACACAGAGCCACCCTTCCCCGAGCTGAAATCTGAAGCTCCCCCACTGTTAGCCCCGCTGGTGGTCATGAGGGCACATGGAGCCACCCTCCCCTGAGCCAAAATCTGAAGCTCCCCCACTGTTAGCCCTGCTGGTGGTCATGAGGGCACATGGAGCCACCCTCACTCCGAGCCAAAATCTGAAGCTCCCCCCCCCCATTAGTCCTGCAGGTGGTTGTGAGGGCACACTGAGCCGCTCTCCCCCCAAGCCAAAATCTGAAGGTATAACATGAGTTATTCAGGCGTGGCAGCCTAATTCATGTGTCTCTGAGGACCGTGTTCACCCTGCTGATGCTTCGTGTCAGCTGCCCCACCACCCTTGGTGAACAATTTACTATATAGGCAGAGTCAGGTGACAGAATTAACCAATCACCCTACTTTCCCCTTTGCAGCCTATCTGATCTCACCTCTAGTCGCCGCTACAGCCAATTTGCACTAAATCTCCCATGCAGCATCACCATGCTGCACATAGCATATAAAACTATTTTAGGGATAGCCTTACTAGCCACAATAGCATTCCTCCCACCCTCGCTTCTCCCTGAATCGCAACCTAGTCCTCTAGAAATCACTTCCCAAAGCACACACCCAAGTCCATGCTCCTCCTCCATAATTGGACAGTACCCCCTCATGCCACACTGTTACTGGCTTCCCGGTCCTTCCATTCTCCCCCCATCTTTTCATGCTGGGCTGACAGTGATGAAATTCCCTGTGCAGGATATTTCTCAGACGCAGGCTGAAATGTTTTCTACCAAATTCAAAACTGGTGCTAACTTTACTACTCCTCCTCGCAGGAGACATCGAGCTAAACCCTGGACCAGCCACCCACACTAATCACAACCCCTCTCTCACTGGCCAACTACCCAGAGGCCTAAAAGTAACCCACCTAGATATATGCAGCCTCTTACAAAAACTGCCTTTGCTCCAACCAGTCGTCCTATCACTAAGTCCTGACATCTTGATTATCACTGAGACCTGGCTGAAACCACACAACCTGGATGCAGAAGTAGCTATTTCTGGTTACTCCATCACTTGTCATGACCACCCAGGCACCAAGAGAGGTGGCGGCATAGCCATTTACATATCATCTCTGATAAAGTTCTCTCCTGTCTCGCTATCCGCACTCCCACCATCCATTGACGCTTTGCTAATAAAAATCTTCTTACCCCACTCAATCCCCATATTTATAGCAGGCTCCTATTGTTCCTCAGACTCCAAATTAACCTCAGTCAAAGCGCACCTGGACACCCTAAAAACCATTGCTTCGGGTGAGGGGGGGAGCTCCATATCCTTGGTGACTTTAATATGAACTGGCTCTCTGGTGCTAGCACCAAGCTCTGAAACCATGTGGCAGCATTAAATCTATCTCAACAGATCACTGAGCCCATGCTTCTAAACCACAAAACTCAGAACCACTCCCTACCGGATTGGGCCTTCACTTCTCACCCACACAGGATAATTGCTTCTGGCCTTCTACCAGACTCTCTGAGTGATCACCACATGATATACGTAGTAAGAAAAATATGTAAAGCCAAGTCACCTCCACCAAGAATTCTCCTCATCAGGTCATATAAATCCCTTAACCTTGAAGGGCTCCTAAATGACCTAGCCAATTCATACTGGTCTTTCATCCCCAAGGCTACCTCTATTGACTTAGACTTCTTCAAGTCCAGATTTCTTGCCATCTGGGACCACTATTGCCCACTCAAAAAGATCCAAGTAAGGAGAGCTCATCTGCCCTGGATCTCTGCAGACCTCATGGACCACCTCCAAGCCAGGGACCAGGCGTGGAAAGCCTACAAAGCATCAGGTACACACGCTGACCACCTACACTATTGAATGCTTACAAATGTCTACACCAGGCTTATCCAGCAGGCTAAAGCCTACTATTTCACATCATCCTTCCAAAACAATCTAAATCACCCGGCTAAGTTTTGGAAGTTGTTCAAAATCACTCTTCTCCCCCTCTCCCACCCAGCCCCCCAGCCCTGCCCTAGTTGTAGACAGCTCCACTGTATCAGAATCACATGCTGTGGCCACTGTTTTCAACACTGTGTTCACTAGTAGTGCGTCCTCCCTCTACAGAAACCCACCACCTGCTACACACCCTCCTACATCCGCATCCCTACCCACCCAAACCCCCTACCCGGCTTTCTCCTTCTTCCTTGTTACTCCATCCGAAGCATGCAAAGCCCTGCTTGCCCTCAGTCCCTCTAAGGGTAAATGCCCCTCGGGTTTGGATGCCAAAATGCTCTACCTTTCAGCCCCAGCCATCGGCATCCCCCTAGCATCCCTCTTCAACTCTCCTTCACTATCGCTGCTATCCCCTCAGATTGGAAGCATGCCACAGCCATCCCCCTCCCTAAAGGCAGTGACCCATCCTTCTCTGGTAACTTCTGCCTCATCTCCCTCCTCCCCATTTTAGCCAAAATCCAGGAACATCTAGTCCTCTCGCAACTTACCTCCTTTCTCAACTCCTCCTCCTCCTTCTTTACTCCATACCAGTCAGGCTTTAGGAAATCCCACTCCACTGTCACTTCCCTCCTCAGACTCACTGACTCCATCCTGACAGGCATGGACAAAGGTCACATCACATCTGCCATTTTCATTGACCTAGCTAAGGCTTTCCAGTGCAGCCATCAGCTGGTTCAAATCTTACCTGGCAGACAGGTCCCGATTAGAATTGGTGCATCTGCTTCTGACTCCCTCCCTGTCACCATCAGCATCCCCCAAGGCTCTGTCTTTGGCCCAATCTTGTTCTCCATTTTCCTGAATGATCTGCCATCAGCCTGCCCACACACATCCATTCACATGTATGCAGACAATACAGTACTGTATACTTCAGGCCCCTCTCCCCTGGAAGTGGCACCCGGACTCCAGCAAGATTTCAATGATGTTCAGCTCTGATTTCACTTAAATCAACTTATTCTCAATGCCAAGAAAATGGTCTCATTGACCTTCGGCATGAGGCAGAGACTCTCCTGACTCCCCACCTTTCCCACTTTGAAAACCCTAGATGGGACCCCATTAGAAGTTTGCACCTCCTTCAGATATTTAGGGGTCTCGCTGAACCAGCACCTCGACTTTTCTACACATATCAATGCTACCCACAAAAAGCTGTACCCCAGACTGGGCGTTTTATACTGTAACTGTAGCTGTAGTCCTCTGCCAGCCCACAAGGAAATAGTGCAGAAAATTATCCTCCCTGTTTTTGACTATGGGGATGTAGTCTACAGTAAGTCCACCTCTTTTCAACTCCTTCTGTCATTTTGCTTTGGACTGTACACCCTGCACCCACCACTGCGACCTCTACCGATCCCTTAACCTCCCCTCTCTCTTTGATAGGTGCCAGTCCCACTGTAATAGACTCACAGCCAGATTCTGGGCCCAGTTATTGCCCTTCTACCTCGCCTCTACCCTAAATGCTCAAACACCACCTACATACTCACTCAGTAACTCCGACTCCCGGCTCCTTCAAGTCCCTTGCATGGCGACCTCTGCTGGCCAGTCGGCCTTTAGAGCTCGCCTGCCAAAACTATGGAACTCCCTGCCTGAGGACATTCGGCATGCTCCCTCCTCTCAGCAAGTCAGTTCCCTCCTCAAAGGGCACTTCTTCGCTAACTGCTCATGCTGCCTAAACTCACACTAGGCAAGGGACAGCTCTCCAACTTGCTCTAACTGTGGTTACTCGAAATGTTGAGCTCTGACCCTGTTAGTTGTCATTTGCACCTTCTACCAATTTGCTGCCTTATCAACTCAGATTTTCTGTTGCTTGCTGTGTACATACTATATATATTCTGTGAAATTTCTGTATTTTGATTTCTGTATTTGATATGTATTCTCCCGTCCCCAACACCACCCAGGACGCAACTGGAATCGAGCGGTAGTCTGCTAAGTATGCTTTTTCTGGTAAAACTTTTAAATAAATAAATAAACCTTTACCACAATTTGGGCTTCAAAACACCTACCAGTGTAACAGTTACCACTTCTCATCTGCAGCCTGTACCATTTTCATTAACTGGTGTACAGCATATAAAGGCACCTGCACTGTTTCAAAACTCTAGGGAATAAGTCACATTATGGTGCTGCCATTCACATGTCACCAGATCTGAGTGTGCTGTAAGGTGAGCAAACACACCCATTCCTCCTGGAATCCATGGTACTATTAAGTTAATAGAATAAAATAATAACATTATTAAAAAAAGGGCAGCTAATGGTAAAAGACACCTAGGTAAACTGCAAAAATGGTGTCTGCACTTAAAATGAGCATGAGTTAAGTTACTTTCAGTGGTGCCTATGCACAAATGGGCGGGAAGTATGCACCAGAGGCACGTACCCCACCTGTGTTGCTCTGCACCCACGGCCCACAGGCATTCAGATGCCCATTCTGGGTCCCAGAGTGGATCCCCTGCATGGGAAGATGAGGGTCCAGGTGCATGAGTAGCTTACGCAGGCAACTGGGCCTGCGCGGCCTCGCTCCTCACCTCGTTGTCCAGTTGTCCCCCCTGCTCAACACCTGCCCTGTGGTGCTGCACCAGCCCAGTGCACAGATGAACCTCCACCAGCAGAACCCCTGCCCCAGGCCCATATGCCAACCCATCCCCCCAACACAAAGGTGCACCATCCCCATTGCAGTATATGTCAACCCTCCCCCAACATGCTGGTTCCCCATCCCCATTGCAGTAAATGTCAACCCCCCCACACACACTGGTGCCCTGTCCCCATTGCAGTAAATGTCAATGCCCTCCAACACACTGGTGCCCCATCCTAAGTGAAGTACATGATAACACACACACACACACACACACACACACACACGTGACCCATTCCTCATCCACATGTTTGTGACATACCCCCCTGACCCCCGATTCCAGAACCCCTGCCACTTAATTGGTGGTCAGTGGCCCCACCCCCTGCAGCATGAACAACACCACCCCCATCCCCATACCTGAAAGTCATTGCTACAGCAATGGACAGCGAGCAGCACAGCCCTCTGCACACCTCCTCAGCTGCCAGCCATCCAACTGATGCTGGTAGCGCAGTGCCAATGATAAGTAGCATGCTCCCAGCATCATTTGGATGGGGAGCAGCAAAGGAGGTCTGCAGAGGGCTGTACCGCTCACAGTCCATCACCACGGCAATGACTCTCAGCGACAGGGGACGGGAGGGTGGTGTTGTCGGTGCTGCGAGGGGTTGGGGGGACTCTGGTCACCAATGAAGGGGCAGCGGTGTCGGGGATCAGGGGCTAGGGTGTGTGTCACACACATGCGGACAGGTAATGGGGCACCGGTGTATGTGCATGTGGAGGGGTTATCATATACATCACCAGGGATGGGTACTAGTGTGCTGAGGGGGGTGACATTTACTGCAACAGGGACAGGGCACCAATGTGTTGAGGGGGTTGACATATACTGCAACAGGGATGGGACACCAGTGTGTTGGGGGGGGTTAGCATATACTGAAATGAGGATGAGTCACCCGTGTGTTGGGGGGAGTTGACATTTACTGCAACAGGGACATGGCACCAGTGCATTTGGTGGGTTGACATATACTGCAATGGGGATGGGGCACCAGTATGTTGGGGTGGTTGACATTTACTGCAGTAGGGATGGGGCACTGCTGTGTGTGTGGAGGTGGGCTAGTGTATGGGACGGGGCAGGGATTCTGTTGCTGGGTGACTAAAACCTATGGGAATGGGTGGGGGTTATGTGTGTGTGGGGTGTGTTCAGCGGTTATGGCAGGGTCCCCCCTGCCATATCCAGCACCCTTTTATGCCCCCTGTGAGCTGCACCACGCCTTTGTGAATGGCGTGTAGTGTGGGCATGCCCCCATCCCTCCCCCCAGACCACTGCAGTGGGTATCTGCCCCTGCAGCCGAGGACTCAGGTGCACACCTGGCCAGTGCACCTTTGATGAATGCCACCGGGGATCTGCGGGACCCCCGCTGTGTGGCATTCCCATGTATCTATGCCTACACACCCAGTTTCTGGGGTGCGTTGGCATAGTGAATAGGGACCTATGTTTGTAACTGACTGCTGTGAGCATGCATTTTGTGCTCATAACTGGCACACAGTCACTTTAGCCAGTTACAGACATGGAAAGGACAATTAGCTGCATTTTTTATAGTGTTATTATTTGTCCCTATTAACTTAGTAGTACAGAGGATCTCAGGAGGAAGGGGAGTGCGCACTCACATTACAGCACACTTAGAGCTGGCAGGATGTGCAGGGCGATGTCACACCACAGTGTGCCTTATCCCCCAGAGTTTTGAAATACAGCAAGCAACTTCTTATGCTGTTCACCAGTGAATAAAAATGGTGCCAAGCATGGACTGCTACATGGGTAGGTGTTTGAGGCCTAAACTGTACCATGGGTACACACAGTGAGAGAATAAGGCTGAAGTCCCTGGCTATATGTCCTTGATCTCAGCAGGTGGTGAGGCATGGACATCAGTCATCAAGATGGTGCATATTTTTCTCTATGGCATAATACTGAGGCAAGCTGATGGGATACATGGGGTATAAAAGTTAGAAAAGAGTGTGTAAGAGTCCTGGTTGCTCCAGTTTGTGTTTCTCTAGGGCTAGATCAGAGGGGATGGGTCTTATATCTATACAATTGATGTCCTAGGTACAGATTACCTTTAAATGCTGGAAAAGATCAGATAAAAAGATGTACTAGGCTGCACCGTTCTTCACTGTGTGCAGCATGTGTGATAATATGCTGACGTACTGATAATTATATTGATTAAAATGAGGCTCACATCCTGTCTCAGGGAGCTGCTCCAAGTCTATGGAAAAGAAAACTATAACAGTTTGAGGAAAGGGCCTGTAAAGTGAAGGAACCAAGTATAACAGTGCCAAGACTCTAGCCCCAGACTATCCCATTTGCCTATGTGCCAGTGAAAATATCTGTTGTTTGTGATTTCACCACCTGTCTATCCACTTTATCAAATGCTCTTTGCAAGTACATGTCTTGTATAGCTATTGTATGACCTTTGTCTTTGTGTTTCATATTAGTCCCTCAGAAAATTCCATGAGGTTGGTCAAACACAATTGCTCCTTTAAGAGGCTGTGATGCCTCTCGGAAAACCTTGGGAATTATACACTGTTCTTGATGTTTTTTTTCTTCCCCTTTGTCTCTTTTACTAAGGGAATTTGTGTGGAAATAGAAGCCGTTCCCTTTCAATGCAATGTATAGCACTATGCTGCTTGTCTATACATGATGTCATACTTTTCTGCTTCTGACTTCATAATAATTTCCATGGCAACCAATTGTGATTCATAAACAGAGGGTTCTAACAACACGTATAGACAGGAATCAGGTGCAGAAAAAGTCTGAGGGACAAATATCCTGTTTTTAAGAAGCTCTCCAAAGTAATAAAGACATTGAGGAACATAAATATAGAAAATATGTAAAATATAGAGCAGAAGTCTGGTTAAATATTGTGTTTTCAGAGTTTCCCCAGAGATGTCCCTGGCTTTTTAAGTCTACGTTGTCTCCAAATTCTTTTTCTGGGACACTTGAAGAAGCTGAAATAGGTCAGCTCTGTGTCGAAGCTCAGGTTTCTATATGTAATATAGTAATTTAAGGTCAGAAGGGACTCTAGGTCCATTATGCCCACCCCCACTTCCTGCTTTATAAGCAGGAATGAAATCCCTCTTGGTGCTCATTTCCTAGGCATCAGAGTTACACCTTCCCTCTCATTCTAAATCATCTCCTGGATTCCCTATTGAATGCATCTCCCTGCATCTGTGCCAAATGAGATTTTTTATTTATTTGTTTAGTTTTTGTTAACCTGGTAGGTACACTAGACAAGTTTTATGCCTATTTTCAGGAACGACCCGGGAGAGTACAATAGGGTATAGCAGGAACAACAATACAGCAATAGGGTATAACGAGTACATTAAAATACAACAGCAGGAGAGAAAGACAGTTTTACAGTTAAGGTAGCAGCGCAAGAGTGGTGAAGCCATTCCAGTGGGCACCGGGAGCTATGTGCTAAGGAGGCTTTGGGCATTCACAGTGAGAGATCAGCTTAAGATGTTCCCACAGGGAGGTCTGCTAGGTACTCTGTTTTGCCTGTGTAGATTATGCTATATTACTGGAGCATTGTTGATTTTATTATTTGATGCTGGATGTCGAGAACCTAATGTGTAACTCATGCTTTCGTTCCACTTTGTTGAAATTGTATCCTAATTTGACTTTTGCTTACTTGTGTGTGTGTGTGTGTGTGTGTGTGTGTGTGTATATATATATATATATATATTATATATATATATACAGCTATTTTTATAAATGCTTGTTTATAACCAAGTATCTTTTGTTACCACTCATATACTTTGCATGTCTAGGCCTGGGTTGTACCTGAAAAGGTCCCTCTGACCAATGTGTGAACCTGGGGAGGAAGGAAGGAAGGAAGGAAGGAAGGAAGGAAGGAAGTATTTTGCACAATCATGTACAAATTTATAAGGATTTCCTACCAACATGACTACCTAGGGTACAGGTTGATTTCCTTAGTAAGCAGAAATATTTCCAGGTTTACCCTACAGGCCTGTGCTGTCTTTATATCCACTGTCTCCTTTGGTGGGCTGTTCCATAGATCACCATATTCGAGGGGAAGCTGACTCCCAATGTTACTTCTAAGGGTCAAAAAAAAAAATTGCTGGATGAATTCTACTTGCGTACCCAAATTCTGTTTTGAAGAGAAATATCACCCCCTCTCCCCAAAGCAATGCTATGAGACTAGAGCTGTCAAGGCAGATTGAATAAATTGAGCCTGCCCCCATTCTTCCTTCTTTTTGCTAGGGGTTGGGCCTGTTTAGAATTATTTATTTATTTGTTAACCGGGTAAGTACGCTGATCCCAGGGACCATTTTCAGGTACAACCTGGGCCATCAAGATGGCACTTACAGCAGACAAAAGGCACAAGACAAGAACAGTTTGAATATGTGGGTCGCCCTTGAAAAAGGGACCTCTGGGGCCCAGCAGGCTTACCCGGTTAACAAAATTTAATAAATAATAAATAAAATAAATAAATATGCAGTACACATTATATCAGGGAGCAACAAATTATGTTACAAATTCAAAGGTTCTGTAATATATACAGTGATTCTGATTACTGGCACTTTGGATACCATACAGAGGTTGTGAAACCATACAGTACATCAGAGGGATAATAGGTGAGAATGCTATATAAGTGACCTGGAGAGCATAAGTGGTACAAACCAACAGTAACTCAGTATGAGATATCTAGCAGTCTAGCAAAAGCTAGGAGATGGGAGCAATATAGGTCATACAACAGTCGAAGTAAAGGTGCAGCCGGCAGTAGCAAAACTTATGTAACTATATGTAAAGGAAACTTATAGATCATGAAGTAGATTCCAACCCTGGGCCATGGGATCCTGACAGACAGGCCCAATGGGCCACAGTGCAGAGGTTGGAGGGGGGCATCTACAGGCAGATGCCGAGAGTTGAAAGCTTATCAAGTTTATTCTAAAGGCAGGTAGGGAGCTAATGGAAAGTAGCAAGACAGGAAGGCCACTCCAGAGTTTTAGGGCCACAACAGAGAGGGCTCTCTGTTCCATATCAGTTAAGGAATGGGGAAGGTTAAAAAGTCGATGAGAGGATGACCTTAGCTCCCTTGTGATGTGTTTAACTGTGAGAAATTTGGTTAGTGGGGATGCAGCTCCTGTGCTTAGGGATTTATGTATGAGTGTGCCCAAGCTGAGGTCCCAGTGGGCCTGGGGAGAGAGCCACCCTAACGAGGCATATAGAGAGCAATGATGAGTAGTAAGTGGAGCTAGTAGGATGAAACAACAGTTATTGTTGTATGCGGTATTGAGACAAGCAATTAGATGAAATGAGGTTTGGAATGTAATAGGGAGCCATTGTCTAGGAAAGGTAGGAGCATGTCATACCAATTGCTAGGTGCACCTCCAGGCTCAGAAGTGTCTCAGGTGATAGCAGATGCCAATTTGTTGAGTGAGCTTTCTTCTCGATGTGGTCATGCGTGTAAAGGAGGGGTTCAAGATGATTCTGAGGTATTTGTAGTTTGTTACCTGTTTAAGGGGGGTTCCATCTGGGGTACAGATGGGAACCAACTTAGGCTGGTCCCCAGAGCATTTACCCAGCCTATTTTCTGATCCAGAAACCTTGGTCTTCATTTTCATTGTGTTGATCAGCAGCCTATTGGCTATGAACCAGCTGTGGGTGAGTGAAAAGTCCTGGGAGAGGAATAGGGTATGAGGACTGGGGCCACACCTAAAAAGGATTAGGTTATCCACATACATGATGATTTGGCATTCTGGATTGATGTCAAGTTAGTTGTTAATAAACAGGAGAAAAGGATGGGGCCTAGAGTGGATCCCTGGGAGACTCCACAACACACTTGAAGAGGAATGGATTCTATCCCTTTGAAGCAAACCTTCTGGGATCTGTTGAAGAGATAGTGTCAAAATCATTCAGAGGTGCCGGGGAAGTGCTGTATGAATTGAGCTTGTGTAGGAGGAGATTGTGGTCTATGAGATTGAATGCCCTTGAGAGGCTGATGAAAATTGCCCCTGTGTTTATGCCCTCATTGGCAGATCTAAGAACAAAGTTGATGAAGCAGGCAAGGGCAGTGGTAGTGCTGAAACCCTTGTGGAAGCCATGCTGGTTGGGGGAGAGCAGCTGGTGCTTGTTGATGTGGTCTGACAGTTGCAGGAAGAGGATTTTTTCAAGAACTTTGCTAAGGTGCAAAAGAATGGAGATGGGTCTGTAGTTGTCCATGAGCTTGGGGTCTACTGATTTAAATACGGGGACTATATTGGCTTGTTTCCAGAGCTGGGGGAAGTGGGGGTAGGCAAGGACATGTTAAACAGGAAGACCAGAGGCTGCACAATAAAGGAGGTGGATAGCATAAGAAACCAGGGACAAAGGCCATCACGCCCTGCATTGCCGGAGTTGGGGAGAGCCATGACAAGGTGGTAGAATTCTGTAGGGGTGGTGGCTTTGAAATAGAATGGTGGGCAGCCTGGTGCACTGGGGTCCATGTTATTGGGAGTGGAGGAGGAGGCCTTTGGTGGGAGCTTATCCAGGTACGCTTGAAGGTTAGAGAATTTAAGGTTTAAGGCTTCTGCAATATGATTAGGCTTGGTTAGGAGACCAGTGTCTGTGAGCAGGTTGATTGTACTCTGCTTGGCCTCTGGTTTGGTTAGTGAATTGAGCAAGGACCAAAACATCCAAGGGTTACCTAGGCTGTGGATCTGCTGTCCTTTAAGGAATGATGCCTTAAGGAGCTTAGCCTCCTGCTTACATACGTTCTGGAGTCTCCTATAGTTGTTCCAGTTTTAGTGGGAGGGAGCAGATTTGAAGGGGGGCCATGCTGCATCAGTCTGCTTCATTTTACTGAGTAGCTCCCTAGAGCATCATCTTGAGCTATCACTCCTAACTCAGTGGGTGGTGAGGGACAGTGTCTGTTCTGCATAGCATACAAGGCAGAGGTGAGGAAACCAAGAGCAGAGTCAACATCCGTTAAGGAGTAGAAGGTGACCCAGTCAATTGCCATTATGTCTGCCCTAAGCCTGTCAGTGTACAGCTTGGAGAAATCCCTGAAGGAGATTGTCTTTGGTGGGGGACAGGGCCTCCAGCATGTCCAGGTAAAGAAGGTGGGAGAGTGATCATTGATTGAATCAGCTAACACCCCTGCTGATAGACGTCTGTCCTCCTGATTGGTGAGGATCCAATCCAGGAGAGTACGATTGGCTGACGTGTTATAGTGCCATGTGTAGGAGGAGACGACCTGAGAGAGATTCAGTTGTTTAATAATATCAGCATACTTTGGACTGTTGCTCGCTGAGCCAGTTTAGTTATAGTCACCAACCATTATGAGATCCCTGGTAAGGGGAAGATTGCTAATATCACTGATGATTTGAGAGAGGCCAGTCAGGCTCCCCTTAGGAGGATTGTAAGTGCAGCTCAAGGTATTAAATAGCTGGTATGGCATAGCAAAACACTATGCAAAACAGGAGGTAAGGCTAACCATTTCCAAAAATGTGTAGTAGTTGACTGCTAACCATTTTTTCAGTGAGTCTGCAGCACAGTACACAAAATTAATGAAATTATATGTATTTTTTCAAATTTGCTTACAATTATGTGCTAAGTGCTATGTATTTTTGCAGCTGATTAGCACTTTCACACGTACAACTGCTAATCAATTTTTTCAGTTTATTTAATACCCTGGCAGCCTAGATACATTTTCTTGGAAGCACCGAGGGTTAATTCCTCAGTAATCTGCTCTGTACCGGTAACCTCACTGGGGCTTATAGATTTGGTAGAAGCTGTGATATGATCCCTGATAAGGTGCAGCACTCCTCCCCCCCTTTTTTCTTTCCTGGTCAGTCATGCCTGAAAAGGGTATAGCCCTTGATATGGCATGCTGAGTCTGGAATTGTGGGTTAAAACCATGACTCAGTAATTCCATGAATGTCAGGGCTATAGAGGGCTAACCAGGCTTCTAGTTTATGACTTTTGGGGTGAAGACTGCATTGTGGGCAATCTTTAGCCCATGGCTGACAGCCCAAGTTGAGTTGGGGTGGCGAAACTGTACTGCATTAAGACCAGGATTGGATTCAGTGTCACCCCCTAACAAAAGTATCAGAGAGGGGGGAATTGAGGCCCTGGTGGGTATCCCAGGCAGAATATGTAGGAAGAGGCACTGTGCATAGATGAACACACCCAGTAGGCAGCTCTGTCATTTCTTAAGGCAAGCAAACATTGCTAGCAAGTGTTCAAGCAGTGAATGTGGGGGTGCGGGGGATAAACTCCTGGGTTCCATCCTTGGAACGCACCAGCGTTAGGGTGCTGAGTTACAACAGTGCCAAACAGCAATGTCACCGACCAGTCTGCAGGGTGCTGTACCCCCCCCATGCTCCCCCTTGTGGGGGACTGTGCCCCCCTTACTGACTAACTATAGATTCTAACTCTGGGGGGGGCAGACCTCAGGGAGTGGGTGGCAAAGTCAGATTTTGGCACCGTAGTGACTCAGTACCCTAAAGCCAGTGCCCTGAAACACTGCAGTGTAACTCCTGAGGACTGAAAGAGAGTACTTATGGGGAGCACCCTGTCTTTGGCAAGGACACATGCACAGGAGTCGCATAGCCATGAGAGACCCAGGAGGAGAAGGCCTAGAGCTAGTGTGTACCATACAGCCCACATAATGCTGCAGGAGGCTGGGCACTAGAATGTACAGTGGGTATGTGGAAAGAGTGCCCCCAATGGCAGTATAATTTCTAGGAGAGGGACTGGGGGACTTTTGTGCCCAGTGATGGGAGTCCAACGATACTGGTCCAGGCAGCAGGTCAGGATGCTGTTAAGGTGGACTCAGAGTCTTATGAATGGGAAGCAGTATTCTGTAGGGCTGTTAGGTGTTTGCAGACCAGAGGTACCACAGCTAGGGGTTTGTGAACATAAGCTGTGGAGAGATGCAGTAAGAGACATATTTCTGGGGAGAAAAAATGATTTTGTTAAAACAGGGGAACAGTAGTACTAGGAGGATGCCCTTAGGTCAATAATTAGAATAACTGATTTAGCAATTCAGTTGGATTGTCAGTGCAGTTTCCCTGTCAAGGGTTTCCTCTGTTTTCTCTGGAAAAATAGTAACTTTGCTTGTAACATTTTCCATTGTGCCAATTGCTAATCCCAAAGTGTGGCAACTGCTTACTATGTGGTTTCCAAGAATGAAGTCTGTTATCTTATAGAGCCTCCAACACAACAAAGATAACTTTCAAAATACAATGCTTGCACAAAATTCAGACGATATTTTATACCTTTCTATCACACTTTATTACTTATGAAATGGATGAGAAAACAGAATCTCTGTCACTTGGTCCTTATCTGCTGTTGTGGTTAGTCTACAAGTGGCATCATAATGCTATGCTTGTGACATCACAGCTAGTTACTGTGAAAATTATTATGTTACAAGCAGGTAACTGATATCAACTCGTATACAAGCAACCAGAGCAGAAGACAAGGAGCAGAGCTCCTGCACTCATGAAAACTTTATACGCAATACAGAATGATGTAAAGGTGAGCACAGGAAATGTCGTAATTTTAAGCTAAAGTCTAATTATTGTGCTTTTAAAAGTTTTTCTGTGATCTCTATAGTTCTTTTAATGGAATACAGCATACACTTTCCTGTGATGACAAAACAAATCAGCCACATTATTGAAAATAAAAAAAAAAAAGAATAGGTCATTTTCCCCTAAAGTGTCCCATTTGGTAATCTTTACAAGACATTGGATTTCTCCAATTTTAGATGGTCCCCTAGAGTTGTCTGTAGAGTACAAGTTTAGTTTGATCTTAGGTAGTAATTCACAACGAATGCAACATGTTATGGCAATATTTGCCTAGTTAGCAGTATGTATTACTGATGGGAAGTGATCATCATTTTCCTCGGTTGGTTGTTGAAGAGATGAGCGGCTGTGTAATAAATTTTATAGTGGGCTGTGGATTTCTCATATTTCATATTCGTTGCTTTTTGTACTGAATTGCATTCTTTTTTTTTACGTGTTTTACGACAGTCATTGTGAACAACAAAACTCTAATTAAGAATTGAAGTGAATCAGCTGTCTCTGGTCATCCTATTTCTTTGCAAATGATCATTAATTTAATCTTGTCTCACTCCCTCCAGTAATTCACTACAATACTTGTGAAGCTAGTCACAGTCATCTATTGTTGCCTGGTATATCTTGTTACGCCCCTTTTCAGGTGTTGTGTAATCTCTACCAATTTTCAATCCTTTGGTACAATTCTTGCCTCCAGTGAACTTTGAAAAGCCAGGATTCATCTCTCTGCTATTTTCTTACTGGACTCCCTCTGTATTCTAGTGTCCTGGAGACTAGCCAATATAAATCCCTCAGCACCTTCGGTACCATTACTAATCTGTTTATTTTTCTAAAGGGTTCACTGGGAAAAGCATACTGAGCTGTGACCAGCTCATCTCCAGATGGGTTCTGGGGGAAAGGGAACACAGCAATAATTAACATAGAGGAAAACAAAAAATATATATAGGCACATGGTAACAGGAGAGAAAACTGTCAAGAAGATACTTGCAGTTAAAATTGCATAATTGCTGCTGGGTTTTGACAATATTCAGCACTGGTTTCAGTCTAACCAGTTAACCCTCAATGCCAAAAAAACAGTTACTATGACTTTGGGCACCCGTCAGAGACTTTCCAATCTCTTCCTTCTCCCTGTATTTCACATCCTGGATGGTGCTTTGGTTGAGGATGTATCCTCTTTTAAGTACCTTGGAGTTTGGCTTTACTGCCATCTTTGTCAGTTCATATTGATGCCATTCATCAAAAGCTTCACCCTAAACTTGGTGCTGTATACAAGAACAGAGCAAGTATCCCACTTCCTGTCTGCCGTGAGATTGTCCTAAAGATGATTCTCCCTATCTTTGACTATGGTGGTATGATCTATAGTGGTGCACCCAAATCCTTCCTTGCCAAACTGGACCACCTCTCACATTTTCTGTCATTTCACTCTAGACTCTTCTCTCACACCCACCATTGTTCTCTCTACTCTGCCGTTTCTCTACCTTCTCTTGATGTCAGATGCCTTTCCCATTGTGTTTCCTTTATTTCTAAATTCTGGTTTGGTGTTCTTCCCTCCTACCTTACATCCCTCTTATCTTCTCCCCCTGATTCCACCTACACTCTCCAGAGTAGTACTTCACATTCACTCATTATTCCTTCTAGAAAAACTACTGCTGGTCAATCTGCTTTCTTGTATCATTTCTCTAAGCTCTGGTTCTCTCTTCCTGTCTATTCATTCTGCTTCTTCTGCTTTTTTTCTTAAAGTCTCCTCTTCATAACTTTTGTTCTACCTCTTTTAACTGTCTTTGACCCTCTTACTCTAAATCACACTTTGTTTTCACCCCCATTAGTTTACCATGTTCTATTACTCTGTTCTTTACTTGAAATGTATTTTCTTGCCACCAAGACTCGGTTTATATCTGAAATGCATATATTTTGTACTACTTCTGTTTTATTAGTTTGTTTTGACGTTTCACATCCCCTTTCCCCCAGGATGCATCTAGAAATGATCTGTTATTAGCTCAGTATGTCTTTCCTGGTGAAACTTTTTGAAATTAATAAAATGTATTTGTGTGAGAGGATACTGGTGCTCCAACTGGGGTGCCTTATAATGCCACCCAGGTTGCATAGATGTTTTGGTGGCTACCCCTAAAAATATGAAAGAGGAAGGTTCTGCTCAAATATATGTTCTTTATAATGATTATTTTAACCACCTTTAGATTTTCTGACATGTCATTGCTTATGCAACTTCCTTAGACAACTGGTGGTAAACATGCATTCAGAGTTGTCATATAAGTGAGGATTTTATACTTAACTCCTGTTTAATCTACCTTAATTTTAAAATAGCATTGCTTAGCCCTCCCATAATGCCATAAATGTATTTGGTGTATTTACTGATTTCTCCACATTTCCCCAATGAATCCACAAATCATTTACCTTATGTAAGATGGGAGTGGCCAATTCCTGTGCTGTAGAGTGTTGCCTGGCCCTCCCTGGAAATTCCCAGCAACAGATCAGCCTCATTCCTGCCTGTCTTTAGCCTGTCAAGCTGGCATGGAGGGATGGGCCACCACTTAATTTTATAAATACAGTATTTTGTATTTTTAAAGAATCTGTCTTTTTTTAGATACAGCTCATGTAGCACAGGGGTCCCATTCTGGGGGTGGACTGGGCAACAGATTGGATGTCCTCCATTGATTCCCCCCATCCCCAACATGCCCCTGGCCACTATATGCTAGGGGGACTGCACATATTTTTTGTCAATTAATTGTTTTTGAAATAATGTTATAACGATAAGAAACATCAGTTACTTACATATTTTGGAGACAAGAAGAAGCATCGGTTACATAGAAACATAGAATTTGACGGCAGATAAGGACCGCTTGGCCCACCCAGTCTGCCCATTTCCCTACCTACTGGATAAGCTGCAGATCCTAGTTAACCAGCAGCCTACTTCTTCCTACCCCCACCCCCCAGAATTTCCTTATGACTATCCCACGCATGCTTGAATTCTCCCACTGATTTTGACTCCACAACCTCCTCGGAAGGCCGTTCCATGCATCCACAACCTCTCTGTGAAAAATACTTCCTTAAATTACCTCTGAGCTGCCCCCCCATCTTCAAATTGTGCCCTCTTGTTCTTGCACACCTCTTTTTTTGAAAGATGCTACCCTCTTGGACTTTGTTGATTCCCTTGAGGTACTTGAAAGTTTCTATCATGTCCCCCCTCTCCCTCCTTTCCTCGAGGCTAGGTTAATGAATGTTCAACAAATAACTTCTAAAAATAAACAAAACAGAGAACACAAATAGTCATCAACTGTTCTAAATGCTAATAGGTGTGATATTATGAATAAAATAATACAATGCATTTGCCAGAAATATTGCATGGGCAGCCAAGGACTGTGGACTGCACCTTTAGTGTACAGATCAGTGAGCACAGAAATCTGCAGCATGGATACTGTAAACTGGGTTGGTAACTGGTTGAAGAGGAGGCTTTAGAGGGTAATGGTCACCAGGGTTAAATCAAAAAGAGATGGTGGTCACGAGCGAGGTTCCACAGGGATCTGTCCTGGGTCTGGCCCTCTTCAGTATGTTCATCAGTGACATTGGTGAGGGGATCCAGGGCAGGCTGTGTCTCTTCACAGATGATACTAAGCTCTATGGGAGGGTGGATAGTGACAAGGGAATAAAGGAAAAGCAAAGAGGTTTGTAAAAGCCAGAGGGGTGGTCAAGGGTTTGGCATTTGCAATTCAATACCAAAAAGTGCATGGTGATGCACTTAGGGAACAAAAACTCAGGGATGGAGTACTGGATGAGAGGGGGTGAGATTCAGTACCACAGTTAAGGATCAAGACCTTGGAGTTTCAGTATCATCAGTAACTCCCTAAAGCAATTGAGTCACTGCCATAAGGTATATAGTGAGGCAAATAGGATGCTTGGATGTAACAGGAGGGGTTCTGATAGCAGAAAAAAGGGAGGTAATACTTCCCCTGTATATGTACTTGATGAGGCCACACGTGGAATACAGCACCCAGTGCTAGGGTCCTTACATCAGAAAGGATAGGAATACTTGAGCTGGTGCAGTGCTGGGTAACAAAAATGATTCAGAGCCAGCAACGCATGTTCTATGTGGGGCAGCTCAAGGCACTGAACATGTACTCACTGAAAAGCAGAAAGGGGAGGGGCGATATGATAGAGAGCTTCCAATTCCTAAAAGCAATTGACAGGGTTAACTGTGGGGAAATATTTCATTTGAATACCAGCTCATAGTCACATGGTCATGAGTGGGAGCTATCAGGAGGGAAGATCAGGAGGGATGTGTGGGAATGCTATTTTACAGAAAGGGTGGTGGAGCCATGGAACAGACTGTCAGCTGAGGTAGCGGGTGCAAAAAACATTAGTAGTTTTAAGCATGGGTGGGACTGAATGAAGGGTATAATGGTTGCTCAGAGCATCATAATCAGGAAGAAGAGTGGGGGGTGGTGAGGGCTAGGTCCTTGGAGGAACAGTAGGCCCCAAGAATAAATAGGGAACTTGGGCAGATTGGATGGACCTTTAATCTTTTTCTGCTGTCATTGTCTATATTCCTATGTTTCTGTGATATACACCAACTTGCTTTGTGGATCAGGCTGTAAATTCCTAAATCTTTATTGTCCTATACAACTGGGCATTGCTGCACGCTGATGTACTGGAGCTCAATCTGTGGTTTATTATGCTAAATGCATAGTTACAGTTCTTTTGTGTATGACATTGCATTAGTTATGCCTTTTAATCATTCTGACTGGATTGCACTTATGAATGTAATTATCTTATTGGCTAGGTCTGAGGCAGTGTGGTGCCTTAATGAAGCACTAAACTAACTCACTGTGTGACCTTGAGCAAGTTAATGGGCCTCTCTGTTCTTTAATCTTTTCAGTTGTAAACAAGGCAATAGAAGGGCTGAACTAAAACAGGATTCTTCTCAGATGTAACCTACTTTTCTGGACCTTGCCAAATGTCTTGGGTCTTTACTTTTGCTGGGAATCCCTAGTTACAGTAGTTAGACCCTTGCTGCTGCTAGATCAAATATCTTAGATATACTGCAGGGCTTTGGTCTTCCTCATTTAGTAATTGCCTAACCTGTTTTTGTTTCAGTAGTAAGCTATGCATCTTGTGGATTCAACTGGTCACAGCTGCCTATGTTCAAAACTATATTCAGCAGATCAGAGCTTTTAGATCCAGAATACAAGAAGAAAGTTACTAGTTTATCCGCCTCATTTTATCCTAACAATATGTTAATGACTGTTTTTACGTTCAAAGCTTTTATTTTTCATTTCTTTGTCTTTATTGTAGGTAAAGGAATGGTTGTGTTTGAATTGCCAGACTCAGCGGCTTCTTGCAGGAAGCTTAGGAGATACCCCACTCCAGGAGCACCACCAGCTCCAAAGCCACAACCAGTGGGATCACCTCGACACCAACAGGTGGGAGCAAACCACCAACATAAACAGCAGCAGCAACAACAAAAACAACAACAACCACCAGGGATAGCTCAGCAACAAGGACTGGTGCATAGTCAGCAGTCACAAGTCTCAAAAACCCATGGTGGACAATTCTCTCCAGCAAAACATCTCGATAACACAGCACAAGGCAAGCTGCAAGGTCAACAAACATATACAGGTTACAGTGAGGGACAACGGCAGCAAGTATTCGTGGAGAGTGATAAACAACAGACAAAACAGTTCGCAAGTTCACCTCAGATAGTAGGCCATGTGACATCACATGAGAAAAATGCGGAGATTAAAACAGACATGAAGGACAGCAAGCAAACAGCTGAAACTGCAAAACCAAGGCATCCTGAGGTAAGAGGTAGAAGATGCATAACACTGATATACTTTTTATAAAGTTATCAAAGCATTATATGTTAATTAAAATATATTTTAGTACTGTACAGTAAGGATGATCCAGTGCTGTCTTTGTATTTGGTGAATGTGCCAAAGCGCGGCACTTTTACCTTTGTTTTGGCCCAGTCAGACGTTTGGGCCCCTTCAGGATCATGCCGTTTGGGCCCCTTCAGGATCATGACAACCTCTGGCCAGTTAAAAGGGAATACTCTACACAAGATCCCAACACCCAAGTGTGGTTCTGGTCTGAATTTGCACTTTGTGTGCATTTTGTTTTTACTTACAGTTTACTACGGCATAGGAGATGATATCAGACTGATTCTGCTGACTTGTGAGATGTTTTCTTGTCCTGCTGTTCTTCTGGGGCATAATACGGTCCTCTGTGACTGTGCTTAGCCCAGGGAGGACAGTAGTGCCAGCAAATAAAAGATCAGAGCTTATAAAAACTCTAACATGCACTGCAGGCTACCGAATTTCCCACTTCTGCAGCCTTCCACTGATATCCGCTGCAGAGGATGCTGAGATTTGTAGTTACAGAAAATGTTAGCTTGCAAGTCAACAGAATTAGTCTGATACCATCCAATACACTGCAATAAACAGTAAACAAAAAAATGCTTTTGTGCACAAAGTGTGAATTGAGACCAACTCCCAATTTGGTCGTGAGGCTCTTAGTGCTGACTGTCCCCCTTTAATTAAACAACCCTTTTGCACTTACTGAGTGGCCAAGGCTAGTCCCATGACCACTCTCTCACCCTTACTGCACTATGTATGCATGTCAGTAATAGGCTGGAAGTTGAATCATAATTAGATAGCCTTTTCTAATTAGCAAGATTTCTTCCTTGTATTCACAATATTGCAGTCTCCACTGAACATACAGTATGAAAAGTCCCAGGAAATCTGTTGGTTGCAACACTGACTCCTCCCCTTTCTCATGTTTCCATTCCTCCATGCTTTAGATTTAACTTTTATATCAATCATGAGGGTCTCCTTTTAAGAGTTTTGCATTTGGTTAGTTCTATCATTGTGTAGTTCGGTGGCTTTGTTGTAATGTTCCTCTTGAATAAGTCACTTTAATTCACTTTCCATAAACTTCAAAAGTTTTCTTAATCCTTGTTTTCCTCACATAACCTCCCTGAGCTTATATTATGGCTGATGCAGCTGTCATGGCTTATATAGCACTTTATTATAATGTGTGTGCAAAAGGTGTTGTAGAAAACAAGAATTCCTTTCCATCTTTTTCCTTCCTGTTTGATGTTTTCCATATTTTTCTTTAAGTCTGGAACATTTGACAATCATTAGAGGATTTGCTGAGTTTTTTCGTTGCTTTTTGGGGGCTGTCTTTTTACCATCATGTTCAAGACAACAATGCAGAATATGTTTCAAGTTTAGCACTCTGTGCAAACAAAAGATACCCATCAGTGATGGATACAGTTTGTGCCTGCTTGGCCTGGACCCAGACCACAACTTTGAGAACTGACAGTGCTGTCATGCTAAATAGCTTGGCCATTGGTTGGCCTTATTATAAAGTTGGTCAGGATTGGCTGTGACCACTTCAAGCATGTCCAGATCTCTGATGCTGAGTGAGATGGCCACCAATGAAGGCCAGACTTTGAACTCTACCACTTACTTGATGTGTGCAGGAGGCTTGAGTTCATTGGACTTGGTAACACTCCAGGGCACCATTTTTTACCTCAGCTACCAAAAATAATTATCTGAGAGGGAGACTCATGACCTTGCCCTAAAGTGCAGTGGTTGGGAAAGTTTCTGAGGTCAGACTGTTATGGACCCTCAGGGGACAGGGTCTGGGGCCCTTCTGAACCATGGCCTAGCTTGGTTTGTCCTTATGGAATAGCCATTTGTCTCAGGCCACACTGTGCTGAAGGGTACAAAAACAGTCTCTGCCTCAACCAACATTGGAACCACCATGCTGGCCCAGTTATAATGGTTCAAGGTTATCAAGGAGTGATGGCAAGTCACATTTTTCCCCAAGTGACTCTAAATAATTTGATCCTAAGAAGGTGCTACCCTAAATAATTTGATCCTAAGGAGTTGCTATCCCTGACAGTGACCTTTTTGACAATCTCCAGTTCTCTTTTTCATAGTATGTGATAGCAGTGGACTTGCCTCCCACATTCCTTCCCTCCTTACTCTCAAGACAGGGCATAGATAGTTTCAGTCAGGAAGGTGTCCACTCACTATACATCTCTACTGGTCTAAGGTACTAGTTTTGTTACATACGTACAATGAATACAGTAGGGGATATTTTGGCTGTGCTAGAAAAAGAAAGTTCTATATTGAAATGTCATAGCTGTAGTATATATGTTGTGACATCTCACTCACTATAACAAGAACATTTCATGTGCAGTAAATGCATTGCATACTTAGAAATGTCTGTGGAACTAAGGGACTTAAGAAATGAATTACCAAATGCCACAAAGATTAACAAGATCGAACATTTGGTAAAAAGTCTGGAAAATGATAATATTATTGGTACTGAACAAAGGTGTGTCAAAGCTACTGCGGCAAAGCAAATAAGGACAGAGGAACTATGCGTAATAGGAAATACTGATAAGGAAGTGAGAACCAAAAAGACAGAAAGAACAGAATCAGGGAGCCCTAGTGGAGAATGGTTCAAAGTGCAATATCATAAAAAAATAGAAATAAAAAGGCATAAAGGAGCACTGGCAAACAACCAAGAAATCCCCCTTTCTATCAGATTTACTGCCCTTGCTGAGAATGAAACAATACTTGACAATCAAGATCTAAATCAGCATATGAGAGATGGCCCAAAACAGATTTTAGTAATTGGTGACTTGAAGTGACACAGTAATCTGTGTGAAAGACAGACAAAATACAACTGTCTCTTGTATCTCAGGAGCAAAAATTAGTAACTTAAAGAACCATCTCCCTGCCATTCTAAATTATTCAAAACTATACTAAATAGTGCCAGTTCATGTAGGTATAAATAATGTAGGACATGATCATGAGAAAGATATTTGTGAGGAGATAATTGAAGTTGGGAAAGAAATAAAAAGGTCTGGAGCTGCTGCTGTCATCTTATGGATACTTTCAGTATACCAGTGTCACCCAGAAAAAAAAAACTATCTCAAAAATTAATGCAAGGCTCCAAAATTGGTGTAAAAGAGAAGGCATTACGTACATCAATGCATGGAAAACATTTGTGGGGAAAAGACATTTATATGCTAGAGATGGTCTCCATCTGAATACCATGAGAACAAAACAATTGAATCTCTTCTTTAATTCAACAATAGAAAATATTTATTTAAACTGAGTATGTTGGGGGAGGGGCTCTGTCTAGACCATTAAAACCAACCTTAAAAGTTCTAACCAATAGGAAAACTTTTTTATTAAATGTCTCATGAGTAACTCTAGGAGCATTATTAATAACAAAATGAAGCAAATTAGCCAGCATAATTGAAACTGATAAGAGATCTAGACCTAGAAGTATTACAGAAAACTAGTGGAGGCAGTCTGATATGTGGGGTAAAGAACTGAAAGAATACCAATTATTCAGACTAGACTGTGAATATGGGAAGAGTGATGGTATTGCAGTGTATGCTTCTAATGAATTATGCATAGTAAATATTTCAGAGAAGATCAAGGAACCCTTATAAAGTACAGAAAAATTATGGTTACAGTTAATGTCTCAACACACTAAAAGTAACATCATAGGACTGTGTTACTGGCCATCAAATGCTGACTCACAGATGAACAAAAATATTAACAAAGAACTTGAAAAGGCAGCAGAACATGGAGAAGTTGTATTTTTGGGAGATCTAAATTATGGGGATATAGACTGAAATTCGCTTGATGCAAGTATTGGCCCCAGTGAAGAGTTTATTGACACTTGTAAGGCTGTAAACTTAATTCAACTTGTTCAGGGCCTGACAAGAGGAAAGAATCTATTAGATATAATTTCATCAGCTGACAGCAAAGGTCTACAAAAGTGTATAGTTTATACATCTCATGGTGACAGTGATCTTAATTCTGTCTAACTTGATTCAAACATAAACTTACAACACATCAGAGGATACTGAGACATGTATCTATACCAGATCTGATATGTAAAAGATATACTTAATTATATCAACCAAATTAATATGGATGAAAAACTACAGGGGTCTAGCATAGACACAATGTGGCGATTTATGGCAATTTATCAAAAGTACCATTCTACTGGCATGGGACAAATACATAAAGAATGTAAAAAAATATAATGCCAAGGGTATAAAACCAAAATGGATGAATAAAGGGATTCTTAAATTAATAAAATTACAGAAAAAAAAAGTACATACAGTATCTTAAAACAAAGGACCCTGCTGATTGGTTGAAATATAAAGATACACTAAGAAAAAGTAAATACAAGATCAAACGTGTGACACAGCACATGGAATACAAATTGGCAACTAACAGCACAAAAAGTAATGTTAAACAACTCCATAGCAATGTCAGTTCTTTAAAATCTTCTAACACATTATTATGCCCTATAAACTGAACAGATTACTGGATCAATTACATTCTGTAGGTGGACTATCCAAACATCAGGCTGGTTTCAGATCGGGCTACAGTATGACAGTTAACTGTTTTATTATGAACCAGTTACACAAAAGATATGTTTCTTTGAGAAAACAAAAACTTTGTATGGCTTATATTGACTATAGCTCAGCATTCGATTCCATTTCAAGGAAAGATTATGGGATCAAATGTTAAAAATGGGAATTGAACAAAGTTTGGTGAGAATCGTGAGTGATCTTTATGCTAATACCTAGGCACAGACTAGATAGGGGAAGTGGTGGCCAGCTTTCATCTCCATTTCCAACTAACAAATGAGTTTGCCAAGGATGCTTGCTGGCTCCCACCCTCTTCTGCATATATATCAATAACTTATTATTACAACTTGTTGATTTAATATCTGATGTGCCAAGGGTAGGCTGTACTAAGTGCCCAGCCTTGGCATATGCGGATGACCTTGCCCTCCTTTCTTTGACAGAGATGGGTCTCAGGCATAGTTTAAATCTCCTGACAGCTTATGCAAACAAGTTCATATTGAAAATAAATATAGAGAAAAAAACAAGTTATGATCTTTGGCGCTAACAATAAAATGGGAAAAAAATGGAAAATAGGTCAACTTGAAATTAGTCTGGTGAATTCATACACCTATCTCGATCTTACCATGTCATTAAATGGTAGGTGTGGTAAGCATATGAGGAACTTAGAAATCCAGTTACGACAAGTCACAGGAGCATTGCAAAAATGTAATAGACAATATTAAGGAAATTCAGTAAGACCTTTATTAGAAGAATTGTAAGCAAAATATACCCCCATGGCTTTGTACCCTTGTGAAATCTGGTATAATGATTCCCACACAGCTTTAGAGATCCCACTGAATAAATCATATGGACAAGTATTGGGACATGGTTCTTCTCTACCTGCCCATCTGATCAGTGCAGAACTAGGCATGGACAATGCTACTGTAGAAACAAATACTAGAAGAATAAATTATTTGATTAAGCTTTCCAGACTACACAAAGATGGAATTCCACTTCAATGTCTTCTTGAAAAAAATAAATGGCAAAACATAGTTTGTAGAAAGTCCTCCTGGCTTAACACAAGCAATAAAATTCTTATGTATATGGCCTTCAAATGTTGGACAAATACACTAAAATGGTCATTAAAACAAGACCTAAATATTAAGGATATGTGAAAACTAAAATTGGAAACTTCCATCACAAATTGGATATGGAAAACATAAGGAGGCTGAGAATAGCACTATGGCTAATTAAAAATGACATAAATAATGTTTCCAGATTTTACCTTGATGAATTAACAGAGCCATTAAAAAGATGCCTGTTCACAAGATAACAAATGTAATACTTTAAAAGTAACATCATTCTAGCAAGATCTAATAAAGTATTGGATCCGGTAGCAGTACTCTGCACATGTCCTAAACCTAAACCAGAAAATCTGTCTCATGTAGTTTTTAACAGTACATGGTATGAGAATCCTAGAAAAAAGTACCTTATTCCCATATGGTCTAAGATTCTAACGCAAGACAAGGATCTTCTTTTGAACCTAATGTTTGCCACAGAGGATATCTATATAATTAATGAAGTGGCAGAGTATTTAGTAACTATAAACAAAATCTGTCTTAGAAAATGATTTAAATTGATTTGAATTAGGCATCATGGTGGGGTGCTAATGCCAGCTAATCTACAATCTAACAATTTATCAATTTAGTGTACATATGTGTATAAGGACTTTAGTCTATCAATGAGCTTAAATATTATATACATTCTCTATGATTAATGATGTCTTTCCTGCAAATGTACTAAAACCCAGAAATGAGTTAGAATCATGATGTTTTATCTGTATATTATGTGTTTTTTATACTCATGTTACTTATTTAGGAATATATAACTGTTTATGTAAATTTTGTACTGGCAGTAACTGAGCAATTAATAAACCTGAACTGAACTAAACTGAAGCACTCTAAACATTGAAAATAGATGCATTTTTAATCCTAAAGAAATTGCTGACATTTTTAATCAGTATTTATGTTCGGTCATCAATAAAGATCCAAATATTGCTGGTGTAGATAGTATTACTGATATGCAAAACTGAGAATTACCTTTATTAACTAATGAAAAAGTTATTAATGAAATAGGTAAATTAAAGAAACAAAGTTCACTGGGCCTGACGGTATCTCCACACATATTCTCATAATATTAGCACATAAATATTGCATATCTACTAAAAGTATTATTTCAAGCATCAGTAAAATCAGGAGGTCATATAACATGTGACTGGCTAGCACCTAATGCCGTACCAATACATAAAAAGGACAACAAGGCTGATTATCTTAACTACAGACCAGTAAGCCTCACATCTATTCCATGCAGGCTTCTAGAATCCATATTGAAAGATAAAGTTAATGATCATCTTAAAAAGACAGGTAAAACTGATACTGACAAACATGGCTTTATTACAGGAGGTCCTATGTTATAAACCTTCTGAGTTTTTATGAAAAGGTGTCATCAGATTTTGATAAACAAAAACTGGTGTACTGAATTTTTCTAGACTTTGCAAAAGCATTCAAGTTGCTTCCACATTGGGCGATTACCGAAAAAACTCAATAATAATGGCTTAAATAAATACAAAATTAACTGGCTAAGGTCATGGCTGCGAGGTAGGACACAGAAGAGTCCGTGTGCAGGGCCATTATTCTGGGACAGGCTGGATGGCCAGTGGAGTGCCACAGGACTCAGTACTTGGCCCTGTACTCTTTCTAATATTTTTCACACATATTTGATAATGTCCAGAACTGTTCCATTAAATACATGGATGACACCAAACTTGGAGGGACTGTCTGCGATACTTCACAAACTGAGTCAATTCAATCTGACCTAGATCACGTACAGTAAGTAGAAGGGCATTTCAGTGGGGTCTGAGATTCAGCATGGACAAATGCTGTGTTAGACATTTGGGATATCAAGGCATTCCCCACTCTTGTACTTTATGCAACACTGTAATAAAAACTGTAAATACTGAAAAGGGAACTTAGGGGTCCTACTGATAAAAATGTAGATTTAAACAAGCAACATTTCTCTGCCATTGCAAAGGCAAGCAGGATTCTGGGGATTATAAAAGAACACTTCAGTAACAGAAGGGAAGGGGGTGTTGATGCCCTTTTACAGGGCTTCTGTGAGAACCATGTTGGATTACAGGAGTCAGCTGTGGTGCACCTATAAAAAATAGGATATTGGATGGATGGAGCATGTCCAACGCAGAGCTTCCAAAATGGTTCATAGAAAAAATATAATCTCTACAAGGATCATTTAAAAAATTTAAGACTGATGTCCCTTGAGACCAGAAGACTCAGGGATGATTTATTGCTCATGTATGATATCTGTGCAGAACCCTACTTAATAAATGAACTAAATTTGGAAATTAAGAATGATTACAGAGGGACTAGAGGGCATCATTTACAATTTTCAAAATCTAAATTCATAACAATTAATAGAAAATATTGTACACAATGTATAATTAATCCTTGCAATAGAGTGCCACTAGGGATAATTTTGAGCAAGAAAAAAAAATGTAAATCAAAAAAAGATTAGATAATTATATCAATAATGGGTCTCTGATAAAGTATTATTGATAATACACAGGAGCTAAAATGAGCCAACACCTTCTCTGCACCTTTCCACCATGGTATGATCCATAATATGAAGACAGGTCACCAAGTATCCATGCTAGCACTGCCAGATTCTGAAGCTAGGGACACAGTTCCTCTGTGCAACATGTCGCTGCTTGATAGGACCAGCCTTAGTAGTCTCCTGGCAAGGAGAAGCACAAGAAACCACACCTTTTATATCACAGTCTGAGTGATGGAGCCTTACCTTCTCAATAGGAATCATCAGTGTCCAGTGTAGCATTAGCACTCAGTGTCCCATTCCCATCAACCTTCAATTACCTCAGCAAGCTTTTTGAGTTTGAACAAGTGGCACAAGAGCAGGAGCCAAAAGGGTAAACACAAGGGGAAAGTTGATCCCACTTTAGTTTTGGGTGACGAGTCTACATCAGTGGTGGGAGTGGGAACATTGGCTGCTGCTATACTTACTTCAGTGTGCCACAGTTGGAGTCCTTGGTGATCACTGTCAGAGTAAGACCAGCTCTCAAACACCTGCATAAGGGGCCTACTCCCCTTTTGAACCATCTGCACCTTTCTACACCTCATCCTCATTGAAAAGATCATGAAGAAAACTTCATAATCAGATTTTGCCTCTGTGCCAGCCCCCTATGCCAGCTCTGTGCCCTAAGCTTTGAGGCCTAGCATATTTCTAGGGTGCCTGGTGCTTGTACCTCCTACAAGAAGGGTTCTGTCAGCTTGAGAAGTTCAGAGCCAAGTTTGGGCTCTTTCAGTGGTGAAGAGAACAGGCATCTGGGTCCTTCGACAGCTTCTCCTCCAGAACACCTTGAGTTTATCACTCACCTCCTGAGGCACATATCTAATATATTAAAGATCCCTCTGGCAGGAGGTCCTGCATGTAGGAGCATATGAGTTTTTGCACATTTGTTTAAAATAAGGTTAATTTTTGTATGACCTTTCTGATTAATGAAACAGTTACGGCCTTTCAGATGAGAGAAAATTTTATCCACTCTCCTTCAGGTCCTTCCATACTGACCCACCTGAGAAATTCAAGTCATTCTTTGAGCTCCTTTTTTTGGAAAGCATGGTTGCCAATGTGATAATCAGGAAGCAGGAAGCCTCTTAATACAAAACTAAAACAGTTGGGTTACTGGAACAGGAACATCAATGCCTTAAGCATGATGGTGAGTTCACCAAATGAGCTTCTTGGCAGATATGATCCATTACTCTGATTTTCCCTATCAGGCTTCCTCAAGAGATTTAGAACATATTCCTGGTAAACCCGTAGGACATTGTTTTCCATTAAATTGACAGTGGGGTAGCTATTGTCAATCCCTGTTCGCACATGTCCTTAGATCTGGCAGATGTCTTCTGGTTTGCAGCTGTAGGGTTTACATGAATAGAATCCATGGCTATAATCCCCCATTTCATTAGACATTCAGCACTGGGTGGTGAATCACCTCTTTAATGGTCCAGCTTTATTCAGGCCCCATGTTGAGTCCTGAGGTTCTTCAAGAGCTCGTATGTGACTTGACAGCCCATTGAGTTTATGACCAGTAGTGTTGACCAGTGGTAGTCCCTGCAGCAGGTACATTTGCTCTCTTTTTGTGGCTGTTCAGGCTATTACAATCATGAAAGGGCAACTGATAACTACAGTCTGTTAAAGTAGCACTACAATGTAAAATAAATCCACGCTTTTTTGACAGTAGTAGTATAGAGTTCATATATTGCATCAAATATTAAATTTCAGCCAATCAGCATGCGCCACATCATTTGACAGGTGGGCATGGCCTAAAATGGACCAGTCAGAATCATCCCCGTATGGCGCAGGAAGTCCCAGCATCTGCGTAGGGCGTCCCATGACAAACACAGGAAGTGACGTATGAAATGCAGGAAATTATATATTCTTGAACCTGGAAATGACACATCATTCCCATTCTATGTCCCTACATTCCTCTTCCTCCACCCCATTCCTCTGCTGACCTCCATGACACCATCCTGGCTTGAACCCTCCTTCCTCTATCCCCTACAGCCTCTGTGACATCATCCTAACTCCAACTAGAGTCCCTCTCCTTCCCCTCAAACCGCAACCACCCCATCCTAGCTTGAATCTGAGTCCCTCCTCCATCCCCTCGAACAACTGTAACACCATCCTAGCTTGAACCAGAGTCCTTCCTCCTCCCCACCCTACAGCCTCTATGATACCATCCTAGCTGAAACTGGAGTCCCTTCTCCATCCACTCAAACCCATGTGACACTGTCCTGACTCGAACCTCTCCCACTCCATCCTAGCTTGAAACTAAGTCCATCCTCCATCTCCTTGAACTAGTGAGACACTGTCCTGGCTTGAGTCCAAGTCTGTCCACTTAAACCTCTATCACCCTGTCATTGCTTACACCCAAGTCTCTCATCTCCTCTCTCCTTGCCCCACCACCACCTATCTTGCACCCAATTACCTAGCTTGAACCAGAGTCTCTCTCCCCTCCTCTCACCATGCCCCACCACCACCTACCTTGCACTCATCACCTACCTTGCCCTCCCTCAACCTCCCCCTGTCAGTCTGTGGTGTAACTGCAAGGTGTCTTTTTACTCAGGGAATTTTTTTTTTTGTGAAATGTGCTTTGAAGTTCAGAGGACAGTGTGCTGTAAAAACATTTTATCTTTATTATGTAAGAAAGTTATTTTAATACAGTGCATGTAAATATTTATGAAAAGCAAAGACCTAGCTTGAACACCAGTCCCTTCCCTCTTCCCACCTTATCACAACACCTACCTTGCTCCATCACCTACCACACACTCCCTCAACCTCCCACCTTTTGGACTGTGGGATAACTGCAGGGTGCCTGTTTACTCGGGATTTTTTTTGTGTGTGAAATGTGCGTTGAAGCTTGGAGGACTGTAAGGACATTTATCTCTTCATTGTAAGGAAATTCTTTTAACACAATGTATTTTAAGTATTTATGAAAAAAACAGTGATTTCTTTTTTATTGTGAAAAAGAAAATGAGTTCTAACTTTAAAAGCAGAGACAGCGCGCGCGTGTGTGTGTGTGTGTGTGTGTGTGTGTGTGTCCAATGTTGAAGCTGATTTTACAAGGTGTGCTTATTCTAAGTAAACTGCTTCAAATGCCGAAGTCTGATTTAAAAACATGCATACTCTCTAAATTCCATTTTTTCAAGCTTAAAAATAATGGAATAGTATTCTATTTTGAGATCAGAAACTAAACATATTTTTCTATTTCCTTTGAAAACGGTAATTTACAAGTTATCTTGTTATCAAAAGCACATATTTCTATTAAATATATACTAATGTTACGTATTCAAGAGGGTTTTGTCCTGTCTGCATTTCCTGTAAGAACATTTTATCTTTAGTATGTAAGAAAGTTATTTTAATACAATGCAATTAAGTATTCATGAAAAAGCAGATTTCTTTTTTAATGAGAAAAAGAAAATGAGTTCTAACTTTAAAAGTACAGCATATGTGTGTGTGTGTGTCTACACACCCACGTGTGTGTGTGTGTGTGTGTGTGTGTAAGAGAGAGAGAGAGAGAGAGTGTGTGTGTGTGTGTGTGTGTCTCCATTGTTGAAGCTGATATTTCAAGGGTTTGTAGTCTAAGTAGACAGCTTCAAATGCCAAAGTCTGATTTAAAAACAGTCATACTCTCTAAATTCCTTTTTTTCAAGCTTAAAAATAATGAAATAGTATTCTATTTTGAGATCAGAAACTAAATATATTTTTCTATTTCCTTAAGATAGTTTATAAGATATCTTATCAAATGCACATATTTCCATTAAATACATACTAATGTTACTGGCGAAAAATATTCAAGAGGGTTTTTTCCTCTCTGCATTTCCTGTAAGAACATTTTATCTTTGCTATATAAAAATTTCTGTTAAAAGAATGCATTTAAAATATTTATGATAAGCAGAGGTTTATTTTTAATCAGAAAAAGAAAATAAGTTCCAACTTAAAAAGTAGAGAGGGAGAGAGAGAGTTTGTGTGTCTGTGTGTGTGTGTGTGTCCAAAGCAGGAGCTGCTTTCACAAGCTCCCTAGTCTAAGTATAATTCTTCAAATCCTAAAGTCTGAATAAAAAACAGACGTACTTCTCTACATACGTTTTTCTTTTAAGCTTAAAACAGATTGCATCAGAATTTTGGTATTTTTATGTCAGAAACTAAATATATTTATTTATTTCCTTTGAAAAAGATAATTTACAAGATAACTGGTTATCAAAAGCACATATTTCTATTAAATATATACTTATGGTACTGGTGAACGTATTCAAGATGGTTCTAACCTCCGGAAAGCAATGAAGCAGCTGCAGTACCCATTTAAAAATGAAAAACCTGTTCAATTGCTTTCTGAACTCTTTTATACCCTTTCAGAAACCTAAATAAAATACCCTGCCCAGCATTACAGTATAAAAAAAATCACATGCTTGTCATTTTGTATTTCATAAGTCAGAATAGCAGCTATTGAATGAAAGGGACTCTTCTTCACAAGAGAGAGTATAGGGTCTTCTTACAAAGCATGAGCTCATCCCATGTGATCGTCACATAGCATGAATTCATACAGCATAGGCTCCTTCAGTTAGCCAAAAGACCCGAGGTTCACAGACATTTTGAGAGCTTCATTAATATTATTATGACCAGCTGGAGTGACTCTGAAGATTTGATGAGTCATCTGTTTGACAGTGGCATAATAAAAGCTGTTGTAACAATACCATCACCACAAGGTACTTATTTCAACTAAAAATGTTTAAAATTTACTGACTTGGATGCTTTTCAGTGTAAGTAAAAGGCAGCCAGGTTTTGTTTGATTTGTAGTGTGTTTGTTAGATAAACTGCAATGTTGCTTACTAGATATTGTTGACTGAAATGGTGTGGGGCATCTTTCTTTGTGGAGGTTGCAAGCACACATTTTTAGCTTGTGTTTTGGTGGGGAGGTGGGGCTTGCTAGGGGTGCATGCCCTGTCCTCTGCATGTGTTTTCATCTCGGCATTTGTGCATCTGGGAAAAATGATGGTGCCCTGCCCCCTGTCTGATTGTTAGGGGATTTGACAGATAAAATTCAATGCTATGGATCTATTAGGGGACAGCTGTCTTACTACATATGGTTGAGTAAAATGGGGTTAGCTTGTGTTGGGGTTAATTTAAATGCATGCATTTTCTCAAACTTGCACTAAGAAGCATTTAAGCCTATATAAATACAGTTGTTTATTGTCAGCAAACATTTCAATTAACCCCAACACAAGCTAGCCCCAATTTACTCAACCATATGTAGTAAGACAGATGTCCGCTAATAGATATATAGCATTGTAGTTCATCTGTCAAATCCCCTAACAATCAGACACAAAAAAAAAAAGGAGACTGGCTTTTACTTGTAATAACAAAGCACACAAGTAAGTACATTTTAAACATTTTCAGAAAGTATACGTACCTTGTGGTTCTGGTATTGATACAACAGCAGCTTCCATTATCTCACTATCAGATAGATCTTCTGAATCAGGCCAGCTGTTCATGATCATAAAGTTTTCAAAACCCTGAATTTGTGGTCTTTGGGACCCTAACTGTATATAAGACCCCTGCCAGATGAACTCACACTATGTGACCATCAGATGGGGTGAGCACAACGTTTCTAGAAGACCGCCCCCATTGATAAATATTACTGATTTCCTGTCTTGTGATACGTTCAAGAGAGTCCCCATTGATCCTGTATGGTGATGTCATCTCTTATGACAAGCAACACACTAACACATATCAGCATGTATAGCAGGAGTCTATTAATATCATCTATCCTCTATGTGACCATCACATGGATGGGCATAAGGTTTCCAGAAGACAGCCCCCATTGATGAATATAGTTATGTCATCTCTTGTGCTGCATAGAATGACTAGCATGTGATTTTCTTATACTGGAATGTTGGACAGGGCATTTTTAATATGAACTTTTAATAGGAATTTTCTCAAGTTTATCTGAGTATAAAAGTCTCCATGAAGCAGTCTACTGGTTTTTCAGTTTTACATAGGTACTGGAGGCTTCAGTGCTGGACACACACACCATAAAAAGGCAAGCCACTCTGTCCACTACTCATCAGGCTTGCACTAAAAACCTTGCACTGATATTAGAGATACAGAAAGTTGATTCTGCTTTTAATGCATCATGCTTACTATGAAACTCTGTTAAGGAAGGAAGGAAAAGACAGACTGTGCTGCAAAAGCTCATTTCCAGATGCATCCTGGGGGAAAGGGGAAAAGGAGATACAATATAGACTATGGATGCAAAATAAAAATATAAAAAAGGCTTAGTGTACAAATATGTAAACGGCTAAGTATGAACATAAAACATTATTCATTTAGGCTATACCAAACATTTTGAGTATTAGGCAGGCAGCACTTGCCATCAGATATAGTCCAATACATATATCCATTTTGTGCACACACACACACACACACACACACACACACATTCATATAGACACACCCTTACTTCAGTATCCATATTCATAAACATATACGTGCACACTAAACACTTACACAGATGCATTTTGTTTTTGTAAAACTTGGAGGTTGGATGTGAGGACTTTGTAGGACTAAGAGGAGGTGGGAGTAGGGCTGGGATGAGAGTCAGAATGAGCCTTCACCCCTCTGGGATGCACACTGCGTAAAGGGATTGGCAGGGTAAAAAGGGAAGAGGGATAGTTTGGTGGACAGAAATACAGGTAAATGAAAGGTGGAAATACTAAGCTGAGGAAAGGGTGAAGAGAGTTTGGGAAACGAGGGGGTAAATGAGGGGGTGGTATGAAATTGTGAAAGGAAAAAAACTGGAGAGAAGAGGTAGTGGGGGGGAGGCAAGCGTTATCCACAGAAGCATAGGAGGCAGTATAGCGCAGTGGTCTAAGGCTCTGAGCTGCAAATCTGGTGACATCCACCAGACCTGGGTTTGAATCCCACAGCTTCCACTTGCATACTGTGTGACCCTGAGCAAGTCACTTAACCTCCTTGTGCTCCCAGGTCGCTCCTGTAAAAAAGCTTTCGGCTTAGTGTGCTATACCTGGTTAAACAACTAAATAAATAAAAAATTAAAAAAATAAAGCAGAACCCCAAGGGTAGGAACACTACTCGATGAACCCAGCTAGTGCTATAGGCATGCCTAGAGAGGGTTAGAAGGGGATAAAGCAGTGGAAAGTAGAACAGAAGAAAGGGCAGAGGGGAATAATGAAGTAGAGGTAGGTAGATTACAGGAAAGCAATGACATTTAAACTAGTGTATTTCATACACACAGTGTTCTGAAGTGATTTACAATCAGAGACACAGAAGAGAATGCCACTGCCATTTCATGTTCACAGGGAGGTTAAAGTAGTTTAGATCTGGGTTTCTCAAATGGTGAAGCTCCAACCTTTTCCAGGGGAGGCTCAAGCAAGCCTGAAAAAGTACAGTATTTAGCTTTTGAGTTTTACATTTTTATGTGAAGGGATGAGGCAAACTAAAAGAGGATAATAGTAGGCAAATATATGATTTACTTACAAATCGGTGACCAGGACAGGTACACTGAGCCAAGGCTCACTTCAGGAATACCCAGGGAAGGGTAGGGAGTGAATACAATTCAAAAAGTTACTGCAAAAACGGTCAAGCAATACAAAATGAAGAAAAGTGCAAAGAAAAAGGGAACAATGAACAAATAATGAGATGTATAACTGACCAATTAGACATGTGGTAGAACAGTTCAAATGCAAGAGTTAAGCAGAGGGGTACAATACTATGAGCAATAGCAGGAGGGACTAAAAGAATATCTCAGAAGTTGCTCAAGAACAGAGTAAGAGAGGGAGAGGCATATTTAGGTAGTAAGGTTATTTCAGATCGTGGGAATGGACAAAGAAAGAAGTCTGACCCAAGAAGGTATTGCAGCAAGGTGTAACAACAGTTTGAAAGTCAAAACAGTGAAGCAACTAGGCTGGCCTGGGGAAGGGGGAACACGTTGGGGGGTAAAATAAGTTGAATAAAATGAGAATGAACTACTCAAAATGAGTTCCCTTTGTTGTAAAGTATGCCATTTCTCTGTGGGGAAGCCCAAGATAATTTCAGTATTTGGTGTAGGCTCAAGATGGTTTCCATGGCTTGGAGGAGGTTGACTGTGACAAAGTCTAAGATCTAATGGCTTAGATACAGAGTGAGTTTACAGAGAACTTACGGACAGGGAGGTTGTGTGGCTTGCCTGGGGAGGGGGGGAAACAAGTTGGGAGAGGGTAAAATAAGTTGAATAAAATGAGAGTGAACTACTCAAAATGAGTTTCTCTTTATGGTAAAGTATGCCATTTTTCTATGGGGAAGCCCAAGATTATTTTAACATTTGGTATAGGCTGAAAATAGTTTCCATGGCTTGGAGGAGGTTGACTGTGACAAAATAAGGCTATGTGATGATCACATGGGATGAGCTCATGCTTGATAAGAGGATCCTATACTCTCTTGTGAAGAATGGTCCCATTCATTCAATAGCTGCTATTTTGGCATATGAACTACAAAATGACTAGCACATGATTTTCTTGTACTGTAATGCTGGGCAGGGCATTTTATTTAGGTTTCTGAAAGAGTATAAAAGAGTTCAGAAAGCAATTGAACAGATTTTTCATTTTTAAATGGGTACTGCAGCTGCTTCATTGCTTTCTGGAGGTTAGAACCATCTTGAATACATTCGCCACTACCATAAGTATATATTTAATAGAAATATGTGCTTTTGATAACCAGTTATCTTGTAAATTATATTTTTTAAAGGAAATAGATAAATATATTTAGTTTCTGACATAAAAATACCAAAATTCTGATGTAATCTGTTTTAAGCTTAAGAGAAAAAGGTACGTAGAAAAGTATGTCTGTTTTTTATTCAGACTTTAGGATTTGAAGAATTCTACACACACACACACACACACACACTCCCTCTCTCTCTCTACTTTTAAAGTTGGAACTAATTTTCTTTTTCTCATTAAAAATAAACCTCTGCTTATCATAAATATTTAAAATGCATTCTTTTAACATAAGTTTTTTGTATAGCAAAGATAAAATGTTCTTACAGGAAATGCAGAGAGGATAAAACCCTCTTGAATACTTTTCACCAGTAACATTAGTATATATTTAATAGAAATATGTGCTTTTGATAACCAGATGTCTTATAAATTATCTTAAGGAAATAGAAAAATATATTTAGTTTCTGATCGTAAAATAGAATACTATTCAATTATTTTTAAGCTTGAAAAAAAGGAATTTAGAGAGTATGACTGTTTTTAAATCAGACTTTGGCATTTGAAGCCATCTACTTAGACTACAAACCCTTGAAACATCAGCTTCAACACTGGACACACACACACACACACACACACACACACTCTCTTACACACACACACACACGCACGCACGTGGGTGTGTATATACACACACACACACACACACACATATGCTCTACTTTTAAAGTTAGAACTCATTTTCTTTTTCTCATTAAAAAAGAAATGTGCTTTTTCATGAATACTTAAATGCATTGTATTAAAATAACTTTCTTACATGATAAAAATTAAATGTTCTTACAGGAAATGCAGACAGGATAAAACCCTTTTGAATACTTTTCACCAGTAACATTAGTATATATTTAATAGAAATATGTGCTTCAAACACCATGAAGTCTTGCTATATTCTGACATATGCAGTGAGTCCCAACCTTCAAACTGCCCCGGAGATGAAAGAGTTAACTTTCCATGCCAGGCATGGAATGCTGAGCTCGAGCTCGGTTGAGACTAAAGTCAAACCGACAGATTCTTTACTCCGCCTCACTGAACAGTCGCTCTGGAGATTTCTCCTGCTGCTCGGTTCAATTTGTTGGTTAAAGTACCGCTTTTCTCAGTTTTCGACCGAATTTAAACCGTAACCTGTCGGTTCAGTCTCTGTCTGTGGTATTGTGAGTACTAGATAGGTTTTATTTTATTCTATTCTGTGTGGAACTTGTAAATGGTTTATCAGTTCGGCTTGAACCAATCAAGTTGTTTACAATCTTAAATTGTGTATTTTAGAGTGTGGTTACTGGTTCTTATCGGTTCTAAAAAAAAACGGATTTTATTACAGTTTTTTCCATGACCCGTGACATGGTTGGGAACCGATAAGAGGGTCTTGCCTGGCGGATTGCCATAAAAGGGTAAGTTTGGTTAGGACTGGCACTATGTCTGAAGCGCAAAGAAAAACTGGACCCACTGGGTTTCAACACTGTAGTGTGTGGGAAGCCTTTGCCAAGGCTGACCCCACCTAACCTGTTTGTTGTCTGGGGTTTGACTACCTCAATGCAGACTGCCAGATTTGCAAAAATTTCCTGCAGCTACCCTAGAAAGAGAGCTGGTAGGCTCAGGGAAAGGGAGGCCAAAAGTCCGCTGATCCGGATGGCCAGCCCAGTTCAGTTCCAACCGAACCAGACGGAGTGCCCTCTGACCAGGGCGAGACCTCTTCGGGCAAAAGGAGAGCCGATTCTGAGGAATCGGTTCCGGCTAAAAGAACTAGAAAAGAAAAATCAGCTGGTGTGGGGCCAAAACTTTCCTGTACAACTGCTGAAGAGATAGACAAAGCGATCAAAATTGTCCAGTTGCTTCCCCCGGTTCCGACCAAACCGGCACCATCAGGCAGGTGCTCGGTTTGGCTGGTTCCACCAGTTCAGGAGTATGAGTTAGAGGAGTTTTATGAACCGGAGGAGGAGGAAGAGGAGTATGAGGAAAGTGAATGTGGATTTGAAAGTCTGGATGTGCCTATTGACCCGGACATCTCCCCAGACAGACCTTCAGCGGTGTCTCCTCCTAGGCTTTCTGAGTCCCCCTCCCATTTCATGTTTTATAAAAAAGTGGCTGAAACCCTCCAGCTTCCTATGGAAGAAGCTGCGGATGACCAGGAGGAGCCTGACTATGTGGAAATGATGGATATCCCAGAGTCTAGGAGGCTGTCTATTCCCTTGCACAAATCTTTTGGGAAACAGACATCTTAAGATTTTGAAGACTCCTAACACTATACCTCCTGTGGATAAAAGAATGGACAAGAGGTATACATCGTCAGGCTCTGACATGGAGTTCCTTACACAACAATGCAGCCATGTTGGGGAAGTGCAGGCTGCAGCCTGTGATAAGGCAAACATTCCCTTGGCTTCACACCCCCCGGACAAGGACTCCAGGAGGATTGATGCCATGGCAAAGAAACAGTACATGGCAGCATCCTTGGGACTCAGACAGGCCAATTATATGGCCTATACTGCTAGGTATCAAAAATCCAGATGGGGCACTGTTATGTCCCTAGCAAAACAGGTCCCTGACCAGCTTACCAAGGAGCTGGAGCAGGTGGCTGCTGATGGTATTGAGGCATTCAAGGTGCAATTCCATGCTACAGTGGACTCCAGTGATGTGTCTTCTAGAGTCATGGCTACATCTGTGGCACTGCGAAGAATGGCTTGGCTCAGATGTACTAGCCTGTCACAGGATACCCAGACTAAGGCCATGGATTTTCCTGTTGTGGGTAATTCTCTGTTCGTGGAGCAAACAGAGAATTACATGAAAGAAAAATGGATGAGTATAGGACCACTAATAAAAGTGCACAAGCCAGGAAAGGCGAGCCACTCCTCAAGGCAGCTTTCAGGGGCAGGGGCAGACCCTTTCATAGGCCCTTTTACCAAGCCCAGGCCTCCTCTTCTGCTTATGCCCTGAGGGGGTTCTTTAGAGGGAGAGGCAGACGGGGTACAAGCAGACCTGCTTCCACCCCTCAGCCCAAAGCCCCTGCCAAACAGGCACCCTGATTGGGTTGCCAGGGCTGATTCTCAGCTACCTGTAGGGGGCAGGCTGGCTTACTTTGTTCAGGACTGGGAGTCTCTGACATCAGACAATGGGTCTTGGAAGTAGTAAGCCAGGGACTGGTTCTCAGCTTCAAAAAGTTTCCAAAGATGAGAACCAGATCCGTTCCACCTACAAATCCATCAGAGGCACTTGCCTTAGAGGCAGAGGTCTCCTCCCTCCTAGCTCTCAGAGCTGTGGAAAGGGTACCACCCCTACACCAGGGCAAAGGGTTGTATTCCAGGTACTTCCTTACCCCAAAAAAGACAGGAGAATGGCGGCCCATCCTGGATCTCAGATACTTAAACAAGCACCTTTCAAAACCAAAATTCAAAATGGTGACTCTGGGAATTATTCTGCCCTCTCCAAGACCAGGGGACTAGCTAGTGTCCCTGGACCTCAAGGATGCCTACTTCCATGTTCTCATCAGAAGCTCCCATCGAAAGTAAATCAGGTTTGAGCTGCCCTCAGGCCATTATCAGTTCAGAGTAATGCCCTTTGGCCTCACTTCTGCTCCAAGGGTATTCACAAAATGCCTGGCAGTAGTAGTTGCTTTTCTAAGAAGGCAGAAGATTGCCATTTTCCCTTACCTGGATGACTGGCTCATAGTAGGCCAGTCCCCAGACCAAGTCAGGTTACACTAGCAGATAACTCAGCAACTGCTCACTTCTTTGGGTTTCCTTCTAAATCTTCCAAAGTCAGTTCTAGAGCCTGTCCAGCTCCTCACCTTCATAGGTGCAGAGCTAGACACTGTAAGCCAAGAGCCTTCCTTCCCCTGGACAGGGCAAGGACACTGGTCTCTCTGGCCTCCTCATTCACCCTGCAGGTGTCTCGACCAGCAAGGCATTTTCTACAGCTCCTGGGGCACATGGCTGCTTCTACAGCAGTAGTCCAGGGAGCAAGATTTCAGATGAGGGACATTCAGTTCCATTTGAGAGCCTCTTGGTCTCAAAGGAAGGACCCTCTGTCCAAATTGATCCCAGTAACTAGAACCCTGATCCAGGCCCTACAGTGGTGGCAGGATCAGAACAATCTGGGACAAGAGGTTCCCTTTGTCACTCAGTCTCACTCTTTAATCCTTACACAGATGCCTCCCTCTTGGGGGGCTCACATGGCGACCTCACCACCCAGGGGTTGTGGTCCCCTCCAGGAATCTCTGCTCCATATCAATCTGTTGGAACTCAGAGCAGTATTTCTAGCACTTCAAGCTTTTCCAGATCTGTTCAGAACAAAGTTGTACAGGTCAGACAGACAACACCACCACAATGTGGTACATCAACAAGCAAGGAGGCACTTGGTCTACGGTCTTGTGCACCGAAGCAATGAAGTTGTGATCTCTGGCTTACTCCCTGAACACCTCCCTCATGGCAGTTCACCTCCCAGGCAAGGACAATGTACTGGCAGATGCTCTCAGCAGGATTTCCCAGGGCCATCACGAATGGTCACTGGACCCCCTGGTCTTGAGAAGCGACCTGCAGAAACTGAAGAATGGTCAGGGGTTTGGCAGTTGAAATTCAATGCAAAGAAGTGCAAGATAATGCATATGGGGCACAAAAACCCTGGCACAATATATCAGTTGGGGGGTGAGGATATATCATGCACCAAGCAGGAAAGGGATCTTGGGGTTGTCATCTCTGAGGACTTCAAGGTAGGGAAATAGTGTGACAAGGCAGCAGGTAAAGCAAATAGGATGCTGGGATGTATAGGCAGGGCATCACCAGCAGCAGGAAAGGAGGTCATAATTCCGCTATACAAGACACTAGTTAGGCCCCACCTGGAGTACAGTGTACAGTTCTGGAGACCATACCTACGTAAGGACATAGACAGGGTGAGAAGGTTCAGGGGGGCAACAAAGATGGTGCATGGATTGATCACAAGTCCTATGAAGACAGGTTGAAGGAACTGAACATGTACTCCCTGGAGGAGAGGAGGAGAGGGGATATGATAGAGACATACAAGTATCTTACAGGGAGAAACAGGGTGCAGGAAAACACTATTTTTAAGCGAAAAAGATGTTCCAGGACTAGAGGGCATGGGATGAAGTTGGAGGAGGATGATTCAGAGGAAACATGAGAAAGAATTTCTTCACAGAATGGGTGGTGGACAAGTGGAACACCCTGCCAGAGGAAGTGGTGGGGCTGGAAACAATCATGGGATTTAAGAATGCATGGGATAGACATAAAAGGAATTCTGGAGGTCAAGGTTAAGGGCAACAGACTTCTAGGAAAACAAACTGAACTTACAAGCTCAAATGGGCAGACTGGGTGGGCCATAGGCCCTTATCTGCCGACACTGTCTATGTATCTATGTATCTATGTATCTTGGAGGTAATATTTTCCAGATGGGGCACCCCGCAGATAGATCTTTTTGTAGCCCCAGACAATCACCAACTTCCCCTTTTTTGCTGCAGGCCCCCAGTGTTGGGCTCAGTCCCCCTGGATGCCTTAGTTCTCAATTGGGAAGGGAAGTTTCTCTATGCTTTCCCCCTTCCCTCTCCTGTTCAAAGTGCTAGTCAAAATCAGATCTCAGCCCTGCAAAATGATTCTGATTGCTCCAGACTGGGCCAGACAGCCCTGGTATCCACTCCTACTGTCCTTAGCAGTCCATCTTCCCCTGTGCCTTCCCAGGAATTATAACCTGTTAACCTGTGCTCAGGGGAGGGTTTGGTACCCAAACCTCAAATCTCTCAATCTCAAGGCCTGGCTCTTGAAGAGTTAGAGTTTGCTAATTTACACCTCTGCCAAGGTGTAATGGATATCCTGAACTCTTCTAGAAAACCTTCCACCAGGGCTACTTATAATTCAAAATGGAAAAGATATTCCATATGGTGCTCTGGGATGCATATTTCCCCCAAATCTGCTGATCTGCCCACAGTCCTTGATTATATGGTCCACTTAAATAGCTTGGGGCTTAGACCAGCTACACTGAAAGTGCATCTGGCAGCTGTGTCTGCTTTTATCTCAGCAGGTAAGCCCTCTTCTCTTTCAGCTCACCCTGTATTCTCCAAGTTTTTCTAGGGATTGCTTCACACCAACCCTCCATTCAGGGACCCTGCCCCTGCCTGGGACCTCAATGTTTGCATTGCTCAGCTTATGCAACCCCCTTTTGAGCCTTTATCTTCAGCAGAGCTTAAGTACTTGACTTGGAAGACTGTGTTTCTGGTAGCCATCACTTCTGCCAGGTGCATAAGTGAATTACAAGCTTTGTCAGTGGAGCCTGATTTTATCTCCTTCCATAGAGATAAGGTGGTCCTCAGGACTAACAGGAAGTTCTTGCCTAAGGTGGTTTCAGATTTCCACCTTAATCAATCTATGTCTCTTCAGTGTGACTTCACTGACCATTCCTCCTCTGGCGAGGAGGCTGCACAATTTGGATGTCAAAAGAGCCCTTAGCTACTACATAGGCGTACCAAGGGTCAGAGATTTGACTCCCTCCAACTATTCCTCACTTATGGTGAGGTTGGTAAGGAAACCTGCCACTAAAGATCCATTGCCAGGTGGATTGTCTCTTGTATCAATTTTGCTATGAGAAACTGGGTAGCTTCTTCCCTCAGGCCTGGGGCTCACTCTCTACCAGAGGTACAGCTGCTTCCCTGGCTGCTGCCAGGGACATCCTATTCTAGAGATATGTCAAGCAGCTACCTGGAAAACAGTTCACACTTTTACCAAGCATTACTCCCTGGACATCCAGGCTTGGAGTGATGCTCAGTTTCTAACACAACTGTGCTTCAGAGCCTATTTCTTAAGTAGGTTCTGTCCCTCCTCCATGGAGGTACTACTTAGTAGTTTGCATATGTCAGAATATAGCAGACTTCATGATGTTTGAAGAAAAAATTACTCACCTTAGTAATGTTGTTTCTTCTCATGGAGTCTTGCTATATTCTGACCTCTACACCTGCCCCTCTCAGAACCTCTGTTTTTGGGATGTGGGTGGGCAGTGCAATCTTAACATAGTAGGTGCCCACCTTTTGTTTTCACCCTTCTTTCTTGGGGTGGAGTTGGTGTTGTGTTTTTCATTTTGGGTCTCCTGACTTGAGTCTTTGTTTTGGGACCAAAAATGTGTTTTATATTTAGTAGCCAGTTGGCTAGTGTAGGTTTACAGCTTCCACACAGGACCTTAGTGAGTTTAGCTCATAAAGATCTGACGGTTTGAGTCTGAAGAACAACAGACGGAGTCTTAACCGAGCTCGAGCTCAGCATTCCATGCCTAGCATGGAAAGTTAACTCTTTCATCTCCGGGGCAGTTCGAAGGTTGGGACTCACTGCATATGTCAGAATATAGCAAGACTCCATGAGAAAAAACAACATTACTAAGGTGAGTAATTTTTTCTTTTGGTAACAAGATATCTTGTAAATTACCTTTTTCAAAGGAAATAGAAAAATATGTTTAGTTTCTGATCTCAAAATAGAATACTATTCCATTATTTTTAAGCTTGAAAAAAAGGAATTTAGGCAGTATGTGTGTTTTTAAATCAGACTTCGGCATTTGAAGCAGTCTACTTAGAATAAGCACACCTTGTAAAATCAGCTTCAACGTTGGACACACACACACACACACACACACACACACACTGTCTGTTTTTAAAGTTAGAACTCATTTTTTTCACATTAAAAAATAAATCACTGCTTTTTCATTAATACTTAAAATGCATTGTGTTAAAAGAATTTCCTTACAATGAAGAAATAAATGTCCTTACAGTCCTCCAAGCTTCAAAGCGCATTTCACACACAAAAAAAAATACCCCGAGTAAACAGGCACCCTGCAGTTATCCCTCAGTCCAATAGGTGGGAGGTTGAGGGAGTGTGTGCTAGGTGATGGAGCAAGGTAGGTGTTGGGATAAGGTGGGAAGAAGGAAGGGACTGGTGTTCGAGCTAGGTCTTTATTTTTCATAAATATTTACATGCATTGTATTAAAATAACTTTCTTACATAATAAAGATAAAATGTTCTTACAGCACACTGTCCTCTGAACTTCAAAGCACATTTCACCAAAAAAAAAATTCCCTGAGTAAAAAGACACCCTGCAGTTACACCATAGACCGACAGGGGGAGGTTGAGGGAGGGCAAGGTAGGTGATGGGTGCAAGGTAGGTGGTGGTGGGGCATGGTGAGAGGAGGGGAGAGAGACTCTGGTTCAAGCTAGGTAATTGGGTGCAAGATAGGTGGTGGTGGGGCAAGGAGAGAGGAGATGAGAGACTTGGGTGTGAGCTATGAGATGGTGATAGAGGTTCAAGTGGACTCGGATTCAAACCAGGATGGTGTCGCATCAGTTCAAGGAGATGGAGGAGGGACTCGGTTTCAAGCTAAGATGGAGTGGGAGAAGTTCGAGTCAGGACAGTGTTACATGGGTTTGAGTGGATGGAGAAGGGAATCTGGTTTGAGCTAGGATGATATCACAGAGGCTGTAGGAGTTGGAGGGAGGAGGAACTCTGGTTCAAACTAGGATGGTGTCACAGTTCGAGGGGATGGAGGAGGGGCTTGGTCGAGCTAGGATGGGGTGTTTGCGGTTCAAGGGGAAAGAGGAGGAACTGTGGTTGGAGCTAGGATGGTGTCACAGAGGCTGTAGGGGATAGAGGAAGGAGGGAGGAGGGAGGAGGGTTCAAGCTAGGATGGTGTCATGGAGGTTCACAGAGGAATGGGGGTGGAGGAGGAAGGACGTAGGGACGTAGAATGGGAATGATGTGTCATTTCCGGGTTTGAGAATATATAATTTCCTGCGTTTCGTACGTCACTTCCTGTGTTTGATGTGGGACGCCCTGCGTTTAAGGTGGGACATCCTGTGCAGAGAGTGGGACTTCCTGCGCCATATGGGGACAATTCTGATTTGTCCATTGTAGGCCATGCCCACCTGTCAAATGATGTGGTGCACGCTGATTGGCTGAAATGTAACATTTGACAAGATATATGAACTGTATACTACTGACAGTTTATTCCCTTTACTCTGTTGAGCATGTACCTGGTACTCTTTCCCAATGGCATTGTATGACCACCAAGTAATTTGCTCAGTTTTCCTTTGTTTTTGTTTACATTTCTCCCACCCACCATGCTGAAAGCAGTAGTACTAGATAACAGCTGCCATATTTACTGTAGCGCTACAACAACTGGAAACTGATCACTTCCTGGTTAGGTAGTACTGTTCCTTTAGTACAGATGGGTAAACGTTAGCAATGCTGCGTACATCATATATAAATGCAGTTTCCTTTTTAAAAAAATGGATTTTTATTGAAAATAACGGAAGTACAAAACATACAGCATACTATCAAGGGATTCAATGCATTCAATAAACATGGTGTAGACTACTAAATTGAACAGAAACTATACCCTACAAAAGCATTTCCACTTGAATTGAAAATTATAGCAAAAGATCCTTAAACATGCACCATATACACGTATTAAACATAGAAACATAGACATAAAAACAGAATTTGTCACTAGAATATGAATGCTTGGCCCACCCAGTCTTCGCAGATAATCCCTACTTAGTTTGTCTCTGTAGACCCTAGCTGGTCTCCGGGGACCCTCCCTCTCCCCTGCCCATTTCCTGATTTTCCCCATGTGTATTCCACGCATGCCTAAAGCACCCTACTGTTTTTATCTCCTCCACTTTGTCTTGCAGGCTATTCCAGGCATTCACCACTCTTTCAGTGAAGTAGTACTTTCTCACATCCCTCCTAAACTTCCCCCAACTCCAGCTTCACTGCATGTCCTCTGCTTCTGGTGCTCTTCCTCATTTGAAAGAGACTCACGTCCTGCACCCTGTCCACCCTCCCCCACTTAGGTACTTGTGGTCTCTATCATGCCCCCTCTTACTCTCCTGACTTCCAGGATGTGGATATTGCAGTCCCTCAGTCTCTCCTCCTAGGGCATTTGGTGCAACCCCACAGCATTTTAGTTGCCCTCCTGTGGACTACCTTCACCATGACTATGCCCTACCTGAGGTGTGGCCTCCAGATCTGCACACAATACAATCCAAAAGAGGGTAGGGGTAGCAGTTTACATCAGGACAGGAATAACTTACATGAAGGAGGAGTCGGAGGAAGGGAAGTTGGAGGCATTATGGGTTCAGGTAGGGTCCAATAGAGGGACAAAGATGAGGTTGGGGGTGGTTTACAGACCACCCAACCAGGATGAGGAGAGGGACAGGGAACTGAGCTCATAAATATTGGAAGCTGCAGGGAAAGAAGAGGTAGAAATTGTGGAGGACTTCAACCTGCCCAAGGTAGACTGGAGCACACCATCTACAACATGTGCTAGGAGTCAAATGATTCCGGAAGGACTGCAGAGTGGGTTCCTGACTCAGAGTGTCAGAGAACAAACAAGAGTAGAGGCAGTCCTTAATCTGGCACTCATGAATGGGGAGCATGTACAGAAAATAACAGTCAGGGAGCCCCTGGGTGGGAGTGACCATTGCACAGTGTGATCCCTGTTGGATATGGGCAGGGAAAGCATTCTAACTAAAACCCAAATCTTGGATTTTTAGGAGGGTGGACTTTAGGAAGATTGGCAAAGTGCTAAGGAGCCACCTGGTGGACATCAGAGCAGATATGGGGGTGGAGCAAAGGTGGTTCATCATTAAGTAAGTAAAACTAATTGCCACAGAGGAATGCGATAGGCTCAGGAGGAAGAACGCAAGGGCCAAAGCACCCAACTGGTTTAGTTCTGGGTCACGCAGGCAGTAAGAGAAAAGAGGTTAACCTATAGGAAGTTCAGGAAGACCAAGAGAGAGGTAGCTAGGGGACATTACCTAAGGTTGGCTAGTGAGGCAAGTAATGAAGTCCGGCAAGCTAAGGCACAGAAGGAGTTGCAGACTGCAGAAATAATTAAGAAGGGAGAGAAAGCCTTCTCAGCAAGAATGGGATTGTTAGGCTTAAGAAAGGGGAAGAGTGGGTGAAGGATAATGGGGGAAAAGCAGAAATACCAATTACCAGGGAGAAGAATGGACCAGTGCTTCAGGAGGGAGAAGAGGAGTGGGAGGGACACAGATGTAGTGACAGAGGATGGGCTTCTAGCACTGAAGGGGAACAAATCACCAGGCCTGGACAGAGTACGTCCCAGGGTACTAAGGAAACCAGCTGAAGATCTGGCAGGGCTACTGGCAGGCCTATTTAATAGTTCACAGGAGTCAGGTGTGGTACCACAGGACCGGAAAACAGCACATGTGGTTCCCCTCCACAAAGGTGATCTCAAGGATGACTCAGGAAATTATAGACCAGGCAGTCTGACCTCAATCGTGTGCAGGCTCATGGAGACTATACTTAAGGAAAGATTGATAGAATATCTAGAGAAGCATGGTCTCCAAGATGCGAGGCAGCACAAGTTTATAGGGGGGAGATTGTGTCAAATGAATCTGATTGACTTCTTTGATTGGGTCACTGAGACAGTAGACGGGCCAAGTGATAGACATCCTCTATCTGGATTTTAGCAAGGCCTTTGAATCTGTGCCCCACAAAAGGTTGATCAGGAAACTGGCAGATTTCGGGCCTGGGGAGAAGATGACCAGATGGGTGGAAAACTGGCTGAAGGATAGAAGCCAGAGGGTGCTTGTGGGGGGAGAGTTACTGGCACCGGAGAGGTCACCAATGGGGTCTCGCAGGGTACAGTGATGGGGCTGGTGTTGTTTAGTGTCTTCATAAATGACATTGGGGATGGCATTAAGGGCAAAATGTGCCTATTCGTGGATAACGACATCAAGCTCTGCAGGAGAGTGGACACAGCTGAAGGGATACAGTACCTACAGGATTATCTGGAAAAGCTGGGGAAGTGGTTCAGGATCTGGCAGCTTGGCTTCAATGCCAAGAAATAAAAAGTTATGCACATTGGAGCCAAGAATTCTTGGACAGAGTACTACCTGGGTGGACTCCAGGTATCTGCATCCGTGGAGGAGGAGGAGGACCTGGGAGTGATGATCACTAGTAACCTGAAGCACTCCATGCAGTGCAAAAAAACAGCAGCAAGGGTAAACAAGATGCCAGGATGCATAGCTAGGGGATCAGTAGTAGGAGAGAGGAGGTAATACTGCCCTTGTACAGGTCACTGGTGAGTCCACATCTAGAGTATGGAGTTCAATACTGGTGCCCACACCTCAAAAAGTACATTAACCAACTGGAGACAGCCCAGAAGAGGGCTACAAAGATGATAGTGAGTCAGCAGGGTAAGGCATATGAGGGGAGATTGAGGGCACTGGACATGTACTCCTTGGAGGACAGGAGAGAGAGAGGAGACATGACTGAGACCTTCAAGTACTTGAAAGGGATAAATAAGGTAGATAAGAAGGGTCTCTTTAAGCTAACTGGTAACCATTAAACAAGGGGGCACAGTCTTAAGCTGGAGAGGGAGGTTTAGGAGGGAGACCAAGAAGCACTTTTTCACAGAGAGGGTGGTGGACACATGGAATGCACTGCCAGAAGAGGTGATCTTGTTGAAGATGGTAGACAGCTTCAAGAGAGGCTGGATAGGCATAGGGGGAAGGTAAGGATCATGGGTAGGGGGATGGAAAGGTAGGGAGAACTGAAGGGGGCAGGGTCAGTAGCTCAAGCTGTGGACCCTGCAATATGAGCAGACTAGATAGACCAAATGGCCTCCTTCTGCTGGCTTCTTCGGATGTTTGCATGTTCGTATACTCCAGGTGGGGTCCAGCCAGTGAGTGACATAGTGACAACACCACCTCCTGCTGGTGATACCTCTCCCTATGCATCCCAGTATCCCACTGGCCCTACTCACTACTCTGTCACAATACCCTGCCACTTTGATGTCATCAGGTATGGTAACCCCAAGGTCCCATTCCCACTTAGTGAGTGACAGTAACCCCACATCCTACTCAGTTCATGGTTTCTATGTCCTAGGGGTATGGTTTTCCATTATTTGGAATTGAACCACAACTGCCATGCTCATGATCACCCTGTTGAGTTTCCCAGGATACCTATGCATTATTTCAACCACCTCCATATTGTCCAGCAAGTTACAGATTTTGGTATCATCCACAAAAATGCATAGCTTCCCTTCCAGTTCAACTGCAATGCCACTTATGAAGACATTGACGAGGATCAGTCCCAGTACTGAGCCCTGTGGCACCCTGCTAGTCACTCTTCCATCATTAGAGTGAGTGCTGTTAAAAACCACCCTCTGTCTCCTATCCATTAACTTGTTTCTAATCCAGCTCATTACTTTGGATCCCACACTTGGCAGCTCAGTTTCATAATCAGTCTCCTGTGTGGCACAGTGTCAAAGGCCTTGTTAAAATCCAGATAGGCCACATTCATTGCTGTCCCCGGATCTCTTTTCCTGGTCACCTAGTAAAGAATTCAGATTCACCTGGCATGACCTCCCCCCTACCCCGTGAATATAAGCTGTCTTTGGTCTTGCAGCTCATTGGAGTCAAAATACTCAAGCAGCCTTTCCTTTAACACTATTCCATTGGGGCCGTGACCAGGGCGGAGGAAGTAGACGGTGGTCCAGCCAGGATAAAGGGCAAACAGTATTCCATTAATTTCCCCACCACTGAGGTGAGGCTCATTGGTCTGTAGCTACTGATCTCTTCCCTGCTGCCACCCTTATGTAGAAGGACCATGTCTGCTCTTCTCCAGTCTTGTGAAACCATGCCTGATTCCAGTAAGCTGTTGAATAAGGATATCAGCTGAGCAACCAGTACCTCACTGAGTTATCTTAGTACCCTTGGGTGTATCCTGTCCTGTCCCATGGCCTGATACATTTTCAGATCTGCAAATCCCTTTAGGACTGTCCTCTGAAAATGGACTTGAGTCCGCCTCCCATCCCCTTTGTTCCTTCTGATCACTGGTGGTCCATCCTCCCCTCCACTGTGAAGACTGAGCAAAAGAACCTGTTCAGTATGTTTGCTTGTTCTTGATCCTCTTCTGCACAGTCTCCCTCTGCTTCCCTCCTTATTCTCACTGTCCCTCAACTTGCTTTCCTCTTCAAACAGCATGAAGTCTTACTGTATTCTGACTATATGCAGTTAGCCCTTCCAGTTGAACTGCCCCATAAATGAAAGAGTTAACTCTATGCAAATGCACAGAACATTAGTCTCAAGCTCGGTTTTCAAACCCCTGTCCCTGGTTCATTCTATGTTACCAACAGATTCTTTACTCTGCCTGCCTGTGAAGTCGTTCCGGAGATTTCTCCTTGATCAATTTGGTTAAAGTGTTGATTTTTCTAGTTTCTTCAAGGTGCATTTAATTTATTTGGCTCTTTAAGCCTCTGTCCCTCGGTACAGGTTAGACTAGATTAGGGTTACTTCAGTTTCAGTAAGTTTTCTGTTTTTTTCTTTTGCTTCACATAACCGAGAGGAAACCAATTAAATTGTGTTCCTTTTGAGGTAAAATTTTAGTTGTTAATTTTAGTTTGGGATCTGGTGGTTTTTGGTTTTAAAAAAGAACAAGACTTTTTCTCGTTTTTTTCAATTGACCATTGAACCAGTCGTTAACCGAAAGCAACATTTTTAGTTACTCTGGCGTGACCGCCACCAAATGGGTAACTTGTCTTATCAGTGCTCATGTCAGAGAAGCCCAAGAAGAAAACTGGTCCCACTGGGTTTCAGCACTGCACAGTGTGTGGGGAAGCATTTGCCAAGGCTGATCCTCACCTTATTTGAGTTTACTGTCTGGGGTTTGACTACCTAAAAACAGGCTGCCAAATTATTAAAAACTTTCCTAACGCCATGCTGGATAAGCGGTTGTCTAGGCTTAAGGAAGGAATGGCCAAACAATCCACTGATCTGGATGGCCTATCTGGTTCGGCTCCTGGGGGAGTCAGGGAACTGGGGGAGGTGCCTTCTAACCAGGGCAATACCTTCTTAACCAAAACAAAGGCAGATATCGAAGAGTCGGTACCTGCAAAAAACAAAAGAAAATCTGCCAGTTTGGAGACAACGGTTGCAGCTCCAACCATGGAAGAGATTGCTAAGGTGATAAGAATTGTACAATCTTTGCAGACCAGTTCAGGTGATCCGAGACTGGGTCAAAAACCACATACCTCGGTTCGATCATCTGCCGGTTCATTTCCCACCAGTTGATATGATCCGGAGACTTACTATGAGCTTGAGTGGGAGGGAGAAGAAGAAGAGGAGGGGAAGGAGGAGGAGGAGGAGGAAGAAGAGTATTTGGGTGAACCCATCAAGCCTGATGGTTCTGCTGATAGACCAGTCTGTTTCTCCTCCTAGGCAGTCTGGGGAGTCCTCCTCTCATTATCTTTTTTTTTAAAAAGTTGCTGAAACTTTGCAGTTGCCTACTCTGAAGGCAGCTGAGGAAGAGGAGGAGCCAGACTACGTCGAAATGATGGATGACCCTGACAGCAAGAGACTTTCAATACCCCTACACAAGTCTCTTAGGAAGCAAACTAACAAAATTCTGCAGATGCCAACCTCAATTCCCCCTGTGGATAAGAGGATGGACAAGAGGTATATGCTGTCTTGTAATGGTACAGAGTTTCTATATAACCATTGTAGTCATGCAGGAGTAGTTCAAGCTGCTGCATGTGATACGGTTGGCATTCAACTGGCTTCCTACCCTCCTGAAAAGGACTCTCGAAAGGTATGTGCCGTGGCCAGGAAGCAATATTTGGCTGCTTCATTGGGTATTAGGCAAGCTTCTTACATGGCTTATATAGCCAGATATCAGTAGTCCAGGGGGAACGTGTGTTTTGGAGCTGGCTAAGACTGCTCCACCCCAGCTGGCTAAGGATTTGGAGCAAATAGTCAAGGATGGAATTGAAGCCTCCAAGGTTCAGTTTCATTCAGCTGTGAATTCTAACGATATATCTTCTAGGGTTATGGCTACTTCTGTCTCCCTGAGAAGATTATCTTGGCATAGATGTACTAATCTCTCCCAGGATACCCATTCAAAAGCTATGGATTTCCCTGTTGTCCAGAACTCTCTGTTTGGGGAGCAAACAGAGGCGTATATGAAAAAAATGGATGAGTACAGGGTGACTTATAGGAGTGCAGCTGCTAAGGAAAAGGCTGCAACTCCACAGAAGCAACAGGCTAACCCAGGCAGAGGCAGGCCTTTTCAGAGGCCCTTCTACCAAGCCCAGGCATTCCCTGCATACCAGCAGCCGGGGGGGGGGGTCAGGGGTAGAGGCAGGAGAGGTGTAAGCAGGGTTACATCCACCTCTCAGTCTAGGACTCCTGCCAGTCACACACCCGGATGTGTCAGTCAGGGCCGTCTCCCCATTGCCAGTAGGGGGCAGGCTGACTTACTACTTCCAGGCCTGGCAAGCCATTACCACAGACAAGTGGGTCCTGGATGTAGTGAGCCAGGGACATGCTCTAAGTTTCAGACAGTTTCCAAAAACAAGAGCAAGGACATTCAAACCTGCCAGCAGTTCAGAGACAACTCTTCTGGAAGCAGAGGTTACCACACTTCTGGGGCACAAAGCTCTGGAACCAGTTCCTTTTCTGCACAAAGGAAAAGGGTTGTACTCAAGATATTTCCTTACCCTAAAGAAAATTGGGGAGTGTTGGCCCATCCTAGATCTGAGATATCTCAACAAGCAGCTGACAAAACCCAAATTCAAGATGGTTACCCTAACTATGGTCCTTCCTACTCTTAGCAAGGAGATTGGTTGGCTTCCTTGGATCTCAAGGATGCTTACTTCCATATTTTAATCAGGCATTCTAACAGAAAGTACCTAAGGTTCAAATTACCATCAGGCCACTGTCAGTTCAGGCAATGCCCTTTAGCCTTACCTCAGCACCCAGGGCATTCACAAAATGCCTGGCAGTGGTGGTAGCCCAACTACAAAGGCAAGGAGTGGCAGTGTTTCGCTACCTGGGCAACTGGCTAGTCGTGGGCCACTCCCCCCAACAGGTAAGGGAGTCTTGGGTCTGGAGCCGGATGCCCTCATCCTTAGGATTCCTGTTAAACCTAGAGAAGTTGGTGCTGGAACCAGTACAGATCTTGGGCTTCGTAGGAGCAGAGCTGGACACAGTTCAGGCAAAGGCTTTCCTGCCAATGGGAAGGGCAGACAACATCACACAACTGGCAGACTCCTTTTTCCTACATGTGTCTCGGCCGGCAAGACACTTTCTTCTGCTCCTAGGACACATGGCAGCATCCACAGCAGTGGTTCCAGGAGTCAGATTTCAGTTGAGGGATATTCAGTTTCACCTCAGGTCCTTTTGGTCCCAGAGTAGGGACCCCCTGTCCAAGTTGATTCCAGTGACAGCCACTTTGATACAGGCATTACAGTGGTGGAAGGACAGGGACAACCTCAGGAAGGGTGTGCCATACCTCCAACAATCTCCTACAGTGGTCCTGACCACGGATGTTTCCCTTCTAGGGTGGGAAGCTCATTTAGGGGACCACACTACTTATGGGACATGGTCTCAACAAGAGTTTCTTCCCCACATCAACCTATTGGAGCTCAGGGTGGTGTTTCTGGCTCTTCAGTCATCTGTAAAAAATGGTACAAGGGAAGGTGGTTCAGGTAAGGATAGACAATACCACGACCTTGTACTACATCAACAAGCAGGGAGGGACAAGGTCCTCTGTCCTATGTATGGAGGCAGTGAAGATCTGGAGTCTAGCTTATTCCCTCAAGACCGCCCTCTCAGCAGTGCATTTGCCAGGCAAGGAAAATGTTCTGGCAGATGCCCTCAGCAGAATAAATCAGTCATCACGAGTGGTCTCCGAACAACGAAATACTGCATGCAGTGTTCAGGAGATGGAGCACACAAGAAATAGACCTGTTTGCAGCCCAAGACAATCATTAATTACCCCAGTTCTGTTGCAGACACCCCCAGCTCTGGGTTCGGTGCCTCTGGACGCACTGATACCAGACTGAACAGGCAAGTTTCTGTATGCCATTCTGCCACTTCCCCTGATCTTCAGAGTTCTGATCAAACTCAGGAACCAGCCCTCATCAATGATTCTGATTGAGCTGGATTGGGCCAGACAGTCTTGGTATCCCATGCTGCTGTCTCTGGCAGTGACCAGTTCAATCTGCCTCCCTAGGAGGCACCATCATCTGACCTCATCTCAAGGGAGGATCCTATACCCTAACTTAAGTCCCTCAGGCTCAGGACTTGGCTCTTGAGGACCTAGAGTATGTAGGCTTGCACCTCTCTGAAGGGGTCCTGGATATTTTGAAGGTTTCCAAAAAAACTGCCACCAGAAAAATGTATACTTCCAAGTGGAAGAGATTTACTATCTGGTGTACACAGAAGGAAATAGATCCACAGGCTGCCAGATTGGCAGTCTTATTGGACTATTTAGCCCACCTTCACTCCCTAGACCTTCAGCCTTCTACTTTGAAGGTACATTTGGCAGCTGTGTCTGCCTATTTCTCTGCAGGGAAGGGCCCTTCCCTGGCTTCATATGCAATCTTGAAGAAGTTATTTAAAGGGTTGCTCCATCTACAGCCACCTCACAGGGATCCAACCCCTTCTTTGAATCCGAATATCTGCATAGCACAGCTAATGCAGCCCCAATTGAACCCATGTATTCTGCCAAACTCAAGTGTCTGACATGGAAGACTATCTTTCTGGTAGCTATAACCTCTGCAAGGAGGATTAGTGAGCTACAGGTCTTGTCAGTGGAGCCCAACTACATAACACTCCATAGGGAAGAGGTCGTCCTTAGGACAAACAGGAAATTTCTTCCAAAGCTGGTCTCTGACTTCCACCTGAATCAATCCATGACATTACCTGTCTTCTTCACTGAACATTCTAGTTCAGGGGAGCGCAGACTGCATAGCCCAGATGTTAAGAGGGCTATCAGCTACTATCTGGATCAGACAAAGGCCCATAGGAATAAGTGCACTCAGCTGTTCCTCACCTATTGAGAAGTGGGTAAGGGCAAGCCAGCCACCAAGAGGACCAGTACTCAATGAATTGTGTCTTGCATTCAGATCAGTTATGACAAACTGGGGAAAGAGCCACCAGCGGATGTTAGGGCTCACTCTACTAGGGGGATGGCTGCCTCTATAGCAGCTGACAGAGATATGCCCCTGCTTGAAATTTGCAAAGCAGCTACCTGGAAGACTGTTCACACATTCACTAAACACTACTGCCTGGACACCCAGGCCAGAAATGATGCCAGGTTTGGCACAGCAGTATTGCAGAGCCTATTTCCTAAGTAGGCTCTGTGCCCACCTCCATGGGGGCACTGCTTGGTAGTCTGCATATAGTCAGAATACAGCAAGACTTCATGTTGTTTGAAAAAAAATTACTCACCACAGTAATCTTGTTTCTTCTAGAGGAGTCTTGCTGTATTCTGACTTTCCTCTCTGCCTCCCCTACCAGAACCTGAGTGGGGCATTTTTCTTGGGCATCTACGACTTGAGTCTTTTTTATATATGCTCCACTGTTGGGTTATAAGTCACTTGACTATTATTTTTATTAATGTTCAAAGATAATTAGTGTAGTTTAGTAGCCACTGTTTAGTGCTTGTAAGAATCTGATGGTTACATAGAATGAACCAGGGACAGGGGCTAGAAAATCAAGCTTGAGTTCAAAGCTCTATGTATTTGCATATAGTTAACTCTTTCATCTCCAGGGCAGTTCAACTGGAAGGGCTAACTGCATATAGTCAGAATACAGCAAGACTCCATTAGAAGAAACAAGATTACTGTGGTGAGTCATTTTTTCTTCTCACTTATGTACCTGAAGAAAGTCTTATCTGCATTTACTACCCCTTGGGCTATCCTTTCCTCTGTCTGCACCTTTGCTCACTTCACTGCCTTTCTTGCTTTCCTCTGTTTTACCTGGCACACCTCCCTTTCTTCCTTTCTCTGCATTTCTTTATATGTCCTGTATGCCACCCTTTTTTCCTTCAAACTGTGGCCACTTCCCTAGAGTACCACAGTCTCTTTTTCCTTTTTGCTTTTACTCACTTCCTTTGTGCAGTGACTGGTTGATTTAATTGTGCCCACCCTTATTTTTCCCCACTGGTTCTCTACCCCACCTGGCATCCCTCCCCCCACTAGAAAGTTTCTGAGGCCATCTACCATTTCCTTAAAATCTACCCTCCTAAAGTCCAGGACCCTGATACTTGTGTGGTTTACCTCTGATTCCATCTCAATATTAAACTACACTGTACAGTGATCACTGACACCTAGTGGACTGTCCACTGCGACGTCTACAGTGCTGTTTCTGTAAGCACCAAGTCTAGCACTGCCTTATCCATAGTGGGTTTGTTGACTAGCTTCCTTTTTTTTTTTTTTTATTTGCCTGGTCCCCCCAGAATCTCAGCCCATCTCCATCAACTGTCACCCCGTGCCCAGGATTATCCCCCTGGGCGGGGCTGCTGGGTGGGCACCCCCTCAACAAACACTGGGTAGGCAAGACCTGGCTTACCTCTCAGGTCAGGTCCATGGGAGCAGGACCCCCCCAGGTGGACACAGGTACACAGTGGGGATGACAGCAAAGCCAGCGTCATGCGTGAGGGCCGGCATTTTTCCTTTTGCTGCAAGGATCCCCGGAGGTGGGGACATGCAATGATGACCAGTGTCTGCCCCAACCCCTGATGTGTAGCACTAGCTGCAGTGATACCCCCAGCCTCTACCAGAGATTTGCAATGGACCAGACACTCAACCCCCCTCTCCCCTCAGAGAAGGAGAGCAGTCCCTGGGATGATAAATCCTTCCCCCACCCCGGCCAGGCCTCCGACTCCCAAGCCAGTCCCTGAACCTGGGATGTCTGCTCCGAAAGCAGATGCCTTGGCGCTGTGCCAGTGAACTAGCTGTTGACTAGCTTCCTAAGAAAGGCCCATGTAGTGAGTCAGGGATCAGCTTGCTCCCTGCTAGAGCAGCAGCTGACAGGCTACAATCCACATCTGGCAGTGTGACATCACAAAATAGTAGCACCTCCCCCTTATTTGTCATCTGATGATGTCCTCCTCAAGTGCCTCATCTAACTCCTTTCCCTGTGCTGGAGGTCTGTATACCACCCCAATACATATAGCAGCTGCAGCGCCTGTCTCCAGGATGACACACAGCACTTGCAGTTGTTCCTTTTCCTCTGGGTGCCCGTGTACTTCCCTAGCTTTGATTCCTTCCCTCCAATATAGTACAACCCCTTCCACCCTCCTTGCTTTCTTGTCTATCCTGAACAAAGAGTAGCCTGCTATGACTACATCTGAGACATGGCTGTCACTGCTCCATCACTCCGTTATGGCTACCAAATCCAGACTACCGTCCTCCATGATGGTCTCCAGATCCAGAGTTTTATTTCCCAGACTCCTTACGTTAGTGCATGTGGCTAACCATACCTTGCTCCCCCTTGCCTCCCTACATCCCCCCTCCTGCCTGTGCTGTTTCCCAAAGCTCTCCCTGACCCCCTTCTTCCCTTGTTACCCCTCTCTGTTACCAGTCTCTTTTACGTCTCTCTTCTTTTTATTCTGACTGATTACCGCCTTTCCTCCACCTTGTCCCTACCCCTGTCTTCTTGACTTCTGCCCTGAGTGAGTGAGCTTTTTTCCCTTGGGCTGTCCCTCCTTGTTGCATTATCATCTGGGGGAGGCAGTCTTTGCCTCCTTTGGTATTGCAGCCCCCCCAGGCTGGTTTAAATGTTCAACCAAGTAGCATTCAAACTTCCCACTAAGGACTGGGGTCCCCCTCTTGGAAGTATGTAGGCTGTCTCCCATATAGAGACCCACATCCTCCCTGGCTGAGCCCCATTCTCCATTGTTGCTGACATCCTCCTCCATGAAGCATGCCTTCAACCAGTTGATAAAAACTATGTTATGGAGTGGCCATTCCTTTAAATGACCATACACAGATAACACCTTGGCAAATGCCACCATTAATGCTACCTGTGTCAAACCCTTCCCCAGCTCCCGGAAGTTACCCTGCAATACTGCTGCCTATCCCTTGCCAGGTCATTTGCTCCTAGGTGGACAAGCTCCCTTCCTTCTCCTACCAACGCTATTGATTCTCTGGATCGCTCTCCATCCCTCCAAGCCAAAGCACCATGGAGGCACTTCACCTCCCTTTCCCTTCCCCCACCTCTCCCAAGTCTATCCCCCTAACAGTAGAGTCCCCCATCAGCAGCTGCTTCCTCGTTGACAGTGTAAGCCCCCTTTCCCCATCTAGGGGTGCCTAATGGAGAGAATGGGGAAAGGGGCTCCAGACCACAAGTGCAATCCTGAAACATTTCCATGATGATAAAATGCAGCACATCCAGACAGAAATCCAGCTGAAGGAGCCCTACCTTTAGAAGTCTTCAAAACTCACAGAGCACCTCCACTCCCCCCACCCCCAGCTGCCAGCTTTGATCACCACAGCATTAACACTGAAGAGCAGAAACTTCAATCTCACCACTCCAGGACCCAGGTGGAGTTAAACTAGAGACCCTTCAAATGACTATGAAGAAATTGATAAACTCTTGAATAAATAGAGTAAAAATACAGTTAATTCATTTGAGCTGCTTGATACAATCACCGAAACGGACACCAGTTCAGCCAAACCAAGAAAATGTATTTCTTGGAACACCCTAATGATTACAGGGCCCAGGAGCCAAACTTTCTCCAAAATGACAAACACAACTCCATGGGGCTAGCAAATTCTAGATTACAGAAGAGAGGACATTGGTAACATTTAGGCATGAGATTTGTCCACAGTCAGCGAAACAGCAGATTTTACAGCTTCCAGGTCTAACTGATAGAGCTTGCACTTTATGTGAGTACTTCAGTTTCTTCCACAGAAACCCATTAACTTGCAAAATGTCCTAATTCATTCTGTCCCTTAATTCCTCTGCAGGGGAGTATTTAACTCCACTAGGACCACCAGGGAGAGTAGTCCCTGGGGCAATAAGCAGCCTAGCCAACACGACTTCTCCCAATGTAGTGACTCTTTGCCACATTCCCTCCTGAGCTGTTTTCAGGTGCCCAATGATTTAACCCAGATTCCACCTTAATTGTTACCCACCAGAGCCAAGCGGCTCAAACCAAGCAGTGGAGTGGCTCCCATACTTTTGTATTGCAGTTTCCCAAGAATCACGGCCATTTATGGCCTAAAGATCCACCCCAGACATGGGCACAGTGGATCCCAGGGCCTGCCCCAGGCACGAGCATGGCAGGCCCCATCTAGTCTCAGGCTGTGTTCCTCCCTTCCAACCTTACCAACTGTGCCAGTGTGCCACATGAGTAAGTGCTGCCACCAACTGACGGCCCCTATTGTAGCCCTGCCACCACCATGACAGCCCCACTGGCCCAGTGCTCTATAACTCACCAGAGTCCAGGGTTCCCATCTCCTGCTGGCCTTTAGATTTTTCCGATGTCTCCAAACAAGTCCCCCGCCCTTTTCTTCCTTCAACCTGGGGGGAGCATGAAATACCCCTGAAACTCCAGTGAACGCTACTGCCTGGCTCGTTCCCTCCCACAGAACCTAAGAGTGGACTGCGGCACTACCACTGAAGGTTGAGCTGCCTAAAGCTGCGGGGCTCCTTCAGAGACTGCCCTGACTCCCACCGCTGACTTTGCCTCTCTCTCTCTCTCTCTCCCACTCACTTATCTAGGCTTATATTCTTCCGAGGGTGCTGCCCCCTAATAGTTGACACCAAAAAATTTTCCAGAGGCATCAAAACTCTCTACCAATGCCTAGGAGAGGGAGGATGGTTCACCAAAGGCTAGCAAGCCCTCCCAAGAGGGGAGGCTTACACTCTCCGCCACTTAAAATCCATTTCCTCCTGTAAATGGGGGAAGAAACCCACAGAGTGGCCTCCCAAGCCAGGCCAGGTAATGCGCACTCCCCATCCTCACCAGGATGAGCACCTAACAGACTCACTCCCCACCCCTACTCACCCCTTATTCGTACCTAACAGCTTAAATAAAAGAGTAAAACATTTCTTGATATGTGGCAGATTGTCTAAAAAGGAAACAAACAATAACATTTTAAACACATTACAGCATTTAGAACGTTCAACATTTAAGAGCGGGTATAGATTTGAAAATCAGTTACCACACACACACTCCCTTTGCACCACACCATGCACACTAAGCACTCACATACTCACTCACTCCAGGCTTGGTTTGCACCTGGCCCCTAAAAGTATTTAATACTTTTTTTGACTTTTCAGACAAGTTAAGAGTCTTATTAAGTCCTTTAAAGCAGAAAGCAAATCACTGCTGACTGCTAGGTATTTAAGAAGCAAAGAAATTGTCTCTTTTTAAAAGAAAAAAAAACAGTCACAGGGTATCTGGCCATACTTCTGCTCCCACTTAGTTCCAACACAGTCCCTGGATACAGATACTTGAAGAGAACCCAAACTGTTTAAAATGTTGAACAGTCGGGAAAAAATAACCACACGCTGTGTCAGTAGAGCTTTTCCTTGCAGTGCTGGCACAGTTCACAGCTTCATTCGGTGGGCTCTAGAGGGTGTGACCTCTGCCAGTAGAAAAGTAGTAATCAGGATCAGGCTTTGTGGTCAAGCCCCCAAAACAATCCTTGGTTATAACATAGAATTTTGCTTGACAGCCAGTCACGTCTTGAAGTAGGGCAAAATGTTTGAAAAATCATAAGACCTTCTCACAGCCCAGTGTGGCACATAGCCCGTGCCTTTTGGATGAGCTGCTGGGAGCCATGGCCAGAGCCACCAGGTCGAGATTGCAACTTATTGAGTGTCTCCTTGAATACCCAGCCTCCTCTTATCTCCTTGATAATGTCCCACATTCTTTCTGATATGTAGGGGTATTCCAGCTGGGGATATTCTGCCCTCATTATCCTCCTTACCCAGTGTTCTGCCTGCGACCATTCGGGCAAGTCCCTGACACTGGTGGGCCTTGCATTGCCTGGCTCAACCACACCCCAGATCTGTAGATGACATTCACAGGATCATTACTTAACAGTCCATCTATCCATAACCTTAAAGCTTTTGACCGTGCCACAAGGGGCGGGGTCTTGTCTGGCTAAATTATGGCAGGGTGGTGATAAGGCCTAGGTATGGTCCGCTGGATCTCATGGTCCAGGAATTGGTACTGCCTGCGGGGGCCCTCAGACACATCTGGTTCCAGATTGTCCTGGATCTCTTCACACTCTCTAGTTACTCCAGATGCTCTTACTCAGATCACAGGGCAGGTACGCAAAGGTGGTGGGGCTGCTGCTACTACAGCTGGGGTAGTAGTTAACTGTCGCCAAGCAGGGACCCTGCTGGAGAACCCCTGGGCCCTGAGGGATCCCCTGATGGCTTTCACCGGCCCCTGCCACTCACTCTGCAACAGGATAGCTGACAGTCGGGAAGGAGGAGCTGAGCAAATGGCTATGCTCCCCCTCTCTGCCCTCAATCATTTCTTCCACCATCTCCACCTTTACATCTGGGGACCCCTCTTTCACCTCCTCAGCCTCCACACTTTACTGATACTCTTGCTTGACACCAGTACCAATTCCCATACTGCTTTGGGTTAACAAGGATGCAGTGCCAATGGACACACTAACAGTGTACTCCCAAGAAAAGGCAAATTGTGGACTGCCTAAAGCACCTTCAGGGACAGTACTGGAACATAGTGAGCATAATGGCAGTCTTACAGCTCCCTCTCCATGATATCCACATTTAACACAGCATTCATCCCCCTGCCCCTTCCCTGCGGAATTCCATAACCATGATAGCAGGAAGGCTGGAACCCTTGCCTGAGGCTCCTCTTTTGGTGTGAATCCCTCTGCCATCTCCTGTTTCTGTACATAAGCCCCACCTTTACCTTGAGTTCTTTTTAAACTTTCTGGATTCCCAGCAACAATGTTCTGCTGCTGTAACCTCCACCTGAACTTGTTGCTTCTCTCTGTCTCGCTCCCACGACGCTCACAAAATGGTGACTCCACTCTAGTCCTACTGCAGCACAGCCAATATTCAGCCAATCAGGATCACTTAAGGCTGGCAAGTGATCACCCCTCCAGCCAGATGCACCAAAGAGACAGAGAGAGAAAGCAAAAACAGGTCTAGGCACCCCCAGCAAGCCTCACATACAGACAACTGCACTACAACTTTTCAGGCCTGGGCCAGCCAACTCCACCAACCACCCTGGGTCCAAAATGTTGGGGGGGGGGGTCCACACATTGCTGGGGTGCAAAAAAATGTCCTGGACAAGCCTCCACATCTATAAGCCCCCTTTCCCCCATCTAGAGGTGCCTGATGGAGAAAATAGGGAATGGGACTCCAGACCACAAATGCCATCCTCAAACATTTCCATGATGATAAGATGCAGCACATCCAGATAGAAATACAACTGAAGGAGCTCTACCTTTTGAAGTCTTCAAAACTCACAGAGCACCTCCGACTCCCCCCCCCCCCAGCTGCCAGCTTCGTTCACCACAGGAGGAACACTGAAGAGGGTAAACTTCAGTCTCACCTTCTCACCACTCCAGGACCCAGGTGAAGTTAAACCAGAGACCCTTCAAATGGCTATGAAGAACTTGATTAACTGTTGAACAAATAGACACAGTAAATGCATTTGAGTTGCTTGTTACAATCACTAAAATGGACACCAGTTCAGCCAAACCAAGAAAATGTATTTCCTGGAGCACCCAAATGATTACAGGGCCAAGAGCCAAGCTTTCGTCAAAACGACAAACACAGCTCCGTGGGGCTAACAGATTGTTGATTACAGAAGAGAAGACTGCCAGGATTTAGGCATGACATTTTTCCACAATCAGTGAAACAGAAGATTTTACAGCTTCTAGGTCTGATAGAGTCTGCACTTCACGTGAGTATTTCAGCTTCTTCCACAGAAACCCATTAACTTGCATTGCAAAATTTCCTAATTTATTCCGTTCCTTGATTCCTCTGCAGGAGAGTGTTTAACTCCTCTAGTGCCACCAGGGAGAGTGGTCCCTGGGGTGATGAGCAGCTTAGCCTCCATGGCTGCTCCCAGTGTAATGACTGTTTGCCACATTCCCTCCTGAGCTGTTTTCAGGTGCCCAATGATTTAACCCACATTCCACCTTAATTGTTACCCACCAGAGCCGAGCGGTTCAAACCAAGCAGTGCAGTGGCTCCCATACTTTTGTATCCCACTTACCCAAGAACCACAGCCATTTACGGCCTAAAGATCCACCCCAGACACGGGCACGGTGGATCCAGGGGCCTGCCCCAGACACCAGCATGGCAGGCCCTGAGTCCCAGGCCATGTTCCTCCCTTCCAACTGGGTCAGTGTGCCACATGGATAAAGAGCACATCAGTGCTGCCACCAGCTGATGGCTCCTGTTGTGGCCCTGTCATTACCGCAACAGCACCACTGGCCAAGTGTCACCAGAGTCCAAGGTCCCCATCTCCTACTGGCCTGTAGATTTTTACAGTGTCTCCAAACAAGTCTCCCACTTCTTCTTCCTCCAACTGGGGGGGAATGGAATACCCCAGAAACCTTGACGACTGCTACTGCCTGACTCATTCCCTCCCACCGAACCTAAGAATGGACCAGCGCACCACTGCTACAGGCTGACCTGCCTAATGCTGGGAAAGCCCTCTTTCAGAGACTGCCCTGACTCCCACCACCACCTCTGCCTCGCTCTTCTTTCCCACTCACTTGCCCAAGCTTATATACTTCCCAGGGTGCTGCCCCCTATTAGCAGACACCAAATAATTTTTCAAAGATGCCAAAATTCCCTACCAGTGCTGGGGGGGGGGAGTGGGTGATGGTTTGCCAAAGGCTAGAAAGCCCCCTCTATGAGGTGGGGCTTACAACTGGGGGCCGCTTCCTCTCTCTTTGGGGCCTCTCCTTCTGAGGGTCCCCACCTCCTCCCTTCCCATTGCTGTTGTGCCTTCTCCTGGCTGCCCCATCCTACCAGTATGGGGAAGGAATTGTGCAGTTGTACAGGCTCAGGAGTGTTCTCCCTTCCTGCCACTCCCAGGAGTGGTGGCAGACTTAACAGCCTCTGGGTTTACTGCACCTTTACCAGTCCAGCCCAGAGTCTAGCAACATCTGCCTCAACCCAGAGAGAAGGGTACCAGTGGGGCAGCACCTCAGCCTCCAGAATGTGTCTCGAAAGACTGCAGCTCCACATCTGCTTCCCTGCACCATTCCCATGCTCCTTTTTTTACCTTTTTTGTCTGCTGTCTGCTTTGTCTGTATATCCTTTTTGATACCTTCCTGCTTCCTTTCTGTGTCATTTGTCTTCCTACTTCTTCCTTTATCTAGCAAATAAAAGATCGGCTTCAGGATTCCATACAGCACGGAGACGTATTGCAGCAATACCAGAATGAGGCAACACAAGAACAAAAACCTGCATGACTACATGCACTGGCACTATCAACTCCAACTCCACTCCACTGCTAGGAGACGTTAAAAAATAATTTATTAAGGAAAAATAATAGCACCTGTCACAAACACACTCCGCAGGTCAGGCCCTCTGCTCCAACAGTGCCAACCTTAGAGTGCAATAGTGTGAACAGGTAACAGACAGGGTAACCCTCCTGTCTGCTTTTGGGTCCAAATCACCTACAGTCTCAAGTTCTGAGGGGATTCAAACTGTGAACCTTATGCTAGCATACCCAATGAACAGGATCAAATATGTACCCTCTTCGGGGATTGCGGTACAGTCTTTCACAAGGGGTACCTAGCCAGGCTTCCAAAATGAACCCTTTTAACTCTGTAAGAGACCTTAGGTATATCCTTACCTTTTTTACTCAAGCTCAGTAACACCATCAAGCTGTTGAACAATTGTCAGACTTAACCACCTATACGTCACATGCAGAAAAGAACTGACAGACACCCAGGCAGGCTTTCAAAGAAAAGATTCTTTACTAAAAGATGATAAAAATATGAAAAATGTAAACACAGAACAATATATCAAAGAGCTCACAATCACATAAAAGAACAAGGGAAAATTACAAAGCAAAACTCCTACCACAATACATTTAGATATTTATTATCTAAGGTATTACCTCTGGAAGTGCTTTAGTTAGATCAGAGAACTGTTTTCTCTATGAGTCCCCCAAAATATGACATATATTTCAGACACAAGTATCAGTTTAAACTCTGAGTCTCGACACCCCTTCTGAGAGTCATCTAGCTTCTCCATTTAGAATCAAAAAAGTACAAACACGATTTCCTATCAGGATGTATTTTAAATAATGTGACATCAGAAGAAAAAAGATATTTCCTAAGTTATGACAGTCTTTAATCAAGCCTTTCCTTTGAACTGGTGGCTGGTTCCTGTTTTCCCAAGGAACATCAAAGGTTTTTACGACGCTTTAACACATTGCTGTTATCAATAGGATCCTCTAGGAAATCATAAAAGTTTATTAGGCTTATCCTCTGGCAGATGGCCAGAGCCTTAATTAAGAACAGAACAGGAAACTCTAGGTTTTCCCCTTTACTGGTCAACTTCACACATCCTCGGGTCAGTTTACACATCCTGTAGCTTCACTGAAACCTGTGGGGGGGGGGCACCCATGGAAGCACAGGCTGTCTTATGTGAGACAATCACATACTATATTTTTATATTACAAATATCAAACAATAATCATAACCAGCTGGCCAAGCATCACAGCACCCCTCCCCCTGAAATACAGTCTCAACGTTTCAAGCTGCTTTAGCTCTTTATCAAGACAATATCACCATCTAGTGGATGCCTTACATGCAGGCATTACTGACATTTAAAGTGCAATACTCCTACTAAAATATAACTCACACTACCCTATTGAACAACATATATACTAGCCCTCTAATACAAATATCAATATTTAATATCTAGTGCGCATCTATACCGAATTAAATATTAGGACATTAAGCTGTGAGACAATGACCAATAAAGTAGTGTACAGGATTATATCACAAAAGCATATACATATACTTCAAATAGTAATACATCCTCCCCCACCCCCATAAATACATAAGATGCATGTTTAAATTTGCTTATGGAATTAAATTCAGCATTTACTACCTAGAAATATATAGCAAAAATATACTACCTGCTGAAAGCTACAGTAATTTAACTATGTACAAGGACTTAAAGAAGTGGCTACATAAGGATCATTTATGCAACAATGGTGCCATTGAAAATGTTCATTTAAACCTGGGTCTCTACCTGCCTTCAGTTTATATTGCCAAAATGTCTCTCAACTAAGCAATTTGTTGTTCAAATCTCCCCCGTGATGCCCCCAAAGTCACCTTTTCAATACCCATTTAGGACCTTTATTCTTGATATGCAATGCCAAGGCATTATCAATTGTTCCCACCTTGATATGTCTAGTATGTTCCATAATGCGAGATTTCAATTTCCTTTTTGTTTTTCCTACATAGCAGCAGTTACAGCAACACATTGCCAAATATATGACAGCTTCTACCCCACATGTAATGAAGGAGTTCACTTCATATTTCTCATTTAGCACAAAAAAATATTTTCCCACCTGTAAATACTGGCATGCTGAGCAATTCCCACATTTGTAGTTAACATCTGGCAATGGATCTTTTTGCTTGTGTTCCTCTGTCTCCACTCTCTCAGCTTTATGGAAAACTCGATCCCTAAGATTGGTCCCCCTTCTATACGTAATGAGTGGGCCTTCTGCTACAGTCCTCTGGAGAGCAAGTTCAATGTCCAAAATATGCCAGGTTTTTCTCAAAATTGCTGTCAACTGGACACTCTGCATAGAAAAAGTAGTAAAAAAATTAGGACCTTTTCTGGCATAATTTCTTTTTTTGTTCACATTTTTGGTTTTAGGAATCAATAATACGTTCTGTCCATGACATCTACCTGTTCCTTAGCACTATCTAGGCAATGGATAGCCTACCTCCTTGCTTTAAACCTTTCCATCAAAACCTTAGATTCTTGCTCATAATCATTTACATTGCTACAATTTCTTTTTATTCTCATTAGTTGTCCTTTTGGAATATTAGTAATAACATGCTTGGAGTGATCGCTATTATAATGCAACACTGTGTTTTTATCTGTGATTTTCCTAAACAAATCTTTCACTAAATTTCCATTTTCTCCCTTTTTAATCACCAAATCAAAAAATGTAACTTCTTCCTTGCTTGCTGTTACACTAAACTATAAATTACTGTTACTATTCTCCAAGTACATCACAGATAACTCCAGATCTTCCAAATTACTTTTCCAGATGTTAAATATATCATCAATGAATCTTTTGTATAGCTCCAAGTGCCCAAAAAATGGAGTGGCATCCTGATCATATACAACCTTGTTCTCCCATTCAAACAGAAAAATGTTGGCATACTTGGGGGCCATTATGGCTCCCATAGCTGTTCCTTTGATCTGGAGAAGCATCTGTGTCCAAAATAGAAACACATTTTTCTTTAAAATTTGTTCAGTCAACCCCAGGACAAAGTTAACAAACCCCAAGGAATAGGTGGTGTTATTGCACAGCACATCTCTTAATTCCTCCAAACCTTGGTTGTGTGGTATGTTAGTATACAATGATTTTACATCTAAAGTTACTAACATCCAATCAGATTCAACTTCAACATCTGCCAGAATTTTTTAAAATGTGCATAGTGTCTCTCAGATATGCTCTAGATTTCTGTGCTACAATTTTTTTTTTGCAATTAAGTATTCTTTATTTTCATTTTCATGCTTATAGACAAACAGTAACAGAAGTCAGAACCCTTTACAGTAAAGGAATTTGAAGACCCCCAAGGGGGACTTGCCCTCTAGTAACTATAATAACAAACATAGGCAAAAGGCACTGAAACAGATAACACATCAAGAAAAGGGAAGGGAGCAAAGGAATTTCACACTTCCCTCCCTCTACCTGCACCAAGCAATCAGAAAATCAAAAGACAATAACAAGATAAATCAAAACACAAGGGGAAAACAAAAAATTAAAACAAAAATCAACTCCTTGCTTGCACCCCCATTAAAAATTAGGACGGAATCTGTGGTCTGCTCTAACTACAGAGACCTCTTATACCAGTAGATCAATTACCTATTATTTGGCTGTCCATGCCCAAGAGGACTGGTTACAAGCTGGAGGACAACAATTAGTATCTGAATTTGTATTTTAACTCTCTAAAGAGCACTTTCCATGTCAACTGAAATCTGTTCCAAGAATTAGTGGCATTCGCCATGCTCCTCTCTGCATTTAAGGCAGTAAGGAATTCTGACCACCGCTCTGTAATGGATGGAGTCCAAGGATCCTTCCAATGCCTTAAAATTATCAGTTTAGTGACCATACACACCATGGTGATCTGAGTTCTAAGTGTAAGCAAAGGAACCTTAGAGTAATTCCCCAATATGCAAATTTCCTCTGTAAATAAGCAGAGAGAGAGGAAGGTACTTTGAAATGTGGTCTTTGACCAGGTTCCAGAACCTCTGAATCTTAGAACATGACCATAGCTTATGGTATAAAGAAGCCATGGAAGTACCACATTCCGAGCACTCTGATGAAGGTAACTTCCCCATCCTATGTAACTTAGAGGGGGTATAATAAAGGTTATGTAAGATATTGAATTGGATATTTCATAATCTATCCTGTTTGATCAACTTAAAGTTATTTAACCATATAGACTGCTATTGGTCATCCATCAGCTTGGTTTGTAAAGTGTATTTCCAGTAATAGGCTATGGGAGCATATCTCTGCCATAGGCTATTAACTCGAGCTTTATATAATTTTGAGACAGGTTTGGCTTTTGTAACTAAATCTAAATAGGGTCTTATGAAAGGCTTTTGTCGATTTATCCAGGGAGTCTACCCCAGGAAGCTTCTCAAGCAACGTTGCACCTGTACAGCATAAAACTAGTGTTTGAAGGAAAAGCTCCTCTTTGTTTTTAGGTAAGATAGGGGGGACAAGACAGGGTCTATTAGAAACTGTCCAAGACAGATTGAAGATGGTAGTGGTAAAGCCCTAGGATTAATCAGATGGTTGCCTATTTTTAAGTTGGGATTGTTAAAAAGTGGCTGAGAGATGTCTTTCCTAAGGCTAAATTGGTAATGGTTACATAATTGGTGAAAGGCCCTGATGCTCCAGTCAATTGGGGAATCCTGGAGGGGGAGAGGAACTATCCTCCAAGGACAAAATAGTAAGCTTTGCAGGGACACCCTTCCTTTTTGACCTGTTCAAGCTCTAGTTGCAACCAAATAGGATTGCTAGGGGCCACATGTAAAGAGGGCAACCACCTTAAAAACCTGGTTGCATGTATTGCTAGATAATATAAAAAGAAATCAGGTAGTTGGAGCCCACCTCTTCTTATTGGGCCTGTGAGCTTCCAGTAGGCCCTATGTGGGGGTCTCCCATTCCGTATGAAATCCGAGCAAAGGCTATGAATCAATTTAAAAGTGCTATGAGGGAGAAAAATGCTCAGGCTATTCAGGGGATAGACAATCTTGGGTAAAATCATCATTTTTAATAAATTGTATCTACCCCAGAAAGACAAGGGGAGCTTTCTCCATCTTATCAAATCTTCTTTGATAGTTTTTAATAAGAGGTCTAAATTTAAATCCTTTAATTTACTTAGTTCTAAAGATAACTTCAAACCCAAAAATGTTACCTAATGCTTTCCCATTGCAGGCCTAAATCCATTATTTGTTTTTTGCATATCAGAGCTGACAAAGGGTAGATCAGAGTTTTATTTTTGTTTAATTTGTATTCCAATGTCTCCCCAAACTCAGAGATGATCTGAAGGGCAGAGGAGAGAGAGAGCGAACCTCATTGGTTAAATGTAGCAGCATATCGTCTGCAAAGAGTGAAAGCTTACACTCTAGAGGGCCCACTCTAAATCCCTCAATCAAACTCTCCTGCTTAATTACTCTGACGAAAGGTTCAATGTATAAATTAAATAGTAAGGGGATAAGTCTCTGAATAAGGCCCTACCTCGACTACTCCACCCGTGACAATGCCCACCGGGCAGCTCCCCACCTAGTCCAGCCCCCTCCGTTACCCAGCACTCCATTCCTAAGTATAACCTGGCCAGAGCATGCTGTCTCATGCCAGTTGATTGCACAACAAATGAAACCAGTTGTGTCAGACCTATTTCTAGTACAAGTGTCCTGTAACTTAAAATGTATGTTGTTTAACCACAGTGTGACGTGGCACCTCTAACAGGCGCCTACTTGAAGAAAACCTGTACTATGTAATCTAAATGCTATGTATGTCTCAATGTGACAAGGTACCTTTGGAAACGAGCCTCTGGCTCAAAGGTTGTAAACTGATTCTCAAAATAAATAAATAAAATAAAGGGCAACCTTGTCAAGTATCATTTCTGAGGGGAAATGGATCCGATAAGTGGTTATTACATAATAGTCTAGCTGAGATACACTGGTAAAGGATACCAATTTTCCTAATAAAGCACACAGGGACACCATAATGGGGGAGCACTGCGAAAAGGTAGGGCCAGGCCACCCGGTCAAAAGCTTTTTCTGCATCCAGGGACACCAAAACTGCTTGAAGCTGGGGGTCCCTGGATGCAGAAACCAAATGACCTAGTTTCCGAAAATGGTTAGCAGAGGACCTATCAGATACAAACCCCACCTGTTCCATCCCGATTAGGGATGACCATACTCTACCCAATCGAGAAGCTAAAATGTTAGCATAAATTTTAACATCCACATTAATTAAAGAGATAGGTCTATAATGACCTATCTGTGTAGGATCCTTTCCTGGCTTTGGGAGTAACTATTCTAGCTTTGAATATGGAGGGGTCTGACACTAAGCACGAGTCCCAATATCCATATAAGTGATGAAGTAAGGGAATCAACTGAACTTTGAAAGTCTTGTAAAATGATCTTGTATACCCATCAGGGCCAGTAGCTTTATCGGTTTTCAGGGAGTCTGTAGCCTCTTCAATTTCTTTTAGGGATATTGGTTCCGTTAATGATTGTTGAGCCTCACCAGATAACTTAGGCAGTTGAGCCTTATGAAGGAATGTTGAAGTCATATGGGATTGGAGGCCCTTAACTGGAGGCAGCGAATAAAGTTGTTGGTAATATTCTTTAAAGAAGAGGAGCATCCTCTGAGTGTCGGATACCAATGAGTCTGTATTTGGCTGCTTAATAGCTGTTATCCATTTGGCAGACACCCGCTATTTCAGCTGCCATGCAAGATACTTGCTTGCCTTACTACCCTGCCCAATGTAAGTCACCTTCACCTGAGAGGCTATCCTATCTGTTTTGTCTAAGAGAGAGATCTAGAATATTGAGCTCTCAGGTGATCTAACTCTAATGTCTTGTCTGTAGATAGAGCCTCAGTCCCCCTGGGCTCTAAGGTATGGATTTTTTCCAGGCATTGAGTACTGTGGGATTGTTTTTTTCTCTTGGATATCATAGCTATTCTAATGAGTTCACCCCGCCATGTGGCTTTAAGTGCCACCCAAACCTTGTCAACTTCAGGGATAGAGTTAATATTTTCCCTAATCGTACTAGAGAGAAATGAACCAAAACAAAAAACAATTTGGTCATCTCTCAAAAGTGTGTCATTCAGGGTCCATGAGTAAGGTCTGAGAGAAGGATCTGGGATGGTAATATGGACTGATATTGGTGTGTGATCTGAAATGACCCTTGCATGAATTTGGGATTCTATAATTCCTGAGCTTAATTGTTGACTAATTAGAAAAGTCTATACAGGAGTAACTTTTATTTATGGGTAAAAAAAAGAAAAATCTTTAGTAGAGGGATATCAATCAATCACTTTATTTAACCAGGCATAAACATCATTGAGCAAGCTCATTTTCAAGGTGGTCCTGTGCATTAATACAATACAGTACACTTCATAAGATTACAATTACGGTGGACAACGGTGCAAAAAAAAAAAAAAAAAACATTGTGAAGGTGCCGGTCAATATGGGCCTATACATACTGGTCAACATAATTAACATGCAAAGGTACATAATGATAAACTTTACTGAAATGAGAAGAGACAACAATCCCATATAGTCTCCGCTAAGTAAGAGCTCATACCTAAATGATAAAAAATAAGGAGGTATTAAGGAATAGGGTAGAAATTGGGGTGAAAGAGTAGGCAGCCAAAAGGGAGGCTAGAATAGGTAAAAGGTAGAGAATAGGCAGGGCCATCTTGGAGTAAGGGAACTAGGCTTGTAGGTCCTAGGTGTCTGTTGTTAGGAATGTGGGGTGGATGAGATACTTAGGCATAGGATTTGAGAGTGGCACCCGGGGCTTAAGGGTCATCTGCATCTGAAACAGTTGCATGATTCCTTCTGATAATCCGTTAATAGAACTTTGAATGTGAAAATGCTTGGAAGTGAGGATAATTTTAATGAGTCTTGCATAGTGTTCCAAAGTGATGGAAGTGAGAAGTTGATTGCTGCTGAGCCAAGGGTAGTTTTCACTCTAGGAATCTGGAAGCAGATTAAGGAGAAGCGTCTCAGGCCATAGGAACCTTTAGCTCGTTTGAAGATGTTCGAGATGTATACAGGGAGGTTATCAGATAATGCTCTAAAAAAACCAGAGGAGAGCATTCCTTTTTCTTCTGGTTGAGAGTGAGGTCCATCCCGAAACCTGGTATGTACAGTGATGTGTACTATGGGGTAGATTTAAGATAAATCTTAAAGCCCGGTGGTAAAGGGTGTCCAGTTTGATTAGCATCGTTGATGGGCAATGACTGTAAAGGAAGTCAGCGTAGTCCAGTATAGGTAGGAATGTAGTTTGTACTAGTCTCATTCTGGCTTCTAACGTGAGTGGGTGTTTAATGTGATAGAATAAAACTAATCGCTGTCTTAGTTTCTTCGAGGTTTCGTTTAAGTGGCACAGAAAGTTGAGCTTGTTATCCAGCCAGAACCCTAGGTATTTAAAGGTATCAACTACTTCAAGGGGTTCATCTAAGAGTGTTCATATCTATGTGATATGTGGACATCCGGAAGTAGACTTTGGTGAAAGAATCATTGCTTTAGTCTTTTTGGCATTGAGGAGGAGCTTATGAGTGAGAAGGTTGCATTGGAGGTTGACGAAGTCTTTCTGTAAGTACTCATGGGCCAGATCCAAGGATGAATTTGTGGTATAGAGTACAGTATCATCTGCGAATAAGTGCACATTTGCTGTGCCCAGCTGCGAGTCGAGATTATTGATGCATATTGCAAAGAGGATAGGGCACAGGATGGAGCCTTGTGGGACTCCTTGTAACAAGGATTTTTGTGGGGACAGATCTCCTATGGCTTTGACTTGTTGTAACCTATTGGTTAGGTAGCTGGTGAACCATTTAATGGCAGAACTATCAAGTCCGATGTTACTCAGTGCAGTAAGCATGATATAGTAGCCTCCATGGGTCTATTAATGCTAGAGTTGATTTAAACTCTTGAAATGCCTGCTGTGCTGGAGAAAATCCACAAACTGAAAGATGAGTTCTGTCTAAATCATTTACCTGGGCCAGATTCCAATCATCTCCTAAAAAAAAGAGGTATATGCCCATATGAAGCCAGGATTGAGGATAACCCGGTGAAGAAGGTAGGGGATTCCTAGGACTTCCATGTTACCTAATTTCCCATGCACCAAGATATATCTACCTTCGAGATCACTAACAGTATATATGAGTGTGAAAGGACTCCCTTTGGCTATCAATACAGCCATGCCCCTTTTACAGGAATTATAGCCTGACCCAAATGCCTGACCCACCCAGTTCTTTTTCAAAAATAGTACATGATCTGTTATTAAATATGTCTCTTGCAAGAGCACAAGTGATGGGTTAAATCTACTCAAATGATTCAAAATAACATATTTCTTAGTGTTGTCTCTGCCTCCCTTGATGTTCCATGAACATATTTTAAGCGTATTTGACATTATTAGCATGATATGCTCTGTCTACATCTCAGCCCCTTATCTTGGAGTGCATGCATTCATGCAATCCCCCCTCCCCCACCCCCAAAGAAATAAACACTAATCTAGTCCCTTCAAATACTTTCAACAACAATACAAACCTAACTATATACTGCTCACTACCCAGGCCCTAGGCCTTCTCTTTTCCTGGTCCACAATTCCCCAAAGAGAAGGTGAGCCAAGTCTGTCCACCATAAGATGATATTAAATAATACTTAGTACTAGTACATGCCAGCCCTTGCATTACTTTTGCAAATAGGGATGTACAAAAAACAGTCTGCTTAACAACATTCATTTCCCCCCACTTCTGCACCCAAAAAAAAAAAATCTTATATTGATAGATTTCACACATCATCTATACCCTCCTCTATTAGACTATTGGCATTCTTCCACTCTCTTATTCCCCTCCTCTCATATTTAGAAAAAGGACCCAATTATCCCTTGTAGGCTGGCTCTCTAATTAATAAACTACTTTGTAAGACTCTCTATGTCAGCTGAACCATTCAGCAATGTTATAAACGGAGGAAAAAACAGAAAAAAAAATTAATTAATAAATTGAAAAAAGAAAGAACAAAGAGAACACTGAGAGTCATTAATTTCAGCAGTCATTGCCTTGTGAAGAAAAATTCAGTTTGAAGCATCATTTAGCGGAAAAAACTCACCATTACCACGATGATACGTGCAGGGCAAAATCCTTGTTGCAAACGATTTAACACAGTCATTGCAGATGTGAGATAATATCTTTCATGGACTGACAGTTCTAAGGGCAATGACATAACATAACTTTGCCATTAGTAGAATGACTGTCTCCAGGACTGAAGCATCACATTCATGTTTAAGCCTCGCAAGTGACAGAAATCTAAGTCCTATTCACTTTGGGAACAATCCGGATAAACTTTCCTCAAGGTTTTAAGTGCCTCTTCCGATGAATCATACCTCTTAGCCCCATCTGATAGTGTGACCTCCAATCTGGCCAGGTATAGCATTCTGTGGCGGATCCCTGCAGCCCATAATTTTGAAGTAATCGGATGAAAGGTGGCCCGAATTTGCCTTGTTTTGTACGTTAAGTCCTGTACTATTTTCAGCTTTTTGCCTTCCCATAAGATTGCTGCCAGTTTCCTTGCTTCCTTAATTTTCAAATCCCTGTCCAAGAAATTCAATAATTTAAATATGATCGGCCGTGGGGGATCTGGGCGGAGGGAGCGGTGTGCCCGTTCTATTACATACTCTGGCCCATTGGGAGATTGCCCCACCATTTTTTTTAACATCTGCTGGAGAAAAGCTATGGTGTTTGAACCCTCTTCCTTTTCCGGCAGGCCCAACAGAACTAGATTGTTTCACCGGCTCCTGCCTCCAAATCGTCTATGCGATCTTCTAATTTGGAGACCATGCATTTTAGGGCCACCATTTCAGGCTGAGTTTTCTCCTGAGCCCTTTCCAACGAGCAGACTCTGGGTTCATTGTCTGCCACTTGTCGGGAGAGTTGAGCCATCGCCGGTTTTATATCTGCCACCTCTTCTATTAATTTGAAGAGAGCCTCCTTGATGGTAGTTAGCTCTGTGCAGATATGGGCAGAGGTTGGCTCCGGTAGATCTAGCTGCGGGGATGAGCTGTGATGTGGTCACTTAGCTTCGGACTCTAGCGATGGATCCATTGCGGCCTGTTGTTCACCACTACGGAGAGGTAAGGTTGTCCCCATTCCTCTGGTTAAGCAAATCTCAGTGCTTCACAGGATCTCTGCAGAGTTTTTGCACAGTCTGTTACAAGCAATTATGGCTTAATAATTTTATAGGAGCTGGAATTCATGGTTAAAATGTTGTGGACAGACAGAGCTCACCAGAACACGTCTTACTCCTCTCTAAGCATCACGTGACTCCCCTCTGTACCACATTTTTTATCTGGTCATCCACAAATTGGGACAATGGCTCAGTAAGTGACTCTGCTAGATACAATGGGTCTCATAGGTGCCATTTCCAAATTCTTATGTATTTTTGGAAGACTGTATGGCCCTCTTAGGACATTCAACTGTAAGAAAGTCCCCAATTTTCAAACAAATAATGCCATCAGTTACAGCCCCATATAGGAATATTTCAATCTGCTGTTTAAATTATTTTGTGAGGTTCACCTGCAGCCTGGTGTAGAAAGATGCATCTTTAAGCATTTTCATAAGTTCACATTCATACTTATCTTTCCCCATCACCACAATAGCCCCCCACCCCCGGCCCCGTTGGCAGGCTTTATGGAGATGGTGTTGTTACTTTCAAGCCTTTTAATTGCCTCTCTCACTTCTCTTCTAACATTCTGGTATCTTGGTTTAGGTCAACTTTTCATCAAGTTACTTGTGTCCTTTTCACAAGTCTTCAGAAAAACACCCACCGCAGGATTCATGGGAGGGATATATGTAGATTTCTTTTTCCATTTTCCCAACTCTGGATCCATCACCTCCTGGTCCTTATTTACTTCTACAATTTCTATTTCATCCTTTTTAAATGTAATCTGTAGATTACATTTATGAGCATACCTATGTAGATCTATTTTTGTTGTAACTATTGTGTTTTAACTATTGGGAGACTACGGGAGACCAACAGGAAATTTAATTATAACTGAGCTCATCTACAATTATCAGTCTCGTGAAAGGAGTCTGATTAATGTTGGAGCCATACAGTGTGGTGAGAGCACAGAAGTGTGACTATACAAAAGACCTTGAACTCTGGTTTTTTTTGGGTTAAACGAGGGTACTGATGAATGGGTTTTAAAGTGAAGGGCCATTTTTTGTGGCTTTAGGTGGTAAGCTCCTTTCCCGCAGTGGTGAGAGTACTGTGGGTGGGGTAGAAATATAATATGTTTTGATAATTTGACAGCACTAGAATTGGTTAATAGATTTTGTATTATATTATGATTATTTAGTGTCCTATTTTAAGTTTTATTTGTAATTCTGTTTTATATAAGTTGAGTAGGGTTTATTATTATTAATTGTGGTGTAAATTATGTGCTGGAATGACAATAAAGTGGTCGGGTGTATTATTCCCCTCTCGCTCAGGGACCTCCGTCCTTTCTCCTGTCCCCCTTTGTCACCGGGAGTCTACAGAAAGTGTAGGGCTCTGGGGATTGTGAGAGGGAGACGGAGGGTTGGTGCTGGGCTTGGGGGGGGGGAATGGAAAGGAGTGGGCGGATTGGGATAGTGGGGTCAAGGAGACGCCCTGGGGCGAAATGGGCACAGGAGAGGGGTCTTCCCTGTCTTGTGCCCATACTCAAGGGTTCTGATTTGGATCAGCTGGTAGGGCGGTCATTATCAGAGGTTTATCCTACTCGGGCGGTGTTATGCAATGCCAGGTCTATTAAAAACAAGACGGCTGTTGTAGCCGATCTTGTCGGGTCATCTGACCTGGCGTGCATCACCGAGACTTGGCTGGATGAAAATGCTGGGCCAGTTTTAGCCGCAGCAGTTCCAGCTGGGTACTCGGTGATACACCGCCCGAGGCAGGATCGTAGGGGCCGGGGTGTTGCCATATGTTTTAAGTCAGAACTGGGCCTGGTGGAGGTACCAGCGGGAGTCACCAGATCTTTTGAGTGTATTTTGGGCGAGGGTGTGGGGTGCAGGATACTTCTTGTATACCGTCCACCAGGTGACGAGAATGTTTTCCTGCAGGAAGTCGCAGACTTCATTGTCGACCTGACATTGGGGTCTCCCAGATGGTTGGTTCTGGGGGATTTCAATGCTTGGGTCGACGATGAACTCTCTCGATTTGGTCAAGACTTCCTCCAGTTGATGATATCATTGGGCTTCACACAGGTGGTTTCCTCCTCGACCCATGTTGGTGGACACTCATTGGACCTGGTGTTCCTTCTGGGGATGGGGATATCCGACTTGGTGGTGGAACCGGTTGGATGGTCTGACCATCACTCCATTAGGTTCACTTTTGAGGCCACCCCTGTTAGGTCTGCCCCCTTGGAGATGGTCCGATACCGCCCTTTGAGGGGTGTATCCCCAGATGACCTGATGGCGGTATTGGATCTATCAAGCCTACCGATAGATTGCTTAGATCCAGGTGACCTGGTACATGCTTATAATGAGGCAGTGACAGGGGCCCTGGATTCTATTGCACCAGTTCGTGTTCATCCTCTTACTCCTCGCCCCAGGTCTCCCTGGTTTGATGAGACTATGAGGGAGTTGAGGAGGGTTGGACGAAGGCTGGAGAGGCGTTGGCAGAGGTCCGGTCTTGATGATGACAGGCTTAGTTTGATGGACCATTATTTGGCCTATCAATCCGCAATCTCTTGTAAGAAGGCAGAGTTCCTGTCCAGAGAGATAGCGACTGCACAGAATAGACCAGCTCAGCTCTTTCGGACTGTGGACAGACTGTGCAATCCAGTCTGTCTTCAGCCCAGAAGAGCTTTATCTCAAGAATGGTGTGATAAGCTTGCTCTCTTCTTTGCAGATAAGGTTGTCAAAATCAGATCAGATATTCGCTCTTCCCTCCCCAGTGGGAGCGACGGTGGTCAACAGGAGATGTGGAACACCCAGTTTAGATGGTCTGACTTCAGCCTTCCCACAATCGATGATGTTGTGATGATCATTCGAGCGCTGAGACCGATTAGCTGTGATTTGGACCCTGGCCCCACATGCCTTTCAGTGGGTTGTGTGGATAAGATCAGCCTAGTCCTAGCTTTGATCGTCTGGAAGTCTTTGGAGAGGGGGATTTTTCCAGATCCCCTTAAAGAGGCCATAGTTAAGCCTCTATTAAAGAAATCCTCCTTAGATCCAGATTGTCTAGCAAATTACAGACCAGTCTCTAACTTACCCTTTGTGGGTAAAGTTATTGAGAAAGTGGTCGCAGTGCAGTTGGAGGATCATCTTACCAACAACAATATCTACGATTCTCTCCAGTCTGGATTTAGGAAAAGGCATAGTACCGAGACAGCGCTTGTACGGGTACTAAATGACCTCCTAATAGCGAGAGATCGTAGGACCTGATCCATCTTGGTACTACTTGATCTCTCTACAGCGTTTGACACCGTTGACCATGGTGTGCTGTTAGAGCATTTGCGGTCAGTCTGCGGACTGTCTGGTACGGTTCTCAGATGATTTTGATCTTACCTCGAGGGTAGGACTCAGAGAGTGGTGTCAGGAATCTTTTCCTCAGCATCACTCTCCCTATCCTGCGGGTTACCGCAAGGTTCTGTTTTAGTGCCTATGTTGTTTTCGGTGTATATGCTACCGTTAGGGGTGATTATTAGATGATACGGTTTGGGTTTTCACTGCTATGCAGATGATACCCAGCTGTATATGTCTTTTGTGCCCGGCCAGGATGCTGCCTTGTCGGTATTTAATAACTGCCTTGAAGAAATCCAAGACTGGATGAATGGGAGTTGGCTGAGGTTAAACCCAGAGAAAACTGAGGTGTTGGTTGTGGACAAAGGCCGCTGTGAGGGAGGTCTGCGGAGGGATCACCCTCAGGCTTATGGCTTGAGGTGTTCAACTGGCGACCCTGGGATCAGGGTGCGGAATTCATGTAATAATTGACTCCACCGCCTGACACTTAAATCCCAGGTGTCAGCGGTGGTCAAAAACTTCCTTTTCATCTGAGGAATATTGCCAGGGTGAAGCACCTGGTTCTTCCAGAGACCTTCCAACATTGATCCACGCCTTGTTACTCTCCTGCCTTGACTACTGTAATTCCCTATACCTAGGGCTATCGGGATTGAACCGCCGTCTGCAGCTAGTGCAGAATGCGGCAGCCAGGTTGTTGACTGGATCTTCTAGATCCAGCCATAATACTCTGTGCACCTGTGCGGATTGCACTGGCTGCCAGTGTTTGGCTGGTGAATCACCTTCAGGTTGGTTTACTGACCTATAAAGCCCTACATGATCTGGGACCTACCTACCTGAAAGAGCTCCTTTGCCCCTACAGTCCCTCCCGCTCCCTCCGATCCACTGACGAGGGATTGCTAGAGATTCCCAGGGTTCGTTTGAAAACATCAGGCGCTAGATCGTTTAGTTTTATGGCACCGACCCTGTGGAATTCTCTACCTCGTCAGGTAAGAAATTGCCCGACCGTCCTTAGTTTTAAGGGAGCTTTGAAAACCCACCTTTTTAGCATAGCTTTTAAGGATTTATATTAGTTTTAATTTTATTGTATTTATTGTTTTGTGAATTTGTACAGGCACTTTGATTTTAAGAAAAGCGCCTTCTAAAAATAAAGATGAATTGAATTGAATTGAAATTGAATCCACTACTGTGTCAAATTCATTGAGAAAGTAAGTAGGAATAAACAACAGAAATTTATTTACAGCCTTCTGATTCTGTTGTGAGTTCATAATCAGATATATTCACAACCAGTCCCTCATCACCAGTATATTCATCACCACTTCCAATATAATTTGTAGTAACATCTGATTCATTTAAAACATTATGAGCATTTACAGTATTCAAATCATGTGCACTATTTAGCATATTTAATTCCTGTATCTGCCCTCTCTCTGAAATTCCTCCTGATTGGGGCTTGATAGTAACGGGTCCCTCGAAACTTCCCCCATTCCTGATTGTTCACAGTTCCTTTTGTCATGCCCCTGCCGCTTATTCCTGCCCCTCCCCCTACCTCTAGTACCCCTTGTGGTATTTCGTCTGTGAAGGGTGTCAGTCTGGGATTCTGCGTAATGTTCTTATGGGCAGTATTGGCAAATTACACTAATCATGTTGTCCAGTTGGTTTTGGGAAATTTCTTGCACATCCTGCACATTCTCTGGTTTCTTCCATTGCTCCATATGGAATACGTGCTGTTTCAGGGGAAGGGGCGGCATTCATGCTGGATGATTGTGTTATCTGTACTGGCAAATCTGTACTCTGTATTATTAGAGGATTTAAAGTAGGGGCCTGGCCATGTGCTAAAAAAGGCTGAGAGTTGTTTTGTTGTACCATTTCCTCATCAGCCTCATCTGTTTCTGTTTGAAATGTATTTGTTGCCCTACCCTAGACAGGGTGTCTCCTACTTTCCGTTTGCAACCCTTCTAGCAGTTGCTACCTTCCTGGTGTCTTCTGCTTCCTACCCCCTAGTTGCTACCCCACTACCTGTAGCTACTTAACCTTAGGCTGTCTATTTCAGTATATCCATACACAGTACTGTGTTATCTCCCACCTTTGTCTTTCAAGACTCAATCTTCACCATTGATTCCCACTAGGGGGTCTGAACTGAAGACACTAGGACCTAGCAAGAGCTAGAACTTTGCAGAGGGCTGGCATTGAGGTGAGCAGCATGCATGCACAGCACCATGAGTCAGTGCATGTGGCCACTTATTTACCTTAGTACCAGCCCCAACTGCCTCAGTTGTTTTTCCTGTCGAGTGGTGAGCATCAGTGCTACATTGGTGGCCCGTCGGGAGTCACAGCTTTGCATCTAATGACAGGTGTTCAGTTCATCTCACTTTGAATATTTAAAGCTGGAGTTTGTTATTTTTTATGTCAATTTAGTTTTTCATCACTGTAAATAATTTAGTTTTCTCGAAGCCATACCGAGTGTCAGTGGTTGATGATCATGAAGGAAGGTAGGGAGAATGAAGAGGCAGGCTGCTGTTGCAGAGGGACTGTGTCCAGTTCACTTTCCTCTCTGGGAAGGGTTCTGATAACAGGCAGTCCACTGCTCATGAGGAAAGTCAGTCCTCTAGTAAGCACTAAAAGAAATGGTCTTGATACATTCTGTGTTGGGGTCCAGGTACCACTGGGGCTCAGCCTCTTCCTCTTCTCATAAGAATGGGAAGAAACAGCACTGGTTGAAGTCAGCCTCTGTGAAGTCTGCTGTGAGACATTCGACTTCCCAGAGTCAGAGGTCCTCACTGTCAGCACTGGCAATATCAGGGACATCTGAACCTGGGAGGTCGGTGTATCAGGCCCGGATCCCCCCTTTGTCTTTAAGTGAGGGCTTCAGTGGTCAGTTCTACCACTGGGCAGCTGTTATGGAGCAGTGGGTGCAGTGTCTGATCTGGGTGGCACCACTGCTGGAGCTGGTTCCAGACCCTTCAGTTTCTGCAGACCTGCTACTGCAGGCAGTGCTGCTGGGCCCAGAAGAGTGTTTGCCTGCAGCAACAGCCTTTAGATCCTTGCTAGGAGTGGCACCATTGATGACTTTCACATTTCTGGTGCCCCGTCCTGCTCCAAGATGGAGACAGCAATGGTGCTATAGCCAGTCACTTTAGTGCCAGCTGGGTCATTGACACTGGATCTGGTGCTACATGTGGTGCCGAATTTGGGCTCTTTGGGGCCCAGCTCAGCATGGGGTGTGGCATCAGGTCTGGTGCCACATAGACTCACGGTGCTGGGAACCTTCCTGGGGCCACGTGTGGTACCCATTCCAACTCTGTCTCAGGGCTGGGACACGTGCCACTGGTGTTGTCGCAACCACTGGCTGAGCTGTGCATGAGACCCCCCCTCTCATCCTGATGAGAGTGTAGAGGGGGATGGGTCAGATCCTGACCTCATTTTTCCTGAAGGCCATGACAATGACTCTTACTATTGCCGAGACACTTCAGTCATAGTTCCTATGTGAGTACTTCAGGAGGATTGCTGTTTTCAAGCTCTGCTGAGAACCATGCACTCAGCATTGAATTTAGAACCAGCAGCCAGTAACCAAGCTAGGCACCTGTGGCTGGAGTTCCTGAATATGCCTCATATGACAGTCAGTTTTGTTCTTCCAGTCTACCCAGCACTAGAGATCTTGCCTGATGCAGTCTGGCAGAGACCTGCTTCAGTGGCTGCTGTCTCCAAGCAGGCAGACAGGAAGTAAGCTGCTCCTAAAAATAAACCACTGTAGGTTACTTAACCCATAGCTGATGCCATTGTTAGTCTCACCGAGAATGACAAGGCCACTGTCCCTGAAGAGGTCACTGCATACCCCACTAATAGGGAGTCACGCAAGACTAATACTATGGGTGAGCAAGGCTATGCTTCAGCCACCTTGGGAATGAGGATAGCTAGCTACCAAGGACATTTTTCTAAGCATGAGTATTCCCCATGGAGTGAGCTAAAATCTGGCAGATACTCTGCCAGATTCAGAGGCTAAACAAGATTTCTAGGGATGTGGATATGCTGTTCGATCCACACTTTGTGGCAGGTTCCTTGCCACTTTAAATCTTGCCGGAAGGTCTTCAAGCTGGCTCCTCCCACCCACCCAGGTGGTAAAACCCTTGGCTCTGCCCCATGACACCTGATCTTCCTTACCGGTTTGAAGCTCAGGTTCCCTCCTTAGCGCTCTGCGTTTTAGGCCTGGATCCAAACTCTTCGGGTTTTCCGAAAATTATTTTAAAGTTTACTACACTACAGTCTTCATCTTCCCTCATGGCTGCGAAGGACAAATCCACTCCCGGCTTCTTTCGGTATCCTTGTGGGCAGAAGATGTCCCGACCGATCCGCACTCCACGTGTATTTACTGCCTAGGTCTTGCCCACGATCCGCAGGCCTGTGATCTTTGCAAGTCCTTCTCGGCTTCGGTTTTAGAGGACTGCGCTGCCAGACTACAACTTGGGTGTCCCAAGAAACGGTATCCGCCGGTGAAGTCAAAGGAGGCCTGTTGGGTGGTGTCCATGGCTGTGGGCTCCACATAGGAGCAGCTGGAGTAGTTGATCGCCCTTGAGGAGGAGGCGGCCCAGGCCGCTTCATCTTCCTCCTCAGCTGGGGTGTTTATCCCACTCTCCTTGGGCTCCTCCTACACTGCTTCTTTTAAGGAGCTTTGCCAGTCCCTCTCCACCAAGGGAGAAGGGCCTTCAGGACATACCAGTAGGTCCAAGAAAAAAGAACCAAAAGTAAGTCCCACCGTCAATGTTCGTGGGAGTGGGAGAGATCCCTTTCACCGGACTGTTGGCTTTCCACTTTGGTCGAGGTTGCGGCTAAGGCTGCTGGCTTCATGGTGTCCCTATCAGGTCAGCCGGCCGAGACATCTGTCGACGCGGTCAAGATTTTTCTCGACCTGCTGGATGGTTTGTCGACTGGAAAAGCTGACAACCCTTCTTCACTGGTTCCCCCGGTGGTAACCAAGGACTTGCCTGTGCCTCCTGTGCCGAAGTCCCCGGTCAAGGACCCTGAATCGAGGGATGAGCAGGTTTCCCCGCTCCCTCTTTGACCCACCCTCGGCAACCCTGAAGGTCTTGGTCTCGGTCCTCTTCCAGATCGAGTAGGTCCCGCCGACATCGACAGTCTCGGTCTCGGCACCACAGAAAGCGTGTCGCCACTCGTCCTCTTCGTCCTCTTCGGCGTAAGTTACGCCGGCGCTACGAGGTCATGATGTGGCAGCAACTTTTGTTGACCAGTGACAAGCCGACTCCGTCGCCTTCTCCGGCCATTAAGTGGCTGTCACCGGAGCGACCAATGCAACCCCTCATAGTTGCTGAGGAGCCAACCCCAGCACCGGTTGTTCGGCCAAAATTGGCTGCTCCGCCCATTGTGGTGGAACCTCTGCCTCCTCAATGAAGACTGGGGTCCCGACCAAGGATTCTCGGTCAGGTCAGGGCTTGCCCCACAGGTTGTCAGTCACCCTCACTCCTGATTGACCTCAGCAGGTGGAGGGTGGCTCAGGTGCCCGGCAGCTGTTTGCAGACTCCTCGGAGTCTGATGATGACTCCTCCCTGTACTCCAGGCCCATTGACCTGGAATCTGCAGGGGGACAGTCAGTGGACGAGAGCCCATCCTTGTTCTTGGGTATACTTCAACTCATCTTAGAGTCCACTGGGATGCAGCTCAAACCCGTTCAGAAATGGGCCAGGTATCCTCTCACGGAGATACTGGACCGAGGAGATTCTTCTACGGAGGCCTTCCCGGTGGCTGAAGCCATTGTTGGCCCAGCCCTGGAGTTGTGGCAGCGGCCTGCATCTTGTCCCGCGCCTTCAGTCCGGATGGCTCACAAGTACGTGGTCACCACTGGTTCACTCTCCGGTTTCTCAAAGCATCCCTCTGTGGAGGGGCTGGTGACCGACAGTGTTTTACGGCGTTCCGGGAATGCTAGGGATGTGAACAAACCACCTGATAAGGAATCCAAAAAGCTGGATTATTCTGGATGGAAGGTTTATGCTGCTTCCTCCCTAGGCCTTCGACAGGCTAGCTTGACTGTACTGATGGCACATTTCTCACACGCCCTTATGGGTTCCCTGGATGAGGTGATTCCCCATCTCCCGGCTGACCTTCAGATGACAGCCAAGCAGGTGCGGGATCGGGGAAGGGTGGTGGCTAAGCAGCAGCTCCAAACCTCTTTGGACATCGGTGACTCTTGTGCCCAGTCAGTAGATGCTGCGGTAGCCATGCGCCGCAGAGCTTGGCTGCAGATCTCCACCTTCACGGCGGACACCAAGTACAAGCTGGCAGATGTTCCCTTCCTGGGCACTGACTTGTTCAGGCCAGGGGTGGAAGGCCATCTCCAGAGGATCGAGAAGTCCAATGCCACCTTGGACTTGATCACGTCTGCCTAGAAGGACAAAGGCCACCAGCAGCAGTGTAAGCCCTTTCACCCTTCCGCTCCTGCGGCACGTCTGGCCCAGCAGCACCAACAACAGGCCAAGCAGGCTCACACTTGGTGCCCTAAGGCCAAGTATGCCACTTCCTCCAGTAGGAAGCCTGGAGGGAAGGGTCCAGGAGGCCCCTCGTCCGGCTCTTCCTCCAAGTCTGTCCAGTGACGAGTTGTGGGGTGTTTCTCCCAGCCTAGTCACTCCTCTCCGGTTTCCCCCCATGGGGGGATGGCTCCACCACTTCCTTTTTGCCTAGTCCGCTATCACCACGGATCATTGGGTGCTAGAAGTGGTCGGCAGGGGTCTGCTTCTGGAGTTCGAGCACTTCCCTCCCTTTCGAGCCGTCGCCCCACGGGGCAACTGGTTCCTCAAGAGCCTCTGTCAGCTCGCTGCTGACATTGCCCTGCTTCTCCAGAAGGAGGTGATCAGCGAGGTGGCGGACCCTCCTCCAGACCCAGGGTTTGTGTCCAGGTACTTCCTGGTCCCCAAGCGGATGGGGGGCTGGTGCCCCATTCTCGACCTCCATGACCTATACAACTTCCAAAGGCTGCGCACCTTCAGGGTGGTCACTCTGGCTCAGATCATTCCATCCTTGGAACTAGGTGTGTGGTTCTGCTCTCTGGATCTCCAGGACACATTCTTTCATGTCCCAATCCGTCCGTCTTATCAGCGATTCCTCCACTTCAGAGCAGAGGGATCTCTTTATGAGACCATGCCCTTCGGCCTTTCTCCAGCTCCCAGGGTCTTCACCAAATGCATGGCAGTGGTGACAGCATTCCTGTGGTGCCAAGGGGTCCAGGTGTAGCCTTACCTGGATGATTGGCTGATTGCAGTCCCCTCCAGGTTGGAGGTGGAGTGGTCCAGGGATCTGGCCCTCCAGGTCTGCTCTCAGATTGGCCTCCTCATCAATGAGACCAAATTGGAACTTGTGCCATCGCAGGTGATTCAGTTCATCAGGGCAGAGCTCGACTCTCTTCGAGCCAGAGCTAAGCTCCCGGTGGACAGGGCCGAGGTCCTTTCCTCCTTTGCCCAATCATTTCTGGTTGGGCACCTGCACCCTGCCCAGGACTTCCTGCACCTTCTGGGCTTTGCGGCTGTCTGCACCAGCATGTCCACTGGGCCCGCTGGCATATGCGCCCCCTGCAATGGGGGCTGGCTAGCCAGTGGTCACAGTGCTCCGGTCCTTTGGACCAGCCGGTGACAGTGACTCAGGAGATGTGGGACAGCCTGCAGTGGTGGCTCATCCCAGCTCATATGCAGGAGGGTATCCCATTTGTCCGCCCTGAGCTGATGGTCATGCTATTGACCGACGCCTCTCTGATGGGTTAGAGTTCCCATCTGGGGGATCTCCAGGCCCACGGCCTCTGGTTCCCTCAGGAGTCTCAATGCCACATCAACCTGCTGGAGCTTCGATCGGTTTGACTAGCCCTTACCGCCTTCGCTCCGTTTGTATTGGGTCAGGTGGTTCAGGTCCAGATGGACAACACTACGACCATGTACTACCTCAACCGTCAGGGCGGGACGCACTCCTTGCCTCTGTGCAAAGAGGCTCTCCGCATCTGGTCTCTCATGATCAGCCTGGAGGCTGATCTCCTAGCCATCCATGTGGCAGGAGCCTCCAACAGTTTGGCCAATGCCCTCGGACAGATAGGCGCTGCATCTCACGAGTAGTCACTCCTGCCGGAGGTAGTGCAAAAACTGTTCTCCCATTGGGGCACCCCTCAGGTGGACCTGTTCACCTCCAGGGAGAATGCGATGCTGAGGCTGTTTCACACCCGCCCCCCTCAGCAGGGCTCACTGCAGGGGGATACCTTCTTCAGGCCATGGACCCAGGGCCTCTTCTACACCTTCCCTACATTTCCCTTGATCCACAAGGTGCTTCTCAAGGTGAACAGGGACAAGGGTCAGGTGATTCTGGTAGCCCCAGACTGGCCTCGCCAGTTCTGGTACCCAGATCTCCTCAGCTTCAGCTCCAGGATCCTGAGGCAGCTTCCAGCCCGCCCGGACCTGATCTCAGTAGACAAGTGGAAGGTTCTCAATCCGGACCTTCAATCCCTGCACCTGACAGCCTGGTTCCTGAGTGGCTAGAGTTCCAGGCCTTGGGTCTTTCCGACAAGGTCCTCAACGTTGTTGAGGCATCCTGTAAGGAGTCGACCAGAAAATGCTACACCTTCAAATGGAAAAGATTCTCCATTTGGTGTCATGACAAGGTGTTGGACCCATCTTCCTGTCCCTTGGCTAGTGTTTTGGACTACCTGTGGTCCCTTTCTCAGCTAGGGCTTCGGTCAACGACCCTCAAGGTGCACCTGGCAGCCATCTCTGCTTACCGGGTGTGGGCCGGCAAGCAGTCCGTGGTGCAGGAGAAGGTGGTCAGGCGCTTTTTCAAAGGCCTTGATCACATATCCCCTCCAGCGTGAGAACCTCCACCTCAGTGGGATCTACTGCTGGTATTGGCTAAGCTCATGGGTTAAGCCATTCAAACCGATGCACAGGTGCAATGTCTCCCACATGTCATGGAAGACCACCTTCTTGGTGGCTATAATGTCAGCCAGAAGGATGGGGGAGCTCCAGGCACTTTCCATTGAGTCTCTTTATCTAGTCTTCCACAGGGACAAGGTTGTCCTTTGCCCCCACCCGAAATTCCTTCAGAAGGTGGTGTCAGAGTTTCACCTTAACCAGGTGTTTACTCTTCCAGTGTTCTACCCCAGTCACACCTCGGAGGCCGAATATAGGCTCCATACTTTGGACCCTAGAAGAGCACTCACTTATTATAAGAGCGAATGGCTGAAGTTCAGGGAGAGGTTCACCAGCTGTTTGTCACCTACGCTGAAGCCGCACCTGGCAGACCTGCAGCCAAGCAGATGATAAGCAGGTGGGTCACCTCCTGCATAGATCTCTGCTATAGGTTGGCAGGCATGGAGCCTGCCAAAGTGATAAGAGCTCATTCTACCCGCCATACCGCTGTTTCAGTGGCTGCTTCTAGGGATGTCCCTATCCAGGAAATCTGCAGGGCTGCTATCTGGAAGTCAGCACACACCTTCATTTCCCATTACCACATTGACCTAGAGTCACGCCGGGATGCTGGTTTTTGGGACCTCGGTTCTCCAGTCCTTATTCCCTAAGTAGGGGGTGTGCTCCTTGCCTCCCTCCTCCCAGAGAACTGCGAAGAGTCTGCCACAAAGTGTGGATTGAACAACATATCCATGTCCCTAGAAATACACGTTACTCACCTGTAACAGGAGTTCTAGGAGTGGTATATGTTGTTCATCCACACGACCCACCCAACCTCCCCGGTTTTGACACGCAACCTGGCTTCCAGCGGGCTAGATCTGGCATCATGGGTCAGAGCCGAGGATTTTACCACCTGGGTGGGTGGGAGGAGCCAGCTTGAAGACCTTCTGGCAAGATTTAAAGCAGCAAGGAACCTGCCACAAAGTGTGGATCAACAACATATACCACTCCTAAAACTCCTGTTACAGGTGAGTAACCTGTATATTCTGCTGACTGTCAAGCAAGGTATTGAATCCAAAAGTCACCAGCTTAAAGTCTCTATGGACACCTTTGATGCTGCATTTCACTCTGCTGCTGCAATACCGAGGATGTCCAACAGCAAGTTAAGATTTTTCCCTTTGATGGAACTTACCTGTTCGGGCAGTAGATGAAGCAGTCTCTGAGGAATCTAGTGAAACCAGAAGAACCCTTAAATCCTCTAGACCAGCTCCTGTTAACTCTCAGAAAAGCAAGGGATGTGGTTCTTTGCACAACAAGTAGTCCTTTCAAGACAGAGGTTGAGGAGCCCAAAATAGAAGTCAGCCTCCCAATCCTCAGAAAAAGGTGTAACCAAAGGCACAGGCACTGAAAGCAGCTAGTGCTACTATCTGAAGCTCTGGACCCATTTCTGCTTCGGCTGCCAAGGCAGACATCTCCTCTCAGTGGGGGGGTACCTGACCCAGTTTTACCATCAGTGGGAATCTATCATGATGGACAAGTAGGTTCTCAGGATCCCTTGATTTTACAGAAGTCCCTCTGGACTATCCGCTCAGAAGGCAACCCCCTTTATCAGCTCACATGTCAGCTTCTGGTGCAGGAGATCATGGGTCTTCTGAGCAACAGGGCAGTGAAAATAATGCCAGAGTCAGAATGGAACACATGGTTGTACTCCCACTACTTCCTAGTTCTGAATCTTGTTCTCAAAAATCTGAAAAAATGTATAGATTGAGAAAAATTTTAAATGATTTCTCTGGCTTCTCTACTACCTTACCAGAAGCCTCAAAATGGGCTAGCATCCCTGGATATGCAGGATGCATGTCAGCACAATCTGGTACACCCCAGCCATCACAGGTACCTCTGTTTTATAGTGCTGCTGCAGCATTACCAGTTCAGAGTCTAACCTTTTAGGCTTTCTTTGCTGCCACAGATCTTTACAAAGTGCTTTGCAGTTCTCGCTCTGCACACGAGGAAAGTAGGACTTCAAGTCTTCCCCTGCTTGGATAATTGACTAATTTCAAGCCCATCTAAACATGAGATAGAACAAACAATAACTGCTGCTTTTCAGTTCTTGACTTTAATGGGGATCTTGCTTAACCTTGAAAAGTCTCAGGCACAACCTCCTTCAAGCAGTGGTTGTCCCTTCCCCCCTCGCATAGATGGAGCCCAAGTACTCACTGTAAAGCTTACTCTGGGCAAACCAGGTAAAACACTATGTTTCAGTGGTATATATCCCACCACGTAACCAGAAGGCAGCCTTCGTAGCAGTTGCTTGCTGCGTCTCATCCCTTCCTTATTATAATGAGATTATTGTTTTGAGTAACTTTAACACAAATTGGCTAGCACCATCAGCTGCCCACTATAAAGATGCCTCTTTAGCCATGGGCCTGACTCAAATTGATCGATCCTCCGCAAGACATAACCACAGGACAGGGGCCGCTACTTTGCTTGACCTAATTTTCACTAACCGCCTAAACAGAATCACAAAGGTCTCAGTATTCTCGGATGCCTACAGTGATCACTTGCCTGTACTCTGCTGCTGGTCCTGTAAGACCCCAAACCCTCCCCCCAAAACCTTATACTGTAGGCATTTAAAACAAGGTTCATTACCAGGTTAAAAAAACACCTCTCAGACTGCGACTGGTCTCCCATAAATACAACAAGCAGCATAGACGATGCACTGAGCTGCTTCATAACCTTCCTCAACTCTGCGTATGACCTTTTTGCCCCAGTTACAAAGCAGTTTGTAAAAAAACATGACATCCCTTGGCTGTCTCACTCGTCTAGGGGATCAGGGCATAAATTATGGGATACTATCAAAGAACTAAATGGTAAAACCCTATCCCCCCACCCTCCCAACTCACAGTCAATGGGACCATATCTCAGGACCCCATACAAATTGGAAATGCCTTAAACTCTTCCTTCTCTGACCTTAGCAGTGTGCTTTCCCCTAACTATTTTGCCCTTCAGCCTCTTCATAATCAAACATCCCCCCACAACTGCCCCACCTTTCTGGTTTCGAGTTATAACTGTAAAAGTGGCTAAGTCTTACATCTCTAATGTCCTGGGCAAGAGCCGCCACAGTGGAGACTCCCTGGACTTAAAACTCCTCCACCTATCCCTTGAAGCTGTCCTAGTACCCCTCACTAAAATCCTAAACTGCTCCCTCTGTCTGGGGGAGTTCCCCACCCCTTGAAAAGGTCTGTCATCACCTCGCTTCTGAATGGTGGTGAGTGTACCTCTTCTGCTAATTACCATCCAATCTCTATTCTGCCCCCTCTCTCTAAGGCCCTGGAAAAAATAGTAGCTGATCAGCTTTCCGAACGTCTATCTAATTTAATCTATTATGCCCCAAGCAGCATGGGTTCCACAAGGGTCACAGCACCACTACAGCTCTCCTTGAATACACCTCTTACATCCACAAGGCTATGGATCTGGGGCACTTAGTTGGGTCAGTTTACATTGACCTAACTAAGGCATTTGACACTGTCCTTCATGCCCTTCTCCTTAGATCCCTGTCTGACGTGGGACTGACACCCGGTACTAGGGCCTGGTTTGAAAACTACCTATCAAACAGGTCACAGCAGGTCAAACTTGGCACAACCCTCTCCTTCCACCTCCCAGTTTGCTCTGGGGTCCCTCAAGGCTCCATTCTAGGTCACCTTCTATTTAGTCTTTTCCTAAACTCACTACCCGGAGCCTGCGCCGGTCACTTACTTCTTTACGCCGATGATGCAGTCATTTACTGGAGCAACCCTTAGCCTCTACCATTGCAGGATGCCCTACAGAAGTCCTTTACGGAAGCCGAGACCTGGTTCGCAGAGCACAGGCTAGTAATAAACTGTAAAAAAACTAAGACCATGATCTTTGCACACAGTCAGAACCCCTACCATGTTTTCACTCTACTTGTCAATACTGCCCAAGTCTCTCCACTCGAGCAGGCAAATGCCTTCAGATACTTGGGCATCACCCTTGACTCCTGTCTTACCTATCATGCACATATCCATACCCTCTGTAACACCATTAACTCCATAATTGGCTTCCTCTATCGGATAAAACACTGTCTGCCTAATGAGTGGCTGCGCCTTGCTATGTTGTCCTCGGTCCTCTCTGTGCTGGACTATGGAATTGTGTTCTATGGCTCAGCTGATAGCACTGCTCTCTGTCACATCATGACAGTGCTAAACAAGGCCTGTCATCTGGTGACAGGCTGCGATAGAACTACCCACATGTGTGATCTCTATAGTTGCTCTAACTGGCTACATTTTGAAGGTCACAGTAAGTATCACACATGCCTACTGGTGAAGAAAATACAGTGGAATCTCACCCCACCTAGCCTACAGGGCCTCATGCAATCCTCCTTCCCACAAAGATTCACCAGAAGTTCCTCCAAGGTCCCCTTATTTGTCCTCCGCTGCAGGACATCTGTGGGTCAGAGAGCCTTTTATCACAGGGCTCCAAGCTAGCTAAATGACCTACCTGTTGCTCTGACTGCTGGTACAAAAATTGGCCTTTTTGAAACCTCACTCAAGGTATTTCTAGCTAACAACTCTACTTGCGACTGCTCCTAGTAGCACTATACTAACTTGACCCCTGCCACCTCCCTCACACTGTCTTTACAATCTGTATCCTGCTTTCAGAATTTCTGCTGCTGTTGTTGCTCTCTGCTAAGGAATGTTACTCAGTTCTTTACTGCACCTACTATTGTAATATATGGACTGTTTGATGTCTGGCACCTGTTCTTGTGATGTTGTACTATCTTCTGTTTTGCACACGACTCTGGACTGACTATGCCCTCTGCTATGTAATATTACTCAGTTCTTTACCTTACCTGCTAATGTAATATATGGACTGATTGATGTCTTGCACCTGTACCTGTGATGCTGTACTATGTCTACCGATGAGGAGCCTTTGCAAAAGAGTCTTTGACTCAAAGGTGTAATTCTGATTTCTCAATAAATAAATAAACAACTGCTATTCATAGGAGCTTTTCTGGTTATTACCTGGGCCCGGGCTTTCCTTACAGAGAGCAGACTGCAAGCATTTCTGCAAATGGTATGCTACATCACAGAGTACAAAACTGTGCAAGCACCCTTCATGCAGTGCATACTGGGTTTGATTGCCTCCTCAGTATTCACAGAGCCCCAGGCATGCCTGCATATAAGGGCAGCACAGTGGATACTCAGTGCACAATGGTCACAGGCATCACATCCTCAGACTTACACCATTCAGGTGACAATGCCCTTAGTTTGATCCCTCACATGGCAGGAAGTGGAGGAGGACTTTTTCCAGGGTTACCCCTTCTCCCAACTTGAGCAAGAGGTGATACTCACCATGGATGCCTACCTGTTTGGGTGGGGGTCCACTGCCAGGGCCTCCAAAAACAAGGTGTCTGAGACCCATCAGAGACTCATCATCACATCAGTCTGTTGGAGATTTGAGCTATTTTGTATGGTCTAAAAGCCTTGGCGGAACTAGTTAGCTGCAGAACAGTCCTGCTCCAGATAAAGCAGTCTGTCATGTACTACATCAACAAACAAGGAGGAGCACACTCTTACCTCCTCTGCAGGGAGGCAATGAGAGTGTAGGAATAGTGTCTCAAGCTGGGGATCCTGCTCCAAGCAATCTATCCACCTAGAGTTCAGAACACTCTGGCAGAAGAGCTCAGTTGAACAGAGTCCAATTCCCACAAGTGGTTACTAGCTCCAGACATCATGAGATCACTATTTGCCAAGTGGGATACCCAAGATGTGGACCTTTTTGAGTCCCCACTTAATGCCAAACTGCCTCAATTCTGCTTCAGAAATCCAGAACATAACATCTTGTGTCAGGATGCATTCAGACTGCCATGGCAAAATCATGTTTTGTAGGAATTCCCTCCTGTTCCTCTTATACAGAGAGTGTTGTTCAAACTGGAGGCTCACGGAGGCAAGATGATACCAGTGACCCTGTACTGGCCTTAGCAGATATGGTTTCCTCTGTTGAACAGACTTTGAGTCAATGAACTGAGGACTCTACCACTCAGGATGGACTTGTTGACACAGGGTAACCTGGTCCATCTCAGCCTGCTCTCCCTTTACCTTAAGGCCTGGCTCCTGAAGAGGTAGAACTGAGTAACGACAAGATATCTCAGAGGGTCTCTGAAACACTTTTGGCTGTGTGTAAACCTTCCATGAGGAAGACTCGCATGGCCAAATGGAAATGATTTTTCATCTGGTGTTTCAAAACCTGCATCAACCCCTTTAGATGTCCACCTGACGAGGTTCTGGAATACCTATTAGACCTTTCTGATGCTGGTCTGCCACATTCAACAGCAAAGATCCACCTGTGTGCTATTTCCGCACACCACAAGCCCATTGGTACAATTCACCTGGCACAGCTGCCGCTGTTCAAGAGGATCCTGAAGGGTATGTTGCACATAAGGCCTCCCATCAGGCAGCCAGTAACTGCCAGGGATATCAACATTGTGTTAGATATGCTCACTTCCAAGCCCTTTGAACCTCTTGTAACATGTAACTTGAAATCTTTAATCTAGAAAACAGCATTTCTGGTGGCTATCATCTCCGCTCGCAGAGTATCTATAATACCTGCTTTGGTCACAGATCCTCTGTGTACTGTTTTCCATAAGGCTAAGGTAGTCCTCTATACTTTTGGGATCAGAGCAGTGCAACAGAAGTTTGTGGAGTCTGGGAGGGGCCTTAGACTAGTAGCACACACGGTAACTTTCTCGGAAGTGCTACCTGTCTATGGCATGGATGAGGCTAGGGTGTTCCACACCATGGGATTCAATAACAGGTTGAAAAACTGGTGCAGAGCTCGAGAATTTGGCTTCATTGGGCAATGGGGCTCCACCTGGAGGGATGCAGGCCTATACAAGCGTGATGGTCTGCATCTATCCTGGAGAGGAACCAGGATCCTACATGATAGGTTTAAATGCTTCATTGGTAAGCATTTAAACAAGCCAAGGGGGGAGGCATTGAAAAGGAGAAGGGAAATCCTAGCCCCCCCCAGAAGTCAGGGTAGTTAGTGAGGTAAACACCAAGATAGAGCAGTCAATAGGGATAAGGGCAGGGGTAAATGGAGAAAAAGACAAAGGCAGTAATGACAGGGATGGGGCAAAAAGAAATAAAGCCAGAAAAAAATGGAGGGTAATGAGTACCAATGCCCGTAGTCTAGGTAAAAAGCTTCCCAAAATGGTGGTCTTGATGGAAGAGGGATGCCTGGATATCATGGCAGTCACAGAAACATGGTACACGGAGAACCATGACTGGGATGTCAACATACCAGGGTATAAAGTCTACAGGAGGGACAGGGAGGGAAGAAGAGGAGGAGGAGTAGCTCTCTATGTAAAGGAAGGGATCAAGGCAACAGAACTAATGGGTATACAGGGAGGAGAGGAGGCACTGTTGGTCACCCTGGAGACTGGAAGTGGCTCCACAATCCTCACAGGGGTTGTATACAGACCCCCATCTCAGGGGGAGGAAATGATAGACAGCATCCTTGGGATGGCAGAGAAAGGTGAGATACTGCTGATGGGGGACCTGAATATTCCAGATGTTAACTGGAGCACCTTTGCTGCAGCCACATCCAAGAGCAGGGCCATTCTCAATGCCCTACAGGGGGCATGCCTCAGATAGCTAGTTTTGGAACCCACTCAGGAGGGAGCAATCTTAGACCTGGTACTCTCAAATGGGGAAGGAGAGAGGATCTCTGATCTTGAAGTGGGTAGCCATCTGGGAACAAGTGACCACCAAACAGTGTGGTTCATGATAAACTTAGCTGTAGAGTCAAGCCACACAAAAATGAAGGTACTGGACTTCAGGAGGGCTGATTTTGTCAAAATGGGAGAGTGCCTCAGAAAAGTGCTAGCAAACAGGAAAGAAGGTAGGGTGGAGCAACAATGGGGAAACATCAAAACTGTCATCACAGAGGCAACAAGCCTTTGTGTGAAACAAATAAACAAATCAAAATGAAAGAAAAAAAACTATGGTTCTCAAAAGAAGTGGCAGGGAAAGTAAGGGAGAAAAAGATAGCATTCAGGAAGTATAAGGAAACACAGAAACAGCAGAACAGAGAACTCTATCAGTTAAAGCAGAAGGAAGCGGGAAAGTCAGTCAGAATAGCAAAGGCCCAAACTGAGGAAAAGATAGTCAACTCAGTTAAGAAGGGGGATAAAACATTTTATAGGTACATTAGGGAGCAAAGAAGGATGAAGGCAGGGATACTGAGGCTGAATAAAGAGGAAGGTGGTTGGGCAGAGAGCGACAGTGAAAAAGCAGGGATACTGAATGAATATTTCTGCTCAGTATTCACAATGGAAAAGCAGGGGGAGAGACCTAATCCAGTGAACAGAAGCACTCTGGATAGGGGGGTTGATATTAGTTGTTTCACAGAAGAAAGGGTTCTGAAAGAACTCATAAAACTGAAGGTGGATGAAGCAATGGGGCCTGATGGGATTCACCCCAGAATTTTAAAAGAACTAAGGGAAGAACTAGTAACATCACTGACTACTCTTTTTAATAAATCGTGGGAGGATGGTGTGGTACCTGAGGACTGGAGAAGGGTGGATGTCATTCCCAGGAAACTACAGACCTGTCAGTTTGACCTCAGTGGTAGGGAAAATGATGGAATCACTTCTGAAGGAAAGAATTGTTGAGTACCTAGAGGCCAGTGGGGCACAGGACCCAAGGCAGCATGGATTCACAGCAGGAAGGTCATGTCAAACAAATCTAATTGATTTCTTTGACTGGGTGACCAAAGTAGTAGACCAGGGAGGGGCTGTGGACATGGCCTACCTAGACTTTAGCAAGGCATTTGACACAGTCCCACACAAAAGATTAATAAACAAATGAGCCAGCCTGGGAGTGGGTCCCAGGGGTGGTAGCCTGGGTAAAACACTGACTGGACAACAGGACACAGCGGGTAATAGTAAATGGAGTCCACAGTGAAGAAAGGAGAGTTACTAGTGGGGTACCGCATGGTTCAGTACTGGGGCCGGTCCTTTTTAATGTCTTTATAAGTGACATTGCGGAGGGACTGGAGGGAAAGGTATGTCTCTTTGTTGATGACACAAAGATCTGCAACAGGGTTGATATGCAAGGTGGGGTGGAAAGGATGAAAAGGGACTTGGCAAGATTGGGAGGAATGGTCAAATGTATGGCAGCTTAGATTCAGTGCAAAGAAGTACAAAGTAATACACCTGGGAAACAAAAATCCAGGGCAAGAGTACACAATGGGGGGTGCGATACTGACAACAACAAAAATGGAAAGGGACCTGGGGGTAGTCATATCAGACTACCTAAAGGTGGGTCAGCAATGTGAGAAGGCAGTAAGGAGGGCTGGGGGAATAATGGGATGCATAGGGAGAGGCATCACCAGTAGAAAATAGAAAGTTGTTGGCCCTCTGTACAAACAGTTGGTAAGACCACATCTTGAGTACTGTGTACAGTTCTGGAGACCCCATCTCTGCAAAGACATAGACAGGGTGAAGGCTGTTCAGAGGAGGGCAATCAAAATGGTGCAGGGTCTGCACCAGAAGACATATGAAGAAAGACTAAAGGAGCTTAAGATGTATAGCCTCGAGGAAACAAGGGAGAGGGGTGACATGATAGAAACTTTTAAGTACCTCAAGGGAATCAACAAAGTCCAAGAGGGTAGCATCTTTCAAAAAAAGAGATGCACTAGAACAAGGGGGCACAATTTGAAGATAGAGGGGGGATGGCTCAGTGGTAATGTGAGGAAGTATTTCTTCACAGAGAGGGTTGTAGATGCATGGACCAGCCTTCCTAAGGAGGTCATAGAGTCAAAAACAGTGGGGGAATTCAAGAATGCATGGGACACACATAAGGCAATTCTAGTGAGGGGTAGGAGGAAGTAGGCTGTTGGTTAACTAGGATCTGCAGCTTATCTGTTAGGTAGGGAAATGGGCAGACTGGGTGGGCCAAGCGGTCCTTATCTGTCGTCAGAGTCTATGTTTCTATGCACACTGCAAGCTTCTACTGAAAGTGGTGTTGGAGTTCCATCTTAACCAGGCCTTAGTCCTTCCTACCTACTTTGCAAACTTCTAGAATGAAGAATAGGTCTCTCCATTCTCTGGATGTGATGAGGGTCCTTAGGTTTTACCTAGCTAGAACTAAGGGCTTCAGGCAATCCCAGCAGCTCTTTGTCTTTGATCCTAATCAGAGGGGATAGTCTGTTATGATCAAGTGCATTTCTGCCTGGATTGTGAATTACCTTCATCACTGCTATGCCATGGCTCATGTTAAACTGGAGGGCAAGGTGCATGCCCACTCCACCAGAGTGGTTGCCACATCCCTGATTGAAATATGCTCTGTGCCTATTGGAGAAATTTGCAGAGCTGCAACTTGGAGCATAGCGCGCATGTTTACAAAGCAGTGCACTCAGGATTTCTATGCCAGGCAACATGCGATCTTTGGCAGGACAATCCTGAACATAGAAACATAGAAACATAGGCTTTGACGGCAGATAAGGACCGCTTTGCCCACCTAGTCTGCCCATTTCCCTACCTACAGGATATGCCATAGATCCTAGTTAACCAACAGCTGATTTCTTCCTAGCCCCCACAAGAATTGCCTTATGTCTGTCCCATGTATTCTTGAATTCTCCCACAGTTTTAGACCCCACAACCTCCTCAGGAAAGCTGTTTCATGCATCCACTACCCTCTCTGTGAAAAAATACTTCCTCACATTGTCCCTGAACCACCCCCACTCTATCTTTAGATTACTATCTTGAGTGAGCCCTCCGCTCCAGCTTCCCTTGTCTGGGAGATTTTGTCTACATTTGGTACTCTGACTCACTAGTGGGAATCAGTAGTAAGATTGGTTCAATGGAATGTATTAAAATGAAATACCCACTGTACAGTAATTCTTTATCTTCTAAGAATATTTTCCCGATTCAGTTACATACTTGCCTACCATCCCCCAGACTCATTCCAGTATGGTTGTGCTGGTCTTTACCCCTTCATGCTTAGTTTGGGCTATGAAGATACTGTGTTACTTGATTTGGTGGCCCTTCTTATACAGACCACAGGGGCTATCGTATGCCCCTAGGGTAAGTGTGTAGATACTTGTTAAGTTATGCTGCACCTTCTTAGTAAAAAAAGTACTGAGGCAGTTGGGGGCTGGTGCCGAGGTAAACAAACAGCCGTGTGTGCTGACTCATGGTGGCATGCATGTACGCTGCTTAACTTGGTGCCAGCCCTCTGAAAGGTTCTGGCTCCTGCTAGATCCTAATGCCTCCTGCTAAGACCCACTAGTGTGAATTAATGGTGGAAATACAGTATTCTTAGAAGATCAAGACTTACAGTGGGTACATAATTTTAATGTCAGATGTTTCTCCTGCAGAGTTTTCTGTGGACTATGGACTATCTGTGGATGCCTGTAGACACTTTAAGAAGGATGTTTCACTCCTGCACTATCCCACTCATGCAATGGGGCTTGAGCGTGATGGGATATGCTGGGCAAGGGAGTCATGTATAGTGGTCATGTTAGAAGGCACTAAGCCTCTGGTAGCTCCATCCCCCACCCCACCACCACCATTCATACAATTGATACACATGACTTTCTTAATCTACTCACCACCAAGATTAATTTCCTGAGCTAGGTTCCCCACAGTGCCTGTTACAATTTTAAAGGCAAGTGTCAAAGTTCTCCATACACTGACTACACATCTCTTTCCTAACCACTTACACTGCTTAAGTACTGTATGCAGTGAATATATGTCTGTAATACAGCTATAGATATAGATAGATGTGCACATCTTTAGGTTAAAGCTGGGTGCCTACATTCCTCTCAGCAATTCTTGCACCTCCAGGCAAGGACCCCAACTAACATTTAACATTACCCATGACCCTTAAATAATATTACCGCTAAACATTGATCGGGTTCTTACTCTTTCCATTTACATTTTCAGTGAAGACAGGCATTGTCCAGAGGACTGAATGCCAAATCAAGGCACCACACTAAGTCAAGAATATAGCCCATTCTTTACATTCTGTACTCAGATCATAATGTTACACATTTTGGAGATAGTTTTATGCCTAGTAATGTTACAAAATCCATTTTGAATTCTAAAGGTTATAATATATTAGATGTTCTAAAAATATTTGAGGAATTTGTTGGAGTTGAGATACAACCCTAACTTCCCCAGTTTCTACCACCCCTTGAAGTAAATTGAGGTTATGCTTCCTGGACCTTCTAACTGGTAAAGTCTGTTCTGCTTTCTCCACCTGTAGCTCTTGATATCCAACCCAAGGTCTGTCATTAAGAGTTTGTATCACTGCTGGCCTGACTAACCAGGCTCCATGCCAGAGAGGACCCACCTAAATAGTTGGCTGTTCTCTGAGAGATTATCTTCTTGTTTCTCAGGATTTTAACCACCAATCAGATTCATCTGGATAAGATCAGTTCAGGATTCATTTCCAGGTACTTGCTAATGACTAAAACGACTAGAGGATGGGACCCAGTCCTGGACCTACATGCCTAAGTAGGTATTTCCGGAGGCAAAAGCTCAGTTTGTTAACCTGGGGCAAACCATTCCATCTCTGGAACAAAGGGATTTTTTTTTTACCTTAACTTATACATCCTCATCTGGTCTTCCCACATGTGATTCTTATAATTCTAGGTGGAAAAGCCCTTTATCTGTTACAAGAGATGTTGTTTGACCTCTCCTTAGTGCCACAGGCATTTTTCTCTTATTCACATGATCTCCAGTTGCCCAAGAAAACATTTTTTAGTATGTTACTGATCCTGCACTGTGTTTGGTGGAATCTGATCACATGATTATATAAGAATTCAGCTGACCACATAGCCGTATAAACAGATTTCTGTATGTTTGCAATGCAAAAAGTAATAATCAAGGAGTTCTGTGTAACTGTGCATTAGCAATGCACTCACATTCTAAAAAGATAAAACCACCATACTATAGCAAGGTGCAAAAGAGGCAATTCACTTTAACTAATTTGAATGTGTTCTACTCTTTTTTGTTTGCTAATGTTCATGAAAAAACCTTTTTGTAAGTGCAAAAACACACTCCAGGGTGAGCATGAAGCTGCATCACCACACTTCCCAATGTGGGGGGAGTTGAAAGTACCTGGCTGCACCCCATGACTTACAATGCACCTGGGGAATGTAGTGATATAGCTTAGTGCAAACCCTGCTATACAGTGTGTTAGTGCAAATGTAATCTGAACCATAGAAATGTAAGCACCCCCCCATCCCCGTGGTTTAAGGGTATGATTGATGGTAAACTAGGGGAGGGTTGTCCACAGCAGTAGAAACACCATTTAAATTTATTAAGGTAGTCCTTACCAGGATTGGCTGTGTTGGAGTCCATGGCTGGGGGGGTGCATTCTTCAGAGCTGAGCTGCTATAAATCTTATAGGTTAAACAGCAAACATACCGAAGAGTCAAATAATGGAAGGTCCACAAATGGTTGTAGCTTCAGAACAGGGGGATCCCATTGTAATTGACAGGTAGTGCCAAAGTACTATGTACAGTCTTTGACTCCAGAACACAGGGTTCCAAACAAGATAGCAGTGGTTACATGTGGCCAAGTTGGCCTCCATCCAACATCGTAATTGGTTATCCCCTGGGTTGAGATGGCCACTAAAGGTTCTGGGCAGCATTTCGTTCGGGTCTGGTGACCTGCAATAGAGGCAGCACCTAAAACCTTACATCCCTCTTTTCACTGTCTGCATACTCTACAGTTGAGGCAGCTTGAGGGAAAATAGCCGTTACAAATCGGGGCTACCTCTCTCCCTTTCCTTCTTCACTGGCACACCAAAAACAGAACTTGGGCAGGCACCTTCCCCTGAAAATGTACGGGGCAGACGTCCCCACCACACGGCCACAACTGGGTTTGGCCCATCTTCTCTCTCTCTCTCTCTCTCTCTCTCTCTCTCTCTCTCACTCTCTCCCTCCCTCTCTCTCTCTCTTGGCACAGACTGAATCCCACACTGTGTGGAGCTGCCACAACTGGGTTGGCAGTGTTGCTCCACAATGGGCACTTTCTAAACAGTACAGGGCTTCATTCCATTTCAACCTCATGATATTTTTCTCAAGGAGAATCCAGGCAGCCATGGGTTTTAAACCCCTCTCCCCTCTTGCACTGCCTGTCTATCTCCAGACAATTTCTAGGTGCAACTTTACCAGTGGGGTAACCAGTGTTTACACCACCTTCACATACGGGGCAGTCCCTGACTACATCTGCTGCCGCTGCCACGTCAACTTGCCACTCTACATTTTCAGCCCAGCCACCCACTGAACCATGGACTTTTTCTGAGAGCAGGCAATCGACCCTGCCTCCATTCTCCCACCATGTAACACACACTCCTGGTTGGATCTCTTTTATTGGCACTAAAAAATACAATTTATGCCCCCGCGCACCTTTGGTGACCTCCGACCCATGGAGTCCCAATCAGTATGCAGAGGCAGAATGCCTAATTAATTAAGGACCTTAGAGTCCTCAATGTTGTACACTATGTACACACAACCTGTGGGGGGTGGTTACAGAAACAGACATGATGGCAGAAAAAGACCGATGGCCCATACAGTTACCCTATCATACCCCAGGATCCATTGTCTCTGTGGGGGCTTCACTTACACAATTCCCCCTTTTGTTATCTGTGTTTCTGCCCCACACTTCCTGCTGAGTAGCTAATATCCTCTTGACTCTGTCCCAGTTGTGTTTGAAGACATTTATGGTTCTGGCACCCACCACCACTACCGGCAGACCATCCCATGACTCAGACACTCTTTCTCTGAAATAATACGTCCTCATATCCTTTTTAAAGCTTTTTCCATTAACCTCCACTCATGACCCCTTGTCATATCTTCTCTGTTGCTTGTAGATAGCGCCTCACAGTCCACCTTGTTAATTCCTTTCGGGAACTTGATGGCCTCTGTCATATCCTCCTTCCTCATCTGGTTTTGAGTGTATACATGTTCAGTACCTTTAGCTGATCCTCATAGGATCTGCCCTTCTGTCCCTGAACCATCCTGATCATCCTTATTTGTACCTTCTCTAGCCTGTCCTTGTCCTTTCTTTAGGTGGGGACTCCAGAACTGGGCAACATACTTTAGGTGTGGCCTCACCGACAACCTATGTAGTGGTAAGAGTATCTCCTGCTTTCTACTGTCAAGTCCTCTCCCACTCCACTCCAGAATCTTGTTAATCTACAGGTTTTAGTGAGTTCACTGCAACCCACCCCCAGGCTACTAGCTTTGCTGAAGGCCTTGTTACGTTGGCTGATTTGTTTAAGGGAGTCACTACTGAGAATGACGACTCCTAAGCCCTTTTCCTCTGATACTGTGTCAAGTTTAAGCCCCCCATCCAGTGTGCTGTTCTGGGATTTTTATTCCCTAAGTGCATAACTTTGCACTTTTTTGCATTGATTTTCAACTGCGAGACTTTGGAGCAATTGTTCAGCCTTTGCAGGTTTCCTGCAACTCCCTTATCCCCTTAACGTTGTCAACCCAACCACAGAGTTTAGTGTCATCTGTGAAGGGACACAACTTGTCCTGGATTCCCGCTCTCATGGTGCTAATAAACATATTGAAGAGGACTGAACCCAGAACAGATAGCTGTCATACTCCACTACTGACCTCTTTTTTTTCTGATCTGACCCCATTTACCACAACTCACTGCTGCCTTTCCTCCAGCCAACTACCTATCCACCTTATTATTTCCTTAGCTGTTCCCAGATCCTCCATCTTCTTCAGCAGCCTTCAATGGCGCCACCGAGTGGAAAGCCTTGATGAAGTCCAAGTAGAGTAAATTTACAGCATGGCCTTATCATCTATCTTGGTTAACCAGTGAAAGTATACAGCATTGCTTACTATCCTGAAGTCCATTTTTCTCTAGGTATTCCAACAGATCTCCTTTGACTAGTGTCTCCATTAGTATTCCTACCACAGAGGTAAGGCCGATGGGTCGATAGTTTCCCAGCTGATCCTTGTCCCTTCCCTTATTCAGCAGAAGCACATCTGCCATCTTTCAGTCCATAGGAACCAACCCTTGTTGCACAGAGATAGAAAATGGCCCTGCAAGGCATTCAACTAACAACAGTGCCAGTTCCCTTATCATGGTCGGATGCATCAAACCTGGCCCCAGTGTCTTCTTTACTGTTAGGGCTGCTCGCCATTTTTAACTCTTATGCCAGTTAATTTTTGTGGTTTCATTTCTGAGACCCCACTATCAGCTGCCTTTATGCTGCTCTATGATAAGAGCTCACTGTTTTACCTAGTGAATACTGAGCAGAAGTAATCATTTAGCAGTTACTTTCTTCCCATCTTCCTTTATTACCCTCCATTTGCCTGACAATTCCCATTCCCATCTTTCTTTTTTCTTTCGTATGTCTAAAGAACTGTTATTCCTGTCCCTTGACCCCCTTGGCAATCCGCAGCTCTGTGACTACCTTTGTGGTCAATCCTGACTGCCCTTTTGGCTACTCTAGTCTTCTCCAGTTCTCGTCCCATTATTAATTGCCCTGCTATTCTTTGTACTTTTAAAAAGCTCCTTTTTTTGAATTTTCTGCCTCCTTGACACTTTCAGAGTACCAAACTAGTCTGTTATACTTGTTTCTCTTAACTGTTCTTGGGTAGGTTTTTATTACCTCGAGAATGACCCCTTTTATAGATCTCCATCCTTTCTTCACTCCTCTGATGCTGTCTACCACAATTAACTTGTCCAGAGCAATTTCACTCATATGGCTGAAATCTTCCCTCCTGAAGTCTAGCACACAGAAACATAGAAATTGTCAGTAGATAAGGACCGCTAGGCCCATCCAGTCTGCCCATGGGCCCTATACATTGTATGTGGCCACTTACCCTATGTGACCAATGGCTTTTCATCACTCCCTCCCCTCTCAAGCTTCTCTTGTGCCTGTTCCAGGCATGCTTAAACCCCTCTGCTGTGCTTGCTCCCACTACCTCCTATATCAGACTATTCCAAGCATCGACTACCCTGTCTGTGTAGAATAACTTCCTCAAATTACCTCTTAATCTATCCCCTTCCAATTTTATATTGTGCCCTCTTGTTCTAGTACTTTTTCTGCATTGAAAAGGTCCCCTACCTGCACCTTGTTTATGCCCTTGAGGTACTTGAAAGTTTCAATCATGTGCCCCCCGAGGTTTCCTCTCCTCTCCTCTCCTCTCCTCTCCTGCAGTGAGTACATATTGAGGTACCTTAGTCTCTCCTATGTTTCGTGGTGCAAGCCCTACACCATCTTTGTTGCCCTTCTCTGAATGGTCTCCACCTTATCTATGTCCTTGCACAGGTGTGGCCTCTAGAACTGCATGCAGTACTCCAGGTGAGGCCTTACCAATGTTTTATACAATGGCATCACCACCTCCCGCTTCCTGCTAGTGATACCACTGGCCCTCCCTGCTGCCTTTGTGCATTGCTTTGATACCTTAAGGCCATCAGAGATGATAACCCCTAGGTCCCTTCCCTTCTTGGTGACGGTCCGCTCCCTCTTCCAACCTGTAGCTCTCCCCAGGGTTCCCTCTACCCAGGTGTATTATTTTGCACTTCTTTGCATTGAACCTCAGTTGCCACATCTCTGACCATCTTTCAAGCTTCTCCAGGTCCCTCTTCATTTTCTGCACCCCATCTGGAGTATCCACCCCATTGCAGATCTTGGTGTCATCTTCAAAAAGGCAGACCTTTCCTTCCAGCCCTTCTGCAATGTCACTAATGAACACATTGAACAGGACTGGTCCTAGTCCTGATCCCTGTGGTACCCCACTGGTCGCCCCCCTCTCCCCAGATGGTACACCATTTACCTCCACCCTCTATCTCCTTTCTGTTAATCAGTTCCTAACCCAGTTCACCACCTTGTCTCCCATGCCCAGACTACTCATCTTGTTAATCAGCCTTCTGTGTGAGATGGTGTCGAAGGCTTTGCTGAAATCTGGGTAGGCGATTTCTACTGCCCCTCCCTGATTTATTTCCCTAGTCACCCAATCAAAACAATTTATTAGATTCATTTCACATGACCTTCCTGCTGTGAATCCATGTTGCCTCAGATCCTGAGCACCTCTGGATTCCATATGTGCCACTATCCTTTCTTTCAGCAGTGTCTCCATGACCTTTCCCACCACTGAGGTAAGGCTGACTGGCCTGTAGTTACCCACCTCCTGCCTACTGATGCTTTTGTGCAGTGGGATTATATATGGCCTCCTCCAGTTCTCTGGAATGACACCTGTGTTGAGTGACTCTGTGAACAGGGCCACCAGAGGCGCTGCTAGTTCCCTTCACAGTTCCTTTAATATCCTCGGGTGGATGCCATCTGGCCTCATGGCCTTATCTGCCTTCAGCTTTGTGAGTCCTTCCAGAACTTTTCACTGTGAATGGACTAGTGCCCCCCCCACCACCAATTGCCTCTGCAACCCAACTGTGGCCCTTGACCCTCCCCCTCCTTAGTGAATTCTGGGCAGAAGTATTTGTTCAGTGTTTCTGCCTTGTCCAGATCCACCTCCTTACACTCTCCCTTCTCCCCTTTGAGCCTCACTATCCCCCCCTGCTTTTTCTTCTTTCAGTGATGTACCTATAAAATGCCTTATCCCCTTTGTTTACAGACTGTGCTAAACCCTCTTCTGTCTGTGCCTTCACCCTCCTAACAGCCTTCCCTGCTTCCCTTAGACATTCAAGGCACACCTCCCTGTCCTTCTCTCTTTGGCTGCCTTTATATTTCCTGGAACTAAGCCTTTTAGCCCTGATTTTGTCCCCCACCTCTTTGGAGAACCATAGTGGTTTCCTTCTTCTTTTCCCTTTGGCCACTATCCTAATGCACTGGTTTCTCATCTCCGCTACGGCTTCTTTCATTTTCTCCCATTGTTCTTCCACCCCTTCTATTATCCCTCCCTTCCCCAGGACTGCTTGTATACAGTACATCTACCCATTTCAGTGAAATCCGAGCTCCTGAAATCTAATACTCTTGCCCTTGTGTAGATTAATTAAGTCCGTGTCTCCATGCTGAACCACACCATGAGCTGGTCACTGGACCCCAGCTGCCCTTCCACCTGTATTTCTTTGACTCTGTTCTCATTGGTCCATACCAAGTCCAGAATTGACTTGTCCCTGGTTGGCTTATGTACCAGCTGCCTGAGTCCAACACCCTGCAGGGATTCTAGGATGGCTGTGCTTCTGGCTGAAGCAGCCACCTGGGTGGCTCAATCCACATCCTGCATATTGAAATCTCCCAGTAGTAGGATTTCACCTTTAGCTATCATGTCATGTATGTTCTCCTCTAGTTCCCTGTCTACTTCCTCCCTCTGTGCCTAAGGTCTGTAGATCACCCCTGTGCATATTGCTCTTCCATTCCCTGGCTACAGAGTGACCCACATTACTTCAGCCTCCCCCTGTCTTCCCTGAACTACTGTAGCCTTTATACCATCTCTGAGGTATAGGGCCACTCCCCTAACCTTTTCACCCTCCCTGTCCCTCCTGAACAGTGTATAGCTTGGTACACTGACTTCTTAGCCATTATTAACAGAGTACCACATCTCTGTTATTGCTGTTTATATTGAAGTCTGCATCTGCCAACAAGGCCTCCAAGTCTGGAACCTTATTTCCTAGGCTACGGGCATTTGTTAGCATGATTTTCCATGTTTTACAATCTTCCTTCCCTCTGCTCTTGTTCTCTGTCTCCAGTGTCTTCCCCCCACCCCAGTTTCCCTTCCTATATGCTCTTGCCACCCCGTATCACTCATTATACATTCTTCACCTGTCTGGCCTCCTGCCTGCTTTAGCTGCTCCTGTAGTCAACTTATGTTCCTGCATGTTCCAATGGGGGGTGTTCCTAAGCCTCCTGACCCTACTAGCTCTCCCCCTTGGCCAGTTTAAATACTCACAGTGGAAGCATTTAAACTTCTCACAAAGGACCAACGTCCTCTTCTCAGACAGGTGCAGGCAGTCCTCCATATATAAGCTTGCATCTGTCCAGGTCAGGCCCCAGACCCTATGAAGTGAAAACCCTCCCTTCCACACCAACCCTTCAACCAGAAGTTAAAGGTATGGATGTGGAGTGCCCTAGCTTCCCCTGTACCCTGGACAGGTAGCACCTCTGAGAATGAGATGAAGCATGCTATCTGTTTCAGGTTTCCCCACAGCTTCCTGAAATCCTCCTGGACTCTGGCTGACTCTACCTTTCTCCTGGCCAGGTCATTGTTCCCCAGGTGGTCAATGACATCCAGCTTCTCCCTTCTAGCTATTGTAGTAGCAGTCCTATGGATCTGCTCCCCATCCCTCTATGCAGTTCTTCCTGGGAGGCACTTAGAAGCATAGAAACATAAAATTTGACGGCAGATAAGGACCGCTTGGTCCACCCAGTCTGCCCATTTCCCTACCTGACGGATAAGCTGCAGATCCTAGTTAACCAGCAGCCTACTTCTTCCTACCCCCACCCCCTAGAATTGCCTTATGACTGTCCCATGCATGCTTGAATTCCGCCACTGTTTTTGACTCCACAACCTCCTCTGGAAGGCTGTTCCATACATCCACAACCCTCTCTGTGAAAAAATACTTCCTTAAATTACCTCTGAGCCCCCCTTCTATCTTCAAATTGTGCCCCCTTGTTCTTGCACACATCTTTTTTGAAAGATGCTACCTCTTGGACATTGTTGATTCCTTGAGGTGCTTGAAGTTTCTATCATGTCCCCCTCTCCCTACTTTCCTTGAGGCTATACATATTAAGCTCCTTAGGTCTCTCTTCATATGTCTTCCAGTGCAGACCCTGCACCATTTGAGTTGCCCTCCTCTGGACAGCTTCCATCCTGTCTATGTCTTTCATGGAGATTGGGTCTCCCAGAACTGCACGAGTACTCCAGATGTGGTCTCACCAGCTGTCTGTACAGAGGATAATAACTTCTTGTTTTCTGCTGGTGATGCCTCTCCCTATGCATCCCAGTATCCCCCCAGCCCTCCTTGCTGCCCTCTCACATTGCTTGCCCACCTTTAGGTCATCTGATATGACTACCCCAGGTCCCTTTCCATTTTGTTGTTGTTAGTATCTCACCCCCATTGTGGTACTCTTCCCTGGGTTTTGTTTCCCAGGTGCATTACCTTGCACTTCTTAGCATTGAATCTAAGCTGCCATACATTTGACCATTCCTCTAACCTTGCCAAGTCCTTCTCATCCTTTCCACCCCACCTTGTGCATCAACTCTGTTGCAGATCTTTGTGTCATCTGCAAAGAGACATACTTTCTCCTTCCAGTCCCTCTGCAGTGTAAGCATAAAGACATTGAAGAGGACCAGTCTAATACTGAACCCTGTGGTACCCCTGCTAACCCCTTTTTTCAGAGTGGACTCCATTTACTATTACTCTCTGTGTCCTATTCTCCAGCCAATTCTTTACCCAGGCTGTCATCTTGGGACCCACTCCCAGGCTGGCTAACTTGTATATTAATCTTTGTGTGGGACTGTGTCAAATGCCTTGCTAAAGTCTGGGTAGGCCATGTCCACAGCCCCTGCCTGATCTACTACTTTGGTCACCCAGTCAAAGAAATCTATCAGATTCGCCTGGCATGACCTTCCGCTGTGAATCCATGCTGCCTTGGGTCCTGTGCCCTCTGGCCTCTAGATATGCAATTCTTTCCTTCAGAAGTGATTCCATCATTTTCCCTACCACTGAGGTTAAACTAACAGGTCTGTAGTTTCCTGCTTCTGCCTTGCTCCCACTTTTGTGAAGGGAATCACATCTGCCCTCCTCCAGTCCTCAAGGTACCACCCCATCCTCCCATGATTTGTTAAAGAGGGTAGTCAGTGGTGTCACTAGTTCTATCCTTAGTTCTTTTAGAATTCTGGGATGAATCCCATCAGGCCCCATTGCTTTGTCCACCTTCAGTTTTAAGAGCTCTTTCAGAACTCTTTCTTCTGTAAATGGGCTGGTATCAACTTCTGTATCCAGAGTGTTTCTACTGTTTGTTTTAGGTACCTCCCCTCCCTTTGTAAATACAGAGCAAAAATATTTGTTTAGTATCTTTGCCTTTTCACAGTCACCCTCTGCCCACCCTCCCTCCCTTTATTAAGCCTCACTATCCTCCTTGTTCTTCCTTTGCTCCTGATGTACCTATAAAAGGTTTTATCCCCTTCTTAACTGAGTTGGCTATCTTTTCCTCGGTTTGGGCCTTTGCTGTTCTGACTGCCTTTCCAGCTTCCTTTTGTTTTTAACTGATACAGTTCTCTGTCCTGTTCCTTCTGTGATTCCTTGTAGTTCCTGAATGCTTTCTTTTCTCTTGAACCTTCACTGCCACTTCCTTTGAGAACCATAGTGGTTTCCTACCTCGTTTCATTTTGTTTATTTGCTTTACACAAAGGCTTGTTACCTCTGTGATGGCAGTTTTATTATTCCCATTGTTCTTCCACCTCCTTCCTGCCCATTTGCTAGTGCATTCCTTGGGCACTCACCCATTTTGGCAAAGTTGGCCCTCCTAAAATCCAGTACCTTTGTCTTTGGAAAGCTTGACTCTATTGTGTGTTTATTGTGAACCATACTGTTCGATGGTCGCTAGTTCCCCAGATGGCTACCCACTTCTACATCTGTGATCCTCTCTTCATCTCCGTTTGAGAGAACCAGGTCTAAGATTGCTCCTCTCGAGTGGGCTCCAATATTAGTTGTCTCAGGCATGCCCTGTAGGGCATCTAGAATAACCCCACTCTTAGAAATGGCTGCTGCAACTGCACTCCAGTTAACATCTGGGATATTCAGATCACCCATCAGCAATATCTCCTTTATCTGCCATTCTAAGTATCTTTCTATCATTTCCTTGTCCATTTCCTCCCCTGAGAGGGGTCTGTATAACCCTATGCGGATTATGGTGCCATTGCCTCAAATTGACCCACAGTGCTTCTTCTCCTCCCTGTTTACCCTTTTGTTCTGTTGCTTTGATTTCTTCTCTTATGTAGAGAGCTACTCCTCCTCCTCTTTACCCTCCCTGTCCCTCCTGTAGATAGTGTATCCTGGTATGTTTATGTCCCAGTCATGGTTCTGTGTGTACCATGTTTCTGTGACTGCCACAATATCCAGATCTTCCTCCTCCATCAAGACCACTAATTCAGGAAGCTTGTTACCCAGACTACGGGCATTGGTACTCATTGCTCTCCATTTTTTTGGCTTTACCTTCATTGACCCCACTGACCTTTCTACCTTGGTCTTTTCTCATTTAGTACCCTGTTTCGTGGGAGGAGGCTGGATTTTCCTTTTGCTTATCAGTGCCTCCCCTTGACTAGTTTAAAGGCTTGCCAATAGAGCATTTAAACCAATTGCCCAAAAGACTTGTTCCCTTCCTGGACAGATGCAGACCATCCTGCCAGTATAGGCTGGTGTCCTTCAGGTGGAACCCCAGTCCCCAATGAAGCCAAACCCTGTGCTCACACCATTTTTTCAACCATTTGTTAAACTGCATGGTGCAAAGTACCGCCTCTTCTCCAATGCCACTGACAGGCAGCACCTCTGAGAAGGATACTGTGTGTGCTACTTGTCTTAAGCCCCTCGCCAACTCTACAAAGTCCTTTTGCACTGCTCTAATCTCATGATGAGCCAAGTCATTTGTCCCTAGGTGGACAATGATGTCCAGCTCAGACTCCCGTGCAACTGTTCTCATGATCCTAAGGATGCGCTTCCTGTCCCTCCAAGCCATGGCACTAGGCAGGCACCTTACTTCAGTTTTTCCTGCTCCCCCCAGTTCTATCCCCCTAATAACTGAGTCCCCCACCAGGAGCTGCTTTCTTTCCCTGTGGTGCCCTCTGCCTCCTTCCTGAGGGCCTCCCTTGTGACCTCCCCCTCTCCCCTGCTAGATGTCCCTAACTCATAGATACATAGATACATAGACAGTGTCGGCAGATAAGGGCCTATGGCCCACCTAGTCTGCCCATTTGAGCTTGTAAGTTCAGTTTGTTTTCCTAGAAGTCTATTTCCCCTTATCCGTGACCTCTAGAATTCCTTTATGTCTATGCCATGCATTCTTAAATCCCGTGATTGTTTCAGCCCCCACCACTTCCTCTGGCAGGTGTTCCACTTGTCCACCACCGTTCTGTGAAGAAATTCTTTCTCATGTTTCCTCTGAATCGTCCTCCCTCCAACTTCATCCCATGCCCTCTAGTCCTGAAACATCTTTTTCGCTTAAAAATAGTGTTTTCCTGCACCCTGTTCCTCGCTGTAAGATACTTGTATGTCTCTATCATATCCCCTCTCCCTCTCTCCTCCAGGGGTACATGTTCAGTTCCTTCAACCTGTCTTCATAGGACTTGTGATGCAACCATGCACCATCTTTGTTGCCCTCCTCCTGAACCTTCTACCTGTCTATGTCCTTACGTGGTATGGTCCAGAACTGTACACTGTACTCAGGTAGGGCCTCACTAGTGTCTTGTATAGCGGAATTATGACCTCCCTTTTCCTGCTGGTGATGCCCCTGCCTATACATCCCAGCATCCTATTTGCTTTACCTGATGCCTTGTCACACTGTTTCCCTACCTTGAGGTCATCAGAGATGACAACCCCAAGATCCCTTTGCTGCTTGGTGCATGCTATATCCTCACCCCCCAACTCCACTCCCCATACAATAGAGTCCCTTACTAGTAGAAGCTTCCCCCTCCTCCTCCAGGGTCCCCTGCCTCCCTTCCCTGGGGCTCCATCCTGGAGGACCCTCCCATCCTCCCTGGCCCCAGCCTCGGGTTCATGAGTAGGGCTTTCCCATTTCTCCAAAACAGTGTAGAAGTTACTAAGCAGGACCAGTTGGGGGATGTGCTTTTGACCCCCCTTCCTCATCCTCCCTGAGCCCACCGTAGTCCAATCACTTCTCTTCCCCAGCATCCTTTGAGGTACAAGTTGTGGACCTGGTGGTCTCTGGGTGAAGGTGGATGCTGCCTTCAGCTTGGCCAACTTTGCCCAGAGACAAGCAACCTCCTCCCTCAGCCCAGAAAGGTGCCTGCAGATGGGGCAGCATCACAGCCTCCAGAATGTCTCCCTGAAGACAGCTGCTCCACAAACACTGCACTGCACCACTCCCATCATGTCTGTTTCTCTCCTCAATCTACTGCCTGCTTAAGAAGGCTGTTAATCTCCCATATATTTGTGTTTTCTTTTGTTTTTTTTGTTATGCTTTCTCTCTTCTCTACTTCCTGTATGGATGCAGGATGTTACAAGGCCCTATGGGACCCACCCTATAAATTTAGGTTAAGCCCTGGGGTGGGTGGGTTGTGGTGTGGGAGGGTGGGATTACACCACAGGCTTTGTCCAAAAACAATCAGCTAAGGATTGCTCTGGCAGTGGCTCGTCACTCCACTCACTGTGGTCCAGACACAGCCAATTACAATCACACAGTCACAAACTTATCAGTTAGAATCCTTCAATCCTGCCCCAACTAAATGGAAAAGCACATGGAAATGGCAGTTAAGAAAAAAACTCAAATTAAATTACAAACACAGCCTCAAGTTCAATTTCAAATGTCAGCCTTTGATGTGAGTTTGCAAGTTCACAGGGCCACCTTTAGCCATATAGTATTGTGATCATTGTGACATTCTCCATCACTAAAGGTGGATATAGACCCTGGGAGGCCCAGGCCAGACTACCTCATCAGATGACTGTCAGTCTCATGATGTAGTCTTGCATCTTCCAGAGTGGACATAGGTATACAGATAGGAACTTTTTACAGTTCCTCAGTCTGATGGCAGCCACCACCTATATTATGTCATGGACCCATCTGCGGATCCACATTCAGTGAGAATAGAAACTGCAGTGGTCCATGTGGATGATGGTCTCATGGTCCCATTAAGTGCTAGAGGCTCCACTCATGACCCATGCCTTTTTCTGACTGCTGAGCCATGAATTACCTGAGCAAGAGGGAGGGGTGGCCAGTTTTAAAGCCCATTAATATTCTTGTTCTGAACACTGATGGTTGCATCATGAACTGGAGGTTTATGTGACAGAATGGTGAGCTCATAGGGTGTGGGTCTTCACAAGAGCAACAACTGCACATCAGTGTGCTCAAACCAAGGGTGATTTAGCTGACTCTGTAAGAGTAACCATGGCTGTAGTAGATCAGATAGTCAAGATCAGCAAAAACAACACAACTGCAATGCTCTGTCTAAACAAATGGGGTCCTGTTTCTCCAGGCTGTACAAGAAAACCCAGGAAAATGTAAAATCAGGCATTGTCACTGAGCACCTGGCATTGACTCTCAGAATGTGACTAGTTGCCACCCATCTTGGAGCTGTTGACAGCAGGTTTGTAGACAGCCTTAGTCACCTGGTAGGAATGTATCAAAAGTAGTCACTGAACCAGGATATTGTGAGTGGATTGTTTCATTGCTGGGGTACTCCACAGACTGACTATTGTGCATCCTTGGAGAGCAGCAAGCTGATAGCACCTCCTGCAACAGGCACAGTCCCAAATGAGGTGCTTACTCTACACTGGAGCAGCAAGTTCCTCTATATATTCACACGCATTTCACTTGTGTAAAAGGCCCTGCTCAAAAACCCCCTGGAGCAGGCATGGGTGATACTAACTGCAACACCTTGGTCACATCACCATTTTTATGTCGGCCTGCATTATCTCAGTGCCAGCCTACTGACTGTGCTCCAAATTAGGTTGGACCTTCTCAACTAGAACCAAGAAGCAGTGCACACACTGACGTATCATCGCTATATCTGATGGTACGTATGACTGCTATGACTTTGTCTTTCAGATTAGGTTCTCATTGTGTGTAGACTTCACAGAAGTCTTCTAGCAGCTGGAACTTTGACTTAAAGTGGAGGGCATTTTCACTTATGTGTCAGAAATGAAGCCTGAAAATATTTAAATATATATGTGCAGCTGAGCCATCAAAGTTTCTCTGTTACATGTGTGTCTGCCTTTGCAGTCGATCCTGACTGCCTTTTTGGCCTCTTTAGTTTTCTCCTGGTACTGATCCCATACATCATTCCCCTGCTATTCTTTTTACCTTATAAAGGCCCTCATTTTTTTGCCTTCAGTGCCTCCTTGACCCTTTCAGAGTACCAAACAGGTCTGTTATACTTGTTTCTCTTGAAATCTGTTCCTGGACATGTCTTTGTTACCTCAAGAATGGCACCTTTCATAGCCTTCCATCCTTCCTCCACTCCTCTGATGCTGTCTACCCCAGCTAACTTGTCCAGCACAATTTCACTCATGTGGTTAAAATCTGCCCTCCTGAAGTCTAGTACATCAGCATCAGATAGCTTACAGGTGCCCAAATACATTTGTTTGGCTTTTCAATGTGGCAGTGTGTACAGGGCAAGGGCAGCAGGCTGGCAAAATAAATCTTTGACTTGTGTTATCCAGAGGGAAAAAAGGAGACTGTAGGAGGGGCCCACAAGAAATGTAACAGTCTCAGAAATCCCCCTTCCCCAGGTTTTTTTTCCTGGCTTCTGTGTGGCTGTATGTACAGAACAAGGGCAGCAGGCTGGCAAAATACATTTTTGACTTGTGCCATCCAATCACGATCACTTGTTAGTGTTTATTCACGATTTTGTGTATTAAAAAAACAACACTGTTTGGACAATCAACATACAAGTTGTTGCGCCTGTGCTGCTGGTTGCGGGTGGTCCAGGAGATAAAATCTGACTTTGTGACTCGTGGCAGGCTGTTTACACTACAACACAAGTAAAGTACAACTATACACAAGTGCCATCATCATTATCATCATTACTCATTCCCCATTATTCCTCCTTATTATCATTAGTTTTATAGTATATCACGTTACATTACATATCAGGATTTACCAACCCCAGTGTGGAACTGTGCTGTGTGCGGCTATACACCAGATGTGCCCTTGTGACCGGGTTGTGTGGGTGGGGTAAATGAGTGACACAAGACCTCGATTTATGGTTAACGCACCTTTTTTTTGGTGTGATATTTATTAGTCCAAAAGGACTTATTTTTTTGTAAAAGTTATATACAAAAATAAATAACCATAAAAAAAATGAGTCTTAAACTTCAGACAATATTTTAGAAAAAGAAAATCAATAACAAAAGAAAATAGCTCTTCCTTGAACTCCAAAACTACCCTACCTCAGTAGTTCTGCCACAGAGTAGATACATTTCTTTAAACACAACTTACTACACTCTTCTGTGCTATGAGATAACCTCTCCCTTCTCACTCCAAGGTTGATCTTCCATTTCTGAGCACTAGTGCAGTTTTTATACTCTTCCTTAGAGTGTCATTAGGTCAGCTGATCCGCCCCAATCTGAAAAATAATTATTCCTCCTCTAGTACACACATGAAGGAGGATCAGCTTGATCATATGCTCAGATTATAATACTGATATCATTAGAGGCACTCTTTGTCCTCCTTTTGATAGTACAGGACAAGATATAAACACATACCTACTAATTGCCTGTAATTTGTGTAGCTCCTCCCCCAATTCAAATTGAGTGACGGCTGTCATTTCTTATATAACAGCCTCATAATGGGGATGTTGGCTCCTAAGGGCTCATTTTTTTCCAAACTCCCTGCACTCAGGTAGGAACTCACTTTATTTCTTCAACCAGAAAGCAAACGTATTCAGTTCATATGGCCAATGATTCTTTAGCGAACACATACAATAATAATACCCTTAACGCCTTATAGCAGCTTCTAAACCCGGTGGCTGAAAAGGTAAGCCATTGGTAAAACATTTTAGTTCTGCCTATTTCTCTGTGTCTATTTCACAAGGAATTCCTTTTATTTAGCAAGAATAAATTGTTTCTTTAAGGCACGCATCAAGTAAAGTGACAGCCTTGCACTTTCAGGGCACTGAGGCACCGTGAGCAATTTCCTGGACTGTTTAAACACAGTCTCTCACTGTTTTACAATGGGGAAGCCTTCCTATGCTACAGGCTTCTCTCTCATGGCAGATCTCACTTCTCTGAGATCCTATTCAGCTCCTTTACCCTCCGTAACCAGTGGCAGCCATTTCTCTCTCACAACTAAGCTAAATACAGTTCTTTTCAAGGAACAGATGTTCCTGTTTTTACCAGATCCCCACAAGGGCTGGACTATAGTGCAAATGTGGGCATAATACATAAAGAAAAATATTGCGCTCTGTTTTCCTGACTGGAAACCATGCTTTCCACAGAGCATACTTAATAACCAGCTCTTTCTTACTGGTTCCTTAGTTTTTAATTTACAGGCCTAAGGCAGGGATAAACAAGAATGTTTAGAGGGAACAGTCAAGTGAGTTTAAGATACTATAATGGGTGAACTACCCATAATAGTAGAAAAAGATATCTTCAGAAATATAGAATAGAAAGAAGTACTACTGCGGTAGACTTTAGGGGGAAAAGAAATGCCAAAGCCTGCTTTCAGACGAAGGGGGATCAAACTACCACACACCCCCAAGGTCAAGCAGAAACTAGGGACTACCCTATCTTGTTTCCAAGACAACCTACCCAATAAGTCTGGGTAGGATGGAACTACCGCACACCCTAGCTTTGGTAGCTCCACCCCAGGGTCCCTTAAATACATATAAACACATAGGTAATACTACACAAGTATCCCTACGATACTCGAATACAACTCTGGGGTGTCTAATGCATTTTTACATAACAACATTTCATATTCCATAAGCAGGTGTACTTTCATCACACTCTGGTTCATTCATTCTTGTGACAGGGGCCCCATATCTCGACAAAAGTTGCCATTCACATGTTGAGTACCAGTGTGATGTTGGACAGCAAATTTGTAAGGTTGAAGCACCAGATACCACCTCATTACCTGATTATAATGATCTTTCATCTGGTGTATGAAACATAGTGGGTTATGATCGGTAACCAGCATAAATGGCACTCCCCACAAATAGAATCATAATGCCTTGATGGCCCACTTAGCTGCTAGGCATTACTGCTCCACAGTCGAGTACTTCTGTTCTTGATCATGGAGTTTGCGTGAAATGTACAGGACTGGGTGTTCTTCTCCCTCCACAGTCTGACTCAAGACTACCCCAATACCTGTACCAAAGGCATCCATATGAACCTCCAAAGGCTGATTAAAATCTGGGCTGCATAGTACAGGTGAAGAACATAGCGCTGCCTTTATATCCAAAAAAAGCCTTCTGCCACTCTGATGCCCACACTATTTTATTACCAAATCTTTTCTTAGTCAGGTCCGTTAACGAGCTAGCCATAGCTGTGAAATTGGGGATAAATCTATGGTAGAAGCCAGTCAACCCAAGAAACAAGCATGCATGTTTCTTCATCTCTGGTTGGAGACAGTTGGCTACTGCCCCAACCTTATCAATTTCGGGTTTGATGTTTCCGTTACCTAACAAAAAACCTAAGTACCTGGTTTCCGACATGGCCAAAGAACATTTTTCAGAGTTGATGGTTACTCCTGTTTTGACAATTGAGTTAATGACAGATGTCAAGTACGCCAAATGGGTGCTCCAATCTGGACTAAAGATGACGTCATCCAGATATGCTGCACAAAAGTTAAAGTGAGGTGTCAGCACATGGTTCATAAACCTCTGGAACATCGCCAGAGCTCCATGGAGTCCAAAAGGCATAGTCTGGAACTGAAACAATCCCATAGGTGTACTAAAGGCCATTTTTTTCTCTGGAGGTGTCTTCGAGGGGAACCTGCCAATGGCCTTTGGTAAGGTCCAAGGTGGAAATGTATTGGCCCATACCGACTTATCCAGGATGTCATCCACTCTGGGCATGGGATAGACATCAAACTGGGATAACGTGTTCAGTCCCCTAAAATTGAGACACAGTCTAATACCTCCCTTCTTTTTGGTCACCACAACAATGGGAGAACCCCAAGCACTGTTAGATAATTCTATGATTTTCATTTGCAGCAGTTTCTCTACTTCTTGCTGCACTTCTTGTCTCACCCTTTCTGCGAGTCTATACGGTTTCTTCTTTATGGGTGGGGATGTGGTCCGGATCTCATGCTCCACTCCCTTAGCTATACTTGGCACACTAGTGAAGGTACTTGGATATTTTAGTAACATATCCTGTAACTCTTTTCTCTTTTTGGGGTCTAGGGCAGAATTTACTTTCACCTCCCATATCCGTTTTCTAGTCTCCAGTCTCCCATAAGCTGTTTCCATTTCTGTCTCGGGTGTTTCTGGTATTATCAGCATACTCAGCCCTCTGAAACTTTTCTCATGTCATTTCTTCAGCAGGTTCACATGGTAAATTTTAGTCTTATGAATCTTATCTGGTGTCTCTATCTCGGAGGTAACAGGCCCCATCTGTCTTACTACCTGATATGGTCCCTGCTATTTCATGAGGAGCTTGTTTGCAGTGGTTGGGAGTAACAACAATACTTTATCACCTTATATAAATGTTTTGGCCTGGGTATCCTGATCATGTGTAGCCTTCTGCACCATCTGGGCCTGAATGCTCAACTCATGGACCTTGGCAGAATATTTCACCAATCGCTGCCTCAGTTCCTTCAGATACTTTGCTATTCCAGGGTGTTTCATATCCTTTCTTTCCTCCCAACATTCTTTAATTACCTCTAAAGGTCCTCTAGGGTTCCTGCCAAAAATGAGTTCAAGTGGGGAATGACCAGTGGATGCCCAAGGGACCTCTCTGTATGCGAATAAGGCAAAGGGTAAATACTTCTCCCAATCCTTACCTTCTTCATGAACACATTTTTTTAGCATTCGTTTCAGTGTTTGGTTAAAATGCTCGATCAGGCCATCTGTCTGGGGATGATAAGGGGACGCGCAGACAGCTACTATACCCAGCAATCAATATAATTCCCTTAATAATTCCACATTGAAATTGGAACCTCAGTCTGTCAGTATCTCCTTTGGTATGCCTACCCTACTGAACAATTTCACTAGTTCCTCTACTATTTTGGGCGTAGTGACTGACCTCATGGGGATGGCCTTGGGGTATTTCATTGCATAGTCACATATGACCAATATGTATTGGTTCCCCTTGGAGCTTTTATTGAGTGGGCCCACCACATCCATCCCAGTCCTTTCAAATGGGGTTGTCACTAGGGGTTAGGGTGTCAAAGGGACTTCCTCTCATGCGTCACATTCTCTACAGTATCTGGCAACATCCTCATGTATTTTAGGCCAAAAGAAAAGCTGAATTAGCCTACCCAGTGTCCAGTCTCTTCCCGCATGTCCTGCCCATGGTAGATCATGGCTCAAATATAACAAGTCATCTCTAAAACAAGAGAGTACCAACAATTGCTCAACCTCTTCTTTAGTCACTAGGTTTTCACATACTCTATACAACACATCTTGTTTCATTATTTTCTTTGGTGCCCCTGGGGTTTGTATTTTTCTCACCTGTTTGGAAAAAAGGCTGCAACCCTACATCATTTTTTTATTCATTTGCAACATTGGCTTTCACAAAAATGTTTTGTACATTTTCAGGGGTTAACCCTTTCTATGTATCATGCCTTTGTCTCTGTACCTTCTTCTTCATGCTGTGGGACAGTTTGGTTTTCCCAGGTACATCAACCATCTCATCCTTAAAAGGAAATATGTCCTCCAACTCTAGTTGTCTCTTCTCCTGTGCTTGTGTAGTTACAGCAGTGACAGTTCTCTTATCGGGCATTAAGTTGGCTAAGTATGGAAAATCATGCCCAATAACCATTGGTACTGGCAGGTGTGGTACCAATCCTGTTCCCAAGGTGGTTTCTGTTTCCTTCACTACCATGTTTACTGGCACCATGGGGTATACATGGGTCTCTCCATGAACATATACCACACTCATAGGAGGTCCTCTTTCTTTATTGGTAACTAATTCTGGCCAGATTAATGTTTGCTTGCTTCTGGAGTCTATTAAGACTGTTACATTTTGGTTTTCTACCTTCACCTCGGTAAAAAAATAACCAGGATTTAACAATGCCAGTCGGGTTGCCTCTTCTCTCCTAGTTAGGCAATATCATGGGATGTGTCCCTGGCCCTTGCAATTCCGACAGACAATGTCTGCAGGGAAGGGTCATCCGCTAGTACTACCCCATTGTCTTGCCGGCCTTCATATCTCCCATACCTCGGTTGTTCATGCTAGGGGGGTTGGTTTAGTGTTGGTATTCTCAAATGATTTGGCTCCTCCTTTTTTTATATTCTGGTGGGCAGAGAGAGAGAGATAGTCATCCGCTAATGTGATGGCAATTTCTGCTGATTCAGGGTTGTGCTCCCTTACCTATATCTGTACATTCTGTGGCAGGACTTGTAGGAACTGTTCACCCACTGTGATATGCAGTATACCAGATAATCTACTGTTTTCCCCTCTGGCTGTAGCCATTTATTACACAGGTCTCACAATCTTGTGAAGACCTCTCTAGGGGTGTCGTGAGTCTGGAATTTTAAAGCCCGGAACCTCTGCAGGTACGTTTTGATATTAATGTCATACCGCTGTACAATTTCCTGTTTTACCAAATCATATGTATTGGCTGTACATGCATCCATGTTACTGTATGCTAACTGTGCCTTTCCCATTAGGTGTGGAGCTAGTCATACCACCCACTGTGTCTGTGGTCATGCACATGCCTGGGCAACCCTCTTGAAAGTGGTTCGATACCCCTCTATCATCTGAAGATGTTATCTTTGTCAGCTTGATATCCTTTGGGTTTGGGTCGGGCCTACTTCCATCCTGACCTCTACCTGCCCTAAAGTTATGTAAAGCTCGAAGAGTCCCTGCCCACCTGGTATCCTGCTGTCTTCTCTCATTAGTCATCTCTCACTCCATATCCATCTGTCTGATGGCCAGCTATTGGAGTAGTTTGGGTAATCCCTCCGGTGGTTCCTCTGGGTACATCCAGCATTCCTCTTCCATCCAGTCTTCATCCTCGTCCTCAACCTCCCAATCCTTGGGTTTCCATGGTTTCACCACCTGTCCTAATCCCAGCATCAGGGTCTCTCCAGATCTCACCACCTGGGTTCTGGTCTGGACACCAGTTGCTATAGCAACCTTTGTTTTCTCCTCATCATCCGACATGTCACTTGTTTTACCCTAGTACCAGGGCTGGTACCAGATTCTGGGCTCTCACCTATGCTAGACAACCAGATATCCCAATACTGACCAAAATCTGTGACCAGGTTGTGTAGGTGGGGTAAATGAGTGACACAAGACCTTGATTTATGGTTAACACACCTTTTCTTGGTATGATGTTTATTAGTCCAAAGGACTTATTTTTTTGTAAAAGATATATACAAAAATAAATAACATTCATAAACAACCATAAATGAAAATGAGTCTTAAACTTCAGACAATTAATTATAAGAAAAAAATAAATAACAAAAGAAAATAGCTCTTCTTGGAGCTTCAGAATTACCCTACCTTGGTAGTTCTGCCACAAAGTAGATACATTTCTTTAAACACAATTTACTCAATCTTCCGTGCTATGAGACAGCCTCTCCCTTCTCACTCCAAGGTTGATCTGCCATTTATGAGCAATAGGGCAGCTTTTATACTCTTCCCTAGAGTGTCATCAGGTCAGCTGATCCGCCCCAATCTGAAAAATAATCATTCCTCCTCTAGTACACACATGATGGAGGATCAGCTTGATCATATGCTCAGATTATAATATTGGTATCATTAGAAACACTCTTTGTCCTTCTTTAGATAGTACAGGACAAGATAAACAAATACCTACTAATTGCCTATAATTTGTGTAGCTCATCTCCCAACTAAAGTTGAGTAACAGCTGTCATTTCTTATATAACAGCCTCATCATGGGGCTGTTGGCTCCTAGGGGATCATTTTTTCCAAACTCCCTGCACTCAGGTAGGAACTCACTTTATTTCTTCAACCAGAAAGCAAACGTGTATTCTGTTCATATGGCCAATGATTCTTCAGTGCACACATACAATAATAATACCCTTAACACCTCACAGCAGCTTCTAAACCTGGCAGCTAAAAAGGTAAGCCGTCAGTAAAACATTTCAGTTCTGCCTATTTCTCTGTGTCTGTTTCACAAGGGGTTCCTTTTATTTAGCTAAAATGAATTGTTTCTTTAATGTGTGCATCAAGGAAAGTGACAGCTTTGCACTTTCAGGGCACTCAGGCACTGTGAGCAGTCTCCCAGACTGCTTTGACACAGTCTATCACTGTTCTACAATGGGGAAGTCTTCCTATGCTATGGGCTTCTCTCTCATGGCAGATCTCACTTCTCTGCAACCCTGTTCAGCTCCTTTACCCCCCGTAACCTGCGGCAACTGTTTGTCTCTCACAACAAAGCTAAACACGACTTTTTTCAAGGAACAGACATCCCTGTCTTTACCAGATCCCCACAGGGGCTGGACTATAGTGCAAACACGCATTGGTGTGTAATACATAAAGAAAAATATTGCGCTCTGGTTTCCTGACTGGAAATCATGCTTTCCACAGAGCATATTCAATAACCAGCTCTTTCTACTGGTTCCTTAGTTTTTAATTTGCAGGCCTAAGGCAGGGATAAACAAGAATATTAAGAGGGAACAACCAAATGAATTTAAGATATAATAATAGGTGGAATAATAATAGTAGAAAAAGATATATTCAGAAAAATAGAATAGACAGAAGTGCTACTGCAGTAGACTTTAGGGGGAAAAGAAATGCCAAAGCCTACTTTCAGACAGGGGGAAGGGGGTGTCAAACTACCACAGTCTGCATCTTCAATTCAAATTCTTAGGCACAGTTAATGGTTTCTGAATTTGGTCACTTAACAGTAACTGTACTATAGAAGTCAGGTAATCTTGGAAGGAGGTGGTGGTGTACTGCTGTGCTGTCTGTGTGCTGTGTACAGTCACAAGTCTTAACAGTAAATTTGTCCCTGGCCTGTGGGTGTGGGTTGGAGTCATCAGAAGGACATCACATTAGTTAGAGGGATCTTACTAGATCTTACTACGACAGGGAACTGTATCAATTAAAGCAGAAAGAAGTGGGGAAGGCAGTCGGAATAGCAAAGGCCCAAACCGAGGAAAATATAGGCAACTCAGTTAAGAAGGGGGATAAAACCTTTTATAGGTACATTAGGGAGCATAGAAAGGTTAAGGGAGGAATAGTGAAGATTAATAAAAGAGAGGGGAGGTGGGCAGAAGGAGACAGTGAAAAGGCAGAGATACTGAATGAATACGTTTGCTCAGTATTCACAAAAGAAGATGAGGAGGAGTTACCTAAACCAGACAATAGAAGCACTCTGGGTAGGGGGGTTGACACCAGTCCATTTACAGAAGAAAGAGTCCTGGAAGAACTCCTAAAACTCAAGGTGGACAAAGCAATGGGGCCTGATGGGATTCACCTCAGAATCCTAAAAGAACTAAGGGAGGACCTAGTGACACCACTGACCACACTTTTTAACAAATCATGGGAGGATGGGGTGGTACCTGAGGACTGGAGAAGGGCAAATGTGATTCCTCTTCACAAAAGTGGGAGCAAGGCAGAAGCAGGAAACTACAGACCTGTAAGTTTGACCTCAGTGGTAGGGAAAATGATGGAATCACTTCTGAAAGAAAGAATTGTTGAGTACCTAGAGGCCAGCGGGGCACATGACCCAAAGCAGCATGGATTTACAGCAGGAAGGTCATGTCAAACAAATCTAATTGATTTCTTTGACTGGGTAACCAAAGTAATAGACCAGGGAGGGGCTGTGGATATGGCCTATCTAGACTTTAGCAAGGCATTTGACACAGTCCTGCACAAAAGATTAATAATCAAGTTAGCCAGCTTGGGAGTGGGTCCCAGGGTGGTAGCCTGGGTAACAAACTGGCTGCACAACAGGACACAGAAGGTAATAGTGAATGGAACACATTCTGAAGAAAGTGGGGTTACTAGTGGAGTACCTCAGGGCTCAGTACTGGGTCCAGTCATCTTTAACATCTTTATGGGTGACATTGCAGAGGGTCTGGAGGGAAAGGTATGCCTCTTTGCAGATGACACAAAGATCTGTAACAGAGTTGATACACAAGGAGGGTAGAATGGATGAGAAGGGACTTGGCAAGGTTGGAGGAATGGTCAGACATATGGCAACTTAGATTCAATGCAAAGAAGTGCAAAGTAATGCACCTGGGAAACAAAAACACAGGAGAAGAGTACACAATAGCAGGGGAGGTACTAACAACAACAAAATGGAAAGGGACCTGGGTGTAGTCATATCAGATGACCTGAAGGTGGGTAAGCAATGTGAGAAGTCAGTAAGGAGAGCCAGGTGGATACTGGGATGCATAGGAAAGGGCAGCACAAGTAGAAAAAGGGAAGTGGTTATCCCTCTGTACAGATAGTTGGTGAGACCCCATCTGGAGTACTGTGTGCAGTTTTGGAGACCTCATCTATGCAAGGACATAGACAGGATGGAAGCAGTCCAGAGGAGGGCAACTAAAATGGTGCAGGGTCTGCATCAGAAACCATGTGAAGAGAGACTGAGAGAGCTTAATATGTATACCCTTCATGAAAGGAGGGACATGGGGGACATAATAGAAACTTTCAAGTACCTTAAGGGACTCAACAAAGTCAGGAGGGTAGCATCTTTCAGAAAAAGAGATGTGTAAGAACAAGGGGCACAATTTAAAGATGGGGGGGGGACGGCTCAGGGGTAATGCGAGGAAAATTTTTTTCACAGAGAGAGTGGTGGATGTATGGAACCGCCTTCCTAGGCAGGTTGTTGGGTCTAAAACAGTGGGGGAATTCAAACATGCATGGGACAGACATAAGGCAATTGTAGTGGGGGGTTGCAGGAAGTAGGCTGTTGGTTAACTAGAATCTGCAGGTTATCCTATAGGTAGGGAAATGGGCAGACTGGGTGGGCCAAGTGGTCCTTATCTGCCGTCAAAGTCTATGTTTCTTAGTTTTTTTTTACAGGTTAGAATACTAATGATATAGGTATTTGCATCTCTCTCTCTCTCTCTCTCTCTCTCTGTCTCTCTCTCTCTCTGTCTCACTCCCTCTCTCCCGGCACACTCATGTCATGGACCTGAGCAGGATATGCCACCATTACAGACCAGCCATGAGCGGGCTAGTAGTGAGTGACTGCTTTTTTATTTAGCAGATTTACATTAATCTTTATACAAATAATCCATTAAATTGTTTCCTTTTGGCGTCTGTGTCAAGTGCGACTAACTTTGACCACTTCGATGCATTTTTTTTTTTTTGCATTTTTTCAAATATTTGTCAAATCAGAACAAATCAGAACTTCACTGAGTTCCATTCTTATTTAAGAAGGGTCAGAATTTCACTGAGTTCTCCCAGCCCTAGTCTCAACATTTTGCACCTCCTCCTGCTTCCTGCCTCACTGCTACCCCCTGTAACTAAACACTGGCCTAGCTATACTTAAAACCATCAAGGATTTTTGTAGCCACCACCTCTGGTTTCTCACATCCCTCCTGAACCCCCCCCCTTCCATTTCCAAGCATGTTCCTGTGTTTTTGACTTACCATTCCTGCTGATTAGTTCTTTACAAGTCTACCTTGTTACTTTTATTAACTTGGAGGTCTCCATCCTATTGCCCCTCTCCTTTCTGGCCTCCAGTGAGTGCATGTTCAGAACTCTAAGCCAGGGCTTCTAGGATCTTCCTTGATTGCCTTGAATCATTTTGGTTACTCTATATTGAACCATCTGCAGACTGGCTTTGTTTTTCTTTAGGTAAGGACTCCAGAATTTCAAACGGGGCTTCACCAGTGATCTAGGCTATAGATAGGTAGTATTATGTCTTTCCTCCTGATGTGGAAACACTTCCTAGTACACCCCAACATTCTTTTTTATAGCACATTTTATCTCCCACAGCCGGCAGGGCTTTGTGGCAGTCGTATCGACCATCCATGGTCTGTCCCTTCTTCAACTTGTTTGGGATCATGCAGGGCAGCAGTGGGGGCAGGATTTTTTTTTATGTATTTCCTGTTGCTGTTTTTGGTCCCCAAAACTCCATCACTGAGGATGCCAGCATAAGGAAGAGAGTCCAGGCTTTAGACATGCTAGTGCATGTCTCAGCCAAGCACCCAATGGCATCCTCCTTTCCCCACACCATGAGTCCTGCGCTGCTGCCTGTGTATCCACAGGTGACAGTAATGGGTCAGTGTGACAGCCCTCCCCCCCTTGACTGATACATGTTTACAGAACTATAGCAGCTGCAAACATTTGGGTCCTGGATCTTCTGTACATTCTGTTTGTATTAGGAGGTTAGACTCCCCTGTATGCCTTTATGAACCAACACACCCCATCACATAGACACAACAGAAGGACGTGGTTCTTATCCAGAGCTCTGTTTGTTGATTTCAGCAGTGCTGCTCCTGACCCACCAATTATAGCACTGGAAGACATGTTTAAGCTCTAGTGTACTGGTGGTTCACTGCAGAGCTGATAAAATGAATGTCTCTCCTAGAGCAGTTATCTTGTTTCATCTCCTTGAAGTGCACAAATGTACATCAACTGAGGTATGGGGATATGGCTGGCTCTGCAGACATTTGCCCTTGCTTTGGCAAGTTTGTCTGTAAATATGGACATAATATTGTTTTTCTAACTGACAAACAAAAGGGAAGTCCAGTCCCTCCAAAGCATGTGAGGAAGCACTGGAAATATGAAATCTGGAATTGATTCTCAATAGTCAGCTACTTACCATGTATTTAGTGTGGGTTGATATGCTAGTGGATCGCCTTAGCCTCCTGGAAGAGATGTCACACAAGTGATTGATATATCATCATGAACAGATTGTTTTGTCAACGAAGAGTTCCCCAAACCAACTTATTATTTTTGGAGATCCACAAGCTGTCATTGTTCTGAACACAACTTCTTGCAAGGGGCATCATCCTGGACAACACTGGCTTTTACTCTACATTGTAATGGCAAGTTCCTTTACACCTTCTACCTCTTTTTCCTGGTGTACACAGTCCTGCTGAAGACCTACAGTGGGTTGACTTTTTCAACACAAATTGTACTGGCTGGGCCATGTCAGCATTGGTATCTGGGCCAGCTTCAGCTCCATGATCAGCCTCTGATTATATTCACATTCACAGTGAACCTTCTCACCCAGTCCTAAAAGAATGTGCAACACCTGCCTCACTGCATCTTCTGGCATTGTTCCTGAGATGCTAGAGAGTGAGGCCTAGGTCTGTCAGAGGCTGTTCATATGATAGGGTACGTCATCATCCCCTAAACCCCTGAAACAACCTGATGTCCCTCCCCATTGCCTTTGCAATGAGAGGATGGACAGCTGTGTATGAACTGGTCAGTCCTCTCGGTAGTTTCCCCTCATTGAACTCAGAGTTCTATACAACCACCATATTCTCCATTCTGGAGGTACCATTTTTAGGAACTGTTCTGGAAGAAACACATTGTTTATTTCCTCTACAGAGTGAGCTTTTGCACCCTCTGTGAAGTGTTTTAACAAATTTCTTAGTTGCACACACAGTTCACCATAGTTATGCCCAATTCAAAATGCCCACAGATTCCCTTGAAAGATCTTAAAAACAACCAAGATCATCCCTCTCCATGTATCTAGGAAACATTTTAGAATTAATTTTGGCTGTCTGAGTTGTGCCCCTCATGCCATTACTCACAATTTGTAGTGTTGTCCTCTGGCGCAGAATCACATCTGTCTCTCATGCTCATACTCTTTCTCTCGTTCCTCTCTCAGCTACATCTTGTATTAGCATTGCCTCTCTCACACCTCTTGCTGTCACTCGATCATGTGCTGGTCTGCTTTTCTTGCACCTCAGCTTTCTCATTCTCTGCCTTCTCTTGTTCTGCTGCTTCCAATGTCATCATCTGCCGGTCTGTATCTACCTCATGCCTCTCAGTTTCTGCCTTTGTTTTTAACAGGGCAAGCTCCAGCTCCAACATCTGTACCTGGCCTGCTTGTGTGGCTGCACTAGTCAAATGTTGTGGCTCATCTGCATTCTCCCTAGCCTCCATCCTACATCTTTAGCTAGCAGTGGCCACTTTCACATGGCTTCCCTGGTCACTTTTTGTTAAGGATGTCTATGAGTTCTGCCCATGTTTGGCCTTCTTCATAATCCAGATCTCTCCTTCTGCACAGTTCCTGCAGGTTTAGCAGTGTGCATTTCTCATATGGCCCAGACGTAGTATGTTCTTTCTTTATAGCTACCTATCTATCTATCTATCTGTCTATCTATCTATCTGTCTATCTATCTATCTATCTATTTATCTATCTATCTATCTATCTATCTATCTGTCTGTCTACTTTTGCTTATAACAAAGACTGGTAGAACAGTTCCCTTTTGTATATCCTGCTCTGTGACTGCACAGATGACCTTTACACTGACAGACTGTTTTAGATCCCACTCGGTACCTCCAGTTTCTGACAGACTGGTCTATCCCAGACTTCACCTGTAAATTGTTACTGGCTTTCTCAACCCCTTCAGATGTCTGCGGGGTGCTTCAGTAGCTGCAACCACTCAGCACAGACACTCCCTCAGGGTATCTCTAGGCCTGAATTCCACCACAGTCACTGCCCACTGCATTCCTTACCAAAGGCAAATAACCAACCCCTCTCTATCACAGCTGGGAGCACTTCACTTTAGAAACAAAATATGGTATCTGTAGCCTTCCCTTCAGAGATGAAAACTCAGCTTTTGTCAGTTATAGCCCAGTTATCTGTACCTCAAAGACTCAGTCACAGTAACATGAAATATATAAAAATAATATTTTAATGCTTCAAGTTATTTACACATATAATATACTAAGACTATGGGGTACAGTACTTCTACAGAGAAAAAGAAAAAATTTGAACAGTAGAAAAACACACAGAAAAGTCTTATTACACTTTCTAACTTTCCCGAAGTAGAACATACGAACATGCAGATCTGCCAGCAAAAACAGACCACCCGGTCTATCACTGTCTGCCCAAGTGTGCAGCTAGCCCTCTAGATTGCAGTTGCTCCACCCCCTCCTCATCTGTCATTCCCATGATGACCTCAGCACCCTCCACCCAGACCCTCCCTTGTGCTCTGCCCCACGCCCTCTTAAAACTTCCTACTGTTTTATATGATACCACCCCCCCTGGTAGAGCATTCCATTTAGACACCACCCTCTCCATGAAGTAGTGTCTCCTAATCTCCCTCCTAAATCTTTAGCACTCCAATCTTAGTCCATGCCCTCTCGTGTCCCTACCGTTCCTCAGTTTAAACATCCCTTCAGTGCTAGCTTTGTTTATCCCCCTCAAATACTTGAATGTTTCAGTCATATCCCCCTATCCCTCAAGGGAATCAACAAAGTCCAAGAGGGTATCATCTTTCAAAAAAGAGGTGTGCAAGAACAAGGGGGTACAATTTGAAGATAGAAGGGGGGCGGCTCAGAGGTAACTTAAGGAAGTATTTTTTCACAGAGAGGGTTGTGGATGCATGGAACAGCCTTCCGGAGGTGGTTGTGGAGTCAAAAACAGTGGTGGAATTCAAGCATGCATGGGACAGTCATAAGGCAATTCTAGGGGGTTGGGGTAGGAAGAAGTAGGCTGCTGGTTAACTAGGATCTGCAGCTTATCCATTAGGTAGGGAAATGGGCAGACTGGGTGGGCCAAGCAGTCCTTATCTGCCATCAAAATCTATGTTTCTATGTTTCTGTCCCTCCTCTCCTTCAGCGTGTACATATTCAGCTCATTCAGCCTGTCCTCGTAAGCTTTGCCCACCATTCTCTGTAACATTTTTGTTGCCCTCCATTGCACACCTTCCAGTAAATTAATATCCCTCTTGAGATACAGCCATTAGTACTGCACACAGTACTCCAAGTGTGGCATGTCCAAAGATCTGTAGAGGGGCAGGATCCCCTTCCTATGCCTGGAGGAGAAACCCTTTGTGATACAGCCCAGCATCCTGTTCGCCTTAGCTGCTGCTTTCCTACATTGGGCAGAGTTGTTCATGCTCCATGTTACCAACACCCCTAGGTCCTTCTCTTCCTCAGTGATCCCCAGCCTCACCCCTCCCAACCAGTAGTCCCCCCCCCATTGAGTTCTTTGCCCTGAAGTGCATAACCTTGCACTTTTTCACATTGAATCCCAGCTGCCACTTCTCCGACCATACCTTCAGTTTTGTTAGGTCCCCTTGTAATTGTTTCCATCCACCCTCTTCGTCCACCACTGCCCCCATTTTGGTATAATCTGCAAACATACTAACCCTGCTCCCAACTCCGTGTGCAGTGTCTGAGATAAAAAACCCAAATAGCATCAAGCCAGCACTGAGCCCTGTGGCACACCACTCATCACCAGTCTAAGTGTCAAGAGCTCCTTCCCCCATTACCACCCATTTTAGCCTCCCCTGCAGCCAGTTCTTTATCCAGTTTGTCAGCTTCGTCCCCACCCCTGCAGCAGTCAGCTTCCCCACCCCCCGCCTCCCATGAGGCATTGAAATGAAGGCCTTGCTGAAGTCCAAGTACAGGACATCTACAGCATGACCCATATCCAGCTCTCTTGTTACCTAGTCATAATATTTTATTAGACTGGTCTGATAAGACCTCCCAGAGATGAACCCATGCTGCCACCCATCCTGGAGGTCATTACCTTTGAAGAATGACACCAGCCTCTCCTTCAGTATCATCTCCATAAGTTTACCCACTATGGAAGTGAGACTGACAGGCTGATAATTTCCTGGCTCATCTCTAGGGCCACTGTTGTGTACGGGCAACACATGGGCCACCTTCCAGTCCTGAGGCACCCATCCCATGTCCAGGGAGATGCTGAACAGGTCCTCCAGTGGCTTAGACAACACCTCTGCCATCTCCCTCAGCACCCTGGAGTGGATGCCATTAGAGCATTTTGCCTTGTCCACCCTTAATGCCCTCAGACCCCCTAGTACTCTGCTTCCCTCAATCATTCCAGCCATCATCTCCCCTCCCAACCCCACTCTCCCAGTCAATGGTGGTAGTGGACCATCCTTCTCCTTTGTGAAAATGGAGCAAAAGTATTCATTTAGTACTTCTGCTTGTTCCTCTCCCTTTTCCACCCTCTTCCCTCAACACTTTATCTTAACATGGTCTCTGCACTTCCTCTTTTCCCTGACATATCTAAAAAAGTCTTCTCCCCTCCCATGATGCCCTGCACTAACCTTAGCTCCCTGGAGGCCTTGGCTACTCTCACTCACTTGGTCACCTCCTTGGACTAACTCACATAAGCCTCCCTGTCCTCTTCCTTCCTTATCAGGGTTTTATTTAACTCTAAAAATTGATTAGCGTTTTGGTCATAGAAGTGCTGAAACTTCATGAAAATGAATAGCTCTTGCCTCACTGTGTTTAACAAACACAGCACTTCTAGAAAATCTCTATAAATACTTTCTGTACAGTTACTATCATCCCAAGAAAAAAACTGCTAATCAATTATTTAAAATCCTGCTTATACTCCTGAACTTCTGGTACCATACAGGACAGCTTGGTGAATCAGGGCAGACTTAAACCTTAAATATTACCTGCTCAAGGTCCGAAAAACCTAACATTTTTAGAGGCTGACAAATCTGGGAAACTCTTCAGCTGCCAGCCCCCCTTGACACATCACCCAGAATGTCACTGTGACATAGATTCAGCACTTCATTTGTGCCCTGGAAAACCTCCTATCTGGAAAACTATTCTAAACTAGAATCTTGGATTTTTGTAGACTCAGAAACATTCTCATTGTTCAGAGCCCTGTCCACCCCACTAGGGATGGCTGCCTGGCCAAGGACATGAAAGATCCTGACCTCTTTGAAACTTTCTCATTGACCAGGAGGTGTCATTGCTACAGACAAGGGGATCATAATTACTTATCAGAGGCAGCTGCTTTGCTGTCTGGCAATAATTTCAATATAATTTCCCCAGTCATCTCTGTCCTCCAAGGAGAGTTAATTAAAAAGAGAAAAAAAAGAACAGAAAAAAATTACAAAATTATTGTTACACGCCCTTAGAGGTCATTGACCCTTATAGTAAGCAACACCGCTCCTCCTCATTTGGAGGAGTTCCTGTCATAACACAGGATACTGTAACCAGGCAGTGAGCAAGCAGCATCAGGCATGGTATGCCTTAGTCAGGTTTTAGTAACTCCAGGGACAGCAGGCCTGTACATACATAGAGACCCAGGCATCAAGGTCAGGTTTATTTGCCATTAAGCAACAGATATTACTGTGAGTAGTTTTAATTCCAGACTTTGAGTTACACTGAGTTGAGTTAGGAAATGAGAAGGAGAGGGAGGCCAGAGTTTAGTTCAACATTACCTGAGAGATGAAGTTTCAGAGACAGAGAAAGATAAGAGAATAGAACAGCAGCAGATAGTATATGGGCAGGAGTAGAACAGATAAGGTAGTACTCGTATATTTCATGAGATACAACAGTAGTTTTCTAAAAAAAAAAGAGGGAAGTAATGGGTACCTTCAGAGACAGAATTGTTAGGAAATTTAAAAAGGACAAATCCATTCTGGGGATTGAGCAGCAGGACTTATTAACCAATGGATATAGTAGGAAAACATACCTGAATAGGGAGAGGCCATGTAGGATTGGCAATCCAGTACAGATAGTATTGGCCAGTAACTCATTATGGGACGGGGATGGGAAGAGACAAACCAGGCTAGTGGACACTTCAATGGAAAAGAGAAGCAGCAGCTAATCATGGTGTGATATGGTACAACCCAATAAAATAGATTACTACTGAGCACAAGTACTGGTCATATTTGGAACACAGGCAGGTTGAGCAAGTTAAATAAACACCCTACATGAGAAGGCTGCCCCTGGGAGTACTTAGTCAATACAGAGCAATTCAACACAAAGGAGTAATGTGCTGTAATGGTTCAAGCAGTACAAGGGATACATACCTGCATTCTTACAGAGTAAAAGGAACAGCAGTAGAATTGAAACACAGTCCTTGCTAAGATACAGCCACATGCAAAGCATATCACAGTCCATACAGTGCCTTAGACACATGTAGAAGCACAGATGGTGGATACAGAGATACACAAAGGGGGCCTCAGCTGGGATGCAGCATCTCCTACCGACTGATGCCCTAGGTTGATGCCTCCAGATGCCCTTAATTACTGCCTGCAGTTTACTATGGCCAGCAGCATGGAGGTCTGCTAGGATCAGGGGCTTTAAGAGGAAAAAAGTAGACATGCCCTTTCCCAATGTAAGCCCCCTGGGGAGCAGAGTGTGGGACAATTAGAGGGTCCAGTTCACAGAAGAACCTCCCAGCCTGCAAGTCCTGTTGGGTCCCAGAGACAGCCTATGTTATGAGAAAGGATATTCTGGCTCACCCTCATGACCCCTTTTCTGTCCTGGCTCTCAAAATGGGCTGTATTGCTGCTCACAATTTGAATTTAAAATCCAGCTTGCTTTTGATAAACACACCTCTTCCTGCTGCAAGCTGCCTGATTTGTGGTGCATCACAACTGTAGTTTCTGATTCACTGGAGGACCACCCAGCCTGAATTTCTGTTTGGTCCTGCAGTCATTGTGCATTAGTGGGAGGATATCCTGGCTCACCCTTGAGATTCCTTTTCTGCCCAGGCACTCAAAATGGCCTCTAGTGCAGCTCACAATTCGAATTTAAAACACGGAGGTCTTTTGGTAGACACAGCCCTACCTACTGCAAGCCACCCGACTGGTGGTGCAGGGGCAACAGGAGGGTCCAGTTCACCAGAAGACCACCCTGCCAGTTCTTTTTTTGTCCTGGAGATGGCATTTGTTGGGAGGGAGGGTATCCTGACTCATCTTCGAGACCCCTTTTTTGTCCCAATGCTCATACTTACCAATAAATCCCCATTTATTTTCATTGAAATTTCTGATTTTTTTCCTGATTTATCCAGATATACTGCATAGTGCATCTTTCCTTTAGCTACAGTTGTTTTAAAAAAAGTGAGGTTCTAACAACTAGGTTTCCTAAAACTATGTCAACAGAAAACCAAGAGATACTCACTAACTTTCACTAATGGGTCAACACCACTGAAAGGGGAGGGCGGAGTAAGGGGCCAACCAGAATAGATGCTGTCTCTCGTGCTCTGCATCTAGTGTGATTCAAACTAAAATTGATATGCCAAAAGTCAGTTTTTCTCAGTCTACACCATTTTCTTGAGATAGTGCTAAATCAGAACTCCAGATCAGTGTAATCTGGGAGCCAGTACAATATGGGATGACCATAAAACCAACAGCCAAATGACTCCGGGAAAGGAAAGTAACCCACACCAACTGGTAAGACGTCTAGCAGTGGGCAGCATGTAGCAGCACCATAGGGGTCAGAACCTACACTAAAGGCCATGAAAGATGTGGTCTTGAATGCAATTAAAGAATTATCAGCTAAGGTCAATTCCTTTAATACCAGAGTAACAGTTCCCAAAGCAAAGATGGAACAAGTTATAACAGAATCAACATGTGCTTCAGATATTTCTAATAAAACTATGACTGCTGTAATGGGACATTTGAAGAAGAATACCCTCTTATGGCTCTGGTTAGAAAATCTGGAGAATTTGGCCAGTGCCTCCAATATATGCCTTATCAGAATTGCAGAAGGTTTAGAAAGGCAAGACCCTATTAACTTGATGCAAAATCTTCTTCTCACCTGATTCAGGAATTTACCGGGAGTATGGTGATCCAAGTTTACTGTATAACACCACATAAAAAAACAGCCAACATAGAGTTCCCAAGGGCTCTCCTGGTAGTTACTGGAGGACCACATCAGAGAGATAAAATCCTGTAGAAGGCTAAAGCTTGCAGTCCCTTAAGGACTCCTGATTCAGGAATTGTCCACTGCTTTCCTGACCTCAGCTATTCAACTTGAGCAAGCACAAGAGCTTTTGACAGAGTCTAGGGTGGGCCTAGAAAACTGGGAAAGCACACTCGCTTCAACTCTTGGCATGGCTAATGACCATCTAAGGATGGAAGCAGTTTCTGTTCATTGATCCTAAAGAAGTAGGCAGGAGGCTAGAACAGATTAACTAGGACTTTTTAGCCATTGACAATTAGCATAACAGTTCAGACACAGAAGACTGAATGGAAGGGTAGTGTAAAACCTATTATAAGAATGCTTAGAAAATGCCACATGTTAATCTGCTGATCTGCCGTTTAATAATGTTAAAAAATTTTACAAAGTACACTCATGTTTATTCCCATTGATAGTGACTGGGAGGTCTGTGTGTGAGTTTGATTTCTTTTCTCACTACACTTTGAACTTTTTGATTCCCCACAGGCGTAAGCATCGAGCTCTTTTGTTTTTTGAGTTAAGATGGCGACGGCCTTGAGACTCATTGTTGCTCCTGGAGGTAGTGTGTGATGAGGGAGTGAGAGGGTCAGAACTGAGGAGTCAGAAGTCAGCAGCGTTAAGTCTTTCCACCCCCAACCACAATAAATATCAAATGGTGGGTTCGATAAATTAGATTAATAGTATGTAACCTTGTTATATTATGTTATCTGCATTTTAGCTCAGTTACAAAAATCATCTGTTCTAAATCAAATCTTAATTAGGCTTGTAGTCATGCGGTAGACAGCCCCGCAGTTAAAGTTGTCTAAGTACGGATTCATTTAAACATTAGCCTTTCCTGAACCTTTGAATAGAACATCTTTCCTTGATGGAAGGAACATCACCCTGAACTTTTGAAATATTTCTTTTACATAGGCCCTGCGTCATGCTGCAGAGGCTCATTTATGCAAGAACTTTGAATGATCTGTATTTTTACAGCTTTACAAGCTTAATTCCCTCCATATGATGTAATAAAAACTGTCTGTCAAGAATCCTATCATAACTATCTGATGTAACCAGTTGTCTATGTATCTCAGCTATGCAATGCTTGTTTTATTTGTAATGCTTTACAGCAAAATGAATAAAGTTTAACAAAAAGTTACAGTAAAATGAATAAAGTTTAAAAAAAACACTACTGAAAGGTGGCTACAATGAATTTACAAGGTAATGAAATCGGAGGACATCAGGTTGCAAACAAAACTTCCCTCATCATTGTGTATGTAACGGTCAAAACACAAAAAAAATTGTGGGCAACTGACAGTGGAGCACTAAGCACACTGGCTAAGTGTGACCTAACGTTTCACACAAAGGAGTGATTTGTATGAGGTGGCAGGCACAATAACAACTAGATGTTGATCTTTTTTTTATTTAAAGAGAACCTCCAAAAGTATACTTGCTAAAAATATAGACATAAATATAGTACTTACCCCAGGAATACTCCAATATTCCTAACTCTATGCAGTGTCCCTTTAAGACAGAACTGCCCAGAGAGATGGAACATATGCTAATGAGAGAATTTTCGTTAGCTCATACCATTTTTAAATGCTGCCTTCACTAACTGCTGCATTCTAACCCTTCAGATTTCTCTCTCCGCTTGCAGGTCAAGATGCTTGGAGAGCTCTCTCTCTCTTTCACAAGTATTTCCTGACGTATATCTTCTAAAACATACTATAAAAGTAGTTCTTCATATTTTTTTCTTTTGCTGCCTTTATGTCTTGTTTAAATTTAAAAACCTTGTGTGTGTGTATTTTTTACTTTTTTATCGGTTCCTCGCGGTTCCTAGGAACTGTAGGGGATCCGATATTTAGATAAGTTTCATCTGAGTTTTTATTTAGCACTCTGGCTCCTTTTTGGTTTATTTTTATTAAAATTTTAGTATTTTTGAACTGAGTTTTTTGGTTCCTGCACCCCGGTTCCTGGTTCCTGGAACCAACCGCAATAGAGAAGTTTTACTGTTTTCTCGGTTCTGGAATCAACTGCAACTTATAACTTTACTGTTATGATCTACTGTTTGTGGTTCCTATTTCTTAGATTTATCATAAATATGTCAGATAAATATAAGAAGAAAATAGGACCTACGGGGTTTTAAAAAAGTGTTAAATGTAGTGAGGTGTTTGCCAAGGCAGATAAAAATGATTTTTGTGATTGCTACCTTGGACAGCAACACCTCACAGATGATTGTGAAATTTGCAAATCTTTCCCTCAAAAGATGCCTGAAAAATGTCTGGAAAGGCTGCAGAAAATATTGTCAAAGGGTGCCTCGGGCTCTAACCAGTCCACACCCTTAAAAGCTGCAGGTGAAACCACCAAGGCTTCTCATTCCACCTCTGATATGTGTGAACACTCTGGCAAAAGAGGCATTAAGCTGTCTGACTCCCCAGGGCCTACTAAAAGGTTAAAAAAGACTAAACACTGAGACCCCTGCTGGAATGCAACAAAGGGGCTACTACAGTGCCTGCCAGGCTTTAAAAGTTATACAGGTGCAGTGGGGCTTGATCCCCCTCAGCTCCTTGCTCAAACCCTGACAAGGTAAGCAACTACCTCGGTTCCCCCTCCATTCCTAGAACAATTGGAGTATAAGGAGCAAGAAGAGTTTGAAGTAGATGAGGGTTCATACCTGAAGTCTCCCCTGAACAGAAGTTTGGTTCAGCTCCTAGACCTACAGAGGATTATTCCTCACATTTATCCTTTGTCAGAAAAATCATGGAGACCCTTGATCTGGTCACCGCTAAGGCAGTGCAGGATGAGGGGGAAGCTGAGTACATGGAAATTATGGAGTTAGCTCCCACTGGAAAATTATTCTCCCTCTGTACAAGTTTTTTTAAGAAAGACATGGCTATACTTCAGATGCCTTATACTGTCTCTCCCACTGATAAAAAATCTGACAAAAGGTATCAGCCGGACAGTGCAGGTGCTGAGTTTCTTTGTACTCACCCTAACCACCAGAGAATAATCCTACAGGCAGCCTGTGAAAGGCTAAGGTGCTTCTGGCTTCACACTGTCCTGAAAGGGATTCTAGAAAAATTGACAGCACAAAAAAGGGCTACTTGTCTGCTTCTTGGGCAATCAGGCAAGCCAACTACCAAGCTTATGCAGGCCAGTACCAGAAAGCCCTGTGGCACTCAGTACTGACCATGTCAGAAAAGGATCCATCAAGTATCTCCTCTGATCTAGCTGAAACTGCTAGGTTGGGACTAGAAGCCTCCAAGTATCAGTCTCAAATGGCAACAGGCACTAATGGCACTGTTGACAGGTGGCTGGCTGGCACAGTGGCCCTAAGAAGACTTGCTTGGCCTAGGGTTACTAACCTGACTCAGGATACCCAGGCTAAGGCCATGGATTTTCCTGTGGATAATAACTCCTTATTTGGTAAACAGACAGAGGCTTACATAAAAAAGTGGACAAATATAAAGCCACCTTTAGGAGCAATTTAGCAAAGGAACCCCCCCCCCAGGCCCCATGAAAAGGTTGGTAAGGGGTAGATTACGTACACCAGACCCTTTTACCAGGTCCAGGCTGTACCACAACAACTGCAATACACTCAGCTGGCTGGCTATTCAGGAGCAGGGTCAGAAGGGGTGGAAAGCGTGGCTCCCAGACTGGACAAGCCCAGTAACAAAAAGTAAACAGAGCTTCTGACACACTTCCTCAGGCTGTCTCCCAGGTGCCAGTCAGGGCAGACTGACTCACTGGTTACAGGCCTGTAAAAAAATAAATAAATAGATAAATATCACCACAGAAGTGGGTCCTGAATGTGGCGAGTCAGGGTCTGTCACTAAGCTTCGAATCCCTTCCTCCGTAAGAACAAGAGTGTTCAAAGCAGCCTCTCTCTCTCTCGTTCTCTCTCTCTCAGAAAGAAAGATGCTAGAAAAAGAAGTACAGGCCCTGCTCTTGGACAGGGCAATAGAGTCTGTACTCTGTCTGAAAAAGGGGAAGGGTTTCTTAGAATTTTTAACATACACCTGCTAAACCCCAGGTTCAAATAGAGAGCCACAGAAAATATCTGAGTTTCAATCTCCTTTCAGGACACTACCAGTTTTTCAACACTCTAGTCTCAGTGGTGGTGACTCACCTAATAAAGCTGGGTGTTTCTGTGTTTCTATACCTGGATGAATGTCTGGTCAGGGGGAGGTCCCCTCCAACAGATAAGGGAATATCTGCAGGTAGCCCAGGACCTTTTGAAGTCTCTGGGATTTCTGATCAATGTCAAAAAACCTGTCCTGCTAAACGCTGCAATGCATAAGGGCAGAACTGAATACCATAGTGGAAAGAGCTTACCTTCCTCTGCAAAGGGTGAGCAGCATCCTGTAACTTGGTTCGTTCTAACCAAACATGCAGAAAACATCAAGACAGTTTCTACAACTCCTGGGCCACGTGGTTCCAGCAATGGCACAGTCCCTGATTCCAGGTTCTAAATGATGGATATTTAGTTCTACCTCAGAGCACATTGGTGCCAGAGGAGAGTCCCACTCTCAAAGCCAGTTCCAGTAACAGGTACATTACTGTAGACTCTTCAGTGGGGGAAAGGAGATAATCTCAGATAAGGGGTTCCCTTCCAGTAAGAGTCTCCACCTGTTATCTTGTCAACAGATGTATCACTACTGGGGTGGGGTGCCCACCAAGAGGAACGGTCCACTCACTGTACCTGGTCAAGTGCAGAGTCACCCAGCACATACATCTGCTGCAGTTGAGGGCAGTGCTACTAGCCCTGCAAATCTTTGCTCCACTAATCCAGAAAAAGGTGGTATAGTTCAGAACAGACAGTGACACTATAATGTGCTATATAAACAAGCAGGGAGGGACAAGTTCCAGCCCTCTGTGTGCAGGGGCAATGAAGATATGGAGTCTGGCTTACTCCCACAGTGCCTCTCTACAAGCTATCCTTCTACCAGGAAAGGTCAACACCTTAGCAGATACTCTTAACTTGATCAACCAGGCCCATCATGAGTGGGCCTTAAACAGGAAGGTGCTGGATGTAATAATCAGGAGGTGGGGCACCCCAGAGATGGATCTATTTGCTTTCCATGGGAACCACCACCTGCCACATTATTATTGCAGACCACCCCCTGCCAGGGGTACAGTTCCCCTGGATGCTCTGATCCTGGACTGGTCAAGGAGGCATCTATATGCCTTCCTTTCCATTTCCACTGATTTTTCAGAGTACTAATCAAACTCAGATCACAGTCAGCAAATTTTGATAGCACCAGATGGGCTAGGCAACTGTGATACTCTCTGCTGCTCCTCAGGTCTGTGGCCCAGCCACAACCTGTTAACCTCTTACCAAGGGAGGATCGTGAACCCGATCTTCAGGTCACTTAGGCTCAAGGCATGGCTCTTGAGGACTTAGAGAGTGCAGGTTTTCAAATCCCAGAAGGTGTCCTGAAGGTGTTAAGGGGGTACAGAAATCCCTCCACTACGAAAAAATCTATGCCTCAAAATGAAAAAGGGTTTCAGTTTGGTGTTCTACCAATGGTGTGGTGCCAACGCATGCAGGGCTTCTAGCCCTGTTGGACTACCTAACTCATTTACACTCTCTGGACTTATAGCTTTCAACTCTGTAAGTCCATTTAGCCTCAGCATCTGCATACATTTCAGCTGGAAAGGATTCCTTTGTGGCATCCAAACCAATATTCAGGAGGTTTTTCAAGGGTTTGTCCTGCTTGCAACCTCTCACAGGGAACCAGTGCCAGTTTGGGATCTAAACATTTATATTGCCCAGCTCAAGCTTCCCCCTTTGGAACCCATGGTTTCAACAAACCTGAGGCAAGTTACCTGGAAAGCAATATAACTGGTGGAAATCATTTTTGCCACATGATCAGTGGGCTCCCAGCCCTTGTGTATTTGAAAGGACTATATCGCCTTTCATAGGGACAAGATAGTGCTGAGAACAAATGGGAAGTTCCTCCACTAGGTAGTTTCCGACTTCCACCTAAACCAGTCTATTACCTTGCCAGTCTCTTTCAGTCTATATGGAGGCAGTATAGTGCAGTGGGTAAAGGCTCTGAGCTGCAGATCTGGAGACCTGGGATTGAATCCCACTGCTGCCTAGGCGCATAATGTGTGCTCCTGAGCAAGTCATTTAACTTCCTTGTGCTCCCAGGTCACATCTGGAAACAAGCTTCAGCTTAGTGTGCTACTCCTGGTTAAACAATGTTCCCTTTCTTTCACCAAGCATCCCAGCTCATGGGAACATAGACAGAGCAGTCTGGACATAAAAGGAGCTTTGAGTTTCTACACGACTAACACTAAGGAGCTTAGGCAGGACAGACAGCAGCTCTTTATGATCTATGGTGATTTGGGCTAAGTAAACCTGGCATCAAAATAAGACTATTTCTTTCTGGATTGTTCAGTGCATCCAGTTTTGTTATTCAAACATGGAAAAGAGCCCCTAACAGGGCTCAGAGATCATTCCACAAGGGGTACACCTGCAACTGTGACAGCCAACATGGATGTCTCATTACTGGCAATCTGTAAAGTATCTACCTGGAGGTCAGCCTGCACCTTTACAAGGCATTACAGCATGGACCACTTGTCCAGAAGTGATGACAGGATAGGCACAGCTCTCCTGCAGAGTCTATTTCCAAGTAGGTTCTGTGCACACCTTCAAAGGTATTGCTTCTTAGTCTACATAGAGTTAGGAATATTGGAGTATTCCTGGGGTAAGAAGATAACATTACTTTCCATAGTAATCTTCTTTCTTCCAGGGGATACTCCAATATTCCTAACTCTCCCACCCTGCCTCCCCTTCTAGAACCAATGGTCTCTGCACTCCAAGCTGACTGACTATGTGTATAAGTGCCAAACGCTGGCATATTCTCTATCTTTTTTAGCCCCATTGGGCCTTGTTATCCCTTTCTTCAGGGGATTCTGACATTAAGGGTGGGTTTTGGGTGTTTAAAGACTTTCTGTCTCCAGTAGGGGTCTATAGGCATTAGTTATTAGGGTTAAGTATATTTAGTTTGAATGGGCCTCTAGAGCAGGATTCTTCGAATTTTGAAGGGTTAGAATGCAGCTGATAATGAAGAAAGCATATGAAAATGGCAGGAGCTCATGAACATTCTCTCATTAACATATGTTCCAACTCTCCAGGCAGTTCTGTCTTAAAGGGATGCTGCATAGAGTTATGAATACTGGAGTATCCCCTGGAAGAAAAAAGATTGCTATGGTAAGTAATTTTATCTTTTTGTAACTATTGTGGCATGACTCTGAGGATCCAAGCAGCACCACTAGTGAGTTAATGCAATTCCAGTCATAAGAAAGTGCATGTGCAACAGATACCACAATGTTAAAATACAAATGTACTATAAATAACTTAAACACTGCATGAAGCAAAAATACAGCACCATAGTCATACTGTAGATGGAGGCATAATATGTACTTCAATATTTGGTCTGAAATATACATGGCGATGGATGCTGCTTTTGAGCCCTAAGTACTGAAATCTCTAGTCACATGAGTTGACAGTGTAGCTTTCTCTAGCTTGGGTACTGCTTGTAGTGTACAATAATGTGACTATATGAACTGAGCTATTGCAATGAAGGGGAGTAGTTGAGGACCCAACAAATAGCTCTCCTAAGACTTTGCACATTATCAGGAGAGGCTGCAGTAATGTAACTGTGAATGAAATACCAGCAGTGAAACTATAGTTACAGAGAAATAACCTGGTCTTACTTCACAGTTAGATTATTTAAATGAAGGCAAACTACATTATACTGTAACTTCTCTGTCTTACTTTAGACTGGTGTAAGACAAACGACAAGGAGGCATTTGGTTAGTATTCACAAATACCAAAGTACAGCATACAAAAAACATAAGCATATAGATGAAAACTGCAAAACCACATTCTGAATGCTGTGTCACTAATAACTGTTGTTTAAATATACTAATTATCTGAGTTGGTTTAGTTAACTCGTACAGTAATGATGATCTATTTTAATCATAAGAGGTACTTAAACATAACTTCTGATAAGTGAAATGTTTGATTTGCAGAAGTGAAGGGTGTTGTTTTATTTAACTAATTTCTTTATTATAAAGCATCACAGTTGTATTCTTCAATTGGAAACATGGCTGCTCAGCTTTCCTAAACAGTATTCCTACTCTAAGAATGTTTGAAGAGACCTCTTATTGTAAGAGTCATTTTGAGTGCAATTGCCAACATAATATAGTTTCTGTGCCTTATTGCATGTTGGAAAGTGACATTACATAAGTTGTTTTCACGTATCAATTTCTAAAAATATTTTTTATATCTTTTTTGCAGGATACCAGCAGCAAACCAGTTGCTCATGATGTGTCTCGGAGTCCTCAAAGTACAAGTGATACTGGCTACTCTTCTGATGGAATTTCCAGCTCTCAGAGTGAGATCACAGGCCTCCTAAAACAGGAAGAAGAGAGACTAAATGAAATGGACCTGAAAGAGCACAGTCCTCCAAGCCCCTCAGAGTTCACCAAGCTGGAGAGCACTGTACGCCCACTGCTAGAATCAAAAGCAATTTCTGAGAATCAGGCCAATAAAGGGAAGATCTTTCATGATCCTCGGGAAGAACACAGACAGAGACAGAGACCTCACTCCCTTTCTATTACCCCAGAGGCTTTTGATTCTGATGAGGAGCTAGAAGATATTCTGGAGGAAGATGAAGACTCTCTAGAATGGGAAAACCAAAGAGATGCTAGAGAAAGCATGGAATCTTCAGATGACTTTGGTTGCAAGCTGCGCCATGATTATGTGGAGGACAGCAGTGAAAGTGGCTTTTCCCCTTTACCAAGCAGGCAGAGGAAAACAGACCTAGGGATTACTGATGAAGAGTTTATGAGACGGCAGCTCATGGAGATGAGTGCAGAAGAGGACAATATTGATGAGGATGATGATGATATATATAGTCGTCCTAAACGCAGTAACATGAAAAAGAGTCACAAACCTGAGTCAGAGAAAAGCAAAGGCAGTTCCAAAAGGCATCTTCTTCACAGCTCAGGAAGCATGTATGAAGATGAAACTAAAGAACTTGAAGATACTTATAAAACCACTGACGAGGAAGAACTGCTAGCATCACAAGGAGGATTGCGACGCTTTAAGACAATTGAATTAAACAGCACAAATGGTTATAGTCGAGAAATGGACCTTAGCAATGAAGCTGACCTCAGTCTGGACAGAGAACCCGAACTTGAAATGGAAAGTTTAACAGGGTCACCAGATGAAAGGTCTAGGGGTGAGTACTCATCAACTTTGCCTGCAACTACACCCAGTTATACATCAGGTACATCTCCAACGTCCCTCTCTCATCCTTGGAAGATGACAGTGATAGCAGTCCAAGCCGTAGACAAAGGTTGGAAGAAGCCAAGCAACAAAGAAAAGCAAGACATCGATCTCATGGTCCTCTTTTACCTACTATTGAGGACTCTTCTGAGGAAGAAGAGTTACGTGAAGAGGAAGAGCTTTTAAGGGAGCAGGAAAAAATGCGAGAGGTAGAGCAGCAACGCATCAGAAGTACAGCCCGGAAAACGAAAAGAGATAAAGAAGAACTGAGAGCTCAAAGAAGGCGAGAAAGATCTAAAACCCCACCTAGCAACCTTTCACCAATAGAAGATGCCTCTCCTACAGAAGAGCTACGCCAAGCAGCAGAAATGGAGGAATTGCACAGATCTTCTTGCTCTGAATATTCACCTTCTATTGATTCTGAGGCTGAAGGTTTTGATATCATATCTTCAAAGCTTTACAAGTCTGGAAGTGAATACAATCTCCCAACATTTATGTCTCTCTCTATTCTCCAACTGAAAAATCAACTAACAATGTGAGTTACTCTTCAAACAAGACATTGAAAAGTGCAGAAGAGGTGTATGAAGAAATGATGAAAAAGGCAGAAATGTTACAGAAACGCCAGAAGCAGCAATCCAAGCAGACTAAATCCTATGCCAATAATTATCAGCAAGGTGACTACAGAAACATCGGAAACCAGAACAGTTTTGAGTACCAGTATATAGAGGATTACAGTTACAACAGTAGTGATGTAGGGTCTTCCCAAACAGGCTATGAAAGTGAACTGTCTAAATCAGAAGCAGTCTATGAAGAAATCCTGCAGACATCTCAGAACATTTCCAGGATGCACCAGTCATCATCTCTTGATTTAAGTATGCAGCAAGAAGATAAGAAAATAGATGCAAAAGTTCCACATCAAGAAAAGCAACAGCTTCTACATGCTGAAAGTGCATATAATGATCTAATGAAACAAAACAATGCACTGCTAACACCTGGAACAAGCCCTACACAGTTATCAGCCCCAGTTTCATTTTCATCCTCAGAATCTGGTACTGGAGGTAGGACTATCCCTGATGTTAAAGTAACCCAGCATTTCGCAAAAGACAGACAGGATCAGCCTAGAGGAATGGTACATGGTTCTGTTGCAGGAAGTTGTTCGGCTATGGACAGTAGAGGGCCAGCCACTGTTACCAGTGCAGTTTATGTGTCTACAACTTGCACAACAGTAGGTTACAGTAGACCTTTATCATTAACTGGTGCAAATGATAGTTTGGATTCTTCTCATAATATAAATATGGGTTACAGTGAAGCCAAGGCAGCATCAGCCTACAAAGGAGAGAAAATTCCTGAAACTAGGGGGTCACCAACAAGAGATAAGCCAGATATCTCAAGTGAAACCAGAAAGACTGCTTCACTTACATCTAAAGTCTTTTCCTTTTTTAAGGCCTCAAGCCCACCTCTTTCCCCATCTTCATCACCCACCCAGAGTCCTACACGTGCTTCCCCCAAATTAGGCATGCCGTTAAGCTCAGGAGATGAATCCACATTCACTTCAGATTTTTCAACACAGACGCAGAGTACAAATGTAGCATTCTCTTCAGATTCTGCAAGTACTCTACCTAGTTCTACAGCTTCATCAATGATAGCACAAGGCACACAAACAGCTCACCGATCTTCTTCACCTCGTCTTACAAGGCAACAATCATCACAAGATTCAGCATTCATGGTGATAACTTTGGCATCAGACGTAAGTCAAAACAGACCTTTAAATGTCAGTTCTTCTATCTCACCAGCATCTTCGCCAACAAGGTTAAGCCGCCAGCAAACTCTTCATGGCTATGCACAACCTGAGAGTCCTCCATCACAGTCTCAGCAGGAACAGATGTATCCCATTTATACAAAGATGGCCTCACAGAGTGAAAGGGTATTGATCTCCAGTACTGCTGTTCAGGCAACAGTTGCAAAAGTACATACTACCTCAACAGCCATTACAGCTGCTAGTGTATATAGTCGGGGAACTCTGCCTATGGAACACATATCTTTGTGCAGAATATCGTCAGTTCCTGGAACCTCTAGGGTGGAACCTGGCCCTAAAGCTCCCAGCAGCAGTGCCATGGACCTACGAACTGCCACAAAACCTGCACCTATTATAATTACTGACCAAGGAATGGACTTGACATCTTTAGCTACAGAGAGCAGACGATATTCTCTTGGTTCAGAGCAGGTGGCAGGCCGACAGTCCACTGCTATCCAGCCTTTGATCATGAATCTCAATACACAGGAAAAAACACATATGGTTATATGTACTGCTAGTACGGTTAGCATAACGGTTGCAGCCTCCATGTTTGTCTCTCAGCCAAAGCAGCCCACAGTTTATGGAGATCCTTTCCAGACCAGGGTAGACTTAGGACAAGGAGCAGGAAGTGCAGTATGTCTACATGCTAAACCATCAACATTTACAGCTCAGCATCCAACCGTAAATGAACACATATCTAGTTCCATGGTGAAACCTGAAGATTCAGTTAATCAACAGCAAGCAAAGTTTGCAAGATATAATTTACCCAATCAAATGCCACAGTTGATCAAGAAAGATATAACAGTCAGTCAGTCCAGTAATGTCCAGAATGTTGTTAATACTATTCCCAGACAGCTGCCTCAAGATCAAGGTTTCATTCCTGCAGACATATATGGTGGTCCTCCTCTGGAACTCAAGAATCAGAACCCTCCAGCCAGCTTTGCCGGAGCAAAAGCCCATGCAATGATGGTTCAGCTAGAAAACAAACAAGCAGGTACAGTCACAAAGCTAGTCAAACCAGAGCAACCTGCTAATATTTTGGATCTTACGGGGATGAAACCTGAAAGACAGGTGGCATGTTGTGATGTGGTATACAAATTTCCCTTTGGAAGTAGTTGCACTAGAGCCTTCAACCCACCCTCCTAAGATGCCTGAGAAAGGCATAGCAGAACCTGCACATATAAACAGACCTATGGCACCACAGTACTATGGAGCTGGAACACAGGAACCTGTAGATAGCTATAAATACAGAGCACCCTCAGCTACCAGCCATGACTTATATGGAGAACAGAAGTCCTACCCTCAGGCATTTGCTGGAAGATTGCAACCTTCTATGTCAGACAGTAATTTAGCAGAAGCTGGTTTGAACTATTTTAACACCAAGAATGAATTCCAGTTTCAGCCTCATGGAGGAGACTCTGCAGTGGATTTGACTACGATCAAACAGACATATGGCATTGCTTTTACTGATGGAAGCTACATGGGCCATGGAATGCAATATGGCTCTTTTACAGACCTGAGAACACCATCTGATCTAATATGTCAACCACTGCCAATGAGACGGTACAGTTCATTATCTAATATTCCTTCTGATTATGGCTACTCAGGAAGAGGTGATTTATCAAGCTTTCAAGAATCTAGTTTAGCCCATTACAGTGCCACAACAGCTCGTGAAATCAGCAGAATGTGTGCAGCACTTAACTCTATGGACCACTATGGAGGCAGGCATACAAACAGTAAAGATCTTTTGCAGTATGGACAAAACTCTGGGCCTCCAGGAAACACATGGTAAATTCAACTCAGCAAGGTATGTCTTCCATGAAAGCCAATATAATTCATAATCCTAACTACCCTGATGCCTGTCATCCAGTACAGGGGGAGGGATTTGGAGGCATGGCACAGTACAATGTTGCTGGCACCAGACTTGGGGCTGTTAGGCACATATACCCATCCACAGCTACAGTAAGAGCAGCAGATGGCATGATTTACTCAACTATTAATACTCCTATAGCATCAACCCTTCCAATCACCACACAACCAGCTTCTGTCTTACGTCCAATGTTCAGAGGCATCTACAGACCGTATGGATCAGGCAGTGTCACAGCAGTGCCATTAGCAAGTTTGACTAGGCTACCTCTAGTTGCCCCAAGAATGCCACTCGCACCTCAAGGTCTGTACCGTTACACATCACCCAACAGATTTACTTCTATTCCTGCCATTTCTACAGCTGAAACACCTATGTATTTAGGGAAACCCAGCACTAGCATTACAGTCACTACTACAAACAGTGTTGACACAGTTTCAGCAATCAAAGCTCCACTGGCAGCAAATCAGAATATAGTTAGCATACAGAGAGTAGAACAGAGCAATGTTAAAAGTCCGGAAGAGCTCATCACTTCCACATCTGTGGAACAGATTGTCGCCAGAGAGGTAAGCCAGCCTCCACATGAACAGCAAACAATGCAGCAACAACAGCCACAGCAACAGCAGCTGCAACAGCAACTGCAACAGCAACAACAGCTTCAGCAGCAGCTGCAACAGCAGCAGCAGCAACAGCAACTACAACAGCAGCAGCAACAGCAATTGCCAACAGCAACAGCAACTGCAACAACAGCAGCAACAGCAACTTCAACAGCAGCTGCAACAACAACAACAGCAGCAGCAACAGCAACTTCAACTGCAACAGCAGCAGCAGGAGGCTCAACAAAATGCAACTATTAGTAGAAGCAATGTTGAGAAGGAAAAAGAGGAAGAACGTCTGAGAAAACAGCAAGAGCAAATACTTCAACTTGAGAGGGAGAGAGTGGAGCTTGAAAAATTAAGACAGTTACGTTTGCAGGAAGAGCTTGAGAGAGAGCGGATTGAGCTGCAGCGTCATAGAGAGAAAGAGCAGCTGTTGGTACAGAGGGAGATACAGGAACTGCAAACCATCAAGCAGCAGGTGTTGCATCAACAGCAGGAGGAGCGACAAGCTCAGATGGCCCTTCAGCGGGAACAGTTAGCTCAACAACGCATGCAGCTTGAGCAAATCCAGCAGCTACAGCAACAACTTCAGCAGCAACTTGAAGAACAGAAAAGGCCAAAGATCCCTCCTTTCCCTCCAGTTTGTGATCCATCAGGAAGGGTTTCTTCACAGGTCCAACCAGAAATGAGTATGGAAATGCAAAGAAATCTGGCACAGAATGGGCAGTACTGGCCACCCATGAATCAGCCCTTCATGGAAGGAATTTCTGTAGCTGCTGCTACTGGGCAAGAGGCTCAGGTACAGGCTTGCTATGCTGGACCTCAGAGGCCACTGCCTAACTCAGTTTCTGAACTATCCCTCAGAAATCAAGAGCACTGGGAAGTCAGGAGTATGAAAAAAGAGGAATTCTATGCCACGACTGAGGGATGCCTATGAAGGAGATGATGGACGTCAGCCATATGTTGTTAAAAAGATAACAGACAGCAGTGTCCAAACAGATGATGAGGAAGCAGAGGAGCGCTATTATGTGTCCCGTCGGAGGAGGACCAGGCGGAGTGTGGACTGTAGTGTACAGACTGATGATGAAGACAATGCAGATTGGGAGCAACCTGTTCGCAGACGCCGCACTAGGTTTTCTAGGCATTCTGATTCTAGTTCAGAGCGCAAACATGACTCTTCCAAAGGAACCTCTAGTATAGCCATCCAAACAACTAGTGACTGCTCTGTACAGACAGAGCCAGATCAGTTGCAGAGAGTATCTCCAGCCATTCATATAACCACCCCTGATCCCAAAGTGGAAATCGTCAAGTATATCTCAGCTCCAGAAAAGACTCAAAAAGGGAGAGCCTCGCCTGCCAAACAGAACCTGAAGCTCAGTCTCAGGTGGTTGTTGTCCCTCAGCTTACTGTCCCAACAACAGTCCCACCTTACTCTACTAATATACAAATTGTGACTTCAGGGCCACTGGATTCTAACACCACCAGACAAGGGACAACTAAGTTTGAGAAAAAAAAGCCAGATCCTTTAGAGATTGGATACCAATCCAGTTTGCCAACAGAACCTCTTTCACAGCTGGCACGTCAACCTCCTAAATCCCCTCAGGTTCTTTATTCTCCTGTCTCTCCCCTCTCACCTCACCGACTGCTGGAGACCTCCTTCACTTCTACTGAACGGCTGAATAAGGCCCATGTTACCCCACAGAAGCACTTTACTACAGAGTCACCTCAGCGCCAACAGACCCTGCCTCGACCAATCAAAACAATGCAAAGATCCATGTCAGATCCCAAGCCTATCAGTCCAACCTCGGATGAGACTGCAAGAAGCAGGTACTCGCTGTATCAGCAGTCGGGACTCCAAGGCCATCAGGTAAGGAAGGCATGTTTTGCATATTAAACACAGCATGTGTTTTGGTGTTCAGCAAGATATATATCCTGTTTGTTACAATATTTGTCCTTTTTGAGACAGGACATGATTTTTGATTTATGTAGTTACTTGTTGGACATGCATTTCACTTTAGAGGCTGCAAAAGCATTCTTGTATATATCAGTAAAGGTGTAGCTTGGGCATGAAGACTGAGCGTCAAGAACTTAAGGAGTAAATTAAGTGGAGCTGGTCAAACAGCACAGGAGCAGCAGCATTTCATGTTTATATGCAATATACTTGAGTGTGGGAACAAACTAGGGATTTTCTCTTTGAAACATCAGGAGTTTGGGCTATGTCAAGCTTGTGACATGCTTTGTCTTTGGGGAGTCCTTAGCACATGGCTTCTTTATCTCACACTCCCTTGTTATTAAAGAGAGGTGGGCTCCAGCTTATTATAAAAAAGTCAGGAGCTAGCCTCCCAGCTGAAAGGCTGGTAAAGGTTAGAGATCTGGCTTACTTAGGGTTGTGGGAGAGCTAGTGTAACTTTGCCTGAAGCTGTGGGTGTGCCCATCTGGGGAGGGGTCATGAAGTGCTTTAGTCCTCTTTAGACTGATTGACAGCTGAGGGAAATTGTTCCATTGTGTATTGGGTTGCCTGGCCCAATGCCAATGATAGTGGAGCTGTGGGGATGGACTAAGGGTACCTTTTGTTGGGGCTTGATAATATGGTCAAAGTCTGGGTGAAAAAGTTAAAAAGGTATATTTGATTTGCTCCAAATAGCAGAGCGGACTATTTGCACTGTCATTTATTTCAGAGAAAGTATGCAAAAGAAGAGGCAGAAAATTAGACTACTCAGCAGTGGGTAGATGTAGTTTTGCATAATGCTAGCATACACATTTGGGAGCTGTTAATGGTTTGTAAACCTAAACTACAGTTATATCTTATATGCCCAATCAGCAACTACAGGCATGCAGAGTTTACATTGCCGGACACCAGGATTGAGCAAGAAATTGATAATATTTATGGAAATAGGTCCCATGGTAACAATTACATTTTGTGAGACAGGCATTTGATCCTGAACCATATATGATTATGTAACCATTGGTCCTAAGCACTATGTGTAGGAAACAATGCAAATTTGGGGTATCAGAAAAATCCAAATGTTAAATTCTAGCCCCACATGAGTGAAAGAAATGTTTACAAACAGTGCAGTATCTTCCACTTCCCTTTTCCTCTAAAACCATACCTACTTCTTTTACAATACTATACGCACTCATCTTCCCCTCTGTCTCCTTCTGCTTCTCCATGCTTATCCTTCCTAAATTGTCCTTAAAGATCATTGGAAATTTAAGATATGCATAATTTTCATTTTACTGGCAGCATGTACTAGCAAGATAAACAGTGTTTAATAAAGAAAAAAGGATTCATCAGCCCATCAGCACAGCTGTACCATTCCCGCTTGTGACGTCAGTGACCTGAGTTTGCGAGCAAGCTTGAGTCATTAGGGCAGATGGAAGAAGGAGGTTGGAGCATCTGATGGACTTCTTTCCTTGTTTGGGGGAAGAGGCATGCTAGCTGTGCTGTTTGATTGCCATGCAGCGAAGACTGGGTATCAGCACAGCTGCTGGAGCAGCTGCCAGGGAGGATGAGATGTGGCCAGTGCCAGCATGACTCATGCATGCATAGGTATGTACCCTGGGTGTAATTTATGGCCACATCCCAGAGTAAAGAACAGAAAGGGGACAAATTGTTGCTGGTCAGGCAAGTGAAGCTCTGTTTGCCCCATGTGGGCTCCCTTTCCTGACCCCAGGGGGTAACATAGAGCATCATACTTACCAGGGGCCAGCTTAATGCATAGGGGTGGAAACTGCTAAGGAGTGATGGCAGACTCTGCCTTGGGGCAAGCCAAAGGGGCAATGCAGTGTTATGACATAGGTAACCCATGGAGTCTCGGGATCAGGAAGAGAAGCCTGGAGGGTGGTGCAGGCAGTAGGAGAAATGTGGTCCTAGCCAGACAGCTATTGGACATAAAAAGAATTAAAACGAAAATCAACATTTTAAACATTTTTGCTCAGACATACCATAAGTGTTGGGCCAATCTGTGATTTTCAAGGCTGCCCCCCTCCTGATCTCCCAGGCCCACAGTGTTCTGAGGGTGTTGCTTTAGTCCTTGGACTAGTTAATTATACACATCCTCATATGAAGGTTTTTTTTTTTTTATCAAAAGTAATATGATATAAATTAGAGTTACAGAATTAATTTTATATACCAAGAGGTATAATGTGCCCATTTTCTAAAGCATGGGGACAGTGGTGTTGTGACCAAACTGATGTCATGCTGCTTCTCACATAATGTTGCTCTGGGCAATCAGAGCAGAGGTAGAAGTGACAAAACAATTCAGTAGTATATTTCAATATTATTATTTGTTTAATAAAAAGCATTTTATTACACATATACCACAGCAGTTAAAATAACAGAAACTGAATTTTATATTTCCAATGACCTTTATCCTCCCTCTAGCTCACTTAACTTCCCTGTGTGCACCAAAAGTCTGTTGCAACTGTTCATGGGTTATAGCTTTGGAATACCATGTGCATGAAAGATGCAATGTAAAACCCAGATCCCCGTCCTTAACATTTTTAAAAGAAATACTGACATCTATTTTCTCATTCACTTTTTAGAATTTACATTTATTTTTTTCAAAAGTGTCACCAGGAATGATACTGAGCTGACAGCAGCTCGTTTCTAGATATGACCTGGGAGGAGGGGGTCAAGGAGGGCAATGAAAGCAACCAGGTCAACAGTTACAAGGTAGAAAGCAAATATCACATACAGGCATCATATAAAAAGCAAAAATATAAAATGTATACTAAATAAGGCATAGAATGTAGTCCAACGGATATCAAGGAGCATTATTTGCGATACAAAGTGCAATTATGCAGGGGGAAGAGCAAGAATAGCGAATTCACTGAGAGTCAAACAAATGTAAATAGAGTGCAGAGGGAATAACAACCATGCTGAGGGAAGGGCAGGGAAAGCTAATTCAGTACTATTCAACAAAATATAAATTAGAGTACAGAGGTAAACTGGGGAGTTAACAGTGTGAACTAGGGCAGGGAGCAGGGATTTGGCATAGAATGAGAGTAGTGGGTGGTTACAAAGTAGGGGGTTGAAGGACAGAGTAAGGTATGATATCAGGTGCAGTTGCTGGAGTGCGAGGTTAAATCATGGGAAGAGAGGAGAAAGAGCATAGAGAAGTGGCAGAGCAGATAGATGGGGGAGGGAATTCCATAGTTTGGGGAAATGGTAGGAGAAAGCAGCCCGGCCAGCTGAGGATTTCCTGGAAGGGAGAGTGAAGGAATGATAGCCAGAGCTTTGAAGCCTGTAAGGGAAAGGGTGGGGGGGAAGGAAGTAAGGTATGGGGGAACGAGCCAAGCCAGTATTTGAAGATAAAGCAGGCAGAGTGAGTGAGGTATCTGGTTTTAAGGGAGGGGAGGAAGAGGGAAGAGTATAAGAGCAATGGTGGGCTTGGGGTGGACAGTCCAGAGCAAAGTGACAGATGCAGTGAAAGAAGGAGTCCAGTCTGGCTAGTGGGGTGGGGGCTTAGGAGCAGCACTGCAAACAATGTCACCAAAATCGAAGATGGGAAGGATCATCTTGAGAACAACTTGCATGGTGAGCAGGAGGAGGAATGAAACCTCTATTTCTGAATATTGCTCCTAGTTTAGGGTCAAGTTTATTGTGTATGGCATCTACATGCCCTAAAAAGTCAAAGTGCCGGTCGAGCCAGACCCCCCAGGTACTTGCAGTACATGAGGGAACATCATTGAACGTGGCCCCATCTAAGGTGTGGAAGGAGGGGAAGACAGTAAGGCCCTGGACACTGCAGAACTGTTTCTGAGAACTGTTTTTAAAACCAGTTTAGCTAAACCATTTTAGTGCAGCCACACTACTCAGTAACCATTTTTGATAACGGTTTAGTCTGGCCACACTGCTAGTGTTAAACCTGTTCTCCTTGCAACTATTTTATTTTAAGTCCAACACACAGAAATGTGCTTGCCTGGACACACTGCAGTTAGAACTGTTTTAATTAAACCATTACAGCTTAAAACATTTTTACTTCTGGACAGACCTGTGAGTAAAACCATGCTAGCTCCAAAATGTTTTTTAAAATGGTTTTAAGACTAGGTAGCTCGCAGGGTTTAAAAACACTTTTGTTAAAACATTTTAAGGAGCTTGTAGTCAGTCTGCAAACAGTGCTAGGGAGATGTAAACCATTTCAAGTTCCCCAGTGTGCCCAGGGCCTAAGTCTAGCAAGCTTCTGCCTAGCACCAATAGTTATAAAAACCATTTTCTTGGAATTGAGGGATAGCTGATTCAATCAGAACCAGTGCTGAACATTGTCGAAGTCCAGCCGAAGCCTGGCCATAAGATCAGAGAGAGGGAAACCGGAGGCAAACAAAACTGTGTCATCTGCTCACGTGTGGATATGTATATTTTGACACATAACACACTCAATCCCCTTTTATGCAAAGTATACAGACCTAGTTGTGTTCTACTTTTTTTTTTTTAAACTCGGCTTTATTACACATCATGGTACAGCAGCATAACACAAAAGTATACAGAAGAGTATTCACACCAACCTTTTAAGTCCAGCTAAATGGTTCACTGCAATACGCATACTGTATGTTATGTGATCCTTCTCTGAGCAGTTAAACCTGTTGTAACAGTTTCAGTATATCACTGTCTATAAACATTAACACTGCTGCACATAAGTAAAAATATCTTATATATTTAACTATGTTTACCCAATTTGCAGATACTTAAATTAATATACTGAACTTTAAGAGGAACTACTGTAAAACAAAAGTAACTAGCATTAGACCACCGCTGAAGTAGCAGAAAAGAGAAAGAAAAAGGAAAATTTAACTAAGGCCAGACATGGCCCAAACTTTGGCTGTGCATCTATTCAATCCTCCAGTTATCTCTCAGTTATCTAAAAACAATTATGATTTATAACAAAAAGTTACAACTGTGTATTTCATTCAGCCTGCTCTCTAAAAGGTATATACAAAGAGGCCATTGGGGGAGAAACCAATATATTTATCTATCCCACTTCACGTGACAATGTCAAAGGGCTGCCTTTAGACTGACCCACTGTTGGATGCCTGCCAGAGTGGGAGTGGAAGCTCTACTATCACCTCCCCAACAGCCATGCCTCCCAATCTCTCCATTTATCCACATGTTTTAAAAAGTGAAGGCGAAGCCTGGTTGTCAGAGCTTCCATCTGTACCACCTCATTGGTTCTCCCTACCCACTCTCCTAATGTGGGTGGTTCCTGCTTGAGCCAGCGTGACATAATGCACTGTAAGGACTCAACAATTAAAATCAATAGGACCTCACGGGTATCACCTTTTTCAAACAACATGAAGTCTTGCTGTATTCTGACAATTGCAGTGATTCCCAACCTTTGAACTGCCCCAAAGAACAAAGAGTTAACTTTCTATGCGGGGCATAGAATGCTGAGCTCGAGCTCGGTTGAAGTCTCTGTCTGGAGTGTTTTGAACTTAAACCGTCAGATTCTTTACTCCGCCTCACTGAATGGTGCGCTCGGAGATTTCTCTCCTTCAGCTAGGTTCAAAAGTTGGTTAAAAGTTTTCAGTTTAGTCGAAGTTTTAAACCAAAAAGTATCCGTGATAGTCGGTTCAGTCTCTGTCTGTGGTGCCAGAGTACCAGATAGGAATTGTTCTGTGTTTCTGTGTGGAATTTGTAAAAGTGCGGCTCGGTTCGGCTGAACCGGCCATTTGTTAGTGAATTTGTGTGTTTACTTAGTGTGTGGTTACCGGTTTTTATCAGTTCTAAAAAAAATGTGTTTTGAACCGTTTTTTTCCAATACCCGTGACATGGTTAGGAACCGATAAGGGAGTCTTGCCTGGCGGTTGCCGAAAAAAGGGTAAGTTTGGTTAGGTTGGCCGTGTCTGAGAAAGCCAAGAAAAAAACCAGGCCCACTGGGTTTCAACACTGCAGTGAGTGTGGGGAGGTATTTACTAAGGCCGAGCCCCACACAACCTGTGTTTATTGTATGGGGTTTGACCACCTCGATTCAGACTGCAAATATGTAAAAACGTTCCCAAATCTACCCTTGAGAAGAGATTAGGTAGACTGAGGGAAAAGGAGGCCGAGAAGTCCGCTGACCTGGATGGCCAGCCCGGTTGGTTCGACCGAACCAGAAGGAGTGCCCTCTGACCAGGGTAATACTTCTTTGGGCAAAAGGAGAGCCGATTCCGAGGGATCAGTTCCGACAAAAAGAAAATGCAAAGATAAATCGACCGGTTCGGATCCAGAGGTTCATGTTCCGACCGCCGAAGAGATAGCCAGAGCGATTCAGATTGTGGAATCGCTCCGTCCGGTTCCGACTGATCCGGCTCCTTCTGGCAGGGGTTCAGTTCGGTTGGTTCCCCCAGTTCAGGATTATGCCCTGGAAGATTTTTATGAACCAGAATTTGAAGAGGAAGGGGAATTTGAGGATGGTGATGTAAGTGAGGGTCTGGATATGTCTGCGGAATCGGACATCTCCCCAGACAGACCTTCAGGTGTTTCCCCTCCTAGACTTTCTGAGTCCCCTTCTCACTTTATGTTTTACAGAAAGGTGTCTGAAACCCTCCAGATTCCTATAGAAGAGGCTGTGGAAGATCAAGAGGAACCTGATTATGTAGAGATGATGGACATCCTAGAGTCCAGGAGACTGTCTGTTCCCATTCATAAATCTTTTGGGAAACAGACATAAAAAATCTTAAAGTCTCCTAATACTATACCTCCTGTGGATAGAAGAATGGACAAGAGGTATACACTTTCAGGCTCAGATACGGAGTTCTTATATCAACAATGCAGCCATGTTGGAGTAGTGCAGGCTGCTGCCTGTGACAAGGCAAATATTCCCTTGGCTTCACACACCCCTGACAAGGACTCCAGGAAGATTGATGCCATGGCAAAGAAGCAGTACGTGGCATCTTCTTTGGGACTCAGACAGGTGAATTACATGGCCTATACAGCCAGGTACCAGAAGTCCAGGTGGCACACTGTACTGGCACTGGCTAAACAGGCCTCCCCCTAGCTAGCCAAGGAGCTGGAGGTGGTGGCTGCAGATGGGATTGAGGCATCTAAAGTTCAGTTTCATGCTGCTATAGACTCTAATGATGTGTCATCAAGAGTCATGGCTACATCTGTGGCTCTTCGGAGGATGGCTTGGCTCAGATGTACTAGCCTCTCACAGGACACCCAGGCTAAAGCCATGGATTTTCCTGTAGTGTATAATTCTCTGTTAGGGGACCAGACAGAGAATTACGTGAAGAAAATGGATGAGTACAGGACACTTACAGGAGTGCTCAGTCCAAAGAAAGGCAGGCAACTCCTCAAAGGCAGCAGTCTAGCGGCAGGGGCAGGCCTTTTCAAAGGCCTTTTAACCAAGCACAGGCCTCTTCTTCCTTTTCTCAGAGGGGGTTCTTCAGAGGGAGAGGCAGAAGGGGGATGAACAGGGCTGCATTCATTCCTCAGCCTAAAACCCCTGCCAAGCAGACACCCTGACGAGCCTCCCGGGTCGACTCTCCTATTCCAGTAGGGGGCAGGCTGGCTTACTTTGTCCAGGACTGGATGTCTATTACATCAGACAAGTGGGTCCTGGAAGTAGTAAGCCAGGGACTGGTTCTCAGCTTCAAAAAATTTCCAAAGATGAGAGCCAGATCTTTTCCACCTGCAAATCTTCCGGAAACCCTTGCCCTAGAGGCAGAAGTTTCTTCTCTCCTAGCTTTAAAAGCTATAGAGAGTACTTACCCTACACTGGGGCAAAGGACTGTACTCCAGGTACTTCCTGACCCCCAAAAAGACAGGGGAGTGGAGACCCATCCTAGACCTAAGATATCTAAACAAACATCTTTTAAAACCAAAGTTCAAGATGATAACTGTGGGAATAATCCTTCCCTCTCTAAGGCCAGGGGACTGGCTAGCCTCCCTGGACCTCAAAGATGCCTACTTTCACATTCCCATCAGGTGCTCCCACAGAAAGTACCTCAGCTTCGAGTTGCCCTCAGGCCACTATCAGTTCAGAGTAATGCCCTTTGGCCTAACCTCAGCCCCAAGGGTTTTCACAAAGTGCCTGGCAGTAGTAGTAGCCTTTCTAAGAAGGCAAAAGATTTCCATTTTTCCTTATCTGGACGATTGGCTAATAGTGAGTCAGTCTCCAGACCAAGTCAAGTCTCACCTACAAGTGACCCAGCAAGTGCTCACTTCTCTAGGATGTCTTCTCAGTCTTCCCAAGTCAGTTCTCGAACCAGTCCAGCTTCTTACCTTTATTGGGGCAGAACTGGACACACTCAGAGCAAGAGCCTTTCTTCCTCCCTCTAGAAAGGGCAAGGGTTCTTATGGAACTAGCTTCTTACTTCAGCCTTCAGGTATCTCGACCAGCAAGGCATTTCCTCCAGCTCTTGGGCCGCATGGCAGCTTCAACAGCAGTGGTCCAAGGTGCAAGATTCCAGATGAGGGATATTCAGTTCCACCTGAGAGCTTTCTGGTCTCAGAAGCAGGATTCCCTTACCAAACTGATCCCAGTGACTCTGACCTTGATCCAAGCCCTCCAGTGGTGGCAGGATCAGGACAATTTAAGACAAGGTGTTCCTTTTGTTGCTCAGCCTTGTTCAGTGGTCCTTACCGTGGATGCTTCTCTCCTGGGCTGGGGAGCCCACCAGGGGTCCCTTACTGCCCAAGGGCTGTGGTTCCCCCAAGAATCCCTTCTATACATCAATCTCCTAGAGCTCAGGGCAGTTTTTTCTGGCTCTAAAAGCATTCTCACAGTCAGTACAGAATAAGGTGGTTCAAGTCAGAACAGACAACACCACCACCATGTGGTACATCAACAAGCAGGGAGGCACTCGGTCCACGGCCTTGTGCACAGAAGCCATGAAGTTGTGATCCCCTGGCTTATTCCCTGCAAACCTCTCTTGTAGCAGTTCGCCTTCCGGGCAAGGACAATGTGCTAGCAGATGCACTGAGCAGGATTTCTCAGGGCCATCACAAATGGTCCCTGGACACTCAGGTGTTGAAAGTGATTTTTTCAAGGTGGGGCACTCCAGAGATAGATCTCTTTGCAGCCCCAGACAATCACCAACTCCCTCTCTTTTGGTGCAGACCTCCAGTCCTGGGCTCAGTCCCTCTGGACGCCCTAATCCTGAATTGGGAGGGTAAGTTTCTGTATGCCTTCCCCCCCTTTCCACTCCTATTCAAAGTTTTGGTAAAAATAAGGTCTCAACCATGCAAGGTGATTCTGATTGCTCCAGATTGGGTCAGACAGCCCTGGTACCCCCTGTTGCTGTCCCTAGCAGTCCATCTTCTCCCCATCTCTTCCCAGGAATTACAACCTGTTAACATCCTCTCAGGGAAGGATTTGGTACCCCAATCTTCAGTCTCTCAATCTCAAGGCATGACTCTTGAGGAGTTAGAATTTGCAGATCTTCATCTTTCCCAAGGGGTTCTGGATATCCTCAAGGCTTCTCGGAAGCCCTCCACCAGGAAGACTTACTACTCCAAATGGAAAAGATTCAGCATTTGGTGTTCTAAGAAGCATATTTCTCCAGACACTGCTGAATTGCCTACGGTTCTGGATTATATGGTCTATCTTAATGGCCTGGGCCTCAGACCAGCTACTCTCAAGGTACACTTGTCAGCTGTTTCTGCATTTTTGTCTGTGAGGAAGCCTTCCTCACCATCTTCCCATCCTGTGTTCTGTAAATTTTTCAAAGGATTGCTTCACACCAATCCTCCTTTTAGAGAACCTGCCCCTGCCTGGGATTTGAATGTTTGCATTGCTCAACTTATGCAACCCCCTTTTGAACCTATGTCTTCAACAGAGCTTAAGTACTTGACTTGGAAAACTATGTTCCTGGTAGCCATTACCCCTGCCAGGCGTATCAGTGAATTGCAAGCCCTGTCAGTGGAACCTGATTTTATCTCTTTTTCACAGGGATAAAGTGGTGCTTAGAACCAATAGAAGGTTCTTGCCCAAAGTGGTTTCAGACTTCCATTTAAACCAGTCTATGTCTCTCCCTGTTTTCTTCACTGATCATTCTTCCTCAGGAGAGAGGAGGCTACACAGTTTAGATGTCAAAAGAGCCCTTAGTTACTACATAGAGCGTACCAAGGGGCACATGTTTGACTCCCTCCAGGTGTTCCTCACTTATGGAGCAGTGGGAAAGGGCAAACCTGCCACCAAAAGATCTATTGCCAGGTGGATTGTGTCTTGTATACAATTCTGCTATGAAAAACTGGGAAAAACTCCACCCTCAGGCCTGAGGGCTCATTCCACAAGAGGCACAGCTGCTTTCCTGGCTGCTGCCAGGGATATCCCTCTGTTAGAAATTTGTCAAGCAGCCACTTGGAAAACAGTCCATACCTTTACCAAGCATTACTCTCTGGATAGCCAGGCTAGGAGTGATGCTCGGTTTGGCACAGTAGTACTTCAGAGCCTATTCCCAAAGTAGGTTCTGTCCCTCCTCCTTGGAGGTACTGCTTGGTAGTCTGCAATTGTCAGAATACAGCAAGACTTCATATTGTTTGAAGAAAAAATTACTCACCTTAGTAATTATATTTCTTCTAATGGAGTCTTGTTGTATTCTGACCTCCCTCCCTCCCTGCCTCCCCTCTCAGAACCTGTTTTTGGGAAGTGGGTGGGCAGGTGCAGTGTTGCACCCCAGGGGTGTTTTTTGATTGCACCCGCCTCCCTTTTGTTTGGGTGCTTATTTATTATTGTTATTTATAGTACATTGGGTTTTGTTTTTGGGTTTCCTGACTTGAGTCTTCCTTGGGAATCCAAAACTTTTTTCAGCCAGTTGGCTAGTAAGAATGTTTACAATTTCCACATGGAATTTTTAATTTTGTTGGGTTCTTAAGAATCTGACGGTTTAAGTTCAAAATACTCCAGACAGAGACTTCAACCGCGCTCGAGCTCAGCATTCTATGCCCTGCATAGAAAGTTAACTCTTTGTTCTTTGGGGCAGTTCAAAGGTTGGGAATCACTGCAATTGTCAGAATACGGCAAGGCTCCATTAGAAGAAATATAATTACTAAGATGAGTCATTTTTTCTTGGCGCATGGCTGTGGGACTCCTCAAGACCCAATCTTTAATCCCCATGATGGCTAATACAGCTGCCTACAGACTCTTCCAAAAGTCCAGTAGTAAAGGGCAACCCCAGAAGATGTGCCAGTGGCTTCCTGTGTGGCCGCAACCTCTCCATCAAGCATCCAACTTTATGGAATTGCAATGTTTTGTAATAGTCAGGGTGCAGAAGTAGCATACCAACACTTTCCAAAAGAACTTCTGCCACGCTGGAACAGAAGTTACCCTCCAGGCCCATTCCAACCCATATGACCAGTCCAAGACACTAATCATTACAGCTGCCTCCCTCTCCCAGGTCTGCTTATAAGAAAACAATGAGCCCCCAGCAGCTCTAGCAAGTAAATTGTACATCCCTAAAATGTACTTACCAGAGCCTGCTATTGTCACCACCCCATAGAGATAGCTTCCCACTCTGTGTACGGTCTGTTCAGCCGCTTGATATGGCCTGCGATATTTATAAGGTGCTCACTTGCATAAACCTAAGAAACTCAGCACTGGACCACTCAAACTTTCTTTAGCACTTTGAAAGGTGATATACAATCCATTTTTCACCAACTGAACAAATCTGGTTAGTCCCTGTCCCTCCCATCTCGCATATCCTGGATCTAAGATGGGGGGGGAGTCAGGATGATATCTTATTAGGGAAATCGGCCCCATGCCAGAGAGGGTGGCCAGCAATTTCCCAACTTTAGTCAACACGTACAGCACATGTCTAACCCACCTATTTCCAATACTCTTCCTGTATTCTGCAGTAACCAGGGACAGGGCCAGAGTAAACAGCCATCTGTCACTCGCTCCCACGTTCTATATTTGATACCACCGAGAGGATTCTCTCTGCTTTGCCCACGTGAAAATTGCTGTCATTTGTGCTGACAAATAATACAAGGGCAGGTTTGGGAAAGTTAAACCCCCTTCTTCCTTAGGGAGGTGTAACAGGCACATGGTGACCCTCGGGTGTTTATAATTCCAAACAAATCGAGAGATTGCCTTAGTAAGTTTGTTCCAAAAAGAAAGCAGAATCCTTGAGGGCAGGCATTGAAGCAGAAAGAGGAAGTGCAGCACAACGTTCATTTTCACCATGTCTGCGCTCCGCACCAACACCAAAGGGAGCAGACACCATCTTGCCATATCTGACTGTATCACATTCCACAATTTTTCATAATTCTGAGAAAAAGATTTTGGTAAGTCCATAGTAATCTGGATACCTAAGTATCTGATCAGGTTTCATGGGGCCCATTGAAAGGGAAAGGACCCACAGAACCTGGGAGTGCACTGCCCACTGATTAAAATGGCCTCAGACTTAAAAAAATGTATTTCATATCCCAACAACCTGCAGAAGGATTGTAATATTGTTAAGTGAGGTAAAGAGGTTTCTGGAGAAGATAAAAAGAAAATAGTCATCTGCATATAATGACAACTTTTGTTCAACATTGCCGGCCACGATGCCTCTTAGCTCCAGATCCTGTCTTACCCTAGCTGCTAAGGACTCCAAACTCAAAGCAAACAGGAGAGGAGACAAAAGGCAGCCCTCCTGTGTTCCATGAGCCAATGGCAATATCTTTGAGCTGATGCCATTCACCCTCACTAATGCCCTGGGAATGGTATAAAGTTGCACGATTGCTTGCATAAATTTGGGGCCGAATTTCATCTTTTCCATGAATGATTTTAGAAATTGCCAATTAACACTGTCAGTTGCTTTTTCAGCATCCATGGAAATGGCAACCGGGAATTCCTTCTGATGTTTCTCGGTGGAAATTATATTAAGCAGTCATCTAATATTATCCTGCAGGAAGCTGCCTGAGATGAACCCTGTTTGGTCTTCTAACTGGGGGATTACTGTCTGAACTCTTCTCACTAATATACCAGTAAACAGTTTTGAATCGATGTTTAGAAGTGAAATGGGCTTATATGACAAACATTCCAAATGGGTCCTTCCTCAGCTTATGGCCCATAACATCTTGGCAAACAGGCAACAGGACAGGCAAAAGCAGATCTGCAAAGGTTTTATAAAATTCTGGCGAGAAGCCATCAAGCCCCAGAGACTTGCCACTCTTTGAATATGCCAGCTGTCCCTGCAGTTCTTCCTTCGAGATCACTTGGTCTAACAGTTCAGAAGTTTGGATGGGGAGCTTCTGCAGCTCTAACCCTGTCAAATGCTTTTTCAGCATCCATGGAAATGGCAGTCTGGAATTCCTTCTGATGTTTCTCGGTGGAAATTATTTTAAGCAATCGTCTAATATTATCCTGCAGGAATCTGCTTGAGGTGAACCCTGTTTGGTCTTCATGTACTAACTGGGGGGATCACTGTCTGAACTCTCCTCACTAATATACCAGTAAACAGTTTTAAATCGATGTTTAAAAGTGAAGTGGACTTATATGACCCACATTCCAAAGGGTCCTTTCCCAACTTATGACTATGAGTTGGGCTGCCTGCCATGACGCAGGTACCCCTCCTCCCATAACCTCTTGGCAAACAGGCCACAGGATAGGCAAAAGCAGATCTGAAAGGTTTTATAAAATTCCAGCAAGAAGCCATCAAGCCCTGGGTACTTGCCACTCTTTAAATGTGCCAGCTGTCCCTTCAGCTCCTCCATGGAGATCACTTGGTCTAACAGTTCTGAAGTTTGGGTGGGGAGCTTCTGCAGCTCTAACCCTTCAAAAAAACTGCTAGACTTTTTCTGGGAAATCCAGCATGGTCTCCTGTGAGTATAAAGGTTCATTGTAGTCCACAAAAATTTGTGTGATACATCCCAGGTGACTAGTTACAGTCCCCACCTCCCCATGGTTTTTAATTTGTAATACCAATCTAGAGCTCTACTGCATCTGCAGAGTAGATGCTAATAATTTACCAGCCTGATTACTGTTTTCAAAGCAATTCTTCCTTACCCACCGGTAAATGCCCTCTAATTGATCTGACACAAGTTTGCTTAAAGAGGACTGGAAATGAACTACAGTTATAGGAAAAATCTATGTATTTTTATACTTCTTTAGGCAGTCTTAGATTTGTCTTTATGCTGGTATTAAGGTATTGTTAGTTTTTTAGTTTTTTTTCATGAGTTTACCGACGTGTCTGCAATATGACCGTTGTGGCGCCCGTTCAACTCTTTTCCCCAATCGCAGCTCCTCGATGTGAGCATGCCTGAAAAGCTATGCCATTTTTGTTTGAGTATTTGATGCTATCTACTGTCTGCTTAGCTGCCAACATTTCTGTATTGATGTGTAGTGTTATCTCCAGTATGTTTTTTTTTCAGAATATCACAGACAGATTCAATATTATAATCTGTTTAGTACTGATGCTATGAATAAATGTACACCATGCAACTGATCATTGAAACATTGAGATTCCAACATACTGAATCATTTTAAAATATGAGCTGTAAAAATAGGAGTTAGCATATTCGCGAAGGGCAAATCAGAGTTTTCTCTAAAAGACTGTTCATTCTGTTATCCGGTTACATGCTTTATATAACGTACCCCTTTCTTCAACTAAAAATGTGTGTATAGACATGGCTGAGAGCATGTAGATGTTGTAGTAAATCTTCAGAAGAAAAAGACTTTGAGTAGAGCCACACAATTCCCTGACCCCATCCACTGATGACTGAAAGAATCAAACGTCAGGTGATGTGACTCGACCTCACGTAATGCTGTAGAGGTCAAAGACTACTATAGTGTACAGCTTTGTACACAGTAATTCTGAAAATGCAATATGTATTTCACATGGTCCAGGGGCACTGACAGAGGGGGACAGCACAAATGCTAGGGAGCGTGGTAACGGAGCTTGCAACATTAGTGATTAGTTGAGGGACTATTTGGAAATTTTAAACCTAGCAATTCATCCATTGTGATTCCAAAAAGCTACTGAGCTTTCACCATGTATCAAAAGTCAGATGAAACTGGAATACATCTCTCTTCAACATCGGAGAGACAGGGCTTAAAATATACATCTGATTAAGGTGGTACATTACAATAACTCAAATAAACTAAGTTAAAATGAGTTGCATGATTAAAAACAGAATGTTGGTCTATAGACAATACCACATGCTGACTTTACTGTACATGGTCAGTGTCCACCCCACACACCTGAGACTGCAATGTTCTTTTATATCCTGCGACACCCGTATCTCAGTCCTGCAGATTCATTTAAAAATTGACACCCTAGAGTCTAGTGGACAGCACCCTCCGGCCACCCCACTGGCCACACAAGCCCAAAGATCAGAGAACAAATAAGGAAATTCAGAACTGATATGCTACTCTCTGACGGGTGAGTTTCACTCCAGCTGGTTTTGACAATTTCCTCGACTACAGAAATGAATAACATATGCTGGTGTTTCATGAAACAGCCCACAACAACAATCGGGCCTGCCCTGCTGCTGCACCTGTGTGATGATAATTTAATTGCTTGTCAATCAATAAATTAATCAGCAGAGGCAGAGGCTCAGCAGCAGGCAGCAGCTTTATTGTGATTTTTAAGTAAATAAAAACATTATTTTACCAGACACCCGGCAGACCAAATAAATAAATACCTGTCTGACAGACCAGTCAGGCACAGACTCCTTCCACCAACCCTCCTGGAACCTGAGCAGCAATGTAAAATGACAATGCAGAAAGGTTTCGGGTTGGATCAAGGGGCGTCTCCTCTCTTCTCCTTTCCTTCCTTATGGCCCGTGACCGACATCGTTGCTGAAGTACTGGGGGGTGAAGTGAGAGTCTTCCAGCACTGCCAGTCTGGTAAGTAAGTTAACCTGTCCAGCTGGAATCAGGATACAAAGAAGTTAGTCACCCCCCAACCCCAAATCTGATGATCATACAACTGGGCAATGTCAAGCATTGCAACTCGATCTCAGTCTGGTGGCTGGCACTGGTGGCAGACAATGCGGCAGTGTGGTACAGTTCAGGCTGAAGGAAGCAAGCAGGTGACAATCCATGATGGAGGGACAGACAGGGGCGAGGAATAAATAAGCTGCTGCCATTGCCTCTGCACTCAGCTCTGCATAGATATACCCTACCTAGCAGGTCGGGTCCTGAGCCTGGGGGTAGGGGAGGCAAGCAGGCTAGTAGGCACACACCAACAAACAACCTCTACACAAAATAAAAATGTCATTACTGGAGTCTGACTGTGACTCCTCTCTGTCTCACACTTTCTGCTGTCACAAAAACAAAACAGAGATGGCACACTGTGGCAGGAGTGGCAGCACAAACCAAAACACCAACAAATGTGATTTTTTTTTTGGTGCTGCCAGAATAGTTCAACTTTTGAAGCTCGTGGCTTTGTGGTCTCTCTGTTGGTAAAGTAACTTGTCATTGCTGCCAAAATTGCCGATGACGGTCAGCAGAAATAACATCACATTATATGGATGGGACCCATGCTGCCCCCCCCCCCCATCAGCATCCATGGACAGAAGCCCCATTTACTGCACTTCTCCACTGGGCAAATCTACTGTTGGAGCAGGTGCCAGCAGCACTGAAGCACCGCAGTTCCACCAGAGCAGGTAAGTGGCCCTATTTATCTCCCTCCTCCCCTTGAAACTTTTAAATTATAAAAAACAAAAATAAAACATTTTTTCTATCAGGGATGGGTGTGTGTAAAGGTAAGGGGTGGGTGAGTAAAATGTGGTAATGAGCATCTGTTTACACTTGTAACTTTTACTTAGGTGGGTTCAAGGCATATTGTGAACACTGGCATAGGGTTTTTCGTTGGTCTGTGCTCGTCAGTTTTGACATAACCTTTGACAGATAATGCAAATCAGAGGCATGATTCTGGACTACAGACAAAATATCAATCTAAAAGCCCTGAGTATTGATCAAGTTAGATTCTATAAAGCATACTGTGATCTTTCAGCTAATAACATTCAGTCCCTATCCATTGCACAGAAAAGACATCAGGCTGTAGAAAAAACAGGTCCAGATGATCTGGAGCAGACACCCAGTTTCCATATAACATCAGTAAATCTCATGGGAATCAGGACAAAAATTCATATTGACTCAACATTTACGAATGTTTTTGGTGATTTAAACAGTTACTTAGGTTATGAGCACAGGCAGTACAACTCACTGAACTATATTGCAACACCTGTAACCCTATGATCAGCATTTGTCAGCTGAAGTTTAGTAATAAGGTAAAGAGCTGTAAAAATCAATGTTTCATAGGACAATGCCATATTTGCAAAGAATACCTTGTTTACAATTTCAGCCAAACTGCATGCCTTATCTCTTTTTTCAGACGTGGATGTCATTTAGAACTGCCATTTTCTCAAGCAGCTCTTGTGCAATAAATAGAATCGTCAGTAACGGGGCAGCAACAGGATGGAGAATTTATTAAATAAACTGCTAAATAAGGACAGGAGACATAATAGAGTGAGAAAAATACTTTTATTATCAAATTCGAGATTATTCACAAAAGCAGAAACGTCAGAAACATTTCATGTCCTCTTTAAGGCCTCTTTCCTATCCATCAGTTCTTTTTTTAACTGAGGAATTTAGGGTGATTTTATGTTGGAATTCCAGGTTGGAAATGGTGGTTTCTAGGTCCTGCTGTTTCTGTTGCCTGCGCCTCCTCAACTCCAAGGCAAACTTAATGATTGTGCCACAGAGCACCACCTTCTGCGCATCCCACCAAACTGTGTGGGATGTGATTCCAGCTGGATTATTATTCAGATATTCCCGAACCATGGTATCGACCAGTGGCTTAAAATCAGGGTGGTTTGGAGACCAACGTTAAAGTGCCAATGCGAATTTCACTGAGATGAGGCCAAATCCAGTGACAACACTACTGGGGCATGGTCAGACCAGGTGCGAGGGAAGATCCGGCAGGATGAAGCGGCATGCATCCACTCCTCGAACATAAAGACCATATCAATGCATGTGTAGCAATTGTGCCTGTCTGAATAATGATAGTATTCTCTAGTCTGAACATTGATTTGGTGCCACACATCCTGAAAGCCAAGGGTCTGACTCACTCTTAGTGTCATCCTTGCAGCACCCAGTCTAACCCTAGTTGGGCCTCCTCTCCTATCTAGCCCAGGGGACAAAATAATATTGTACTTTCCCCCAGTAATACACAAACAGTCTGTAACATTGATTACATTCAAGAAGATTTTTTTGGAAAAATGAGAGGCTTCTCTGTCCTCGTTCAGGGCATAAACATTCATAATTGTACAGAGGATATCTCTATATGTGTCCAGCACTTTTATGTATCTGCCCTTTGAGCCTGTTTCCACACTTTCAACCCACAGGGGACAGGTCTGATGTACCAGAAGCGCCGTGCCTCTGCGGTGAGGATGGGCAAGATATGAAGAAGCATATACAGAACCCACCCACCCACCTGCGACCTAACTTACTGTGTTCAGCCTCATCAGGTGGGTTTCCTGCAGGAGGGCTATATGTACATTCAACCTATGTAGCTCCTGCAGTATTCAAGCCTGCTTCACAGGGTTGTTGAACCCTCTAACATCATATGTGGCTATATTTAAACCATCCATCGGGATGTAATGCAATCATTCCTACCTGATTAAACACTACTCTCCTCCAAGGGGGTTCCCCCCTCTCCCAACATATGCCACCAGCTTGTAACCTAAAACCTATAGTGAGAAGATGCGCAGTCCAGTTCTACAGCCAAGAAGTATAAACAGGAGTAAAACTAAAGATAAAACATTGATATAACAAGTTAACCAGTTTAAACCTTTTTGTACCTGTTCACAGCTTAGGTAACCAAAGTTATGCATTCACACTTCCAAAGGTGCCGCAAAATTCCCACCACTCTCACAGTGCCTGGTGGTGGTGGGCAGTGCAGGACTAAGTCTTGCACCTTGCTGCAAAGTATCACCAATTTAATCAGCTTGCAGCAAATGTGGTGTGATTCGTGTCATGTTAAATACCCCTTCCTCCCATTACCCTGCAATATATAAACTGTATTCGGAATGTCCCAGAGCAACCCCACACTCTGTGGGCCTGGCACAGCTCCCTCAAGGAGTACTCATCACCTTTATTGTGCGAGAAATCTGCCTCTTGCCCTCCTTCTTATATAGAGGCAGGCCCAAAGTGTATGTTAGGCCGATATTAACCCCATACTCCCACCCCACAGCAGCACATACATCCACTCATGCTTACTGTAATATGTAACTTTACCATCTACATACTTGTTCCACTCCTCCTCATACAACCTAGGCCCTGTGGACGAGTTACAAAGTTTTTAAAGTGAACATAACAAACACAGGCTAAGTTTCAGTTCAAATATCGTCCAGTACCATATGCACTCCTGCATGGTGCAAAATAGTCCCATGTACCTGTTTCAGTATCACACAGAGTCCTTCATTTCCAACTAAAATATTTAGCTGAAGAAACTAAAAAAGAAGAAGAAGAAAGAAAAAAAAATTCTGGTTTCAACTTTCACGTGCTGCTGAAGTGTCTTGATTTAAATCACAGCACACATGGAAGGAGGCAAGTGCGAAAACAGACAATCTGCACCAAACAGAAAACAATTATGCAGTCACTTGAAGTAAGAGAGTAGCTCTGTACAGGAGCCACTGGTTCCAGCTTGATAGTGCACTGGAAAAAGGGTTTTACCAAGCACGATCACCGCACAAATTGAAAAGGGGTCTGTATTAGAGGTAATGTGGGCTTTGCCTTTCAGGTCTGCAAATTATCTTGTTCTGTATCTTCCTCCACTGACTCTGCCACAGGTGGTTCTGCCATCTCCACCATTGAATACTGCACTTGCACTGACTTGGTGCTGTCCCCAGACTTGGGCGGGGTTAGGGATTTCAATTTAGCCCAGGGGTTTGTCTCAGGGCCCACACATTGCTTGCCAATCCATCTTCTGAAGTCCTGATGACCTCCCACCAAGGTCCATTGCCACTTTTCAACTTCTTTTAACATAGTTGGGTTAATCGGTTTATCCATGGCTATATCTAGAGAGGCAAGGTGTTTTTTGTCCTCTGGCTCAGAGTCAAATATTTTTCTACCACTGTCTGAGGTGATACAGAGATAAGCTGGAAAATTAACTCTGGCTTTAAGCCCTTTACCTCACAGGGCTTTTAACACTGGGAACCACAATATGTGGAGGGCCATGGTCATAGGGGCATAGTCTGGCTCAAGGTACGGTGTAGCATCCAGAAACACAATTTATTTAATGGCCTAGGCCTTGCGAAGAACTATCTCTTTGTTTTGAAATCCAAGATGGCAATAATTATTGATCGTTGCCAAGCATTGGGGTATTTAGGTGCCAAGAGTGCACTATGCACCCGAATGATATTCAGTGGGGTGCTTTTGTCGACGTGTAAAATTTCATGGAGCAGAGTCTCAATAAATTCTGTGGTGTTCCCTGATTCAGTCCATTCTGGTAAGCTGTGGAGACGAAAATTAATCCGGAGGGATCAATTTTCCAGGTCATCAGTCTTATTCAGTAGGACCTGGGAGCGATCATGTAGCTGGAGTATTGCCCTGTTGTGAAGATCCAAGGCACTGGAGACCTCTGCAAAGAGGTCTTCCACTTCTTTCAGCTTTTTCTCTTGGTGCCGAATAGCAGTCCAATCGTTATCCACATCCTTTCGGATTGCTTTCAGGGTATCACCTAACCACCAGAGTTCTCAGCAAAGTTGTCTGGAAGTAATAGTAAACTCCTCTTCTTCATTCTCTGAGTCTGTTTCATACTCAGGGTCCATGGTTCCAAAAGGCCCAGTGGAGGAAATGGTCTTTGCTGGCGTCCGAGGAGTTAGTTTAAGTTTTTATTGCTTTAGCGACCCTCTAGCTCCCAATTTGGGTTTGTTACAGGTCAACATAACTTTCCTGGTACAGGAGCTCCACAAAAGTAACTTCTTTGCATGAAGTGGCCTAAAAATTAGAAGTTTTATTGCAGGCATAACAGGAGCTGCATTTCTTTGCTTCTACATGGCTCAGTGACATCACCGGAAGTCATGTTCTACTTTTAAAATGTTCTTCCCATGTTTTGCTTATGGAAAAAAATATGTTTGACATAGAGGTCAAGTTCTTCTCCAGCCTATCAGTTTAACTCCGTCCCACAAATCCATGAGTAATTCTGGTTAACCTTCAAGAAACTTTCCACTCTCCAAACTATTTTTCTTATAATATGGTGATCAGAGCTGAACGTAGTCGTAAAATTCCAAGTATTGCCTCCCAAACCCAACAGCCAATTCTTGAACAAATTCTCCTGACATAGTTTACATCCCAATATACAGTGCACTTATATATTCTTTTGTGAAACTTTGTGGTAATGCACCAGTTAGGGTTCAACATAACACCACAAGAAGTAGGGAATTGTGGCATTAGAGTTTCCAACTCTTACTCCCCACCCCCCACCCTCCAAGCAGCAAAAAGACAAGACCACGTAAGCAGCCACAGACAGCTATTATCAGGTAAGACACACAATATACAACTGTTTCCAGATGACACAAATGCAGTAGCACTGATGTGCTACCTTTGTGGATTTATGTCTGTGGCATGCACACCACAAAACATACACACTCACTTGTTGCAGATAGAAATCCATGATACTCAAATCATAACACTGCTTCTATGTACAGAAGCACAGGCCCCTGCAGCCAGATACAAATCCACGCTATCCAAATACAAGAGTTCTTTTGTCTACAGAAGCACAGGCCCCTATGGTACTCATGGACAGTGTAAGACTTTCACACAGTTGATGTGCTTGCGCTTCTGCAGTTACAGGTGTAAGACATACACATCAACGTCTGGCTACAGAAGGGGCAAGCCCCCATGGCAGATGTAAGTACTGTTGTAATGTGGGTATGATGGTTTCAGCAACAGATCTAGAAACTTTTAAAGGGGATAGCAGTTTGTCAGTTACACAGCTCCAGATAGAAAACCATGCACTAGCAGATCATATTGTCTTGCGAGGTAATTCCTACTGCATGCATGAGTACTTCTGGCTGCAGAGGTGCAGGCCTCGTGGACCTTCTGTCTGCAGAAGTGCAGGTCTCATATGGCCTGTGCTTCTGCAGCCAAATGTACTCATGCACACTGTACAACAGAAAAACATGTGGGGCCTGTGCTTATGCAGCTGCAGATACAAATCCACAAAGGTAGCACATCAGTGCTACTGTATTTGTGTCATCTGGAAACAGATGTATGTTGTTTGTCTTACCTGATGACGCTGTCTATGGTTGCTTGTGTGGTCCTGTCCTTTTGCTGCTTGGGTGGTGGGGGAGTTGAAGAGATAGGGTTGGAAGCCTCAACACCACATTTCTCTACCTTTGTGGCATTATGTTGAACCCTAACAGGTGCATTAACACAATTTTTTAAAGGGCCCTTGACTCTGTCCGCCTAAGTACCTATGGAAGTGCAGCAATGGGTGTCAAGAATTCATGGAACTGTCTGGTGGACTGTGGATGTGTAGGGCCCTCTAAGTCCTGCACTTCTATGTGGTCACAGACACAGATGAACAAGGCAAAGAATCCATCTGTCAGCAAAGCACATGGTCCTCTAGCACCGTTGGGTACAGAGGTGCAAGGCCCTATGCCAAGAGAAGAGTTCTCTTCCCTATATGGTACTTTGGCCTATGTGAGCAACCCTGCACCTTCGCTTTCCAGGCTGGGAGTGGTGTTGTATGACAGTACTGTCCTCCTAGCCTCAGTCCATCCAGCTGGGTCACTAAGCTTGATCCCCAACTCAGCTCACCAACACAGCATCACACAGCATTACCCATTAAGGAAAAGGTTTGTACTACACACAATGGAGCCTATTCACCAGTGTGCACCCTGAAGGGGCATATCCAGGCATGCAGCTCCACACCCTGTAGGGATCTATACAGGGGCTGCATTCAGATACACCAGCCCCCACCCAGCTCTCATAGGCAGCCCTTCGCCCCTGCACGCAGGTCCATGGGGGGGGCAGGTGGGTGTGGAGTGGCATCATGATGTTGGTCGGCATGCAGAGCTTGACTGAGATGTTGAGGGGGGTTCCTCGGCTGACCACCACCATACTCCCAGTGTGCCCTGATGGCAGGGGCATCCCTATTGGGGGGGCCAATGCCCCCCACCGTGTCTGCCCTGGCTGGCAGCTGCTTTCTCGGGGGGCACGTAACTGGCCACTCAGTGTTACAGCTGCCCGAGGACGCATTGCCACCAGCTGCCGTGTGCAGCACTCCGTGGCTTTGAGAATCATGCGTAGTGCTGGCTCAGCCCCTGCCCTGCCTCTCGGCCTGCCCCCACATGAAGCTGCGCATTCTGCTGGGGGATTGGGTGCATAGGGGGCTCGCACCTCAATCATGAATGCATGCAGGGAGCTGGCAAGTGCAGAGTGGGCTACACTCTGGAGTTGAGCATGTATGTCCCACTCTGCACCTTTGTGAAAAGGCCCCAATGTTTCTTAATTACTTTTTATTTTGACCCTAAATTTTCAAGATAGTTGTTTTATGACTCCCCTTTATAAACATGACCTGTAAGATTTAGAGAATACTGGCCAAAAAGTATTTTTGCACCACGTGAGAAAACGTGTCTCATCCAGGATTTAAAAAATGACACCTGTCATGTTTATGAGGTGGTATGAAAAAAATGACTATACTGAAAACTTGGAGTCAAAATATTGAAAATTAGCAAAGGAATGAGTGAATGTTGAACTGTTTCAACGTTCATTCATAGCTTGATCATTTTACCATACTTGTATGCCAAATTTTCAACATAGTCTTTTTATGATCCCACCTCTAGAACCCAGTAGGTGAAAATTTTGAAATCCTGCCCAAAACAGGATTTCACAGAGTGACTGCAAAATCACATTTTGGGATAGACTTGAAAATCTTAACCTGCCTAGTTCATGAGGTAGGGTCCCAATTAGGCCATGTTGAACATTCGGTGACAAAATGTTAAAAATTAGTGAAGTTATGAAGGAATGTTGAAATATGAAAAATGTTCACTCATATCTTGGCCATTTTAACATATTTTTACACCAAATTTTCAACAGTCCCTTCTTATGGCCCCACCTTATGAACCCAGTAACTGAAAATTTTCAAATCCCACCCAACATCCTGCACATTTTGGGCAGCCAGTGCTGACAAGCTACATGATTTAGAAGGGGTTTTGCTTTGTGATTCTAGTCAAGACTGCATTTATAATCTACTTGAAGTCTGTGTACAGAAGCTGAGAAGAATCAGGAGTGGGGACTGAGACTGGGAAGTGGGTGGGAACTGTATTGGAGGTCAGGCTAATCGGGACTCCAGGAGGGGGATTTAAAATGAGAACACAGCTTTTCTCAACGTGCATTTTGGGCAGCCAGCGCCAACAAGCTACACAATTTAGAAGGGATTTTGCTTTGTTATTCAGGTTAGGGCTGCATTTCTAACCTGCTTTCAGTCATTTACAGATACTAAGCCAAATATGGAGAAAGGCCTGAGACTGGAAAGTGGGTGGGAGCTGTCCAGAAGGTCAAGCCAATCAGGGGACTCCAGGAGGGGGATTTAAAATCAGAACTCAGCTTTTCTTGGCATGCATTTTGGGCAGCCAGAAACAGAAAGCCACACAATTTAGAAGGGACTTTGCTTCATTATTTCAGGTCAGGGAGCATTTCTAAACTGCTTTTAGTCTTTTACAGATGCTGAGCTGAATCGGGAGAGAAGACTAGTCTGAGACTGGGAAGTGGGTGGAAACTGTATTGAAGGTTGGGCCAATCCGGGGACTGCAGTAGGGGGATTTTAAGAATTCCAGTCCAACGTGTCCCACACTTTCATGTCCCAGTGAGTGAGTGGCACAGTGAAGGAGTGGAAAAGGTGTAAGATTGGCATTTTGGGCATTGGCAGGCATCTGCAGGAAGCAACAGGAAAATGGGGGCTATGCCAGTGAACTAAGGTAAGGCACCTGCCCATTCCTGTTGCATCCCCTGCTGGGTGAGGCAGAAGGTAAAAGGCCAAAAGAGGGAATTGGGCAACACTCTTATCTATGGTAACAGTATAAAGGGATTTACATCAGGTATGAGGGAACACAAGTAGAAACAAACAAAAAAAGGGAAAGCTAGGAACACCATATCATGGGTAAGGGTACATAAGTAGTTTTGGGTAACATAGGGAGTATAAAAGCTGGGAATGCTAGAAATAGTGTAGTGCAGTGGCTGTGGGGTGGCAGTTTTCAGAGAGACCTGCTGGAGACTGCACTTCTTCCCAATGTGCGCGTACCTCTTTGGGTTGAGGAAGGAGGTTGCTAGAGTCCAGGCTGAGATGGCTAGGATTTGGGAGACCTCCTCCTCCACCCAGGGGCTACCAGGTCTGACATAATTAGCCCAGAGGATGTCAGGCAGGAGGAATGGCTGGACTATGGTGGGCTCTGGAAGGGTGGGGGAGGGGCACATTCCTTAACTGGAACCACTACCCATTCCTACACTGCTTTGGTGAGCCTGAACTGCCAGGAGAAGGCACCCATTGTAGTGCCCAGGGAGGATACAGAGGTTCCTCAGAGTGTAGACCTGAGGAGGGAGGGAGGAAGAAGATCTCAGAATAGGTGAAGCAACTTCAGGTGTGGGACTTGATTGTGAGGTGGATAGATTTTGGAATAGAAAAAGCTAGGAGAAGGAAATTGGGTGCCTATGAGGCACAGTGGCCCGGAGGAATGGGAAGTGGATCCAGAGGATCGCTAGTGAAGCAGAGTGGGAGGGCAGAGCTGGATGTTATTGTCCACCTGGGAACTAATGCATTACAGACACATTAGGAGTAGAGACAGGAGAGTACTTATACCATTGTATACTTTGCTAGCACGCCCTCATCTGGAATATAGTGTACAGTTTTGGGCCTCCTATAACCAAACCAAAATGATAGCCTGTGATAATGGTGACAGCGATTGAGTGCTTTCAAAAAGGGAGACTCAATCACGGTGCCTATACACAGGGCTACTGTGCAGGGAAGGCAACCAGATTGGAAGGGGGGTTTGTGAATATAGCGACAGGATGTCGCTATATGTACACACGCTCGGGTGGGGAGATGGACCATGCCGGGCAATGGGCAGAAGGAGAGGAAGGGTTTGTGGGGTGTAGTGTGGTGGTCAGCTGCTGAACTGGCCATGTGGCATGGTGGGCTGGTGGCAGGCAAGGGTTGGGAAGGTTCCGGGTTCGGTTCTAGGCAGAATCTTTTTTTTTGTGCCGGTCCAGGATTTTATATATTTTTTTGTTTTGCATCCCTGCCCCCAATATGCACCCTCCCCCCCCCCGTAGTTGAGAATCCTTAAGTAGGGGGGTGAGGGGGACCAGGCCCCCTGTGGGGGTATAGTGCACAGCCCCACATAAATACAAAAATCTAAGTCTCCAGGCCATTTTGTTGCGGCGCCGGTAGTGTACATCACTGAAATTGATTTTCGACGATGTACACTCGCCCTAACAGTGATCGCCTTTCCGCGATCGCCGTTATCACATGGAACCACAAAAACAATATTAAAATGCTTGTAATAACCCAGAGAAGAGCCACCAGAAAGTCAGGACATTATCCAATAAAACTTATTATGAATGGTTGACGGAGTTGAACCTGTTCTCCTTGGAATATAGGAGAATCAGGGGAGACCTTTGCATGGTGTACAGGGCTTTTAATGATATAAGACTGTGGGAATGTGTTGGCCTAGAGCACAAAGAACCAGAAAGGAAGAGTAGGTTTCATTGTCGACAATTGAAGGGAGAGTTTTACAAGGCATCAAGATGAGACGCATGGTTTTGCCAGAGAGTGATTTGTACCTGGAACAAATTACCTGCAGTGGTGATACTGAACAGTAGCCTGACATCCTTTAAGACTGCATTATATACACATATGGGGTATTAGGAAGTTTGATTTTTCATAGTTATATTTGGTCGAGTCACAAAGGCCAATGACTCCTGACTCATACTTCCTATGAAACTATGAACCTATATTGACCTAGTTAGGAAAGGAGCTGGGATAGTGCAGGGAGAATTTAAGGAGCTGGGGAGGGGTCTTAGACATTTTTCATTTCATTTTTTTCATTTTTTATTTTTAACCAGGTAGTGGACTGGGCACAGCCCTTTTTCAGTCATGCCTGACATTTAAATAGTAACAAAACTTACAGCAATATACATAAAAATATAGATACACACAGTACAATAATTTCATGTACTATTGCACACAATCCCATTATTTAAACATGTAAAAAGCCCTTTTCTAAAGTGCATTAGATCATGTACTCCCTTTGTTAAGTGTGTGTATTCATTCTTCAAGGGAAGGGGTGCATACCAAAAGAAGGCCCTCCTAGTCATCTGCATATTGTATCTCAGAGCCTCATAATCCTGAGCCCCACTACTTATTTGTTCCCTTTTCATTCGACCCAATGCCCCAGAAAGTACCTTGGGATCATTAGCTCTCAATACGCTAAATGCAAAATTTCCCAGGTAGTATCTAAGTCTTATTTCTGGTGGCAATACTCCCAATTTCTCATAAAGCACACAATGGTGCATATGTTTTGGTGCCTGAAGTAAAAACCTACAGATGTTATTAAATAAAGTCTTATATTTTGTCTCGAACATCCTGTCACTATTAAAAAACAGTATACTCCCATATTCCAATGTAGGCATCATAACTTGCTTAGCTATGACTGTCCGGGCTTGTTTATGTTGCTATACAAGTACCCTATTTTTTGCTTGTCTCTTTCCTACTTTTTCAATATGTGGAACTAAGCTCAAGCAGGGGACCAGAAAAACTTCTAAATATTTTAAAATAGTAACTGTAAAAAGACTTATCCCATATTGACTGATTATGTGTAATTTATTTTCCTTTTGCAATTGCTGTTGGGTTCCAAATTACATGATATTTGTTTTCTTCTCATTTAGGGTCAATTTATTGTCCTTTAGCCATTGAGCCAGCATGTTATATTCATGTTGCAGGGACACCCGACTAATACTGCTCGTAGGTGCAAAGCCCATATTACAGTATCATCAGCATTAATAATGCTGTTTTTAGTTGAGAATAAACTAGGTATATCATTCATGAATACTGTAAATAATAGTGGCCCTGATCCTTGGGGCCCCCTTGTCTCAACTTTCAAAATCTCTGAGGTTGTATCCCCAATCTTAACTCTCTGTCCTTGGTCACACAGATAGCTCTGAAACCACTTGCTTTCTAGTCTGGTAACCCCTAAGTTGCCAAGCTTGTATAAAAGCAACTTATGGTCCACTGTATCAAAGGCGCTGGCTAGGTCAATGAACACTGCACCCATGGCACAACTCTACTTACAAGCCATGAGCACAGTGTTTGAAAACCAAGCAAGCGCCATCACAGTGGCCTGTCCCCCCTTAAATCCATGCTGCTGGTCAATGATCAGACTATGCCCTTCCAAATGGTCAAGCAATTGCCAGAATACACACTTCTCTAGCAGTGTACTAACTACTGCTAGGAGTGATATGGGCCTATAATTTGACATATCCAGCCTGTCCACCCCCTTTATAAATTGGAACAACCCCAGATACATTCCATTTCAGGGGTACTAGCCCCTTTTCCAGTGACAAATTAAAAAGTCTGGTTACAGGAGTCACTATGTGTGTGGCTGACAAGTTTAGTATTTTAGGATGTAGCTCATCTAAACCCCCACTTGTATCCACTTTCAAACTCATTAACAGTTCCAGGACCTCCTTTTTTCTTATTTCTCAAAATTTAAATACTGGTGCTCCTTGTTCTTGATTTACTTCATGACCCTTATGTCCTTCGACCCCTGGACTGATCTCATGATCCCTACCCCTTGAACATTTAGATATAAAAAAATCTGTTAAATCTTTCTGTCATTTCTCTTTTTTCTTGTATCAACAAGTCCCCATCTTTTATACCCTTAATATCAGAAGCATCCTGAGGGGTACAAATTTGTTTAAATGATTGCCAACATTTTTTTAGGATCCTTCATATTTTCTAACTGGGACTGGCTATAGTATGTTGATTTAGCCTCTTTTATTTCTCTCTTAACTTTGTTGCTTAACATTTTGTACTGTCCTAAACTTGCCCCATTTTGCTTTTTTGGTACTGTTTCCTTATCTTGTCTCTTTGCTTAATTAAGTCCCTAAGATTCTTACTTAACCAGGGTGAAACCTTCCCCTTTACTCTCTGTTTTGTTAATGGTGTATTGTTATTAAATAGCTGTAATACGCAGCCTGTAAACTGTTCTACCTTCCCATCTAAATCAGCAGAGATAATAACCTGTCCCTAGCCCACTAAAGATAAATCCCTCAGATAGGCTACTGTGTCAAGTCTATCCATACTTCTTTTGTTGACTACCCTTGGTGCAGTTGATTCCTTTTTCATATTTCTAACACATGATATGGGGCAATGATCTGAGATCAAATCTGGGAGTACACCGTGTCTTAGTATATTATCCAGTCTATTAGTAATTAACCAGTCAGTGATGGTATGATTACCTGTATTATAGTTAAAGTGTGTAGGTGTTTTTATTAATTGGGTAAAATATCCCGAATCCATGTTCGTTTTAATTTGTCCTACTTATTTTTCTTTCTTCCAGTCCAGATTTGCATCCCTGAGTGATATGTGCTGTCTTCTACTTTTATGTACATTGGTCCAGAGATCAAATATGCAGTACTCCCCTAGTTTAACATTTGGAGGACAGTAAAACCATGTTACATATAAGTGCTTACAGCCTGTAGCTCCCATACTTATTCTTATTCTTATAGTCAAATAATCTATACTACCATCAAGAGGTCCTTTTTTCACTTCTTTTACCAACAAGCTGTTTTTTATGTAGAACATTGCACCCTTCCCTATCTTTTCCCCTTCCCTATCTTGTCTATACATCGTGTACCCATCAATAAATAAATAGTTATCTGTTATACCATCTTTTAACCACCTTTCACATAGGCCCACTATGTCATAGCCCCCCACTTCTAACCATATATTTACCTCTTCAAAGTGTGCCTGAAGACTCCTAACATTTAAACCTGTAATCCTCAAACCCTTTTCCTTCAGATGGCTCTGGGTCCTTGGTCCCCCGAGGGACTATGAGGGTCTGTATTAATCTCTATGTCCCCTGCCAGTATTAGTAGGATCATGAAACAGAATTTAGTAATCCTTTGGTTCTTCATTCTTAATATGGCTCCATACCTTATACCTAAGTACATCTTTCCTTTGGTCCTACATACCCATGGTAAGTGTATGGCTACTGACAGAGTACACCTGTAGGGGATCTGTATAATTCCCTTCTGGTAAAATGCAGCTGTATAATACTATCCCACCCCACCCCCCACATTTCCAACATTTCTTGTTTGCTTCCCCTTGTTACAATACATCCACCCATCATCTAGTATCTTATCTGAGCATGATAAGGTGTAATCCACCCACAGAAAACAGCATAATGCAACATAATCTACTTTAAAAAACATGGTTGTAGATAAAAGTTCAGACTTTTAAAATAACTTTAAACTATATCAAGTCCCAATATCACCCTTACTTTTATCTCTGAAAACTGTGTCCTACAAGAGTCCTTTCTACTTTCTGCATCCTTTTCCAATTTCTTCTGCCGAGTGGCACTCGTGACACTCCAGCTCGAGCTTCCACCTGCGCAAAGTGGGCGGCTTGGACTTTTGTAGTTGGATGACCCGCCTACAGGATGATGTCACCAGCTGCTGGCTCCCTTGAGCCCCCTCACACTGGTAACACTGGTGAAAAAGCACAAGTTTGTCAGTCAGAGTGCCCCTGTATTGTGCTGTGCAGCTGTTCTCTTCTGCCATGGAGTAACACAGGCACTCAGCTTCTGTGGTAAAGACAATCTCCAGCCAAGTGGGTGGCACGGGCTTTTGTAGTTGGATAACCCACCCACAGGATGATGTCACCAGCTGCTGGCTACCTTGAGCCCCCTCACACTGGTAACACTGGTGAAAAAGCACAAGTTTGTCAGTCGAAGTGCCCCTTTATTGGGCTTTGCAGCTGTTCTCTTCTGCCATGAAGAAACACAGGCGCTCGGCTTCTGTGGTAAAGATGACCTCCAGCCAAGCGGGCGGCATGGGCTTTTGTAGTTGGATAACTTGCCCACAGGATGATGTCATCAGCTGCCAGCTCCCTCGAGCCCCCTCACACCAATAACACTGGCGAAAAAACACAATTTCGTCAATCAGAGTGCCCCTGTATTGGGCTTTGCAGCTGTTCCCTTCTGCCACGGAGTAACACAGGTGCCCAGCTTCTGTGGTAAAGATGACCTCCAGCCACATGGGCAGTGCCAGGTTTTGTAGTTGGATAAACTGCCCACAGGATGATGTCACCAGCTGCCAGCTCCCTTGAGCCCCCTTACACCAGTAACACTGGTGAGAAAGCACAAATTCATCAGTCAAAGTGCCCCTGTATTGGGCTTTGCAGCTGTTCTCTTCTGCCACAGAGTAACACAGGCGCTAGGCTTCTGTGGAAAAGACCTCTAGCCAAGCGGGCAGTGCGGGCCTTTGTAGTTGGATAACCTGCCTACAGAGTGATGTCACCAGCTGCTGGCTCCCTCAAGCCCCCTCACACTGGTAACACTGGTGAAAAAACACAAGTTCATCAGTCAAAGTGCCCCTGTATTGGGCTTTGCAGCTGTTCTCTTCTGCCACAGAGTAACACAGGTGCTCAGCTTCTGTGGTAAAGATGACCTTTAGACATGTAACACACTCAGTGGCTTTCACTGAGTGCTGTCTTTTTTATGATGGAGGGAGGAGAGGGGTCTCCACAACAAGACCTTTAGCTGATTATTGCAAGAATGGAGCAGAGAGCTGGGGTTTGTCTACCTTGGGGACTGGGGTGCCACGTACAGGCATAAGGCCCTCTTCAGGATTGATTGTCTGTGTCCATCAAGGATGGGAACCACAGTCCTCGGTTGGTGATTTAGATGTTATGATGATGAACATTTTAACTAGCCAAAGGGGTGACAGACGTAATTGGGGATGCAGTAATTGCCCCCCACAGGTTGAAGTAGAAAGTAGGGAGAACTTGAGGGTAATGAAATCTCCCAGGGTATGAGTTAATAAAGGAAACATGGTAGTAGAAATGAAAGGGATGGGAACAGAAGCATTAAAAAGAAAGTGGGAAGGAAAGGGGGCAAGAAAGGAGAGAAGAGGGTACCAAACAAAGAGTGACAAATTCTGGAAGGCCATTTGTGCAAATGCTAGAAGTCTAGGAAATAAGATTCTGGACCTAGAGGCCATAATGACATAGGCCAACTTGGATATTGTGGCCATTACCGAGTCCTGGTGCACTGAAAACCAAGACTGGGACATGGCCATACCAGGCTATACTCTGTTCGGGAGGGACAGGGTGGGAAGGAAAGGAGGGAATGTGGTGCTTTATGTGAGAGAAGGCATAAAACATAAAAGCAGTGTAGATATAGGGAATATAGTGGTGAGCAGATGTTCTATGGGTCACCCTAGACATGGGGAATGGAGCCTCTATTTGCACTGACATGTTCTATAGACCTCCTGCAAAGGAGGATGCGTTAGATGAGATACTGGTGGATGCTGTGGGCAAAATGACAGAAAAGGTGAGAGGTGCTGCTGGTGAGGTACTTCAGTCTGCTGGATGTAGCTTGGAACCTCCCAACTGTCACATCAGCTAGAAGCAGGGACATCCTGGACTTCCTGCAGGGGGCCTTCCTTGGGCAACTAGTCAGTGAACCCACTCATGATGGGACAATACAGGACTTGGTACTCACCAACAGGGACAGTGTTGCATACATCAAGGTAGGAGGGTCATAAAAACATACGAAAATGCCAGCAGATACAGGCCATAACAGTCTATCAAGTCTGCTCGAGTGTGCAGCTCCCGGTCTAATCTACTGCAGCTGCCCCCCCATTTCCCATCCACCTAATTTATCCACACAGTCCACCGACTACCCCCAGTATAAGGATGGCAGCAGAACTGAACCACAAAAGGAAGAGGGTCCTGGACTTCAGGAGGGCATATTTTAAAAAGGTGGGTGAATGTCTCAGGGATGACCTGGATGGGGTGGAGAAACAGTGGATGAAGCAATAAAGGGTCATAGGGAAAGCAGTAAACCTTTGTGTCTCTGTGTCAAGCATGTGAGCAAAAGCAAGAGAGAAAAAAGACTGCTATGATTCTCGAAAGAGGTGGCAGGAAAGGTAAAGGCTAAAAGGATAGCATTCAGAAGGTATAAAGAGACAAAGAAGGAGAAGGATAGGGAGGTGCATGAAGGGAATCAGAGGTAAGGAAGAAAAGCAGTAAGGAGCGCAAAGGTGCAAACTGAAGAGAGAATAGCCTACTGGTGATGAAGGGGGACAAGACATTGTTTAGGTATGTAAGTGAAAGGAGGAAGACCAGGGGTGGGATCATAAGGTTTGAAAGAGAAGGGAGGGTTTAGTGGGGACGAGAAAAAGGCAGACATCCTGAATAAATACTGTTGTGTTTACAGTGGAGTGATAAGGGGAGAGGCCACAAAAAAGTAACAGGAGCTTTGGAAGGAGGGAGGGAGGTGAACAGTAGTCTGTTTTCTGAGGAGAGTGTCCTGATAGAATTCATTAATCTGAAAGTGAACAAAGCAATGGGTCCAGACAGGATACACCCAAGGGTACTGATGGAGCTCATGGAGATACTGACTGCACCTCTGACAGTCCTATTTAACAGTTCATTGGAAACTGGAAGAGCAGATGTAGTCCTACTTCACAAAAGTGGTAGCAGGGAAGAGGCTGGTAATTAAAAGCCAGTCAGTCTGACATTGATGGTGGGCCAGTTAATGAAGTCACTTCTAAAGGAAAGGATTATGGAATAGCTTGAATCCAGTGGGTTACAAGAACTGAGGCAGCATGGATTCATAGGGGGAGGTCATGTCAAATGAATCTAATAGATTTCTGTGACTGGGTGACCAAGGAATTAGATTAAGGTGGAGCAGTGGATTTAGCTTACATAGATTTCAGTAAGGCTTTTGACACCGTTCTAAATAGGATGCTAGTAAGCAAGCTGGGTAGCTTAGTAGTGGGTCAAAAGTAGCAGACTTAGTAAGAAATTGGTTAGGGGCTAGGTGGCAAAGGGTGGTGGTAAATGGAGTTCATCTGAGAAAGAGATAGTGATTAGTGGGGTGCCTCAGGGATCAGTGCTGGGACCAGTCCTGTTTAATGTCTTTATAAGTGACATTGCAGAGGAGCTGGAAGGGTGGGTCTGCCTCCTTGCAGATGACACCAAAATTTAAAAAAGAGTGGACACTCCATGGGGGGTGGAAAGGATGAACAGAGACCTGAGAAAACTCAAGGAATGGTCAAGTGTATGGCAGCTGTGTTTCAATGTGAAAAAGTGCAAAGTAATGCACTTGGGGCACAAGAACTCAGGGGTAGAGCTCAAATTGGAGGAGTGATATTGACTGATACCAAGAAGAAAAACCAGGAGTAATCATATTGGAGGACCTTAAGGTGTCCAGGCAGTGTGAAAAGGCAGTTGGGAGAGCTAGTGGGATATTGGGATGCATAAAGAGGAGCATCACCAACAGAAAGAGGGAGGTGGTGTTGCCTCTGCATTGATTGCTAGACCCCATCTAGAGTACTGTGTCCAGTTCTGGAGACCATGGGCTTGATTCTTTTCACTTTGTAGCTTGAGTCTCATAGGTTGACACAGGGCTTGCACAAGCCCCATGTCAAACCCTGCACTGTGCCAACTGCATTGGCACACCTCACACTCGATTCTAAAAGGTTGCATGCATTTGAGACCCTTTACCCTTTTTATGGCGGCTTGTGCCAAAAATAAAAAGGTCCGTGAAGTTAGACCAGCAAAATTTGATCTAACTCATGGCATTTGGCTCAGTGGGGGCTAGAGGACTGCGAATTCCAAGAGCTGTCCAGGGAATGCCACAAGCCCCATATGTTGTGTGTTCACACCTGGGGCTTGTGGCATTCAGAATCCTCTGAGAATCGATCCCCATATCTCTGGAAGAACATAGACAGAGTGGAGGTGGTCCACAGGACAGCAACTAAAATGGTCTCAGGTTTGCATCAGAAGCCCTATGAGGACAGACCTAAGGACCTGTATATGTACACCCTGGAAGAGAGGAGGGAAGGGGCATATGATAGAAGTCTTTAAATACCTCATGAGTAAATAAGGTACAGAAGGGAAGCATCCTTCAGAAAGAAAGGTGCTCATGGACAAGGGAGCATGATAAGAAGCTGGAGGTGGGTAAATTCAGGAGAGATGTAAGGAAGTACTTCTTCACAGAAAGAGTGGTGGATTCCTGGAACACTATTCCAGAAGAGATGGTGGGGGTGAAAGCAGTGGTGAGGTTAAACAATGCATGGGATAAGCATAAGAGAATCATAGGGAAAGGGAAGGAGGTGAACTGGTCAAAGATCAAGTAGGATCTGAAGTGATACTAAAGGCAAGGAAAATGGGCAGACTAGACTGGCCAAGTGTTCCTTATCTGCAGGCAAATTCTATGTTTCTATGTTTTGAAAGGTGATTTTGCAGTGACCACGAAATCCTCTTTTGAGATGGATTTGAAAAAAAAAGACATCTACATTGTTCATGAGGTGGGATCCCAAAAAGGCCATATTGAAAATTTGGTGTAAACATATTAAAAATGACAAGATTATGAATAAAAGTTCAAAACCCATTGAAATACATTTAATTGGACTGACCTTATTTTCTCATAATGCGGTTGCCTCTTCCGGCAAAAAGTAGTGTATTCAGCTGGAGAGAGGAGCTATGTCATGAGACATGGTCAGATAAGTGATGGTGCATGGGTTTGTGGGGTGGTGGGTTTCTGGGGGGGGTCAAAGTGGGATGGGTGGTGGATGTGTGAGGTTTCACCACCGGTGAGGAACTATTTTCTTTTTTACAAGTTAAATTTAAAAAAAAGACATTGAAGGCCTATTTTCTTTTTTGCAGGTTTACTACCTAACAGTATTAGATCTGACACTAGGGATTGGGCACCCGACTGTCTGTTTAACTCTACAGTGACACTAGGGGCAGGTACCCCAGTGTTGTCAGTTATTCATTGGGGGGGCATGTTCTGGTAGAGAGGGGGTTGACAAGTGACACTGGGGGTGGGCACCCCACTCCACTTTGATTATTATAGTATCATGGTTTAGGAGGCATTTACAAGGAGGGCTGACTGAGTTGAGAGGGGGATGGAATGAAACATTTAAAAAAAATTGATACTGTATAGTAGGTTATTTTTGCAGTCAACTTATTTTCACCATATTTGTAGATTGGAAAATACCATGAAAATAAACTAACCGTGACCATTACAGTATGAGTTTAGTTGGATTTAAAGTTAGACCACTGAATTACATCAATTTGAAATGTTAGCAACCCTTTGGCACTCATACATGCAAAACTTGCGAACCGTATTATTCTATTTTGCAATTAAACATTTTAAAACAAGCTGTTTGGCAAAAATGTATGCCAGAATGCTGCCCAGTGATGGAAATGCTGAAACTACACCAAAACCACATGGTGCTTTGTACCGTAACGTAACACACTCGGTCCCAATGTTAAGATTTAATTAATCATATATCACTCTATTTCTCCATCTCATATTTGATTTTTCTTTTAGTTTAGTGCTCACTAACCTCTGATTCTTCTCTGATTCTCATTTTCTGCTCTGTTTCCTAAACCAACTGTGCACTGACCACTGTCTCCTGTCTTTGCAATCCCCAGCCTAGTTCCCAGCATGGGATGTCAACAAAGAAACCAGACACCCACTTTCACTCTCACTCTTGATCGTGATCACTTTCTCTCTCATTATTCTGTCTAATAGCCTTGCCAACCAACCATGCACCAGTGCAGACTTTTGTTTTTGCTATCCCCAGCTCAAGTAACCCAGTAGCCAGCAAGGCATGTCAGCAAGTTATCAGCAAAGATAGCAGAGAGAGTGTGTTTGTTGAATGGATGACTGCTACCCATTTTCAGCCTCACTCTTGACCACTTTTATTCAATTCTCTGTAACACTGTGACCTCATCATAACTCTTGATTAAACTGAAACAGGGGATTGGGGACTGGAACATGCTATTTGCTGAAAATGTATGCCAAAATGCTGCCCTCTGGTGGAAATACTGAAACCATGCCAAAACCACATGATGCTTTCTCCAGTAACCTAAAACACTCTGTCCCAATGTTGTGGCTTAATTAAGCAATAATGCATGACAGGGTGTGGTATATCATGGGATATCATCATGCCTCGGTTGGTTGAGCACAGGGCCGCAGGCCGAGTGCATCCAACGACCTGAGAAGTGACGATATCCCATGATATACCACACCCTGAAGTGCATTATTGCTATTATGAACCAAATCCCATATATGTGTGCATAAAATATTAAAAAAAAATGTTTCCAAATTGTTTTAATAATACATTTTCTAATGTGTAGGAATACATTTATAGAATATAGTCCCTTTGGTTTTTGCTGTGAGCAATAGGTAGTTTTCTTGTGATGTTTTGGTAGTAGCATGAGAAACCAGGCTATGTGTGCTTGAATTAGTTTTTGTCGTTTGTTTTGTTTAAATCTGTAGTTGCTTTTTGGGAGACTAAGAAGGTTTTGCATCAGCTAGTAGGAGTTCCACCAGCAACACAGTGTGGTCCTGCATGCTGCAAAATTACTTTTTTTAAACAATTATTATCCTACCATTAAAATCAGTGTCTGACTTCACCCTGATGCCCAAAAACTACGTTATTTCTTGAAACGAGGGTTATTTTTGATGGGAACTGTTTTTTAAAACTAAAGCCATGATTGTGAGCATGCGTATCAGCATTCGCCACAGAGGCGCGTGCTAGGAGTCACGGCTTTACTTTTTGAATAGCAGTTTCCAGGTACAAAAAAAATCCTCCTTTCAATGAATAAACTAGTTTTTCGACATCAATTTAATTTAACTTACACAGTGATTATGTCCGGGTCATGGCTGTTAAAGATGAGCGGCTTGACTACAGGAAAACATTTCAGAGTGAACTGTATGTATGGCAAATGGGCAGCTGAGCATGATAACTGTGAGGAGAGCAGGCGCTGTTATGCAAGCTTCAATTCGGGCAGTCAGCAGAGCAACATTTTCAGTTAAGGTAATTTAATGTGTATATTTTTGTGAGGATTTGTGTCTTTTTTTTTTTTTGAAATTCAAGTTTATTAAGGTTTTCACCCAATACAGAGCAAGATGCACTAATACAGAATAATCCAAACGTCAATACCCACATATGACAAAATAAAGATTTCCAGGTACGTTAACAGGAGCACCTTGCCCTCTCTCCCCTTCCCCCCCTCTAGGATTTGTGTCTTTTTATATAGTCGCTGTCTCAAGGTCTTAGTTGCTCTGACTGCGTCGGTGGTTTTGAGGGGTTTTGTGCAGTGTAGTGAGAGACATGTGGAATGCTTCTGTTAGAGTAGTTGATTTACGAGTGAGGAGGCTGGTGGCCGGAGGTTTTCTGGAGCCGTGATGTTGTAGCCCGATATCATCACAGCTTCAGAAACCTCTCGACCAATCAGCTTTCTGTATTTACGATCCCCAGTTCATAATTAACCATATCTCACCCTAACTGTCCATCTCATATCTGATTTTGTTTTAGTTTAGTACTTTATTACTAACTAACCTCTGATTCTTCTCTGATTCTCATGCTTTTGTTCCTGCCCCAGTATTCCATAACCAGCCATGCACTGACCGCTGCTTACTGGCTTTGCAATCCTCGAGTACCCAGTGTAGGATGTCAGCAACTGGGATGGCAGCAGAGAAAGAGGAGAGAGAGAGAGAGTGTGTGTTAAACCAATGACACCCACTTTCAATCTCACTCTCAGTTATGATCACCTCTCGCTTCATAACTTTGGTTAGTAACCTCTCCAAGCAACCATACACTGATGCAGACTTTTGTTTCTGTAATCACTGACCCAGGTGATCCAGAAGCCAATAAGGGATGTCAGCAAGTTATCAGCAAAGAAAGTGGAGAGAGAGAGAGAGAGAGAGAGTGTGTGTTAAACTGATGACTGACACCCACTTTCACTCTCACTCATGATCACTTTTGATCATTTTTCTGTAGCACTGTGATCCCCTCATAACTCTGGCTAAACTGAAACTGGGGGGTTGAGGACTACACATACACATTTGAGCCAATGCACACTAGTGTAATAGTCTGAATTGTGCAAAATATTACAATGCTGAATTCAATCTGTTATATGATAGATAGATAGACAGATAGATAGATAGATAGATAGATAGATAGATAGATAGATAGATAGATAGATAAGAACAAGTTTGCGGTCACCTGTCTCGACTCGTCCTCGGTTGCCAGTGAATATGAATGCTTGTCTCTCAAAGTGGAGATTTCGCAGTCCTGCACAATCTGAGTAATAGGATGTTACAGACCCCCTTCCGCAGGTTTACAACTCCTGTTTCATCTATCTGTGAAGCTGGAACAAAGCCCCCCTAGAAACAATTATCCTAGGGGACTTTAATCATGATTGGCTATCTAACGCCTCAGTTCCTCTCGCATCCTTCTGCGATGACTATAGGTTAACACAACTTATTGCCGAACCAATGTGCCCCAATAAAAGGAACCCTAACAACAGCACCTTACTGGACGTTATCATGGTGAGTAAATCTCATCTTTTCACCCATGCTGGCTCCTTTTTCTCTGATGTCAGCGACCACTGCTTCATTGTAGGTATAAGAGCTGCCAGCAATCCCTGTTCTTCTCTGAAGTTCACTGTGAAGAAATCAAGGCGTAACTTTGACTTGTTTGCATACCTCGATGAGCTTAAATACTCCTTGCAATGGCAGGATTTCTACCTGGCAAAAATGATCACCTCCGCATATAATATCTTCCATGCTATCTTGAAGGGGCCTCTCAACAAATATGCCCCACTGGCTACAATCCGCATAAGGAACAAAGACTGTAGATGGTTCTCCCCTGAACTCAAGTCCATGCTCCTTGAAAGGGATGAACTTTGGAAAAAAGCTCATAGGTTCAGTACCCCCATGGACAGGAATCAGTTTAGGAGATTATGAAATGTCTGTACGAAAATGGTCAGAGAATCAAAGGCTGCCTTCTTTCGCTCAGAACTCAACTGTGTTGCCAAAAGCCCAGCTAAATTTTGGAAAACTATCAAGGACCTGTCTGGCCACACCTCTGGCAACCCCCTCCCATCTAAGATCAACTCTGGAAACTTAACCTTCACTGATAGGTTGGAGATCTTAGATTCATTCAGTGACCACTTTGCTACCGCTGGCCTAACATTCAATACTTCCCCAGCTTGCTCCCTACATACCCACATTGGTACCTCTTACTCTGATTCCCCTGCCTCAGACTCAGCATTCTCATTATGACCTGTCTCATTAAAAGAGGTGGAAGATCTCATATTGCACTTAGACAGCAGGAAAACTGCTGGTGCGGACTCATTAGACCCATATTTCATAAAGATTGCCCATCACGTACTTGCCGTACCGATTACCCACCTATTTAATCTATCTCTGTCTCAGGGCATCCTGCCACCCATATGGAAGACTGCCCATGTTATTCTCTTGTTTAAATCAGGGGACCCCTGTGATCTTAATATCTACAGGCCGATTTTCCTCCTTTCTGTATTGTCTAAACTATTGGAGAAAATAGTGAATGCTCAGCTGTGGTCCTATCTTGAAACCAAGAACCTATTAAACCCAATTCAGTCTGGCTTCAGAGCTAACCATAGCACTATCACGGCCCTTGCCAAAGTAACCAACGATTGGCAGAAGGAGTTAGACATCAAGAACTACGTCTGCACCGACTTCCTGGATATAATTAAGGCCTTTGACACCGTTGATCATAGCCTACTTCTCCTCTCCCTGCAAACTATAGGCATGGACTCTCCTTCGTTGTGTTGGTTCACTGACTATCTAACAGGACACTTCCAGCAAGTGAAAGTGGAAGGCGAACTGTCACCCCTTACACCTCTCCATCGAGGTGTGCCCCAGGGATCTATATTAGGTTCCTTATTGTTTGTGATATACATTAACAATATCGATGACTGTATACACAAGACCAATGTTCATCAGTTCGCAGATGATACTGTCCTCTACCTAAGCCGCCCATTGCCAAAAGCTGCCTGCAAGGACCTCCAATCCGAATTCAATCTCCTCCAGAGTCAACTAATTCATAAAAAGCTCCTCCTTAATGCCAAAAAAACGAAAGCAGTGCTTCTCTCTCCACTCAACCTCTCAATTAATCCTGCAACTACTGGCTCAGTCCCTCAGATCTCCACCTTACTAGGAGAAAAGCTGGAATATGTCACAAAATTTAAGTATTTGTAAGTGTGGCTAGATTACAGACTTTCCTTCATGGAACATGCCGAGGAACTAATAGAAAGACTAAGACAGAGATTGGGAGTTTTCTTTAGAATTAGTCAATTCCTAACCAGAGCTGCTAAGACATGGCTGGTCCAGTCCACATTTCTATCGTTGGTAGACTACACGGACTTTCTATACAGTCAGTGTCCTACCTCCTGCTTGACAAAATGGGACACACTTTATCACAGAGCACTATGGTTTATAACGGGTCTTCCCTTCAGCACACACCACTGCTCTCTGTATATGGCTGTCGGATGGACCTCCCTTAAGTCCAGGAGAGACAGAAATGCTGCACTCTGGACTTTCAGAGCTATTTCAAAAGAAATTGCCACATTATATTACCAGCTGTCTTCCTCTAAGTGCAATAGGTAACTATGCACTACGAAGTTACTCATACATCTTGCTCAAGGTACCTATGGCTAAATCTCATTTTGGCAGAGCAGCCATAAGCTTCTTGCTGCCTTCATTATGGAACAAAATTCAAAAAACTCTTAAATTGTGTATACCTGTCTGCCTCTCTACCTTCAAGTCTCTACAGTCCCATTCTTTCAAAGAAGTATGCAATTGCTTCTCCCTCCCTCCCTAGATCTGCATCAGTGTCCCCCACAGTACCTCTTCCCGCCCCACACAGTATTTGAATTCTTAAGATCCCTTAGTTCCATCCCCACCTTCCCTAGCCCTAGACACTCCATTATCTTCCTCCCACCCCACCCACCCTGATCTGCTTCCTCATCTCATCCCCAGTCTAAGTCTCCCATCTTTAGGATAGGAATCGTTCGTACCCTCTGGTTGAGACTTTTCTGCACTCCCTCCCTTGCCACTCACTCTCCTACCTAATGGTTCCCTCCACTACCCCTTGCCCATACCCTTCTCCTATCCTTCTGGTTCCCTCCACCTGTATCCCTATTACCTTATCCTCCCCCCGCTCCCCCGTCACTTTTACTTCCCCTGCTGCCCTTCTTATTTCTCATTCATCTTCCCTTTCCTTCTCTCCTTCTCTCCTTCTCCTCCCCCTCCTCCTCACTGCTCTCAGGTTGAACGTATGTATCTGCTCCTTTTTTTTTGCACTTCAGACTTAAATTGCCACAAGCCTGCTTGTTCCAGTACTTTCTGCTAACTAGTCATCAATGTGTACATATGTACTTAATTACTCTACCTTTGTATTTCTATGTAATGTTGTATCCAGTATCCAGGTCCATCTTGCAAATGAGCATTGCTCAATGATGTCCACTTGGTTAGATAAAGATTTTGATTGATTGATTGATTGATTGATTGATTGAAAGACAGACAGACAGACAAAGATAGACAAAGAGAGTGAGAGGGAAAGAAGGAAGGAAGGAAGGAAGGAAGGAAGGAAGGAAGGAAGGAAGGAAGGAAGAAAGAAAGAAAGAAAAGGAAATCACTGGCTTGCTGCTAGCACACAAGCTGGCAATATATCCCCATCTGCAGCTGCAGATGTCAAGAAACTCCCACTGTTCTACTGAGAATGTGGGTGAATGTCTCCTCTCACTAAGCTGGGCACCCTGGCTTTTGAGGTGCCCAGAAAAGGTATTTCTAGCCATATTAAAACAAAACACCACAATAGGTTCAGGTATTTTGTTTTCTTTAGACCATTTCTACCCTCTAAAGTTTCAGGAAAAAAATTCCATTCCATGTAGTCTGTAGGCAAAAGTGAAAAAAAAATGCATTTTAAGTACTGGAAAAAAATGTAGACGTTAATGTAAAAATAGCTTATGCAAATCTTAGAAGCTTCACAAGCTGCCATCATGAATCTTTCCACATATTGAGACCTCACTTCCTAGACAATGCATGCAAATCTGAAGCAATTTCATTGAACACTGGCAAAGCTAATAAGGTGCAAAGTTAGGAGTTTAACATTGGAACTCTCGGTCAGCCCTAACTATACTGGTGCTACTGCACCAGTATAATGTAAATATATACATTATGTGTTTCCTGATAAAGTGTTATCTTGATTCAACACACAGTAGTAAGATAATACTCCCTTGCAAAGTTGGGTATGTCACAATGCATACTTGAACCAATCAGATAGCAGTTTTTGCAGTGTTGATGACATCACAACAGTCATGTGCAGCACTGAAGCCAACAGTTGAAAAAGAAACAGTTACATCTTCATGCAAACACCCGATTTAAAAGTGCTTCAGGAACAGTTTCACAACTCACCGCATTTGTAGGCACAAGAACAATTGTTCAAACGAATGATCCAATTCTTGGTGTCTTTTATTTTTCTTGAAGCTTTAAAGTGCATTATAGCTTCAAGAAAAATATAAAAGACACCAAACAGTTTGGACTGTTTTTCTCATGCCTACAGATGTGGTGACAGATGTGAACACTGAAACTGTTCTTGAAAGACTATGTAAATGATTTGTTTCTGAACACCTAGTAGCTGGATATGGCCTTGTACTTGCCTCAGTTTAACCAGATGTAAAAGCTATATCTAGTAAATTGATGTTGTATACATCAACTATGCAATGGTCTAACTCAAAACATATAGTAAGCAAGTAAAGATTTATTTGTTGACTCCATTCCCAGAGGCTCAGAACACTGTACAGTAAATAACATGTTTAAAAAAAAAGATATAAAAATTACACACTAAATAAAATAATCCAGTATAAATTTGTGCAAAAGGCACTCATGAATAAATAATTTCAGCATCATATCCAGCAGCATCAGCCCAGGAGCTTATTATATTAAGCTAGAAGATTTTAGGACCCACTTAAACGCCTCCACCAAGGAGGCCTCCCAAAGAGAATGTGGACACCTGTTCCATGGGGCAGGTCCCATGTGTGCAAATGCTGAGTTCCCAGAAGTTTTAAACCTGGCCCTGAGAACAGCTAGGAGGCCCACCATGGTGTAGCAGAGGGGACAGGAAATCTGATCGAGGTAAGGAGGTCATTCAGGTAATGAGGAGGAAGAACATGCAGTTTATCATATCCTGTGTAGGTGCAAGACTTTCGTAATTCACTGGTGGCTCTGCTACTCATGAGTTATGGTCTTGCACCCACACACATTAAGATAGATTGTGTATTTTGAATCAGTGTCTTATATAAGACACATAGATGTTATATATATATATATATATATATTCATTGCAAAAAACTTCATTAATGTATCAGTTAGGTTTGAAGTGACAACAGTAGGGAAATTAGGCATTAGAGTTGACACCCTAACACCCCCATGCCTTAACACCCAGCCCCACCCACCACAGACCAACAGGTGACGGGGTATGCCTTGTGGTCATCGACTCCAACTGTTACCTCATTCCATGTGTAACAAAGCACACATGATACAGCATGGGAGAAGGCGGTGAGAGTTAGGCCTGATGACCCCAAGGCACACCCTGTCACCTGTTGGTCTGTGGGTGGTGGTTGGGTGGGGTGGTAAGGTGTGGGCTGCGGGTGTTAGGGTGTTAACCCTAACACCTCATTTCCCTACTTTTGTTGCTTCAACCCTAGCTGATGCATTAACAAAGTTTTTTGCAATGAATGTCCTTACTTTTTGAGAAAGTGTAATGTAACTGGTAACTGGTATGTGCTGGTGGGAGTGCGGGTCCTCCGGGCCCCACACTGCCTTCAAGCTGTCCATTTATGCATAATGATATGTGTCTATGGGAGTGTGGGCGCTCTGGGCCCTGCAGTCCCACTTACACATAACTATGGAGCCATATAGGTGCCCTACAGGGCTGAAAAGGAACCCTTGTAACACGTTATCTGCCAATATCTCAGCAACCATAGCAGCTATGGAAAAAATTCCACTGCAGTTGTAATAATGACTTCAAAACCCCCACATGTGCTTCGTTCACCCTGTGGGTGCCACAGTGTTATCCTATGGGAAAAATCTCAACTTCGTAATGACATATCTATGGAACCAATGAAAATTTTTGCACCTAAAAAACATAATTCACATCTCTGGGACACCCCCTTTACACCCTGCAAATTTCAAGCCAAAAGACCAAACTGTTTATTTGCAGTGCACTGGGAAAGTTTTAAAATTCCTAGTTCGTGAGGTGGCAAAATCCACATTTGCAAGGACAGTCCCCTTTCACGAGCTATCAAAATTGCTGTTCATGAGAATTCCTTGTTCATCAGATTTTGCTCATCTGGTCTGGAAATTGCAATCAAGGATTTTGTCAGCTCGTGAAAGGGGATCGGCTCATGAAATTAAATTTTAACAGCTCGCGAAAGCGGATTTTGTCAGCTTGTGAAAGAGTATTCCGAACTGACAAAATCCCCTTTCATGAGCTGATAGAATCCCAGTTTGCAAGCCAATCCTTGTTCGTGAGATAGGGCCTTCTGGTCCAAAAATCGCGATCAAGGATTTTATCAGCTCGCGAACAAGGATCAGAAGCGAGTGATGAACAAGGATTTTTTTTTAATTAAAATACTCATTTTTTGAGAAAAAAAGAAGCAAACCAAAGCCATGGATTTGCAGAGGGCATCACCATGAACAAAACTCATGCTTCAATTACAAGGCAACACATCCATGGGGCAAGTTACGTTTTGTTTGTGGAGGAAAAATGAAAACAAGATGGTGGCTCGTGAAAGAGGAATTTTTCCTCATGAACGGGGATATTCTCCCTTGCTGCTGCTCTCCTACACTGTGCAAATACCTTCATGTACCCTGTGACTACTACCCCCCAGGTCCCTTTCCTCCTCTGAAGCCATTACCAGCACTCCTCCCAGCCAGTAGTTTTTCTTGGGATTTATGACTCCAAGGTGCATAACCTTGCACTTCTTAGCGTTAAACCCCAACTGCCACTCCCTAGACCAGTGTTCGAGTTTAGCTAGATTAATATTTTTTCACCAAACCAGTGTTGGATTGTTCTTTGGGCAAACCTCTTTCTACCCTGAAAATTTCAGACCAAAATTCCAAATGGTGTGGCTGCTGTGTGATGGGCACAAGTCAGCAAAAACTGGAAAAAAGCAAAAACATGTTTTTTGGCTATTTGCTGCATGGAAACCGCAAATCCAATTGAAGTACAACTGGTCAAATCACAAACATAGAAACATAGAAAGTGACAGCAAATGGGGACCGCATAGTCCATCTAGTCTGCCCATAAGCCTAGCCCCTCCTCCCTTAACTGCTATTCAGTGTTATAATACCTTTGTGCCTAACCCATGCCTTCCAGAATGCTCCAACTAACCTAGTCTCCACAATCTCTGGTGGAAGGCCATTCCAAGTATCCACCACCCTCTCGGTAAAGAAGAATTTTCTTGCGTTACTCTTGAACTTGCCTTCTTCCAGCTTCATGCCATGCCCCTTGTTCTTGTATGATTCTTGATCTGAAATAGGTCCTGAACCAGGACCTTGTTTATTCCCTTCAAGTACTTCAAGGTTTCGATCATGTCCCCCTTTTCTCTGCACTGTTCCAGAGAGTACATGTTTAGGTTTTGAAGATGTTCCTCGTATGTCTTGTTGTGGAGTCCAAGAATCATTTTTGTAACTCTCCTTTGCACTGTCTCTAGTCTGTCTATGTCCTTTCTGAGGTGAAGTCTTCAGAACTGCACACTGTACTCCAGGTGAGGCCTTACCATTGATCTGTACAGTGACATAATCACCTCTCTCTTTCTACTTGTAATTTCTCTTCCTATGCAGCCTAACATACTGTTCGCTTTTTCACACTGCTTGGATGTTTTCAGGTTGTCTGTTATAGTCACCCTTAGATCCCATCCCAGAGATCTACCATATGAGACTTCGCATTCCAAATTTCGTGCAAATTTGTTGAACAGTTGCAAAGTTATTAACGTGCAGAATTTGGAGTTTAACATTGAACTGCCTACTCAACCCTAACTACAGGGGCGTGTCACTATAGTTAAGGTGAAAGCTAACTTCTATGTTAAAGTTGAATATATAGTTAGGGTGAAAGGTAACTTCTTTGTTAAAGTTGAATTTTTGAACCTTAATAACTTTGGAAATGTTCAATTTGGCATGCATAATCTCTAGGGGTAGGTCTCTTGACATGCTAAATTTCGTGCAAATCCGTTGTGTGGTTTCTGAAATACCTAATGTTGAGAAAACAGAAAAATCCAGGTTGTTTGACATTTCTTTGTCCACCTAGATCTCAGAAATGGCTTTAGGTTGTGGGCTAAAATTTTTAGGGTTGAAAGCCTTTGCCTCGCAGATGTGCCCTGTGAAGGTTTGGTGAAAAATATTAATCTGTTCAAAAGTTATAAAATGTTTAATTTTCCCATTATTTCCTATGTGAAAATGTATAAGTCAGGCACAAAAGAAACTATTTTTCAAAAAATACTTTGCGCACCAAATTGTTTTTTTCAGGGTCAGTCTTTTCAAACAGTATATGGCTTTGCCATGGCAGAGCTCTGTTGTGTTTGCCATCTTGTTTTGCTTTTAGCGACCGTGACAAAGTGAAGAAAATGTGAAAATGACTGTAATAAAAAAAAAACATAAAAACTTAGCTAAAGGAGAGCCCTTTAGCTACATTCTGATGTTTTTCTTTTTTTTAAATATGGCCTGCATGTTTCCTGAGCACCCAAAATCTTGGGTGCTGAACTTAGCAAGAGGACTGCTTCAAACAACATGAAGTCTTGCTATGTTATAGATATTAGCAGTTTGTTCCAGCTCTAGAACTGCCCCGGAGTGAAATGGTTAAAACCATTCCAAAATAGAATTTTGGCACGAGAGCAGCTCTATCTGTGTCATTTCAAACTTGAACTGTCAGATTCTTTACTCCGCCTCAGTGAACAGTCGCTCCGGAGATTTCTCCTTCTGCTCGGTTCATTTCTTGGTTTAAAAAGTGTTTTCTCGGTTGTATTTAACCGAGAATAGTTTTATTTTAACCGCAAAACCGTTCGGTTCAAGCTCTATCTGTGGTAACCGTAAGTAAATGAAGGTTTTGTCTGTGTGGAACTTGTAAGTTATCGGTTCGGTTTTGAACCGATCAGTGGGTTTAAAACTCATTTAAAACTAAAAGTTACTATTTTAGAGTGCGGTTCCCGGTTCTTATCGGTTCTAAAAAAAACGGATTTATTACGTTTTTTTCCAATACCCGTGACACGGTTAGGAACCGATAAGGGTGTCTTGCCTGGCACTGCCGTTAAAAGGGCAAGTTTTTGGTTAGGCTGGCATTATGTCTGGAGAAACCCAAAAGAAAACCGGCCCATTGGTTTTCAACACTGTGATGTTTGGGGAAGTCTTTGCCAAGGCTGACCCACACACCACATGTGTTTATTGTCTGGGGTTTGACCACCTCAGTCAGACTGCCAGGTATGTAAGAATTTCCCTGCAGCCACCCTGGAAAAAGATTGGGCAGGCTCAGGGAACGAGAGAGTCCAAAAGTCCGCTGACCCGATGGCTAGCCCAGTTCGTGCCAACCGAATCAGAGGGAGTGCCCTCTGACCAGGGCCAGACTTCCTCGGCAAAAGAAAAGCTGGTTCTGAGGAACCAATTCCAGTAAAGAAAACAAGAAAATCAGCAGGTCTGGGTCCAAAATTCCTTCTCCAACTGCTGCAGAGATAGCAAAAGCCATATAAATTGTCCAGTCACTGTCTCAGGGTCCGTCCAAACCACCACTATCTGGTAAAAGGTCGGTTCGTCCGGTCCCAGTGGTTCAGGATTATGATATTGAGGAATTTTATGAACCAGAGGAGGGGGAGGAGGATTATGAACAGTATGAATGTGGCTGGGAAGGTCTGGGTGTGCCCATTGAACCGGACATCTCCCCAGACAGACCTTTAGAATCTCCCCCTATGCTGTCTGAGTCCCCATCTCATTTTATGTTTTATAAAAGTTGCTGAAACCTCCAGCTTCCTTTAGAAGAGGCTGTGATGAGCAAGAGGAGCCTGATTTTGTAGAAATGATGGATATTCCAGAGTCTAGAGATTGTCTATTCCTTTACATAAGTCTTTTAGGAAACAAACAATTAAAATTTTAAAGCTCCTAATTCTGTGCCTCCTGTAGATAAAAGATGGACAGAAGGTATACATTGTCAGGCCCTGATACAGAATTCCTTTCTCAGCAATGCAGTCATGTTGGGGTAGTTCAGGCTGCTGCCTGTGATAAAGCTAATATTCCTTGGCTTCACATCCTCCTGACAAGGATTCCAGAAAGATTGATGCCATGGCAAAAAAACAGTATATGGCAGCCTCTCTGGGACTCTGGCAAGCAAATTATATGGCTTATGTAGCTAGGTATCAGAAATCTAGATGGGATACTGTTATGCAATTGGCCAAGCAGGCCCATGGCCAGCTGGCTAGTGAACTAGAACAGGTGGCTGCTGATGGCATTGAAGCCTCTAAGGTTCAGTTTCATGCTGCTGTGGATGTTAATGATGTTTCCTCTAGGGTCATGGCCACATCTGTAGCTTTTCGTAGGTTGGCCTGGCTCAGGTGTACTAGTTTGTCACAGGATACCCAGACTAAGGCTATGGATTTTCCTGTGGTGGGAAATTCTCTGTTTGGAGAGCAGACAGAGAATTACATGAAGAAGATGGATGAATATAGGACTACTTACAAGAGTGCCCAGGCTAAGGAGCGGCAAGCCACTCCTCAAAGGCATGCCCCCAGGGGTAGGGGTAGGCCTTTTCACAGGCCTTTCTACCAGACTCAGGCCTCCTCTGCCTTTGCTCAGAGGGCTTCTTCAGAGGCAGGGGCAGACGGGTGGGCAGACCTGCTCCCACCCCCCAGCCTAAAGCTCCTGAGAAACAGGCACCCTGATGGGGTGCCCAGGGCCGATTCTCCTGTACCAGTGGGCGGCAGGCTGGCTTACTTCAGTCAGAATCGGGCTTCTTTAACCTCAGACAAGTGGGTTCTGGAAGTAGTAAGCCAGGGTCTGGTTTTCAGCTTCAAAAAGTTTCCCAAGTTGAGAAGCAGACTTTTTCTACCTGCAAGTGCTTCAGAGACCCTCGCTCTGGAAACAGAGGTCTCATCCCTGTTAGCTCTCAGAGCAGTAGAAAGGGTTCCTCCCCTGCATCAGGGCAGGGGTCTGTATTCCAGATACTTCCTTACCCCAAAAAAGACAGGAGAATGGCGGCCCATTTTAGATCTCAGATATCTGAACAAGCATCTTTTGAAACCAAAGTTCAAAATGGTAACTCTGGCAATGATTTTCTTTCCTAAGGCCAGGGACTGGCTAGTCTCCCTGGACCTCAAGGATGCCTATTTCCATGTCCTAATCAGAAGATCCCATCGAAAGTACCTCAGATTCGAACTACCCTCAGGTCATTACCAGTTCAGAGCAATGCCCTTCGTCCTTACCTCTGCTCCAAGGGTATTCACAAAGTGTCTAGCAGTGGCAGTGGCCCACTTAAGGAGGCAGAGGATTGCTGTTTTTCCCTATCTAGACGACTGGCTCATTGTAGGCCAGTCCCCAGAACAGGTAAAATCTCACCTGCAGGTCACCCAGCAGCTTCTCACCTCCTGGGTTTTCTGCTAAACCTACCAAAGTCAGTTCTGGAACCAGTCCAGGTACTCACCTTTATAGGGGCAGAATTGGACACAAAGCTAGCTAGAGCCTTTCTTCCCCAGAAAGGGTAAGGAATTTAGTGGCTCTGGCCTGTTCCTTCACTCTGCAGGTCTCGACCAGCAAGACACTTTCTGCAGCTCCTGGGGCACATGGCTGCATCCACAGCTGTTGTGCAGGGAGCCAGATTTCAGATGAGAGACATTCAGTTTCACTTGAGAACCTTTTGGTCTCAGAGAAGAGATCCCCTTTCCAAGTTGGTCCCAGTGACTCGAACCTTGATCCTAGCTCTCCAGTGGTGGCAGGATCAGAGCAATTTAAGAGCGGGGGTCCCCTTCATTTCTCCTTCTCACGACTTGACTCTCACTACAGATGCTTCCCTTCTGGGTTGGGGAGCCCACATGGGCGACCTTTCCACTCAGGGAGTTTGGTCCCCCCAGGAATCTCTGCTCCACATCAATTTGCTGGAACTCACAGCTGTCTTTTTAGCTCTTCAAGCTTTTTCTGCATCTGTCCACGACAAGGTGATACAAGTCAGAACAGACAACACCACAACAATGTGTTACATCAACAAACAGGGGGGCACTCGGTCTTCGGCCTTGTGCACCGAGGCAATGAAGTTGTGGTCTCTGGCCTATTCCCTGAACACTTCCTTCATAGCAGTTCATCTTCCAGGGAAGGACAATGTCCTAGCGGATGCCCTCAGCAGGATTTCCCAGGGCCATCACGAATGGTCCCTGGATCCTCAAGTGCTGGGGATAGTTTTTGCCAGGTGGGGCATCCCTCAGATAGATCTTTTTGTAGCCCCAGACAATCACAAACTTCCTTTGTTCTGTTGCAGGCCTCAAGTGCTGGGCTCAGTTCCCCTGGATGCCCTTCTTCTGGATTGGGAGGGGAAGTTCCTCTATGCTTCCCCCCCTTTCCTCTCCTATTCAAAGTACTTGTCAAAATCAGATCTCAGCCTTGCAGGGTGATTCTGATTGCCCCGGATTGGGCCAGGCAGCCCTGGTACCCACTCCTTCTGTCTCTGACAGTCCATCTTTCCCTGTGCCTCCCCAGGAATCACAATCTGTTGACTTGTGCCCAGGGAAGGGTTTGGTATCCGGACCTCAAGTCCCTCAACCTCAAGGCCTGGCTCTTGAGGAGTTAGAGTTTGCTGATTTACACCTCTCTCAGGGTGTTCTTGAGATCCTAAAGGCTTCCAGAAAGCCTTCCACTAGGGCTACTTTATAGTTCTAAATGGAAAAGGTTTTCCATTTGGTGTGCTGGGAAAAATATTTCCCAGAATCTGCTGAATTGCCCATTTTGTTAGATTACATGGTACATCTTAATTCCTTGGGTCTCAGACCAGCTACCCTGAGAGTTCATTTGGCAGCTGTGTCTGCTTTTGTGTCAGCAGGAAAGTCATCCCTCTTTCCTCTCATCCTGTGTTTTCCAAGTTTTTAAGGGGTTACCCATACTAATCCTCCCTTTCGGGAACCGCCCCTGCTTGGGACCTTAATGTTTGCATTGCCCAGTTAATGCAACCCCATTTTGAACCTCTGTCTTCTGCAGAGCTTAAGTACCTAACTTGGAAAACTGTTTTTCTAGTGGCTATCACTTCTGCCAGATGCATAAGTGAATTGTAAGCCTTGTCAGTGAAGACTGACTTTATTTCTTTCCACAGGGATAAGGTAGTCCTTAGGACTAATAGGAAGTTTTTGCCTAAGGTGGTTTCAGATTTCCATCTTAATCAATCTATCTCCCTTCTAGTATTTTTCACTGATCACTCCTCTTCGGGTGAGAGGAGGTTGCACAGCCTGGATGTTAAGAGAGCTATTAGTTATTATATAGAGCGTACCAAAGGTCACAGGTTTGAATCCCTCCAACTTTTCCTTACCTATGGTGAAGTTGGGAAAGGCAGACCTGCCACTAAGAGATCAATAGCCAGGTGGATTGTCTCTTGTATCCAATTTTGTTATCAGAAAGTGGGCAGAGCCCCCCCCCTGGTTTGAGGGCTCATTCTACCAGGGGTACAGCTGCGTCTCTAGCTGCTGCCAGAGATATCCTTTATTAGAGATTTGCCAGGCTGCTACTTGGAAAGCGGTACACTTTTTACCAAGCATTACTCCCTGGATGTCCAGGCCAGAGAGATGCTCGGGTTGGCACAGCTGTTCTTCAGAGCCTATTCCCTAAGTAGGTTCTGCCTCCTCCATGGAGGTACTGCTGTGTATTCTGCTAATGTCTATAATATAGCAAGACTTCATGTTGTTTGAAGAAAAAATTACTCACCTTGGTAATGTTGTTTCTTCTAATGGAGTCTTGCTATATTATAGACCTCCCCCCCAACCTGCCCCTCTCAGAACCTTTACTTGGTGGGGTGTGGGCAACTTAGTGTGGGCACTACTTATGTCCTGTTAGCATTTTGTCCCCTTTGGGACTTTGGGGGTGTGTATGTGTACGCGTGTGTGTGTGTTTTATTATACTTATGTTCCATTTTCATATTATTAGAATGGTGTTAGTATTTCTGGTCCCTGACTTGAGTCTTGGGTGTTGGGACCATCAATGGTTGTTATTATTTAGGTAGCCATTTGGCTAGTGTAGGTTACAGCTTCCACACAGACCTTAGTGAGTTTGGCTCGTAAAGATCTGACAGTTCAAGTTTGAAATGACACAGATAGAGCTGCTCTCGTGCCAAAATTCTATTTTGGAATGGTTTTAACCATTTCATTCCGGGGCAGTTCTAGAGCTGGAACAAACTGCTAATGTCTATAATATAGCAAGACTCCATTAGAAGAAACAACATTACTAAGGTGAGTAATTTTTTCTTCTCTCCCATTCTCAATATGAGAACACTGATATTTTCTTGACTTCTGCAGCTGCAGCTGGAACTCATGCTGCTGGCTGCAGAGCAACCGACCTGTTGTGTAGTGGCACTCGCAAACCGGCGATCACCCTTTAAAGTACTTGACTGAAAAATAACCATGATTGTGGAGCTGGTTCTCTGGTGGCACAGAGAACTACATGCATGTCTGACAGGCCAAGAGTGCAGGGCTCGAAACCAGGCTCTTCAATGTTTGTTTTTCATCTTACAATAAAGGTGAAAAAAAAATTGGAATGAGTGACCTGAAACTTGGGACCCTTTGCTTGGCAGACATGCATGTGGTCATTTGCACCTGTCACATGATGCCCCACCTCCCAGCAATGTGGGACACTGGGGAGCCCACTCCCAATGTCCCCAGTTATCTATATTCCTGCACCCAGCAATGTGGGATTTTGGGGAGCCCATTCCCAGTATCCAAAGTTATGCCCCATGCAATGTGGGGCACTGGGGAGCCCACTCCCAGTGTCCCCAGTCCCCAGACATGTTCACCCCCCAGCAGTGAGGGACACTGGGGAGCCCACTCCCAGTGTCCTGAAATATCTTTGGTTTAAAAGCTGTAAAGCAGAAAACCGTCCATTAATACATTTTTTATTTTACCTAAAAAAAAGAAAACAGTCCCTTGTCGTCTCCAGCCCCCTCCCTCCCGCAACCGTGACCCTCCCACTGCGGACCTGCCACCCCACACCACCCTTACCCAGTACTTACCTCCGGGGTCATCCAATGTCATCTTCTGTGGACTGGGACACGTCTACATTCTTCAAAGCTGAACCACAAACTGAGGAATCAAGATAAATGCTGTACAATGGCTGTCAATGGCATTTTCAACTTATGTTGATATCTCAGCCATTTTAAGGTATTTTTGCACCACGTTTTCAGCATGGGGTTTTTGGGACCCCTCCTCATGAACAGTGTCACTGTTGTTTTGTTAATTGGAGCCATAAGGTGATTTTGCAGACACTGTGCAAAATCACCTTTCAGGACCAAGTAATTAAATGACAGTGCCAGTGTTCATGAGGTGAGGTCCCAAAAAGTCCATGTTGAAAATCTGGTGCAAAATGCCAAAAAAATGCCAGAGTAATACGCGGTTGTTTAACATTTTCCTACGCATGTGTATAACATTGCTAATTTGTAATACTTTCACTCCAAATTTTCAACATGCCCATTTTTCCACACCACCTCATGAACAGTACAGCTGTCATTTTTCACATTCTGCCTGAAACATGTTTTTGCACCTGTGGCTTAGAATGGCATGTTCATTGTGTGAAATCACCTTTCAGGGCTGATTAACAAAATGACAGTGCCAGAGTTCATGAGTTGGGATCACAAAAAGTCCATGTTAAAAATGTGGTGAAACAATTCCTAAAAATGGCCAACTTGCATGCATTCCTTGAAATTTTTCTGTGCACGTGCATAACTTTGGTAATTTTAAGTGTTTTGACTCTAAATTTTCAGTATAGCCATTTTTTCACACTACCTCATGAACAGTACAACTGTCATTTTCCAAATCCTGTCCAAAATGTGTTTTTACACCTGTGGCACAGAATAGCATTGCTGTTGTGCAAAATTATATTTTGACAGTGATTTGAAACATTTCTTTACTAGGTAAATGTGTTGGGATAATAAGATGGCTATGCTAATAATTTTGTCATGCATCTATGGAGGGATGGGTGCGAGGGTTCAAAGGACCTTGTGCTCCCACAGTATAATAAGGAAAATCCCCGAGCAAGGGAGTGCAGGGCCCAAAGGGACCTGCTCTCCCACTGTGGCATAAGGACAGTTATAACTGTCTGAAAAAGTAAAGAAATTCATTGCAAAAAAACATAATTAATGCATCAGTTAGGGTGAGTCCTATAGCAACAAAAGCAGGGAAATGAGGAGTTAGGGTTTCCAACCCTAATACCCCACTCCCAACCTGCAGACACTGACAGGAATCAGTGGGCTGACTTGGAGTCATGGACCTTAACACTCACCACGTTCTCTTGTACTGTACCCATCTGAGCTCATTTACTTATGGAATGAGGTGAGCATTAGGGTGCTTGAGCCCAAGTCACCACACTAATGCCTGTCGGTGTCTGCAGGGTGGGGCATTAGGGTTGTAAACTCTAAAGCCTCATTTCCCTGCTTTTGTCACTATAGTACTCTCCCTAACTGATACATTAACACAGTTTTTTTGCAATGAATATATATATATATATATCTATAAGCAATAGATAACCCACTCTAAGGTGTGTGGTTGCATTTTGATATACGCACGCCTTGGTGTGCGTTGTTATGCAAGAGGTCACAGGCCTCGTGCATCAGCCACCCAAGGCGTGTGTGTATCGGAGCGTGATTGCACACCCTAGAGTGGGTTATCTATCTTATAAAATGTCAAAATTTTTTAGAGGGGTGAAAGTGCAGGTGTGCAGTCAGCTTGATATACACATAGTCATGTGATGTGTTTCAACCAACAAGCAGAGATTATTTTTTCTACCTATTTTATAAATATACAGATATTCATATATATATATATATATATATATATATATATATATAGTCACATATACATGTAGATATATATATACATATACATGTAGATATATATATACATGTAGATATATTTATAGATACTGTGTATCTATATGCAGACTCAGTGCAATTGGTACCAGTAGCCTAAGAGCAAGAATACATTGTTTCAGGGTGTTCACTTTTTATAACTATGTACCAGTACATTGACATCCACCACAGCTTAGCCCATTGTTCAGATCATCAAAGGGCTGGCCATGGTGGTCATTTGGACATTTAGTTTGGTGCCATGGTAGGTGGGGGGATGCAGGGTCAACAGACAAAATGTCAAGTTACTAACATGCAAGTGATTTAAACAATTATTTTTTAAGCAGATTTGCTTAATTGGGACCTCTAGGTCCTGTAGCATTTTTAATCAGAACCTCTAGGTCCTGCAGCATTTAGGAAGGGGAACTGAGATGTCCCCTTTAAATTGAACTGTAGGTGCCCTTTTTCTATCCATAATACATGTTTAGCCTTGTTCTCCAGAGTATAATTGCCCTGCTGCATTATACTGACAATTACATCTAGTATTTTGTCATCAGTGAACTTAACGAGAACTTAACCAGTCTTAACGGTGTGGTTTGTTTCAGGATATATTGTATATAGTATTTATTGTAGATATAGATACATAACTAGTATGGGATGTTTTCTTCATATGATCAATAAGCAGTTAGTTCCTGTATATCTCCCCCAGTTGCAGGTATATACCTCTGCAAGTAAACTAATGAAAGCTGTAAACCACCCCAAATTTTTATTTATTTATTTCATTTTTGTTAACTGGGTAAGATGCACTAGCCATAGCAATGGCTATTTTCAGGCACGACCCGGGAGTTTACAGAAACAAATACAATTTGAAACAAGGACAGTACAATCCAACATAAAACAGTAGGTGCTTAGAAAATAGTAATAGTAATACAGTGCAGGCAGTAGAAAATACAACTGATTGATTCAGCAGAAACTATATAACATAGAACTATGGAACAGCAACAGTAAAACATCCATAGGCAACATTTAGGTAGCAGTCTAATGAGCTTAAAACAAAGCAGAGTGCCAACTTAATAGTTGAAAAAGATGGAGATACAATGTAAATAGGAATATTTAGGGGAGGGAGGTAGTATGAGGAGGTGGGATAGGATAGGAAAGGAAAATTGAGGTAAGAGATGATGGCTAGATGTAATTAAGGTTAAATTATGACAAGACAGGAGGTCAGTGAAGAAAGTTTAGTTGATAAAAGAGCACAGTAAGGTTGTTGGGGTAAGAGACATTATGAAGATTTACTGGGCTAGGGTGGTTTGAAGCAGGAGCAAGAGCATGATGGTCACACAGCATTATTTTGAAAGAGGCATGGGATGATGCCTGATGAATAGAGTTCCATTTTTTTCAGGGCATGACAGGAGAAGGCGCTAGCATCTTTGGAGGAGTAATGTCTTGGGATGATAACATGGGCATTGGCAGCAGAGCGTAGTTCATAGCTGGGTGTCTGGTTTAGAAATAGTTCAGCCAGTGGCTTAGGCATTTGATTTCAGATAATATTATCTATGATTGAGCAGAGTGCATAATCTCGGGAGGCTGCCGGAGAAAGCCAACCTAGTTCAGCGTAGAGGAGGCAGTGGTGTTTCAGTCTGTGATCTACAAATATTGTTGTATGCAACATCCCACTTCTGAAAGCTAGTCTTACCTGATGAGACGTATGCTGCCACCCCATAAGTGAGTGATGGAAGGAGTAGGCCACGAGCTATGGCAAGTCTAGCTGAGGGAGTGATAACGTTAGCTAGAGTGGTAGGCCATACCAAGTTTCATGTTGGCCATTTTGCAAGTCTGGTGGATATGGACATCAAAAGTAAGGACTGGATCAAGTGTGATACCCAGATATTTAAAGAAGGGTACCACTATAACAGACAAGCCATTTCTAGTAGAGACATTAAAAGTGGGTTGGGCGAGTTTACGTTTTGCATTGGGACCAAACAGCATGGCCTGAGTCTTAGACACATTTAGGACAAGCTTATTGCTAAACGACCACTGTTCAATTTGTTGGAAGTGTTGGGACAGACGTTGATTTCAGTGATGTTTTTTGCACTGGTGTACAGGACAATGTCATCGGCGTATAGCAGGGAGGCAGTCTGGGGAATGTCTGAGGTAATATCGTTTATAAAGATGAAGAAAAGCAGGGGACCAAGAATAGATCCTTGTGGCACACCAATATTTATGGTAGCATAATTTGACAAAGTGGAGTTGAATTTAACTAGTTGGGTTCGGTCTGTCAGGTAGCTGTCAAACCATGCAGTCACACCAGGGGAGAAGCCTAGTGATTTTAGAGCAGTGAGGAGGATAGGACGATCCACAAGGTTAAATGCTTTAGTCATATCTATAAAAATAGCCCCCATTAGGAGACCTGAATCCATGGCAGCTAGGGTCTCAGATGTAAATTTGAGTAGAGCAGTGGTGGTGCTGTGACCTTTATGGAAACCATGCTACGCAGACGTGAGAAGATTATGCTTCTGCAGAAAGTCAATGGTTTGAGTGGCTATGAGCTTCTCAAGGATTTTGCTAAGAACAGGCAATATGGCAATGGGTCTGTAGTTGGAGGGATTTCTGCGGTCACCCTTTTTGAAAATGGGGTAATCCTGGCAGTCTTCCAGATATCTGAGACGTAGCTGTGACAAAAGAAGAGGGAAAAAATTTTAGAAAGAAGTGCAGCTATGTACAAGGCTGTGAGCTTTAGGAGTTTGGATTCAAGGTTGTCTGACCCAGCAGCGGTGAAATCAGAGATGTTATTGAGCAGCCTTAACACTTCCTGGTGAGTGACTGACTTGAAAAGAAATTTGGGCCCCAAGGCATCAGGTTGGTCATTTAAGTATAAATTAACCAGGAAACATGAGGTATAGTTGGTGAGGTCAGAGAACTGGGTGTTGAAAAAGTTAACGATAGTAGAGGGATTATTGCAGTGGATCCCATTGAGAGACATGTCCATTGGGGTGGGGATGAATTTGATCCTAGGAAGCATTTAATATGGGACCAGAATTTTTTGGGAGCTGCCATAAGTAATAGATCCTTACAATAGACACTTTTGGCCCTTTTGATTTCCTTCTTGCAGGAATTTCTAAGTGATCTGTATGAATTTGTCAGCTGGGAGCCCTGTGCTTTTGTAGTGGCACCAGGATTTGTCCCTCTGCCGCAGTTTGAAGAGAAGGTCAGACTTTAGCCACCGAGTATGTTTATTTTTTACATGTCAGGTAACAAGAGGGCAATGTTTGTCTGGATCACCAGGAAGTGAGACAGAAATAGATTTAGAGTAGTCTGAGGGTCATCCGAGGCATAAAGGGGGTCCAGTCAATAGCGGCAAAGTCCAGTAGGAAGGATTGAGGGTCAAAATTTACATCGCTACAGAAAGTAAAGTGAGGCTTAGAAGGGGAGGGCCTAGTTTTACCCCATATACAAAAGGTGGAGGAGTGGTCAGTGATGGCATCTGCTAGTATGCCAGAGGAGATAACATTTTCAAGGTGGTTGGTCATTATCCAGTCCAACAGAGTACTAGAGTTGGAGTGTAGGGCAGTTCTAGTGGGGTCACTGATCACCTGGTGAAAGTTGAAACTTAGAATCTTGGCTGTAGTGCATGTAGAGAGTTTCTGAGCCAATTTAGATTGAGAATATTATACTAGTATAAGAACCTCATATCTCCTGGAAAGAAGAGCGGTCTGATCAAGCAGCTTATCAAGTCCTTTTACACCCCTGGATGGGGGGTTATAGGCACAGACGATATGTAGTTTTTTGGAGCCAAGAGTAAGGAGGACATGACATGCTTCACAGTGGATTAGGGGAGATGAGGCGATAGTGGAGAGTTGTAAGTGATCTTTATAATAGACGGCTGTGCCACCCCCTCTTTTTGGAGCAGGTCTGTCCAATCTCAAGAAATTGTAGGAGAGGAAGCAAGCACTGAGAGTCCTGGATGGAAGATTTAATCCAGGTTTCAGTAAGGCAGATGATATCTGGTTTGTAGAGGGTGACCCAAGATTCTAATTCAGCAAAATTGTGCAGAAGGCTCCTGATGTTAAGGTGCACTACAGTAAGACCCTTAGCATTTGAAAGGGGATTCTGAAAATTGTTGTTTTGTCCAGGATTAGAATGTATATCACCAGAGAGCAGCAGAGCAAGTATGAGGAGATACCAGAGTTTATGTCTCAGGAAGGGACATATGGTCAGTATGTTCAGGGTACAGTGTTTCAGTACATAGGCTACCATCAGGAGCCATGGCCTATTTGCAAGAAAGGGGTAGGGTCATAATGGAGAGAGCACAGCAGGAGAAGGTTAGAGTAAACGTAGTCGTGGGGCTTAAAAAGTGAGATAGCCAGGGGGGCTGGATGAACAGTAGGCAAGGACAGGTGGAGCAGAGCAAGAGAGTGTATAAGAAGAGACAGTATCATGAGTAGTTTCATTTTTAAACAGATCAAAAAGGGTACTTGCTTGTGAAGAAAGGTGAAAGTCAGGACCAGCCAGGAGGGAAAAAAGGAGTGTAAGATCAGAAAAAATATAAAGGTGTAGCAGAAGAGTTATGACTGACGGTTTGGGTAGGATTGGTAACGAGAGATCTAGGTAAACCTGGTTGGGGAAAGGAGGAGGAGCCACGGATGCAGAGTGCAAAAGGGGGAGGGGAGATAATAGGGTAGGTGGAGCAAGTGAGTATTTACAGGAGGCCTGGGAAGGGGTTGGGGTGGGAGAAACCCTATCAGTGATTACAGCCAAAAAAACTAGCTCAGCAATGGCCAAAGTTAGTCCCTGAGTCAGTACAAAGTCAATAGTAAAAGGCACTCCAATCTGAAGGGCTAGAAGGCAATAAGCTGACCAATAAGGACCCGCCTAGAAAAGCCGCAACAATGGGAGGCCTCGGCGCTGGAATTCAGGTAGCGGCAGTACCTGGGGGAAGAATCTGTGTCCGAGGAGCGTGAGAGCAGTCTGACTTTGCCGGTGGAGTCAAATAAAGTTGTATACCTCTACAATCAAAGCTGTCTACCACTGGGAATAAAAACATAGAACTATATTACAAATACGAAAACATCCAAATTAATGACCAGTGAGGCAAATTAGCACATCAGTTAACAAACCTTTCAAACCAATCATGTACATTCCCATACCAATTGCCACACTTACCATAAGACACTGAAAAGACTCCCACACCTGTAAAAACTCTATCCACAAAAAAAAAAACAGTAACTGAATCTTCACAGTAACTAATAATTCCCATGCTCTCACCAAACATCCATGTCCCTTAGTGCTGCAGCCCTCTCCTCAGACATAGTGTCATCATGTCCTCCATGTTGCTGCCACCAATGCCAGCCTCATATAGCTGACAAAATGCTGTTCATGCTGCTTCTGCTAATGCAGAGATCCTTCAACTCCTGCTCATGACTTCAACACACACTGGTCCCAGAGAAAGACACCATGTTCAGTATACCATTCACAACCTACCCTCACATGTCAGAAATGGATTCCTCATTCCTAGGTGTAATAGGAATTCTGGTAAACTTGCCTTCAGATATAGACTACGCCATCTATAAATAGCTTACCTCTGGGTCCTACCTTACTAATCAGCATTTAGTCTGCCAAATGATTGCTCATTACTGTACCAGACCTTGTCCAGACTCAACTATACCGGGCATTGTTAAAATACTGCCTATCTAAAGTACTTCAATATGATTAACTTATTTATTTTGTATACAGTTTTGGAAAGGGAAGGGAACATTATTTAACAAGGAGTAGCACACTAAGCCAAAACTTGTTTCCAGATGTGACCTGGGAGCACAAGAAAGTTAAGTGACATGCTCAGGATCACACAGTATGCACCTACTGTGGGATTCAAGTCCAGGTCTCCAGATCTGCAGCTCAGAGCCTTAACTCACTGCACTGTACTGCCTGGGCACCCTGATTGTCCCTTGTTTCACCCCCTAACAGGTTGCATCTGTAAATGAGATTGCTCCTTATTGTTAAAGTCAAATTTTTGTAGCTTAATAACTTTGGGGCTGTTTGACTAAATTGCTTGAAATGTTGCATGCATGATCCGGGTGTCAAATTCTTATAAGTTGGCAAGTTTCATGATGGCCTCCCATCTGGATTCTGAGATCCAAAAATGTAAGCAGCCAGTAAAAATATTTTTGTGTGTGTTTTTTGCTCACTAGTGGATAAAAAAATGGTTTTGAATTTTGTTCCAAATTTTTCAGGGTAGAATGGGCTTGACCCAAGTGTGTGCCTTTCAAAGGTTTCATTAAAAAAATCAATTGGCTCTCAAATGTTAACATTTTAAATTTGGCTTTTGAGCATGCCCAGTAGGGTTTTCTGGATAGCCATCTAGTGCTAGCAAAGAATTTATGGTTGCAAGCTAATTTTTGTTTCATTAGATAATGTTTTTTAAGTTCGCAAGAAAAAAATGCTTGATCAGGAGTGCTGCCATCTTGTTTTTTTTTTAATTTAAAAAAAAATACTAGAAATACAAAAATGATGTTTTTTCATAATACAGACACCTGAACCTAGGTAAATGGGATCTAAGTACAGTAGCTAGAGTCTAGGATTTATTTGATGATCCAGAAATATGTGTTCTGGTCACCCTGAAAAATCATAGGTCACCAGCAAAGCAAAGGTTGCAATTTGTGTGTCACAAGCTGAGAATTCTTAGTTTATGAGAAACTGTGAACAAATAATTATTTTTTAAGGCCCTTTGACTAACACAGTGGGTAAGAATGTTACTTCCACCTCAAAATGTAAAAGTGCAAATAAAGAATTCTTGTTCTCGACATAAAAAAGTAAGAACAAAGAATTCTTTGTATGCAACATAAAAATGTGAGTGTGAATAAAGAATTCTTTATTTACAACATAACAATTTAGACTTTGTTCCCCAAATCAACTGTTACTCAGAACTCAGCCATTTTTTCCATACTGTTTTTTTACTCCCCAACCGACTCAGGCAATGCTAACTCTGATCTGTCTCCTCCTACCCTGGTACTCACCTGATCCAGAGACTACCCCATGCATTGCTCCCCCACCCTGGGTGGACCAGAATGGGGAGGGCCATCATCCCCCACCTGGAGATACATATACATTCTGGATCCAGTGGTCCAGGAGGTGGCATGGATCAGGGTAGGCAGGCAGAACTTCATGTAGCCCAAGTCTGCCTATTCTGCTTTTCTGCCCTAGGTCCCCTGCCACAGTAACACATGAGCATGTGTATGGATGCACACACTTGCCATAGAACTGTGGGCCCTCCTTACATGTCACTTTGACACTAGCACTACCCTGTTACCCCCAGGCCTTCTCCTAGGGACAGCCAAGGGCTGAGTCAGCATGCCTCCTCACCATGGGAGAGGAGAGCAGTTCATCAGATGCTTAAGCCTCTCCTCCCAACTGACCTCCAGTGACCTGAGCTCATTTCCAAATTTGGATCGCCAGTGTGGTAGGAGGCAATGTGCTCAGTGCCTCAGCCCTCCACACCACTGGGCCAACTCAGCCATTATGTTAACAATTTTTTTTTTACCAGATTTTCAACAACTTTATTTTTAAAGGTCCTTAGATGAACACAGTTGGCGAGAACTGTTACTGCTGTCTAAAAATGAATTATTATGTTGTATTGCCTTAAAAACTAATTTGAAAGTAGGATTACAAGTCTGCCTGTCCTATGGATGTCACAGGGACTTAGAATATAACTATAAATATTGAAAAATGGGCCATGCAGTTTGGTATGAATCTGCTGACATGCATGTAATGACAGACTACGGGAGTTTGTCCCCTACGCAAATTCTGAAAATGAACATAACACTGTGGTAAGGGATTTGTGTGGGGAACAAAGTGTGCTATACAAATTGTGTACACACAGAATGACCCATTTGTACATTGAGCTTATATATGTAAGGCTGCTGCATGGTATTTGCATATGGGGCACTAAGCAAATCACTCACCCACTTAATGCATGAGCAGGGTTGCACTTCTGTATCCAGAAGTGGGTTGTATTTTGGGTATCATGGATTTCTATCTGCATCTGCAGAAGCACAGGCCCTTGCAGCCAGATGTGGCTATGTGTATCTGTGGATACAGAAGTGCAGGCACTACAGGGACCTGCCCTTCTGCAACCAGAAGTACACTTGTAATTTTATTTTATTACCTTTCTTGAAAAAAAAAGACTTAGTATTTGCCTTATTGGTCCTTGTCAGAACAGATCCAGAAGCAAATGATTTGATACCTTTTATTGGACCAGTGCAAATGTAACAAAACGAACAAAGTGCTTTAGCTTTCGGACCAACAAGTCCTTCCTCGGAAGCTTAAACAAGCTTAAGCTTCCGAGGAAGGACTTGTTGGTCCAAAAGCTAAAGCACTTTGCTCTTTTTGTTACACCTATGTTGGTCCAATAAAAGGTATCACATCATTTGCTTCTGGATCTGTTGATAAAAAAAAGAATATTCTTTGCAAAAAGCTGCATTAATGTACCAGTTAGGGTTCAACTTAATGCCATAAAAGTAGGGAAATAAGGCATTATGGTTTCCGACCCTATCTCCCCCTAGCAGCAAAAGGACAAGACTGCACAAGCAGACACAGACAACCATCATCAGGTAAGACAAACAACATACAAAGGTTTTCAGATGAAATAAATGCAGTAGCATTGATGTGTTACCTTTAAAAATACTAATACAGCATGCTGCACTTTAAAAAAAACTCTGCTCCGGTGCTGTTTATAAATGTAACAGTGTGACTGTAGAAGTGGGTGTGTATGTTTTGCAGTTTATGGTTCCATGTCATAATAGTGATCACAAAACAGCAATCGCTATTATGGTGTGTGTATATCGCCGAAAAGCATTTTGGCAATATGCAATTCTCGGCGACCCCACTAGCAGTAACACTTAGTGCTTCTGAGGGTGGCCTGCGCCCCCCCGCACCCCCTGCTTTTATATTGTCAACTCCAGGGGGTGCATGTTGAGGAGGGGGCAAAACTTGGGGGGGAAGGCAGCTGCAAGCAGCAGCAAAATACTCGTCCCCGGTCCATCCCAAACCCAGTGCCTACTGCACCATAGCCAGCCACCCTCACCACAGGGCTGGCTCGGCTGCAGCAGGCTCTCCTTCCTATCTCAACCCTCCTTCCAATTCCTCCCTTCCACCTTCGTATTCCTCCCCTTCAGGTCACTTTCCTTGATATTCCCTCGCTACCTTTACACAGGGTAGTTGATGATGATAGCACTATAAATGAGTCACTGTTTTTACAGTCACTCATTTATTATCGCTATCATCACTGGATACCCAGTTTACAAATGTATCTGTGGCTGCTTCTGTAGACAGAAGTAGGGTTGTAATTTCAGTATTGTGGATTTGCTTCTGCAACCCAAAGTGGTTGTATATGTCTTGTACTATGCACAGGTATCCGTGGTTGAAGATACACTGGTTCTGCAAGTGCCTGCACTTCTGCAAACAGAAGTAGTGTTGTAATTTGAGTATTGTGCATGTCTGTCTGCAGCTAGAAATGGGTATGTACAGTATGTCTTGCAGAATACATGTGTATCCATGGCTGCAGAGGCACTAGACCCAGATGATGGGTGTCTCTTGTGTCATGTGGAAACAGTTGTATGTTGTTTGTCTTAATGATGTCTGTCTGTAGTTGCTTGTGTGGTCATGTTCTTTTGTGGCTGGGGGGGAGTTAGGGTTTGTAAACCCTCATGCCACATTTTTCTACCTTTGTGGCATTAAGTTGAACCCTAACTGGTGCATTACAGTAGTTGATGGCAATGTATATATTAGACAGGTATGGTCACACCTGTATATTAGGATCGAATAAGCACTTTAAGGTTAAACCACGATAACCACTCCATAATAGCACTAACACCCTCCAACTGATTTGGCCCAAATTTGGTAAGCATTATGCTGGACCAGAGTCTCTGGATTCTGAAAATTGTGTGCCAGTTTTGGGCAAAGTTACAGAGGTGCACAAAACACTGAAATTCACTCAAATTAAGAGGATTTTCTTTGCTCATCTGTAACTAAAAAACTCTTTTTAAACCTGAAACTTACAAGTTTGATGCTGTCTGGTCCAAGGCACATGCTTTTGCAAGTTTCAAGTTTTTAAATGATTAAGTTTTTAAAATATAAGTTAAAAGCCGGCCCGGTGGCTCTGAGGGTTGAGGCACTGGACACCACATCTCACGCTATGCCGGCAACCTGGGTTCGGCAACAGACTCAGATCGGCGAGGGTCGGCCAGGAGAGGAAGGATTGAGCATCCCAATGGATGCTCTCCTCCCTCTGGGGTGGGATACCAGAGGTGCTGTGTGTGCCCGACATCCTGAGAGAGCCGGTGGGAACACGGGCTCTCAAGGGGGTGACAGCTCCATTCAGTGGAGTCGGGGAGGGGGGACACTATTAGGCACTTGAGAGGAAAGACGTGCATCAGCATGTCGCCTCTCTGGATGTATGTCCTTGTGCTGGCATCTCAGGGGGCTGGGACAGGGAAAGAGACCACAGAAAAATAAAAAAAAAACCTCGGCGGTCCTAGATGATGACCGTTCTGAGCCATCCAGGCCACCAATTCCAGGACAGACCTTGCTGTGCAGGTGGGAGAAGGAGGAGGAGAGGCACTCTAGGGTCAGATCCTGGGTCCGGAGACTGGAATCGGATGAACGGCCTGAAGGAGCTGTCATCCAGTGTAGGATCATTAAAAAGTGGAGTGATCAACTTCTGAGGTGGAGAGAGAAGCAATGCATGCACTTTTTTTTTTTTAAATTAAAATCATGGAAAGTAAAACATTCTAAATCCCACAACTTGAGAGGTTTATAATATGTTTGTATGTGCTGTGTGAGATGTCTTTTATGATCTAAGAGCATCATCCCACACAGTTTGGGCAGCTTCATTTTGCAGTCCTCTTGCATTAACTGCTCAAGGAAGCCTCTCTTGTATCATGAGAGGCATCTCACACAGCACTTCTAAACTTGTAATACTGAGTCCCCTACCACCACTAACTGTAGTTGTCCTGTACAAATCTCAGCATTCCCCTATGATGCCCTTGCCTTCTAATGCTGGAAGACCCTATCACACCATACCCTCATCAATTTCCACTTCCTTTTCAGGTTCTGCCAGTGGTATGAATATGCTGGGTTGTCCAAGGGACAAAGGATTCATTAGTGTAGGTTGACCATGCCCCTGTCCTCTTGTGCTCCATACTGAACCCGTTTTTCACTTCTAGTTTCCTCTAACCCCTGCTTTCTATTACTGTGTTCTCCTGTAGCAAGGTCTTCCCAGCAGACTACCACTATATTGCTTCCCTTCCTTGACATCCAGTAGTGTTGCTAACTGCTTTTTAAGATCCTTGACTCTGTTTACAAGGTCAGCTATACCCTGCATTGCTTGGAAGTGTATCTGTTCACTCCTCACACTCTGCAAGGTGTGAGGCTCCAAGACAGTCTTAGAATAAAACTAGGACTCAGTACAATTATATGTTGGTTCCTGTTCTTCCTTCTTCTACAGTTTCTTCACACTCTGAATGGCACCCTCTGTTTGCAGCTGCTTTGTTTGTTAGATCACTCACATTTATTCTCATCTCTATGGTCTCCTTTGTCACCCCCAAGTTGATTCACTATAAGAAACTTCTAACCGTAATAGTTTTTTTTGTTTTAGTTTTTTTGCTTTTTCTGTACTGTTCTTTGTCATATTAAAGTAAGCTTAAGCAGCTAGTTCATTATCTTTTCTGCCAGATCATCTGGGCCAAACCTTAAAGAAGAACTGTGCTGAACCTGTAAGTCATATTTCCTAGTACATGCTTTGTTTATAGATTTGATCCATTTCTGTTATTGTTTTATCTTTATTGGCTTTTTAGTAAACACAGTTGAGGTTTCTGATTAACACACTACTGCTAAGTACCATTTTAGAATTGTATGATGTAGTTTATGTCTCCTTTAGGCCACAGAGTTCCAGAGTAGAACATGAATGCATTGTGAAAACAATGACATTTCTTTAACAAAGACATAATGTACATGATACATTTCTTAAAATGGTACTGCCCACCAGAGTGTAAAGCAGAATCACCAATTTACAATTTACTAAAAGGCCAGTACAGATGGAACAAAAACAGAATGTGAACTAGTATTAGAAAGACAGCTTCTACAGAAAACACAGGCTGGCAGATTCATGGCAGTTCTTTAAATATCCACAGATTTGAACAATAAGGATTCATCCAAAGCCACACATATTGCTTCATCCTTCTTCAAGGAGCTGGAACTCTGAAGAATTAATCAAATTCAAAAGGCAGCTACTGTATGTGAGTGACTCCACCTCTCTCACATGGTTCACTCCAACTGTCAGATCTTTCTTTTCCTTCAAGGAGATCGATCACACCCAGACCTGCTCCATTTTTCTCAGTTTTTACTTGTAGTTACTGCTACATTTTCAGTTCTGACAGCAGTTTTAGACTTGTGTTCAGTTCCAGTGCTGACTCCACTCTTTTTGCTTTGCATTTTGTGATCTCTCATTGAACATGTCAATTTTCTTTCAAGACGATTCCCTCCAGCAGTCATGGCTTCCCAACAACTGAGCCCTTCTGGTGACTTAAAAAAGTGTGCCAAATGCTAAAACCTTGTGACTCCAGTCAAAGGCCATGATGATTGCCTGGAGTACCTAGGTCCAAACAACATCAGGAAGTTCCTCAATTGTCCAGAAAGTCAAAGGAGATCCCAACTAAGAAGCTGGAGAAATTGACTATGATAAGTTCAATACCTTCAGTTTCTGCCATGAAACCAAGTGGGAGTTGTTGATCCTGTTCTTCAAGCCATCATCTACATGCCATCACTTGTCTTTCAATCACAAAGCCTTCCTCGGACAGACCGTACATAAAGTACTACAACTATGGTTCTGAGACAGTATCCTGGTGCTGGTACAGAAACTGTGCCCTGTTCTGGCTCTAGTTCATGGCCCTTCCTGTTTGCAGATGCTAAATGATCTTCAGATACAGAGTCTGATTCTGATTTCTAGTGCCAGGCATTTCAATCAGTTCATGTTCCCCAAGAGGGAACCACAGAGCCAGTACTGCAGGCTCCACTAGGCCTTGTACCTCACCACAGCCTTCCAGCAAGAAGAGCATGTTTAGGACTCATCCTTTGACATTGTTCATGATGCACCTGTCTTCCAACCTGGTTTGCAGTATGCAGCCCTATTCTTTCAAATGTTGAATTCAGTTCCCAGTTTCAGTACTGGTTTCAGTCCAGCTCCAGTTTGCAGTACCAAGCCCTTTCAGAGGTTAATCAGACACTTCTTATGTGTTTACTTACTTTATATGAGGCAGCAAAATCCTTCCATAAAAGGGCACATGAAATATATGCTAATTGACAGCTACTTGTAATGTTCCTATTTGCAGAAATTAAATTCCTGCTGCCAAATGATCTGTATTTAACTGTACCTTAATAGATATTGATCTAAAAAACTGTATTGTTTAGTGCTTCCTTTTTTGTGGAAAACATTCAGTATAGTGCTGTTCATGGAACCAGTAATTTGGATTTCTCACTTTGCCGTGACCTGTGCACAGACTTCTGTGTATCAGCTGTTAATCTAGCAAGGCAGTGTTCAGAGTTTGGTACACAAACCAGGACATAAAGTCAAACTCCAAACTATAGGTTAAATAAGAGAACGGTAAGCAATATTGGCCATAAAAACAAAACTTTACAAAATACAGTTTTCATGTAAACATTTATTCAGATACAGTTAAGTATATAGATCATTTGAGGGGTGAATATCTTTTTGGAATCCAGGAGCATCAGAAACAGCTCCTAATTAGAAATTATTTCCCTTCCTCTTTAACTGTTACATTGTTTCCCCAAGGTCGGACATTCCAGCTTGGGGACTTCAACTTTGGCTCCAAACCCAGCAAGTACCTTGTACTGTGGTGGGCTTTCTATTCAGTCTTTGCTTGCTGTTGATGACAGGAGCTGATGACAGGGGGTTCATGCTACATTTCTCTTCAAAAGTGCATTTCCTCTTACCTGGCCTTTAAGGAGTACAGTATATGGCAAAAACTTTGACTTAACCCTGCAGGTCTCTGAGGCAGGAGTAATTTCAATTTTTAGACCTCTGCAGTAAAACCTTCACTAGATGGTATCACTTGTCAGTGGCCCCAGTTGTTCTGACCCTAGCTTAAAAAGCGTGGAAAGAGCCGTCACAAACATCTTACCCTGGAAAGCATGTCAAGTTCAAAGGACATGGCAAGGCCTCAAGTTTGACTGCCTCCAGCCAGCCAGAAGGATAGCTGAACTGACTTCTTGCTGCACCATCTATATAACCTTACACTTCCAGTGTAAGGCAGAATATCTCACTTCTACCCCATCTAGCTCTCCATAACCACAGGACGATTGGTTCATGAGATTGCCAGGGAAGTCAAACTGGAATTGATACCACCTCCTCCAATTACTTGTATCACTAAATATGGATATTTCTAAACCTGTAGCAGAATTTTTATTCATTTTATTTAAAATGTTATTTTTATTCGTTGGTAACCAGGTAAAGTCTGTTGGGTACAAGACCCATAAGATCCATTTACAGAGGCAACACAGGAGCACTAGGAAGGTTCATGACTTGTTCAGGGTAACACAGTATGCATGTGGAGGTTGCGGGACTCAACCCTGATCTGCTGGATGTAGTTCCTTGACCTTGGCTTTGTATGAGGCCAATTGAAAGATACACCAAGGAATGGTGGTCTCAGTGGAGGAACCACATGGATCTTAAATGTAGAGGTGACACCAAAGCTGGCTGGAGGTTCTACCTTAGCAGCAGGTGGACCAGAACCGCAAAGATAATTCCCTTCCAGCTCCTTCATCTTACTCTTCACCTGAGCATAGATGGCTCCCTTACTATACTTTGTATAGTATAGCTGGCCTGACTTTTCTGACAGACCGTAGAGATTTCCATTGGAATACATTTGTGAATAAGTTTATTATACAGATCTTACCTTCATTATTGTTGTGTACACTGCAATCAAGAGTTTTTCACAAATGTTCTTTGAGATCTGCATCATGGATTATATTCCAGGTTCCAAGAGGCAGATCCAAATATGGTGAAAAGTTATTGGCTGTAGCAGTCCCCAGAACATAGGACAAAATACAAAACAAAATTCAGAGTACAAGCATTATTACCTATGGGGTGTTTTAGAGCTTCATTAGCTGTTTATGTAACAAGCATTGCAATTGATTTTAATAATATCATTTTATATTTGTACGTCTAGTTGCATGTTTGTATAAAATTGTTTGTCATGTAGTGTCAAAGTTTTGTACCATAATTGTACGCATTTGTAAATGAGATTATTTATCTCAAATTGCTATCCAGGAAACCTGAATTGACTAGAGCATGTGGGGTCCTTCTTGGTTAAGAGGTGGTGCATAGAACTTGGTCCAAAAAGTAATCTGTACACATCAATGTGATGGCTCTTTGGTCATTCTTTCTACTGATAGCAGAGTACAAAGTTCAGATGAACACAGTTAGCATAACTGCAGTATTCTACCTGAACACACTAGGGATATCCAGGTCATCCTATGTCAGAATACTCTGAAACTGTGGAAACAAGTCTTTTCACTTGTGCTGCTTGCAGCTTATCTATCTGGTGAACTGAATTGTCTGAAGGACAGTCTCAGCTGCTTAGAGACCATCACCAGTGAGTGACCTCTAAGCCAAGTGGCCATAGACAACATTTTTGTGGGGGTTCAAACTCCCCAGATAAATCTACTTGCAATCTGGGAAAACAAAGCTTTCTTTCCTCTGAACGAGGTAACCAGAAAGAGGAACTACACCAATGGAAACTCTCACTCTAAACTAGGAAGGTTCCTTTATGCCTTCTTTCCCTTCCTTTCTCACTCTTTCAGATGGTTATACTTCAGGCTCATCAGGAGCAGCCCTGTATGATTTGGATCGCTCCAGACTGAACTTTGCAGGTCTGATACTCAGACTTCTTTCACTTGAGCATCTGCTAGTCCTTTCCACTTCCCCTCAGGCAGGAGCTTCTCAGCAGGTCAAAGGGGAGAACAGCCTATCTGAACATTTAGTCACTGAACCTGAAAACCTGAGTCCTGAAGGGGTGGAATTTTAAACCTCAGGGCAGTCACAGGGAGTCCTGGGTGCATTGGTTAGTTTCCAGGATAGCTGCTACTAAGGACATATGCATTCAAATGGAAATGATTTTCCATATGGTGCAGCAAGCATGCCATTTCCCCATCAGTTGCCTTGCTGCCAGGGTCCTTTACAAGTTGCTATCCATGGTGTCTTTCAGGTTATAAAACAGCCTCCTTAAAAGTACACTTTACAGTTACTGTATCTCTGTGTACAGTACAGGGTCAGAGAAGGGTTCTTTATATGGCCTGTGTACCTACCTTCAAGAGGTTCCTGAAGTGGTTTAATCCTTTATACCCCCTCAAGAGGGACTAGTCTTCTATAATGAGCCAACTTATTTTATTTAGATTGTTGAGTCCCTCCTTTTGAAGTATTGTGCACTTGTGATTTAAAGGTTTTTGTCCTGAAAAATTTCCTCTTTGGCAGCAATAGCCTCAGCCAGTGAAAGTGTGCTTCAGGCCCTCTGCATTGACACCTGATCATGTTATTTTTTTTTTCACAAGGATGAGGACGCTCTTTGAACTTACACAAGGTTCTTGCCTAAGACCATCTCAGAATTCCATGTTAATGAAAATATTTCTTTGCCAGTTTTTTTCCCCTACCCCCCACAACAGCAGAGTTTTGGGAACTTGTCATTATCTAGGCATGACAAGGGCTCTAAAGTTTTATTTGAGTAGGATAGAACCTGTCAGGCTTACCCAAGCAACTGTTTTTCAGCTATAGAGGCACTTCCACAGGTCCCCTGCTAGGAAGCCTCTATCCCAATAGATAATTTCCTGGCTTTCCTATTAGTGGATATTTGCTCCGAGCCCAAAAATAGGACTGTGTGCTCACTTTACCAGTAGTGCAGCCCCTTCAGTAGTAGTTTCCAGGTCAGTCTTATTTGCAGAATCTTGCACAACAGGCACCTGGGCATCCACCCACATTCCTACTTCTATTAAAGTATGGATTGTATCATAGGGATGCAGACTTTGGTTTTGATATACTGAAATGTTTATCCCCAAAGTGCTTCAGTACTTCCCCTCCCTGTTGTACAAATATCACTCTATGTAATGTGCATGGCTATGGATGAACCAACATTGTAAGAAGACAAGATTATTCATCTGTAAATGTGATTATTCTAGAGATATGCATCCATAACCACACACCTATCCTCCCCTGTCTCCTCCATTTGGGTTTTTTATACTATTTAGTTCTACTTACAAGTGCTTCTCTCTCTTCAGTGGGATATATCTGATGGTTAGACAGAACTGGGAATGAGAGGTGAAGGTGGTCAAATAGTTGCTATTCGAACTAAATTGGATGATTCCAGGTCCTAGCTCCTCAAGTGGGCATAATACAATGTGTGTGGCTACAGATGGATATCACCTGAAGAAACACAGTTACAGGTGAGTAATCTTTCCTGTGTTTTCACTAGCTGTGCCATGCAGATTGTAAAGGAATAATGTCAAAAGCACCCTTATCTCCCTTAAACAGCAGCCCCCTAAACACTGTTGTTTCCCATCCCAACTGGGTGGGAGGGTGGCATAAATACCTATGGCCCCATTGTTGAACCTGCATTGAAGAGCTAGTCCTAGCCTCTATAGCCTTTATCAGTACAAGCATTAAGACATGATCTGCAGTGCACCATTAGATAGTCCAACTCCCACATGGATAATGAGGCCCTAGGCATAACAGATTGCATCTTGAAATGGGGGTAGAGATGCTTTTAGAAACCTGGATGCTACCTCAGCATAAAGGTTATTTTAAAAGATTCTGGTGATTTCATTAATTTGCAATTCCTAATAATCACAATGAAAGACACTCAGGTAGGCTGGCAACTGAATATAAAATGCATTTGATAGTTACTTCTCCCAAAATTATTTAAAAATAACAAAAACAAAACATTTGGGATAAATAATTAAGTGTTGGGAATGTTACAGTTTTGATGTATAACTGCTGTTTTCTACCAGCACATATTAAATACTATAGAAATAGGATTTGGGATGAGTTGGAAAAAAAAACCATGGAACACTTGACGCTATCTAGTTCTGATTATATGTTTTTTAATTGTTGATTTTAACAGTCATACTGGCAATTTCCAGGAATTAGGGCTATGTATAGTAATTAATGATGAAGCAGATTCATTTTATAAAAATAAAATAATAAACAGGGAATGTAATACTAAAAATCTGAATACTCATGGCAAAAAAAACTCATAAAAATGTTAGAATAACACAATTTAATAATCTTAAATGGGTGAACAAATGGTGACATTCCTGGAAATGTATTTATTTATTTGAAAATTTGTAACAGGGAGAGGCACACTGAGCCATGGCTTATTTCCAGGTGTGACCTTGGGGCAAGGGAAGGGGAATATGTGTACAGATGTAAACTGACTTACAGAACCAGAATAAGCTGTTGGTGGTACTTTAGTGAATGGGGAGAAATTTGGCCAGGACACCGGGAAAATTCCCCTACTCTTACTGAGAAGTGCCATGGGATCTTTAACGTCCACCTGAACTAGGGTTACCACCTGTCCCAATTTTTGCAGGACAGTCCTGATTTGGACAACTGTGTCCTGCAGAAAGACATGAAAAATAGGAGTGTAGTACTCCCTCATGATGCACTACAGTGTCAGTACTGGGATTTATCCCACATTCCTGGTCTGGGGCTAGAACCCACCACCTTCTGATCTTCTGGCTTCAGAGGCAAGTGTGCTACCTGCTGAGCCACTGACACTGTATTCACCTTGGTAAATTAGGCTGCTCAGTAATACACCAGACTAATATATAATAACAGAAATGTATGGAGAAAATTGCTTCTCACCATTGTTAATTGTAGCTCATGCAAAAAGCAACCACCTGATATTAGATATTAGATATTACATATACAAGATGAAAATGAGCAAATTCCATTCAGTCCACCCTATGCCCATTCAAAAATGAATATGATAATTAGGAAAAAAGTGCTCATGGAAAACAAGCTGATGGAAAATCCAGAGCAGTTTTCCAGTAACAAAGGATAGAGTGATTACTGTAATCACATACCCCTTTCAGTAGAACTTTATGAAATTAAACTGCATATGGAAAAAAGTTTCTTATTAATTATTACATCTCTTTATAATAAAAATAATTCTCAGATAAGCTCAGCAGGACGGTTTGACAGAGACTGTAGGGAATTTAAAAGTAACATATTTAATATGGATGAAACTACAAAGAGGGATCCTATATGAGATACCATTTCTCAATTAAAATAATTTAAGAAATACATATAAATGATACTTTGCAGAAAAAAGGTAACATACTTACCATGGTTGAACTTACAAGGAAAGATCCTATGCAAGGTAACATTTTCAATTAAATCATTTAAGAAAGAGATATACTGTAAGTAACATCTGTCAGAAAAAAAGAAGTAACTACAGTGGTAGTCATAGAAAAGTTTCTCAATACTGAAGTAGACCTGGGTATAGTGAGGCAGAATGAGTCAGGATCACATTACAGTTAATGGAAATTGTGTAGCCACAACAGCTCTGAGACTTAATGCTTCATGCAATACTATGCAATGATTACTAAGCAATCGTACAAATGGTTTCTACAGGCATGGAAATCTATGAGAGAGATAGAGTCAAATATTCTGGAAGAAGATTTGATTCAGTACTACTCTGGTCTATTATATGATGATACTGCTGTCACAGCAACTGTACATGAAGGAAATGATGTTAAGCATCAACCTTTGGAGCCAGCCAGAGAGGAGGAGAGTCCAAAAATCTCAAATAAAAGTAAACCAAAAAATGCTCCCTGTCAAGATCTTATTCCAATAAATACAGTATATACAAAGGTTCCCCAACCTGGTGGATTCCAGTTCTTCAGAAACATTTTAGTATGCTTCTAGCAGCTCCAGTAATCCCTGTAGGATGGTTAGAAATGTTATTGTGCCTATGTCAAAGAAAGAAAAATTGCATGACCCAACTTTATACACAGTCATCATTCTGATCAATTACATTGTGAAAATATTTTCAAAGATCATCCTGATCAAATTAGAAATTTGAGGGAGAAGACGGAGAATAACATTGTTTCAGAGTTATGGGCAGTGTTTAGGCCAGGTGGGTCAACCCTTGACCCAGTCTATTATAACATCACTTATTGTTTAAGTATCATAAAATTAGGACTCAGAAAGTGTATGTTTGCTGCTTTGGTCTACAGCTTGTGACTCAAACAGCCATAGCCTTCTATGGGGAAAATTGGCAACTTATGGCTATAGAAACATAGAATGTGCCAGCAGAAAAGGACTGCTTGGCCTACACAGTCTGCCCAGCTGATCCCTGCCTAGTCTGTCTCCGCAGACCTTAGCTGTTCTCTGGCAGCCCTTCTCCTATGTTTATTCAACGTGTGCATGAAGCCCCCTGCTGTTTCTACCTCCACCACTTCCTGTGGCAGTCTGTTCCAAGCATTCACCATTCTTTCAGTGAAGTAATACTTCCTTACATCCCTCTTAAACTCCTCCCCAGCATAATCGCTTGTCCTCTGCTTCTGGTGCTCTTCCTCATTTGAAAAAGACTCCCTTCCTGCATTCTGTTCACCCCTGTTAGATAGTTGTACATCTCAATCATGTCCATCTCACTCTCCTGTCTTCCAGGGTGTACATATTGTGACCCCTCAGTGTCTCCTCATAGGCTTTTGATGCAATCCCCACACCATATTATTTGCCCTTCTCTGGATTGCCTCTATCCTGTCTACATTCTTTATGAAGTGTGGCCTCCAGAACTGGAAAAATATGCCATGTGGGATCTCTCCACTAAGTGATACAGTGACAACACCACCTCCCTCCTCCTGCTGGAGATACCTCCTCCTATGCATCCCAGCATCCCACGGCCCTAGCCTCTGCTTTGTCACACTGCCACACCACTTTGAGGTCATTATACATGATAACCCCAAGGTCCTTTTCCTGATTAGTGACTAACAGTACCTGCCCCCAACATGTACTCAGTTCTTGGGTTCCTATGCCCTAGGTGCATGATTCTGCACTTTGGCATTGAACCCCAGCTGCCATGATCTTGACTAGATATCAGTTCCACCCCTTCTTTATTGTTCACCCTGTTATAGATTTTGATACCATCTGCAAAATGGCATACCTTCCCTTCCAATTCATCTGCAGGGTCTCTTATTAAGATTTTGAATCCCAGTACTGAGCCTTGTGGCACCCCCTGGTCACTGTCCATTTATTAGAGTGAATGCCATTAACCACCACCCTCTGTTGCCTATCCACTATCCATTTTTGAACCCAGTTCACCACATTTGATCTTACCCCTAGGCTGCTCAACTTCTTTATCAGTCTCCTGTGCAGCACAGTGCTGAAGGCTTTGCTAAAGTCCAGATAGGCCACATCCACTGACCTACCCTGATCTAGTTCCCTGGAAACCAGTCAAAGAACTGAATCAGATTTGTCTGGCATGACTTCCCATGTTGCCTTTGGTCTTATTGCACCCCTCTGGATTCAGAAGACCCTACCAACCTTTCCTTTAATGGTGTTTCCATTAATTTCCCCACCACTGAAGTGAGGGTCACTGACCTATAGTTACTAGCCTCTTCCCTGTTGCCTAATTTATGTAGCGGGACCATGAGGGACAAGGGCCATGCAGTGGATATCCTGTATCTGGACTTCAGTAAGGCATTCGACTCAGTGCCGCATGGGAGGCTGGGAAATAAGTTAGAAGGCACAGGGGCGGGTGCAAAGCTGGTGAGATGGGTAGGGATCTGGCTTCAGGGAAGGCAGCAGAGGGTGGTGGTGGGTGGGGAGCTCTCACACCCAAGGGTAGTGACAAGCAGGAAATCTGGGGAGACATGGGGCTCCTGTAAGAGATGAGTAAAGTGTCCAACATTTTTAAGGGACCCTAAGGTTTCATTTATGTCCAGGGTCAGAACTGAGCCAGTCTTGTAGTGTTAACAAACATAGTGATTTTGGGGGCCATGTTCATAACTGTAAGTATGTTAATTAACATGATAACAACCCATCATTTAGAAGAGTGATTTTTCTGTAGCGCTCCACATTGTCAATGGATAATCATAAAAACTGAGGTATTGTGCACCCTACCAGGGGAAATGGCACAGTCCAACCTTTAGAATGTTGGACACATGAGGATTCCATGCAGCTGCAGTTCCCCAGTTTATGTGTGCCATTCATTGGAGACAGAGCTACTTTTATCTTCTTTCAAGATTCAGGACTTCAAGATTTCTTTGGGGCTGAAATTCTGCATAGCAGGTTTAGGCTTGCTGTTTCAGGGAGCACTCTTAAATTAAAATGTGCCTGTTAAGCTGCGACTTTCAGACTGAATAATCTGCATTCCCACTTTCCCTGTGTGGATGGGGAGCCTTTTATACTGCCTTATTAGGGTGCTTTAATGGTCTCCCAATTAAAATAAATATAATAAGTCAAGGTGCCACAGGTAGCTACAACCTTATTTTGTGGGAGTGTAGGGTCTCGGGGGCCCTCAGCTCTGGCAGTTCCTGTTTCCACACTCTCCCTAAGCTTCAGGTTTTGTGTTTCTTACTGTTTTACAGTTTATGTGTGATTTTCATATGTTTTCATGCTTTTTTGAAGTTTCTCTGTGAGATTTAGCCCAATAAGTTGATAGAGCTAATAATTCTAATTTTTAGAGCTGTCACAGGCAGGGAACTGACAGAGCTGGAGCAGCTTGGGCTGCCTATAGCCCATGATGTCATTTAGAACTCTTGTAGCAGCATCAACCACTTTAGAATGTTCCATTATCTACAACTTCAGGCAGATTTCTGGCAGCAGTAGCAAGCAGATGACAGCTCTTTAAACATAGTTTAACCAGGGTTTTTTTTCTGTGTGTGTTTTAAGTATATGGTAGCATGACTTGTACATTTGGCAGTACTAGGTTTGATTCTCACAACCTCCACTTGCATGGTACATGACTCTGAGCAAGTCATGTAAGACATGCTGAGGAGATTTTTTGCCTATACAGAAAAATAGGGGGCTAATTATTTTTTCAACCTCATAATTATTTATTTGGCATAATTATTTCTTCTTGGCACCATGACATATCGGAGACCATTATTCAATTTAAGACTATTCAGTGTGAAACCTGCAAGGGTGATGAGGCACTCCCTCATGGGTTCCTTCTACCCTCATTATGTTGCTTAGCACCCCACAGCCAGTTCTTCAGCCTGGGGAAGGAGAGCACCTGGTTGTTTTTGGCAGTGGCAGCAGAATTGCAAAGACATTACTTTGTGGCTCCTGAGTGAGCTTGAGCCCCGGAGTCCTGCAGGATAGCCCTCGCAGATACATCCGACCCCAATCAGGCCCCTCAGGTTTGGGGGGGCCCCATTTGGGCATGTCCAGGTGCACCGCAGTGAGCTTAGGCTGTAATGACAGATGTGCAGGAAGACCCTGCCCTGGCCTTTTCAAGGCTAGGAAGATGACTACGGGGATCTTGGGGAAGCTCCTGACCTTAACTTAATTTAAAAATAAATAAATAAATAAGCTCTTGTCTTTTGGATAGCTGAGGAAGGTAGTCCCTTACAGCTCAGGAGGTAGAGTCTGTGGAGATGTCAGATGTCAATCCGACTCTGTCTGCATCTTTCCGGATAATATGCAACCAAAATTATTGAGCAACACTACGCAGGTGTGGATAAAAAATGTTTTTCCCAACCATGTCATGGTTCCTCCTTTGTTGAGTAAAGATCTCCTGGTGGGAAGCTCCTCCACTGATAGACAAAGCAGTCTGTATTGCTGAAGAACACTGCCTTGCCTATAGAAGGCTTTGGCCATATTAGCCATGTCAAAGTGGTGGTCACCACATGCAGGAGGAGTTTCCGCCTCTATCAGCACATAACAGTTGAATTTTTTTATGCTATTTTTATTGGCCAGAGCTTTCAAAATAAGGTCACTGCCATAGCCGGTTTCCTTCCATTACTCTGAAGGTGCAAACCTTATCTGCAATTCAGGGCCATGGACCCACCTTCCAGGTGGGTATCAGCACTCAACAGTTGTACATTTTATATGCTGCTTTTATTGGTCAGAGCCTTCAAAATAAGATCTCTACCATGGCCAGTTTTATTCCACCACTCTGAAGGTGCAAACCCACCTTCCTGGTGGGTATCACTGGAGATTTTTGTGTCAGGCCACTCAGCCCACCTATGGCTTTTGGCCATGAGGACCATGCGACTTAATCATTGGTCTGGTCAAGCTTCGTAAGTTAAGTTACGTAACTTCCCCTTGAGGGAGGCTTATGATTTGATCCCCCCCCTTCCAAAACAAAACAGGATTTCACAGTAAAAAGGGCTATCTCCAATGTCAAACAGCACAAGTCTACAGTAAACCTAGGGATCAAGGTAATGGCCGGCGCAGACTGTTCCAAGGGGGGTTCTGTTCCTCCCTTAGTCAGCTTCAGAGAATGGAGGAACCTACTCAGACAACAAGGTTACAGTATCAGAGGAGCACTGGAGGCACCATGCAGAAGGCCCAACACTAAGCCTGGTACCCTTACTAGAGAGCACATAGGCCTACTACCCTATTGAGGAGTTTTTTTTTTTTTCCTTTAGATGGACTAGAACAATGTCAGATGCCTTTTTAAGGGATATTCTCCATCCCAGTTCTTCCTGAGATGAAAAGGCCAAATGTAGTCAGAGCTCCTGACCCCATATTTCCTCAGGACCATAGTACAGGTCTTGCAAAATCAAACAGGGTTATAGGTCATATGGTTTCATTTTATAGTCCCCAGGAAGTAGGGGTTTTTCCAGGCCCTCCATTTTCAAGTGCCTGAATAAATGTGCTCCAAAATCTTTGCAGGATGGAGCCCCGGAGGTCTTGCTAGGTTGCTCAGTCAAGGTTTTTTTTAAGCCCCATTGCATCTGATGAATGTCTGCCAGCATACTCCTCAGTCCTACTGCAAGTTCCTCAGGTTTTGATATTGGACTAACATCCAAGCAGGGTGTCTCCTTTCGCCAAGCATCAACCCAATTGAGTTCCTGAATGGTGTTGATAGCCCTAGTGGCTTATTGTCTATCCTATCTAAACAACCTGATTATTCATGCAACGACATTGTCTCTGGCAAGAGGTACTTCCTCCATGATCTAGATCTACTAGAGTCACATGGCTAAGGGTGACCGGGAGCAGTGCTCCCCGAAGCCATCTCAGACCTTGGATGGCCTGGGATGCTTTTTCGCCACAAACCAAGGAAGGTTCACCTTTCCAGAAGGTGACTTTTATCAAAGTCCTCAGCATCTGCCCTTGGTCTGCTGTTTTTTAGTTCTCAGGATAGGCAGCTATTCCCAATCCTATAGGTTCATTTCTAGATGAGAGCCTGTTCAACAATATTTTCTGTCAGCCTATGATTCCTCATTGGAAGCTTAGCAGCCAGTTCCCACCTCCTCTCAACTTCATCACTCACTGAGTTGGTGAGTGTATATGCAGGATCTCTATAGAGATTAATTAAGTTTCCAAAAGTTAATTATCACAACAGATGTCAGCTTCATGGTTGGGAGCAGGCATAAGCCAGCCTCCCACTCGGGGAACAGGGTCAGTCTAGGATCAACATCTCTAGGAGATGGAGACAGTCTGCCTAGCCTCCCCTTAGGTCTCAACCATGGTGCTAAGCATGGGCATACATTCTACAAGTCCATGTAGGCATGGGAGATTTTCAAGAGGTCATTGACCTGTCAATAGTTCTCATGGCAGGAGTATTGAACCCTCAGGTGGACTGCCTATGCCGCAAAAATGTTCATCCCATGGAGTGGCAGTTGAACCTGTACAACTCGTTGATTGACATCAGGTTGCTGTTCACATCCAGCCACTATGCTCAGATCCGAAAAGGTTCCCAGTCTTCTTTGGTCTCCACAGCCAGGGGCAATGTTCACTCTGCCTTAAGAGTGGCTCTCCAGCAGAGAGTAGGGTCTTTGTCACTCCACCCCCCCCCCAAAAAAAAGCCAGGAATAAGACAGCTTGCACTTTGGCTCCTGGGATTCGGAGGCCCTTTTCACATATAAAATGAATAGATAAATATAGGTTTTCCAGAGGAACTTCTTGACGCTTTGCTGGATACAAGACATTCTCTGGGTCAGCAGCCCATGCTTTGCTAAGGGCTATCTCCCCTTTTTACCTTGGGCCAGCATAAAAGGTTATCCTTTACCAGCTGCTATTCTGCACTTTTTTGGGTTTCTCTACAAGAAGACATGACAAAGAGGTTGACATCGAGCCTGCTATCAGACCAGGTTCTGCTTCTCAGCATCCTGGGATTTGTGGCCTAAGGCCTGTTAGGTATGTGTTTAGTAGGACATGTCTGGTATTCTATCTCTGGTTCTCCCAGGAATCTGAATTGGGTTCTGAATTCTTCTTGCAAGAAGTTTTGTGACTGTTCACATCCATTTCACTGGATGTGTTGTTTTACAAGGTCTCTTGTTTCCTAGTGGCCAGGTGTTCAGTCGGGAGAGTGGGTGAACTCCAGGCTTTGTCTCATGAGGAAATTTAACTTCTTATGCATAAAGACAAGTGGTACTCAGGACGGTTACGTCGTTTGTCCCAGAAGTGCTGATAGCATTCCTTGTGAACCAGGAAACTTGCCCTCCATCCCTTGTATGCAACCTTCTCACCCCAAGAGAAGGAACTACACAAGCTGGATTGTATCAGGCAGTTAAGTGATACCTTAACGAGCGGCTGAGTGTCGTAACTCAGATGGTCTATTTCTCTTGGAGCAGCTAAGCTGCATCAAGCCTGTGGGCTACCCTAGCTAGATGGGTATGGGCTTGTGTTGCTAAGGCCTATGTCATTTAAATAAAAGATAAGCCTCTGTCTCTCTTCAAAGCTTACTCCACCACAGCAAGGGCAACTTCCTCAGCGTAGAGAAACAATGCCTCCTTCTTAGAGCTATACAAGCCAGCAACATGGCTTTCTCTCCCTGCTTTCATAACCATTACAGATTGGTTGTTAAGAGTTTTTTTGCTAACACACCTTTGATTGCAGAATGTCACAGGCAGCAGTTTGCAGGTATTTTCTGATATTTTCATGTGTATTGGTAATATTCCCCCTTCCCGTTTTTTTCTTTGACTACTGCTTCTTAGAACCCAGTTATTATGATTACCCTTTGACAATGTGGAGTGCTACAGAAAGAAGAAATTAACTTCATGCTTACCATAATTTCCTTTTCTGTTAACTCTAACATTGGCAATGGGGCCTACCCAGGAACCTGCTCCTGTGGTAAAATCTTATCCAATATGTCAGAAGAGAGGTTCAGTTCATAAAAATTCCCTACTCGGATCTCTCTCTCTCTCTCTCTCTCTCTCTGTTCTGCTGCACTGTACTCTGATATAATTAAAACATAATGTTTTCCTCAATTAGTCTGTGACTACAAGTTAACAGGTTTTGTTAGTCCTTCTTAAGGGTTTTTTGCTGCTGCAGGTAATTCACTGCCCTTAATAAAAAAAGAAATCAGAGAACCTGCCTCATTTTGTGTTCGCTTCAATTCACAGGTCTGTGACTGTATGAGACCTATTACATTTTGAAGGTCATCCCTGCAAATGAACCAACTAATCCAGATCTGGAGCCAATGGAGAACAATTCCTTCCTCGAATGCCTGTTAGGAAGGTAAGACAGTATTTTATTTAATGTATTGGCGAATGTGTAATAGTGGTTTAGGATACATGACCATGTGTAGCTATAATAGCACTGCTTAGTAAGTAGTAACTGGGGAACTGCTGTTGCATGGAATCCTCATATGCTCAACATTCTTTTTTTTTTTTTAAACCTCTTTATTGAAATTTTATTGCAAAATACATACACACACACAGCCCGAAGTAGACACCAGGCCCACACCCCAAAACTGGGTGCGGAAACTATATACATCCCCATAACTATATACAATCACAGTTACCCAATCCAATCGCCATACCCGTAGCTCCCCAACACACTGTGGTGGACTAAAAATGCATGCACTACACCAGACCCAATTCAGGCCCGGTTAGACCCTTCTACTTAACAACCTGAATTATAGATATAGTGAAAAAAGAAATCCCAGGAAAACTAACCCAGCCCACCCATAGGTAACTGTGTCCCTGGGAAAGAGAGAGAACCCCATATGCCCGACCACAGCAGAAACCTTACAGTTAGACAAACCCCCATACAAAGGAATAATAGCTAAACCTGTATAAGGCCTATCAAACAATCATCAACCAGGTCCCATCAACGAAAGCCCCATAAACCCTAACACATTAAAGACACTTCCCTACTCCTCTTCAGACAGACAGACCGAACCCTCGGACCTTAAGCTGGGTTGCATAGACCACCTCTAAAGTCCTCCAGATCCGTTGTAAACATTCTCCTTCCTCCATCAACATGAATAATTTAATTTCTCTAAGATCTGTATAAGGTCCCTCACCCACTGATCATAATCATAAACTAAATCCTCCTTCCTATGTCGCAAAACAAATGCTTTAACAACAGCTGACATTAGGGAAATATGATGTAGCCGCACTCCCCAATCCTTTCCAGATCCCTAAAATACATATCTCAGGACTGATATATTCCAATAGTCTAACACCGGGTCCATTTATCAACAGTCTGACCCCAAAGTGGTTGAATGCGAGAACAGTTCCAAAATATATGCAAGAGGTCCCTAGGAGCAAGCCAACGAAAACATAGGTCTGTCTGTCTGAGTTTTCTGGAGCATAGTTAACAGGGTATAGTAAATATTTGAACAAATGAAAATTGCATCATATTATACTGGTATAGGCAAGACTTTCATATGTTTCCAAACTTCAGACCAGTTCAGGGGAATAAAGCTTCCCAATATACAATATGAGACTCAACATCTGAACCCATGTAGTCTATTAATACCTTATAGACTTTGGAGAGAGGGTGCTGTGAAAGATCCATTCCTTTAAGTTAACCCAAGAAACACGGACTCTTCCCCTATCCTTGTAGTCCCATACAAACTTCTGAAGTAAATTGGTAATCTGAACTTAAAGAAATCCCACCCCTTGCTCGAGTTGGCAAGAGAGCTTTGCCCTCAACTACCAGTTCTGCGATGGTGAGATCCTGCAGCATTAGTTCCCACTGACACCTCAAGATATTGTTACCCAGGCGAAAATTAGATTCCCACCAGGGCTGTTCCTCTGCCCTTTCTGAGCTTTCTTCTGGGCTGAGTCAGCCACTCCCACCAAGCTCTAACAGATTTATGTATCGGAGAGTGCCTACCTGTGCCTGGCAGAGTCTCCGGGTCCACATATATTAATGCCCCTGGCCGGAGCTTAGCCCTTTCCAGAAGCAATTGCTCAATCCGTAGCCAGCTAGGTGTATATTCCCCTTCTCGAGGACAGCCGTCCCATCGGCCCATATATCCTAATTGTCCTGCCACATAATAAGTGAACAAGTCAGGGAGCTTCACCCCACCCCTTGAATAGGGAAGACTTAAAATCTTTTGCTTCCTCCTGGGAGGCTTCGAATCCCATAAAAAATCCGAGATAATCTTTTGAATGCCAACAAATCTAATCCTAGGAATAGAATAGGGAGAAAGACAAATGGGATACAGCAGGCGAGGCAAAAGATTCATTTTAACGAGACCCAACCTAGCAGTGAAATTCAACGGAAGCCTCCTCCATCTTACAATATCCTGCTTAACTTTAACCACAATATTGCCCAGGTTCTCATCCACCCCATCCTCAGACCTAGCCATGATCCAGATCCCGAGATACTTGATTTTGTCAGATGCCCAATTAACTCGGAAATGCTCAAAATCTGCCCTATGAGTATGCACTGTGAGCGGAAGGACCTGGGTTTTAGCCAGATTTAGTCTATAATTGGCAACCTTAGAGAACCTACCAATGATTCCCAAGGCACACTGAAAACTCTCTGATGGATTAGATAGATGTAATAAAATATCATCCGCAAAGACCGACATCTTAAGCTCTAACCCCAGACCTCAATCCCTGTACCCCAGTGTCCTCGAGAGGACCCTTAGAAGAGGTTCAAGATAGATATTAAAAGAATTGGCGAAGGGCACCTGCCTCGTTCCATTCTTGAAGAAACTCCTTTGAGAGATATCCATTGCATAAAACTCGGCAGTAGGAGCCTCGAAAAGGTTTCTAAGGCCCTTAGAAATCCTAGAAACCCCATCCTATCCATTGTTAGGAAAAGAAATTGGTGAGAAACGGTCAAACACCTTCTCAAGGCCCAACGCAACTAATGCCATAGCCGAGTTAGAGAAGCCGCCTCTCTAAGATATGATGGAGTTTCCTTAAGCATCCAGGGCCCCCTCCCTGGCATAAACCCCACCTGCTCCTGGCTAATCAAATGTGAGGCAACCTTGAGAACCCTATTAGCTAATATCTTAGTAAGAATCTTAATATCTTGATTAATTAAAGCTATGGGCCTATAGTTACCTGGCAAATGCTTGGGCTTATCTGGTTTGGGGATCAAGGTAATATAAGCCTGATATAACGGAGGGTGGGGAATTCCTTCCTGCATGATAGCTAAGAAAAGCTCTTCCAACAGAGGTATTAAGGTCTCAGCATGAGCTTTATAGAAACTAGCCGAGAGGCCATCAGGTCCCGGTGCCTTCCCATTGGGCAAGTCCATAATGACCTCCCAAATTTCCCGCCGTAATATCGAGGCGGCCAGGGCCCGGGCCTGTTCCGGACTCAATCTTGGAAGAGGTATTCCCTCCAAAAACCCTTCAATTTCCGCCACTGAGCACTGTACCCCATCTTGATATATTGCCGCATAATAGTTGGCAAAGGCATCAGCCAAACCCTGTGGCTCTGAGATGAACTCATCACCAAATTTCACAGCCACAATCGTTCTTTCCACCTCCCGCTCTTTAATCCTATGGGCCAGTATCCGACCTGGCATATCCCCCTGCAATAAGTACTTAGCATTCAACCTCCATGCCCAGGAGTCCACCCGATAACTAAGTATACCCCTATACTCCTCCTTTAGCTCTCTCAGCTCCCTATCTATCTCTTCAGAGGTACCTTCTAAGGGCGCCATTGATTTAATGGCCCTAGTATAAACTCCTCAGAGCCCTATTCAACTTATTCTGCCTGGCAGTATATTCCTGAACCCATCCCTGTACAACACCTTACAGAGAGGCCAGGCTAAATTCCTATCCTCGAGAGTTGGAATCTGCATCTGAATAATTTCTTTAAGTTTACCCTCCATCTTAAGTAGAATCTTGTCGTTCACTAGCACCCTGTCATCCAAACGCCAACGAACTGGCCTGGGAGGAATATTGTCCAGACTCCATACCAACTGTACTGGGGAGTGGTCAGAAAGAATCCTGTCAAAAGTGTGCATACCTACAACCCCCCTTAAGACCTCCCTATTGACCAAAAAAAAGTAAATCCTGGAAAAAACCTTATGACCACCTGAATAAAAAGTCATCTCAGTCTCACCTTTCTGTAGATCCGATATGGATCCACTAAAGCAGTTCCCTCCAAAAATCTATACAGTGCCGCTTGAGAGGAACTAGGAAGGTTGTTGGAGGGAGGAATCCTATCCATGTTATTGTCCAAACAAATGTTCCAGTCACCCGCCAAAATACAAGGACCCTGGGGGAGTGTAACCATATCAGCCTCCAAGGAGGCAAAAAATTCTGAGTTAGCCGGGGTGGGCCCATAGATAGAGGCACACACCAATGGACTACCAAAACACAAACCCATTATGTAGACTCCCCTGCCATCCTCCCTCGAGGTGACGCCTCAATCTCATAAGGGCATCCTTTCCTAATTAGCAGTGCCACCCCATCCGACGCCCTCGCAGTGCCAGACCCAAACACTTTACCCACCCAGCCTTTCTTGAGCAAATGCAGTTCATCAGTCAGTAAGTGGGTTTCCTGAAGAGCTGCTACATGAACCCCCATCTGATTAATATGTCTAAGGATGACTAATCTTTTCCTCCTACCCTGAGACCCTAACATTCCATGACAAATTCTAAGTGACCCCATCTAACCCTTCCACACCCTGGGACCGTCCTCTATGGCTTTTAAAGGCCTTAGAATCACATAGCTTAGTTCTCTCTCTTTCCCATCCCCCCATGAACTACCCCCATCCTTCGATCGCCCTCCTAAATCCGTCCGGAACGTGCATGAGCCCACGCATCCTGAGTCTCCCTTCGGTCCCCGAGTCCATACATGAAACCCTACAAAACCTGCATCTCCCATGCCTTCTCTTACAAGCCAGTTCCCAAAACCCACCCCTCTGAAACATTAATAGAAAACTGATATCGCCAGCACGTAAGCCATTGCCTTCATGGCTTTTCAGTACCCCAACCTATAGCAAGAAATGAGGAAAAAAAAGGGGGGTAAGGGGAGAAGGAAGAACAGTTCAGCAGGCAACAAGTCGGTCCCTTAAAGTCTCTTTTCCACCACGTAAATAAGGCCCTCAAAACATAGTCCTGGACATCCGCTCCAATCTCGTCTTATGCTTCAGGTCACCGACTTAAATAGGTCAGGTAGTTCCACCTTGAGGCTTTCTAAGGCTTCCTCTGCCGAGAGGTATTTTCTGTCACCTTTCTCCAACTTAACCACCAAGGTAGCAGGGTATTGCAGCCTGAATTTTAGACCCGCATATATAGCTTCTTCTTAATGCCCGCATATTTCTTCTGTTTTTCCTCACCGGGGACTAGAGTCCTAAACAGCCACACCGAAGCCCCATTCCAATGCAGATTTCTATTAGCCTTGGCTTTCATCAGGACATGGGATTTTTCCTTGTAGTTTAGAAATCACATTATGATTACTCTAGGCCTCGCCCTGGGGGGCGGGGGGGGGGTTCTCTCAGTGCCCGATGGACCCTTTCAAGATTGTAAAATTCACCAAACAGAGTAGGCCCAAATAACTTAAGTAGAAGATCCTGCATGAAGGCAACACAGTCAGAGCCTTCCGCTCTCTCAGGTAGTCCAGCCATTATTAAGTTATTCCTCCAACTTCTTGCCTCTTGGTCCTCTAGGCGATCCTCTAGCTTTCTCACTTGCCGTTTAATATTAATAATATCATGATCCAAGGTAGAAGATTTCCTTTCCTGTGACCCGGCTCTGGCTTCCAAATCCCCCACTCGCTGAGTGAGCGCATGCAGTGCAGGCTTTAAAATAGTAAAATCAGCTACAAGCCCCTCAGGAGCTGCTTAATCTCCAGGATGTCTTCCGAGGTTGACTGGCCCTCCAGGATCTCCCCTCAGGCCTCCGCATCATCTGGGACTGGGAATGGGGCTTAGAGGCGCTTGGCAGCCGGGGATCTTGCTGCCAGAGGCTGGGGCGCTACTCAGCTGGGCCACCGGCCATTTCGGCTGCTAAGATGCCGAAATGAAATGCGGTAATCCTCTGACGTCCGGACTGCCCCCAAAACAGATCTCCAGCAGCACCAACTCGTCGGACAGGTAAGTGAGCCTCCTAGACAGCAGCTATGGCCCAAACAACAGGAGAACCAAAACAAATTCGGTCGCGTGACTCGGGAGCCTCAGGAAAGACGTCCGCTTCTTGCTAGCTCATCACGTGACCTCCCCATATGCTCAACATTCTAAAGGTCGGACGGTGCCATTTCCCCTGGAAGGGGTGTACCATACTCCAGTTGTTATGATTACCCATTGACAATGTTGGAGCTAACAGAAAAGGAAATTACGTTAAATATGATGTTAATATCTTCTATTTCTGGCATGACAGAAGAAGCACCGAGCAAAGCTCATCAGGAAGTAAATGAAAAGGAAAGGAAGTATAAATATCTAGAGACTGAGTGTATTTGATTGAAACTGGGGCACAGTTATCACTTTCCCTAGACATGGAGGGTACCCCTGTAGCTATGCACACCCCTAGACTATGCCTGATGCCAAGTAAGTGCTGTCATGTGGTATCAGCCCCCAACTGAAAGAACAGGGACAACAGCCACAGCTGAAAGAGATTCTTGGACTGCATGCTATCTAGTAAGGTGGATGAGGTGACCAGAGGGAGAGCCAGCATAAACAAATTCTGGTCAGAGGTGATACGGCTGTGGAGAGCTTTTCAGAGTGGCAAAGGTGTTGAAAAGAATATATGGTGCACTCACCGCACCAGAGTCAGACGTAGCTGATACTGCAGCGATTACTGAACTGCGCATCTGTAAACTCGCGCATGTGAAATTTTCCCCCGAGTCAGCCATGTGTAACATGGCAGTGTTGATGTGACTACGTATGCATGATACTCACATATGCACAGCTTAAGTCAGCACCACCATGTTGCACATAGCGACCCTCAGTATCTCAGAAAATCTATCCTGTGTCAGTACATTGCGCGCAGATGTAAACATGGGTAAAAGTAAGGCCTCAATGAAAATGAGATACTGCATCTCAGCCATGCTAACCTGTATCAGTATATTGTAAAATGGCTAAAATTGGGCCCCCTTCTGAAAATGAGATACTGCATCTCAGCAAAGCTATCCTGTGTCAATACAGTTACAAAATGGTTAAAAGTATGAGCCCACTGAATATGAGATACTGCATCTCAGTCACGCTATCCTGTGTCAGTACATTGTAACAGGACTATAATACCATCAAGAGGTTCTGGGGACATGTGAACATTGAGAGCAAAGCTTAAGAGATTCAAAAAATTTGTCAGAGCTTCCGTGATATGTTGCAGGTGAGTTTTACCATTTAAAATAGTAAGAACACAAAACAGCCTTAAACATTTGTTATAGTGATTTTACAGACAGGCATAATGAAGTCAATTGTGTACATGTATTGATTTAAGCATACAGGAAACGTAGAGGAGTTTTGTCCCAGTTTTACTTGTGGAAATACAGGGAAATGGAGGGTGCCCTACAGGGAAATGCTTTGTTCAATCTGACATATTTTTGTACATTACACCAGTTGCTACAAGTATGTCAATATAAGATTAGTTTTTTTTTTCTGCTGTAACACTTATCTTGATTCTAAGGCTCTGACACAACCTTGTAAAATCTCAAGTCAGACCCTATTTATATGCAAATGAGGGACTTGTAATACAACCCCTCCTATTCCCCTAGGACCCCCTAGATCACCAGAGCAGCAGCTCAGAAGGAAGGATATAGTTTTCAATGCTTACTATCTGTATTTTATTTTAAGTTTGCAATGATGTAAGACAGTCCAGTCATGCCACTTACACAGTGTGTAGTAATACTAGTAGTCTATATTTGTGATAATGATCAGATGTTATTTATGTTAGAAGCATTTGACACTTCTTGAGACAGCAAAGTATCTCTTGTGTGTGATTTAGAACTTAATTAACGTTGTCATGCTAGACAGCGCTTATGTTTCTCAGGCTTGCTAGACACATGTAAGGTGGCTGGAATCCTTATCTTAGATGCTATAGTATATTGTTATTTATGTTGAAAGCACTTGACAGGTCTTGAGTTCCAGAAACCCAGCAGAGAGAAGGGAGTATTTTATTCAGCTGGGTAGTGATTTACAGTTGTTGTGGAAGGATACACTGAAAAGTACTAAAATGTACTTCGGTGTCTCATTTTGCCAGCTACAGACAGCAAAATGGCTGTAGGATCTACCCATAGCCCCAGAAAGGGGGTTTACATATACTGTACATTGTGAAAGCTGCCTTGCAGCATATAGGGTTTGAAAATTGTTGCATGGTGAGTAGATTTTCAAAACCTTCATGACAGAGTTCTTTGTGAACATTTTATGAAAACCCTCATGTAGTACGTAGATTTTGAAAACCATTGTGCAGCACGTAGAATTCAAAAATCATTGGGCCGGATATTCAGACTGTGCCAGGCAGTGGCGTAAACCTGGGTGCAGTGCAACTGGGCTGTGCTGGGGCCAGGACCAGGCAATATTCAATGATGATGTGCCATGGCTCAGCACCGTTGAATATGGCATGGTCAGCACTCAGAATGCGCATGGTGCAGTGGCAACCAGTGCAAGCCACAGAGAGGGAGCATGGGGATGTGACAGTGCAAGTGCAGTTCACATATCTGGTCCTGTGTAGTACAGTATAGTCTGAAAGCACATTGGTCCACACTGTGGCCCAATGGGCATACAGATCATACTGTACATTGTCATTTGGCAAGCGGACGGGTGGTACGCAGACGCGGTGCTGCCACCCGCCGATGACGGGAGGATGCTGTGTGGCTGGTGGCCTCTGTGGGTGGGGTGGTAGAGGGGATACCACTGGACCACCAGGTTGATCTCTTGTATTGCTACAGCCCACGATTGGCACATGGGAAGGGGCCACTAGACCACCAGGAATATGATTATTCTTGCTACTGCCATGATCGGACATAGGATCATGTTTATATTTACTACTGCCCGCGATCGGGCATAGGATTATGTTTCTTTTACTACTGCCTGCATCGGGCATAGAACTATGTTTATTTTTACTAGTGCCCGCAATTGGGCATATGGGGTGGGGGGCACTGGACTACCAGGGGGACTGGGTGCTTGTGGATGGTGTTCCTGCTGGGTGGGTGGCCACCCATGACTGGCCGGCTGTTATGTTGCTGCTTGCAATACAGCCACCACCTGTGGGCGGCCAGCATTTGACCAGTATTTCACGGCTCAGCTTTGAGCACCAGTGCGCGGGCGATGTAGGGGTTAAGATGCATATGCTACCACATCCCGGCTGAATATCTGGATATGCTGCATATGCATGGGCATGCCCCCTGCATCTGCGCCACATAGGATTACCTTGCGCCCCAGCACATCAGGATTTGCATTGCGCTGGGCAGCCTTTTCAAAATCCCACCAGGGCACAATGCGGGGTTGAGCTAGTGCAGCTCTGTTGCACCAGGAGTAACCCCTTTGAATATCCCAGCCATTGTTTATTCAGACTTTAAAAACTGTCATATAAAATGAAAAGTTTGAAAATTACTGTATATATATATATATATATATATATATGTAGCATGTAGATATTTATAACTTTTGTGAAGGATTTCTGTATAAATGTTTTGATTTCTCATTAAACATAACTAATTACTGAATAGTTAAAAAAACACATTGGCCCTCCTATTCAGTCTCGGTCCTTTGTGTGTGCTGCACCAAGCTGACACTGCACTAAAAAGCACTTTGCTGCCAGGGAGCAATATTCAGATAGAGAACATGTCCTGTCTGTCCTGCCATGCCTGTCTCAGTATTGGGCTTTTACATTTGATATAGCCTCTCATCCCAAAGGTTTGGAAGCTCTGTACATGCAATTTCAGTTAATCAAATAAAAACATTTAAAATATTTATAAAATCAAATGACAAGCACTGCCAAATTCTTGTCATTCATAACATATTTAAAATGCGTCCTCAAATGTTAGGGAAAAAAGATGGGTGTTAAGAGCCCTTTTTAAAAACTTCAACGAGGAGATATGACAAAACTGATTTGGTTGGTATTCCACATGAGCTAGGTAGCCAGAGAAAAGGACCTTTCATGAAGGAATTCCAAAGGACACAGGAAACCACCAGCAGATTCTCCCCTGTTGAGTGGAGCAAAAGGTTTTTATGTTTGCTTGCATGCATGTGCAAGAAACATAGTGCCACCATATGAGTTTTTTTTGTAGGTGTGCCTCCCCCACTTCCAATGCCCTGCTTCCTTTTGCAGGCACGGCTGCACCGTACCAATGAATGTCTGAGCTGTCTATGACAGCGTTCAGATGCAGTGGTGTACAGTTCTAAGGAAAACACCGCCATTGGCAGTATGCAAATTGCCTACATCGACACTGCATCTGAACTGTCATAGACAGTTTGTCCACCCCACAAACACATACGTGCATGCTTGAAGCCCACCCCAGCATGCTCATGCACTCCCTCCCACACCGTATGGCTGATGGAGGTGCCCAATCATTCGTCGGCTCTGCTGCCCCCCCAAACACACTTCCAGGTGCCACACTGGGAGCCCACCCCAGCGTGGAAAACGTCCATTTGCTGCCATCCCAAAGACACTTCCAGGTGCCACACTGGGAGCCCACCCCAGTGTGGCAAACATCTGTATGGCGACTGGGATGCCCAATCCCCTGTCGGCTCCACTGTCCCCTGCCTCCCACAAAAAAAAACATGACTTCCAGATGCCATGCTGGGAGCTCACCCCAGCATGGCAAAGGTCGGTATGGCCAACAGGGATGCCCAATCCCCCATCGGGTCCACTGCCACCCCAAAAAATAACATTTCAGCTGCCACACTGGGAGCCCACCCCAGCGTGGCAAAAGTCCCGTGTCGTCTTCCTGCAAAATGTAAAAAAATAAACCGTAAAAAAAAAAAAGGCCCTCGTTGACTGTCTTGCCCCCTTCCCTAACCCACGCCCACATTCTGCACACACACTTACCCCCATACTTACCTCCAGAGCCCAGTGTGATGATCTTCGGTGGACCGGGATCATGTCTGCACTCTTCAAAGCTAACCGCGAACTGAAGAAATGCCGGTAAGCTGTATAATGGCATAAATGGGTTTTCTTTCAACTTTGGTTATTATCTAGGCTATTTTAGGGAATTTTTTCACCAAATTTTCAACATGGGGTTTTTGGGGCCCCACCTCATGAACTCAGTCATGGTTATTTTGTTATTCTGTCCCAAAAGGTGATTTAGTGGTCACTGCGTGGAACCACCTTTCGGGACCGAGTAACAAAACAGCAGTGGCACAGTTCATAAGGCAGGCCCCCTAAAACCCTAAGTTAAAAATTTGGTGAAAAAATTACCAAAAATGACGTTGTTACGAGCGTGCATTGCGCAGTTCCTATGCACGCTCGTAAGTTCACATATGTCTAATATTTTCACTCCAGATTTTCAACATTGCCATTTTGCCACACCTCCTTATGAGCAGAACAGCAGTCATTTTTCATATCTCACCCAAAATGTGTTTTCGCACATGTAGCGCACAGTGGCACAGTTGGTGTGCGAAATCAATGTTCGGGACAGATTAAGAAAATCACAGTGACACTTTTCATGAGCAGAGGTCTTAAAATGGTTGTGTTAAAAATTTGGTGACAAAAGTCCATAAAATTACTGTGTTACGAATGAGCATTGTGCAGTTTCTACGCACCCTCATAAATTCATGAATTTGTAATATTTTCAGTCCAGATTTTCAGCACTGGCATTTTTACACACCTCCTTATGAACAGTACAGCTGTCATTTTTCACACCCTCACCGAAATGTGTTTTTGCACTTCCGGCGCAGGAATGCGTGGTGGCTGTGGGAAATCACTGTTCAGGACAGATTACACTGTTCATGAGCAGAGGTCCCAAAATGCCTGTGTTGACAATCTACTATAAAAAATCCCCAAACTAATTATATTATGAATGTGCATTGTGCAGTTGCCATGCACGCTCGTGACTTCGCCAGTTTTTTTTTATATTTTCACTGCAGATTTTCAACATTGCCCTTTTTTACACCTTCCCACGAACAGTACAGCTGTCATTTTTCACATCCTGTTTGAAATATGTTTTCACACCGGTGGTGCCAAATGGCGTAGTCACTGTGCAAAATCAGCTTTCTGCTAATGAACTGATATAGCCACTGTTCATGAGGTGGGAGTCACAAAAAAAACATGTTTAAAATTTGGAGTGAAAATACCAATGAACACCTGGGACGTTAGGGTTTCCAACCATAATGCCCCACCCTGTAGAGACTGACAGACATCAGGGGTGTGACTTGGGATTGTCACTTGTAATACTCCTGCCATTCCACCCCCACCCACACCCTGCAGCCAGTGACAGGCATCGAGGTGTGCCTTGGACTCTTCGGCCCCAAAGTTCACCCCATTCTCCTATACTGCACCCATATCACTGTATTTCTTATGGAATGGGGTGAGCATAAGGCCCAAAGACTCCAAGGCACACTGTGACACTTGTCGGTGTCTGCAGGGTAGGGTGTGGTGAAATGGCATGGCTGTTATGCCTGACAACCCAAAGGCACACACCAATGCCGGTCAGTCTCTGCAGGGTGGTGGTGGGGTTGGCTTCAGTTCAATACTTCACTGCCATTCCTATTATGCCTCTCTCTAACTCCTACTCCTACTCTACCAATGCCAATGCCAGCAAGCAAACATTCAGCACTGACAAACGCTTGTTTATATAGTCAGGACCCAACCACTATGAGAGTCATGCATAGTGCATATGTGTATCATTACCACAGCCCCTGCCTGCACCAGGCTCCCAGGAGCACTGGGAGATAATCCATCTGTAATGGAATAGTGCAATTACTTCTGAGAGCCATATTCTATGGCTGGCATGCTAAAGATCACCTACATATGTCATGCACAGTGCTAAGGGGCCATTTGCATATCATTAGGTGGCCATTAGCAGCTCAGCACAATGCATCCTGCACCAATGTGGCAGGCATTGTACAGAGCCTTGGCCACCCCCCCCCAACATGGGAGCCTTATCCACCTGCGCCATCTCAGCAGTCTAGCAGAACTCTTTCCCTCACCCAATTTCTGTCAGCATTGTGGAACTGTACTAAAGCTGGCCATGTAGTGGACCCTCTACCTCACCCAATCCCTGTCAGTATTGAGGAACTGTACAAAATTCCTTCCCTGACAGTCTAGTGGACCCCCATCTCACCCAATCTAGTGTTGTGGAACTAGCTGTCCATCCCTGGTAGTTTTTTGTTACCCCCAACCAATCACTGTCAAAGCCCACCCTCCCCAACCCACCCCTGTCAGTCCCCATCTCACCTACCTGTTCAAAGGTGAGCTGCAATGAAGTCCTCAGATATTGATTGGTATAGACACCCCCCAACACCACGACCACCTCAGCCATCTGATTGTTAGGTAGTGAGTGTGTGTGTGCATTCTCTAGAAACAGTTGTTTCCACAATATGCATGGATTCACTCCTTGTCAGTCAGATGGCAGCCTTCTGAGGTGGTGAGAGGATGGTCTGTGCCAGTTGTCTGATGGCCAGATGTTGGCTCACCTATGGACAAGTGGTTGAGATAGGGAGCAGACACAGGGTATGGGTGGAGGGTGTTCAGTGGGTGATTGGTGTGAGGGGTTTCTGACTCTGACAGTGATCTGTCAGGGAATAACACTAGACTGCCAGAGGTGGACTTCAGTACATTTCCACAATACCAAATTGAGTAAGGAAGGGGGTCCGATAAACTGTAAAAGAAAGGCTTTTGTAGAGTTCTAAAATACCAACAGGGATCAGGTGAGGAAAGGGTGTTCACTAGACTGCAAGGGAAGGGCTTTAATACAATTCCACAAAACTGACAGGGTTCAGTTAAGGGAGGAGGGTCCAGTAGACTGCTTGGCAAGGGCTTTAGTACAGTTCCACAATAATGTCAGGGATTGGATGAGAGAAGGATGACCATTTGACTGCCAAAGTTTGGATCTTTATTATTGCACAGTACTGACAATAGTTGGGGTGGGGTGGGGGGACCACTAGACTGCCACAGTTGGGATCTGCAGTATAGCTTGCACTGACAGGGATGTGGTAGGTGGAAGTTGGGGTCGCCAGCACAGTGCTTGAGGGGGTCAGAGTTTCATAAGTATTAATTAATACTGCCTCAGCTGCCAGTTACTGCTTACACAAGTATTTGAATAAACCACTACACCCTATATGCAACAAGGCACCCACATTTGCAAAGTCGCAGTGGTGTAACCTGTGTATCAGTGCTAGCCACTGTGTGCAGTGCCTGGTATATGAATATGGTTCCCGCCCAGATGCACTGCGTTTGGTTAGCTTGGTGGTATGCTTGTTAACACTGTTCTAACCTTCATAATATGGGGGTCACTGTGTGTCTTGTTCTACCCCTCCCTCACAAACACTAAAGTATCACCATTATCATTTTAATGGACTGGTAGTATAACCTAGAGGTTAGAGGAATGAGGTGTGAATGAGCTTGGTACATCCAGCAGACCAGACCTGAGTTTGATTCTCACAACCTCCACTTGCATACTGTGTGACTCTGAGCAAGTCACTTAACTGCTCTGTGTTCCCAGGTCACCCCTGAAAACAGGTACTGGTGCCTAGTGGGCCTTACCTGGTTACCAAAGACTAAAATAAAATAAAAGTTTAATTAATTAGTTATCTTACTTTAAAGTTATTAGTCATGTTCAACTTAAACACTAACTAAAACGGTTCACTCAGTGGATATATTTTGAAAGCCATTGCACAGCATGTGAATTTTGAAAACAGTCACACAGCCAGTACATATTTTTAAAACGTTAGTGTAGGAGTTCTGTTTCGTGAACACGATTTGTGCAACAAGTAGATTTGAAAAGTATCATGCAGCACGAAGATTTGGGAAACCTTCACACAGCATGTAGATTTGAAAACCAAACTGCAAATAATATTTTGACAAAAATATATATATGTGCAGCAGGAGGTAGATTTTTAGAGCAGTTTTTGAGGGATTCCTGTGCAAACATTTTGTGTTTTTTTTTTTTATTTAAAGCTGTCTAAATGCAGGCCAGCTCAGTGGCCCATCAGTAGAGCTATCTCACACCATGCTAGTGATCTGAGAAAGGGAGCAGTCTTGGGTTGCTTGGGGTCAGCCAGAGGGAGAGGATCGAGCATCTGATAGGTTGCTCTCTGCTCCCAGGGAAAGAAAGCTTGATGGCTGTGCCACAAGACTGCCACCAGGTGGTGACATGGTGGTAGTGTGGGTCTGGAGTGGCATGAAGGGAGGGAGCTGCAGGACTCTGAGCTGTGTGCTGCCACCACATGCATATGCCAACATGTATGCCCCAGATACAGGGAAGAGAGAAAAAAGTGGAGGAAAATGGATGGCAGAGCAGGCATACTGTATATGATGCTCTGCAGGCTGACACCCAGAGGTGGACAAAGTGGTCAAAATCTGCTACACGAAGCAATTCATGTATTAAGATGGAATCCGCTAAGTAATCTGCAACGTGAAGCGGAGCACTTTGTGTTATAATTAGGATTGCAAAGTCCATTGGAAACAATGACTTCGCATTACTCCGCCTTTCCACAACCACTTCTGCACCAATTTCAATGCAAAGTACATTGAAATCAATATACTTCACATCACTTCACCTTGTTGGTGAGCGCTAAGGTGAACTTTGCTGTGATTCATAGGATTGCAGGTCACACGGGCTCTAGTTTGTTCTGCACAGCCTCAGTTCTGTGTAGTGGCAGCTGGAGACAGTTTCCTGTCAGAGTTCTGAGATTCAAACCCTCTAAAAACCATTCAAAAAGCCTTTTTGAGCTACTTTATTTGCTCAAAATTTAGTACATCGATTGAAGGAAACTCTCCTGTGCTCATATCATCGAGTGTTCATTGATTGTGTGTGGATTTTGAATATTAATTTAGAATAGTCAGTCTGTGTACTAACAGACACTTGAAGTGTGCTTGTGGGAGGGGCGTATCTGTGATGGAAGTAGATTAACTGGGAGAAAGGCAGTCTTTCTGTTTTGGTAATATTTTTCTTGTATAACTGTGTTCATGTACACACAGTAATATTTTCAGTTAATGTTGACCTTTTTTTGCTGATTGTTGTGGTGCAGTGCATAACTTCAGTTTGTTTAAAAGATTTGGTTATATTACTGAGGTTTTCAATTTGCTGCGCATTACCTGTAGTGTGTATGTGAGTGTGTGTGTGTGTGCGACGTGTGCCATCAGATCAGACACATTTTATTGTGCCACACAGTAACTGCAGCAGTGTGAACCTGCTATCCATCTGCGTTATTTTGTACTGCTTTGTGGTAACTCAGTAGTGGACTGTTACTGCAGTACACTGCCCCCCCCCCAACCGGCAGAAGGTATTCTTTTCCAGATTTAGATTTGTGACTTGTCAGCACTGGTTAAGATGTTGTTGTGCTTTTGCATCTACATCTGCATCTCTTGAGTGCATAGCGCAATCTTAATCTGTCTGTGCATTTGCATCTGTTTAGTGCCCAGTCTCCATCTGCAAGCCACAGTTGTTGTTTTTTGGCTTCCCATCCACCGGCCCAGACTGAAAGTTCATAAATCTAAATATGTTTAAAATTTTCTTGGTGATTCCCAAAAATGCCTGCAAAGAGACATGCAAGCAAAGTTGTTTCTAGCCATGGCACTGCTGCCAGTGGCAAGACTGGCTGTGGGCATGGTAGTATGCAGAAGTGCATAGCTGATGTCAGTAAAGGGATTTCTCCATCAATGCAATCTGTTGCTTCACTGATAGTTGGAGGAGAGATGATGTCCCTGCTGGTGGTGTTAGTGCAGTTGCTGCTGGCATGAGTATTGCTGCCCCAAGTTCCACTTCTGACTAGTTGACGATTTTGGAGAAGCCCCCCTAATGAAGGCCTAACCGCCAAAGTGCAGGGGTCATTTGTGTGGATTGTTTTGCCATCAATAATTTTGCACTAGCAGTGGACATTTTTTCTTGGCATTTATTCATCTGGAGTGCTGACTTTCTGGCTTTGTTAAGTAGGAATACAGTGAGCGCAAGGACACCACTTTTGTACTTTATTTTATTTCAGCATGTTTGGGTGTGGTTCTTACCATTTTTGGGAGGTAAACAAGGTTATGCAAAAGAAAGACAGAACACACACTTAACATTATACACATAACAGTGCAGAATGGGGGGGGGAGCCTAACAACAAAAATGGACAGTGACCTGTGTCAGATGATATAAAGGTATGCAAGAAATGTGAGAAGGCAGTAAGGAGGGCTGGGGGACAGGGTATACTAGGATGCATTGGAAGCCATCACATTAAAATGAAGTCCAACAATGGATGTTCTTATCCCTGTGCACATATATTTGGTAAGACCTCATCTTAGGTACAGCGTGCAGTGATGAGAGCATATCTCTGCAAGGATATACAAAGGATGGAGGCTGTACAAAGGAGGGTAACTAAAATGTTGAAGGGTATGCACCAGAACAAAGCCAGATGAAGAGACACTGAAGGACATTACATATAAATGCAATTACCGAAAGGGAATAAACAACATACAAGAGGGTAGCATCATCCAAAAAAGGGATGTGCACGATGAAGGGCCCAAAATTTGAAGATCGAGAGGGGACAGATCAGGGGCAACATCAAGAACTATTTTTTCACACATAGGGTGGTGGGTGCAAGGACAAACTAAAACTAATGATCAGTGTTCTGATGGGACAGCAGCAATTGAAGCATCCTCATAATTTGTAGCTGGTGCCCCCCAATTTGCTCCAACTGCTGCTCAGCGTTGTCAAGACGGTGGTTAACAGCCTCTAACTCACTTCACAACAGGCCCAAATTGGCCTGTGTGGCAGGTAATTGGACAGGGTTGCCACCGTTACCTATTGCAGGTTGTGGTGGTGGTGGAGCAGCTGATTAATCCATGGCCCTCCCCCACTTCACAACACCATGCGCAGGTAGATGCCGTGCTGTCCCTTCTTCCCCAGCAAGTGCATTACTGCCCTGCTGTGCAACCTTGGCCTGCCACTGTACATGGTGGTGGTTGTACAGGTGGGTGCGCTGACCACCTGTGCCAAAGTGAGTTCCTTTGGGGCCACAGTACACCTCTACATGACACAGATTACATATCAATAATGTGCTGTCCCCAGGCAGTGTAGTAAAGAACTCCCACACTATTGAGGTGCGGGGAGGACCAGGAACAGGCAGGGGGGCCCCAGATGTTGTTGAAACTAGGGGCTGCTGCTGTACAATTGGGGCAAGGGGTGACCTAGACTGTGTAAGCCATGTGATGTGTGTGGACTGCCTGTAAATTCTCACTCCGCCTTTAAAGTGAAGCAAGGTGGAGTGAGCAATGCAAAGTCATTATCAGCCTTATTACAAGGTGAAGTGGTGAAGTGGCAGTTTTTAATGGGCACTTCATGTAGCCTGAAAATAAAGCGAAGTGGGCCACCTCGCGTCTACTTCGTGGGCAGAATTTAACTTCACTGCATCTCTTCTGACACCTCATCTGTGCCACTGCCAGGACCCCTGTCAGCAGCAACTGGATGAGAGTCTTTTGGAAGGGAGGATAGACCTCCCCTTCTGTCCCTGCCACAGGGGTCAATCTATGGTTGAACATGGCCGACAGGAGAGTCCTGGGGAGGTAGTTGCCTGTGGGGAGCTGAGGGACGGAGACAAAGGGAGCCAGCCTGTCCCAGTCTAGGAGAATGAATACCTTTATAAAAGAAAAGCTATATATTGCCTACCTTGTGTAGCTTTTATTAGACTTTAGTATTTGTACTTGCAGCTTGTAAAAATAAAATATGCTGGCCTGCTAGCACAGCAGTAGTGCTAACACTTGCAACACCGATATCCATGGTTCAGAAGTGAGCCAGGGCATCAGAGGGGTGACCGGGGGGGGAGGAGGACTGAGCATCCCATGGACTGCTGTCCTCCTCTGGGGGGGAGGGGGGAGGTTCCCAGCACTCGTCTGACCACTGGTGGAGGCCAGGGGTCTGACAACTGGTGCACATAGTTGCTGGAAACAGAGCAGACATCCGTGTATGCACCCCTGACATCATTGCGCGTACCCCTCCAGGAAAGGGAAAAAAAAAAAACTTGGGCTGTGCAGGATGCTACCTACCTCATGCCATAGGTCCTGCTCCACTGACACATGGCATGGCCGGAGCCGTATCCCATTGTCCAGTAGAGGGAGAGCCCTTCCCAAAGGACCTGCCCTGCAGGGCAATCCAGGGTGTAACTCCAGGTCAGCAGTGTCCTGGGGCCACATCCCATTGTCCAATAGGAGAATGGTCCCCCTCCTGAAGGCCCTGCCCAGGAGGCTAATCCAGGCCATAACTCCAGAGCGAGTAAGTCCCGGGGTGGTGGATGATGGGGCTAGGATTGGGGGTAGAGCCGATGGGGGCCGGTCCATTGAGGAGCTAAAAAGTACAGCAAATTAAAAAAATAATAAGTGAAATATTACACATCCTAGATTTGACCAAATTTATTGTTATTGGTGTACTTCATATCAAAATCAGTAAAAGAAAATGCAGCTAAGATAATCAGTTAAAAAAAACACTACAGTAATGATCATATTTTCAAATATAAAAATCACAGAGTGCCATAAACAGTGTCTAATCTGACATGACTTCACCCTCACTAGAAGCTACATCTTATTTCAACCCTGACTCGAAGCTGTGTCTTGTTTTTGAGGGCAGTTGTATTTAAAGTACTTATTTTGACCTGCAGCTTATATTGGTGGTTGGCTTTTATTCAAGGGTGGCTACTATTTGATAACATATGGTATTTAGCTATATTTTTTCCAGTGAACTGATCATGTGCAAACAATAAATCATTAATAACTTCAAAATGAATTAACATTGTTTCACCAAACTTCCAAAAGGACCTATGGCTATGTAACTTGTAACAAGCCTGTAAGTTTCAAAATGTAACTTTTAGTAGATTTTTACGAGCTATTGTTTTAGCAAACTGAACATCTGTGAAGAAATATTGTTAATAACTAGAAACATAGAATTTGACAGCAGATAAGGACCACTTGGCCTACCCAGTCTGACTCTTTTTCTTTCTACTTGATCTCCGGCATATTCCCCCCTTGTCTTATCACTAAGGTTCCTTTATGCCTATTCCATGCTTTCTTGAGCCCTGTTACAGTTTTTGCCCCCACCACTTCTGCTGAGAGGCTGGTCCAGGTATCTACCACCCTCGCAGTGAAGAAGTACTTCCTCACATCTCCCCTAAGTCTACCCCCCCTGCAACTTCATAGCATGACACTTGACCTTGAGCATCTTTTTTTCTGGAAAATGCTTTCCTCTTAAACCTTATTTATACTTGTGAGGTATTTGAAAGTTTCTATCATCTCTCCGTTTTTTCCACGATGTACATATTAAGATCCTTCAGTCTTTCCTCATAGGGCTTTTGGTGCAAACCCTACAGGACTACAAAACAAATTAACAGTTTTTCAACAAACCACCAAAATGACATATTCACCATAACATCTAACAAACCTGTATGCTTCATAACTTAACTACTTGTAGTTTTTTTCTCTTTTCTTGAGCAACATTTTTTTTTTACAGAAGGGCAAAAATACATACATTGAACACTATAAATCCAAATGGACAAACAAATTTCTATTAGTCTTTCCATTTTGGTAGACTCTAGAGCTTAGATGATGCATGATAAATTTTACAGTCCTAGGGTCTAGAACAGCCAAGTTATGTGTTTGAAAATTACCATTCAAACCCCAGGAAATCTTATTGTATTCTGACTTACGCAGTATGGTCTCACCATAGGAGTGCCCCGAAGCTGAAATGGTTAATAGAACCTATGCAAATGATGGAATGTTAGGCTCAAGCTTGGTTTTCAAATCACTGTCCCTGGTAAATAGTTCCAAAACCATCAGATTTTTTACTCCGCTTGCCTCAGTAAGACATCTCCGGAGAGCTCTCCTTCATCGCTTGAAGAAACTTTATTTTCTCAGTTTATTCACTAGTAAATTTTATTTTATTGGTATTCCTTTCACTGTCCTTGGTATTTCAGGTAGTAATTGTTTCGATTTTAGTTTAGAGGGGTAAGTAGTTGTTTTCTTCCTGATTCCTTAACAGAGAGGAAACCGACAGTCTCCCTATTTGTATTTCTTTTTAAAGTTTCAAGTTTAAATTTCTGTTCCGACTCAGTATAGTCAGTTAGTTTCTTTTGAATTTTACTGGGTAACTCCTGGTTCGTGGGTCAGATTCAACTGGGGTAATTCCTGGACTTGTTGTCATTTGAATTTTCTTGGGTAACTCCTGATTTTTGTACCGGTTTCTACAACCGTAAAAAATATAAAACATAAGTTTTTACTTCTTGTGTGATATACTGGGATATGCTACAGAAAACAAAAAAGAAATCAGGACCCACAGGTTTCCAGCACTGCACCGAGTGCGGGGAACTTTTTGCAAAAGCAGATCCACATCTTATTTGCTTGTTCTGTCTGGGTCTGACCACTTACAGACAGATTATGAGATTTATTCTAACTTTCCTCAGTCTGCCATTGACAGACGGTTAAAACGACTGAGAGAAAGGATGGCTGAGAAGGCTGCTAATCAAGCTATGGAGCAACCGGAAGAACTGGAGGGGCTGCCCTGTGAAACGGACATAGTTTTGCTAAAAAACGTACCACAGATAAAGCTGCTGAACCAGCCGTCACGGATAAGAAAAAGAAGAAGGAAAAGCACCAGGAACTGCAACCAAAACAAACCACGGTTCCTTCTGCTGAAGAGATCGCTAATGCGATCAGGATAATTCAGTCTGTTCAGTCCCCAGTTCCAGCTGGTCAGCAGCTGATTCCTCAAATCCTGATTTAATAGACCAAAGTGGGGAGCCTTTTGGGTTAATGATTTTGGAGATCAGCCTGATGATGAAGACGAGGATGAGGATTATGGGTATCCCATTGACCCAGACATTTCCCCTGACCCTAATAGAACAGATTCCCCTGACAAGGGAACAGAGAATTTTACCTCATATTTTGCTTTTATGAAGCAAGTGGCTCAGTCCCTCGACCTCCCATCCCAGGAATCTGTAGAGGATGAGGAGGAAGAGGATTATAAAGAAATTATGGATGCCCCACCATCTAAGAGGTTGCTCCTTCCCCTACACAAATCTTTAAGAAAGTAGACTATGAAAGTGCTGCAGACTCCCACGGCTGTCCCTCCTACAGATAGAAAGGAGGACAGGAAGAACTGGGTAGCTAAGACTGGGGCTGACTTTCTTTTTAGACACTCCAGCCATGAAGGTGTGGTACAGGCTGCAGCTTGTGACAAAGCTGGCATCCCTCTAGCCTTCTACCCTCCAGAAAAGGATTCTAGGAGGGTGGATTCCATTGCAAAAAAAGTGTACCTAGGATCCTCACTGGCTCTTAGGCAGGCATCCTGTATGGCCTGCATAGCCAGGTATCAGAAAAACATGTGGCCCACGGTGTTGATGATTGCCAAGGCAGCCCCCTTTCCCATGGCTGCTGACCTGGAGGAAGTTGCAAAAAGGGGCTTTGAAGCTGCTAAGACATAGGTCAGGATGGCAGTGGACTCCAGTGACACTGCATCCAGACAAATGGCATCTGCTGTATCACTTAGGAGGTTTGATTGGCTAAGAACTACCAGTTTGACACAAGATACTCAGAACTAAGCCATGGATTTTCCATGAGACCCTAAGTCTCTGTTTGGGGAGCAAACAGAGGCATATATGAAGAAAATGGATGAATACAAGGCTGCATGTAAAAGTGCAGCAGCTAAAGAAAGAGCTGCCAACCCCCAGAAGCATCATGCAAGGGGTACCAAAGGCAGACCTACTTATAGGCCTTTCTTCCAGCCTCAAGTTTTCCCCCAGTATCAGCCTAGGGAATATTTCAGAGGCAGGGGCAGAAGGGGCAGTGGCTACACTAGCCCCACTGTCCAGCCAGCAGCACAGTCCAAACAGACACCCTGAGGGGACTGTTCGGGTCACCTCACCAATTCCAGTAGGGGGAAGGCTGGCCCACTACTTCCAGGAGTGGGAAAATATCACCACAGACAAGTGGGTCCTGGAAGTAGTGGGCCAGGGACTTGTTCTCAGCTTCAAGGCAATGCCAAAGCTGAGGTCCAGAGCTTTCAAACCATCTTCGCCATCAGAAACAGCCCTGCTGGAAAAGGAAGTTTTAAGTCTTCTGCTGCTAAAGACAGTGGAATCAGTCCCTTCCAACCATTCAATGTACTTCCTTACAATAAAGAAAACGGCAGTGGCAACCCATTCTGGATCTCAGATACTTAAACAAGCATCTGTCAAAACCAAAATTCAAGATGGTCACTCTGGCTACCATACTGCCTACCCTAAGACAAAGAGACTGGCTAGCATCCCTGGATCTGAAGGACGCCTACTTTCATATCCCAATCAGAAGGTCACACAGAAAGTACCTCAAGTTCAGGTTGCCATCAGGTCATTACCAATTCAGGACAATGCCTTTTGGACTGACATCTGCTCCAAGGGTGTTCACAAAATGTCTAGCTGTGGTAGTGGCACACCTAAGGAGACAAGGGATGTCAGTGTTCCCCTACCTAGATGACTGGCTAATAGTAGGCCAGTCATACCAACAACTAAAGGAGTCTCTGTCAATAACACAACACACTCTTTACTTTCTGGGTTCTTGGTGAATCACAAAAAGTCTGTTTTAGAACCAGTTCAGCTGCTCAGATTCATAGGGGCAGAACTGGATACAAGAAAAGGATGGCTTACCTGCCTCAGGACAGGGTGGACAACCTTGTCCAGGTAGCTAGTTCCTTCACACTTCACGTTTCCAGGCCAGCAGGGCACGTCCTGCAGTTGCTAGGCCATATGGCAGCATCCACAGCTACTTTGTCAAGGGCCTGGTTCCAGATGAGAGACATTCAATTTAATTTAAGAGATCACTGGCTCTAGAGCAGGGACTGTCTCTCAGAGTTAGTTCCAGTCACAGTCACTTTTCTCCAAGCCCTACACTAGTGGCAGGAAAGGGACAATCTCAGAAAAGGAGTGTCCTTCCTGCAGCAGGTTCCCTCTCTGGTACTCATGACAGATGCATCCCTCCTAGGGTGGGGAGCACATCTGAGGGATCACGCTGCACATGGCACATGGGAAAAGCAGGAATATCTCCTGCATATCAACCTATTGGAGCTCAGAGCAGTTCTTCTGGCTCTTCAGTCATTTGTCAATCAGACAGAAGGAAAGTGGTCCAGGTCAGAACAGGCAACACATCCACCAAGTACTACATAAACAAGCAAGGGGACACAAGGTCAGTTCCTCTCTGCACAGAGGCAATGAAAATCTGGGCCTTTGCATACTTCCTGAATGTTTCCCTCTCAGCTGTCCACCTTTCAGGAAAGGACAATGTCTTGGCGGATGCCCCCAGCAGAATAAATCCGAACCACCATGAGTGGTCATTGAACAAATAGGTGTTGCAGACTATTTTCAGGAGATGGGGCATCCTAGAGGTGGATCTGTTTGCAGCCCCAGAAAACCACCAACTCCCACAGTATTGCTGCAGGCCCCCCATCAAGGGCACAGTCCCTCTGGATGCACTTCTGCTTAACTGGACAGGGAGGTTCCTCTATGCCTTCCCTCCTTTTCCTCTGTTACAGAGAGTGCTAAACAAACCCAGGCTTCAACCAGCAACAGTGATCCTCATTGCCTCAGACTGGGCCAGACAACTTTGGTATTCCATGAGCCTGTCATTGTCAGTAGCCAAGCCAATCAGTCTCCCCAGGAGGTATGACCTGTTGTTATCCTCACAGGGCAGGATCATGTACCCCAATCTGCTATCCCTCAGAACCAAAGCGTGGCTCTTGAGGACTTAGAGTATACAGATCTGCATCTCTCAGAAGGAATCATGGATATTCTGAGAGTCTCCAGGAAGCCTTCTACCAAGAAAACCTACGCCTCTAAATGGAAAAGATTTTCAATTTGGTGTCAGGGCAAGGGGTCGGGCCATGCCCAAGCCAGTCTCTCTATAGTCCTGAACTATATGGCCCATTTGCATTCCACAGGATTATTTCCACCTTGAGAGTGCACCTGGCAGCTGTTTCAGCTTATTTATCAGCAGGTAAGGCATCTTCTTTGGCTTCAAATCCAGTATTCAAGAAGTTTTTTAAGGGGTTACTGCACTTGCACCCACCACACAGGGAGCCTACTCCCATGTGGGATCTGAATATTTCTATTGCCCAGCTTGTGCAGCTCCCCTTTGAGCCCATGCCTACTGCAGACCTCAAATACGTGACTTGGAAAACAGTGTTCCTGGTAGCCATTACCTCTGCTAGAAGGATTAGTGCGCTTCAGGCACTGTCCACAGAGCCTGGTTACATTGCTGTCCATAGAGATAAAATAGTGCTGAGAACTAACAGGAAATTGTTGCCCAAGGTGGTGTTAGAGTTCCACTTCAACCAGTCTATTGCTTTGACAGTCTTCTTCACAGACCATTCTACCTCAGGTGAGTGTAGGCTGCACAGCCTGGATGAGAAAAGGGCGGACAGCTACTATCTTGACCTCACAAAAGGTCACAAGATCAAACCCATTTTTTCCTCACTTATGGAGAGGTGGGTAAAGGAAGACCTGCCACAAAATGATCCATTGCACAGTGGATTGTAGCCTGCCAGTTAGGCCTCAGGGCCCATTCAGCTAGGGGTACTGCAGCTTCTTTAGCAGCTGCGAGAGATATTCCCCTTGTGGACATTTGCAAAGCTGCAACTTGGAAAACAGTCTACAGATTCACCAAGCATTATTGTTTGGATGTCCATGCCAGAGGTGATGCCAGGTTTGGCACAGTTGCCCTGCAGAGCCTGTTTCCTAAATAAGTCATAGGCCCACTTCCAAAGGCATTGCTTGGCAATCTGCATAAGTCAGAATACAGTAACATTTTGTGGGGTTTGAAGAAAAAATTACCATAGTAATCTTGTTTCTTCTAAGGGAGCCTTACTGTATTCTGAGCTCCCTCCCTTCCTCCCCTACTTAAAACCTATGGTCACTGCACTACAGATGTGGTAGAGATGTTGCAATCCTGGGGGTATTTTATGTTCTGGTTTTTTGGGCATCTGTGACTTGAGTTTTAGTGATGCCACTTTAGAACTATTTAAAGAAGGAGTAATTCCCTTATTTATACCCTGTTGCTTTTTTAGGAGGGTTATTATTATTATTGTTATTATTATTATCATTATATCGGTAGGAAACTGCTTAGTAAGAATTTGATGGTTTAGAACTGTTTACCAGGGACAGTGATTTGAAAACCGAGCTCAAGTCTAGCATCCCATCATTTGCATAGGTTCTATTAACCATTTTGGCTCCGGGACAGTCCTATGGTGAGACCATACTGCATAGGTCAGAATATAGTAAGATTCCCTTAGAAGAAACAAGATTACTATGATGAGTAATTTTTTTCCTTTTGAAGAAACCCCAACGCAACCCGAATATATAGGCACTACCATGCCTGTATAATATAGTAGGTTGTATAATAGTATCAATGCCTGAAATAACTGGGAACACTGTCAGTTAGGGTACCATTATATCTATGCTTTCTACTTTTTTTCACCTGTAACAGGATAATTGTGCAATACTTTGAATTGACATTTTAACAATTGTCCTATGGTATAAAACATTCATTAATGTTTTGATTTAAAATTGTAATGCCAATAGCCAAGCAATAATCTTTTGAGCTAAGCAAGCTTTTGGTAAACACAATCATGGGAGTACCTAAATACTGTTATTAAAACAGGCAATAATTTTTTTTTCTAAACATTCATAAAAACAATTAAAGATTGTGTTTTATTTTTTTTTATTAAATTTTCCACAAACAAATGCGCACCATCTGTGCTGAGTGTTCAAACAAGTGATCAAAAAGGACAAAGATACAGGTAGACATGACTAGCAGTTCAGCATTGACTATGCAATTATACTAGTAAGAACTTATTTTTCTAGAGACATTCCGGTGATAACCAGGTTTACGGAGGAATGGGTCGATGTCTGTACTGTGAGTGGGCCCAGTCTGACTGAGAGGACAGACCAACAGGCAGCAAAGGAGGGAACCTTGCTGTGGAACTTTGCTGTGTGCTGTGTGCGAGTGGCGTTACCAACCGAGGTGGGAGGTTGGTCGGAACACACACACCTACTGGAGGAACCACCATAGCCACAGCATGCAGCAGAAAAAATTTACAAAATTAAGAGAGGTGGGGGGAGTGCCTGACTGCTGGAGGAGGCAGGGGCCACCTAAAGAGGGGGCGTCCTAGGTGGATTAATCCCCAGACCGGACGGGAGGCGAGGGCTAGTGTCCTTGAAGGGGTGCTCTTTGTCCTTGGTCTTTAGGTGGAGCCAGGAATAGGCTGAAAGGTAGGCTGCCTGATCCCTCTGAGAGGAAGGTTTGGGGGTTGATTATCAGGGAGCTCAGAGTGTGAGTAGGTTAGTCCTGGACCGGAATCATGAGGATTTAATATCGTGGAGGAAGGTAGTTTTTTTCCTGAATTCTGGGCCCATGAAGGTACTAGGAGACTTAAAATAAATTCTGATTCTGGATGTAGGAAGGTGTTGCAGTAATTTGGTGACTTGAAATGGCTGGCTAAATCTGTTCCAACTGCAAATTTGTGAAATTAGTGCAGACTGGTGAGAGGGGTCTGCGCTGTGCTTGAGATATCAAAGTGCAGAGGTGGGAGCTTTGCAAAATACAGTTCATTGAAGTGACTTTTTAAAGACTGATTACACTGCTTTTTTCCTGGTAAACTGCTACTCAGGCTGCATGGGAGACTTTTTTGTTAGTACAGGCCTGACTGTTTAGGGATGTGTGGGTGAAAAACTATGTGTGATTGTGGAAGAAGTAGTACTGAGTAGGAGGGGTGTAAATTGGGAGTGAATTTGGGATGAGATTGTGGGACGAGTGTGTGTTTAGGTGGGTGAGTGAGTGAAGGTAATATATGAAAGGGGGTGCCAATCACAGTCAGGCAGTACTTCCCTTCCAGACTCAGGGACCTTAGCCCATTTGATACCCCCCCACTTCCTCCAGAGGTATACAGAAGATGACGTACACTAGGTATTACGAGTAGTTGGGGGGGCAGGTGGGGTCTGTAGGAGGATGGGAAAGGGGTCAGCGGATAGAGACAGTGAGGACCAGGAGGTGCCCTGGGGCAAATGGGTACAGGACAGGGGTCCTCCCAGTCTTGTGCCCATATCCAAGGGCTCTGACTTGTGCAGGCAGGTGGCTCAATCATCCTCAGGTTCTCGTCCCTCTATTGCAGTGTTATGCAATGCCAGATTAATTAAGAATAAGACCACATTGGTGGCTAATATGGTAGCCTCTGCAGACCTGGCTTGCATCACTGAGACCTGGCTGGATGAAAAATGCGGGACCCATTTTGGTTTCTGCTATACTGGGCAGGTTCTAGGTGTTACGCTGCTTGAGAGTGGACCGGGGGGCAGGGGAGTTGTGATCTGTTTTAGATCAGAATTGGATTTCAGGGAGAATGGGATCTACTAACTCCTTCGAGTGTATTGTGGGGGTAGGTGCAGGCTTCAGGATCCTTCTCATTTACCATCCACCAGGGGTTGGGAGGGCTTTCCTGCAGGAGGTAGAAGAGCTCATCACCGGACTGGTGTTGGAGTTCCCCAGATGGTTAGTTCTGGGGGACTGCAAAGCCTGGGTTGGCGATGAGCACTCATAATTTGGACAAAACCTCCTCCAATCAATGGAATTCCTGGGGATGGAGATCACCGAAATGGTGGTAGATCCAGTCAGATGGTCTGACTATCATGCCCTGAGGTTCAATTTTGTGACTCCCTTGAGTAGGCCTGCCCCCAGGGAAATGGTGCAGTATTGCCTTTTAAGAGGAGTTACCTCAGAGGACATAATGGCAGTACTGGACCTTTCAGGAATTTCAACTGAGAGCAGTGACCCAGGCTCCCTCTTACTGGTGGAGTTAACATTAAAATGATCATCTTAACCAAAACTTCTGGATCTTTGCCAGGCCCTGCTGATTCAATTTCCTTCTAAATTCTTTTAATCACCAGCCTTCTAACAGCAATTTTATGAAAGGGAAACCTCCCTCACATTAAGAGACATACTCAAAGTGTCATCTCAGGTAGTGGGACTAGTCCTTCCTCACAATATATTATATTATATGGCAACTCAGCTGGCATACAAAGAAGATGGGACATCCACCTTCCCCCACTAATGAGAAGCCTATGGGAAGGTGGGACCTGGAAGAAACAGTATTAGGGGTATCCCTACTACTGTAGATAGGAAACTTAGCCTTGTGCTTCTAACTCTGAATACCCTTGCACTTGCAAACCCTGTTACATCGAACATGGTAGATTTGAGGGTCTGAGATCATGCTATGATTTCTCACTCACCCACACTATCACCTGACACAAATCTGCTTACACTGATCACAACTCGTATGAATCCAGCCTGGGTTCCTGTGCAAATGTTGCCCAGATGGAGATCTCAGGGGCTGGAGAAAGTAGGTCAGCTATATGAGGGAGGCATCATGGTCACCTGCAAGGACTAAACTCATTTTTGACAGCACTAAAACTAATGGAATTCAGTAGAACATTCTGGCTCCCCTTAGAAGTAATCTACTTCTTCATGTACCTTGGCTTTTGGCTGGATCCTCAGCTAAACTTTGTTGAGTAGATGGCTAAAATTGTGAGAGGCTCCCACTAAATGCTTGGGGCACTACACTGCGTACACAACTGCCACACCCTTTACACCAGGTGCTTAATCTTGCCACAGCCCCCTACTGTCTGCCGTGGAATACTGGCAAAAAAAAATTTACAGATCTGCATCAGTCACTTAATTTTAGAAAAATCACAGTGGCATACAAAACATCTCAGATTTACCAAAGGGTGTGATAAAAGAACCCACCACAGCCTGATGCACAGTAATCTTGGGACTACTATACCCCGACAACAGAAGATAACTTACAAGAGCTACTTTGATACATATGTGTGTGCTGGAACAGTACCCCACCTACCTTCACAGGCTACTAACAAAGCATATCCAACCATACGGGCTCAGGTATAGACTAAATACTTCTTTCATATACTCTGTGCTCACAAGTCCATCAGCAGAAAGGCTTCTTTGTTCTCCCAACAACCTGGTACTACATCCCTAGCAACGTGAAGACCATTGATGCTACACAAGGTTTCAAGCAAGCCATATGCACTTATCTTTTTGTCTCCCACTGCTGTCAGCATTTGCTTATGCATCCCCATTTCCTGTCTCCACTAAACTCTCTCCCCCATATCTCCAATAATGCCTGTACATAAGTAATTAATACCATATGTGTATGCCTTGCTTTCTTACTTTATTAGTCTTGAAATGTTAGATAATAACCCTGCTGCTGTAACAGTGCCATTAGTATCTATGTGAAAACTAGCCACTATGCACAAATGTGGATTTAAAATAAATAAATACATCACTGGTGATCAATGGAGCTTCCCACTCTTGTCTCATACCTTGCCACCAGCACTATGTATACAATAGCCCTCACCAGTTTCTATCCCTTCTGAAACTTTTGGCCTAGCTTGTACACCTGCTAGGGCTGTGTGAAATTAAACTTCTGCTGGCAGAATTTTAGCGAAAGTCGGAAGCTCACTTTCACTAAATTTTGAAATGCACTTTGGTAACTTTCATGGAAATTCTGACTTAGAACGGTGGAATAAATGTATGAATTGCAGATTATTGTATTAAACTGCAAGAGTCCATGCAGACAGCAACTCCCTACTGTTTGCCTAGGGAGGCCTGGTATAAATGCACCTTCAGTGTAACCAGCCTCTCACCCTTTGTCCTGGTCGGAGACTTGTTACTAAAAGGTTAATAGTGATTCTAAAGACTTCCAGAGACTAGAAAACTCCAAGCTCCAGGTAGTTGCAGCAGACTGCTAGCTCATTTTATTGACATATGTTCAGTGTCTATGCTAATTAGGGGCCTACTGCAGGTTAAAAGGTGGCTAGAAGATAGTCTTCTGAGGACTTGTGACCATGTAAAGGGGAGTCCTGGAGAAATCCTCCATCAGCAGCCATCAAGTAGATCCGGTTGCTGAGGTCACACATGTGTGCCAAACTCTGCCAAAATTATGTTTTCTTTTCCTTGGAAGGTCCAAGAAAGTTCATCCTGTGTGAGTGGAACTGAGCTTAGGATGCAAGGTAACTGGGAATGGTGCTGTGAGGTATTCCCCAGAGAGCGCTAGAGTCTAGAGTAAGCTTGCCAGGCCTGGATGTGGTGGCAGCCTCTCTTGTTTGGGATGTGGCAATGGTGAGTTTGTGGGTTTGGGTTTCTCCAGAAGGCATAGTGCAGCAGCCTGTAGTATGCATTGTTGGGGACAGAGTGAAAGACATATCCTTCAGTAATGTAGGGTGGGAAGTATGGCACAAATACAGCGGGATCATAAATGTGGATACTGTAAGTTATATGTATCCTCTTACACAAGTCAGATCCTCCAGTGTTTGAGCCAGTTCCTAAGTGTAACCTGTCAGCTAGGGGGTCATCTCCAAAGCTATGGTACTGGTTACGCCATTCAGGGCAGATGGAGTTTTGAGTGGGTGACTATAGCAGGAATAATAAATTGTAGCTGGGCCTGGGAGTCTGGCCAAAGTTTCTTTGCTAGAGGATACAAGAAGAAATGCTTTAAGTGGTGGGGCATTACATGGGGAGGTAAAGAAGTCATTTGGATCTGGTATAATACCCAGCGGTGTGAGCCCCAGTTCCTGCTGAAGGGGGGCCATTTCAACAGGGAGGTTAGCATCCATGTGGTATAGATATGGTCATGTAGAGTAATCAGAACGCATGTGCCAATAGTCACCTGGAGCGTACTGTGTCCATTTCTGTATATGACCCCTTGTACACTGTGTTAGGGGTGAATAGATAAGTGAGCAATAAGAATGAGAGAGAGAGGAGGTAGCAAGTCAGATAAAGAGTGTTGTCAAAGCTAAAAGGCAGCTGGAGCCTATAGCAAGTAGCATGCAAGTGTCAATGTAGAAATAATGTGTATAAGAGCTGTTGAGTGGGTAGCTGTAACATTATAGCACTATGCCTCTCATCTGTGTGTCTTTGTAAATTATGCTTTGGTGGAACACATAAATATCAAGTACAATGGCACTCTGATTTAGAGACCATTAGGATTCATATTCTTAAGTCAAGAACCCTGTGTATGTTGTCAATAAAGAGCCAGAACTGCTTGACTCCAAGCTGGGTGTGGACATTGATGTTCTTATTGGTCAGATACATTTTAGAGAGGGGTATTACCATTGAAGACCCCACTGCTGTTGTGCCAGTGCCAGCAAACAAATAAAACCCCAACTGGTTCTCTGTATCAAGAGTTGGGGTCTAATAGTACCAGATGTCAGGAGGACTGGTTACAATAGCATACTTATTTCATCCCTGCTTATGAAGAAGGCGTGGGGAATGGATATGATGGGCCTAAAGTACTTTTTAACCTTAAATTGTTATGTTGCTATGTAGTCCGAGCAAGGAACCTTTTTTTTTTTGTGTAAAGTTTTCTTTTGTAATAAAGAATGAAATATCTTGGGGTGTTCTGAGATTTGATGTCTACAGATGTCAAATAGAATTTTTTTTCATTGTAGAAAACGGGAAAATCACATTAAGCAGAAATGTTTTATCTTCATAAAAAGAGCAAATTTAACAGTTTAAATTGAATATGTCGGAGCTGTGAAATATAACAAATGATATATAAGTCATTAGAGTTGGCAGATTCATGCTGTTTTGTATAGTCACCTTATTTTAAATTATAGCCTTGAATATGGCTTTATTAGGGCCGTGTGAACCTCCTGAAGTTCAACCACATGAACTTTGACCATCAAACCACATAAAGTTTGACAAAGTTCTCTTAATGGTGAACTAGTTTGGCCTGGTTCGACTATTGGAACGCATTAGGAAATGGGAAAAAATGAAACAACATAATGCACTTGGCTGATGAAGCACCCAAAATAGCAGGGTGATGCAGTTGGCCTTGCTAAGGGGTACTTAAGACGTTTTTGTGGGGGAAAGCCTAATCTGGATTTTCTTGATTTTATTGTATTTATTGTATTTTGTTTTATTTTGATGTACAGCGCTTTGGTTATATGAAAGTCGCTATAAAAAATAAATATTATTATTATTATTTTTATTATACTGGTTCCAAAAATTGTGTCCGTTCAGTCAGTGCCAAACATGAACAATGCTAGCAGCAATAAAGAGTATGTGGCTAAGTAGCAATGCTCAAATAAAAAATAAAATGGTTGAAATTGTAAGGCCTCTGTATGCCCTTAAAATATCAGTCTAGAATACCATGGTGTAGGCTACTGGTTCCAAAAATGTGTGCCCACTGGGACAGTGCCACACATGGACAAGGCTTCCTGTTATAACTTGGTAACACAATGCAGCCATCTTTTATCCTTACAGTTGTACACACTGGTTTCATGGGCAATGTTACCCAAAAAAAATTATTAATCTGGCGTGTGTAGGCCTGGCAAAAATTGACATTATTCCAAAGAAGACTGAGTGAAGACAACAGTGCAGCATCCCACAGTGTGTGTCTAGGCTACTGGTTCCAAAAAAAACTAATGGACACAGAAGCCCTCCCCATCCATCTCATCATCTTCCTCAGTGTTTAGTCCAGTGGGAAATGTAGGAGATTCATCATTCATAAACCATGGCAAAAAGGGCTTTGATAAAAAGGGCAGGTTAATTGCTAAAAATGTGAGCATCTCTACATTTTGGGTCACAAGGCATGTTCTCCTGGTGGTTATAACATTGCCTGCAACACTGAAAATCCTCTCTGAGCACTTGCAGGTGGGCAACTGAGGTGTTCAACAGTAACCTGTGTCAAAGATGGTCAAATGGCCTTTTTTATGGTACCAGTACAATAGATGCTCACCTCCTTCTGCTAGTGGCAAATTCTCATCCAGGTAATCCTGCAGCATTTTGTCTGCTGCCATATCAGGCACCACTGTTTCAGAAAGTGACTTGTTATGCTTTTTCATCAAGCCATAGTCAGACAGTTGTTTGCATAGTGGTTTTCATCAATTGCTGTCTTTCTGTAGGGTGCAGCAGGAGTGGCAGGTTAGCTTGGAGACAAAAATGAGCGTCTCCTGTAATAATCAGTAGCAGCTGAAACACACTGGGATTCTCCTTTTTTCCTCTGCTCCACCGGGTCTGTCAGTGCAATTGCAACCAGGGATGATAATGAGTGTTTTCCTTCTGCACTATTTGTTCCCGTTCTTGTTTTGTGATATACGCACAGAGATCAGGATCCTGGTACAGAAATATGGGCAAAAGTGGAGTGCAAAGGTTTGCGCTGCATTTGCCCTTGCACCCAACCATAAGGATGCTATATTCAGTCAGATAGTGCACCAGCACTATCTGACTGAATAAACGGCCATATTGGCACAGCGCTAAGTCAAGAAGTGCAGCCCCAACATGGATGCAGGCGTATGGAGACAACAGGGAAGTGCAGGGAACTGCTGCCCCAGACTGGATAGCAGCAGCAGCTATGATGAGATATTCAACCAGCAACATGCAAATAAGCCCATTGGACATGCCAGGCGTTAGAAGCCATATGCATATCCATATGGGCTCATTTGCATGGGAAGCAACTGCAGGTATGTGCCTCACCTGTGGCCTCTTGCCACATCAGGTATGGTTGTGAGTGGGCCCCCCCAACACCCTGAAGCCTGTCCCTGCAATTTACATGTCCTCCCTGGTGTCCAGTGGCACCCCCACCCTTCGATCACCTGCCTGCATAAAACACACATAGGTCCTTGTGCCTAGTGGCACTCCCCACCCTCCAATCACCTGTCCCCATAATTGTTTAAGTCTTCCCTGGTGTCTATTGGTCCCCTTCACCCTTCGATCGATGGCTACCATATTAATAAAGATGCTCCTGGTGTCTAGTGGTACCCCTCATCCTTCACTCACATGTTGCTGTATACATCATGGTACCCCCCAACTGCCAAGCACCCATCCCAGTGTCTTCCAGTGCCCTGGTGGCTAGCACTCCCCCGCAGCACCTGCACCAAGCATATTAACCTTCTACCCCCCTGCACCTCTTTGTCTGGTGCCATGTGGGGCATCCGATATAGCAACAAGCACAGTCCTCCTCTCACCGCTTTGGCTGGCTGCTGTATGGAATGACAGGGAGCACGCGTACTCTATACTGTATAAGGAGTGTGTGTATTGTCTACTGTTTTGAACTCCTGCAAAAAGAGACATGGATGAAGAATCAGTTTTTGTGGGATGCCACCAAGGGATGTGTGCCCCTGGACTGGAGGACGGCACATGTAGCGCCATTACACAAGAGCGGACCAAGGGATGAACCGGGCAGTTATCATCCGGTAAGTCTCACCTCCACAATGTGAAAACTCATGGAAATGATACTAAAGGAAAGACTGGTGTCATAACTGGAGGACAACGGCCTCCACAATGTGAGGCAGCATCGGTTCATTTCAAGGAAGTCTTGTCAAACCAACCTGATACAATATTTTGACTGGGTGATAGGTGAGCTGGATACGAGTCATGTATGGTGTACCTTTACTTGGACTTGAGCAAGGCCTTCAGTTCAGTGCCTCATGGGTGATTTGGGGGAAGCTAACTGGTGTAGGTGGAGGAGCAAAAATGGCGAACTGTATTACAAGCTGGCTGAGTGGGAGGCTGCAACAGGTGGTGGTGAGAGGGGAGCTCTCAACTCTGAGGCCAGTGATGAGCAGTGTACCACAGGGCTCCATGCTGGGACCAGTATTATTTGGGCTCTTCATATCACACATTGCACACGGGGTGGTGAGCAAGGTAAGTCTGTTCGCAGATGACACCAAAATGGGAGCAGTGGTGGATGAAGGGGAGGGACGGAAGCAGTTGCAGGGGGACCTAAACAAGTTAGAGGAGTAGTCAGAGAGATAGCAGCTGGAGTTCACTGCAAAGAAGTGTAAGGTTATGCACTCTGGGTGAAGAACCCAAGGAGAGAATACTGGCTGGGGGGTTGGGATCACTGAGGAGGGAATGACCTAGGGGTAATGGTAACAGGGACCATGAACAACACTGCCCAGTGCAGGAGAGTGGCTGCAAAAAGTGAACAAAATACTGGGGTGCATAGTGAGGGGGGTCTTCATCCAGGCATAGAGGCATGATCTTGCCCCCCTAGAGGTCGTTGGTAAGGCCGCACTTGGAGTATTGTATGCAGTTTTGGAGGCCGTACCTGAAGTGTGATATCAGGCTACTGGAGGGGGTGCAGAGGAGGGCAATGAAGATGATATGTGGAATGGAGGAAAGAGACTATGAGAGCAGGCTGGGAGACCTGAATATGTACACCCTTGAGGATAGAAGGGACAGAGGGTACATGATAGAGACATTCAAGTATCTGAGGGGAATCAGTAAGGTTGGGGAAGATGAGGTCTTTAAGCTAAGGAGGGGGATAGACACCAGGAGGCATGGGCTAAGAAAAGATGAGGGAAGATTTAGGATGGAAATGAGGAGACACTATTTCACAGAGAGAGTGGTAGCAAAATGGAATGCACTACCAGAATGGGTGGTATCATGTAAATCTGTGAACAGCTTTAAAAGGACATGGGACAGGGAACAGGGGAGAGTGAGGGTGGGGGAGGTAGGGGCAGCAGTAGAATAACAAAGTGGGGGGCAGCTGCAAACTAGGGGGTGCTAGCTGCACACTCAAGCAGATTTAGACCAAGTGATCTGTTTCTGCTGGCACATTTGTATGTTCGTATGTTCATATGTAACTAACAGTAGCCAGGCACTGTCTAGCTGCCATCTGGCACACACTTACTGCAGCAAAATTAAGTTACTGAGACAGTAATGCCACCCCAACCCCCCATAAAAATCACATCAGGCTTCTCTCAGGGGCTTCAATCATTAACAAACAAAACAAAAACTTATTTTCGTATTTGTAATGCCCTGCTAAAATGCTAGTTCTGCAACAAGGTACTGCACTGCTGAGATTAAATTATTTATTAGACAACAAGTGGGCACTGGCAGACTGCCACCTCATGTCCCATCTGCCCACCACCCATACCCTAGCACACTCTGCTCCTCAGGGCACTGTCTTTTTCCCCCTACCCTGTCTCAGCCAGGGGCCCAGTCCGAGAGACCCGCTGTAAGCCTTTTCCCCTAAATATATACCCATTCAGCAGCCCGCTAATCGGTTTAACTGTTAAAGACTGTTTCAGGTGTTTTGGACAATTCCCTAATATAACTAGAATCAATCACAGCCCTTCCTGAGCGACCTAATGACCTGACGACAGTGCGCAAGTGAGCTTCCCTCTGACTCATGATAGAGCTTAGTCAAGCAGATCCAAAATGAGGCTGGAACCTGTACATCACACTGTACGCTTTTAGTGCTGTAGTGTTAACTGTTTCAGGGGTGAACTGTGGTTCGCTGTTTCACTAGCTCAACTGGTCTGCTCCATTTGGACCAGGCCAAACTAGTTGATACTAAAGTCCACCGATTTCCAAGTAAAGTTCACCATTCACAAGAATCAAACACCCAAAGTACAAGGTGTTCAATTCTTTGTTAGAACCAAACTTGCAGCCCTAGTATTTATTCTGTCTAATGCATAGCAATGTTTTACAATAGATTTTTGTTTTGGTAACTAATGGAATGTGAATATGTGATGCCAATGTAAGCTAATGCAGAATTGTCTTTGCCACCTTCCTGCTTATTTTTAAATAAAAAAAGTAATAATTATTATACTGAAACCTTCAAAAAACATGCAGTTTATCACCAACTATGACGGGAAGGACTGTCACAACTCTGTTTGTGTGGTTATGCCACTCATGAGCTGTCATCCCACACCTCACTCTTGGAAATAAATTGTGCATTTTTAGTCCAGTCATTGTGTATCCATTACTGGACATGAAAGCAATTACAAATGACAGTGCATGCATAAAGCTATATCAGCACATACCCCTTGTGTATTATGAAGCATAGTGCTGCAGGCCAAGTGACTTGAACCATGCAGGAAATGCACTGATTATTATTTATCCACCACACTGAGGCGTGCTACCGAACTTATAAAATGGATCTTTAAAAAGAGTATATATAAAATTAAACAAAAACCTGAGACAATGCCTTTTGCAATATCACTGCACAGTCATCTAATGGGTATCAGCAAATGACAGCACTCTATTTTATTTACTCATTTTATAAATATATTTATACAGTTCCAGTTATGATAAACATGTTGAGATAAAACAGAGGATAATGTATGGTCATCTATAGGTAACCAGCTTGTTAATGATCGAGAGGTTGCCACAGTGACCATTTAAACCTCGAGAGCAAATATCGAGAGGTTTAAGGCGCCATGGCAACCTCGAGATGGTTACACAAGCTGGTTGCCGATAGTGGACCATACATTATCTTTTATAGTATATGGTCCACTATTTGCAAGTATAATCAATAGTAAATTGAACTCATGATTAAATCGTCCCTCTCTGTGGTGCTTCTTGATCACCACCGCGGCCATTTTGGAGAAGCGTTCACCATTCGTGCTTGCACAAACACCTCACAGTATACAGAACGTGCATGCACAACTACAGTCTATGTTGTTATACCATCAATGCGATGTACTCTTGATGGCATAACAACATCGTGACATCATGGAAATAGTATAACAACATTATAAATTACTCAATTTCTATGCATGATATCACTCTACCATACATTATAAGTAGAAAATAACAGAAGAACCAACAGAAGAATTACCTTTAGCTGCCGATAAGGGTTTACTGAACTGCTTCACTGATCAGTTGGTTGTTATTAATTGCCAGCATGCCTCCTTACAGCTGACAAACAGCAGCTCTGGATAACTACATAATCACCTCTAGTAGTCTTGTTCAAGTACCCACATTTTCTTATTTCCTCATTCTCTAGGGGGGCACTGATTGGCAGGGAAGAGCCAGATGTTGCTGAAGAGATAAATTATGCCAGTGGCCTTGGGATAGAGTGTGTAGGAATGGTGCTCTATAAAACTGATATCCTTCCTTTTCCATCTGCTGTTTTTTACTCTTGGTTTAATAAATGTCTGTGAGGTGAAAGTAAAATGTTCCAACCCTTTTCCAAGTGTCTGCATTAAAAGTAAGAAATAAATGGGGCTTTTTTTCAGTGTAGTTCTGAGAACATTTAATGTTCTTTTGTTTTATTTTCTACTTCAATATCTTGTAACTGTAATAAATCAGCCAGACAATTAAATCTTTAGCGGCAGACAGGAGAACAAGCTCCATTTATGTCTTTTTGTATACGATATCATTCATATTAGAGAGCTGAATTACAATTATCAGAAGTCAGAGTATACATCTAAAGAGCTTCATTTTAGTTGAAGAAACATTTTTGCAGGGCTTAAAGATACTGGCATTTCAGATAGGATTTTCAGGTGGAGGCCTAGTTTTCAGAGGAGACATCGAAAGGGAGGCCCAGAAGGCAGAAAGGGATGCAAAAGCAGACACAAAGCTGCATATTGAAGAGAAGGTCAAGGGAAGGAAATACAGTTTTGCAGTTACATTAAAGAAAAAAAAGCTAAGAGGAGAATTCTAAAGATGATAGGGGGCAGGGTAATGGAGAAAGAGATGCAGAAGGTAGCCATTCTTTTTTTTTTTTAAGATTTTTTTTTCTATGTATGACATTTTTTTTGTAGTGCTCATGAAAGGTGCTGGATTGACAGCACTGGAACCTAAAGTCCTCCATTTATCTACATAACAGGTACAGCACAGGCAATCACAGTAGAAGCTTCATCACGCTGCCTCATCAATGTGCCTCAACCTTGCCATTGCGAGACCACCATCCATGTAAGTGAGAGGGTAGCTCAGACTCTGTGCCCATTTAGTGCTTGGCCTCTCATGTAAGCCTGCCAACAAGGGTGCCAATTAGTGCCAATTGTGTTGGTGGTTTTGTGATGTGGACACCTGCCCACAGGGAATAGACTGAGACCACCACCACTCATTTCACATAAGCCACTGAATAACCCTTAGCTGATAATGGCTTTCAAACACTATTGACCTGTGTTGGATCTGAACTCATGACCTAGAGGTGAATGGATCCATAACCTGATACCAATCCACTGAGCCACCTAGTTCCCCTGAAGGTAGCCATTCCTAATGACTACTTCTGCTCAGTATTCACAGTGGAAGATTGCAGGAATCTGCCAGAAAGCAGCATAAAGGTTGCTGCAAGGGGAATCCCAGAAATGATACAAGTGGTATTTACAGAAGAAATGTTCGGAGAAGGGCTTGCAGCCCTGAAAATAGATATGGCTCCAGGGCCAGATGGGGTGCACTTCAGGGTGCTCAAGGAACTGGCATTGGCACTGACTGAACACCTGGCAGGGCTATTCAGTAGCTCAATACATTCAAGGGTAGTTCTGAAACAGTGTAGGGTAGTGGACAGAGTTCTGCTCTACAAGGGAGTGGACAAGAAGAAAAAATTACTCACCTTAGTAATGTTGTTTCTTCTAATGTAGTCTTGCTATATTATAGACATTAGCAGTTTGATCCAGCTCTAGAACTGCCCCGGAGTGAAATGGTTAAAACCATTCCAAAATAGAATTTTGAGCCGAGAGCAGCTCTATCTGTGTCATTTCAAACTTGAACTGTCAGATCTTCTGAGCCAAACTCACTAAGGTCTGTGTGGAAGCTGTAACCTACACTAGCCAAATGGCTACCTAAATAATAACAACCATTGATGGTCCCAACACCCAAGACTCAAGTCAGGGGACCAGAAATACTAACACCATTCTAATAATATGAAAATGGAACATAAGTATAATAAAACACACACGCGCTACATACACACCCCAAAGTCCCAAAGGGGACAAAATGCTAACAGGACATAAGTAGTGCCCACACTAAGTTGCCCGCACCCCACCAAGTAGAGGTTCTGAGAGGGGCAGGTTGGGGGGGAGGTCTATAATATAGCAAGACTCCATTAGAAGAAACAACATTACTAAGGTGAGTAATTTTTTCTTCAAACAACATGAAGTCTTGCTATATTATAGACATTAGCAGAATACACAGCAGTACCTCCATGGAGGAGGGGCAGAACCTACTTAGGGAATATGCTCTGAAGAACAGCTGTGCCAAACCGAGCATCTCTCCTGGCCTGGACATCCAGGGAGTAATGCTTGGTAAAAGTGTATACCGTTTTCCAAGTAGCAGCCTGGCAAATCTCTAATAAAGGGATATCTCTGGTGCAGCTAGAGACGCAGCTGTACCCCCTCAGAGAATGAGCCCCAAACCGAAGGGGGCTCTGCCCACTTTCTGATAACAAAATTGGATACAAGAGACAATCCACCTGGCTATTGATCTCTTAGTGGCAGGTTGCCTTTCCCAACTTCACCATAGGTAAGGAAAAGTTGGAGGATTCGAACCTGTGACCTTTGGTACTCTATATAATAACTAAGAGCTCTCTTAACATCCAGGCTGTGCAACCTCCTCTCACCCGAAGAGGGTGATCAGTGAAAAATACAAGAAGGGATAGATTGATTAAGATGGAAATCTGAAACCACCTTAGGCAAAAACTTCCTATTAGTCCTAAGGACTACCTTATCCCTGTGGAAAGAAATAAAGTCAGTCTCCACTGACAAGGCTTGCAATTCACTTATCGTCTGGCAGAAGTGATAGCCACTAGAAAAACAGTTTTCCAAGTTAGGTACTTAAGCTCTGCAGAAGACAGAGGTTCAAAAGGGGTTGCATTAACTGAGCAATGCAAACATTAAGGTCCCAAGCAAGGCGGTTCTCGAAAGGAGGATTAGTATGGAGTAATCCCTTAAAAACTTGGAAAACACAGGATGAGAGGAAAGAGGGATGACTTTCCTGCTGATACAAAAGCAGACACAGCTGCCAAATGAACTCTCAGGGTAGCTGGTCTGAGACCAAGGAATTAAGATGTACCATGTAATCTAACAAAATGGGCAATTCAGCAGATTCTGGGAAATATTTTTCCCAGCATACCAAATGGAAAACCTTTTCCATTTAGAACTATAAGTAGCCTAGTGGAAGGCTTTCTGGAAGCCTTTAGGATCTCAAGAACACCCTGAGAGAGGTGTAAATCAGCAAACTCTAACTCCTCAAGAGCCAGGCCTTGAGGTTGAGGGATTGAGGTCCGGATACCAAACCCTTCCCTGGGCACAAGTCAACAGATTGTGATTCCTGGGGAAGCACAGGGAAGATTAGACTGTTAGAGACAGAAGGAGTGGGTACCAGGGCTGCCTGGCCCAATCCGGGGCAATCAGAATCACCCTGCAAGGCTGAGATCTGATTTTGACTAGTACTTTGAATAGGAGAGGAAGGGGGAAAGCATAGGAACTTCCTCCCAATCCAGAAGAAGGGCATCCAGGGGAACTGAGCCCAGCACTGGAGGCCTGCAACAGAACAGAGGAAGTTTGTGATTGTCTGGGGCTGCAAAAAGATTTATCTGAGGGATGCCCCACCTGGCAAAAACTATCCCCAGCACTTGAGGATCCAGGGACCATTCGTGATGGCCCTGGGAAATCCTGCTGAGGGCATCCGCTAGGACATTGTCCTTCCCTGGAAGATGAACTGCTATGAGGGAAGTGTTCAGGGAATAGGCCAGAGACCACAACTTCATTGCCTCGGTGCACAAGGCCGAAGACCGAGTGCCCCCCTGTTTGTTGATGTACCACATTGTTGTGGTGTTGTCTGTTCTGACTTGTATCACCTTGTCGTGGACAGATGCAGAAAAAGCTTGAAGAGCTAAAAAGACAACTCTGAGTTCCAGCAAATTGATGTGGAGCAGAGATTCCTGGGGGGACCAAACTCCCTGAGTGGAAAGGTCGCCCATGTGGGCTCCCAACCCAGAAGGAAGCATCTGTAGTGAGAGTCAAGTCGTGAGAAGGGAAATGAAGGGACCCCGCTCTTAAATTGCTCTGATCCTGCCACCACTGGAGAGCTAGGATCAAGGTTCGAGTCACTGGGACCAACTTGGAAGGGGTCTCTTCTCTGAGACCAAAAGGTTCTCAAGTGAAACTGAATGTCTCTCATCTGAAATCTGGCTCTCTGCACAACAGCTGTGGATGCAGCCATGTCCCCAGGAGCTGCAGAAAGTGTCTTGCTGGTCGAGAGACCTGCAGAGTGAAGGAAGAGGCCAGAGCCACTAAATTCCTTACCCTTTCTGGGGAAGAAAGGCTCTGGCTAGCTTTGTGTCAATTCTGCGCCTATAAAGGTGAGTACCTGGACTGGTTCCAGAACCGACTTTGGTAGGTTTAGCAGAAAACCCAGGGAGGTGAGAAGCTGCTGGGTGACTTGCAGGTGAGATTTTACCTGTTCTGGGACTGCCCTACAATGAGCCAGTCGTCTAGATAGGAAAAACAGCAATCCTCTGCCTCCTTAAGTGGGCCACTGCCACTGCTAGACACTTTGTGAATACCCTTGGAGCAGAGGCTGAGCCGAGGGCATTGCTCTGAACTGGTAATGACCTAAGGGCAGTTCGAATCTGGTACTTTCGATGGGATCTTCTGATTAGGACATGGAAATAGGCATCCTTGAGGTCCAGGGAAGCTAGCCAGTCCCTGGCCTTAGGAAGGTAAACTCATTGCCAGAGTTACCATTTTGAACTTTGGTTTCAAAAGATGCTTGTTCAGATATCTGAGATCTAAAATGGGCGCCATTCTCCTGTCTTTTTGGGGTAAGGAACTATCTGGAATACAGACCCCTGCCCTGATGCAGGGAGGAACCTCTACTGCTCTGAGAGCTAACAGGATGAGACCTCTGTTTCCAGAGCGAGGGTCTCTGAAGCACTTGCAGAAAAAAGTCTGCTTCTCAACTTGGGAAACTTTTTGAAGCTGAGAACCAGACCCTGGCTTCTACTTCAGAACCTACTTGTCTGAGGTTAAAGAAGCCCAATTCTGACTGAAGTAAGCCAGCCTGCCCCCACTGGTACAGGAGAATCGGCCTGGGCACCCCATCAGGGGTGCCTGTTTTCTGGAGCTTTAGGCTGGGGGGTGGGAGCAGGTCTGCCCACCCCTGTCTGCCCTGCCTCTGAAGAAACCACTCTCAGCATAGGCAGAGGAGGCCTGAGTCTGAGTAGAAGGCCTGTGAAAGGCCTACCCCTACCCTGGGGGCATGCCTTTGAGGAGTGGCTTGCTGCTCCTTAGCCTGGGCACTCTTGTAAGTAGTCCTATATTCATCCATCTTCTTCATGTAATTCTCTGTCTGCTCTCCAAATAGAGAATTTCCCACCACAGGAAAATCCATAGCTTTAGTCTGGGTATCCTGTGACAAACTAATACACCTGGAGCCAGGCCAACCTACGAAAAGCTACAGATGTGGCCATGACCCCAAAGGAAACATCATCATTAACATCCACAGCAGCATGAAACTGAACCTTAGAGGCTTCACGCCATCAGCAGCCACCTGTTCTAGTTCACTAGCCAGCTGGCCATGGGCCTGCTTGGCCACTGCATAACAGTATCCCATCTAGATTTCTGATACCTAGCTACATAAGCCATATAATTTGCTTGTCTGAGTCCCAGAGAGGCTGCCATATACTGTTTTTTGCCATGGCATCAATCTTCCTGGAATCCTTGTCAGGAGGATGTGAAGCCAAGGAATATTAGCTTTATCACAGGCAGCAGCCTAAACTACCCTAACATGACTGCATTGCTGAGAAAGGAATTCTGTATCAGGGCCTGACAATGTATACCTTCTGTCCATCTTTTATCTACAGGAGGCACAGAATTAGGAGCTTTTAAAATTTTAATTGTTTGTTTCCTAAAGACTTATGTAAAGGAATAGACAATCTCTAGACTCTGGAATATCCATCATTTCTACAAAATCAGGCTCCTCTTGCTCATCCACAGCCTCTTCTAAAGGAAGCTGGAGGGTTTCAGCAACTTTTATAAAACATAAAAATGAGATGGGGACTCAGACAGCATAGGGGAGATTCTAAAGGTCTGTCTGGGGAGATGTCCGGTTCAATGGGCACACCAGACCTTCCCAGCCACATTCATACTGTTCATAATCCTCCTCCCCTCCTCTGGTTCATAAAATTCCTCAATATCATAATCCTGAACCACTGGGACCGGACGAACCGACCTTTACCAGATAGTGGTGGTTCGGACGGACCCCTGAACAGTGACTGGACAATTTGTATGGCTTTGCTATCTCTGCAGCAGTTGGAGAAGGAATTTTGGACTCCAGACCTGCTGATTTTCTTGTTTTCTTTACTGGAATTGGTTCCTCAGAACCAGCTTTTCTTTGCGAGGAAGTCTGGCCCTGGTCAGAGGGCACTCCCTCTGGTTGGTTGGCACCAGACCGGGCTGACCATCGGGTCAGCGGACTTTTTAGCCTCTGTTCCTGAGCCTGCCCAATCTTTTTCCAGGGTGGCTGCAGGGAAATTCTTACATACCTGGCAGTCTGACTGGAGGTGGTCAAACCCCAGACAATAAACACATGTGGTGTGTGGGTCAGCCTTGGCAAAGACTTCCCACAAACATCACAGTGTTGAAACCCAGTGGGCCCGTTTTTTCTTTTGGGTTTCAGCATAATGCCGCTAACCAAAACTTGCCCTTTAACGGCATTGCCAGGCAAGAGCCCTTATCGGTTCCTAACCGTGTCACGGGTATTGGAAAAACCTAATAAATCCGTTTTTTAGAACCGATAAGAACTGGGAACCGCACTCTAAAATAGTAACTTTTAGTTTTAAATGAGTTTTAAACCCACTGATCGGTTCAAAACCGAACCGATAACTTACAAGTTCCACATAGACAAAACCTTCATTTACTTACGGTTACCACAGATAGAGCTTGAACCGAGCGGTTTTGGGTTAAAATAAAACTATTCTCGGTTAAATCCAACCAGAAAACACTTTAAACCGAAATGAACGAGCAGAAGGAGAAATCTCCGGAGCAACTGTTCACTGAAGCGGAGTAAATAATCTGACAGTTCAAGTTTGAAATGACACAGATAGAGCTGCTCTCGTGCCAAAATTCTATTTTGGAATGGTTTTAACCATTTCACTCCGGGGCAGTTCTAGAGCTGGATCAAACTGCTAATGTCTATAATATAGCAAGACTTCATGTTGTTTGAAGAATCAGGGGACTAAAAGCCTCTCAGTCTTACCTACTTTGTGGGTAAACTAATGGAAACACTGATCAAGAAGGACCTAGTTAACTACTTGGTGTAAAATGGTCTCCAGGATATTAAACAGAACATATTCATGGTAGGGAGGTCTTGTCAGACCAACCTGATGGTATTTTATTACTGGGTAACTAAGGCAGTAGATATTGGGCAAGCAGTGGATTTACTCTGTTTTACTTCAGCAAAGCATTCAACTCAGTGCCACACAGAAGACTGATGAATAAATTAGATGATCTAGGTGCAGAAAAATACCTAGTTGGATGGGTGGTAAGTTGGCTGAGCGAGAGACAGTAGAGGTTCTGGGTCCAGGGTGTTTTTTGATATATTCATCAGCAACGCAGAATAAGTAATACAGGGCAAGATATGCTTCTTTTTAGATTACACAAAACTCTTTGGCAAGATGGACAGCGAGGAGGGGGTAAGGGAATTGCAGAAGGACCTACATAGGTTTAAGAAGTAGTCCAAAGTATGACACTCAAATTTCAACACCAAACATGCACGGTGATGTACACAGAGAACAAGAACCCCAGAAAGGAATACTGGATAGGAGGGGTTAAACTGGGTACCACTTCTAAGGAAAGGGAACTGAGAGTCTTCATAAGCAACTCTCTAAAAGATTCTAAGTAATGTAACAAGGCCTGCGGTAAGGCAGTCAGGATGTTGGAGTGTATTGGGCAGGGTTCTGATAGCAGAAGAAAGGCGGTAATACTACCTTTCTATGGATCAGGTGAGATCTCACCTGAATACTGTACCCAGTTCTGGAGTCCCCAGGCTGGAAACAGAGCAGTGTAGGGCAACCAGAATTATTCAAGGCCAACACGGCAGATTCTATGTGGAGCAGTGTAGGGCACTGAACCTGTACTCATTGAAAGCATGAACGGAGAGGGGCAATATGATAGAGACCTTCAAGGTATGAACAGGGTAAGCTGTGACAACTACTCAGCAGGAATAATGAGTCAAAACACAGGGACATGAGTCAAAACTGTCAGAGATTCTTGAGGGATGTGAGAAATCTTTATTTTACAAAGTGTGTGGCTGAGCCATGGAACAACTTGTGGATGGAGTTGGTGGGTACAAAAAAACAATAATTGTTTCAAACACTGACAGGACAGAATTAAGGGGTCATTGATTGATACTACTCCCTATCTAGGGTAAGGTGGTGTGCTGTAGAGTGTGTGGGGCTTCAGTGTTCCTGGGAACAATGTGGAAGGCAGGAGGTTGCCCAGTATGAGGATGCTAGGCTTCCTAATGGCTGAGATGTAGCTGCTAAGGAAGGAGTTGGGAATACTGGCAGGCAGGCAGGAGAGCTGGGCCAGACCAGAGGTAGGGTTAAGGAGTATAGTGAGTGCAAGGGGGTCGAGGGTCCAACTGCACAGGGATCTCAGAGCGTGAGAAAGCCAAGGAAGGGGGATGGAGGACAGTGGTGAGGAGAGTATGGGTTCAGTGAAGGAGGGAGTGGTGGGAGCACCGACGGTAGTACCAGTAGGAATCTCCACTAACCACTAAGTGCTACAGGAGATGGGTGGAATCTAGGTGGGTCACAGATGATGAAGTGCAAGCTAGCCTATAGTAGCAGTTGGGAGAGATTGCAGTGGGGAGAGAGAGAGAAGGAAATGAGAAGTAAGGAAAGGACAACAGGAGGAGCAGTGGGTCCCCTTGGGGGAGTACAGAGGAGGAGGAGGGTGGAGAGACAGGGGTGATAGTGTTCAACTGGAGCCAGGGTGGATGGGGGAATTACATGAGAAGAGAGAGGATGTTAAGCAGACAGAGGTTAGTGGGAACAAGGGAGGGGATAATGGCACAGGAGTGGGGTGCAGTAGGTTGGGACCTTAAGTAACAAGCGTTACTCTGAAACACAAAAGAAAAAAGCTAAAAAAATTAGAAGCCCCTGTGACTTCTCAAAGTACTTCCACATAACTATAACTTTGTAAGACATATGGTTAATGGCCTCAACATCTCCTCACAGTAAGATGAGGATGAAGTAGAACTCATGGATATGATGGACTTAGTGCCCACAAAGAGGTTGATGCTGTTCGTCCATAAGTCCTTAAAAAAGCCACTTGTAAAATCATGTCAGTACCCACCTCAGCTACTGGCATAGATAAGACATTTGCGAAAAAATATCAGGTGGACAAACAGGGTTCTGAGTACCAGTATTCCCACCCTGTGATCATGAGGGAGTGGTCCATACTGCCACCTGTGACAAGGTCAAAGTGCCGCCCCCTGAGAAAGATTCCAGGAACTTGGATAGCATGGGCGAAAAAGTAAAATGTTTATACATAAGCTTCCCTGCTTCTAAGGTAAACAGCTTACCTGGCCTACACAGCACAGTACCAGAAAGCCTTCTGGAATTCCACACTGGCAGTGAGCAGAAAAAGCTACTGGAGACTTAGCATAGGATGTGGCTGGCACAGCAAGATCAGCCATAGATGCCACATAGTACCAGCTCCATATGGCAGTAGACACAAATGATACTGCATCTAGGGTCGTGACCCATGCAGTGTCCTTAAAGAGGTTTGCCTGGCTTAGAACTACCAACCTATCCCAGGATACTCAAAAAGGACTTCCCCTGTGAGGGAACTTCACTGTTTGGTGACATGATGGAAGCTTACATGAAAAAGGTGGATGAATACAAAACTACCCACAGAAGCAACACTGGGAAAGAAAAGGCCTCCACATCTTAGAGGCATTATGGAAGGGGAGGTAGGAGTATGGGATACTTCCTCCATGGTTATATCTCCTGTGACTACCCTCCACAGAGGTGCTAATATAGGGTTTAGGGTAGAAGGGGCACCAGGCTTGCAGCTGCCCCACCAACTCCCAAAGCTGAAGCAAAGTGAAACCCCTGGCAAGTCTGCACAGGTCACCCATCCATTCTCAGTGGGAGTGTATATAAACATATATTAAGAAAACGCCTTATCCATGTCACTGGACATAGAAAGGGGGCCAGCCCAAACTTCATCAAGAACGGCAGCCAGGTAGAGAGACCTGTTGCTGTAATCCAAATGAACGTTAGGGGGACTTTGGGGAGACCAGTCCTCTAGACACAGCAAGTCATCTGGCGATAACTAAAGGCATCTGGTAGAGTGCCAGCAGAGACACAGCAATTTGGATCAGAAGAGAGAATCCAGTTCAGCAAGGAGTGATTGGTGAATTGGTGGTTGAGGCAGGTGGGCTCAGTGATGATCTGGGTAATATTCTAGGCCTCAATTTTATGGACAAAATGGGCGGAGGCTGCAGTCACCTAATAACATGTGTTCCTTGGAGAAGACGGGGGGAGAGAGAGAGAGGGAGAGAGGGAGAGAGGGGGAGAGAGAGAGAAAGTACAGATGATATGATGGAATCAGGTTTCACTTTAGGACATACACACATCCCCCAACAAATACAGTGAGAGAACATAGAAGAGCGAGCTGACACAGCAGTTGCTTATAAGAGGAAGGGACAGCAAATCTGGAGACCACATCACTGAAGGACCAAGCTCAGAATAGATGGCACTGCGACCATCATGTTTACCACAATCTTGCCTGTAATTCACATAGCCTGGAATGCCAATATCTCCATCACTGACCCTGAAGGACAACCAGGTTTCAATGAAAACTATCATGTCAGACTGGTGATGGACAGTCCAAAACCTGATGTGGTCAAGTTCAGGGAGGAGGCTACTGGAGTTTAGATGGCAGATTCATAAGCCTTTATGGAGGGAAGGATGGAAGAAAGCGAGTTTTGGGCCTGGATTAGTGTCAACATCCCCAGCAAGGAGAAGAAGGAGGGCAAACAGAAGCAGCAGAATGAAAGTCTTGAAAGGCTGCTACGCTACCATCTGAGTCATGCTTACACCTTGTACACCGAGAACACATTGCATGGCTCAAAGGTATGCATTCCCTTTTCTGAGGTTACTGTGTGTCCTAACAGATCTCCTCTCCACTTATGAATACTGGCATTGGGCAGCCATTTTGAGAGGACAGGAATACTAGTGAAGGATGTGATCCTGACCTCATGGACACAAATTCTTATTTGGAGGTGGGAACTGGGAGATGGGAGTGCAGGTAGAGAGAAACCGAAATCCAGAAAGATCACTGTTATAAAAAAACAGTGCAACACTATACTACCAAGGCAAGGTGAGCAGTCCAGTCCATTGTCCCAATTAACCCAACAAATTCCATGCAGCAGTATAGAGAATACTGGATGGGCAATCCGTCTTGGGTAAGTTACTTTTAAAAAGTAATCAGTTACAGTTACCAGTTACTTTCAAATAAATGTAGTCAGTTACCACTACTTATCACTTTTGTATAAAAAGTAATTGACTGAAACTGTAATGCACATTACTTTTCATGTTACTTAATATTACTTTTGATAACATGGTTGTAATTACTCATTGAACATGGCTATGTACTCATGAAACCCCAAGAAGTGTATAAAAGAAATAAAACTGATTCTAAAGACAATGACTATGTTAATTTAGAATGCAGTACCCATCTGTCTTTGCCAGCCACAACAATCCCTTTACAGTTCCATAAATAAGAGTACTATCTAAAAACACTCAAACACACACCCTGCATCTACTGCTGCCCTCTGAAATCTTTTCCCCAAAGCTGGATCCTGACTTTGCCAACCATTGCTGTCCCTGACCTTTTTCATTTCCATAACACCCACACTCACCCTCCAACAGACACACACACATCCTGCTTCTATGGAAAGTGCCCTTGGCAATCTTTCCCACACAGTTGCATATCCTGACAATGCCAGCCACAACTACCCCTTTACATCCCACCCTCACCCCACCGCCACACACACCCTGCTGCATCTTCTGCACCTGGCAATCTTTCCCACATGTAGCCTGTATTCCCCTCCTGACTATGCAAAAGCCACAACTCCATAATAAAATCCCACCCTCACATAGCTCCCCCTACACTCACACACATGCACGCACCCTGCAGATCTACTGCCCTTCCTTGCTTTGGTGATCTCTTCTCATTTCCCCATAGCAGCCTGAATCCGAACTTTGCCATTGCCAGCCACAGATCCACCACACATCACATACAATAAATTCAACCAGCACACACTTGCTTACCCCAACATACAATTTAAACACTTTTTCCCACAGCTGAACCTTGACTTGCGACTACCACTGAAACAATTATAATTATAACTAAGTCTGCCATGACTGTTATGCCACTGCCAGTATGCCATAACTGAAGTCAGACAGTGTCATTTACAATCAAATTATCACACAATACAACACATTTGTTGCACTCCAGTACATACCCCTTTGATGAGGATTTTCTTTGAGATTGGTCGGGTGATGATGATAGACCTGGTAGGTGGGCAGGTAGATGGACGATCAAGCAGCCTGTTGAGGCAGTTTGGCACATGTGGTGTTGGTGGAAATAGGCCCCGAGTCCTGCCTGCAAATGGACTACTTGCCTTTTTCACTACAACAGCTATGCTGGCCCCATTCACAATGGCTACTCTAGAGAGCCATGATTGATGACATGCAGGGATGTAGCTAGCTATCTATAAATTGTACATTAGCTGGTCAATCTGTTGCCCCTCAAATAAATTTCATCGCTTCCTATAGTGATTCTTAGCTGTACCATGTAGCAGTGCATAAGTAGTATAAGTTGAATATAAAATGTTGCAAAATGTTATATTTAATAATAAACCGACAAATAAAATGGTGTTTTCCGACTTTAATTTGCACAGCACGTTACAGTTATAGAACAAAATGGTAATATTAAATGCATGCTAAAAATAGAAAATTGAGTTAGAATCGATGTTTCAACCATAGGTCTTCTACAGGAATTATCTAAAACAGAAGAAAGCAGGTAAGGGAAATAGAAATATATGTGTGGCAAGAAATTAGGGGAGGCAGTAGGAGAAAAAGTGATAACAGATAAGAAAGAAAGAATAAAATCTGGAAAATGAAGAGCTGATGATAGATATGAATGATAGATAGATAGATAGATAGATAGATAGATAGATAGATAGATAGATAGATAGATAAGACAATTCTTGTGGGGGGGAGGGTAGGAAGAAACAGGCTGTTGGTTAATTAGGATCTGCAACTTATCCAGTAGGTAGGGAAATTGGCAGACTAGGTGGGCCAAGTGGTCCTTATCTGCCGTCAATGTCTATGTTTCTAGGTTTCTATGAAAAGGCATAGTAGAAGTGAATGACTTGAGGAGTCCTTAAGTGGGGAGTAATTAACAGGACCTAGTAAGAAGGCTGAAAGGTGAAAGTTATGTGGGCACACTAATTTTTATTTTCTACAGATCAAAGAAATACTCAGACTGGAGGGGCCAGTGATTTACACCGGATCTGCAACAACTGGTACAAGGACATCCAGCATAATGACACCACATCAGAGCCATTCAGCCTAACATATGCTGTAATGAGACAACTGGCAAAAATAACCCCAACACCCACCGGCAGTGGGACTGTAACCATGCAGAAAGCAGCAGTGCAATAAATTAGGTTACCCTGTAGTTGTAGCTACCATATTAGAGCAAAGACCTCATAGGGTAAACCAGTATTAGGTCAACATTCCTAGGCTAAATGTAGCAAGGCTGCATGTCTTTGCTCCAGTTGTCATGCCATGGGTTTACACCACCCTGTAGCTCTGGCAGCTCATACAGTAATACCTAGACAATGCAACTACGCAAACCTGAATATCAGCAAGGCTACAATAAATGGCACATGTTGCCTAACCTTTTTATTGTGAAAAAGGGCAAAAAATGGTGGGCAACTTGTATTCAATGTGCAAGGTGAAGATGCAGGGTGCTCACGCAGTGCTTGACCGAAGGCCGTTTTATAAGCCTGATGTTTTAATAAATTGAGCTCAGGACGCAGTTATCTGAGCAGCATTTGTTTACACTTAAACTTGAATATCAAAAGACACCTGCACAATCTCAGATTCCTGTAACGTCATCAGGGCCAGCGTCGGGGGGGTGCAAGGGATGCGACTGCACCAGGGCTCAGGGCTCAGAGCGCTGGTGGGGCCTATGGCCCTTTAAGTCAAAATAATACTTTTTTTTTTTTTAGTTTTAAACTGCTCATGGAGCGGAGCGATCACCCACTGCCTTTTGCCTGGGCAAGGCCTGCCTGAGACTCGCTGGTCCCTCCCTTAGTGTGCAGGTGTGTGGACTGAGGACTCCACTCAACTGACTGGTCTGGTGGCATTTAAAAATTAAACACCCTCCCTGCTGCACATGCTCATCCTACTCCTCCTCAGACGTACCTGCTGGTGGTGGCACTGTCAGAGTGTGTGTGTATATGTGTGTGTGTGTGTGTGTGTGTGTGTGTGTGTGTGTGTGTGTGCATGTGTGTGAGCTGCTCCACCTCCTCAACTACTGACTCCATCCACCATCCTACAGAGTCCTCGCTTGGTGTCTGTTGTTGCTTCAGCTTCTCCTCCATGCTGGCATGCTCCGAACCTCTCAGCACCTGCGACCGCAGTTTACTGGTTTGTTTGCTTCCATCCCCTCCTAGCGCTGCTCTGCTCAGTCACACAGCTCCTCCCCCGCCTCCCGTCTTGCTGTCTGATGCCATGGGTGGCTGCTCTGAGTCCGATTTGCTGGGGCGCTCAGCTCAAAAGGCTGCGAGGCATCACGTCACTCTAATATTAAAATATTCCAATAATTCCGTCTTTATGGGCCGGGGCAAGCAGCAGCAACAACAATGCTTGTGCAGTGTCAGGGACTCAGGGAACATCTCATGATAAATCCTTTCTCACTGTGGCAGTCAGCAGATGAACGAGTAGTGGAGAAGCAGGCGGCGGAATTGATTGCAGCAGCAGTGTGCAATGAATTGAACTTGAAACAAGTGTTTAACTTTTAAACTAGACACAATGGGCCAGATATTCAAAACTTTGCGCTTGGCAAAAATCAGTTGCGCAGGTGTAGCGCGGGATTAGCTCGGGTCTGCCATATTCAAAAGGCCAAATAGCGCGGGCAAACTGCATTAGCGCCAGGCAAAAGTATAATGTATGCACGGGCAGACCGACGCGAATACAAAGCGCAATGCTTTATATTCAGTGGCTTCAGCGCGCTAAGGTAGTTGTGGCGACCCTGCGGCGACAGTTAGCGGTGTAGATTACCGCCCAGAAAAAGCTGGTCTTATTCCTGGCAATCAGCTTTGCGCAACATAAATGGCCAGCGCGGATCTGCTGGTTTAGCGCTGGGTCTTGGCGCGACCCTAATACATAAATATAACACATAGATAAAGCCAAACATAGTGGAAGCTTGTTGTTAACCAATGGCATCACAATGATGCCATCATCTGCCCAGTCCCAGCCATGCCAGGCAGTAAGTGGTGACCCTGCCGCCAGTGGACAGCATGGCAGTGTAGCCATACAGCACACACCTGCTGACCACACATATCTGTGGACAAAAACAGATGCCAGCACACATGCAGCACTGTGGGCATGGAGGATGTTGAGGGAGTGTGTATGGTGGCCAGGCTGTGCCACAGACCAGATGTGGCCACAAGGCTGGGACTCAGCATGCAGTGCACATGGGCCAGTATTAGGAATACCCCAACACTAGTGTGCCTTTCGGATACTATATGCCCCCCAGCCACATACCACACAGCTGTACAACTGCCACAACACACAAAGCCAGATATGTACATGTCACTGTGAGCATCATATGCCACAGGTACAGCATCTGTGGGTCACACAACAGTGTAACAGTAATGTCGACTGTCAGTAAACACCTGCAGGTTGGGCCTGTCACTGTGTACAGTGCAATCAGCATCACTTGCCCTACACACCATAGGCAGTGCTACGTCCCTCACACTACTGTCTCCCTTGCTACTGTAGTGTCTGCTGTGCACTGTAGCATGCCCTACAGTGTGACAGTTGCATGCAGCACCACCACCACCTGTGCCTATGCTGTCCTGTCCCCTGGGGTACATTATGCTATGCTATGCTGTACTGTTTACCTGTAGCCTGTAGCTATCATCGTGCACTGCCAGACTGACCTACAGATGGAGCTGCGGTTGGACCTTGTCTGCCCTGTACTTCCAGACTGACCTACAGGTGGCTCTATGGGACCCTGCAGTAACGCTAGGCAAACTGTGTGCAAATCAGGGTATAATGAGATGCTAATCCGGTTGTTTGCCCAGAGACTACCTAGTAGGCTCATTTGCATGGCACTTTGAATATGGCACATTTTAGCTCCGGCAAGCGTGGTTTGCTCCAGGGTTAATCTCGTTTAGTCTGCTGCTTAATGTGTTAGCGTGGCGCTAATGGTACGGGAATATTGTAATGTTTTGATCACTGTTCTTTCTCATCTGCTGCTTCCTGCAACTGTACTGAGTCCATGCATTTGCTGGCACACACATTGGCCACGTAGTTCGTCTGTACCTGCCCTCACGTTGCTGTGTACTGTGTTGTTGTTGTGGGTTGCACTTCCTGGTTGCTTTATTCAGTGCTGTCTTATTCCAGGGCAATGTTTGCCCTGCACTCCCAGCCCAGTTTGCATGGCCTCATTACCATGCTATATTCAGAAGCTGTTTGCCCTGGGCTATTCCGTTTGAATATGGCTTGCTTTGTGCTCCGGGCTCGGTTTGCCCGCTGGGCAGTGCTAATTTTGCCCCTGGGCAAAGTTTTGAATATCTGGCCCAATATATTTAAAAAAATACACACTTGCACTTGGGGCAGAACTACAAGGATAGAAAAAAGGAAAATAGCTGGCTAGGCAGTGAGAGCAGCAAGGAGTGAGTACTGTGGTTGCCTAGGCCCCAGTGGGTGGCGGTAGCCTGGGGGAGAAGAACCAGAAGTCAGGTTGAAATAAATCCCAGTGGGGGTCTGACACTGCTGAGGGGCTACTACTCTACTGTATCTCTACTATGTCTGGAAATTGGAAAGAAAACTTTAGAAGGTGAAGAACTTTAGGCAGGCAGGTTAGGGAGTGGGCGTCAGGAAGAAGAAGTAAAAAGATTAGATAAGAGAAATCATTCTCACCTCTTGCCTCATCATCATATGCATAATGCAGGCTTGCATTTTTTTTTTTTCTGAACAAGAATTCAGACAGGAGGATCAGCTGATTGATCATCAGTGATATGAGTGAGTGAGTGACTGAACATGTTAGTCACAGCAGCAATATTTTTTGGTGACTTGGGAGATGAGCATGGGGGGGCACTTCAGGAGAGGCCCTTGGATGGGGGGCCCACTAAAAAGTCTTGCACCAGGGCCCAGTACATCCTAGAACCTGCCCTGGAACTCAGAAACCTCTTGAGCTTCACTCTTGAGGTTTATGGGGTGACAGGAACCCCTTGATGGATTTCAGCAACCATAACAGATGGATGCCAATCTGTTATTCTGTTTATATTACAGTAACTAGTTACTTTTAGGGAAATGTAATATCATTACAGTTACTTATTATTTTATTTTAAAAGTAACCCACTATTATTACTAGTTACCTAGAAAAGTAATCAGATTACAGCTACTAGTTACAAGTCACTAGTTACTACCCAACACTGTGGTCAACTATGCACAATCAGTGTGTTTTGCCATAGAGGGATTCTGATTTTCTCTGACCTCGAGAGAGAAGCTCAAGAGGTATGTGGGAATCAGAACCCCAAGCTGGCAAAACATACTGGTTGTGCATAAAGTTGCTCATCTTGTATTTCTTTATAGTATATAATATTATGTGAAATGTGCACGTGGTGGTTCTTTTGCTTTCAGAATGAACGTGACTTGCACATTCTCTAGAGGTTTCAGAATGCTGTTGTACCACAGAGGGGTACAATCACATTATATTACCTTTGAACTGTGGTACAACAGCATTTTGAAAGGGATAGTATACTAGTCAGAACAATGCTGTACTACATACTATAACAGAACTTGCTCTGTACAAAGCTGAGCAAGCCCACCCCACCACAAAAAAAAAAAAGTTGTAGGCAGCAAACAGAAAAAACTGATTTATTTTGGATATGTAAAAGTCTGCACTGAGACTTCCATTGACAGGTAGGCTTAGTTTTAAATTAATTTGTTTTTACACTAGAACTGCACAGATGGCTCAGAGATGGAAAATTCCTCCAGCCATTAACAGTTCATTTTTATCTGCATTTTCCTAACTGGCTTGTTTTGTCCACGTTTCATTTAATTCCTCTTTGTGCAGCCTGTTCCTCTGAATTTCTTCACCGGCTGTATGTGTCATTTTCTTTTGTCATGGTGATTACTTTTTTGACAGCACTGTAAACAGAATGATTCATCGAAAACTGTGCATCATAAATAAGTACAAAACAGTGCCTAGAACACTGTGTGAGTATGTGATCTCGCCCCATTTGTTGTTCTGGGCTGCGTGTTGCCAGCTCCTAGCCATTGGTTATTATTCATCCTGGCCCCAACAATGTTTGTGAAGGGTATGCATTTCCGCATCCAAGGGAGTCTCTGTTTCTACTGGAGTCCATCTGCCAAATGTTAAAAAAACAATGGTGATTGCTTATATCTAAAACACGCTGGATGGGTGCCTAACTGAGGGCTGGATGAAATGAAAGGGCAGTGTCAGTAGGGGGGTATGGTGCCAACTATGTAAAACTGCGCTAAGCAGGCACTAAGCCTGCTGACCCTGCTATCATTGACCAGGGGTCAGTGGGTGTGGTTGAAAAAACTCTGAAGGAGTCATTGATCCTTTATAATATAGGACGGGTAAAATTAGAGTATTGGAGTACTAGAGAAACAGGCACAAGATGAAAGATGGGGTAGGGAGTGGACTTAGGACTACTCCGGGGGATAGGTTGTGTGAGTTTGAGTTGTTGCAAGACACAGGTAACAACTGAATAATTACTATTTCGTGGTTCTGTATATTCAGCTAAAGGAATTCACATACTACTGCTAACTCCCTTCCTCTTATCCTCACTGTCTAAAGAAGCTGACATTTATATGTTCATCGACTAAACACAGCCAGTAACGACAGAAAGGCTAATCAAGGAACATCTAAAGAGCAGTCCTCTGACACATTATATTTATAAACTACTGCACCTGCCCTCACCCACCTCAGTGCCCTAGCATACCCAGTTTACCAGCAGCACTGATGATGATGATGACAGACAATCAAGTGCAGATTTGTGTTGTGGGGGGAACAGACATAGCAATCTGACCCCAAACTGCAAATAACAGCCTGTCAGGTATGAAAA